>JASAUF010000596.1:1297433-2594866 GCA_030180095.1 Magnolia changhungtana
CAATGTTATCGACCGTGGGAAACTAATTATAGAGGGGGCAAAAATGTTCCCCTTCTGTTGGAGTTATCATATAGACTGAGATAATTGGGCCCTTTTGCTGTAAATGTGGACCGTCTTAAATGCCTTTGTATAATAATAAAGGGTTGAAATACTTAATCTGAAGATTTTTCAGACATCCCCATCCAAAGTAAGCCCTACCAAATTACATATTTGAATCACTGACCAAAAAAATCGAAATTCAATGAATAAACTTCTGATGCATGGTTATAAATCTGGATGTATGCTAGCAAACTTCACATAAGATATAAGATATGTGTCTGCATCAGCAGCCACAAATAAATTATGAGAAAAAACTTTGATACTTTGGCTGGTGGATGATGCACATGCACATATAAATTACTTAGAAATGACACACATGGAATACAATCAATTCAGTATAAATTACTTAGAAATGGCACACATGGAATAGAATCAATTCAAACTAAAGCGTCCAAATTATGAGTTCCCATTTAAATGTATCATTAACCAAAACCAAGCTCATTTGAACATCTCACATGGAATTGGTGGACATTTGTTAGATTGTTAAATATAAAAAGATCTGATGCAGAACGTGTCACAGATACGTTCCTAGTATGGTTGGGCCAAAAGAAGGTGGATCATAAATTGACTGTAACTTTTGATCTGGGTATCATTACGGGGTGCACAACCTATCAATCTTTACTTAAATGGGCACATATGTCCATCTTGTCAGAAAATGCGCGCTTTCAGCTAAAAAATGATTTTTTAGGAAAAAAATTACTATTTTTACTAATTCAGGATTTTTTAAAATATTTTTCTATTTTTAGAGTTTTATATTTTCTTCTTTTTTTAAAATAACTTGTAATTATGCTAGGACTTTTCTAGCAAAAGTTTATTTGGAATTTCTATTTTTAGAAATTAGGCTTTAGAAGAGTTCTAGTAAAATTAGGATTTTTATTAGAGTTAGAATTTTGCTATTTTTGGTAATTATGAATTTTGGTTTTTTTCTATATTAATGATGTAATAGGGGCATACATGCAAAAAATCATCCATTAATGAAATTTTGAATTCTATAATTACTTCTAGTTTCTTTCTTTCCTCATGGATTCGAGGCATCTCTGTGAGGAGTTCAGAGAAGCTCTGTGGATTTGGAGTAGTTACCCCCTGAGGAAGACGATGATCGACCTCATCACACTCATTTATGTGTCAATTTGTGTCAAAGCGAGAGCTCCTATCAGGCCGATGGCAATCAACGAAGGTATGGACCAAAATCTTATGGACGGTGATCCAAGGGTTCATTATCTTTCAGGAAGAATGGAAGTTTTCCACCAGGAGAGTCAGTTAACCATGCAAGAGCTGCAGGCAACCATCAACTGTCTTACGAATGCACTGATTCCGCCCCGAGTCCAAGGCGATGCTCAACCGCCCATAGTTGTTGTATGACACAACCCGGATTTCTGTATAGCATTACCACTGGTGAATCATAGGGCTACACCAGATTATTCGAACTCTAGTGACAAGGACCTTGATGAACGCTTTGCCCGATGGTTAATCCATTGAGGCGATTGTCTAGATCGTGTTGAAAGATACTATCGGGGTAAGGCCGAACTTCTTAGTTTTAACAATTTATTACGCATAGAAGATTTTCTCGACTGGTTAACCAAAGTAAAACGATTCTTTGATTAAATGGACGTGCAAAAGCATAAAAAGGTGAAATTAGTAGCATTTAAATTAAAATCTGGTGCTTTTGCATGGTGGAAGCAATTACGACTCTCACGTGCCCGACAGAATAAGGCACCTATCTCATCATGGCCACGGATGAAATGTGTTTTTTTATCATGTTTCATCTCGAGTGATTACGAGCAAGTATTGTTTCAGCAATACCAAAATTGTCGACCAAAAATTAAACCGTCACAGATTATACCGAAGAAATTCAGCGTTTGGCAACACGGAATGACGTATCAAAAACTGAATCGCAGGCCACCACTTTAATCATGAGGAATCTGTTATACATGCCAAAGGTAGAGATAGATTTACAACGGCAAAACATCTTTCGAACGAGATGTACTATAAACTAAAACGTTTGTAATATGATCATTGATGTCAGGAGTGGTGAGAATCTCGTGTCAAAAATAATGGTGGAAAACTACAACTGAAAACAGAAAGGCACTCATCTCCATATACGATTGGATGGATCAAGGCGGTCAACAAAACAGAGGTAACGGAACGATGCATTGTCTCGTTTTTAATTGGTAAAAATTATAAGGATTAAGTACTTTGTGACTTAATTAACATGGAAGCTTGTCATATATTATTTAGTCAAACATGGCAAAATAACATTGATGCTATGCATAAAAGTCGAAATAACGTATTTATATGTATTAAAAACGGCGGAAAGATTATCCCCATCCCTATGGGAAAGAAGAACCAATTTAAGACTTTTAAAATTGAGGAATAGTCTCTCATACCTAAACATGATTTCATTAAACAATCTGAGGAAACAATAGATGTTAATGCATTAATTGAAAAGAAAAAAATATATGAATCATATAAACATCTCAGAGGATTTGAAACCAATGTTGAAGGAATTCAAGGCGATTGTGCTTAATGAACTTTCTAATAAATTACCTCTCATACGAGATATACAAAACCACATTGATCCCGTCTCAAGGGCAAGTCTGCCTAATTTCTTACGTTATCGGAAAGAATGTGAGATCTTGAAGGCAGAAGTGAAAGAACCAGTCGATAATAGTTAAGTCAAGGAAAGCATGAGTAAATGCATTGTGTCAACTTAAGAGCTAATGCCAAGTACAAGAAAATGACTAATAAGCATAGGTGATGTAGAGCGGGTCGCGGATAGTTTCATGGCCAAGATAGATCAGAAAAGGCCCGGTCGGCGACAAAAGTGATCCAGACCATCAGACCATAAATCGGGCGTATCTCACAATTCGGAATGAGTTACCTGACGTAAAATATATGATTTTGGGGTAGAGCGAGCTACTTTAGCCAACCAACCCAGCTATGTAGGGTTGCGATGCCCGGAATTGTGAAAAACCCCTGGATCGACAGTCGTTTCCCTATTTTAATTTCGTTTTTACTATAAATAGTAAGTTTTAAATTGATTATAACTCTTCATCCGTCGGGCTTTAGGAGTTGCGCCCAATGTGAAAAGAGCTTAGAATAATTAGGAGAACGGTTTGGTGAAGCCAAATAGGACACTTACTATTTTTGGTCGAAAACCTTGTGCACTAGTAGACATCACGATCATCTATAAATAGTAAGTTTACTATTTATAGTAAGTCGCGATTTCTAGGAGTTTTAGTTGTAGTTTGATTCTGATTTCTTTTCCATTGCTTGGTACCCCTATTTAAAGGGTTGTGAACTCGTTTTTATTCATTCATTAATCAATTTCGAATTTATTAGAATTTATTTCTATTTTTATGTTTTCTTTCCTCGTGGATTCGAGAAGTCTCTGTGAGGAGTCCAGAGAAGTTCCGTGGATTCGGAATACTTATCCTCTTGAGGAAGATGGTGCTCGACCTCACGTCCTCCCCTGCGTCAATAGGCATCAGAAGTTACCTCAGAATCATTAACCAAGTCCCTTGAGTAACTCGAGGACGAGTTTTTTTTTTAAGTGGAGGGGTCTGATGAAAAACGTGTCATGAATACGTTCCTAGCATGGTTGGGCCAAAAGAAAGTGGACCATAAATTAACCGTAACTTTTGATCCAGGTATCATTACGGGGCACACAACCTATCAATCTTTACTGAAATGGGCCATCCGAGGTGAACCCACCCACATTGTGGGTTGTATCAGTCCATCTTGCCAAAAAATGCGCGCTTTTAGCTAAAAATGAATTTTTTAGAAAAAAATTATTATTTTTACTAATTCTAAATTTTTAAATATTTTTCTATTTATAGAGTTTTATATATATTTTTTTTCGTTTTAGAAATAACTTGTAATTATGCTAGGACTCTTCTAGCAAAAGTTTATTTGGAATTTTTATTTTTAGAAATTAGGCTTTAGAAGAGTTTTAGTAGAATTATGATTTTTTTTTTTTTAGAGTTAGAATTTTTATTATTTTTGGTAATTACGAATTTTGAATTTTTTTCTATATTAATGATATAATAGGGGCATACAAAGCAGATAATTATCTATTGATGAAATTTTGATTTCTAGAATTACTTTTAATGTCTATCTTTCATCATGGATTCAGGGCATCTCTGTGAGGATTCCAGAGAAGCTCCGTGGATTGGAGTAGTTATCCCCCGAGGAAGACGGCAAATCGACCTCATCGCACTCATCCCTTTGTCAAGATCTAACAGTCATGTTTCCAAAAACAAGTGTTTCTAAATCAGAGGTTAGGATTATTTCAGCCAATATGGTATTATTGTGACTGTCATTGAGGGACAGGATTGAGCTGGACGGGCCCGGGCTTGATCAGTCTCAGATCATGAACTATGGGCCCACGCGTAATAAACATACCATGAAAACGACGTTGGTTGACAACAGTCCATAGACAATCTCCCAACTAGATGGCTGGGTCTGTTTGACCCATGTGGTTTCTTAGGTGCGACCCATTGACAATGCGGCCCACCGCATGAACAGTCTGATAAGCTGATACGGCCTTCGATGCAAAGGACCCAACCCTCATAGGTGAAGAGTCAAAGGGCCTGTTCTACACGTCCACTTCACTGTGGTGACAATGCATTGGATTTGAGTTGGGTCAGAGTCAGGTTGAGAACGATCCATTTACTAAACGGGCTCAAAATTCAGGCCCAAAAATGACCCAACTATACGTGTATTAAATTGCTTGGGGTAGACAACGGTGTCCTACCATGCTCGTATTTCTGTCTGTCCATACAGTCATCTGCTTCATATGGCCCACCTATACCATATCCAAGCCTCTGATCAGGCAGGTTACCTGACTATCATATGGGTGACCCAGTTACACCACTAATGTGGTGATCTGGACCGTTAATCTTATAGACCCCAAAACTGATAGATCCATTCGATTAATGGCCTACGACTAGGCCACTGATAAACAATCATTAGAAAAAGATCAAAGAATGGATGGCTAGTATGTCCCTATCCAGAAGATTTTTGAAGCATCTCCATTCAAGGTGGAGCCCATCACATGTAGGGCTGAAAGTCAGGCGGGTTCAACCTGACCGATCCATGATCGACCCGACATTGGGATGGGATCGGGCAAGATGTATGGGGTTTGGTCTTGGGCTTGGGCTATACAAACACCAACCCGATAAAACTTGGGTCGGGCTCGGGTTGAGGTCTTGGGTTGCCTGACCCAACCCGAGCGCGATCAATACATAAATCACTTATAAATTATAATCGAGTGCAGATCGTATGTATTGAAGGCACAGGAAATTCCACTGCCGTAGGGTCTCATTAGTCTACGTCATTTCCAATGAGTCAAGCTAACAAGTTACGTGGGATTTCTCTCTCCCAAATAGATTGCCTGTTACACAACACGACTTTTAAAGGAGTAGTTGTCCTATATTTTAGCTTGTTTATTTAGAAAAAATGAAGTTCTTTGCGATAAATAATTACATATATAATTAATAAAATTATAGGTACAAAAAATAAGACGTGTATTGAAATATAATAGATTAATGTAATAACGAAAATATTAGCATGTACAATCAACTTGACCGAACCCGCTTGGGTTAAGCACCAACATAACCCAACTCAACCTGCCCGACTTTTAGCCCTAATCACATGAATATTTGTACCGTGGGCCTCGTATAGATTGGGTGTTAGTATACTATACACGTCTTGATGCATCGGCTCCGTTTATTTCTCTAAGAGTAAACATTGTGCGGAGAGTCCACGTGAGCCATGGTTTTCATAGCCGCCCATTCATGAGGGAAAACTGACCACCTACAGCTGCATGATATTTGTTTGGTTTTCATGTGAACACTGTGGATCCCACCAACATGCTTCTTTTCGGGACATCTGTACCATGCAAACAATAGGCCCATCATGACCATTATCCATCTAGAGCTGGATAGGAAGTTAGCATCCAGCTGTGAGAAGATGGTCCTTGGGTTAGGCTTGGGTAAGGGTGGACGGTGTACCAATGTAAATCGACATATTTACTATTATGGAGATCCGAATACAAGACCTTCTACTCTGATACCATATCAAACAACTACTTTTTCTAAATGCTCGAACCTTACTGATGTATATAGAGAGACTTTAACATCTTAATTTATATTTATTTTTTAGTTTTAATTTATAACTTATTTCACTAGTTTTATTTTGATAGTTACATTGTTACTTTAGTAATATCATTTTATAGTTACACATTTCATTTTATATGTTACAAGTGTTGCCCGACCAAATACAATCCAACCTAGCCCAACTCAAAATTCAATAGAATTGAGTATTTTATACCTTGTGTTGGGCTTGGGTTGACCCTCCAACTTGCACCCCTCACCCCTACCACCGTCCAACTTAACATTAGGCTCATGTGATAATTGGACAATCCAATTGGGGCACACTTGTTGGATGGTTAAAAATGAAAGTGCCCAATGTTTCTCTTCATTTTGGGACAGTTGCCTAACACCATTGGGTTCCACAATTTAGTTAATTTAATTGGAGTTAATCTATTGCACATTTAATATTTCTAAAAGCATATGAACCAAACGTCATAAATGATTAGAGTTGTACACGAACTGAGTTAGCTCGGTTAGCTCGCTCGACTTGACTCGAAAAAGCTCAATTCGACTTAGATTGAAACTGAGTACGAGCCGAGTTGAGTTGATTTTCCGAGCTCGAAAAAATTTCGAGCCAAGTTCAAGCTTGCCCGAACTCGACTCGGCTCGGATTGAACCCCAACTCGAATCGAACTCAGATCGAACTAGTTCGGTGACTCAGTTATTTTGATATTGATGTTGCTTAGCAAGTGTTTGATGAAATGACTCAACGAAGTGTGGGCTGGTAGTGAGGAAGGTGTGGATGGGTATGAAACAAATACACTTGTATCTTGATTTTTATGTTGCCTATTGAGTGTTTGATGAAATACATGTAAACCAATGTTGTTATGTTACATTCCGTGAGAAATTGAATGCACTCCATGTGTTTGAGAAAATGTCATAGAGGCTCGATCTTGGCTCAAACTCGGCTCGAATTAACCTTGAGATTCAAACCGAGCCGAAGATTCGAGACCAAGCCAAGTTCGAGCTAGGGTCAGCTAGTGGCCAAGCCGAGTCGAGCTGTGCCAAGCTCAACTCTGTTCGACTGTGTACACCTCTATAAATGATCAAACACAGATGGTGAAGATATTCCATACTCTAGTGTTCAGGATAAGTCAGGTTACTATAATTTTCTATTTTCCATCCAGGCTTTCAACACGCATAAATTGTCTGTGCTCATGTCTATAGAAAGTTCCTTGAGATTACAAGGGTCTACTGTAGCATCCATCGGTGCAACGTCACTTAATTGATTTCACTAGATCATGTTAGGACACAAGTCTCGAGAAAATCCGATGCTCGGTTAGAGTGGACCACAGGAAACGGTGGGTATCAAATGACTACCATTTATACCTTCATGGGGCTGTAGAAGTTAGTAATATTTGTGTTTTGAGTTCACCCCATTGGGAATAACTTAAGAATAGTTGGCATGGCATGTTAACATGACGATGAGCCCGGATGGTTTCAATGATGGATGTTTCCATCCCATTGTTTCCTATCATGTGGTCCACTTACCTTTTGGGTCTACCTCATTTTTTGAATCATGTTAGTAAGTGAGCTGATCTTTAGATACTGTTATGCATGACGAGATGTCTTAAATCACATGAGTGATCTGTCGATGATATCAACGGGACCGTCGATGATATTGTGGTCTCGATGTCATCGATAAACGTATTTTCCACCTACGTGGACTGACGTTTGTCCTATTTCGATATCATCGAAGGACTGTCGATGATATCAGAGCTGTCATCGAGAGACCTTCGATGACATCGATAAGTTCCGCAGATGCGATTGCGGAAACGCAGATTTTACGGTTTTGTTTCCTATTTGGATTCTAAGGCTTTCTAAAGTAGTTTCAAGGGTTCCTAAAGGGATTTTAGGGTTTCTAAAGGGTGTAAAAAGGGTGAGATTCCTCTCTCTTTGTAATTTCTATTTTCATAGTGGAGATCTGTCGCTTTGTGCCGTGGTTTTTTCCCGCAAGGGTTTTCCATGTTAAATCTGTGTTCTCTTATATGTGCTTAGTGTCATTGGATTGCTATCCTAGATCAAGATCTGTGTGATTCCGCAGGTCAAAATTCCCAACAAGTGGTATCAGAGCAATCGGTTGGGGCATAGATCTGAATCTGCAAGATTAGTAATAATGGCAAGCACCAGGTATGAGATTGAGAAGTACTCAGGAAAAAATAATTTTGAGTTATGGAAGATCAAGATGATGAGTTCCTTAATTAAACAAGGTAAAGATGGTGCTCTTGAGGATCAAAAGTCTACTATGAAAGATGATGAATGGAATACTCTTGATAAGAAGGCATTATCATCGATCCGTTTATGTCTCACAGATGAGGTTCTCTACAACGTCATGAGGGAGAAAACTGCGGCTAAGTTATGGGCAAAGTTAGAGCATGTTTATGCGAAGAAATCCTCTGAAAATCGCCTGCACTTGAAGCGGCAGTGGTATAACTTCAAGATGGCAGAGGGTGGAGATCTGGAGGCTCACATCAGCAACTTTAATAAATTGGTTTGCAAATTGCTGGATATGGAGGAAGTGATGAAAGATGAAGAACATGCATGTATGTTACCGAATTCTCTCCCGGCGTCTTTTGAGGCATTCAAGGACACTATGTGCAGCACAAACAAAACCCTGAGTGTCGATACCGTTATCTCAGCTCTTTAAGGGAAGGCTATGAGATAACTAAACATCGACATGGGGACATCTTCTGATGCACTATTTACAGTGGGTAGTAATTCTGGATAAGGTACAGGTTCTTCAGGTTCTAGATCCAAATCCAAGGGCAAGGGCAAGGGAAAGGTAAAGTGCTGGAATTGTGGGAAGAAAGGACATGTGAAGAGGGATTGTGAAAATTCAAAATCGAAGAGGGAAGATTCTGAGACTTCATGCAGGGAGGCCAATGTTGCCACGTCAGATGGATCGAGTGGATGTGATGGTGATGTTTTGACTGTGTCTACTATCAGGCGGTCATACGATGATCGTAAGGACGAGTGGATGCTAGACACAGGGGCATCTTTTCATATGACTCCTCATCGGAGTTGGTTCACCAGGTATAGCGAGTGCGATGGTGGACAGGTGTTTATAGCAAAGCTTTGTACAGGCGCATCGGGATGTTTGATGGGGTGGAGCGTACCTTGACTGATGTCAGGCATGTTCCTGATTTGAAGCAGAATCTGATTTCTCTTGGTGTGCTTAAGGCAAAAGGATGCAAGTACACAGGTATTGATAATGCTCTTAAGGTATCTAAGGGAACACAGGTAATTATGAAAGCACAACGACTCGGTAACTTGTACAGGTTGATCGGGAGCACTTCGAAAGGTGGAGCTGCAATGGATGTAGCGGATTCCACCTCTGTACGTGTGTGGCATGTTGGGTATGGCCATATAAGCGGGCAGGACAGGAAGGTTGAGACATGCAGACAAGGATACAAAGCAAGTGGAGCAGCCACCTGTGAGAAGAACCACACGGCATGATCGCAGGATATCGACGAGGTACATGAACGAATCCAATATCGCAGGGGATTCATCTTCTTTTCAGATGGCTCTAGATGAGCCTAATGCTGAGAAGTGTAAGGTGATTATGGGCGATATGATGGATTCGTTGTACCAGACCAACATATGGGAGCAGGTGGAGCTTCCAATGGGACGGAAAGCGGTTGGATGTAGGTGAATCTTCAAGAGGACACAACATAGATATAGAGCGAGGTTGGTAGTGAAGGGTTATGCTCAGAGAGAAGGGATCGGCTTCTCAGAGATATTCGTACCGACGGTATAGCAGGTGTCTATTAGATCCGTGATTAACGCTGGTTGGCCAATGTGATCTATAGTTAGAAGGATGGATGTGGAGTCTACACTTCTGCAAGGGAAAGTGAAGAGCAGATCTACATGAAGCAACCAGAGCGGTTCGAAGTTAAAGGGGCTGAGAAAAGACTTTGTAGGAGGTCGTGGTTCGACCCGTCGCCTAGTCAGTGGTTTGATTCCTTCATGGTGAGTCAGAAATTGATGACATGTAGATCACCAATTATGACATGTCTGAAATCAATGTATTAAAGACTCGGTTAAGTGGGACATTCAAGATGAAGGAACGGGGGGCTGCAAAGATGGTTCTCGGCATTGAGACTGAAGGAGAAGTAGGCTTTGGTAATCACAGGAAGAGTACCACGTAGGTATTGATGAGAGTGTTCCCTACGTGTCTCTCCTCAAGTTTTCCTCAGGACATGTCCCAAAACAGATGAGGAAAAGCAGGATATCTCATTAGCCTTATTTCGAATGCAGTTGGCAGTGTATATCATGGTCTGGATTAAACTGGTTATTTCACAAGCTATCAATATTGTGAGCAAGTACCCCGGCAAACAATATTGGGTAGCGGTGAGATGGTAAGAAGACTACGTCTTTTCTTTTAGGAAGACAGGAGCAAAGGTGGTTGAGCATGTAGATTTAGATCCGGCAGACATGATCAACAAGAATGTTCCTGTAGAGAAGTTCAAGTTCTGTGCAACTTCTCTAGGTTTAGCGATGGCATGAAAGGAAGACGGAGTATGCAAGAGAAGCTATGATATGGTGTAGAAATAAGAGAATGGGACAAAAAGTTACATGGATGAAGATTGAAGACATGGTGGACCACGGATGTCTTAAACTGTCGAAGGGACCGTCAATGATATCGAGGTTGTCATCGACAAGGTCTCAATGCCATTGATAATTCAAAGTATTTTCCACCTTTGGTCGCTGGACAGTTTTGGTCCTGTTTCAATATCATCGAAGGATTGTCAATGATATCAAAGTTGTCATCGAGAGACCTTCAATGACATCGATAAGTTCCGCAGATGCGATTGCGGAAATGAAGATTTTGCGGATTTTATTTCCTATTTGAATTCTACCTCTTTCTATTCTTATTTAAAGGGGTGTATCCGGGATTGGGGTGTATTCAAGGGATTCTAAGGCTTTCTAAAGTAGTTCCAAGAGTTCCTAAAGAGATTTTAGGGTTTCTAAAGGGTGTAGAAAGGGTGAGATTCGAGGTTGTTCGAATCGGGTAAGTCCTCTCTCTTTGTAATTTCTATTTTTATAGTGGAGAGCAAGGGTTTTCCACGTTAAATATATATTCTCTTGTGTGTGCTTGGTGTCATTGGATTGCTATCCTAGATCTAGATCTGTGTGATTCCACAGGTCAAAATATCCAACACTACCCCCACAGGGACCTAACTAGAGATGGACGGTCATGCTAGGGCTTTTGTGGAAGCCCACCATGATGTATAATTTTTAACCACATCATCTATCCATTTTGAAAGATCATTTTAAAGCATGATCTTAAAAAGGAGGCAGCTTGAAGGCATAAGTGGAACACACCACAAGAAGCAATGGAGATTGAAAGCTTACCATTGAAAACTTCTCGAGGGCTACATGAGTTTTGAATCATGCTGATATTTATCTTTTCCCTTTATGTATATGTGACCTTATGAACATGTTGGATGGCAAATAAGCTGATATTTATTGTTTTCCTTTATGTATATGTGACCTTAAGAATATGTTGGATGGAAAATAAGCATCACCGTAGGCCCTAGGAAGTTTTCAACGGTATGAAGTTCAATCCTCACTGCTTCCTTTTGTACAGCCCACTCAAGCCTTTGATTTGCCGCCTTTTTGGGCTCATGCCCTAAATTAATCCATCAAAATAGATGAATGGCATGGATAAAACACATGCATCACGATGAGGCTCATAGATCCCCTGACATGACTATTCGTCTCTAGCTAGGTCATCCGCACCCACAGGGTGGTTTCTCATCCAAATTGCATTGGGCCAACAGATCTTCCACTCTTAATAAGGATTTATTTATTTATTTTTTTTTTTTTTGGGAGATAACAGAAAGTTCATTAAAAAAGGAAGATAGGGGATTAAATAATAAGAAATATTATTATATAATAGAAACATAATAACTTAGAACATCCAAGCTCTTTAAGGCCATTTTGTTGTATATGTGAAATTAGGGCTGTCAATGGAATTCGTAAGTACACGATAGATCCAACTCAATTTTAATAGGTCTTAGTCCCATCCATCGGGTCTATTAGAAAATTGGGTCAGGTCTTAGTATCATTTTTTGGACCCAATTAAAAAATTGGGTTTAGATTGGGTCAAGTCAGGTTGGATCCAAGTAGTTTTACTAGTAAATCAATATCCGAAACTTATAGCAACCTAGTCCAAACATTCCAGAGAATTAGACCATCTAGGAGTCGGACCAATTAACTTCGGCATGATACTATTGGACTTAACGTGAGCCTAACCCATTCACATCCATAGGAGCCGTATGGATGGGAGTAAATAGAAATAAATGGCATTTGAGGTGTCCTTGGATGGAAGTAAATGCATGAAAATGAAATGAAATAAGTGTAGACGGCAACTAAATGAATTCCTCTATTTTTAGAGAGGATTTGAAAGTAAATGGGTGAAATGTCTTTTGAACTCTTGTGGAGAGTTGCATGAGCAAACAAAGGTGTGCTACACACATATCTATTATGCACATGATATGCTGATGATACTCCAAAACAATTCAATTATCAACTATATCATTAAAATCATACCAATAAAATGATCCAAACTGTCCAAAAGTTGACTATCTGAATAGATTGTTAAAAAACATTCGCAAGTTGGTTGTTTGTGATCTTTATGTTTGTGGCTTACCTGAGTATCAAAGTGTACTATCTTTTGCTAGAGTATATATTTTAATGGACTTATTACAAATATTTTGTTAAATATCACACACGACGCACTAATTTCAAAGATTAAAGTTGATTTGGGATATCACATATGTTCCTATGAATATATTAAAAAATTACTGTGCATTTTAATTCCTCCCACTTACTACCATCCAAAAACATATTTAAATTTCAAATACATCCCTTGATTACCTAAAAAAACGGATGCTTATGTGAAATATCCTTCACCCAAGAGGTGTATGTCAGGACCTAGGGCAGAAATGGGCCGGCTTCACAACTCAAGTGGGCCATGCCACAAGTAACAATGCAATGGGACGCTCAAGCTCTCTACGGCCACCATGTTGTATATGTGAAATCCAGTCCATCCATCAGGTAAGCACATTGATCATAAGCCCTAGGGCCAAAATCAGCCAGGTTCCCAACTCAGGTTAGCCAGCCAAAAAGAGCAATGGGGATAGGACATCCAAGCTCTTTGGGGTCCACCATCAAGTGCACACCTCCATGCAAGGCCCTAGGGCTAAAATTGGCCCTATCCACAACTCAAGTGGGCCATCACACAGATCAAGCAGGATGGTACACCATCCATGGGTTTGTGTGTATGGGTACACCATGGTGTGTATCATTTATCAAATCCATTGATCTGGTATGATTCTCCAGGATGAAGGGAAAATACACTTGATCTAAAACTCGGATGGGCCACAGCACGTGAAATCAGTGGTTTGAGGCACAATTTTACATTGTTTACATTGATGTGGCCCATCTGAGCTTTTTATCAGTAATATTTTTTTCAT
The DNA here is from genome assembly GCA_030180095.1 of Magnolia changhungtana. Taxonomy (NCBI): domain Eukaryota; kingdom Viridiplantae; phylum Streptophyta; class Magnoliopsida; order Magnoliales; family Magnoliaceae; genus Magnolia; species Magnolia changhungtana. Next base: position 1,311,169 of record JASAUF010000596.1, read on the forward strand.
GCTAGGTAAACATAAGGTTTATCACCTGATGGATGGAGTGGATTTCACACATACCACATGGTGGCCCCAAAGATCTTGGTGTTTTAGCCGCCACGTAAAACACGGGTTGTACACGATTTCAGTCCATCCTTTAACAGCACGCGTGGCAGTGCTGAATGGAGCGAGGATTGTGTACTAACTCAAAATGCATACACTGAGTAAACTCCGTGGGGCCCACCAGGATGTTTGTGTTTTATCCACGCTGTCCATCTGTTTTTTCAGTTCATTTCAGGGTATGAGCATAAGATTGAATAATATCCCGCGCTCAGCTGGACCACACCAAGGGAAATAGACGAGATGTTTTGAATTAGGCTGATATTTGTGTTTTCCCTTCATCCATGTCTATGTGACATTAGAATAAGATGGATGACAAATAAAAATTAATGTGGGCCTTAGGAAGGTTTCAATTGTGGTCGTCATTATCCCAATTATCCCAACTGTTTCCTATGAATGACTTGATGAAAGATGCACAACCTCATGTCATGTCAGGGGCCGACAGTACTATCATCAAATTAAGTGTAAAATATTTATGGTAATCAAGTTGATTTGTATTCCACCCAATGTGTTAGAATATTGATTGTACACTTCAATCAAACACATGGTCACATAAGTGATTGAGGGCATATATTTAGATTTCACATGCGATTGTGATGTGCAAACATGCCAGAGTCTCACTCGACTCAATATTGTTTGATTTAATGCTAGTGCTCAGACTCAGCTATTCTCTCAACCACCACCGGTTGTAATCAGTGAATAGGCGATTTGTAAAAGGGTAAAAGTTAATCATTCCTGTTTACAACTCGAGGACTTTTCTTTCACCAGTAATTACAATAAAAAATTTTAAAAGAATGAAGATGGAACAAATAAAATAAAATTAGTGTTAAATAATGCCAATTTTATTAATGTGACGAGGCATATATGATTCTCTAAGTAAGAACTCATTTGATGGGGATCCAACAACTTAGAATTATGGACATTTAATCTAATCTTACGGTACTGTAAATGTAGACGCCGGACAATAACAATCTATGCTAAGTCTAGGGTAAGCTACACTATGAGAAGTGTAAAGATAAATGTAAAAGAGATAGATTTGTGTTTGGCATGAGCATTGAGCTCTTAATTGTGTGCTCCTTTTATAGATTGTGGAGGCAATTAAACTCTCACTGAGTTTCCTTACTGATCATGGATCATCTACGTCTCTACGGCATGCATTCCAAGTAGGAAGATCCGTGTGCATTTAAGACAATGGCTTTTGAATCTTCTTCTCATAATTGATCCCTTTTAAGAAACAATTGCATATGGATTTGGGATCAATTAGGGAAACCTCTACCGCTGATCCGGAACTTAAAATTGATCATGGTCACTCATGCATCTGTGACCCGATCAAACACCTTTTGCATGATCTCTCACTCCCTTCTGATCATGGTCCTAGAGGGGTTGGATCCCTGATCTTTTAACTCCAATTGATGTATAGACAAGAGTCCATTTTGCTTGGTGCTCTCCTCCCCTAATTTGGGTCTAAACCGCAACCGACGTTACTTGGATATCTATCTGATCTTAGAATATTCGAGATCATTATGATATTCACAATCCCTTCTAGGGGTGCACATGGTTCGGTTCGGTCCAATTCTAGCGTGAAACCGGAATTGAACCATTCCCAATGGTTCCAGTGAAATTAGAACCGGACCGTTTGTACCCTAGAACCGAATTGGAACCAGACCGTAAGAAATTGGTTTGGTTCCAGTTAAGTTCTATTGTTATGTGCTTTTTATAATCTAGCCCAATTGCATGGTTTTTTTTTTTTAATTCGGCATAAGCTCTTTTACTAAAAATTTTCACAGAAAGTAATCTTGTCATCGTTTGTTTTTATGACCCTTTCGTGTTCGCAAAATAATTTTGCTGCTAATGTCTATTCATATTGTGATGAATGGTCTAGCTTTTTATGTTTAAAAAATAAATAAATTTTAAATATTTGTTGACCAAAGGGGTCTAGTTCCAGGTTCGGTTCACTGTCCGGTTCGGTTCTACAAAACCCTCAACCGAGAACTGAACTGAAGTAATCGGTTCTTTGATTTTCGGAACCAAAACCAAAACCAAAACCGGTGCATTTCAGAATTGGACCAAACCATGCAATCTAGTTAGTCCTAACTGGTTTACTGGTTCTACAGGTTCCGTGTGCACCCCTAATCCCTTCGAACATCTTTGAGAATATCTTCCATTTTAAAAGAATTTTGAGAGACAGTCTTACCGAGTGTATTATAATCAAATATGTGATATGATTCTTTCCCTTGGTGGGTCTTTATACACGTGCGAGTCACATTGCATCATTATTTAGCTCCTTAATTATGACCACATGGCATCCAACAATTCACTCACTTAATTGCATACACAAGGGTACGTGCCACCACATTAATAAATAATTATGTCATCTAAGAAAATCAATAATATATATATATATATATATATATATATATCTTTAAACGCAGGTATAATTTGGCAAAATTTGAGCATATAATTATAATATCAACATATAGTGAATTTTCATTGATCCACATCAGGGCACAAAATTCTGACCACAAAACAGGAGTCGAAACAGCATGCATGGAAAAACACCTGAGCTATTTAGGCCCACTGTGTTGTGTGCGTGACATTTGCTACGTTCTGTCAACTCGTTCATTAGGTGTGTAACGCACACGACGGGCGCCGATTAGATACTGACAAGGTCAGTAGCTAAATGGCTAATGAAGTTACGTCACCAAGCTCCGTGACCCTACCATGATGCGTGTGTTGTATCAATTCCGTAGACCCCACCATGATGCGTGTGTTGTATCCATACCGTCCAACCATTTGTAGAGATGGTTTTATCACATGAGAAAAAGAATGAGATGGATCTAAAGTTCAAGTGGACCCACCACAGAAAACCATGGGATCAGTCACACCCACCGTTGAAACATTTATAGGGCCCACCATGATGTATTTTTTAGATCCAAACTATTCATAAGTTAACGTAGAGATAGATGAAGTGAAAACAAAAATATAAGCTTGATTGGAAACTTTTGTGGCCCCTAAGAAGTTTTGAATGGTGGATGTCACTGTCCCATTGTTTTCTATGGTGGAGTCCACTTGAACTTTAGATCTATTTCGTTATTTTTCTCATGCCATAAAACGATCTCTCCAAATGTATGGACGATATGGATATAACACATGTATCATGGTGGGGTCCACAAAGCTTGATGACGTCACTTCAGCAACTGGGTTTTGAGATTGATCCTAGGTTCCTAGGTAATATTGAGTTAGCGATTCTAATGGTTTTAGGTCTTGCAGTTCGTACAGAAAGTGGTTCGAGCTAATTCTCCGATCTATTTAGTTTAGTACTTAATTAATTTTCGTCTAATTTCTAAAGAATTCGGTCCTTAGTGATTTCTGCCTGAGGTGGTACTCGGGTATTTGTATGAATTTTTCTAAGATGTTACACTTTAATCTACTTACTTTTATGGCTATGCCTTGAAATAATCTTTCAAAATGGATGGATGGCATGGATAAAACATATACATGATGGTGGCCCACAAAGCACTTGACAAGACCATCCGTCTCTAGCTAGGGGTACTACCCAATCTGCACCGTTAAAGAGATTTTCTTGCTTCATCAGTTGTAGGGCCCATCCGGCCAATGGTCTAGATCATGGAATCATTGACTCACTTGCACAAAAGAAAACTCAAATACACCCTCGAGTTCTTAGCCCGCCTCAATTCACGCTAGAGAGATGTCACGCGTTTTCATCGTTGGACTTTCTTTGTTCCTTCCCTTTGTAATCTTCTCCTTCCAAAAGTCATCCATTTATGAATTTAATATGCGACTAGAACCCACTTTAGTAACACCCGGTGATTGAAAGTTATATAGGCCCACCATAATGTATATGTTTTATCCACACCATGCATCGATTTTTACAGCTCATTTTAGGTCATGAGCCAAAAAATGAGGCAGTCCGAATGATCTCAAGTAGACCACACTATAAAAATACAGTTGTGATTGAATTCTCACCATTAAAAACTACTTGAGTCCCACTGTAATGCTTGTTCTTCCCATCCTCGATTAGGTCACATGAACATGGATGTAGGAAATACATAAATATCAACTTCATCTAAAACTTAGGGCCTTGAAGAAGTTTTTAGCGTTAACCGTTCCACCACAGTCACTTAATAGGTCAGTTTGTTTGTGGACCCATGCTCTTAAATAAGGTGACAAGATGGATGGATGGCATAGATAAAACACATACAACATGGTCGGCTCACAGATCTTTTCAAAGATGGTCCAATGTACCGACATACTTCCATATGGAATCGTATTGGGTACTACTCGGGCTAGCTAAGACCCGACTGGGGCATTGAGGAGCAACCATGATCAATGGGTTTTATCCCTACTGTCCATCCATTTTACCAATACAAGCCAAAATGAGGCAGATCCAAGGTTCAAGTTGACCACACCATAGGAAGCAACGGTGATGATGATACCCACCGTTGAAACCTTCCAAGGGCCTATTATGATGGTTAATTATCATCTAACCTTTTATTAAGGTTACATAGACTTGGATGAAGGAAAACCATAAATATCAGTTTGATAAGAAACTTATATAATCTCCAAAATGTTTTCAGCGGAGTGTGTTTAATACCCATTTTGTGGCCCACTTGAACCTTGGACCGGCCTCTTTTTTGAGAATGTGGCATAAAATAATATGGAAAAGTGGACGGACGGTGTGGATAAGACTCATATGTCACGGTGGCCCCTCAATGCCCCTGTGGGTAGTACTCAATCCACATCCCTTCCAAAACATGTTCTGCATTGGCCTGACGGGCGTGTGGCCCATTCAAATCACAATCATATCCAGCCATGTCCGGGAACCAGCGATTCTCCGAATGCGCCTCCGATCTTATGTGCCATTGAAATGCCAGGAAAAAGACAGGTGATAAGCCGTTCGCCTGTATCAAACATCACCACCGTTCATCCCTGATTGGCTGGAATCCATAATCCTCCACAAAAATAAAAATAAAAATAAAAATATTATTGAAAATTTTGCAGATGATATTACCCAAACGATGGATAGCCAACGTGCTGGTGCAGGTGGACCATCTGATATATGAACCATCTCTTCGTGGCTCAGGGCATAAATATTGCTCCCATATGTTATCTGGAATGTCACGGCAAGCATATATGATCATTATTTGCATTTAAGGAGTAAATTTCATTGTGGACCACCTAATATATTATTACAAATATAAATGTTATAGAAAAATTCATTACGCTAAGAAACCGTCTTTGTAACCATTAATTTACATGTCATCCACCCATTCATTGCACCCAAGCAGGATGAAGGTACCAAAAAAAAAAAACTCAGGCCATTCGAAAAATAAAGTGAGCCACAACACATGAATATATAAGCTTTATAGGCCATTATTGTACTTTATTGTCATGGTGTGTCCCATCTAAGTTTTGAATTAGAATGATTCCTATAATATATGGTACAAACCTTCATGATATCATCTCCCAATCAACAAAATAGGCACTAAAATGCCGACTTGTTTTTGTCGCGTCAACCAAACAAGCAAGCTTAAATACTCCTTTTGAAATTCCATTTTAAGAAAGTGCGTCCAAGCAAAAGGATTAATTAATTGATATGTATTAAACTATGGCTAGATTTTTAGGCTCTTATGGATGGAAGGTCGTCAAGAACTCTTTGTTGATATGATATGTATGTTTTACACTTATCTGTAAAAGAGTTTTAAGAGGGAATTGCACGGTGGAGAATGGGTAGAAAGATAATGAAATGTGAGCTTATATGGGCATTATTGGCAGTTGAGTAGGTTGGATGTGGCTCATTGAGGACCACATAATATATTACAAAATTAAATGGTATAGCAGAATTCATTATGCTAAGAAATGCTCTTTATACATTATTTTATTGCATGATTCAGTGTTTTCTTAGGCTATGAAGACTGACTATATTTTAGAATTTTTTTAATATATTTTCGTCACTTTTATCATATTTATAGATAACCCTTTACCTTTCGAATATTTTTAAGTAATACCCTTTCCTTTCAATATATTGTGAAGAAAATTGAGTTCCTCACTACTAATAGGAGTTTAATTATCCTTGGTTAGGTCAATTTCTTAGAAGGATGATTTTACTCCACCGAAAAATACAACTACTCTCTTTCACATTCTGTTTGCATTCTAATACCTAAATCAACCCTCAACCAGTCCCTATCATGGGATCTATGATTTTTCCTTTACCTCCGATCTCAAGAACTCATGATATAATCCTTAGTAATAAATAAAAAGAAAACGGAAGAGCATTTCATTTCGACCAAAGGCCAACATCCAAGTTTCATAGCTTTGCCCATTATCTCAATTACGATTTTCCTATTCCCCAAAGGTTAAAGGAAAGGTCATTGTCTCTTGGGTGGTTGAGTGAGGGATTTCAACTTCAAACTTAACGCAAAAAATGGCATGGAAAAGTTATGATAAAGATCACCGTCTTTCTCAAGTGAATAAAATCTTGAATACACGAGTATTTTCTTAAATTCACCAAAAAAAAGAAGAAGAAGAAGAAGAAGAAGAAGAAGAGAATATTAGATTTTATTGAATAATGTGTAATTGTATATGATTTCTCAAGTACATCATTAATAAAGAGAAAAATAGCCCCTATTACAAAATTACCAAAAATACCAAAATTTCAATCCTATTAATAGAAGTTACCCTAAATAATAAAACTCATTTAAAACCTAATTTGCTAGAAATAGAAAGTCGAGATAACCTTACTAAAAGAATCATAGCATGATTATAGGTAATTTCTAAAAAGATGAAAATTTAAAACTATAAAAATTAAAAAATATGATTAAAAAAAATAGAATTACTAAAAACAGTATTTTTTTTTTTCTAAAATCTTGTTTTTGAATTGGAAGTATGTGTTTTCTTACGAAACGGATAGACACAACCCACTATATGAGTCAGATGATCCCAAATAGCCTATTCTAATCAAAATTCATAAGTTGTGCGTCTCATAATAATACATGGGTCAAAAGTTATACTCGATTTATAGTTTGCACTTCAAACGACAATTTATCCCTACTAAGATTGAATTTCTTCAAACCATACGAACTTAGCGTCCAATTACGTCATTCCTTATATAAGACTTAGCCCGGATATGATGAACTACTTGTGCTTCCGTTTAGGCTTCTTTTAGTATAGTCGTGCTAAGAGTGCATCTATGTCACATCCTAAATCAAACCCTTCCACTTCAAAAAAAATCGTCATCGAGTTACTTAAGGGACTTGGCTCATGATACTCAAACAACTTCTAGTACCGATGTTTATCAATATTTTTCTTATACTTTGCACTAGGCTCCTAAGCCGGCACATCACATGTACTCGTGCTCTCCTTAAATTGACCCTATGGATGTTGGATCCCAGGTGACAAATCATGCTCGCGCTAACAGTGGATTTAGAAAATGTTTACAGTTGTGATTGTAAAGAAGTTATAATTGACTGAAGTTGACACTAGCCGATCAATCTGATTCCACGGTCGGCTAGACCTTGTAGAAATATTGGGTTAAAGAATTAAAGGATTTCCTACCCTAAAATAACTCGTTAATCTGCTACTAAAGATTCTTAGTAAGGAACCACGATTACAAACATGGAAGGTATTAAGCATCAACTCTACCCGCACAAACGTACGGTCTCTACTTCACTAAATCTTTTGAACTTTCGATTATTAGGATTAGTTCTTGCACAGTAATGATGCATGGGTGTGTTTAATGTTGTGTCAAATGCAATGCCTATGGCAAGTTATATTTTTTGCTAGATAAATCTATCTTGACCGCCCACTTGTTAAAGCAATAAACCAATCAATCTGAATTTCTAATGGACAAGATTCAATTAACTCGGCAAGTCATAGAGCATACGTTTGAACTGACTAGGTGTAGAGTGTTATGCATACAAAACTATATATGTAATGTTGTGTGTGTAATATGATGTGTTAAGCATCACACTGATGACAAGCTGTAGTTTCAAATGGATAAATTTGCCGTGACTGCCCACTTTCCGTGTGTGTATTAATCGATCAGAGTTTCTGATGAGCAAGATATGAATATATTGGCAAGCCACAAAGCATACGCCCGAATCAATTAGATGCCTATTGTTATGCAATGCAATGTTGATAGACAAAGCTAATTTAAATTGGACAGTTGGATGGACAGTAATGTCACAAGGATTGGATTCAGTGGCTTAGATCGAGATCTTGGTTGCTCAGGGAGACTAGGATTTTAAGCTAGACTAGGCTAACCTGGGCTAGACTCTCTCCTTTCCTCGGTTGATGGATGAAATGACTAAGGATTTGAAGGTTTCTCCTTGGATGGAAAGGTTGGGATTCTCTAGATGTCTTGATCCTAGTAGATGCTAAGGATTTGATGTCATTTGAATCATTTTAAATGTGAAGAGAATGGGGCTATTTATAGCCTCTTAACTCAGTTTTTTGGTAAATCTTAGGAAGTCCGGGATTACAAAGGGCTTGGGTGCTTAGGATTCAAGATCGATACGTAGTAAGATCCCATGGACTGGATTGGATGGTAAAATGGTAATTTGGGCTAATGGGGAAGGGCATCAGAGTAAACTAACAATACCCCACGAATGAAGGTTGTAAAAGAGTAAACACCACACGTATAGGGCTCCGCCTTGGCAAGAGACATGCCACGTGGCCTCTTGCTTTAGCATGTGAGCTCCCCTGCACGTGTGGGGGACCTACCTCTAGGATATTGCATTGTTGTTTCGCTCTGAACTCTAAATGGGCTTGGCTCAGGGTGGACTTTGGTCTTGACAAGGCAAGTTGACTGGGTAGGTTGATAATGTTTTATTTAAACCAACCTGATTTAAATGATTTTAAATTCGCAAGTATACGAATCAGGTGTAGATACCATACGTATTACGAGATCGTTCCCACGAGGACTGGTTGTCACAATTTGAATCTTATAATTCTTCTTAACTAATACAACAAATAGTTTAGCTAGTTATTAAGTAAAATAACAAAAATCAATGAAAAATAACTGAGAACAAGAAGGAAAATTCACTCAAGGAGAACACTAGGACTTTTAAATCCACCCCTAATTATCTTAACCCTTGTTTTACTTATTGATTCACCCTAATTCAGAATGACATAAATTTAATAAATAAAGCACAATCTATGTACTTGGTTAGGCACAGATGCTGTATAATTCCCTTGAAGCACAAATGATTTTTTCCTTAATATCAATTATCCCTAATGCATGCACATCAATTGTTATGTATATATAGACATTAAGAATCAACCAAACCACTTAAATCTACATCCACCATATAATATCTTAATTATGAATCACAGAAGATGAAATTGGGAAAAATCTCAAGGATTACATCTTTCCATCCATGGTCAAGTATGAATAGATATAAATTCCTATTTCTTTCTTTATAGGAAAACCTGTTCATGGTTAGACACAAGCACACTTAGAATAAGATTCCAAACAACATCCACATCTAGACTTTGGGTAAGCTCATAAATTGGAGAGGTATGGAGTTTTTATTTAATCACACTAGAAAAAGAAATAAATCAATCAAATTCAAATGAAATCAACAAATAACAAGAATCATTCAAATTAAGGGGCTTCATCTCAGCCCTAGCTAAGAAGTTTAGCCTGACCTAACATGATAAGCTGAAAAATATATATATAACAAAAGAAAGAAAAAAACTCTATTTAGAAAGCTACTCCACGTGTCAGCTCCACAGCTGCCCCAAGGATCTTGATTCCCTTTCTCTCTCTCTTCCTCTTCCTTTTATAGAGGAAGGAGGGGTGGTGGAGAGCAGAAGTCGGTGTGGATCTTGTGTCGTGCGTAAGTCTTACGTAGTGAAGAAAAGATGCAACATCCTTGCATATAGAAAGAATTAAGGGACGCTGTCTTGGAAATTCAATCCATCCATTGTCTTCTCCTCGGAATTTTGACCAGAGATGGAAAGTTTGGGTCGTCCGTTGATGCGGCCTAGGAAAGCAATCCTGTTGTAACGGCAGCTGACGGTCATCTGTTGATTGCTGTAACGGGCACGTTTGCATATATGATTATAAACGGTCAACTAAGGTTCGACTTGCTCAATCTCATCTTCATGATAGACGGTCCAGATCATCAATCTGATCATTAGTGGTGGGCCACCACCTCTCGAAACGTCCGAATTTCCCGGACCGAGAAATAGAGCTAGCGCTTCTTGCGCTGGCTGCCGGTGGGGCCCACTCCTTTCAGTGTCTGCAAAATCCACTCCGTCCACCGGATTTCTCTCGGAATTTCAATTGGAAATGTGTAATTTTTGCCTTCTGTTGATGCGGCCCACATGATATTTTGCTCTGCCGTCTGTCTTACGTTTGGACGGTTAAACTCTGATCTCCGCTCTCATTTGAAATATAGTCACCTAAGCCTGAGTGAGAGGGGATGTGTGAGTCTAATGGACTGTCCGGATCGGACCGTTGATGCACGATGATGGCCCACAAGACCCAACCGATGGCTCTGTTCACAGCAACAGAGAACGGCTATTGCCGTTTTTGAATTTTTCGGTCAAGAGACGGTTTGATTGTCTCTTGCGTAGCCGTGTGCGGCTATTGCACTCGTGCATTATGCACACCTAACTCACGTGGGGTCCTGTCTGATGTTTACAAGCAATCCAATCCATCCATTCATTTTGTCTCCCCATTTAAGGGGTTTAGTCCAAATTTGAGGCATATCAAGAAACCAGGTGGGCCCCAAATCGATAATTAATGGGATGATCTAACCGTTGGACCACTTCTACACAGATCCAATGGCTGAAATTTGATGTGTATGGTTAATTTAGGGTCCTCAAGCCAGATATAAAGTTTTGAATCGAACGGATGGTTAGAACCTTGTGATCTTGCATTCTGGACTAATTTTAGGCCACTTGAGCTTTAGTTTCTCTATTTTCTCGAGTCTCTAGCACGTAAATCCATCTATCCTGGTCCCCTAGGGTTTGTCCCTTACCTTTGGTGTCATCAGAGCGTTAAATTCATGCTTTAAGCACCGTTTTCAGTCCAAATTCCTAATTACACCCTACATCACAAACACGATTAAAATATGACGTTAAGCATTATCATGTACGTAAAATCAGGTAATAATTGGGGTCTAATATGCAATATTCGACCCTCAACAGTTGACTAGGTGAGCTGACTGGGTGAGTCAACTCAGTGGGATAACTTGGTGAGATGATCGGGTTTAACTAGGTTTTTCCTAAGGTTGGGTTTTAAAGTTAGAGTTAGGTTGTGTCTATTTAACTGGGTTGACTGGGTTTTGGATTAGGATTTGAATTAGGGTTTGGATTGGGTTTAGGGCTTAAATTAAGGTTTGGATTGGGTTTAGGGTTTCCCTCCAACTTGATCAACTTGTCGACCTAGGATGGGTTTTCTATAGACCCTTATGGATTCAATTCCTCCACTTATGCCTATAAGATCTCGCATTCTTTCTGATAACGTAGGCAATTAAGCAGACTTACTCCAAAGATAAGATCAATGTGGTTTTGTATATCTCGCATGGGAGGTAACTCCTTAGAAAGCTCATTGGGCATAATTACCTTAAACTCTTGCAACATTAGTTTCAAATAATCTGGGATGTTCACATGCTCCACATATTTTTCCTTTTTAACTAATGCATTTATCTCTCACTTCTCCTCAGATTGTTTAACGAAATCATATTCAGTTACGAGAGACAGCATCTTCACTTTAAAGGTCTTGGGTTAGTTATCTGTTCTCATAGGAGCTAGGATAATTTTTCTATCATCTTTAACCACGTCACATTTACTTTGTCCTTATAATATTTACCAATGGAAAAAGGAATATGACATCGTTCGACTACCTTTATTTCAATAACATCCTTAATCCATCTAATTAAGCACGAAGAGGGGTGTTTTCTATTTTTAGTTACAACTTCTCCATCATATTCTCACTGCTCCCACCATCTATGATCACATTAAAAACTCTTTTGTTCATTGTGCACCTTGTTCGAAAGATGGTGTTCAATTGCAAATCTATCTCCTCCTTCAGCATGTACAATAGCTTCCTCATGATTAGAGTGGTGACCTGTGATTCACCATTATCAGGTGGTGGCTTGCAATTCATCATTTGCGTCACACTACGAACATGATAATCGTGAGTTCCATTGTCGATCTCATGTTGCTTATCATTATAAACACGGGGTTGTCCTAAAGCTTTTCTGAAACGGTTGATCACCGCCTGCAGTCATTGCATGGCTCACACACAAGTTTTCTCACTACACCGCCATTGTTAAATGATAATTCCCTAGAGCATCATCCATGGGATTACTGCCCAAAACTTAGCTAGATGTCATTGAGCCAAGGAAAAGCCTCTATTTTATACCAACTAACCCATCTGAGAGTCGGATACAAATCTGATCACATTCTAGCATATCAAGCATGTCTAAGGGCTTCGATTCCTCGCCCTTACCACCATGCCATACACCTCGCTGATTTTCTTGGATTCCTCAATGAAATCACGAATGGTCAGGGGGGAGCTTCCCTTCACTTTAGAAGCTTCGGGGTGGTTCTCTAGTGTTATAGGGGCAAGGATCGTCTTTCAACCATCCTTAATGAAGACATAAACATTGTCTGTCCTCAGTGACTCCTATCACGATCTGATTGTTATGGTCGACTGATCAACATATGACATGCTTGCATATCGACCACGTCACAAAGTACTTGATCTTTATAATTCCTACCAATTGAAAATGAGACAGTGCATTATTCAGTTACATTGGTCTTGTTCACCCTTTTTTACCTAGCCAACTGAATAAGAGGAATGATTTTTTTTTTTATTGTAAGTAGTCACAACGTATCCACTATCACTTTTAATACAATGTTCTTACTACTACTATTATCTATGATTACATTACAAACCTTGTCGTTAACGGTATACCGCGTACAAAATATATTGTGTCACTATGGGTGCACTTCCTTACTTGGAGTATACAATAACCGCCTCATGATCAAGGATTCACCATGATCCTCGGCCAACCATTCTTCGTCACCAACTCCTTCAATCCATGGCTAGTTCATCCTCATTAAATCCAGGGCATTCTTCCACCGCTTCATCTTCAGTGCCCCCTTCATTAATGGCCAAGTGGTTTGTGGGGCGTTGAGGGCAGGTGTTTGATAAGTAGTTCAATTGGCCATAGTGGTAACAATTGTTTGACCGTGGTCGACCATAAGGATTTAAAATCCTGCTCGGACTTGTTGTTGTGGGCGCTACACATTGAAGCCTAGTTGGACCACTCTTCGTTTCATGATTTACGGTTGTAAGAGGTTGAGGACGCCCTCTTATTGGTTCCTTTCCTTTGACCAATGTTGAATCATGCATGGGACCTTTCATGGGGGGCCAAGTCGGAAGATAAGGCCAAGTAGGGACTATTGCAAGCTGCATTTCTGCCATACCTGCCAACCAAACAACTTTATCAACGGTCTCAACCAGGTACATCTGAACTTAGTCCTGAATTGTCGGTCGTAAATCGCCTATGAATCATGCTATCTTCTGCAATTTGATCTCTAACAAATCACTCTATGTTGTCAACCACTAGAATTCTTCGGTGTAATCTGTGACGGTCCAATTCCCCTGACAACAATTTTGGTATTGCTGGAACAATACCTGTCAGTAATCATCGAGGAGGAATCATGATTGAAGAAGGTGTCTCATCCGCAACAATGATTGGATGTGTGCCTTGTTCTGTTAGGCATGTGAGAGTTGTAATTACTACCACCATGTAGAAGCACCAGATTTCAACTTGAGAGTAACCAATTTCACTTTCTTATGTTCTGGCATGTCCATGTAATCAAAATATCATTTTACTTCAATTAACCAATCAAGAAACTCTTATATGCACAATAACCCATTAAAAATGAGAAGTTCGGTCTTACCTCGATAGTCTTTTTTTAATACGATCTAATCGATCTTCTTTATGGACCAAATGTCAGCAATGACGTCATCGACGTTCTCATCATTGGAGCTCGAATCATCTGGGATAGCCTTATAATTTACCTCCAGAAGCGTTATTTGAAAATTGGAATTATGTCATACAGCAATCACAGGTGGCCGTGCATCGCCTTAGGCTCAGGGCGGGAATTAGCGCATTCACAATACAGTCGAGGGTTACTTGCAGCTCTTGAATTTTCAACTGACTCTCCCATTAGAAAGCTTTTATTCTTTCCAACAGATAACAAATCACTAAATCACCATCCATAGGATTTTGGTTCATTCTACCATTAGTTGCTATCAGCCCAAAGAGAGTCGTCGCTCTGATACCAATCGACGCAGGGAAGGACGTGATGAAGTCAATCACTGTCTTCCTTAGAGGATATCAACTCCGAATCCACGAAGCTCTCTGGACTCCTCAAAGAGCTTCCTCGAGTCCACGAGGGATAAAAGTATAAATAGTTTCTAATAAATTTGAAATAACTTGATTGATGATAATAAAAAATGAAATTACAAAACAAACACCCAAAAAATGTGACTTACTATAAATAGTAAACTTATTATTTATAGACGACCTCCATTCCTACTAGACTTCATGGTTTTCAGCCAAAAATAGTAAGTGTCCAATTTAGCCCAACCATGCTATTCTCCTAATTTTTTAAAGTCATTTTCATGTTGGGCATGACTCTTACAACTCAAAAGGATCAAAAGTTATAAACTTACTATTTATAGTAAACAATGAAATTAAAAGGGACTTTTAACTATCGATCTAATAGAATCTCACAAATCTAGCATGGGCAACTTGACCTAGCCAGGTTGGTTAGCTTATGTAGCTTCTCCTACCCAAAAATCATATATAATATGTCGAAAAACTCATTTCAGTTTGTGAGATAGGACTATTTTAAGGTTCTGATAGTCTGGATCGTTTCAGCTCCGATTGGGCCTTCTCTTGTCCATCTTTGCCATGAAAGTGTCTATGACCCGCTATAGATCACTACTCAATGTTAAGTCTTGAGGTAAAAAATAAAAAAGAAAAAGAGGTAGATCTGCAACCCAGATGGACCACAACATATGAAGCAAAGTGAATGGGATGCTGACCATAGGTTTATGTGTGGGCCATTAGGTGGACCAGTATCTTTCATCAAACCTATTAATCAAGTCAAACTCACCGAGATGAAGATGTGATACAAAAATCAGCCTTTTAAAAAACTCAAATAACCGCACCTTGTTAACTTAGCAGTTTTAATTGGAAGTAATTTCACATTGTTCCCATTATTATAATCCATGACTATTTTATCAGGTCAATATTTTATATGCATGATTCAATAATATAGTTCTCACTTGGTGGCCAGAGTGGATTGCACATCTACGAAATAGTGGACCCCATATAGCATTGCACAATCTCCTCTTCTTGTGTGCTAGGCACAAAGAAAGAGAAGTTCGTGCACACCGTAGTAAAAGAAGTGAGGGAAGTAGCTTGAATCTTAATCATTGATTGTATTAGTGGCTGAAATCTTAACTGCGCATTTTTAAATAACACATTTTCAAATTCCTAAAATACCCATAATTTTATTTAAAATAACTTTTTATATCCTCTTAACACAATGTCATTGACCGGGATAATTGGGCTCTTTTGTTGTAAATGTGGACAGTCATAAATGCCTTTGTATAATAATAAAGGGTTGAAATACTTAATCTGAAGATTTTTCAGACATCCCTATCCAAAGTAAGCCCTACCAAATTACATATTTGAATCACTGACAAAAAATCGAAGTTCAATGAATAAACTTCTGATGCATTGTTATGGATCTGGATGTATTCTAGAAAACCTCCCCTAAGATATAAGATATGTGTCTGCATCAGCAGCCACATAGAAATTATGAATAAAAAACTTTGATACTCTGGCAGGTGGATGATGCACATGCATATATAAATTACTTAGAAATGGCACACATGGAATACAATCAATTCAAACTAAAGCGTCCAAATTACGGGTTCCCATTTAAATGTATCATGAACCAAAAACAAGCTCGTTTGAACATCTCGCATCGAATTGGTGGACATTTGTTAGACCGTTATACATAAAAAGATCTAACGGTCATGTTTCAAAAAACAAATGTTTCTGAATCAGAGGTTAGGATTATTTCAACCAATATGGAATTGGGATTGTCATTGAGGGACAGGATTGGGCTGGACAGGCCCGGGCTTTATCAACCTCAGATCATGAACTATGGACCCACACCTAATAAACATACTGTGAAAACGTTGGTTGACAACGGTCCATAGACAAGTTGGGCCTGTTTGACCATGTGGTTTCTTGGGTGCAGCCCTCAGCATGAACAAGCTGATAAGCCGATACAGCCTTTAACGCAGAGGACCTGACGCAGGGAAGGACATGATGAGGTCGATTACCATCTTCCTCAGAGATAACTACTCCGAAGTCATGGAGCTTTTATGGACTCCTCACAGAGAATCCATGAGGGATGAAAACAGAAATAATTTGAAATAAATTGATTGATTATAAAAAAGTGAATTAGCTATCCTTTAAATAGTGAACTCAAACTTCGGCAGAGTTTCATACTCAAACTCCCTAAAAACAAGACTTACCATACATCTATTTATAGATGGTCATAATTCCTACCAAACTTCAATGGTTTTCAGCTAAAAATAGTAAGTGTCTAATTTGGCCTAACCACGTTATCCTTCTAATTTTTCTAAGCCCATTTCATGTTGGGCACGACTACTAAAATTCAAAGGATTAAAAGTTACGATCGAATTAAAATTTATTATTTATAATAAAAATGGAAATAAAATGGACTCTCGACCATCGATATGATGGAATCTTGTAAATCCAGCATGGGCAACCTGGCATAGTGGGGTTGGTTGGCTAAAGTAGGGTCTCCTACACACAATCATATATGATAAATTGAAAAACTCATTCCGGTTTGTCGGATATGATTGTTTTAAAGTTCTAACAGTCTTGATCACTTCCACCTCCAATCGGGCTTTCTCTGATCCATCTTGGCCACAAAAGTGTCCGTGACCCGCTCTACATCAGGACCCAACCCTCATAGGTGAAGAGTCAAAGGGCCACTACATCACTACTTCATCGTGGTGGCAATGCATTGGATTTGAATTGGGTCAAAGTCAGGCTGAGAACGATCCATTTACTGAACGGGCTCAAAATGCAGGCCCAAAACTGACCCAAGACCCAAGATTCCAAAGCCACGACCCTGCCTAAACACAAAATCATATATGGGCCGTTTCTAGGTCATTGCAAGCCTGACCATTTTACTTCAGTGGGCCGTATCTTCCCATCTGACCCATAACCTGATAAACTCAATCTCAACTGTCATCCAGGTAGGCGGCTGAATCCAACCATTACTAGTCCTATATAGGATTAGGTGCCACAATGGGCGAGACTAGGGCCTAGCCGTGGTTTTTGCCCTTCGTACGAGTATTGTAATCCTTGGCTCCAATCTTAGCCCTAATTAGGGGTGCACATTTAACCGGTAGAACCGTGGAACCGGACCGGAACCGTCCGATCGGTCCAGTTTGGTCCGGTTCTGGACACGTACCGGTTCCGGTTCCAAAATTACAAGAACCGTTAGATACGGTTCGGTTCTGGTTTAGGGGCAGGTAGAACCGACCCGAACCGTGGAACCGTGGTCCCCATACGTTAGTCGTTGCTATGAAGAGGATGAACGGAGTAGATCTCTGAGAATGCCATCAGAAGTGGGCCCCACTTTTTTTTTTTCAAAATATCCAAACCATGCAAAAACCGTCCAGGGGACGTACGTGCATGGATTGGGTTTTGATAGTGGGCCCCACCCATCATCCCTTTTCGTGATCTGAACCGTCCATTATGTAGGGTGCTAAAAAATGTCCCAAGGGATGTTCCTCTTTTCAACAGAAAGCAAGGAAAGATAGAGGTATCTGCATGTCCATATTTGAAAAACTCAGAACCGTGGAACCGATCCGGAACCGAACCGGTTTTCACGGTCCGGTTCTAACGGTTCGGTTCCGGTTCCGAAAATCCTAGAACCGTTAGGAACGGTTCGGTTCCGGTTTTACCCCGGAACCGGACCAAACCGACCCGTGTGCACCCCTAGCCCTAATGAGGTTAAAAGGACCTTAACCGGGCTGTTGATTTTTTAACAAAATGTATGAAATGGGTAGAGGTTTGAATAGTCTAAGATGGACCAGAGAAGGCTCGATCGGAGGTGAAAGTGATCAGGACCTGGGCTTAGCAAAGCCCAAAATCTAAACCTAGATTTCAAACTTGGTTTGGGCCCTGGGCTTAAGGAGTCATTGCTGATTTCGGGATTCAAAACGAATACCTTTCATTTTGATACTATGTCAAATAACCACCTTCTTTAAAAGCTTGAGCCTTTAGAAAATAATATATCAATGTATATAAAGAGACTTTAACATCTTTAATTATATTTATTTTTTAGTGTTAATTTGTAATTTATTTCACTAGTCTTATTTTGATAGTTACATTAATACTTTAGTAATATCATTTTATGGTTACACATATCATTTTGTGTGTTACAAGTGTTGACCCGGCCAAATACAATCCAACCTAGCTCAACTCAAATTTCAGTGAGGTTGAATATTTAACACCTTGTGTTGGACTTGGGTTGACCCTCCAACTTGCACCCCTCACCCCTACCACTGTCCAACTGATGGTTCGTAGCTCACTGTATCATAAACCAAACATTAGGCTCATCTGATAATTGGACCATCTAATTGGGGCACACTTATTGGATGGTTAAAAATGAAAGTGCCCATTGTTTCTCTTCACTTTGGGACAGTTGTCTAGCACCATTGGGTTCCACAATTTAGTTAATTTAATTGGAGTTAATCTATTCCACATTTAATATTTCTAAAAGCATTTGAACCAAATGTCATAAACGATTACAGCTGTACATGGACCGAGTTAGCTCAGTTAGCTCACTTGACTCGACTCGAAAAAGCTTGATTCAACTGGGTTCGAAACTGAATTTGAGCGGAGTTGAGCTGATTTTTTAAGCTCGAAAAAATTTCGAGCCGAGTTTGAGCTTGTCCGAGCTTGACTTGACTCGGATCAAACCCCAACTCGAATCAAACTCAAATCAAACTACTTCGGTGACTCGGTTATTTTGATATTTATGTTGCTTAGCAAGTGTTTGATGAAATACTCAACAAGTATTGGTTGGTGGCGAGGCAGGTATAGATATGAAACAAATACTGTTGTATCTTGATTTTTATGTTGCTCACTAAGTGCTTGATGAAATACGTGTAAACTGATGCTGTTGTTTTACATTCTAGGAGAAAGTGAAAGTGCACTCCATATATTTGAGAAAATGTCACAGAGGCTCGATCTTGGCTCGAACTTGGCTCAAATTGGCCCGATCTGCTGACCGAACCGAGCAGAGCTGGCCAGTCAAGCTTGAGGACCGAGCCAAGCCAAGTTCAAGCTGGAGTCAGCTAGTGGCCGAGCCAAGTCTAGTTCTGCCAAGCTCGACTCGTTCGACCATGTACACCTCTATAAATGATCAAACACAAATGGTGAAGACATTCCATACTCAAGTGTTCGGGATAAGGCAGGTTACTATATTTTTCTATTTTCCATCCATGCTTTCAACACACGCAGATTGTCTGTGCTCCTATCTATAGAAAGTTCCTTGAGATGGAAGCTACAAGGGTCTACTGTAGCATCGATCGGTGCAACGTCACTTCATTAATTTCACCAGATCATGTTAGGACACAAGTCTCAGGAAAATCAAAAGCCCGAGTGGAGTGTGCCACAGGAAACAGTGGGTATCAAATGACTACCATTATGCTGTCATGGGCCTGTAGAAGTTAGTAATATTTTTGTTTTGAGTTCACCCCATTGGGAATAACTTTAAGAATAGTTGGTATGGCATTTTAACATGACGGTGAGCCCGGATGGTTTCAATGATGGATGTTTCCATCCCATTGTTTCCTATCATGTGGTACACTTATGTTTTGGGTCTACCTCATTTTTTTTAAATCATGTTAGTAAATGAGCTGACAAAACTTACATCACGACTGGCCAATCTCTAGATAGGTCATCTATCCCGACAAGGACCTAACTAGAGAGGAACGGTCAAGCTAGGGCTTTTGTGGAAGTGCACTGTGATGTATATTTTTTAACCACGTCATCTATCCATTTTGAAAGATCATTTTAAAGTATGATCTTAAAAAGGAGGCAGATTGAAGGCTTAAATGGAACACACCGCAAGCAGCAGTGGAGATTGAAAGCCTACCATTGAAAACTTGTTGACGGCCACATAAGTTTTGAATCAGGCTGATATTTATCTTTTCCCTTTATGTAGGTGTATGTGACCTTATGAACATGTTGGATGGAAAACAAGCATCACCATAAGCCCCAAGAAGTTTTCAACGGTATGGAGTTCAATCCTCACTGCTTCCTTTTGTACAGCCCACTCAAGCCTTTGATTTGCCTCCGTTTTTGAGCTCATGCCATAAATTAATCTGTCAAAATAGATGAATGACGTGGATAAAACACATGCATCATAATGAGGCTCATAGATTCCCTAACATGACTGATCCTCTCTAGCTAGGTCCTGATGGGGTAGTACCCAAACCACACCGATCGAGTGGTTTCTCATCGAAATTGCAGTGGGCCAACAGATCTTCCACTTTCAATGAGAAATATTATTATATAATAGAAACACAATAATTTAGAACATCCAAGCTCTTTAAGGCCATTGTGTTGTATATGTGAAATTAGGGCTATCAATGGAATTTGAGAGTACATGCTAGACCTGACTCATGATGGGTCTTAGTTCTATCCATAATGTCTATTAGAAAATTAGGTCAGGTCTCAGTATCATTTTTTGGACCCAATTAAAAAATAGGGTTTGGATTGGGTCAAGTCAGATTGGATCCAAGTAGTTTTACAAGTAAATCTATATCCGAAACTAATAGCATCCTAGTCCAGACATTCTGGAGAATTAGACCATCTAAGGAGTCAGACCAATTAGCTTCGGCATGATACTATTGGACTTAACTTGGGCCTAACCCATTCACATCCTTAAGAGCCGTTTGTATAGGAGTAAATAGAAATAGATTGCATTTGAGGTGTCCTAGGATAGAAGTAAATGCATGAAAATGAAATGAAATATGTGTAGATGCCATTTAAATGAAATCCTCTCTTTTTAGAGAGGATTTGAAAGTAAATGGGTGAAATGTCTTTTTGAACTCCCATGGAGAGTTGTATGAGCAAACAAAGGTGCCCTACATACATATCTATTATACACATGACACGCTGATGATACTCTAAAACAATTCAATTATCAACTATATCATTAAAATCATACCAATAAAATGAACCAAACTGTTCGTTAAAAAACATTCGCAAGTTGGTTGTTCATGATCCTTATGTTCGTGGCTTACCTGAGGCTCAAAGTTTAATATCTTTTGCTAAACTATATATTACAACGAGGTTATTACAAATGTTTTGTTAAATATCACACACAATGCACCAATTTCATATATTAATGCTGATTTGGAATATCGCATATGTTTCAATGAATATATTAAAAAATTCCAATGTATTTTAATTCCTCCCATTTACTACCATCCAAAAATATATTTGAATTTCAAATACATCCCATTTACCTCCCTTTATAATCTCCAAAAAACGGGTGCTTATGTGAAATCACCTTCACCCAAGAGGTGTATGTCTGGACCTAGGGCAAAAATGGGCCGGATTCACAACTTAAGTGAGCCATGCCACAAGTAACAATGGAATGGGACGCTCAAGCTCTCTAGGGCCACCATGTTGTATATGTGAAATCCAGTTCATCCATCAGGTGAGCACATAGATCATAAGCCCTAGGGCCAAAATCAGCCAGATTCCTCAACTCAGGCGAGCCAGCCAAAAAGAGCAATGGGGATAGGACATCTAAGCTCTTTGAGGTCCACCATATTGTATATGTTAAATTCACTCCATGCATCAAGTGCACTCCTCCATGCAATGCCCTAGGGCTAAAATTGGCCCTATCCACAACTCAAGTGGGCCATCACATAGATCAAGCAGGATGGTACACCATCCATGGGTTTCTGTGTATGGGTACACCATGGTGTATATCATTTAGCAAATCCATTGAGCTGGTAAGATTCTCGAGGATGAAGGGAAAATACACCTGATCTAAAACTCAGGTGGGCCACAGCACGTGAAATTAGTGGTTTCAGGCACAATTTTACATTGTTTACATTGATGTGGCCCATCTGAGCTTTTTATCAGTACTATTGCTTATATGCTCAATAAACATAAGGTTTATCACCTGATGGATGGAGTGGATTTCACACATACCACATGGTGGCCCCAAAGAGCTTGGTGTTTTAGCGGCCACGTAAAACACGGGGATTGTACGCGATTTCAGTCCATCCTTTAACAGCACGCGTGGCAGTGCTGAATGGAGCGAGGATTGTGTACTAACTCAGAATGCATACACTGAGTAAACTCCGTGGGGCCCACCATGATGTTTGTGTTCTATCCATGCTGTCCATCTGTTTTTTCAGTTCATTTCAGGGTACGAGCATAAGATTGAATGGTATCCCACCCTCAGCTAGACCACACCAAGGGAAATAGACGAGATGTTTTGAATTAGGCTGATATTTGTGTTTTCCCTTCATGGATGTCTACGTGACATTAGAATCAGATGGATGACAAATAAACATTAATGTGGGCCTTAGGAAGGTTTCAATTGTGGACGTCATTATCCCAACTGTTTCCTATGAATGACTTGATGAAAAATGCACAACCTCATGTCATGTCAGGGCCGACAGTGCTATCATCAAATTAAGTGTAAAATATGTACAACAATCAAATAGATTTATATTCCACCCAATATGCTAAAATATTGATTGTACAATTCAATCAAATACAAGGTCTCATATGTAATTGAGTGCATATGTTTAGATTTCACATGCGATTGTGATATACCAGTATGCCAGAGTCTCACTCAGCTCAATATTGTTTGATTGAACGCTAGTTGAGTCAACGGATTTAAGACACGGCCCAAGATTTAGCTATTCTCTCAACCACCACAGGTTGTAATCAGTGATTGGGCGATTTGTAAAAGGGTAAAAGTTAATCATTCTTAATATATTCTTTTTTATTTACAACTTGAGGACTTTTCTTTCAATCGTAATTACAATCAAAAAAATTTTTAAAAATAAGAAGAACAAATAAAATAAAAATAGCATTAAATAATGCCAATTTTATTAATGTGACTAGACATGTATGATCCTCTAAGTAAGAACTCAGCTGATCGGGATCCAACAAGTTAGAGTTATGGACATTCAATCTAATCCTACGGTACTGTAAATGTAAACGCCGGACAATAACAATATATGCTAAGTCTAAGCTATGATATGCTACGATAAGCATAAAGATAAACGTAAAAGAGATAGATTTGTGTTTGGCATGGGCATTGAGCTCTTCATTGTGTGCTCCTTTTATAGATTGTTGAGACGGTTAAACTCTCGCTGAGTTTCCCTACTGATCATGGATCATCTACGTCTCTACGGCATGCATTCCAAGTAGGAAGATTTGTGTGCATCTAAGACTGGCTTTTAAATCTTCTTCTCATAATTGATCCCTTTTAAGAAACAACTGCATATAGATTTGGGATCAATTAGGGAAACCTCTACCGCTGATCCTGATCCCGAAGCTAAAATTGATCGTGGCCACTCGTGCATCTGTGACCCGATCAAACACCTTTTGCATAATCTCTCACTCCCTTCTTATCATGGTCTAGGAGGGGTTGGATCCCTGATCTTTTAACTCCAATTGATGTATAGACAAGAGTCCATTTTGCTTGGTGCTCTCCCCTAATTTGGGTCCAAACCGCAACCAACTTTACTTGGATATCTGTCCGATCTTAGAATATTCGAGATTGTTATGATATTCGCAATCCCTTCTAAGAGTGCACATGGTTCGGTTTGGTCCGGTTCTAGTGTGAAACCGTAACCGAACCGTTCCCAACGGTTCCAGTAAAATTAGAACCAGAATCGGACCGTTTGTCCCTAAAACCAAATTGGAACCAGACCGTAAAAAATCGGTTTGGTTCCAGTTCAGTTCTACGGTTCTGAGCTTTTTATAATCTAGCCCAATTGCATGGTTTGTTTTTATAATCTGGCCCAATTGCATGGTTTTTTTTTTTTAGTCCAGCATAAGCTTCTTTACTAAAAATTTTCACAGAGAATAATCTTATCATCATTTGTTTTGATGACCCTTTCATGTTCCCAAAATAATTTTGCTGCTAATGTCTATTCATGTTATGATCCATTTGATGAATGGTCTAGTTTTTTATGTTTTAAAAAATAAAATTTAAATATTTATTGACCAAGGGGTCCAATTCCAGGTTCAGTTCAAGAGTTCGGTTCACAGTTTAGTTCGGTTCTACAAAACCCCCTACTGAGAATCGAACTTAAGTAATCGGTTCTTTTATTTTCAGAACTAAAACCAAAACTGGTGCACTCCAGAACTGGACCAAACTATTCAGTCTGGTTGGTTTCGTTCCAATTTACTGGTTCTACTGGTTCCGTGTGCACCCCTAATTCCTTCAAACATCTTTGAGAATATTTTCCATTTTAAAAGAACTTTGAGAAACAGTCTTACCGAGTGTATTATAATCAAATCTATGATATGATTATTTCCCTTGGTGGGTCTTTATACACGTGCGAGGCACACTATCTTATTATTTGGCTCCTTAATTATGACCATGTGGCATCCAACAATTCATTCTCTTAAATGCATACATAAGGGTACTATTGAGGGTCAAATATTGCATATTATCCCCCATCTATATCTTGATTTTATGAACATGATAATGCTTAATATTATATTTTACTCATGTTTGTGTTGCAAGGTGAATTTAAGAGCTTGAATTGAAAAGGGTGCTAAAAACATGGATTTGATGCTCACGAATCACCAAGGCAAGGGATGGATCTTAGGAAATCAAGATTGAAGAATTCACATGCCAAATATCTAAGAAAACCAAGTGAGGAATGAAGAGAATCAAATATTTGAAGTGAAGAAAAGGAATCCTGAAATCGTCCTGAAAAAACATATTCTGAAACTCTGAGTCATTTTGTGAAATTGCACAAAGTGAAGTTTATTTTAGAAAACTACGCAGAGTAAAGTCTATTTTATCAAACTGCGTAAACTTGAGGCAGTTTCTAGAGTTTTTCAACTAGGTGCGAAAGTTAGAATTCCATAACTATAAATAAGACTCCTTATGATGTTCCTAGTCATCTTCTAGTGTTTAAGGAGTGGGGCAAAAGGGTAGAGAAGTCGTCGCCAAAAGTTTTTCTTCTTCTTTAGTTGTTTTCATGATTTTCTTAAGAGACGTTGGTCTAATCATATTTATGGTTAGCTAAACCTCTTAGCTAGGGCTAAGAGGTGAAGCTTGTAGCATGATGGAATGTTTCTATTGCTTTGATTCATGTTTATATTAAACTACATGGATTTTAATTTGATATTTAAGAAATACTTTCAGTTTTTAATGGTTTATTGTGATTTAAATTACAGTAGATCTACAATAACTTTGAGTATCTTCTTTTCCTGATTTGAGATTGTGAAATTAGTAAGTCTTGTTGTTCACCATCGTCCCTTGGACATGGTAGGGTGATGGAATCCTTCCTAATCTTCACAATTCTCCTGCTTTAAGATTATGAGTTTGGTAAATCATGTTATTTGCCATTGTCTCCTGGGCATGGTTTGGTGATGGAATCTCTGCCAATTATCATAGTTCTCTTTCATTGAGAATTAGGTCAATGAAAATTCAATTTTGATTTTATTGATATATTTTCCAATTGGATAGAATAAGACTCCAATTCTAATTGTGTTACTTGAATCAAGCAAGAGGACTCTCTGATCACTACAAGTGGATCCTTGGCATCCTAGTTCCCACCTTTAAATTCTTAGTTTTAATTACTCTATTCACAATTACTCTTTTAAATACTTTAGAATTAATTTCACATATTCTTCTAATTCTACTTCTAGTTAATTTCAGAAACGTATAAATTTCAGTCTTGTGGATTCGACCTCGATCTTACCGAGATTATTACTATATCGTGACCCTACACTTGGGGTTGTGAATAGGTACATACCACCGCATTAATAAATAATTATGTCATCGAAGGAATATCTATATATATATATATATATATATATATATATCTCTTTAATTTCACAAACTCTAAGCCTGTAATTTTAATACCAACACATGATGAATTTCATTAATCCACATTATGGCATAAAACTCTGACCATGAAACAGGAGCCGAAACAGCATGCATGGGAAAAACACCCAAGCTATTTAGGCCCACATTGTTGTGTGCGTGACATCTGCTACATTCTATTAACCCGTTCATCAGGTGTGTAACGCACATAACACGGTCGGCCGCAAAGAGATCGCTTGTTGTCCACCATGCATACAACACATGTCGTATAGGATTTCAGTACGTACTTAGATGAGTGTGCCGTTGGCCCTGACATGTGTTTCACCTTAACCCATGGCTGAAGGTCGATTGGCTACTCCCTCTGCCACCCCTGCCACTAGCTAATGGCTGATGGTCGGTACTCTGTGGGCCCCACCATGATGTATGTGTTTCATCCATGTTGTCCATCATTTTTCTAGATTATTTTATGGTATGAGGCAAAAAATGAGGTATATCCCACTCTCAAGTGGACCACATTACAAGAAACATTGTTGAATGAACATCGACCATTAAAAACTTTTTGAGGCCCTAAAAGTTTTGGATCAAGCTGATCTTTGGTTTTTTTTTCCTTTCTTTTTTCCTTCATCAGGGTATGTATGACCTAATCAACAAATTGGATGTTAAATAAACAGTACAATGGGCCTTAGGAGGATTTTAATGGTGGATATCCAATCATTATTGTTTTCCTGTGGTGTGGTCCACCCGAGACTTATATCCCTCTCATTTTTAGGATCAAGCCCTCAAATGATTAGTAAAAATGGATGAAACACATACATCATGGTGGGGCCGGTGGTAGGGGGAGTAGCCAATTCTTCGTTTCCCCTGCACCCTAGCTTTCATGGGCGCAGATTTGGTACTACTCCCGCCTCTTCCCAGCTCGGGACAGGTTGGGCTCCGAGCGGCTGCCGTAATGTATGTATTTCATCCACACCGTCCATTCATTTTTTCATATAATTTTAAATAATTAAACTAAAAGTAAGAGAAATCCAAGGTACAACTGTACCACACCGTGGGAATTAAATTCTTACCGTTGAAAATTTATTGGAGACCATAGAAGTTTGAGATCAAAATAATATTTGTTTTCACTCCATCCAGGTGTATATGACCATATTCATAAATGATACAGTGTGTCCTAAGAAGGTTTCAATGATGGGTGTCCTCAGAACCTTTGTTTCCTGTGGTGTGGTCCACTTGAGACTTTAATCAGCCTTATCTATGATCTAAAATAATATGAAAAAATAGATGGATGGTGAGGATAAAAGCCATAGATAACGATGGTCATTCAATTGCCCCTCGTAGCATCTGCCTGTACCCAGCTTGGAACAGGCAGGTATAATACCTAATCTGCCCAGCTTTCAAACACGTAGGCATATGTAATGTCTCGAAAAAATCTGTACAAAGACCCGAGTATCACCTCAAGCAGAAATCACTAAGGGCCTATTTGGATTCGCGTATAAGAGGGCAGTGTATCGTATTATAAGTGAATATTCCTGAATATTCTAATTAAACAGTGTTTGGATGGGAATGTATAACGGACGGTATCCCATACGGGCGATTTCAGTCCTTTTCCAAAAATTCGAAAACGTGGTATTGTGTTGTCAAAGTTCAGGCCTGCCATCATTACAGCCGAATGATTGTACTACATTGTATTCTCCTTCACGAGAAAGGAAGGTGTTGCGTAGGCCCCACCATGATGTATGTGTTTCATCCATTCCATTCATCCATTTTTACATATCATTTTATGGTTTGAAATACAAAATGAGAGGGATATAAATCTCAAATGGGCCACACCACATGAATACAATATTGATTGGATATCAACCATTAAAATCCTCCTATGGCCCACTATACTGTTTATTTGACATCCAATTGTTGATTAGGTCATACAGACCCAGATGAAGAGAAAAAACAAATATTAGCTTGATCCAAAACATTATGGCCCCCAAAATGTTTTTAATGGTCGACCTTCATTCGACACTTTTTCATGTAATGTGGTCCGCTTGAGATTCGGATATATCTCATTTTTGGAATCAGACCATAAAATGATGTATAAAAACACATGAATGGCATGGATGAAATACATACATCATGGAGGGGTCCATATAGCAACGACCACTAGCCATTGGCTGTTGTACAGTACGTAGACATAATACCTCTTATCCAAACATTGATCTGTATAAGATATTGTATACCATTCTCCATAATACCTCCAATTCAAACATTGATTTATCTTTGAATGATTTGGAAGTATTCTGAAACCATTCATTGTATACATGAACAGTATCCGAATACAATACTTTACAATACAATACACGAATCCAAACAGGCCCTAAGGACTGAATCCTTTATAAATTAGACAAAAATTAATTAAATGATAAACTGAATTAATCGGTAGATTAGCTTGAACTGCTTTTTATACGAACTGCAAGACCCAAAACTCGTAGAATCGTTAACTCTACATTACCTAAAAACCTAGGATCAATCTTAAAACCCAGTTGCTCTCAAGAGCATCTTAAAACTCCGTATCAGACCTGGACCGTGCATTGAAAGTCCGATTACCGTGAAACTATATGGTTATGACCGCCTTACTGGGCTTGACAACCATCCCGAAAATCAAGTTCAAATAGTATCCCGAAACGCACAACTTGAGCCCGGAGTGAAGTGTGTGAAAAACGCAAATATCTTTAGAAAATGAACTCAGATTTAAGTGAATTGGGTCGTTCACTTACAAGCTAAATTTAAAGTTTCAGACCATCAGATTCTGACCTAACTACACTCTTGGATCAGGAAAATTTTCCTACACATATCAGTGTACTTGTAGCCCTGATCAATTGATGATGGTCGTTGAACTGAAACCGGTCAATCTACAAATCTGATCGGACCGAAACTTTAACCTGACGTAGATCCATTGTCAGGGAACTTTTCCCGAATCGTATGCAGGTAATGGACCTCCAGATGAACTTCATTAGCCCGAAACAAACGACTTTTGGTTATAACCTAAGTATACTAGTTCTGGGCCTATATAAGAGCCTTAATCCACCCCTCTCTCATTCCATACGAATTTCCTAACCCTAGGAGAGAGAAGAGAGAAAAGAGAAGGAAAGAGAAGGAGAAGAAAGAGTGTGTGAGGGATAGTTGCTGGGATTCGATCCCACCACTCCACATGTTAAATTATCCTGCCTGAATCGTTATATCGACAATTTCGATTCCATTTGGGTAAGAAATCCTAACCCTAATCTGTTTTAAGTATCTAAATATATGAATCGACGAAATAGCTAACCTATTTCATGATTCAGGTTGTCGTTGTGCCATAAACAAAAGCGTAGTGTTCAAACTGAGTTCGATACGTATTTTAAGAACTTGGCTAATCACGTACATGCACCGCATTGCATGTTCCTTTGGCGTTGGAGTTTAGCACAGTGGGAGTGTACGCGACCGTGAGATGATGTCGCAGAGGGAGTGTAGGCGAGGGCATACATCATTATCGCATCCCATCCTTGCATGATTGTTGTACTACTTTATCATTACTGCTTGATTGAATTGATAACATGTTAACCTTTACCTTATAGCTCCACTAAGTTGATCAGTCACTCCCACTCTGGGACAGTGTTTTAAAACATCAATCAGAACTTATCTTAGTTTCAAGTGATGACGAGGCTTACGAGATGGAGCATGTCTTCTATGATGACGGGGAGGAGTTCTCCTACATGTAACTCTCTAGCGGGTCTATGTAGACCTGGAGTTGCGTATCGGGGCTACAGGGATATGGATAGATGACATTCAACTTTATCATTTTATATATTTTGGAATTATACATGTAATTATTTAACCTAGTGACGTTCATACTCTGGGGACTTACAATCACTTATATGCTCTATATATATTTATCAGTCTTCCGCTTGCGTAATTTAACTGTCTCTGGAGTATAATGTGTTGATTTGGTATAATCTCACTCATGTTTAATGCACTAATACGGACAACATTTAATCATCCTTATCTATGTTACATAAATGATGCGTTGGAACTCGGGAGTTGAGCTTCTGCTCGACCCCCGATTTTCAAGGAGTTACAGCATATGATAGGATAAAGCCACCTATCTTCCACGTGGAAGCAAAAACGGTTGATCAGGACTGTCCACCAACTGTTCTCTTCCTGGGATGGCCATGGTTCAAAACCCACACTAATCAGGAAATCCTAACTCACGACTCTCACTTTTCAACCGTAAATTTTAAACCGAGGCCCACCATTTGAATGGATTAGTCAAGAGGAAACGGTATGCCAATGTAGAGGTGTACACAAGCCAAGCTAGCCCGGTTAGTTTGCTTGACTTGATTCAAAAAGCTCGATTCGACTCGGTTCGAAGATGAGTTTGAGCCGAGTCCAACTGATTTTTTGAGCTTGAAAATGAGTTCGAGCCAAGTTCGAGCTGGCCCAACTCGACTTAACTTGGATTGAACCCAGCTCAAATCAAACTCAGATCGAACCAGTTCGATGACTCAGTTACTTTGCTATTAATGTTGCTCACCGAGTGTTTAATGAAATAACTCCAAGAAGTGTGGCGGGTGGCAAGGAAGGTATGTATATGAAACCAATGCCTTTTTTCTTGATTTTTATGTTTCTAAGGTGTTTGATAAAATACCTATAAAAAAGGCATCAGGAGTTTTAGGGGATTCAGGGAATGCTCTAAACGTTGAAGGAAGAGGAAGACGTTGAACAAAGGAGGCAATAAACAGGGACGTTCTAAGTCGAGGAAGAAGTCCAAGGTACCGAAGGACAAAGACGGGTGTTAGCATTACGGCAAGAAGGGGCATATGAAACGTGATTGTAGGACACTTAAGAAACAAGAAGGAAGCTCTCAAAGCAGGAAGGATTCAGAATCTATCTGAGGAGAGTGACACAGAGGCGTTGATCTTGTCTCTTGATGTGAGGAATGAGTCTTGGGTTATAGAATCGAGTGCTTCATTTCATACCACCTCATATAAGGAAGTTTTGCATGATTATGTGTCAGGTGACTTTGGGAGTCTACCTGGATGATGATGAGCCATGCAGTATTGTTGGAAAGGGAAACGTTCATGTCAATTAGAAAGACGGAACGGTTTTAAAATTGAAAGATGTCAGACGTATACCGAGTTTGAAACGTAATCTGATCTCAGTGGGGTAGTTGGCTGATTCCGGTTATGTAACGTCATTCACCAGTGATTCCTTGAAGATCACAAAAGGTGTCTTAGTGATATCTCGAGACAAAAAGGAAGGTGTGTTGTACATGACTTCAAGATCGTATAGTTCACTCTCAGTCGCATTAACTGGAGTGAATAGGCAGTTATGATATCAGAGGTTAGGACATATGAGTGAGAAGAGGATAAAAGTGTTATTGTCTAAAGGGAAGCTACCAGGGCTAAAGTCTATTGACTTAGAATTCTGTGATAACTGTGTGTATGGCAAACAGAAAAGGGTAAGCTTCAAGAAGATGGGACGCGCTCCAAAAACGCATTTATTGGAGCTTGTACACACTGATGTGTGGGGACCGGCACAGGTATTATCTCTTGGTGGCTCACTTTATTTTGTTTATTTTATTGATGATGCTAGTAGAAAACAGTGGGTCTATTTCTTAAAGCATAAATCTGATGTATTTGATGTATTTAAGAAGTAGAAAGTTATAGTACAAAACGAGACAGGTAAAATAGTAAAATTTCTCAGATCTGATAATGGGGGAGAGTACTGTGATAAGAAGTTTGAGGAGTATTGTGCAACAAATGGAATCAAATATCAGAAAACGATTCTAGAGATACCGCAGTAGAATGGTGTGGCTGAGTGCATTAACAGGACCATCCTTGAGTGCGCCAGGAGCATGAGGTTACATGCAGGGTTGCCCAAGACGTTTTGGACAGATGCTGTGAATACTACCGTATATCTCATCAATAGAAGTCCCTCGCACCATTGGATGGTAGGCTACTAGAAAAAGGGTGGACTGGGAAAGAAGTGAACCTTTCACATCTCAGAGTGTTCGGTTTCACTTCATATGTTCACATTGATGCAGAGCACAGAAACAAGCTGGATGTGAAGTCCAAGAGGTGCACGTTTATAAATTACGGGCAGTATGATTTTGGCTATAGGTTTTGGGAAGTAAAAAATAGGAAAATCATCAGAAGCAAGGACGTAGTCTTCAATGAAAAAGTGATGCATAAGGACAGTGTGCAAGAAAATAAGGCCGAGAAAAAGGAATTCGTAGAGTTGGAAGAGTTACCAGACACGGGTGTTACAATGCCACAGGATGATCATGCACAGAAGTATTATGAGGAAGAATCGCATACACCAGCTGTGAGGAGGTCTACTCGGGAGAGAAGACCCATGGTCCGATACTCACCCTCCTTACATTATCTACTGCTGACAGATAATGGTAAACCAGAGTGTTTTGAAGAGACATTACAGTCAGATACACGGGTTAAGTGGGAGCAGGCCATGGATGATGAGATGGACTC
This sequence comes from Magnolia changhungtana, assembly GCA_030180095.1. Lineage (NCBI taxonomy): Eukaryota > Viridiplantae > Streptophyta > Magnoliopsida > Magnoliales > Magnoliaceae > Magnolia > Magnolia changhungtana. Next base: position 1,344,009 of record JASAUF010000596.1, read on the forward strand.
TCTTGAGTCTATTCGTACATAGGAGCTAGTCACTCTACCTAAGGGCAAGAAAGTTCTTCATAACAAGTGGGTTTACAGACTGAAGGAGGAGCATGATGGTTCGAAATGATACAAGGCTAGATTGGTTGTGAAAGGGTTTCAACAAAAGGCAGGTATCGATTTCACTGAAATATTTTCACCTGTGGTGAAAATGTCTACGATTCGCATGGTCATAAGTATAGTGTCTACAGAAGACTTACATTTAGAGCAACTAGATGTTAAGACAGCCTTTCTTCATGGGGATCTTGAAAAAGAGATATATGTGTATAAGCCGACAGGATATGTGGCACTAGGAAAGGAGAACAAGATATGCACACTGAAGAAGAGTCTATATGGCCTAAAGCAGGCCTCGAGGTAATGGTACAAGAAGTTCGACAGTTTCATGTCGGGAAACGGTTACAGGAGATGTCTGGCCAGTTCAAGCATGAAGGACATCTCAGATCTCAAAAGACAGGTTTAGAGAATTTGTCATAAAAGATTTGGGAGCTGCAAAACAAATCCTAGGTATGAGGATAAAGCGTGACAGGGAAAACAAGAAACTGATTTTGTCACAAGCAGAGTACATAGTCAAGGTACTTGATCGATTCAATATGGGAGGTGCTAAGCCAGTTAGCACTCCATTAGCCAACCACTTCAAGCTATCTAAAGAGCGAAGTGCAAAGACGCAGGAGAAATGGGACTACATGGCTAAAATTTCATACGCGTCAGCTATTGGGAGTCTCATTTACGCTATGATGAGCACGAGGCCAGACATTGCTCAAGCAGTGGGAGTTGTTAGCAGGTTCATGTACAACCCCAGGAAGGAACATTAAAAAGCTATGAAGTGGATCCTCAGATACCTGGTAGGTATTGTGGATATAGGGTTGTGTTATGGAAGATCGAAAATCAATCTACAAGGCTATGTAGATTCAGATTTGGCAGGAGATATTGACAGCAGAAGAAGCATTACAGGCTATATCTTTACTCTGGGTAGTGCTGCAGTCAGTTGGGTCTCTCAGTTATAAAAGATAGTATATATCAGTACAACGGAAGTAGAATATGTTGCGGCTACAGAAGCGTGCAAGGAGATGGTGTGGATATAAGGTTTTATGGAGGAGTTAGGTAAGAAGCAAGCAGATTGTAAGCTATACAGTGACAGTTAGAGTGCAATACACTTGGCTAAGAATTTAGCCTTTCATTCAAGGACCAAACATATTTCCATCAGATATCATTTCATACGTTCGTTACTGGAAGATGGATCGATTGCTCTAGAGAATATTCATACAAGTGAGAATCCTGCGGATATGCTGACCAAGGCGGTCACACAGGAGAAGCCGAAGCTCTGTTCAGCTTTAATTGGTCTTCAGGCTTGAAAACGGGGAAGTGGTGCACTCCAAATGAAGAAGACAAAGGTTTATGGCGATGTGTCTCCAAGTGGAAGATTGTTGAGAAGTAGAGCCACATCTGGGGCCATGCATGATCGGTCGTAGCCCCTGTTCGACCGGTTGTGGAGCCCACTTGACCAGTCGTGACCAATCGTGGACCGGTACAACTCAAAGTTTGGCGAGCATGAGGTTTTTGATTCTGAGGTGCTCGACCGGTCAAGGCTCGTGCTCGACCGGTCGTGGTTATACAGATTCGTTTTCGAATCTAATGCGAACTGTAGATTTCTGTGTCGTCTTTCGTAAGGGTGCGAAAGGGAAGTTGCCTAAACTATATATAGGTGTTCTTAAGGCTTTTCTAGGGTATTATAAAGTATTAAGAAATAATTCTAAGGTGTGGGCAAGGGGTTTTCTCTATATTTCCAAGGGAGAATTTAGTATATCGCTTTGTAATCTCTGTTTTTCTTCATAGTGGAAGATTACATCCGTGGTTTTTTACCCTTGTTGGGGTTTTTCCACGTATATCTTGTCTTGTGTTTTGTTTGGATTGCTTTAATCAGTTTCTAGTTTATATTTCTTCTTGTTTATCATTTGTAGGTGAGGCTTGAGATTAGATCTCGGCTCACTGCATTGTTGGCGTGCTGCGCAACAATAAGCTCTTTTTTTAAAAATTAAAAATAAAAATTGTATTTATGTTTGCATGGGAACTCTGCCAAAAAATGAGAATGAATTGATGGGTTTTTTAGACCCGTCGTCGACCGGTCGAGAGCCCTGCTCGACCGGTCGAAGGCTGGTCTCGACCAGTCGTAGGAGTCAAGCCGTGGCACGACTCAAAGTCCAGCAACTTTGGGCTATTTTTCTCCGAGGTGCTCGACGATCGTGGGAGGTGTTCAACCAGTCGTGGGTGGCTCTCGACCGGTCGTAGGTTTGTCTCAACTAGTTAAGGTTACGTAGATTTCGTGTCGCAAGTCCTTTCGCAACTGGGATGCGGAAAGGAGTTTCCTAAAACTTTAAATAGAAGTTCTTAGGGCTTTCTAGGTACAATAAGAGGGTTTTCTAAAGCTTTACAAGGATTTTGCTAAAGAGTTTAGGGCTATTAAAGGTGAGAGCAAGAGGAAAAGAGATAGAGGAAGCTTATAGAAAGGAGATTATACTCGTGGAGGTTATCTACTGTGTAATCTATATCTCAGCACTTTTATGCCCTCATAATCGGTGAGATCTCTCCGTTTTCTTTGTTTCTCCCATTGTTTATCCACTCCTGTGTGAGTGAAGAGGTTTGTAACGTTCTACTTCATAGTGGATTGTTGATCTGGATGAGGTCCTGTGGTTATTTACCTCCTTGAGGGTTTTCCACGTAAAAATCTCTTGTGTGATGTGTGATTGATACATTGATTATTTTCATTACTTTATTATCCATAATTCTGGTTTGTTCTGAAGGGCTAGATCCTAAGGTTTTGTGCAAGGCCCCCAACAAAGTGGTATCAAAGCTAAGTTCATTAAACGAGTAGGATTGGTTTTGAATTATGGAAGGTGGCTCATCAAGGATGATCAGCCTCAATGGTTCAACTGGACCATATGGAAGGCTAAGATGGAGGACTTGCTCTATTGCAAGGACCTACATTCTCCAATTTTAGGCATATCAGCAAAATCCAAGGATATGACTGATGATGATTGGAAGAAAATGGATCGAAAGGCGACGGGGTTTATTAGATAATAGTTGAATGATTTTTTGATCTACCATGTGTCTACAGAAACCTCAGCCGCTAGCCTATTGCTGAAATTACAAGGGCTGTATGAGAGGAAGATAGCCGGTAATAAAATTTTTCTGATAAGGCGACTTGTGAATCTCAAGTTCAAAGATGGTGGTTCTGTAGCCGAGCACATGAATGAGGTCAATAATATAGTGAACCAACTCTCCTCTATGAAGATGGTCCTGGATGATGAATTGTAAGCTTTGCTATTGCTTAGTTCATTACCTGACAGTTGGGAGACATTGGTGGTGTCTCTAAATAACTCCGCGCCAGACGGAAAGATATCCATGGAATAAGTAACCAGCTGTATCTTCAATGAAGAGACAAAGAAGAAGTCTTAGGGGTCTACTCAGCAAGAGGCTCTTGTGACACAGGAACGAGGAGAGGAAAGAACATGAAGGGCGGGAAGGCCCGAGATAAATCAAGAGGCAAGTCGAGTAAAAGAAAAGATGTTGATTGCTAGAATTGTGGCAAGAAGGGCCATTACAAGTATGAATGTCGTGGTAAGAAGAACGACAAGAAAGGAAAATGGAAGGAAGATAAATTAGATTCCACTGTGGTCACTTCAGATGGCAACGTTGTAGTTATTCTTCCTGCAGATCATGATGTATGTCTCACGGCTACTGGTCAGGACACCGATTGGGTGATAGACTCGAGACCTTCTTTTCATACGACTTCAAGCAGAGACTTTTTCACAAGCTACAAGTCAGGTGACTATGGGACTGTGAAGATGGGAAATTCTGATGTATCAAAAATTATGGGAGTCGGTGATATTTGTGTGAAGACTGATGTAGGCTGCACATTGGTTCTTAGGGATGTGAGGCATATCCCAAACCTTCACCTCAACTTGATGTCGACGGGAAGGTTAGATGATGATGGCTATGAAAGCCAGTTTGCTGGTGGGCGTTGGAAGCTCATCAAGGGTTCGTTGATCATAGCCAAAGGAAGGAAGTGTTGCACCCTTTACAAGGCAAGTATCGGTATGTGCAAAGGTGGGTTGAACGTAGCAGAAGATTCAGCTATTGACATGTGGCACGGGCGTCTAGGCCACATAAGTGAAAAAGGGCTTCAGCTACTAGCGAGGAAGCGGCTCCTTCCAGAAGTAACAGGCACACCTCTCAAAACCTGTCTTGATTATTTATCAGGGAAACAACATAAAGTTTCATTTATTAAATCTGCTTCTCATGTTAATAAAGTGCATGCATTAGATTTGGTTTATTCTGATGTTTGTGGTCCTATGAGAACAAAAATCTTGGGTGGGGCATTGTATTTTGTTACTTTTATAGATGATGCATCTAGGAGGGTTTATGTTTATGCTTTGAAATCCAAGGATGAGATCTTTTGTGTGTTTAAATTGTTTCATGTTATGGTCGAGAGAGAAACAGGTAAATCATTAAAGTGCATCCGCACTGACAATGGTGGTACATTGGCACTTTCATGAGTACTGCAAGTCCCTGGGTATACGGCATGAACAGACGGTTCCCAAGACCCCCCAGCATAATAGTGTAGCTGAGCGAATGAATCGCACTATTGTACAGAGAATCAGATGCATGTTATCCCATGCAAAATTGCCCAAGACATTCTGGGGAGAAGCAATGCACACGGTTGTGTATTTGATAAACAGGTCTTCATCAGCCCTGTTGAATGGAGAAGTGCCTGAGAAGGTATGGACTGGACATGATCCATCGTACAATCATCTCAGGGTGTTTAGATGCAGGGCATCTGTTCATGTACCAAAGGATGAGAGGTCCAAGCTCGATATAAAGATCAAGCAGTGTGTGTTCTTAGGGTACGGTGATGAAAAATTCGATTACAGATTGTGAGATCTGACCGAGAGAAAGTTCATCAGGAGCAGAGATGTGGTTTTCTTTGAAGATCAGTGTATAAAAGACATTGGTAAGCCAAAGAAGAACCAGCCTAGTTCAAGTGAGCTAGAGGACATGGATCTAGTTACTCCTCCCGTGGTGCCTGATGACGGGGGAGTACAGTAAGGTGCAGAGGACGAGGGAGTTCCTTTATAAGATGGACTGGGGGAGCATCCCCCACTTAATCCACCTGTTGAGCCACAGGTGAGGAGGTCATCTAGGGATAGACAGCCGTCCAAAAGGTACTCGCCACATAAGTACATTATGCTGACTAATGGGGGAGAGCCAGAAGACTATTCCGATGCCCTAGCTGACGAGCATAAGGGGGAGTGGTAGAAAGCTATACAAGAGGAGATGGAATCCTTGCATAAGAACCACACCTATGATATAGTAAATTGCCTAAAGGCAAGAAAGCTTTGAGTAACAAGTGGGTGTTCAGAAAGAAGATCGAGCAAAAGAATTCACAGACAAGGTTCAAGGCCAGACTTGTGGTGAAAGGGTTTGGTCAGATGAAAGGTATAGACTTCAAGGAGATATTCTCACCAGTGGTGAAGATGACATTCATACGGGTGTTGCTTGGGTTGGCGACTAGCATGGATCTGGAGATAGAGCAGTTAGATGTTAAAATTGCCTTCCTCCATGGTGACTTAGAAGAAGAGATCTACATGCACCAACCAGAGGGGTTCGAAGTCAAAGGCAAAGAGCATATGGTGTGTAGGCTGAGGAAGAGCTTGTATGGGCTGAAACAAGCTCCACAGCAATAGTATAAGAAGTTTGACTCATTTATGTTGAAATACGGGTATGACAGAATGGAGTCAGACCACTGTGTTCACGCACAAGTTCTCATATGGTGATTTCTTAGTTCTGCTCTTATATGTTGATGACATGCTCATCATAGGAAAAGACATCGAGAAGATCGACAGGCTGAAACAAGAGTTAGGCAAGTCTTTTGCTATGAAAGACTTAGGCTCGGCTAGACAGATCTTAGGAATGGAGATAACCCGTGACAGAATCAGCAGGAAGATTTGGCTGTGACAAGAGCGGTATATTAAGAAAGTCATAGAGCAATTCAATATGAATGTTGCAAAGCCAGTTAGTACTCCACTGGATAGTCACTTCAGATTGAGTGACAGGCAGTGTCCCAAGACGAAGGCAAGGTGGAAGAGATGTAGAAGATACCCTACGCATCAGCGGTAAGAAGTTTGATATATGTTATGGTGTGTACACGTCCAGACATAACATATGCGGTTGGTGTTGTTAGCCGATATCTTGTCAATCCTAGCAAAGAGCACTGGACAATGGTGAAATGAATACTGCGGTATTTAAGAGGCTCATTCAAGTTGAGCCTATTCTATGGTGATGGTAAACCTGTGTTAGAGGGCTACACAGATTCAGATATGGCAGGTGACAAAGACTCCAGAAAGTCTACATCAGGGTTCATGTTCATATTGAAGGAGGAGCGGTATCCTGGCAGAGCAAGCTACAGAAGGTCGTAGCATTGTCGACGATAGAGGCCGAGTATATTGCAGTCATAGAAACATGTAAAAAGATGCTTTGGATGAAGAGGTTTCTATAGGAACTTAGCCTAAAGCGGGAGGAGCACGTGGTCTATTGCGATAGTCAAAGTGCTATACACTTGAGAAAAAATCCAAGTTAACATTCCAAGTCGAAGCACATAGAGATTCGGTATCACTAGATCAGGTATACTTTAGAACAGAAGGTGTTACAGCTTACGAAGGTCCACACGGACGATAATGGGTCAGACATGATGACCAAGGCTTTGCTCAAGGGCAAGTTTGAGGTTTGTAGAAACCTAGCTGGCTTGAAGAATGTGGATCCCTCCTGGGTTAAAAAGGGAGAGATTCAATAAATTTTTTGGCTCCGTCGTCGACCGGTCGAAGGCTAGTCTTGACTAGTCGTAGGAGTCAAGCCGTGGCATGACTCAAAGTCCAACGACTTTGGGCTATTTTTCTCCTGGGTGCTCGACCGGTCGTGAGAGGTATTCGGCCAGTCGTGGGTGGCTCTCAACCGGGCGTAGGTTTGTCTCGACCAGTCGAGGTTACGCAGATTCATTCCGTGATTTTGCGTGGATTTTGTGTCGCAAGTTCTTTCACAACTGGGATGCGGAAAGGAATTTCCTAAAACTTTAAATAAGAGTTCCTAGGGCTTTTTAGGTACAATAAGAGGGTTTCCTAAAGCTTTACAAGGGTTTTGCTAAAGAGTTTAGGGCTATCAAAGGTGAGAGAGTGAGGAAAAGAGAGAGAGGAAGCTTATGGAAGGGAGATTTGCTCGTGGAGGTTATCTACTGTGCAATCTATATCTCAGCGCTTCTATGCCCTCGTAATCAGTGAGATCTCTCCGTCTTCTTTGTTTCTCTCATTGTTTATCCACTTCTGCGTAAGTGAAGAAGTTTGTAACGTTATACTTCATAGTGGATTGTTGATCTGGACGAGGTCCCGTGGTTTTTTACCTCTTTGAGGGTTTTTCACTTAAAAATCTCTTGTGTGGTGTGTGATTGATGCATTGATTATTTTCATTGCTTTATTATCCATAATTTTGGTTTGTTTTGGAGGGCTAGATCCTAAGGTTTTGTGCTAGGCCCCCAACATGAATTACTTTCCAAACTTCTGTAATGCTTCAAGAAAACTGTCTTTGAGTGACTCGGAAATCATTAAATAACTGCAGAAGTTGAGTGAGAAACATTTTTGATGTCCCGAAAATAATTAACAACTGGATTGGCAAGAACACAACTAGATAAAATAAAAAATTGAGCAATTATCTAAGTTATTTGAAAACTTCGGCCACATGCAACTTTGACAAAAACACATGTGGCCGACACTAAAGACATTGAAAATTCCAGCAAGTCGAGTTGAAAGAGTTCCCAACACCTCTTGGAGACAAATACTAGATCCAATATGCCAACACCAATCAAATAAAGACCTATCTTGCGACCACTCATTTAGACTCCAAAATCTCATAAATTCTATGTACGTAGCAACCGATGCGCAAAAAATAACAAAATAAATGCTCACCATCAATACACAAGGATCATGACTAATGTAAATTACATAAACGTAAACTCATGCCTTAGATAAACATAAACTAAAGCGATCTCCATTAATTTGGTGAAAGTATTTCTTGACAAATGACACTTATCTGTGACACAAGTGTTGTCCATCTAAATCGCTCACATGCGTTCAACCCCCAACAACAAGGGTTCTTCATTGAATATTCACAGGTCACAGCTCATGAGGGCCGTAACTCCATTAGAAATGGAGTTTTGGCTCATGAGCTGGAACTTGTGTAATGCAGTTATGGCTCATAAGCTGCAACTCGTTAATATTCCAAAAAAAAAAAAAAAACCTTGATATTGGTGTTGAACACATTACAAGAGAGATCAGATAAAGTCATTTGCGTCATGTTTTACTTTACACAGCACCCAAGTTCCATGGAGCTCACACCATGTTTGTTATCTACTCTATTTGCATCTTTAATTTTATTTGTTTTTTAGTGCTAATTTATATTTTATTAAGTTAGTGTTATTTTGGTAATTAAATTATTATTTTAATAATGTTATTAAATAATTATAAATTTTATTTTATATGTTATTTGGCCAGCTGTAGATGTTAACCTGACTCAATTCAATCTAACCTTATCCAATTCAAATTTCAATCCCCTATTGTTTTTCTACTGTTGTCCATCTAAGATTTGGATTTACCTCATTTATTTTATCAAGCCCTAAAATGATATCGAAAATTAGATGAATATTGTGAATAAAAATACATACACCATGGTGGGGAAGGCCATAGAGCACCATGCAACAGACATTGTCACCGACCACGCTACAAGAGGTATTAAATGACTACCACTTAAACCTTTGTAGGGCCGCAGAAGTTAGTAATATTTGTAGCGAGTTCATCCCAGTGGGAATAACTTTATATACCATCATTATGGCATAATGACATTTCTAGGGGGTGGAATGGTTTCAACTGTGAACGTTTATGTTGATGAAAAAATTTGGATTACCTTCCACTCTGTGTAATGTGCTTCTAAGAGACCCTGGTCTTGCACAAAGGGTAAGCAAAGGATACTCGGGCTAAGCCGGGGGACCCTCCAATACCTAAGTCAGGTCAAGGAAATCGGGGTCTCAGTTGAAAGGTAAAGGGAGAGTGTAAGATATTGCGTACCTGAAGCAACGAGGTCTTATTGTATTTATACCTGACTGTCGGATAGTCGAGGTTCATCAATCTTGGCACGATTCACTCAATCAGTGGAATTTTCGGATCGTGGAGATATTGTGTGCAATTCGAGAATCGTATAGGATATTATGCACATCATGCATATTTGCGAGCGAAGTAACCATCCACGTTCACTTATGGTAGTTTCTAAGCTTAGCTCATGGAGTGCCCACTTTGGGATCCGGCCTCGGCTGGGTCCTTTTGGCAGATGAGGCCTCAGTCAGAGTGATTACAAGCCTTCGTCGAACAGTGGCCGCGTTTACAGTCCGAGCCGAGCTGGTGGACTTAGCCTCTCGTCAGTTATGCGTTCCAAAAGACTTCTTTCACGAGGTCCGAGGCGAAGCGTCGGGCCTACTTTATCGAGTCGAGTTTCCTCCGGGTCATTAGTCTCAGGGCCAAGGCACCTTTGCAATTCATTGATAAATCCTTCAGTTGTGGGCGTCGCATGGAATAGTTTTCTGTTCGATGACGTCAGCCCTCAGAATTATGAGGGGCTCGGATCTTCCGATAGCACTAATTGTTTCCTATCATGTGGCTCACTTGGGTTTTGTACCTACCTTATTCATGGATTCTTGATAATACATGATCTCATATAACTGATAGATAGAGGTGGATCGCGGATGCCGATTAGGTACTGACAGGTGAGTAGCGAGATTAGCTACTAAAGTGACAGATCACCGAGATTTCTGTGAGTGTCACCATGGTGTATATGTTGTATCTGCACTGTCCATTCATTTGGAGAGATCATTTTAAGGCATGAGCCAAATGATGAGGCAGATCCAAAGGTGGAGTACAGAAAGTAGTGGGGAAAGTAACGCTGGCCGTTGAAACCTTCGTAAGGTCCACATGATGTTTATTTGAGACCCATCCTGTTCATAAGTTAACACAGACATAAAAGAAGGAAAAACAAATATCAGCTTGATGGAAAACTTTTGTGGCCCTTCGGAGTTTTTACCGGTGGGTCACTCTCCCCACTGTTTTCTGTGGTGGGGCCCACTCAAGCTTTGCATCTGACTTGTTATTTGGTTCATTCCCTAAAATGATGTTTGCAAATGGATGAACGATGTGGATACAAAACGTACATCATGGTGGGCCCACGGAACTAGGTGACGTCACTTCATAGCTGGCCAGTCTCGGTATTCAACCTGTCGTTAGCTAATCCGTGGATTTCGTCCTACCTCCTCCGTCTCTAGCCACTAACGCAGTTCTATTGGCGGGCCCACCGTGATGTAAACTCTTATATTATTTTAAGGTATGAAGAAAAATATGAGGCAGATCCAACGATCAAGTGGACCATCTGTTTATCCACGCCATTCATCCCTTCTCTCATATTATTTTAAGGTATGAAGAAAAATATGAGGCAGATCCAACGATCAAGTGGACCACACCATATATAACACTTGCATTTAATGCAACCTGCATATAATGCTTTCTGCATTTTACGCAAACCAAGTTTATTATTTATTTAGTATGGTCCACTTGAGCGTTGGATCTGCCTCTTTTTCATTCACATGCCTTCAAATGATCTGATAGAAGGGATGGACTGCGTGGATAAACCAATACATCCGCAGAACTGCCCGTTCATAGCTAGAAACAGGCGGGGGTTGGACGCAATCCGTGTCCCTGATAGACAGAGTGGTTTGTCATTGAAATTGTGGTGGGCCCATACAGCTTCCCGTGTAGGATGGGGTCCCAGGAAAGTCACAGCCCAAAAATGTTATATGATAGAATCATGATAAGATAAAACACCCAAGCTCTTTAAGGCCCACCATGTTGTATATGTGAAACTAGGGCAGTCAATGGATACCTGACAGACCCGACCCAATTTTAACGGGTCTTGGTCTCATTTATTGGACCGTTAGGAATTTGGATTGGGTTTAGGTATCATCTTTTGGACCCAGTTAAAAAATTGTGTCTAGTCGGGTTTGGGTCGGGTCTAGTCGGGTTGTGTCCAAGTAATTTTTAATATTAATTATTTTAGTAAAAGAAATAAGATTTTCTAATCTACACGCATGTAAGTGGGCCTGTTCACACATCATGCATGGGATATGTGTGCGATCTAACTCAGAAATTGCGTGGACCCAACCATTTAACTTCTCTTATTCATCTCAAACCCAGTTAGAAACCTTTATCCATGTAGCAGCAACTGTTACCCGGCGGGTATCCGAAACCATTAGGATCCTCGTCCATACTAACGGACCTGAGATGGCTGGTGTACCAGCCACCACCTTCCTGGCTGGTGTGTTCAGGTCACCAAGTTCTGTGGTCCCGTAATGGTATGTGTTATATCCAAACCGTCCTTCCATTTTACTAGCTCGTTTTAAGGTTTGATCCGAAAAATAAGACAGATCCAAAGATCATTGGACCACACTTAAAAATATAGTGGGGGATTGAACGTCTACCATTGAAACCTTTTTGAGTTCACAGAAGTTTTGGATCAATATGATTATTTTTTCCTCTTCATCCAGGTGTGTGTGGTATTATGAACGGATTGGATGGAAACTAAACATTATCTTGGGCACTACGAATGTTTAAACAGTGAGAATTATTGTCCCACTGCTATTTGGGGTGTGGTCCACTTGAGATTTTTATATGACTGATTTTTGGCCTCATAACCTAAAATGATCTCGCCAAATGGATGAACAGAGTGGATATAATAAATACGTCATTTTGGGTCGATATAAGATTGGCTGGTGTACCACACACCAGCTATAGAGTTGGTATAGAATCTATAGATACGTCTCGCGCGAAGACGAGCGCCGACCCTCGTCGATCTCCGACTTGTACGAACGGTTCAAAGGAGATCAAAGTTACACGGGCCACAATGATGTATTTATTATATCCACACCATTCATTCATTTTTTGAGATCATTTTAGAGTATTGGAGAAAAAATGATTCAAATCCAAAGCTCAAATGGACCACACTAAAAATAGCAGAGGATAATGATATTCGCTAACAAATTCGTAGGGCTCACCGTAACGTTTATTTTTCATCCAGTCAGTTAATAAGGTCACAAATATTCACTAACAAATTCGTAGGGCTCACCGTAACGTTTATTTTCCATCCAGTCAGTTAATAAGGTCACAAATACATGGATGAAGAGAAAACGTATGGGCTACTCACCTGCCACCTGCCAATGGCTAACGGTTGTTGTTCTCTGTGGGCCCTACCATGATGTATGTGTTTCATCCATGCCATCCATATATTTTTATAGATCATTTTAGTTCATGACACCAAAGTCGAGGTATATACCAATCTCAAGTAGACCACATTAGAGGAAACAGTGTTAAATGAACGTTGATCATTAAAAACTTTTTGGGGCCCGTAAAAGTTTTAGATCAAGATGATCTTTGGTTTTTCCCTTCGTCTAGGTCTGTATGAACTAATCAAAAGATTGGATGTCAAATAAACAGTACAGCGGCCTTAGGAGGATTTTAATGGTGGATATCTAATCACTACTGTTTTCTAGTGGTGTGGTCCACCGGAGATTTATATCCATCTAATTTTTAGTAATATCCCATACAATGATCTGTAAAAATGGATTAACAGCATGGATGAAACACATACATCATGGTAGGGCCCACAGAACACCGATCATCATCCACGGGCTAATGGCGGAAGCGCATTGGCTGGTGTACCACACACCAGCTACAGCTGATGTAGATACACGGGCGAAGACGAGCGTGGACGCTTAGGGCTGTTCACGAGTCAAGCTAGCTCTAAAAGCTTGCTCGACTCGGCTCGAGTCAGCTCGGATTGACTCGGCTTGAATGGCCGATTTAAGCCGAGCCAAGCTAATTATCTGAAGCTTGAGTTGAGTTCAAGCCAAGTTCGACCAGGGGGCATTTCAACTAGACTCGACTCGAACTCGACTCAACTCAAAGCTCGAACTCGAGCTCGACTCGACTCGATTAATAAATATTATATATACACACACACACACACACACACACACACACATATTATATTAATATAAGTTTTAAGTTTAAATTTAAAAATAAAAATAAAAAATAAAAAACAAACCTTAGAGTCTCTATCCGACCACACGCACCCCCTTTCCTTTTCCTTTCTTCTCTTTCTATGCCCACTGCCAGCCGCACACCCACCCCGTCCACCACCACTAGTTTTTATTTCAATCTCTTGAGATCTACTTCTTAGGTGAGAAACCCAAGAAATTCGAGATAGGTTCTTCTCAGATTTGTTAGAGCTTCAAGGGAATCCAATGATCTGATTGGCTAGAGCTCTTTACTTGGATTTCTGATCTGTGTTCTGCTCTGTTTCTTTTCTAGTACTTGGATTTCTGCTGGTGGAAGAAAATCAAGAACAGATCAGTTCTTACAGGTTTCCTCATTCGATTCGAAGCTTTGTTTGGTTTTTTCATCGGATTTTGCTTTGATTCTTTTAATATTTTTGAATTTTTCATCAATGGAAAAGGATCAAGAACATAATCCATTACTCTCTCACCCAACAAGCTCAAGCTCGACTCGAGGTAAACTCGACTCGACTTAAACCACTAGCTCGACTCGAACTCGACTCGACAATTTTGGTAAACAAGCCAAGCTTCAATGTTGAGCTCGAGGCCAAGCTCGAGCTTGAGCTCGAACTCGAGTACATCATAGACAAGCCAAGCCAAGCTTGGCCGACCTCGACTCGACTCGGCTCGATGCCCACCTCTAGCCTCGAGCTTCGAGTTGTGCGAACGGATCTAATGAGATCAAAGTTACGTGGCCCTGCAATGATGTATTTATTATATCCATACCGTTCATTTATTTTTCGAGATCATTTTAGAGCATTAGAAGAAAAAAAATTGAATCATATCAAAAGCTCAAATGGACCACACCAAAAATAGCAAGGAGGATAATGATTTTCACCGTTAAAAAATTATTAGGGCCCACCATAACTTTTATTTTCCATCTAATCTGTTAATAAGGTTAAAAATACATGGATAAAGAGGAAAAACAAATTTCAATTGACCCAAAACTTCTGTAGCCCAAAAGGGTTTCAATGGTAGATGTTCAATCCCCCACTATTTTTTGCAGTGTGGTCCAATGGATTTTTAGATCTGTCTTATTTTTCATCTCAAGCCTTAAGACGACCTCGCCCAATGGATGGACGATTTGGATATAACACATACCTCATGATTTCACCCACAAAACATGTTGACGTCAATACACCAGCTATATAGTTGGTGTGTGGTACATCAGCCAATCTGTTTTTGCTAATGGTAGAGGTGTACATGAACTGAGCTAGCTTGGTTAGCTCGCTTGACTCGACTCGAAAAAGCTTGATTCGACTCGGTTCGAAGCTGAGTTTGAGCGGAGTCGAGCTGATTTTTTAAGCTCAAAAATGAGTTCGAGCTCGCCCCAACTCAACTTGACTCAGATCGAACCTAGCTCAAATCGAATTTAGATCGAACCAGTTCGGTGACTCGGTTACTTTGATATTGATATCGCTCACCAAGTGTTTGATGAAATGGCTCAAAGAAGTGTGGTCGGTGGCAAGGAAGGTATGTATATGAAACCAACACCCTTTTTTCTTGATTTTAATGTTGTTTAGAAGGTGCTTGATAAAATACCTATAAAACCATTGTTGTTGTCTCAAATACAGTGAGATTTTGAAGATGCAGTTCAGGTGTTTGTGAAAATGCTGCAATGGCGAACTCGGCTGGAACTCGGCTCGAACTAGCCCGAGCTGTTGACCGAACTGAGCCGAGCTAACCAGTTAGGCTCGAGGAACGAGCTGAGCCAAGTTCTAGCTGAGGTTAGCTAGTGGCCAAGCCAAGTCGAGTTGAGGCCAACTTGACTCGGTTCGACTCGATGTACACCCCTAGCTAATGGCAAGGAGGGTAGCCAATCCGTTTGGAAGCAGATTGGTTGGTGTACCTCACACCAGCTATATAGCTGCTATATTGACATCAGCAAATTCCATGGGTCTGATCATGAGGTATGTGTTATATTCAAACCGTCCATCCATTTTGTGAGCTCGTCTTAAGGCTTGAGATGAAAGATAAGATAGATCTAACTATCAAGTGGACCACACTACAAAAAGCGGTGGGGGATTGAACGTCTACCATTGAAACCCTTTTTGGGGACACAGAAGTTTTAGATCAATATGAAATTTGTTTTTCCTCTTCATTCAGGTCTTTGAACACATTTAATGGAAAATAAACGTTGTGGTGGGCCTACGAATTATTTAACGGTGAAAATCATCATCTCCGCTGCTATTTGTGGTGTGGTCTAGATGATCTTTGGATAATGCTCTAAAATGATCTCTAAAATAGATGAACGGTGTGGATATAATAAATACATCACTGTGGGGCCCATGTAACTTTGATCTCCTTTTAACCGTTCGTACAACCCGGAGCTCGAGGAGCGTCAGTGCTGATCTTCACACGACACGTAACTACAGCAGCTCTATAGTTGATGTGTGGTACACCAGCCAATCCATTTCCCGTCTTCATAGAAGTGAATTGGATTGTGTACCTCACACCAGCTATATAGCTGGTGTATTGACGTCAACAAGTTTTGTGGGTCTGATCATGAGGTATGTGTTATATCCAAACCATCCATCCATTTGGCGAGCTCGTATTAAGGCTTGAGATGAAAAATAAGATAGATATAACTATCAAGTAGACCTCACTACAAAAAGTAGTGGGGGATTGAACGTCTACCATTGAAACCCTTTTTGGGGTCACTGAAGTTTTGGATCAATATGAAATTTGTTTTTACTCTTCATTCAGGTCTTTGTGACCTTATGAATAGATTGGATGGAAAATAAACGTTATGGTAGGCCCTATGAATGTTTTAACGGTGAAAATCATTACCTCCACTGCTATTTGTGGTGTGGTCCATCTAATCTTTGGATATAAATCATTTTTCAATAATACATGATCTCTAAAAATTGATGAACGGTGTAGATATAATAAATACATCACTGTAAGGCCCATGTAACTTTAATCTCCTTTACATGGAAGCGGATTGGCTGGTGTACCTCACACCAGCTATATAGTTGCTGTAGGTACGATGTTATGCAAAGATGAGCACTCACACTCCTCGAGCTTCGAGTTGTACAAACGGTTCAAAGTATATCAAAGTTACATGGGATCCACAGTGATGTATTTATTATATCTACACCTTTTCATCTATTTTCAAAGATCATTTTAGAGCATTATCCAAAAAATGAACCGTATCGAAAGATCATCTAGACCACACCATAAATAACGGAGATAATGATTTTCACCATTAAACAATTTTTAGGGCCCACCATAACGTTTATTTTACATCTAATCTATTCATAAGGTCAAAAATACCTAAACGAAGAGGGAAAAATTTTTCACATTGATCAAAAACTTTTGTGGCCAAAAAAGGGTTTCAATGTTAGACGTTCAATCCCCCACTGATTTTCGTAGTGTGATCCAATCAACAGTTAGATCCGTCTTATTTTTCGTTTCAAGCTTTAAGATGAGCTCGCAAAATGGATGGATGGGTTACATATAACACATACCTCATGATCCGACCCATGGAACTTGCTCACGTAAATACAACAGCTATATAGCTGGTGTGAGGTACACTAGCCATCAGCAATTTCTATGGGTTTGATCATGAGGTATGTGGTATATCCAAACCGTCCATCCATTTGGCAAGCTCGTATTAACGCTTGAGACAAAAAATAAGATAGATCTAACTATCAAGTGGACCACACTACAAAAAGCAGTGGGATATTGAACGTCTACCATTGAAACCCTTTTTAGGGTCATAGAAGTTTTGGATCAATATGAAATTTGTTTTTCCTCTTAATTCAGGTCTTTGTGACCTTATAAATAGATTGGATGGAAAATAAACATTATAGTGGGCGCTACGAATTGTTTAACGGTGAAAATCATTATCTCCACTGTTATTTGTGGTGTGGTCCAGGTAATTTTTAGATATGATTCTTTTTTTTTTAAGGATAATACTGTAAAATGATCTTTAAAAATATATTAACGATGTAGATATAATAAATACATCACTGTGGGGCGATGTAACTTTAATCTACTTTGAACCATTGGTACAACTCGGAGCTTGAGGAGCGTCAGTGCTCATCTTTCCACGACACGTACTTACAGCAGCTATATAGCTCATGTGTGGTACACTAGCCAATCCACTTCCCTTTGAACCGTTCATACAACTCGAGCTCGAGGAGCATCAGCGCTCATCTTCGCACGACACGTACCTACGGCAGCTAAGCTATCTAGCTGCTGTGTGGTACAGCAGCCAGTCCACTTGGACATGGATTGTGTACTACCCCTGCCCGTCACTAGCTCCGAATGGGCAGTTCTGTGGGCGGGCCCACTGTGATGTATTTGTACATCCAAACCGTCGGTCCCTTTTCTCAGATTATTTTAAGGCATGAAAATAAAATTGAGGTAGATCCAACGAATCAAATGGACCACACCACAGATGACTCTTGCATTTAATGCAATTGACATTTAAAGCTCTGTCCATTTTAATGCAACTAAGCTTATTATTTGGTGTGATCCACTTGAGCGTTGGATATGCCTCATTTTTGTGTTCATGACTTAAAATAATTTGTGAAAAGGGACTGACGGTTTGGATATACAAATACATCACGGTGGGCCCGCCCACAGAACTGCCCGTTCAGAGCTAGGGACGGGTGGGGGTAGTATGCAATCTGCGTCCAATCCGCTTCCTGTAATCGCACGACACGTAACCACACCAGCTTGGCCGGTGGTGTGTGGACACCAGCCAATCCGCTTCCATCTCAAGTGGGCCACGCCACAGGTAATATGGGATGGGACACCCAAGCTCTCCAAGGGCCACCTTGTTATATATGTGAAATCCAGTCCGTCCATCAGGTGAGCACATCAATCACAGCCCCTAGGGCCCAAATCAACCAAATCCCCAGCTCAAGTGAGCTGGCCACATGGGGATGGGACACCCAAGATCCTTGGGGTCCACCATGTTGTGTATGTTAAATTCACTCTATGCATCAGGCGCACACCTCCATGCTAGGCCAAGGGCTAAAATTCGCCAGATCCACAATTCAGGTGGGCCACACCACAGAGATCAATCGGGATGTGACACCATTCATGGGTTTGTGTGTCGGTACACCATAGTGTATATCTTTCATCAAATCAATCATCAGGTATGATTCTCCTAGATGAATGGAAAATAAGTCTAATCTCAGGCAGGCCACAACAAGGAAAATTAGTGCTTTCAGATGCAAGTTTACATGGTGTACTTTGATGTGGTCCACCTGAGCTTTTTATCAATACGCCTTTTTCCATGTTCGATAAACATAAGGGTTATTGCCTGATGGATGGAGTGGATTTCAAATATACCAAAGGGTGACTCCAAAAAGCTTAGTGTTTTACCCTCTATGTAAAATAGGTGTTGTACATTATTCTGGCCCATCCTTCAACTGCACATGTGGCTGTGCTGAATAATAACGCGTATTGTCTGGTGAGATGGAAGGCCAAACATGGGATGGATTTAAACTCAAGTGAACAACACGATAAGAAAGGATGAGAATTGAATGACCACAGTGAAACATTTGTATGTATCTGTTGTACCTTAATTTTTATCATTCATAGAATAGCCTATCAGGAAGGGACATGTGTCATCGTATCAAAAGTACAAGGTACATTTAAGATCCTTGAGAATATTTCAAATGTGTGTTATGGAATTGCCATTGGCACTGTTCAGTCATCCATCGATGGATCGACATGGCTAAAAAACTTGAATATAGAACTTGATCTAGAGAAAAGTGATGTCGAGGCGATTGTCGGGGTAGTTGTCCAAGAAGATTCTGGAAAGTTGAAGTGATTGCTACTAACTGAATGTGGGAAAGAAGCATCTAGATAACTATAACAAGGATATCTATAAATAGCAAAGGAATTCAATGAAACAAAGGTCTCATAATCCGATCAAACAATTAAATCAAATCTATCTTTCAATTATACTTTAGGTTCCGCATAATCAGTCTTTTTTATGTTCTTTGGTGTAACCAGTAGCATAATCTTACATTAGGAGTGGCGATAATCCAATAACAATAATACTTAGCTGTAATCTAAGTCTATGCTTATATGTTGGATGATCTCCATTGCAATATAAGTGGTTCTTCTTTCAGAAAAGCACTTTTTTAGTTACTCTCTGCAATCAACTGTAAGTGTTTTCTTTTATTTGTTTTTTTTTATTTGAAAGTCATTTTGTACTAAAGTCAAGGTCAATCCATTCTCGAAGGATAAACCCTACCCACTGATAATCGCCTGATTGTTTTAAACAACATCTTACAGGTAGTTGAATAGGTAACCAAACTTCTCAGATATTAGTCATATATGCTCAGTTTTGACATATCTGCCTATCTTAGCGCTTAAGGGTCAAAGTTGTTTGGTTGGAATCGAGCTGCATAGTTGGTTCTAGCACACCCGCAAATACCATACATGATTGAATTTTTCATCTAAAGAATATATATATATATATATATATATAACTTTTTGTCATGCCTGGTTGGACACCTGATTTAGTATACATATTAGTGTGACGTAAGAGTGATTTATTAATCTAACTTGATAAATATGAGTTGAAAGGTTACCCAAAGCTCTTTTAGGGCTAATGATCTTGTAACACCTTTTGAATTGCCTCCACCTGAAGACATGTATATGCAGCCAACACATGAATTCCTAGTCTCACAATCAAATCTAACGCCCAATCCTTCAAACCAGGATTGGGCATCATCGTCTTAAAGTGATCCTCTTGAGACGATATCAATTGGGTTGTGTGACATACAATTGGAAAGCTAAGTTCTTGGTCGTACTATTACCCCGGTATATCATAAAGTTTTTTCCAAATGGATTGACCGACAATATCCATTACTCGGGAACTATCGACCAGACTTTATACTTTTTACTACGTTACACTGTTTAATGAACCGTAGAATATATTGTTCAATTTACCATGCAATGTGGAGAATTAACTAACAATAACTATCATAAATTATAATTTTTTGGCCATTCTTTAACCGTACTGGCTTTTACTTGGTATTCTAACTTGTTGCCAAATTTTATCTAAACCCGATAAGATATGAAAGAGAAATTTCATGCCCAGTTCTTCTACAAAGATGAGAAAATTTCTATGGCCGATCTAGCACGATTCTGAGAGTTATGTGGCGAATCGGTCGAAAACTATATTACCCAATTCAAGAGAACAAAGAGCTATTGCAAAGTGGTCACAATTGAGGTTAAGTTCGTACATCTTGCTCAGGATGGTTTGGAATACAAACTCCACAAAAAGTTTATCGGGACAGAGTTTGTAGATTTGTACGATTTAATAAGAAAAATGCCTTGATATGAAGCTCTTCTTCAAAAGGAAGCGATACAAAAGAACTCGTCAAACTTGACATATTAATATGATCTTAACTATGAGGTGGTCACAACCGAGGTATTTGCCAAGAAGCCATTCTTGTGTTTGGCGTTAGTTAGAATTGAGGCCACTGCCAAGACTACATGGAAAACTCATAAGATGTATGCATTTGATATTAGTCAGGCTAGTGAAATCATTAATAGCTTGTTGGTTGGAAAGTTTATCAATGTTTTTGTAAGTACCCTAGTTTGTCAATTAGTGCGAGTTGTGAGTCATCGAGCCTAGAGAGCCACATGTAAGAATCAAGACTAAAAACTCGAAGATCGAAGGTATCCAAAGCTCTTAATATCAAGGAAATGGTAAAATACCATGACCTCTACAAAGCCTATACCCATCCCATAAAACTTGACCTTCCAACTAGCCCAAAACCCTATAGGAAAAACCAATTCAAAATGAGCTAGTAAGTGGTCATGGGAAGAAAACTGTTTAAAAAGAACTTTAGAAAAACTATCTTTTATTTTGCTGAATATTCTGAATAATTCTTTTTACTATAGCAAACATGTTTGACAAAATGCATGAATGATATTTTCACTATAGTAGAGTTGATAGATCACTTTTTCTTGTTTCTATTAATGTGTATGAGTAGTTTAAAGTAAGTGAATGTTGCCTATCTTGATAAATATTTAAAAAGTCATATTCATCCTTCCCATCAAAGGGTCTTCGATGGCATCGAAGGTTGTTCGATGGCATCAAGCAAGTACTTCAAAGTGTCCAGCAATCTCAAGATGTAAATCTGGATTTTCTAATGGCATCGAAGTACCTTTGATGACATCAAATGACCACTTCGATGACATTGAAGACCACTCGATGACTTCAAAGACCACTCAATGACATCAAGTGAATACCTCGAAATGTCCAGCAACCTCAAGTTTAAAATTTAAAACTTCTCGATGGCATCGAAGGGTCTCTGATGAGTGTCAAATGTTGCATACCAGACCCCAGTAATTACCTGATTTTACATACATGATAATGTTTAATGCCAGATTTTACTCGTGTTTTTATTACAGGATGAAATCAAGAGTGTGTATTGAAAGATGATGTTAAAAACATGGATTTGGTGCTCTAAAATTACCAGAGCACGGGATGGACTCCAGAAAACCAATAGTGAAGATTTTACACTCCTGGGATCTGAGGAAAGCAAGCCAAATGGGCCTAAAAAGGGTCCAGAATGCAAGATCACATATTTTCAGCCATCCGATCAACTCGAAACTTCATACATGTGATGGGGGCCGTAAATTAACCGTACATATTAAATTTCAGCCATTGATGATCTCGGGAAGTGGTCCAACGGATAGATCAGCCCATTAATCTTCAATTTGGGGCTCACCTGGTATCTGGATATGCCTCAGATTTGGTTGCAATACATTATTTGAGGGGACAAAACAGATGGTTGAATTGGATTGCTCGTACACATTACAGTAGATCCCACCCAGGGTGGCATGTGTATAGTGCACATGTGCACAGGACGTGCACCAAAAAAATCCGAAAGTCAGTCAGCGTTGCTGACCGACTCTTCTTCTCAAAGACGAGAGAACGCAACAGCATCTCCCTGTCTCAATTTGGGTTTCAATTGTGGGCCCCACACATTGCCCAAATGCGTGATCAGGACCGTCTATTAGGTCTAAATGAAGGTCTTTGACAATGCCTAGATGTCAGAATCGTGAATGATCATCAAGAATAGAATCCAGCCGTTTAACAATGTAATGGACGGTGGAACGAGATCTTCCATGGCCCACAGCTTAATGGAGAAAAAATCTGTTTTTCTAACCGAAATTTCGACAGAAATTCGTTGGACGGAGTGGATTTTCCATTCAGTGGAAGGAATGGGACCCACCATTGCCACGGAAGACGGATCCGCGTCCGCGTAACCCGGCCGCTGGCCGTTTTTGCGGAGAACAGTGGGCCCCACCTGTCACCTGTACAGAAGATCTGAGCCGTTCATCTTATAGAGGGCCACGAATACTACAAAACCATGCTGATATTCCACTCCCATGCGTACACACGTGCATGATACAGAGGCCACAAACGGACTGCTCTGCAATGTTTAAAACTGATCTTTTCGTGATTTCTTCCCTAGGCCGCGTCAATGGACGTTTAAAACCACCCATTCTTGACTAAAATTTCGTCCTGAATCCAATGGACGGGGTGGATTTTCCAGAAAATGCCTCTGTGGGGCCCACCGATCACGGCTGTGAAAATTGGTACTCTGAGTCCTTCTACGACTCTGCCACCGACCCCAGCCATCCAGCAGCTATAAAAGGGGAGTTTTGGACGTGGGAAAGGCATTCAGAACCAGGGGATTCGAGATCTGGAGCAAGGGAGAGAAGAAAGAGAAGAAAGAAGAGAGAGAGAGAGAGAGAGAGAGAGATTGTTTGGTTTGACGTTTTTTTTATGAATTTTATTTAATATTTTTGATGGATTTTATGGGTCACTAATCTCTCAGCTAGGGCTGAGATGAAGCCCCTAATTTGATTAGCTCTTGTATTGGTTGATTTACTTTGAATATTAATTAATTTGTCTCTTTCTCTAAGTGGGCTTGATTGGTTTAAATTCCATACTTCTCCATCTATGAACTTGATCAGAGTCTATATGTGGACGTTGTATGGATACTTATTCTAGGTGCTTGTGTCTGATCAAGAACAGGTTTCCTATAGAGGAAGGAACAGGGTGCTTTAATGAATGTACATTCATGTACCCGACCAAGGACATGGGATATGTTATTCATGGCATTGCTTAAAGGAATTAGACATTCTGTATGCCCGATTAAGGACACAGACTGTGCTTTCTCTATATAAGTGGTATCAATCTAGATCAAGGTGAATCAACAGACAAAACAAGGGTTAGGATAATTAGGGGTGGATTCGAAAGTCCTAGTGCTCTCTCTCTGATTAAATTCTCTTCTATGTTCTTAATTGTTTTTTATAGAATTGTGCTTAGTAATTAGTTCCAGTATTTGCTGGATTAGTTAAGGAGAGTCATAGATTTGAATTGTGACGACCAGTCCTCGTAGGAACGATCTCGTAATACGTACCATATCTATATCTGATTCGTATACTTGCGAGTTTAAAAATCATTTAAATCATGTTGGTTTAAATAAAACATCAAGTTTTTGGCGCCGTTGCCAAGGACTGACGGCTACGATTTTCTGAAATTAATTGGATTTAGAGTTAGTTTAAGATTAGGATTTTACTAATTTTAATTTTTAATTTTGTTTTCTATTTTAATTCATAGAACTAACTTATTTTCTATTCTGTAGGTTGTTAAGATAAAACTTCTAATTTGGTAAACTCTTTCTGATTTTCTAGATTTTCTAACTCTTTAGATTTGGTTTGCTTTAGAAATTTCTTCTATCTAGAAACTAACTTATTTTGTTTTGTTTTGCAGGTCTTTAGCTTAGGGACTTCAAGTTGGTAATCTCCTTCTAACTTTTTCTTTCTTTCTATATTTTCATTTTCTTTCTTAGGATTAGGTTTAGAATTTTTTTGAGGGCTGTGAGTGTTTCATGCCCAAGTGGGCCCGTGACGACACTCGACGTCTCTTGACTGAAGGAGGATTAGTTGAGGGGTTGACTGTCCATCGCAGGACTAGACACCGCTCGAATTCCCCTGAGTTAATTGAGGTTATGGCTGCAAATCAACCTCAAGTACTACCTCAACATATGGATGAGGAAGTACATAAGGTTATGACCGCAAATCAACCTCAAGCACTACCTCAACATATGGATGAGAATGAGGTGCATCAAGCACCCCCGCCTCGTACTTTACGGGATTATTTACAACCGGCGGGGGTGAGTACGCCCTCATGCATGATTTTTCCTGAAAACACAGGACAAATGGACATCAAGCCAGGAGTTATCCAACTCCTTCCTAAATTCCATGGGCTTGAATCAGAAAGTCCATACTTACAATTGAAAGAGTTCGATGAGATTATAGCCACTTTATACTTTCCCAATGTATCCGAGGATACAATCAGACTGAAACTCTTTCCTTTTTCCTTGAAAGAAAAGGCTAAGACGTGGTTACATTCACTGCGTCCTAGATCCATTGGCACATGGAATGATTTGCAGAGGAAATTCATAAAGAAATTTTTCCCACACCATAAAACGATTACCCTCAGAAAAGCAATCATGAACTTCGCCCAAAAGGAAGATGAAACATTCTACCAATGTTGGGAAAGGTTCAAGGATCTTGTCAGTTCATGCCCACAACACGGTTTTGAAATGTGGCGCATTATAAATTTTTTCTATGATGGACTGACATCTTCCATGCGCCAACTGGTCGAGACAATGTGTAATAGAGAATTCATGAATAAAGAAGTCGATGAGGTATGGGATTACCTCGATAGACTTGCCGAAAATGCACAATCATGGGACCATTACCCAAAATCAAACACCACGTCTAGGCCAACTCAATCTAAGGAGAAATGGAGTATATCTCCTGAAAGAAAAGGATGATGTAAATTTTAAAGTGATTAATCTCATGCGACGAGTCGAGGCCATGGAAGGAAAGAAGGATAAGGTTAATGAAATTGTTTGTGGCATCTGTGATTGCAACATTCACACAACTGAAAATTGTCCTACAATATCTGCCTTTCGAGGAGTGTTGAATGAGCAAGCTAATGCCGTAAATAATTATCAAAGACCTTTCAATGGATCTACCTCCAATACATACAATCCTGGTTGGAGAAATCATCCAAATTTTAGTTGGACGAATGGACAAACTGCTACCCCTCAAAGTTTCTTTAATCAAAATCCAAATCAGGGGAAACCTCAAGAAGAACCGGTTCAAAATTCCATACAAGAGTCGACTCATGCAGTGCGTGGACTTACAGACTTTATGCAAAAAATAGATTCACGTATGACGGTTATAGAAAAGGGATGCTTCTGCACAACCGCTCCCAATCCTAAACCGCAATACGAGATAAATGATCCTAGCTTTTCAAATCAAATGGGACACGCTAAATCCATCACCACTCTTAGGAGTGGGAAGATCATTGATAAAACCCTTCCGGTTAGGCCCGAAAAGCCTCAAGAACCAGAAGAGGACAATAATGATGAATCTAGTGATGTCCCACAAATTTAGAACCGGAACTTCTAGAGAAGCCAGTTGCTCCGTTCCCCCAACGGTTGGTTGCACCAAAACGTCTTTCTAACTCTGAGGATATTCTGGAGGTGTTGAAACAAGTGAAAGTCAACATTCCTCTACTTGATGTCGTAAAACGGGTTCCTTTATATGCAAAATTTGAAAGACCTATGCACGACCAAAAGACGGCAGAGTATTCAAAAGAAGATCTTCTTGACTGAGAAAGTGAGTGCCATCCTGAAGCAAGACGTGCCGCAGAAATTCAAGGATCCTGGTAGCCCAACCATATCATGTGTAATCGGGAACCATCGAATTGATCATGCACTTCTTGACTTAGGAGCGAGCGTCAATCTGATTCCCTACTCGGTATACAAACAGTTAGGATTGGGTGAGTTAAAACCTACCATAACCACACTACAACTTGCCGATCGAACTGTTCGTGTACCAAGAGGGATTATTGAGGATGTGTTAGTCCAAGTCGATAGATTTTACTACCCTGTAGATTTTATCATCCTGGACACCGAACCCATCAACAACATGAGCACTCAGATTCCCGTCATTCTTGGTCGCCCATTCCTTGCCATGTCAAATGCAATCATCAATTGCAGGAATGGTGTCATGACTATGTCTTTTGGAAATTTGACATTGGAGTCAAACATCTTTTTCAATAACGGCAGCAACATAGAGGATGATGACGAGGTCCACGATATTAAGATGATCGATACTTTCGTGGAAGATAGGACACCCCTTACCTTATCCTCTGATCCTCTAGAGACGTGCTTAGCCCACTCCCATGAGTTTGATGATGATATGATTAGGGAGACGTGTGCCTTGCTTGATCTTTGCCAGTACTTGAAGTTAAGGTGGAGGCCACAATTTGAAGAATTGTCACAAACTGATGTAGTGTCTCTACCGTCTAACCTCAAAGTACCGAAGCTTGACCTAAAACCTTTGCCCTCTGATTTGAAATATGCCTATTTAGGTCAAGATGAGACTTACCCTGTGGTGATCTCTGCCCACCTGGAGAAAGAACAGGAGAGTATGCTCATATCTACTCTCATTGAACATAAAGAAGCCCTAGGATGGACGATTGCAGACCTCAAGGGAATCGACCCCTCGATTTGTACTCACCACATATATCTTGAGGATAATGCAAAGACCGCTCGGCAACCACAACGTAGATTAAATCCAAACATGAAGGAAGTGGTTAAGGCCGAGGTTCTCAAACTATTGGATGTGGGTATCATATACCCTATATCTGATAGTCAATGGGTGAGTCCAACTCAGGTGGTTCCTAAGAAGTCCGGAATCACCATCGTAGCCAATGCTAATAATGAACTCGTGCCAACTAGAGTCACTACTGGTTGGAGAATGTGCATTAACTACAGAAAGTTGAATACCGTCACAAGGAAGGATCACTTTCTTTTGCCCTTCATCGATCAAATCTTGGAAAGGCTAGCTGGTCATTCCTATTACTGTTTCCTTGACGGGTATTCGAGCTACAATCATTGCAATCGCCCCGAGGACCAGGAAAGACTACATTTACATGTCCCTATGGCACCTTTGCTTACTAGAAGGATGCCATTTGGATTATGTAATGCCCCCGCCACCTTTCGGCGATGTATCTTTGAGTATCTTTCTCGATATGGTGGGGCAATATCTAGAGGTCTTCATGGACGATTTCTCTGTCTATGGTTCATCTTCAAACAAGTGCTTGGAAAGTCTTAAATGTGTCTTTGAAAAGATGTGAAGAAAAGAATCTGGTACTTAATTGGGAGAAGTGTCATTTCATGGTTCATAAGGGGATTGTCCTTGGACATATCATCTCGTCCAAGGGAATTGAGGTAGATAAGGCAAAAATCGATCTTATCTCTAACCTGCCTCCACCCAAGAACATCAGGGATGTGCGATCCTTCTTAGGACACGCAGGATTTTATAGGCGATTCATAAAGGACTTTAGTCTCCTCCCTCGTCCTTTGTGTAATCTTCTTCAAAAGGATGTTCTATACGAGTGGACTAAGCAATGTCAGGAAGCTTTCACCAAGCTTAAAGGCATGTTAACCACTGCACCTATCATGCAGCCACCCGACTGGAGCCTTCCTTTTGAGCTTATGTGCGACGCCTCTGATTATGCTCTTGGAGCGGTGCTAAGTTAGAGAAAAGATAAGAGGCCCTACGTCATCCATTACGCGAGTAGGACTTTAAATCCTGCCCAAGTGAACTACTCGACTACGGAAAAGGAACTTTTAGCCGTAGTGTTCGCCTTGGACAAGTTTAAGTCCTACCTGATTGGATCCAAGATCATTATCTATACAGATCATGCGGCACTGAAGTATCTTCTTTCCAAGAATGATTCTAAGCCCTGCCTGATACGATGGATCCTTCTACTCCAAGAATTTGATTTGGAAATAAAAGATAAAAAGGGAGTAGAGAACGTAGTGGCCGATCACCTTTCTCGCCTTAATACCTCTGATTCCCTTGAGGCGACCCATATCAATGACATGTTCCCTGATGAACAATTGTTCAGAGTCTCCCATTCACCTTGGTTCGCTGATATTGCTAATTATCTTGCTACAGGTTCCATACCATCACATTGGACTGCGCAAGATAAGAAGAAATTTTTCACCGAGGTACGCAAATTCTTCTGGGATGATCCATACTTGTTTAAATATTGCCCAGACCAAATCTTGAGGAGATGTGTGCAGACGATGAGCATCGAGTGTCATCTCCTTCTGTCACTCACTGTGGTGGTCACTTTCTCGCAAAAAAGACCACGGCCAAGATTCTCTTGATGTGGCTTCTATTGGCCCACTATGTTCAGGGACACTCATGAGTTTTGCAAAGTTTGTGAGCGTTGTCAGAAATTGGGAGCATTGTCCCGTCGAAATATGATGCCCTTGAATCCCATTCTTATCATAGAGGCATTTGATTGCTGGGGCATCGATTTCATGGGACCATTCCCTGAATCTTTTGGGAATTTATATATTTTGCTTACCGTAGACTATGTCACTAAATGGGTTGAAGCGATTTCGTGTCGGAATAATGACCATCGCACGGTCATTAAATTCCTAAAAGAGAACATTCTTTCCCGATTTGGAACGCCTCGAGCAATTATTAGTGATGGGGGCTCACACTTTTGTAATAGGCCATTCGAGAGTTTAATGAAGAAATACGGTATCTCTCATAAGGTGAGCACCCCATACCACCCACAGACAAGTGGGCAAGCTGAGATTTCTAATAGGGAGATCAAACACATTTTGGAGAAAACGGTTAACCCTGACCGTAAGGATTGGTCAATTCAATTGACCGATGCCTTATGGGCGTACCGTACTGCTTTTAAAACTCTTATTGGAATGTCTCCCTTTAGACTCGTCTATGGGAAGGCTTGCCACTTGCCTGTGGAGTTGGAACATAGAGCCTACTGGGCGATCAAAAATCTAAATTTCAATCTGAACAATGCTGGCTCGCTACGCAAACTTCAATTAAATGAACTTGAAGAAATTCGGAACGACGCATACGAGAACTCGAGAATCTACAAGGATAGGATGAAGGCGTTTCATGACCAACATATTCTACGAAAATCATTCACACCTGGTCAGAAAGTCCTTTTGTATAATTCTCGATTACATCTTTTTTCGGGTAAGCTTCGATCTCGTTGGACCGGCCCTTACATTGTTGTTACTGCATATCCTCATGGGGCCATTGAAATAAGAGACCCCAACAATGGCAATGAGTTTAAATTAAATGGACATCGCTTAAAGCCATTTGTCGAGAAATTTGATTCAGAGGACATGTCCATGCCTCTGACTGATCCTGTCTACCAAGACTGATCTCCTAGTCTGATGGAGGTATAGGTAGGTTTATCGCTTTCTTAGGACTAGGGTAATTTGCTTTATGTTATTTTAGGATAGACGGTAAACTTAGCGCTCCTGGGAGGCAACCCAGTTTTTCCATTTATTTCATTTTCCTAGTTAGTTCAATGTTTGTGGGTAACATTACTGCAAACCCTCACGAGACTACAACTCGTCCACTAGGGGCAACCTAGGGGTTTAAAGGCTTGTTGCATACGCTAAATGCAATCGAGAGCACCTGCGAAAGTGGTATAGATAGGATTTTATTTTTGTTTTTCTGCTTTCTCTCTCGTGCTGACCGGATTCCATGCTGCGATCTCTTGGAAAGTCTCTCATGATTCATCATCCAGGTACTATCTTCCCATCACTTCACATTTACTTTTGTTGTCCAATATGCATTCCATGCTCATATCTTTTACATTGAGGACAATGTAGCTTTTAGGTTGGGGGTGGGAGATTAGATTTCCTAATCAGTGTTTTCCTGGTCTTGAGCAAAAATTGTGAAAATTTTTAAATTTTTTCTGGACTTTCTAGTAAATTCGAAGTGATTCTGATGGATATCCTAGATTTAGAATTTCAAGATACGTGATGTTGAAAATTTACTACTCTTGGATTCAGTTGCTCGTTAGATTTCACAGTTAAGTTTGAATTATTAATCCATGATTAGAAGTTGTAAACATTGATTGAGTCATGATTTCACATGTCACATCTCGCTTACACATTAAGATTTCAGTTTGATACTGAAGGGTTAATTTGGTAATCACTGAGCATGAAAAAAACCAGCCTAAAAGATTTGGCCATCAAGGTATAAAAAGAGAATTACACCATGGTTTGCTCCCTATAGGTGTGGATTTGATTTTCTATGATTAACAGTTAGACAGAGCTGGACGACTATTTTCACCATAGGTTTGCTCCCTATAAGTGAAAATTTGATTCTCATCTTGACATCAAAAAAAAAAAAAAAACTAGAAAATGAAAGAATGATCTGTGAGGCAAAGTACTGGTTTAGGTGATGGTTGTTATGAATTTTCTGATTGATTACTAATGATATCATGAAATCGACAATTTGATCTCTTAATGATGATAGGCTGAGACTTCACTATACACCCATGGAACTCAATGTTTAAAATTATTCTAGTTTATGGATTAATATTTGAACTTGATTATGAAATTCACCATGCATGAGAGGCCAGGAGAAATTGATAATCACCATTCATAAATCTTAAGATTTCTCGTATCTGGATTGTTTTTCAAAATATCACTCGGCTTCATAAGAATTGTCTCGTAATTCTCAACTTATTCTTCGCATATTTTGCTCGGGACTAGCAAAATGCTGGTTGGGGGTTGCAACCCCAACCAGATTTTGCTAGTCCCGAGCAAAACATGCGAAAAATATTTCAGAAATAAAAGACAATTCCTGTAAACTCAAGTGACTTGTGAACAGATATCCGAGATGTGAAAATTCTAAGATTCATGATTGGTGTGTGGAATTTTTCTCTTGGAATCAAGCTTACAGTAAACTTCATAATCAATTTCAAAATATTAATCCATCAATTAGAACATTCCTAAACATTGAGTTCCACAGGTGTATAATATCATCTCAGCTTACAATCATTAAAAGATCCAATTGTCAATTTCATGATATCTTTAGTAACCAACAAGAGAAATCAGGACAACCAACTTTCCTCACAGATCATCCTTTCATTCTTTTAGCTTGTGATGATTTTTTTTTTAAGGGTAGTAACGCAAATGAGGGGAATCAAATTCTCACCTATAGGGAGCAAACCTATGGCGAAAACTTGTCGCCTAACTTCTTCTTCTTTTTTTCGTATGTCAACTATGGAGAATCAAATCTACACCTATAGGGAGCAAACCTATGGTGAAGATTTAGCCTTTTAATTCTTCTTTTTACCAAGTTAATCATTCAGTTATCGAACCAACACTTAATGTGTAAGCGAGATGTGATATGTGAAATCATGGCTCAATCAATGTTTACAACTTCTAATCATGGATTAACAATTCAAAATTGACTGTGAAATCAAGCAGATGGCCGAATCCAAGAGTCATAAGTTACCAACATCAGATATCTTATAATGTTAAAATCACAACTATCCTTCAAAATCACTTCGAATTCAATAGAAATTCCAAAAAAAAATTAAAATTTTCACAAATTTTGGCTCAAGACCAAGAAAATACTGATTAGGTAACCTAATCTCCCACCCCCAACCTAAAATCTACATTGTCCTCAATGTAAAAGAAATAAGCAAGCAATGCACATAGAACAATGAAAATAAAAGAGGAGTGATGGAAAGATAGTACCTGGATGGAGAATCAAGAAGCTTTCTCAAAAATTTCAACGTAAAAGCGAGTTAGCACAAGAGAGAAATCAACATAAGCAAAAATAACAAAAAGAAAAACAAAAGAAGATCCTACCTATACCACTTTCGTAGGTGCTCTCGATTGCATTTAGCGCATGCAACAAGCCTTTAAACCCCTAGGTTACCCCTAGTGGACGAGTTGTAGTCTCGTGAGGGTTTGCAGTAATGTTTCCCACAAACATTGAACTAACGAACTAGGAAAATTAAATGAAATGAAAAGCTGAGTTGCCTCCTAGGAGCGCTAAGTTTACTGTCTATCCTAAAACAGCATAAAGGAAACTACCCTAGTCCTAAGAAAGCAGGGAAAAACTACTCAGTTATGCCGCAAGGTTCCTCTTCCGGCAAGTATCTTGATAAGTTTCTCAGTAGATTTCTCAACAGGATCATCCAAAAGCCATTTTTGCAATAGGCTTGGACGCCCTGGAGCTTGACTTTCCAAAGAAACTTATGTACCTCGTCAAAAAATTTTCATTAATTCGCCTGAGGGATCCAGAGTATATATGATTCACCTGCGACAGAAGAAGTTTCGAAGTTAGTATCCCATGGTGAATCAGAGACTACACATAGATGAAAGTCAGAAAAATTCTCAGAAAGTGACGTAGTCTCAACACATCCCGAAGTAGCAGACTTCGGTTCAATTGTTAGCTCCTCCTCCCTTAATGGTGAATATTCAGGATTTGTGGAAGGAGGGGCTTCAGAGTACGGGTTCTCTCAGTCAGTGATGACTACCGAGATATTATTTTGCAAGGCATTCACTATGTCTCTTATCATGAGATCATTTGAATCTGCAAAGTGTGCCAAGCAATCATCCAAAGAGTTGGGACATTCAGCTGAGAATGACTCATTTTCCACATTAGAGCTTATGATGATCTGCCCAAGGAATCCATCATTTTTGAAAGTAAACGGAGGTGTGCTCTCTTACTCCAGCCCTGCACAGACAAATTGAAGATCAGTATACGAAGCATTGATGTATGGACTCTGTTCATCGATACGACTCAGAAGAGGCGATGAATCGTCATTATTCAACAGTTCAGATGGTGGCCTCAACTGGGTGGTTTCAAATTCAAGAGTCATATCGAGTAGCTCGTCCATCTCCCGAATCATATCATCATGTAATTCAGAGGAGTGGTCCAAATACGTTTCACAAGAGTTAGAAGGGTCGGTTGTAAGGGGCCTGTCCTCTACCTTAAAATCAGACATGTTAGGTGAGGGGAGTGGCTCATTATGACCGACCACTTCGTGTACGTCTGGATCATTGACTTGGGCCAAATTTGAGATTGATTCGAAGGGAATTTGGGTTGCACATTCATAATCATCTTCCCAATATGCATCATCGTCTACTTCCATGCAATGCACACTTGGGAAGGGATCGCTTTCCTCACATTCTATTTCCAGATTGGGTTGAAGTTCGTATAAACTAACCTCTTCCTCTTTATTGAACTCAAGTGTGTCATGTGAGTGGGGTGTGTCATCATCATTATATTTAAAAGACAACCATATTTCTTCCCCCTTCTTTTGAACAGTCATTGAGATCGACTCATCGGAGAATTGAACCGTATGCTCATTAATGGAATCCAACTCCTCATTCCAAATTCCAGATTTTGTTAAAAGCGAGTGAGGATCACTTTCCTCGCATTGTATTTCTGGATTAGATTGTAGTTGAGATGAGCGAGCTTCCTCTATCCTTTCAAGGTGCGAATTGAGTGCTTCTAGTGATTTCATCACTTTCGCAACATGTTGGTTGAATTGTTCTAGATTAAAACATGAATCCTCTTGGATCGTTTCTGGTTGGAGCTCAAAGGTATGGGATCCAAGAGAATAATTATTACAATATGTTGTTGGTTCATATTCCCAGTTTTGATGGTTCCACTGGTTATAGTCATATTGATCATACATGGGAGAATATGATGGTTGATAATAGTCCTCATTCCCATAATTATGATCATATACGGCCCTGTTAATCGATGGAACATAACATTCTAGTCGGTTCTCAATGTCTGTTCTCGATGGAGGGAAATCTTGAGGTATACATTGAATTCCACAACCTTCAGGCATTTCCCAATATAACCTATCCAACTCAGCATATGCATGTACCCACGATTCCATGGTAGAACCCTAACTCTTACTCTAATCCTAGAAGAAAGCAAAATCCTGCAGCAATACAAAAAGTAAAGGAGAAGTTTAGAAAGATGTTACCAGAGTAGAAGTCCCTATGTTAAAAACATGCAAAACAAAACAAGTTAGTATCTAGGAGATAAGACCTAATCTAAAAAAAATAAAGAAAGTAAAGAAATTAGGACAAAGTTACCAAGTTAGAAGATCTATCAACGACCCTACAAGACAGGAAAAGTGGTTCTAAAAAAAAAAAATCAAATAAATAAATAAATAAATAATCTAAGACTAAAGTTAGTAAAATCCTAAGCTATGAATTATGATAAGAGATAATCCTAAATTCAATTTGGAACGAAACAGTCCCCGGCAATGGCGCCAAAAACTTGTTCACACCCCAAGTATAGGGTTGTGATGTAGTAATAACTCGGTAAGACCGCGGTCGAATCCACAGGGACCGAAACCTGTACGTTATCTGAAAATAACCAGATCTAAAACTAGGCTAAGATGAAGTCTAAATCGATTGTAATTTGAAGGAATAATGATGAAATATTAATCTAAAACTTAGAAAAAATCAAAGAAGGGAAACTAGGGATTCAGAAGATCCACTTGTAGAGATCAGGGAGATCTTATGTCTGGATTAAAAATCAGGGAAATTAACTGAACTGCTGTTGATATAGTTTTCAAGAGATGAGAGGTATATGAATTAGAATGGATTCCATCACCAAACCATGCCCAGGAGATAAAGCAAACAACAGAATTAAACTAATTACCAACCAATCAACATGCCATGAAGGTTAGGAAAGGGTACCGTCATCCGACCATGCCCAGGAGACGATGGTGAACAACAGAGCTTCCTGACGTCATACACATAGAAAGGAAAAGAACATGCTCAAAGCCATTGCAGACCCATTGTAATTTCAGTCACAACAGACCATTAAAGACTGAAAACATTCCCTTAATTAAACCCAAATCAATATCAGATCAGTCTAAACAAAAGGCAAGCAAAGAGTTCCCATCACACTACAAGCTTCACCTCTTAGCCCTAGCTAAGAGGTTTAGACACACATGAGTGGACTAGATCTCTCAAAATAAAATAAATACATAAAACAGCAAAAGATAAAAGAAAGCAAACTCTTTTTCTCTCCTTCTCTCTTCACGTCTCCAAGCTTCCAGCCGTGAGTCCCCTCTCCCGTTCTCTCTCTCTCTCTTTTATAACTGTTGGAGGTCGGCCCAAAGCGTGGAGAATCGATGAAGACTCCTTTTCGCAGTCGTCTTGCAACAGAACGCAACCAATCTGCGTTTGGCAATGAAGTTCCGGCTACAAGGGCTCCGAGTGCAAGATTCGATCCATTCAGCCCTCATAGCTATGGTCGGTTGGCCCAGGGGGAGATTTTGAACCGTCAAGATCGCTGGGCCGATCTTGATCATGCGTTCAAAGACGACCCGCAGCATCCGGATGCGAACAGAGTTTTAACGCTGGACATTGGTGGGGCCCATGGTCTGGTTTGTTTCAATGATCCATCCCGTCTATTATGTTCCCCTCAAAATTTCAGTTTGGAACGACGGGTTTTCAATCAGAATCGGTGCGGTCCACTGGATCTTCCTTGCTACCGTCCGAATTACGTTTGAACTATTGGATTTAGATCCTCGCGATGTTCAGAAATACTGCCACCTAGGAAGTGATAAGAGGCTCGTTAGGAGCCCAATGGACGGTGCAGATCACTGCTTCAGATGAAAGATGGGTCCCACTACTCGAAACCGGCGGACGCAACGAAACAGAGAAGGAGAGAGGTGCGTCGGTGGTGTTCGTGGGCCCACTATACTGTTTTGATAGTAAATCCAAACCGTCTATTGGATTGACGTCAAAAAACCCTTCAGGAAGACGAATTTGGGTTTGATTTGGTGTGGCCCATGAGAAATTCCTTTCCTGCTGTCCATTCGGTGCGATACACAACCCACGTTCTTCCATGTGCATGGGGCCTAAAGGGAAGCTTGGCGAGGGTCTTGCCTCCCCTATGAACAAAATGGATGGTCCCGATTATGCAAATAGCTGATGGTTGGGGCCCACAAGCACGAACCACAAGTCCCTGTTTCTCTTGCTGGGACGATTTTGAATTGGAGAGGGAGTGTTCGGTCAAGAGACGGTTTGACCGTCTCTTGCGTTGCTGTGCTTGTCTAATGCACTTGTGCACTATGCACATGCCACACAAGGTGGGCCCACTGTGATGTGTATCAAAAATCCAATCCGGCCATCTGTTGTGTCACCGCATTTAACGCGTTGAATATGAAGTTGAAGCATATCCGGATATCAGGTGGGCCCCAAATGAGTGATTTGTAGGCTGATCTGTCCGTTGGGCTACTTCCACAAGGATCCAACGGCCAAAATTCAATGTGTACGGTTAATTTATGGTCCTGAAACCATGTATGAAGTTTTGAGCCAAGCGGATGGTGGGAACACTGTGATCTTGCATTCTGGACCAATTTCGGGTCACTTGAGCTTCAATTTCTCGATTTTCTCGGATCTCCGGTGTGTAAATTCGTCGATCTTGCTTCCCTGGGATCCGTCCTTTGCTCTGGTGAATTCTAAGCATCAAATCCACACTTTTAGTGTCAGTTTTTAGTCAATACTCCTGATTGCATCCTGCAACAAAACACAATTAAAATTCTCCATTAATCATTATTGTGTATGTAAAATCTGGCACTAATCGAGGTCTGATATGCAATATTTGACCCTCAACAGTCTCCTTAATGACATTCGATGACATCGAGTGGATATTCTAAAACTGTCCAGTAACTTAAAAGAAACTTCTTGATTTTCTCAATGGCATTGAAAGTCCTTCGATGGCATCGAAGGGACACCTTGATGGCATCGAAGACCACTTGATGACATCAAGTAGAGAGGTTAATATGTCCTGTAACCATTCGAGATAAATGTTGATTTTCTCAATGGCATCGAAGGGGGCTTTGATGCCATCGAAGCTGATAACTTTTTTTCCCCTTTTTGACTATTGCAAAACCCTCTACTTAATCGAAAGATGGGTTTCTTTGCAAAAGGGCGAGTAAGAGAGAGAGAGAGAGAGAGCCTTATGAGTGTGTGAAACCCTAGCTAAAACCTTTCTCCCAAGCTCTCTTCTCTTATGAAGTTCATCATTTAATCATTGTGTTAAAGACATTCATTGAGCATTTAAAGCTCTGATTGAAGAATGAATTCCAACATTCATTAATGCTCTAGCAAGTATCTTTAATGGTAAATCTATTATGTTAGATAAGCGTTGAATGTTTATCCTTGAGAATCCTAACCATAACCATAAAAACTCCTCATTAGCATGTTATAATTCACTTACCGTTGACCCACACCTCGGCCTCTTCAAATATGTATCATCATCAAGGTTGCGGTTCAAAGGAGCTGAAGATGCTTTCATGATTTAGGAAGATCTTCATCACAAGTACTTCAACGGGGCTCATCCACTTTAGGTAAGAAGGTTTATTTGAATCCATTGTATCTAGAAACCGATCCTTATGCAGGATTACGTTTAATAATTTGAAATAACGAACTCACAAAGTCCTTATGTAGGCATCCAACGGGAAGTACATTTATTGTCCTTATGTTGGACTTTCGTATTTGAATTTGAGATCTAAATTCACTAAGAACTTCTGTAGGCTATCGACGGATACAAATCGTGTAGACCATCTGTATGTTGTAAAGGTTTATGGTGAACCTAATTTAAAACTATTTGGATAGTGAAATCCGACACACTTTAGGGGAGAGTGAGTCAGCCCGGGAGTAGAGTAGGCACATATCCGAACCACTATACATCATGTGCAATGCGCTGAATGTTTTATCTTTTTATTTATTCTATTTTACTGAATATTCTGAATAATTATTTTTATTACAGCAAACATTTTTCACGGAATGCATGAATGATGTTTTCACTATAGTAGAGTTGATAGATCACTTCTTCTTGTTTCTATTAATGTATATGAGTAGTTAAAAGTAAGTGAATGTTGCCTATCTAAATAAATATTTAAAAAGTCTTATTCATCCCCCCCACCCCCCAACAATAGTCATATATTCAACCTTCTCTTGTAGTGGTAAGATCGTAATTTTAGTTTCCATTAAGCAAAAAATACCTACAGTTGAAGAGTTAAAAAAAAATCTAAATATTGCAAGTGGCACAAAACCTGTTCCTACTCTACTAAAAATTATGTGGTTTTCGAGAATATCATTCAGGATAATATCGACCGAGGATTGCTGAAATTCCCTTAGAATGATAAGGAAGCAATGTCAATCAATACTGATCCATTTCCACCTAATTTAAAGGTCAACAAGGCCATGGTCAATTTTTAGTAACTAGCTCAATAGTGGAAAAAAGTCAACCTTGGTACATGTGATTGTAAGGTTGTGGCATGACAATCCAGCAAGAGACGATGTCTGTTTTGGCGGACAGCCACAAGCACAAAAATGTGGTTGAGAGTAGCACTGTACATGATCGCGAGCCACGTCTGTGCAATTGATGTACAAGGGTGATCTATCCGATTAGGCCAATGCCCATTTCAGCTAGTCAGATAATGCCATAGTTTTCACAGAGAGTCGAAGGATCGAGCTCCTATCTACTGCAAAGAACATACCAACCTCATTTTGATCAATCTCGACTAGTCCCTGTTGGGATTTTTGGCCTGTGGAATCACACAGATCTAGATCTAGGATATCAATTCAATGGCGTCAAGCATATACAAGAGAACACACAAATTTAACGTGGAAAACCCTTGAGGGAAAAAAACCACGGCACAAAGCGACAGATCTCCACTATGAAAATAGAAATTACAAAGAGAGAGGACTTACCCGAATCGAATAACCTCGAATCTCACTCTTGCTACATCCTTTGATTTCCCTAGAACCCCTTTTAGAAAGCCTTAGAATTGTTTCTCATGTACTAGAAAAACCCTAGGGACACCTACTTATAGTTTAAGCAACTTCTCTTTTGCATCCTTGTTGCGAAAGGACTCAAAATCCGCAATCCGCACAAAATCGTGGAATGAATCTGCATAACTACGATCGGTCGAGCAGACTGCACGATCGGTCGAGCGCCACCCACGACCGGTCGAGCATGACCTATGACCGGTCGAGCACCTCGGACCCCAAAAGTTTATGCTCGCTGGACTTTGAGTCGAACAGGCTACGACTAATCGAGCCGCTCCCACGACCGGTCAAACCTGACCCACGACCGGTTGTCCACATACAGATTTAAGACATATGATAACGATCTCCACCATGTCTTCAATCTTGAACTGTGTAGCTTCTTGACCTCTTCTCTTATTTCTGTATCACATCATAGCTTCTTGTGCACACTCTGTCTTTCTCAAAAAAGACGTAGTCTCCTTACCATCTCACTGTTACCCAATATTGCTTGCCGGGGTACTTGCTCACAACACTAATAGCCTGTGAAATAATCGGTCTAATCCAGACCATGACATACACTACCAATCGCATTCAAATAAGGGTCATGAGATATCCTATTTTTTCTCATCTGTTTTGGGACATGTCCTGAGGAAAACTTGAGGAGAGACGCGTAGGGAATGCTCTCTGGCTTTACCTGGCCCATCACATCCTTGATCACTACCTACACACAAGGTATTCCTCCTGTGATTACCAACCTACTCCTCTTTCAGTCTCAATGCCAAGAACCATCTTTGCAGCCCCCCCGATCCTTCATTCATGAAGGAATCAAACCACTGCCTAGGCGACAGGTTGAACCACGACCTCCTACAAATTCTTTTCTCAGCCCCTTTAACTTTGAACTGCTTTGGTTGCTTCATGTAGATCTTTTCTTCACTTTCCCTTGCAGAAGTATAGACTCGACATCCATCCTTCCAGCTCAAGATCACATTGGCCAACCAGCGCCAATCACGGATTTAATAGACACCTGCTATACCGTCGGTGCGAATATCTCTAAGATGTCGATCCCTTCTCTCTGAGCATAACCTTTCGCTACCAACCTCGCCCTGTATCTATGTTGTATCCTCCTGAAGATTCACCTGCATCCGACCGCTCTCTGGCCCACTGGAAGCTCCACCTGCTCCCATATGTCAGTCTGGTACAACGAATCCATCATATCGCCCATAGTCACCTTTCACTTCTCAGCACCAGGCTCACCTAGAGTCATCTAAATAGAAGATGAATCCCCTGCGATATTGGAGTCGTCCATGTACTTCACCAGTATCCTACGATCATGCTGTGTGATTCTTCTCACAGGTAGCTGCTCCACCTGCTCTATATCTCTGTCCACACGTCTTATCCTTCATGCCCTGCTCGCTCATGCGGCCATGCCCAACATGCCACACACGTGTAGAGGTGGAATTCGCTACATCCACTGCAGCTCCACCTTTTGAAGTGCTCCCGGTCAACCTGTATAAGTTACCGAGTCGTTGTGTTTTCATGATTACCCATGCCCCCTTAGATACCTTAAGAGCACTATCAATACCTATGTACTTGCATCCTTTTGCCTCAAGCACACCAAAAGAAATTAGATTATGCTTCAAATCAGGAACGTGCCTGACATCAGTCAAGGTATGCTCCGTCTCATTAAATATCTTGATGCGCACCGTACCAACAGCCACAACATTACATGCAATGTCATTGCCCATAAATACATATCCACCATCGCACTCCTTATAGCTGCTGAACCAACTCCGATGAGGAGTCATGTGAAAAGATGCCCCTGTGTCTAGCATCTACTCGTCCTTACGATCATCGTATGACCATCTGAGCGAAGACACAGATAAAACATCACCATCACATCCATCTGACGTGGCAGCGTTGGCCTCCCTACATGAAGCCTCAGAATCTTCCCTCTTCGATTTAGGATTTCCACAATCCTTCTTCACATGTCATTCCTTCCACAAATCCTGCACTTTACCTTTCCTTTGCCCTTGCCCTTGGATTTGGATTTAGAACCTGAAGAACCTATACCTTGTTCAGAATTCCTACCCACTGTAAACAGTGCATCAGAAGATGTCCCCATGTCGCTGTTTAGCTGTCTCATAGCCTTCCCTTGAAGGGCTGAGATAACGGTGTCAACACTTAAGGTTTTATTCATGCTGCACATAATGTCCTTGAATGACTCATATGACCCCGAAAGAGAATTCAACAACATACATGCTTGTTCTTTATTTTTCATCACTTCCTCCATATCCAACAATTTGTAAACTAATTTATTAAAGTTGCTGATGTGAGCCTCCAGATCTTCACACTCTGTCATCTTAAAGTTATACCACTGCCGCTTCAAGTGTAGGCGATTTTCAGAGGATTTTTTCGCATAAACATCCTCTAACTTTGCCCATAACTTAGCCGCAGTTTTCTCCCTCATGACATTGTAGAGAACCTCATCCGTGAGACATAAACGGATCGATGATAATGCCTTCTTATCAAGAGCATTCCACTAGTTATCAGTCGTAGTAGACTTCCGCTCCTCAAGAGTAACATCTTCGCCTTGCTTGATTAAGGAACTCATCATCTTGATTTTCTATAACTTAAAATTAATTTTCTCTAAGTACTTCTCAATATCATACTTAACGCTCACCATTATTACTAATCCCTCAGATTCAGATCCGTGCCCCAAAGGAAGAAAACTGCAGCACAAAGCGACAGATCTCCACGATGAAAATAGAAATTACAAAGAGAGAGGACTTACCCGATTCGAATGACCTTGAACTCACCCTTGATACACCCTTTGATTTCCCTAGAATCCCTTTTTGAAAGCCTTAGAATTGTTTCCCATGCACTAGAAAAACCCTAGGGACACCTACTTATAGTTTAGGCAACTTCCCTTTCGCATCTTTGTTGAGAAATGACTCAAAATCCGCAATCCGCACAAAATCGCGGAACGAATCTGTGTAACTACGATCGGTCGAGCAGACTACACAACCGGTTGAGCGCCACCCACGACCGGTCAAGCATGTCCCACGACTGGTCGAGCACCTCGAACCCTAAAAGTTTATGCTCGCTGGACTTTGAGTCGAGCAGGCTACGACTAGTCGAGCCGCTCTCACGACCAGTCGAACCTGACCTACGACCGGTCGTGCACGTACAGATTTAAGACATATGACAACAGTCCCATCATCGAGATGAATGATGGTCAGACCTTGCCCAACCATCTCGACAATCAATAAAAAGAGCGATTGAAGAAGAGCCCGGGGCCCTATGTCAAACCCATCAATCTATTTTTTATTTATATTTCCATATATATATATATATATAGGGAAAAGGTACTATGCGCTCGAGCGTAAAGCAGTCGTACGTGAGGTCGAACTGATGTGGGCCCCACCGTGATGCCATTCGAAAATCTACCCCCTTAGTCAGATGCACTATTCCAGATGGGGCCCACACGACTGAAAATCAAGTCAATCCGTGACTTTTGTGGGCCACACCACGTACAGAAGTTGAGAGGGGCCGTGCACCATTGAAATATTCAAAACCATTTGTGGGGACCTTTCGAGACGTTTTTTGATGATCAACACCGTCCATCATGTGTGTCCCACTTGGATGTAATTTTAGACCAAGTTTCAGGTGGTATATATCCACAACTCAGGTGGGGCCCACCAAGTGCTTTTACATGTTTTTACGTGTATACTTATGTTTTTCGATGGTATGGCCCACCTGAGTTATGTGGACGGCTGATTTTGGGCCGTTTGGGCCCACCCTGGGCTCGTGCATCTGGTGGACGGTGTGGATCTTCGAACGGCATCACGGTGGGGCGCACACAGCTCGACCTCACGGACGACCGCTTTACGCTCGAGCGTATAGTAAATTTTCCCATATATATATATATATATATATATATATATATATATATATATATATTAGAGCCATGTACTAAAATGAGCTGGTAAAAAAGATAAACGCCTGAATAAGAAACATATATTATGGTGGGTTTTCCCCGATACGTTACTCTATTACTCACGAGGCAATATCTTTGAGCGTAGAGACACTCCAAAAGTCAGATTGACTGAAAACTCAGGGCGCCCAAAAAAGGTTCCAATGGTAGCCGTTCTTCTCCATTGTTGCAGGTCGTGTGGCGCAATCGAGTTTTAATTTATGTTAGTTTTTAACTAACGTATGAAACGGATTGGCTACTCCCCCTTGACACCAGCCAATGGCTGATGGTCGGTGCTCCGTGGGCCCCACCATGATGTATGTATTTAATCCATGCCGTCCATCTATTTCTACAGATCATTTTACGGTATGAGATCAAAAATGAGGTATATCCAAATCTTAAGTAAACCAAATTACAGGAAACAGTGTTGAATGAGCCTCGACCATTAAAAAATGTTTTGGGGCCATAAAAGTTTTGGATCAAGCTGATTTTTGTTTTTTCCCTTCATCTGGGCCTGTATGACCTAATCAACATATTGGATGTCAAATAAACTGTACAACGGGCCTTAGGAGGATTTTAATGATGGATATCCAATCACTATTGTGTGGTGTGGTCCACCTGAGACTTATATACCTCTCATTTTTGGATTCACCCCGTAAAATGATCTGTAAAAATGGATGAACAGAAAGGATGAAACACATACATAATGGTGGGCCCACAGAGCACCGACCACCAGACACGGGGCTGGTGTCAGGGGGAATAGCCAATCCGTTTCCTAACGTATGGACATGAGCTGGAACAGTGGATGGATGCAGCAGATATAATACGTGCATCACGCCTTGTGGGCTCCACCATGAACATTCCATGTGCAAAAGCCATAATGATCTCGCAACCACAGCCGTCAATTTGCAGTGCCCATTTGAACCGCACCAACTGGTTGACCGTTCCATTCTATAATAGATTCCGATGGCGCCATCGCAATGTCCGTGAGAAATTCATCCGGTTCATCTATTTCGCCAGCTCATGCTAAAAAAGGCTGATAAAATCATAAGTAGGCCGCACAATAGGAAAAAGTGTAGGTAGAGATATGCCAACCGTTGAAACCTCTCCACGGTTGCATCCAAAGGTTCATAAGGTCGTTTCTACTTTGATGAACTAAAAACACTAAAATATTAGCCTGGTGCAAAAATTCCATCATCTTACAAATGTTTTAACGGTGTACAGTTCAATATATACTATTTCCTGTTGTGTGGCTCACTTAAATTTTTGATTTATTTCATTTTTGGGAACATATCCTAATATGATTCGACAAAACGGATGTACTGATTGGATTTCTCACAAACATCATGTGGGCCCACTATCTTCTGCGCAGGAACATTTTTCGACAGAGGGTCGTTGGCAATCCGTATCTGTCCAAAATAGTCACGTAGAATCGCGCAAGTCAACTAAGTTGGTGGTCTTCACATGGGCGGTGTAAATTGATGGCTGTGTTCGTGAGAAGATTGGGGTTTTTTCGCCATGGATTCCTCATGTATGTATTATATCTACTCCGTCCATCCACTGTAACAGATTATTTCTAGACATAAAACAAAAACCCTGGTAGATTCAAAACTCAAGTGGATCACACCAAGAGAAAAATTGGAGATTGAACGGTGCCATTAAAATCTTCCTTAGGCGCACCATGTTTTCAGTCAGGCTGATTTTTGGAGTGTCTCTCCATTCTGGTGAGGAACAGCCGATGAACGGGTAGATAGAATACAAACGCAATGGGAGGCGATATACAAAAACGTAGGGTTGATGTTATCTTCCCATTTGTTTTCTGTTGTGCGGTCCATCTGGATTGTGGATCGAGCTGATTATTTTCCTAGGAATCTTAAATCTATGGTTTCACCTGATGAACGGAGTAGATTTCACGCAAACAACACGATGAGCCCAAAGAGATCGGGTGTTGTACCCCTGTAAATACAACATGTATTGTACAGGACTCCGGCACGCAACTTTCC
This sequence comes from Magnolia changhungtana, assembly GCA_030180095.1. Taxonomy (NCBI): domain Eukaryota; kingdom Viridiplantae; phylum Streptophyta; class Magnoliopsida; order Magnoliales; family Magnoliaceae; genus Magnolia; species Magnolia changhungtana. Next base: position 1,388,982 of record JASAUF010000596.1, read on the forward strand.
TGAGTGTGATGTCGGCACGTGTTCTAACCCCAGCCTCTTCACCCTTTCATACACGTAGCATGTACGCGAATGATAGGATAAAGCCACCTTCTATCGTCCATGTGGAACGTAAACGGTTGATCAGGACCGTCCACCTAGTGTTGTCTTCTGGGATGGTCCATGGTTCAAAACGTACACATTGTAAACCGTTTATTTACACTTTATCCATCACAGACCGTCATTATAATAATGTTTCCAGATATTTTCGTTGTTGATTCTTTAACCATATGGCCCATCCATGCTAAGTTCCACTGGACAGATGGCCGGGATTGGATGTTGAAAGGGGTGGCTCTATCACGATACTCGTCCTATCTTGGAATATATGTACCTCAATTCAACCCGTCCAAATGGAGACTACTAGCTATAAGTCTAATAGTCTATCACAAAGAATTTCAAAGACGGCTGGATCCCACGGTTTATATGATATCGTACCTTTGAAAGAGTAAAAAATGAACGGTGCATGTCCTGTGATTTGCTTAACCATTAAAGAAGTAGAGCAGTCTGATCACCCATCTAATTTTATAGTTAAGATGGTCCTTAATTATTATCAATGGCTTGAATTTTTATTTTTATTTTTTAAAAAAAATGAGTCCTGTATATGAAACTTGCTCTTTATTTTCTTTAAAACTCATAACCACGTGATGTTGTCTACTAGGGATCCCACCATCCCTATATATTTAAAGGGAATAATGGGGGACTTTTGATGAAAGGCTAAGAGTTATTATGTCTCGTCTGATCTTACTTTATTCAAATCTCATTTATCGTTTAATTCAATTTTTAATTCATTTTTAAATTCAAATTTTAGAATTCAATTTAAACATTGAGGAAAAGCCAAAAAATGGTATATAGAGGGAAATTTGCTTAGTATCCACCCACTAGTGGTTACTTATAAGTGAGACCCGTGAGTCATGCTCAACATCTACCACTCAATCACGACGTAGGATGAGTATAATATAGATTGTTTATCTATCTCGTTTATTACCGATCAAAACAACTATATATATATATATATATATATATATAGGTGTGGTACCAACTAGAACATCGTTGTCTTATCACAAATGTTTGAGTACTAAGCGAACATCTAAATAGAGTCAATAACTCAAAATTTGCGATGTCTGTCCTATTTCGCATGATTACACCGGATGGAGTTGACTCTCAAGTTGGAGTACTTGAAAAATATACACACTTATCTAACTAATCCAAATATTCTAAAACTTATTTTTTCACAAACATTTATTTGAATCTTGTTAAAATAATATTATTATTCATGCCATAAAGTAGATAATACTACGCATATGTCATGTCTATAATACACATGTCGTCCCATATAAGTTATGATTCACTTGAATTCTCATTCCCTATTCTTCACAATAGAGGGTGGTTCACACCTCAATGTATGGACATCACCCCGAGTGTACCTCTCTTGTACATTTAGAATTAGTCAATTCATGCGAGTGGGTGACCAGCCTGTCGAGAAAGGTAGAGATCCTATATGATATCAAGGCAAATTTGATGATCTACACACCTAGTCAATAATAATGCTTAATATTAAATAAAATATATATTATTCATTAATGAAAGATTAAAAAAAAGTACATGATACAATCATATTACTCATGCTCTCCTCAATTCCATCTACCTTAAACAAATCTAGAATGGATGTCTAACTATAAGCTCCGCCACAAGATCAGTTAACATCTCATTAGTGAGAATGTATATTAGGGCGATATTTTTATTTCTCATTTGATCACAGATGTAATGAGGTTTGATCTCAATGCACTTGAACTTCTAATGGTGTTTGGGGTCCTTCACCAAATTAATGGCAGAAGTATTGTCTATCCTCAATAATAAAAGTTCACAAATATCCAGTACAAAACTTAGATATCGTAAGAATCTGTGAACCTATCATGCATATTTTTTAATATTATTCTCTTTTATGTTAATTCATCATTCTTTATTCCTCTTCGAAAATTTCTTTTACACGGATGATACAGATAAAGAGAGAGAGAGAAAAAAAAAAAAAAAAAAGATCAAACGAAATGCACAGATAATAATTGATAATATATAATTAAAATAAAAAAGACATCAAAATAAAATTTTGGAGCGGAGAGGAAAATGGCTACTAACCTCTTGAAATGATTTTATCACACAAATCAAAGGTCTGCCCTTAATTCGCTCTATACCACTGAAAGATGGCCCGTATGGGTGGGCCCGTAAGATCTAATGGTCTACACGATCTTAGGATCTCTGCAAAAGTCGAAGATAGATGGTGCACGTCTGGTGGTCTACCTAACCACTATGGAAGCAAAGAGATCTTACTACCTTTCTAATTCTATGATTAAGATGGCTCCATATTACAATAAATGCTTGGATCGTATAAAGGCAGGCTAGATGGATAAATTGGATACAAAACTCACTATTCCTGTTTTCTCTTAAACTTAAAATTACTAGATGTCATCAACAAGAGATCCCATCTCTATTTAAAGGGAAGGGTCGAAGAGTTTGGATGAAGCTAGGAGTTATCCTGTATAATATAATCACACCTTATTCCAATCTCATCATTTCTAAATTCAAATTTTAAAATTCAACCTAAACATCAAAGAGAAACTGAATATATATATATATATATATATATATATATATATATATATATATATATATATATATAGAGAGAGAGAGAGAGAGAGAGAGAGAGAGAGAGAGAGAGAGAGAGAGAGAGAGAGAGAGGAAAACTTGCGCGAGATCTCTTATTGGATTATAGTAAAGATGCCAAATGAGCTCTAATTTTTTATTTTTTTTTTAGAAATAAGCAAATAAACTCTAATTTGTAAAGATGATAAACATCACCAAAGATTCTACTAATTCTATACTTAACTTCACTAGTCAATTGGAATTCCTATTATATATAATTCAATTAGCTTTTGGACATTTTTGCCCCTACAAATAGACTTCCTTGGGTGGAAACTTTGAATACTGGAAGATAATAACATGTCATTTCAGATAAAGTCAATGTATTAAAAGTTAGAAAGTATGGTAGTTGTCCATTATGCATCTCAAAGTTCATCCGTAATATGTGTTTATATGGCTTATATTTTACAGGTAAAAAAATTATTTTTTCATGCTTAGCTTGCTCTCCTCTTTGTTAAATGCAATTTGCACCAATGATACTAATAGGTAGTTGTGCAACAAATATTGTGTGAAGCCAATCATGATAATTGTATGAAATTTAACATGTACATCCACCTCATGGTAGGATGTCAACTTAAAAAATGATGCAAATCTAAAACTTAAGTGAGCCACACCATTAAAAAAAAGTAAGAATGAGTTGCTCGCTATTGAAGCCATTCCTCTTTTTCTCCATGTAATGTGTAGTCACACCCTTTCCCTCTTTGTCACGCTCCTTTTTCTCTCTCCCTTGATCTCCTTCCCCCTCCCCCCGGCACCTTGCACACACCGTACCCATAATTAGATTATTAGTATAGTAACAAATATTCAAAATTGGATTCCCCCCGGTACCTTGCGTACCCATAATTAGATTATTAGTATAGTAACAAATATTCAAAATTGGATTCCCCCCGGCACCTTGCGTAACCATAATTAGATTATTAGTATAGTAACAAATATTCAAAATTGGATTTTGTTCACATGCCACAACACCTTAAACAAATATGCTATTGAATTGTGTGGGTCACGCCATAATGAATTATGTGGATCTGCACGATAAATTTGGTATGCCCAGCCATAATAGGCCTAGATTTCAAAATCCAACCTTATCCATGACTCAGGTGGGCCACACCAAATAGAACAACGGAAGACATTTGGGAGGTTATGCCTACCATAGAAACTTTCATATGAAATATGGTGTCCACCATATTTTATTTATGCCATCCAAATGAAGGGACACCAAAATGTAGGCTAGTCAAAAACTCAAGTGCACTGCACCACATGAATATATAGGTTTTAGGTGTGATTGTACATTGCTCCGTGTGGTGTCCTATTGGAATATTGGATGACGTACGTTGATTTTTGGAGTGTATGGTGAACATCAAGTGGCACATCATATACACGGTTAGATTTCCATATTACATCATGAGTGGGCCCCAAACAGCTCGAATGCACATATGTGAACAAAAACCTTCAAAATAGTTATAATTATGAAAATAAAAAAGGCAATTCCTCTGCAAGTTCTTGCAAAACAAACTTAATCTACGAGGGTCATGCATGGGCCCCATTGTGGTGAGTATATGGCATCCAACCTATCCAACAACAACCCATCACAAAAGTTAGACACTCCAAAAATCAAGTTAATCAAACATTACATTAGCGACTGTTAATTTATAGGTTTTTAAGGTGGTTTATTATTTTCTATGGTGTGGCCCACGTAATGATTGATAAACCAAATTCCAATCATCATGGTGGGGTCCATTTGATTAGTGGATTGGATGGTGCACACACACAACATGGTGACCCCACCTAGTTAGTGCATAAGGGTGATTAGAGAGATAAGTAGGTGAAAAACCTTTTAAACACATGTACCCCCACTCTAACTTACAGATTCTCTACCATGGCTTATTAGCAACATTATCTTTGAGAAATTAATCATTTTATCACTATATCATAAGTAATTAATTGTAGGTGTGTGGTGCATATATGTTATCCTACCTAATCACCATAAAAAAATAATAATAATAAAAATAAAATAAAAAAAAACCCAAAAATTAGATTGATTTATCCATCAGGTGGCCCACCTTGTAAATTTGGATGTTTTAATTGGTTATGGCCCACCCAATGACTTGATTAGCCTCATTTTTGGGCATTGAATATTAATGGAGGGACCTTGCTAGACAAGTTGGATACCATTTATATTATTAAAAAGATGTCTTAAATCTGTAATTCTTCGACTAGGCCTGGGAAAGTTCGGCTCGAAGTCTATCAATGAATTCCTAAGACTTGTCAAAGGTTACGCAGACAGCACACAGACTGTATAAATTTAAGGCAGTTTCCAGACTATTCAAAGTTGGTGCAAAAGTGGAGTTTCCTAAACTATAAATAAGAGTTCCTAAGGCTTTTCTAAAACATTCTAAGACTTTCTAAAGTATTTCAAAAGGTTCCTAAATGGGTTTTAGGGTTTGCAAAGGGTATAACAAGGGTGAGATTCGAGGTTGTTTGAATCGGGTAAGTTCTCCCTCTTTGTAATTTATGCTTTCATAGTGAAGATTTGTCGCTTTGTGTCGTGGTTTCCCGAAAGGGTTTTCCACATTAAATCTTTTTGTTCTCATGTGTTTGCTTGATGCTCTTGGATTACTATCCTAGATCCATCTCTATGTGATTCTGCAGTCCAATCCCCAACAAGTGGTATCAGAGCTATCGTTGGGGCATAGATATGGATATACAGGATTAACATCAATAGGAAACACCAAGTTTGATAATGAGAACTACTCAGACAAAAATAATTTTGAGTAATGGAAGATTAAGATGATTAATCTATTAACCAAGCAAGGTGAAGCAAAGGTTCTTGAGGAGTGAAAATCGACTATGAAAGATGAAGAATAAGATACTCTTGATAATAATGTTTTAGCCTCCATCCGTTTATGTCTCACGGATGAAGTTCTCTACAATGTTATGAGAGAGAAAAGTGCAACTAGCTTGTGGGGGAAGTTAGAGGATATCTATGCAAAAAAATCCTTTGAAAATTACCTATACTTGAAATTACAGTGGTATAACTTCAAGATGGTAAAGGATGGAGACCTAGAGGCCCACATTAGCAACTTTAATAAATTGGTTTGTAAATTGCTGGATATAGAGGAAGTGATCAAAGATGAGGAACAAGCATGTATGTTGTTGAATTCTCTTCCGGCATCGTTTGAGTCATTCAAGGACATGATGTGCATCATAAATAAAACCCTGAGTATCGACACCGTTATCTCAGCGCGTTAAGAGAAGGCCATGAGAAAGCTAAATGATGACATGGGGACATCTTTCGATGCACCGATTTTGATGGGTAGGAATTCTGAGCAAAGTACAGAATCTTCAAGGTCAAGACCTATATCCATGTGTAAAGGCAAAGGTAAGTTAAAGTGTTGGAATTGTGGGATGGAAGGACACATGAAGAAGGATTGTGCAAATCCTAAATCTAAGAGAGAAGAATCTGAGGCTTCGTACGGGGAGGCCAATGCTATCATGTCTGATGAAAGAACGAGTGGATGTGAAGGTGATGTCTTATCTGTGTCTACGATCAGACACTTATACGATGATCGTAGGGACGAGTGGATTCTAGACACATGGGCATCTTTTCACATGACTCCTCATTGGAGTTGGTTCGCCAGCTACAGAGAGTGCGGTGGTGGATAGGTGTTTATGGGCAATGACATTGCCTGTAATGTTGTGGTTGTTGGTACGGTGTGCATCAAGATATTTGATGGGACAGAGCGTACCCTAACTAAGGTGAGACATGTTCCCGACATGAAGAAGAGTCTGATTTCTCTCGGTGCACCCGAGGCTATAGGGTGCAAGTTCACGAGTATTAATGGTGTACTTAAAGTGTCTAAGGGGGCACTATAAATGCTATCTTATCTAGCTTCTAGGTTTGTTAAATTTTGTGGTGTCAAAACCTTTTGGAATTTATATCTTGTGTAGTTGTTACTATAAGATCAACTTCATGTCATCCTTGCCTACATTCAAGTACAAGTTTAAGAACTTCAAATACAAGTACAAGAAGTTTAAATTCAATTTCAAGAAGTACAAGTACAAGATCAAGAGACTCAAGAACAACATCAAGAAGTTCAAGTACTAGATCAAGTCTTCAAGCTTCAACTATGTAACACCCTACAAATTAGGGTTCGTGTATACACTCGGCTCCCAAGTTCCCGAGTATCACTTATAGCCAATTTTTATAGTTTTGCATTTAATCCGGTTTAATGAGCCGCATGGAATTACTTGAAACAAGAATCACAATTCACGACTAGTCTACTGGAGGAAAAAATGGCTAAATATATACAGTGTTCAAAAACTTCGATAGGGCGCACAAGGCGTCGCCCAACAAAAATATAAAGAAATAATACGTCGCAAAGAATAGTGTGTTGAGTCCAATACTTAGCGACTTAAGTCCGCCTACGAAATCTATGGTGAACCGCCCATCAATTGGAAATAGGACAGCTCATCCTCATCATCCAGGCTCACGCTGAAAGGCTCCTCATACTCAGCGTCACCTGCAACTAATGAAGAGTTTGGTTGGTGTTTTAAAACACCGTCCCAAAGTGGGAGTGAGTGATCAACTCAGTGGGTGCTATTAATCTTAAGTTACATCAGGCATTAATTATATTATGAATTTAATGAAAGATAAACATTCATAAATCCTTAACTAATCTTATTAATGCATATGCGTGATAAATGATATGATGCATGACCTCGCCATGACACTCCCTCGAGCGACTCCATCTAATGATCGCACATGACCAGCACTCCCGCATTGCGACCTCAACTGCCAAGTCGCCAAATCTTAGCTAATGCAATACATGAATAATGTTAACTGGGTATTTCGTTAATTCCGTTCATCCAGCAGATTGGGGAAACTAGTACATCCCACGATATCAATGCCCTTAACTAGTTGTGAGGCCAAGGCCCCTCAACGCGCGAGGCCAAGACCCTGCGATCTTTGATCCCATCGGGTTCCCCATCCCCGATTTCAAGCATATGGGGAGTGCTAGGAAAGGGATCCGTCGTGGTCACTACGGGGTGGCTCGTCACCCTAGCGTAGGCCGACAAATTGGATACAGTGTCCCATTCTACCATGCCCGGCTCTAGAGACAGTGGATCGGTTTCAAATGGTTGTCAATAGGAACCAATGGTTGAAGGGTGTTCCAGGTTCCATACAGGTGTGGACAAACATAGTTAACAAACATGGTCAGTCAGTACGCAGACTAGACCTCATGAGTTCAAGTAAGTACGTGACAGACGACATCGGGTACAAGCGACCCATGTAGTCTAACTACCGTTGCCCATACGCAACCGCCCAAATCCACAAGTTTAACCTCAGGATAGTTGTTCACTCCTTAAGTGCAGGGTTGTGATGTAGTAATAAACTCGATGAGACAGAGGTCGAATTCCAAAGGACTGATACATGTACGTTATCTGAAACTAACTAGAACTAGAACTAGAATGAGATAAAATCTAAATCGAGTTGTAATTTGAGGAATAATTGTGAAATATTAATCTAAAACTTAAGGAATTCAGAAATAGGAAACTAGGAATTCAGAGGATCCACTTGTAGAGATCAGGGAGATCTTATGCCTACATCAAAAACTCAACTGGACTTAGAGTCCCATCTTCATCCAGTTGAAAGGTGTAACCATGAAAATTAAACTGAACTTTCTTTGATATAGTTTTAAAGAGATGAAAGGTATATGAATTAGAATAGATTTCATCACCAAACCATGCCCAAGAGACAAAGTAAACAACATAATTAAACTAATTACCAACCAATCAACATGATATGAAGGTTAGGAAGGGTACCGACATCCAACCATATCCAGGAGACAATGGTGAACAACAGGGCTTCCTGACATCATAAACATAAAAAGGAAAGGAACATGCTCAAAGCCATCATAGACCCATTATAATTTTAACAGACCATTAAAAACTAAAAACATTCCCTTAATTAAACTAAAATCAATATCAGTTTAGTATAAACAAAAGGCATAAAATAGAGTTTCCCAACATGCTACAAGCTTCACCTCTTAGCCCTAGCTAAGAGGTTTAGCCACACATGAACATGATGAGGCTATAATCTCTCAAAAAGTATACTAAAAACAGAAAAATAAATAAATAAAAAAGAATCGAATTACTCTCTCTCTCTCTCTCTCTCTCTCTCTCTCTCTCTCTCTCTCTCTCTCTCTCTCCCGACGTCCCCTAGTGCATGCCCATCTCTCTCTTTTTGTTGTTCTTTATATAGAGCAAGGAGGTTGGTGCGGAAGCTGTGTGTAGTCCTTGCTGGAGTTGGAGAACCGAGCCTCTGTTTTGTACAGCAGAGAAAATACGCAAAACTCATTGCATTTAATCTGTCGGGGCCCATGATCAAAGATGGTGACGAAATCCAGTCCGTTCATTAGTTTCCTCTCGAAAAACCTATCGGGAAGATACGGTTTTTTATTGGTTTCACTGTGGCCCACAGACTATTTCATTGCACCGTTTATCTTCTGTTAGGACGATTGAAAATCTTCCTTCATTGCCTTCTGGGATTCTGACACCTAAACCATGATTATTGGACCTGCGGAACTCTGATGGACGGTTCAGATCAGACCGTTGATTCATGATGGTGGCCCACAAAAATCTTCCGCAGGCTCTGTTGCGAAACAGAGCCTACGTGAATGCGCTGTGATGGTCAGTGGGTCCTAGATTGATCTCTATGGAGAAATCCACCCCGTCCATTGAAATCCTGGCGAAAAACCAGTTGGGAAGGAGTATTTTTCGAGTGAAATTGGTGTGGCCCACGAACTTATCTACTCTGCCGTCCATATTACATTTAACGGCTAGGATTTTGCAACAGCTTGCATGGTCTCAAAAGGCTACCTTGGTGAGGTTAAAACCCCCCCTTTTACACACAATGGATGGTCCAGATTGATGATTTTAATGATGAGTAGGCCCCACTGAGAGGAACCGGTGGACGCTGATGCGTCCGCTGGAAGTTTTTTTTTTGAATTGAGAAGATGAGTTGGTCAATGCTCGTTGACCGACTTAAGGTAATTTGGTGTATGTTCGGTGCACTTATGCCCTTGCACATGCGCTGTACATGTAGGTCCCACGGAGATGTTCGTGAGAAATCTTCTCCGTCCATCCGCTTTATCACTTAATTTGAAGGGTTGAGACCAAATTTGGAGCATATCCAGATCTCAGGCAGGCCTTAATTCGAGATTTTATGGGCTGATCTATCCATTGGGCCACTTCTACAATGATCCAATGACTGAAATTTTACATGTACAATTAATTTATGGCCCTCGGACCATGTATGAAGTTTCAAGCTGAACGGATGGTGGGAACCCCGTGATCTTGCATTCTGGATGATTTTCGAGCCACTTGAGCTTCAATTTCTCAATTTTCGCAAATTCCTGGCATGTAATTCCGTCGATCTTGGTCCCATAGAGTCTGTCCCTTGCTTTTGGTGTCATCAGAGTGTTAAAACCATGCTTTAAGCACCCTTTCTCAGCCCATACTCGTAAATACACTCTGCATCACAAACACGATTAAAATAGGCTGTTAAACAATATCATGTTCATAAATCTAGGCAGTAATTAGAGTCTGATATAAAATATTTGACCCTCAACATAACCCCCAACCAGCATTTTGCTAGTCCCGAGCAAAGTATGTGAAAAACTAAATTGATAATTACAGGGCAATTTCTATGGAACCGAGTGATATTTTGAAAAATGATTCAGATATGAGAAGTCTAAGATTCATGAATGTTGGGAATTATTCTCTCCTAGACTCAAGCACACGGTAAAATTCATAATCAAGTTTAAAGTATTAATCCATCAATTAGAATGAGTCTAAACATTGAGTTCCATGGATGTATAGTCTAATCTCGACTTATCATCATTAAAATTCACTTCTCTATTTCAGGATATCATTAGTAACCAACAAGAGAATTCATGATAACCAAAACTTGCCTCATCTTTTCATTCCTTCAGCTTTTGATTTTTCAATTAAAAGTCATGCCAAGAAGGGGAATCAAATCCTCACTTACAGGGAGCAAACTTATGGTGAAGACCATACACCCAAACCTTTTTCACATATCATCCATAGGAAATTAAATTTACACTTATAAGGAGCAAACCTATGGTGAAGATTATTCGCCCAACGCTTTTTAAAGGTATCTGTTTTTTTTTTCTTTGATTGATCATGACGGGTAAATTTTTCAAGCTGGTTCCTTACATGCTTAGTGATTACCAAGTTAATCCTTCAATATCAAACTGAAACCTTAATGTGAAAGTGAGATGTAGCATGTGAAATCATGACTCAATCAATGTTTACAGCTTCTAATTATGGATTAATAATTCAAACTTAACTGTGAAATCTAACAAATAGTTGAACGCAAGAGTCATAAATTACCAACATCACTTATCTTGTAATTTTAAATTTAAGATGGCCATCAAAATCACTTTGAATTCACAAGAATTTCCAGAAAATTTTCAAAAATTTTCACAATTTTTGCTCAGGACCAAGAAAACACTGATTAAGAAACCTAATCTCCCACCCCAACCTAAAATCTACATTGTCCTCAATACAAAAGATATGAGCATGCAATACACATGGGACAACGAAAGTAAATGAGAGGTGATGAGAAGATAGTACCTGGATAACGAATCGAGAGAGAGACTTTCCAAGAGATCGCACATGAAAGCCGGTCAGTACGAGAGTGAAGACACAGAAGTAATTATCCTAAAATAACGTATCAAGCAAACTAACCTAACGACATAAAGCCGTCTATCTTAAAACAGCATAAAGCAAACTACTCTAATCCCATGAAAGCGATAAACCTACCTATACCTCCATCAGACTAGGAGATCAATCCTGGTAAACAGGAGTAGTCAGAGGCCTGGACATGTCCTCTGAATCAAATTTCTCAACAAATAGTTTTAATCGATGTCCATTTATTTTAAACTCCTTGCCATTGTCGGGATCTCTTATCTTAACGGCCCCATGAGGATAAGTAGTAACAACAATGTAAGGGCCGGACCAACGAGATCGAAGCTTATCCGGAAAGAGATGTAGTTGAGAGTCATACAAAAGGACTTTTTGACCTAACATGAATGATTTCCTCAGAATGTGTTGATCATGAAACGCCTTCATCATGTCCTTGTAAATTCTCGAGTTCTCGCATACGTCATTCCGGATTTCTTCAAGTTCATTTAACTGAAGATTGCACGGTAAGCCAACGTTGTCCAGATTGAAATTCATATTTTTGATTGTCCATTATGCTTTATGTTCCAACTCCACAGGCAAGTGACAAGCCTTTCCATAGACAAGTCTAAAGGGAGACGTTCCAATAAGAGTTTTAAAAGCGGTACGGTACGCCCATAAGGCATCGGTCAATCGGGTTGACCAATTCTTACGATCAGGGTTAACTGTTTTCTCTAGGATATGTTTGATCTCCCTATTGGAAATCTCAACTTGTTCGCTTGTCTGTGGATGGTATGGGGTGCTCACCTTATGAGAGATGTCATATTTCTTCATTAAGCTCTCGAATGGTCTATTACAAAAGTGTGAGCCCCCATCACTAATGATGGCTCGAGGCATTCCGAACCATGAAAGGATGTTCTCTTTTAAAAATTTAATGACCATGCGATGGTCATTGTTTTGGCACAGAATTGCTTTGACCCATTTAGTGACATAATCTACGGCGAGTAAAATATACAAATTTTCAAAGGATTGGGGGAAAAGACCCATGAAATCAATGCCCTAGCAATCAAATGCTTCTATGATAAGGATGAGATTCAAGGGCATCATATTTCGATGAGACAATACTCCCAATTTCTGACAACGCTTACAAGCCTTGCAAAACTTATGAGTGTCCCTGAACATAGTGGGCCAATACAAGCCACACTGCAGAATCTTGGTCGTTATCTTTTTAGCAGAAAAGTGACCACCACAGGCTTGTGAGTGACAGAAGGAGATGACACTCTGATGCTCATCGTCTGACACACATCTTCTTGGGATTTGGTCTGGGCAATATTTAAACAAATATGAATCGTCTGAAAAAAAGTTACGCACCTTGGTAAAGAATTTCTTCTTATCTTGTGCAGTCCAATGTATCGGTATGAAACCTGTGGCAAGATAATTAGCAATATCAGCGAACCAAAGTGAATGTGAGACTCTGAACAGTTGTTCATCAGGGAACATGTCATTGATATAGGTCACCTCAAGGGAATCAGAGGTATTAAGGCAAGAAAGGTGATCGGCCACTACATTCTCTACTCCCTTTTTATCTTTAATTTCTAAATCAAATTCTTGGAGTAGAAGGATCCATCGTATCAGGCGGGGCTTAGAATCATTCTTAGAAAGAAGATACTTAAGTGCCGCATGATCTGTGTAGATAATGATCTTAAATCCGATCAGGTAGGACCTAAATTTGTCCAAAGAGAACACCACGGCTAAGAGCTCCTTTTCTGTAGTCGAGTAGTTCACTTGGGCAGGATTCAGAGTCCTACTTACGTAATGAATGACGTAAGGCCACTTATCTTTTCTCTGACCTAGAACTGCTCCAAGAGCATAATCAGAAGCGTCGCACATAAGCTCAAAAGGAAGGCTCCAGTCGTGTGGCTGCATGATAGGTGCAGTGGTTAACATGCCCTTAAGCTTGGTGAAAGCTTCCTGACATTGCTCAGTCCACTCATATGGTGCATCCTTTTTTAGAAGATTACATAAAGGATGAGAGAGGAGACTAAAGTTCTTTATGAATCACCTGTAAAATCCTGCATGTCCTAAGAAGGATCGCACGTCTCTTATGTTCTTGGGTGGAGGTAGGTTAGAGATAAGATCATTTTTTGCCTTATCTACCTCGATTCCCTTAGACAAGATGATATGCCCAAGGACAATTCCCTTCTAAACCATGAAATGACACTTCTCCCAATTAAGTACTAATTAAATTCTTTTCTTCACATCTTTTCAGCACACATTTAAGACTCTCTAAATACTCGCTGAAAGATGAACCGAAAACTGAGAAATCGTCCATGAAGACCTCCAGATATTTCTCCACCATATCAAAAAAGATACTCATCATACATTGCTGAAAGGTAGCAGGGGCATTATATAGCCCGAATAACATTCTTCTATAGGCAAAGGTGCCATAGGGATATTTAAATGTGGTCTTTTCCTGATCCTCAGGGGCAATTTCATTCTGATTCTATCCCAAATACCCGTCAAGAAAACAATAATAGGAATGACCAGCTAGCCTTTCCATGATTTGATCGATGAAGGGCAAAGGAAAGTGGTCCTTCCTTATGACGGTATTCAGCTTCCTGTAGTCAATGCACATTCTCCAACCAGTAGTAACTCTAGTTGGCATGAGTTCATTATTGGCATTGGCTACGATAGTGATCCTGGACTTCTTAGGAACCACCTGAGTTGGACTCACCCATTGACTATCAGATATGGGGTATATGATACCCACATCCAATAGTTTAAGAACCTCATCATTAACCACTTCCTTCATATTTTGATTTAGTTTACGTTATGATTGCCAAGCAGTCTTTGCATTATCCTCAAGATATATGCGGTGAGTACAAATCGAGGGGTCGATTCCCTTGAGGTCTGCGATCGTCTATCCCAGGGCTCCCTTATGCTCAATGAGAGTACCTATGAGCATACTCTCTTGCTCTTTCTCCAGGTGGATAGAGATCACCACTGGGTATGTCTCATCTTGACCTAAATAGACATATTTCAAATTAGAAGGTAAAGGTTTTAGGTCAAGCTTCGGTTAACTTCAAATTGTGGCCTCCACCGGTTAACTTCAAGTACCGGTGCAGCATCAAGCAAGGCACACATTTCCCTAATCATGTCATCATCAAAATCATGGGAGTGGGCCAGGCATGTCTCTAGAGGGTCAGAGGATAAGGTCAGAGGTGCCGTATCTTCCACGAAAGAGTCAATCATGTTAATGTCGTGGAAATCGTCATCATCCTCTAAGTTTCTGCCATTATTGAAAAAGATGTTTGACTCTAATGTCATATTTCCAAAAGACATAGTCATGACACCATTCATGCAATTGATAATTGCATTTGAAGTGGCAAGGAATGGGCGACCAAGAATGACAGGAATCTGAGTGCTCATGTTGTTGATGGGTTCAGTGTTCAGGTCTATCCAACTGGACCCACACATCCTCAATTATCCCTTTTGGTACACGAACAGAGTGATCAACAAGTTGTAGTGTGGTTAGGGTGGGTTTTAATTCACCCAAACCTAACTGTTTGTATACCAAGTAGGGAATCAGATTGACGCTCACTCCTAAGTCAAGAAGTGCGTGATCAATTCGATAGTCCCTGATTACACATGATATGGTTAGGCTACCGGGATCTTTGAATTTTTGTGACACGTCTTGCTTCAGGATGGCACTCACTTTCCCAGTCAAGAAGATCTTTTTTTGAATACTCTGCCGTCGTTTGGTTGTGCTTAAGTCTTTTAGGAATTTGGCATATAAAGGTATTTGTCTTACGGCATCAACTAGAGGAATGTTAACTTTCACTTGTTTCAACACCTCTAGAATATCCTAAGAGTTAGAGAGAGGTTTTGGTACAACCAACCGTTGGGAAAATGGAGCAACTGGCTTCTCTAGAAGTTTCGATTCTAAATTTTGTGGGGCATCACTAGATCCATCATTGTAACATCCTGGATTTTCACTGTTTTGGATTTCCAAAAAATCTTTGAAATTTATTTTTTAATTAACTTATATTATCACTTACTGACCATTAGCACTCAACGTCATCTTATACACGAGTGGTCCAATCTGTCACGATCGACTGTGCGAGCCATTAAGTCGATGATTGGTTTGTTTCGACGACCGCCATGCAGCCGTGCGGCAAGCAATGGGGAAGGTCAGAAAAATCTAAAATTTTGGAAAAGCATAGATATCACTGGGCTTGTGGTCCACCGCGGACCACAGACCCAATGGACACCCAGAATTGAAATCTGGCACTTGCCAAATGCACTCCACCGATGCCAAAAATTGGAATCTGGCACTTGTAAATAAAACCAAGATACCAGGCTTTTCAGTCGTCGGATTTCTTCCAAATTTACGGTAAATGTCTAATGTATTTTACTACACCCGTCCACAAAATCTGGGAACCGATCGTGGCACGGTGACCGTTGATCGCGAATCGAACCCGTGCGACCAAACCCAATATCCAATCATCCTCAAATTTTGTATGGCCCTTCATTGGGCCATGGAGCACCTATCCTATAAGTTTCATGGCAAGAGGGCCACCGAAACTGCCGCATCAATCAAAATGGACCCCACAGGGCCATTTAAAGATCGGAACCGTTTACTCAAACCCCATATCCATTCATTCGTTTGTTTCCAGATGTTATATGGCCCCTCATCGAGTCATAAGGCACCTACACACCAAATTTGGTGTCTAGGAGGGGTGTTAGGGCCGCCCCTAAGTTAATATGGAGTCCTAGAGGGCCATTGTAGGCATTTAAGGAAACTTGGGGCCAAAGGGCCCAAGTCTAGAAAATAAACCCTAGCTCTCTCATATCTCCCTCATTTCCTACAACAATTAAAGAATAAAAATGGAGAGCAAGGGAGAAAGGAGAGAAGAAAGAGGGTGTGAAAGAGGGCTAAGGTGGACCTTAGATCGAGGTAGGGCCCACGGGGATCAACCCTTTCAATTCCCTATCCTTCCTCCAAAGGAAACTCTCCACCACAACCTCAACAATCGTCCGTGGGTCATCTAGGTAAGATCCTTCACCTCTTCCTCTTGAAATCCATGTATTGAGAAGAGATTGGCTTGGATTTCTCACATGCAAGAGCTTGTTTTAGGGATTCCGGCCGATCGACCCCAAAGCCCTCATTCCTAGGTCATTTTTCGAATCTCCAATGACCCATAGGTGCGGACTATTATCCTTAGGTGGCCTAATACCAATTTTATTACGAATCTAATGATTTTGATTGTTTGGATGCTATATTTGGAGAATCTAGAAGAATCCTAGGAATTGTGTATTTGTTGGATTTACATGGAATTGTGTTTGCTTTTCATAGGATGATGTTCTTGCCTCTCACATGATTTTGTGTATGGATGATCTCATGCTCATGCCTTGTTGGATTTTTCCTTATAGTGTTGTTTCTTAGTATCTATGATTCATTACTCTTGTGCTTATGATTTCTTAAGATAAAGGAAGCGCTTAACTTCCTCACCCACACACATAACTCACATGCACTTTATTTCATGATATTGTTTGCCTTGCTTGCTACGAGAATGTAAATTATATGTTGAGGAGTATGAAACCATGATGTTGTTTATATCGGATGATGCATTGGTAGTTAGCATGCTATGAATCACTATTCATACCCTTGGTTTGGTCGGGAACATGAGGAGAGATGGTAGTCACATCGGTAGGACTATGCTAGGGCTAAACCCGTGGGCTTGGGCGGGTGTGTACGGGCGGCAGTAGTTCGATTACATGGGTTCCTTGTACCCGACGTCATTCGTCGCATATTCGCCTGACTCGTGCGGTCTAGCCTACTTACCGACCAGCCCTATTTGTTAACCTTGGTTGCTCACATATGTATAGAACCTGGAACACCCTACCACCGTTGCAGCCCACTAATAACCACTTGAAGTTGATCCACTACCTCGTGAGTCGGGCATGTTGGAATGGGACATTGTGTCCGAGCTGTCGGCCTACGCTGGGGTGACGCGCCTCCTCGTAGTGACCGCGAGCGATCCCTTCCTCTCGGCACTCCTCATGTGCTTGGAGTCGAGGATGGGGAACCTGACGGGATCAAGGATCGCGGGGTCTCAGCTTCACACGTTGGGGGCCTTGGCCTCGCAACCAGATTAGGGCATTGATACATGAAGTGTACCAGATTCCCAAATCGCGTCGCACTAGTTAGATTGGTGACTCGGCAGTCGAGGTCGCAATGAGGGAGTGTTGTCATATGCGAGCGTGAGATGGTGTCGCTTGAGGGAGTGTTGTGGCGAGGGTATATATCATATCAACTATCATGCATATGCATTAATAAGATTAGTTAGGTGTTTATGAATGATTGTTTTTCATTAAGTTCATAATATAAGTGATGCATGTTACACCTTAAGACTAATAGCACTCATTGAGTTGATCACTCACTCCCACTCCGGGACGGTGTTTTAAAACACCAACCAGACTCACCTATAGATGTAGGTGATACAGATTTGGAGGAGCCTGGCGACACGAGCCTCGAGGAGGTAGACGAGTTCTCCTATTTTCAGTTGATGAGCGGGTCTTCATCGGCTCAGTAGATGGGATTTTGGATCGCTGAGTAGTGGACTCAGCCTTATTTTTTTGATATATCATTCTTTTTGTAATTTGTTGGGTAATGCCTTGTGCGACCCACTTATGTTCTTTTGGATTTGTATATGCATTTGACTTCTTTCATTTCAACAGATTAGTTGTGGTCGTGCTTCATGTTCCAAGTAATTCCACGTTGCGCCTTTACATTTGATTAAACACAAATTATAGTAAAAATCGGTTATAAGTGACACCTGAAAACTTGGGAGTCGAGTATATGCAAGACCCCCAATTTTCAGGGTGTTATACGATGGTATCAGAATAATAGTTTGGAATCCCTTGGGCCATGGGTCATGAACTTACTAACACGTCCGCTGACTTGAGAGGATACGTATTAGAAAACGTAACAGAGACTTAGAACGCTAGGAACCATCCCAGACGTTGAACCAATAATTATAGACGGAGGGTAGGACTTCCAAGGAATTAGGAATGGGTAAGGAGAGAGGGAATAGTGACGCTAGAGAAGGAGATCCGAGAGTCTTACAGTGCCACAGCCATTCCCGGGCAAGAAATTGGAAACTTGACGGCAAGATTTGATTCGATTAACTAGGAAATTTAGTTAGTTTAGTCCACCAAGTTCCTCGGGCCTGTTGGGCCAACTAAAATAGGGGGGATCAGGGTGGAATGAATTTTAGAGTAACGATAAATGCAGGTAAGGTATTGTCCCTGGGATGAGTGCATCTCATGTTCTATAATGCCTTATTGGAATGTATTCAATTAAGGGCAAACCCCGGGTCATCCTTCCCAACTATACTTAGAAATTCATCATCCTGGGATTTGGAAATCCCACATTTCACCTTCCAACGCAGGGTTCGTTTAGCAAAGCCTGTGAAATAAATTTGAGTCTCATCCCACACTCGTTCCAGACATGTCATTCCCAACCTTGAGCTATGATTAGCATTGTAACCCCATTTAGTACAGCTTAATATCACTGGCCAAACTGGCCTAAGTCCAAATTCCTCTCCCCAACCTATCCCCTTGAAATCTTCACGTACCTTCACTCTGTCCGTTAGTTTTCCCGGGACATTGACAGGAGCAAGCCGGGAATTGATTGATTAGACGATCGAAGCCACCGTCCTAGTCCAAATGACCTAATACTGGACCAAATTTGATAGTTTCAACCCATTCGTGGATGAAGACGTAGAGGTTAGCGAAAATTTATCGAAATTAGTGAAACTGTAGAAAAATCAGATTTTAACCGCTAACCGGAAGGAATCTCGCGAAACAACTAGCTCATTGCGTAGATCGGCTTCTTCTACCCCAAAATCATGTATAGCACTTCCCGGGGAGCTTTTCCAATGCCCAGGGATGCCGAAAATCATCCGAGTCCCTGATCCGGGTGGTCACCCCGCTGATCCGCGTTGCCGCCCCTCCCCCCCAAGGGTCCAAAGGACCGCATTTCCCTCGCCAGCGCCCACATGGTCACCCCACCGATCCACATGGTCACCCCGTCGAACCCGCATGGTCGCCCCGCCATGCTGCGTGGCCACCCCTTTAACCGGCGTTGTCACCCCGTTGGACCACCCATGTTGCCCCTTTGTAAAGATTTGAAATTGGGGTGGGCCCCACTATCTTGAGCACTTAAGGACCTTCACCCCCTCTCCCTCATTTCACTCACACCCTTCCAAATAGGAAGCTCCTCCCCTCCAAACCCCAAAACACCCCTCCTCCATCACCCAAATCCCTCAAAACCATCCCATTTCCCCTTTCCCTTCAACAAATCACTTTCTCCAAAACCCATCCCATTTCCCCTTTAACAAATCACTTTCTCCAAAACCCATCCTCAACGACCTCACCTTCAACACTTCTCTCCCAACCATTTTTCAGATCTCAATCCTCTTCTAAAGAAAACCCATCTCCCAACTCCGTACATTCCTCAACCTGTTTTCAAATTCTTTCCAAACCCAACCATTTCAACTTCAAACCCCACTCTCAAAACCCCTTCACAAACCCATTTCCAAACTTTTTCTCAAACTCCTTCTCAAGCTTCATTCCCAAATCATTTCTTAACATCAATCCCTCAAATCCATCTTCCTTAAACCCATCCAAATCCCTTCCTAAGTCCCACATCCTCAACTCGTTTACAAATCCATCTCACTCAACATCCCCCATTACCTTGAATCCTTTTCTCCAACCTCATTCTTCAAATTCATCAAACCCATTCCATTCTCATTCATCTCCAACCCATTCCCCAACTCCATTTCTCATAAACTCATCCCAATCCCTTCTCAAATCTCATATTTTCAACTCATTTTCAAATCTCCTCAGTCAACATCACCTCAAACCCATTCTCAAATTTCATCTTCCGACCCACATTCCCTAGACCGATTCTAAACACATTCTCAAGACCCTCCCAAAACCATCCTTAGGGACTCCCCTCTAACAACCACCTACATTTCTCATAAGCCAATCCATCCTAGCCGAGGGATATGGCGTTCTTGACAACCGTTGCCTCTTTCTTCTCCATTCCGATGATCCTTTCCCTCAAAGGGGAGGAGACACCCCCGTCCTCGTCCAACCCAGAAGAATAATAGCTTAACTTTACAGAGATTAGTAGTTGTTTTGAGTTACTTAGGACTACTACCATGTATTGAAGATAATTAAAACTCCTGCTTGATTTGTCTGCTTTTTCTTTATGTTTAGAGTATCTAGTAATACATGTAAATCCATATTGTATGATATAACTGGCCATACTAATGGCATTTTGAATTCAATACGAGTGTATGGATTGTTTTGGAATTTTCTTGTCGTCTTGTGAATACTTGTATAAATAATGGTCTTACTGCATCCATATTAACATTGTTAGCACTCTAAACCACCAGAATACCTTAAAACTTTCGATTCTTCCTTCCCTGTTAAAATTTATAAAACCAAAGCGTGATTTGCCCATAACTCACTAACCATAGGATCAAAATGGTAATATCGAGAGGAACCTTAAGTTCCTGGAAACCTTTCTAGGATAGTCGTTTGATCATAGGCACTGTGAGAGACTCACCACCCACTAAAATATTATAAATGAGAAACTTGAACTTTTAAATAAATTTTGGTATCTTTCAAATGTTAAGAATAATCGGACTGCGGAATTGCAGAGCCATACATTTGCGAAGTATTCGCGGCCTAACCCAATTCTCAATCCTGGGCGACTACCAATAGACTCACTGCTTTAACCGAGCAGAAGACCGGGATCCACTAGGATGAAGAAGGGATACAATGAGCCTTCTACCCTGGTCAGGTAGATGATCGACGTGTTAGGTTCAAGCCCACTACAACCATCTCTCCGTATTAGCCTAACATTGAAAATAAATATTTCACTCTAGATAGAAGGAAGCCATCGCAATGAATCTAAATTTAAAATAAAAATAATAATAATAATAATAATAATAATAATAATAATAAAATATGTAAATAAATAAAATTTAATGAACCATCAAGGTGAAAAAGTTTTAAGGGGGGTAGATCACAATGAGCCAGGGTAGCACATTTATTATATATCTTAAAATGTATTTAAACCCGAAACCAACAAAACTTAAGCAAACGAACTGATAATATCTTTATTTATTACCCTTAGGCAATTTTGGGAAAGAAATTATTTTTAAGGGGGGTAAATTGTAACATCCTGAATTTTCACTGTTTTGGATTTCCAAAAAATCCTTGAAATTTTTTTAATTAACTTATATTATCACTTACTGACCATGAACACTCAACGTTAGCTTATACACAAGTGGTCCAGTCTGGTCACGATCAGATCGTATGCAGGCCATCAAGTTAGATGATCGGTTTGTACTCAACGACTGCTTGTGCAGGCCATGCAGCAGTCAGGGAGGGTCAGAAAAATCTAAAATTTTGGGAAAGCATAGATGTCACTGGGCTTGTGGTCCATCACGGACCACAAACTTAGTGGACACCCAGAATTGAAATCTGACACTTGCCAAATGCACCCCACCAATGCCAAAAATTAGAATCTGGCACTCATAAATGAAACTGAGATACCAAATTTTTCAGCTATCGAATTTATTCCAAATTTATGTTGAAGGTCTAATGTATTTTACTACTCCCGTCCACAAAATCTAGGACCCGATCGTGGCACGGTGACCGTTGATCACGAATCGGACCCGTGCGACCAAACCCCATATCTAATCGTCCTCAAATTTTGTATGGCCCTTTATCGGGCAATGGAGCACCTATCCTATAAGTTTCATGGCAAGAGGGCTACCAAAACTACCCCATCAATCAGAATGGACCCCATAGGGTCATTTAAAGATCGGAACTGTTTACTCACACCTTATATCCGTTCATCCGTTTGTTCCCAAATTTTATATGGCCCCTCACTAGGCCATAAGGCACCTACACACTAAATTTGGTGGCTAGGGGGGTGTTAGGGCCGCCCCTAAGCTAATATAGAGTCCTAGAGGGCCATTGTGGGCATTTAAGAAAACTTGGGGCCAAAGGGCCCAAGTCTAGGAAATAAACCCTAGCTCTCTCATATTTCCCTCATTTCCTACAACCACCAAAGAGAGAAAAAGGGAGAGCAAGAGAGAAAGGAGAGAAGAAAAAGAGTGTGAAGGAGAGCTAAGGTGGACCTTAGATCGAGGTGGGGCCCACGGGGATCAACCCTTTCAATTCCCTATCCTTCCTCCAAAGGAAACTCTCCACCACAACTTCAACAATCATCCGTGGGTCGTCTAGGTAAGATCCTTCACCTCTTCGTCTTAAAATCCATGTATTGAGAAGAGATTGGCTTGGATTTCTCACATGCAAGAGCTTGTTTTAGGAATTCCGGCCGATCGACCCCAAAGCCCTCATTCCTAGGTCATTTTTTGAATCTCCAACGACCCATAGGTGTGGACTATTATCCTTAGGTGGCCTAGTACCAATTTTATTACTAATCTAATAATTTTGATTGTTTGGATGCTATATTTGGAGAATCTAGAAGAGTCCTAGGAATTGCATGTTTGTTGGATTTGCATGGAATTGTGCTTGCTTTTCATATGATGATATTCTTGCCTCTCACATAATTTTGTGTATGGATTATCTCA
This sequence comes from Magnolia changhungtana, assembly GCA_030180095.1. Taxonomy (NCBI): domain Eukaryota; kingdom Viridiplantae; phylum Streptophyta; class Magnoliopsida; order Magnoliales; family Magnoliaceae; genus Magnolia; species Magnolia changhungtana. Next base: position 1,412,099 of record JASAUF010000596.1, read on the forward strand.
TGCTCATGCCTTGTTAGATTTTTTCTTATAGTGTTGCTTCTTAGTTTCTATGATTCATTACTCTTGTGCTTAAGATTTCTTAAGATAAAGGAAGTGCTTAACTTCCTCACCCACACACGTAACTCACATACACTTTATTTCATGATATTGTTAGTCTTGCTTGCTACGAGAATCTAAATTGTATGTTGAGGAGTATGAAACCATGATGTTGTTTATGCTGGATGATGCATTGGTAGTTGGCATGCTATGAATCATTATTCATACCCTTGGTTTGGTCGGAAACATGAGGAGAGACAGTAGTCCCATCGGTGGGACTATGCTAGGGCTAAACCTGTGGGTTTGGGCGGGTGTGTACGGGCAGCAGTAGTTCAACTACATGGGTCCCTTGTACTTGATATCATTCATTGCATATTCACCTGACTCGTGCGTTCTAGCCTACTTACCGACCAGCCCTATTTATTAACCTTGGTTGCTCACATATGTATGGAACCTTGAACAAACTACCACTATTGCATCCTATCGATAACCACTTAAAGTTGATCCACTACCTCATGAGCCGGGCATGGTGGAATGGGACACTGTGTCTGAGCTGTCGGCTACACTGGGGTGACGCGCCTCCCCGTAGTGACCGCAAGCGACCCCTTCCTCTTGGCACTCCCCATGTGCTTGGAGTCGGGGATGGAAAACCCGACGGGATCAAGGATCGCAGGGTCTCAGCTTCACACGTTGGAGGGCTTGGCCTCGCAACCAGATTAGGGCATTGATACGTGGGGTGTACCAGATTCTGAAACCTGCTGGATGAATGGAATTAACTAAGAACTCGGTTAACACTATCATCGCATTGCACTAGTTAGGTTCACGACTTAGCAGTCGAGGTCGCAATGAGGGAGTGTTGTCATATGCGAGTGTGAGATGGTGTCACTTAAGGGAGTGTTGTGGCGAGGGCTTGCATCATATCATCTATCATGTATATGCATTAATAAGATTAGTTAGGTATTTGTGAATGATTGTTTTTCATTAAGTTTATAATATAATTGATGCCTGTTATAACTTAAGACTAATAATACCCACTGAGTTGATCACTCACTCCCACTCTGGGACGGTGTTTTAAAACACCAAGCAGACTCGCATATAGATGCAGGTGATAGAGATTTGTAGGAGTCTGGCAACATGAGCCTCGAGGAGAAGGACGAGTTCTCCTGCTTTTAGTTGATGAGCGAGTCTTCATCGGCTCAATAGACGGGATTATGGATCGCTAAGTAGTGGACTCAGCTTTATTTTTTGGATATATCATTCTTTTTGTGATTTATTGGGCAACGCCTTGTGCGACCCACTTATGTTCTTTTGGATTTGTGTATGTATTTGACTTCTTTCATTTCAGCAGATTAATTGTGGTTATGCTTCATGTTCCAAGTAATTCCACGCTACGCCTTTACATTTGATTAAATGCAAATTATAGTAAAAATCGGTTATAAGTGACACCCGGAAACTTAGGAGTCGAGTATATACAAGACCCCCAATTTTCAGGGAGTTACAATCATTGTTGTCCTCTTCCACTTCTTTAGGCTTTTCGGGCCTAACCGGAAGGGTTTTATCAATAATCTTTCCACTCCTAAGAGTGGTGATAGATCTAGCGTGTTCCATTTGATTTGAAGAGCTTTGATCACTTATCTCGTACTGTGGTTTAAGATTGGGGAGAGGTTGTGCAGGAAGCATCCCCTTTTCTGTAACCATCATACGTGAATCCATCTTTTGCATAAAATCTCGCATTGCCTGAGCCAGCTCCTGTATGGAATTTTGAACCTGTTCTTCTTGAGGTTTTCCCTTATTTGGATTTTGATTGAAGAAACCTTGAGGGGTAGCAGTTTGTCAATTCCTCTAACTAAAATTTGGATTATTTTTCTAACTAGGATTATACGTATTAGAGGTCGGTCCATTTAAAGGTCTTTGATAGTTATTTACGGCATTGGATTGTTCATTCAACACTTCTCGAAAGGCAGGTATTGTAGGACAATTTTCAGCTGTGTGGATGTTGCAATCACAGATGCCGCAAACACTTTCATTAGCCTTATCCTTATTTCCTTTCATGGCCTCAAATTTTCTTATGAGCGTAGTCACTTTATACTTGAGATCATCCTCTTCTTTCAAAAGATACAATCCACCTTTCTCCTTAGATTGAGTCGGCTTAGACGTGGTGTTCGAATTTGGGTAATAGTCCCATGATTGTGTTTTTTCAGCAAGACTATTCAGGTAATCCCATACCTCGTCGACATTTTTATTAATGAATTCTCCATTACACATTGTCTCGACCATTTGACGCATGGAAGATGTCAGTCCATCATAGAAAAAATTTGTAATACGCCATGTTTCAAAGCCGTGTTGTGGGCATGAACTGACCAGATCCTTGAACCTTTCCCAACATTGGAAGAATGTTTCATCTTTCATTTGGGCGAAGTTCATGATTACTTTTCTGAGGGTAATCGTTTTATGATGTGGGCAAATTTTCTTTATGAATTCCCTCTGCACATCATTCCATGTGCCAATGGATCTAGGACGCAGTGAATGTAACCATGTCTTAGCCTTCTCTTTTAAGGAAAATGGAAAGAGTTTCAGCCTGATTGTATCCTCAGATACATTAGGAAAGTATAAGGTAGTTATAATCTCGTCGAACTCTTTCAGATGTAAGTATGGACTTTCTGATTCAAGCCCATGGAATTTAGGAAGGAGTTGGATAACCCCTGGCTTGATGTCCATCTGTCCTGTATTTTCAGGAAAAATCATACATGAAGGCGTACTCACCCCCGTCGGTTGTAAAAATCTCATAAAGTACGAGGCGGGGGTGCTTGATGCACCTCATTCTCATCTTGAGTGTCCTCTACCCTGGGTTGGGGTAGAAGAGGTTAGTTGTCAGCCATCACTTCAGTTAACTCAGGGAATTTCAAGTGGTGTCTAGTCCTGCAATGAATAGTCAACCCCTCAACCAATCCTCCTTTAGTCAAGAGACGTCGAGTGTTGTCACGAGCCCACTTGGGCATGAAACACTCGCAGCCCTCAATCAAATTCTAAACCTAATCCTAAGAAAGGAAATAAAAACCTAGAAGGAAAGAGAGGGTTTGGAGAGAAGTTACCAAATTGGAGTCCGTAAGCTAAAAAACTGTAAAACAAAACAAAACAAGTTAGTTTCTAAAAATAAAATAAAAGAAAGGAGAAATAAATTAGAAAAATTCCTAAAACAAAACCTAATCTAGAAAAACTAGAAAATCCGAAGGAGATTACCAATTTTGGAGATCTATCAACAATCCTACAAAACAGGAAAGTTAGTTCTAAAAATCAAAAAGAAAATTTTAAAATTAAAGTTAGTAAATCTTAATCTTAATCTAATTCTAAAACCAATTAATTTTAAAAATATGTACCTGTCAGTCCCCAGCAACGGCGCCAAAAACTTATTCACTCCCCAAGTGCAGGGTTGTGATGTAGTAATAAACTCGGTGAGACCGAGGTCGAATCCCAAGGGATTTATACTTGTACATTATCTGAAACTAACTAGAACTAGAATTAGAATGAGATGAAATCTAAATCGAGTTGTAATTTGAGGAATAATTGTGAAATATTAATCTAGAAGTTAAGGAATTCAGAAATAGGAAACTAGGAATTCAGAGGATCCACTTGTAGAGATCAGGGAGATTTTATGCCTGCATAAAAAACTCAACTGGACTTAGAGTCCCATCTTCATCCAGTTGAAGGGTGTAACCATGAAAATTAAACTGAACTTTCTTTGATATAGTTTTAAAGAGATGAAAGGTATATGAATTAGAATGGATTCCATCACCAAACCATGCCCAGGAGACAAAGTAAACAACATAATTAAACTAATTACCAACCAATCAACATGATATGAAGGTTAGGAAGGCTACCGACATCCAACCATGCCCAGGAGACAATGGTGAACAACAAGGCTTCCTGACGTCATAAACATAAAAAGGAAAGGAACATGCTCAAAGCCATCACAGACCCATTGTAATTTTAGTCACAACAGACCATTAAAAACTAAAAACATTCCCTTAATTAAACTAAAATCAATATCAGTTTAGTATAAACAAAAGGCATAAAATAAAGTCTCCCAACATGCTATAAGCTTCACCTCTTAGCCCTAGCTAAGAGGTTTAGCCACATATGAACATGATGAGGCTATAATCTCTCAAAAAGTATACTAAAAACAGAAAAATAAATAAATAAGAAAGAACTGAATTACTCTCTCTCTCTCTTTCTGCTCCTGACGTCCTAGCCATGCATGCCCTTCTCACTCTTTTTGCTTTTCTTTATATAGAGCAAGGAGGTCGGTGCGGAAGCTGTGTGTAGTCCTTGCTGGAGTCGGAGAACCTAGTCTCTGTTTTGCGCAGCAGAGAACATACACAAAACTCATTGCGTTTAATTTGGCGGGGCCCATGTTCGAAGATGGTGACGAAATCCAGTCCGTTCATTAGTTTCCTCTCGAAAAACCTGTTGGGAATATACGGTTTTTTTTATTGGTTTCACTATGGCCCACGGACTATTTAATTGCACCGTTTATCTTCCGTTGGGACGATTGGAAATCTTCCTTCATCGCCTTCTGGGATTCTGACACCTAGACCATGGTTATTGGACCTACAGAACTCTGATGGACGGTTTAGATCAGGCCGTTGATTCATGATGGTGGCCCACAAAAATCTTCCGCAGGCTCTGCTGCGAAACAAAGCCTATGTGAATGCGCTGTGATGGTGGGTGGGTCCCAGATTGATGTCTATGGAGAAATCCACCCCGTCCATTGAAATCCTGGTCAAAAACCAGTCGGTAAGGTGTATTTTTCTAGTGAAATTGGTGTGGCCCACGAACTTGTCTGCTCCATCGTCCATCTTATGTTTAACAGGTAGGATTTTGCAACGGCTTGCATGGTCTCAAAAGGCTACCTTGGTGAGGTTAATACCCCCCCTTCACACACAAAGGACGGTCCAGATTGATGATTTTGATGATGAGTGGGCCCTACTAAGAGGAACCGGCGGACGCTGATGCGTCCGCTGGAATTTTTTTTTTGAATTGAGAAGATGAATCGGTCAGCGCCCGCTAACCGACTTAGGGTAATTTGGTGTACGTCCGGTACACTTATGCCCTTGCATAGGCGTTGTACATGTAGGTCCCATGGAGATGTTCGTGAGAAATCTGCTCTGTCCATCCGCTTTGTCACTTAATTTGAAGGGTTAAGATGAAATTTGGAGCATATCCAGATCTCAGGCGAGCCCCAATTTGAGATTTTATGGACTGATCTGTCCATTGGGCCACTTCTACAATGATCTAATGGATGAAATTTTACATGTACTGTTAATTTATGGCCCTCAGACCATGTATGAAGTTTTGAGCCAAACGAATGGTGGAAACCCCGTGATCTTGCATTCTGGATGATTTTCGAGCCACTTAAGCTTCAATTTCTCGATTTTCGCGGATTCTTGGCTTATAATTCCATCGATCTTGGTCCCCTGGAGTTCGTCCCTTACTTTTGGTGTCCTCAGAGCGTTAAACCCATGCTTTAAGCACCCTTTTTCAACCCATGCTCGTAAATAAACTCTGCATCACAAACACGATTAAAATAGGCTGTTAAACAATATCATGTTCATAAATCCATGCAGTAATTGGGGTCTGATATGTAATATTTGACCCTCAACAATAGTCCTACTAATTGGACCACCGTCTCTCTCCTCAGATTCCTGACCAACCTAGGGGTTTGATGGTATTCACTAACGCTTCAACAATCAGGGTTGATCTACTAACGTAAGCGACATCATATATTCATATTTCCAAACATAAAATTCATATTTTCCTACAATGCAAATGCTTACAATATTATGAAATAAAGGTGCATGTGGGTTGTGTGGGTTAGTGAGGAAGCCAAGCATTTCATATATATCTCATAGTACAAAAATACACAAGGGTTAGTGCATCAAACATGTTTTGAGGAAAAATCATAGAAGAATCGTGCAAGGAATATATAAGAAATCATCAATTTCATGCCCAATCATGTTGAGAAACATTAAACATGTCATAATCATTCCACGTTAATTGGGAGGATCTAAAAGGTAAGGTCTTGCCTAGGTTTTCACTAGATTATCCAAATACATCACCCAAACAATCATAATCATTAGATTCATAGTAAAGTTGGTGCTAGGACACGTAGGAATAATAGTCCGCACTTATGGATCATTGAGATCTTGGGAAATGACCTAGGAGTGTCGAATTTGGGGTCAATTGGCCGGAATCCCTGAGGCAAAGCATTTGCATGTTAGAATCCCATGCAAATCCCCTCTCAATACAAGGGTTTTTATAAAAAGATAAGAGATTTACCTACCTAATCAGTGAAGAGACGTTCTTCCGGTTGTGGGTAAGGGATTTCCTTAAGGGAGAGGTAAGGAATTGCAAGATTGAGCTCCCTTGGGCCCCACTTTCTCTCCCTTCTTCACTCTCCCTTCCTCTCTTCTTCCTTTCTTCCTTCTTCCTTTTCTCTCTTCTCTCTTTCCTTTCTTTAGGGCAAATTCATATGGGGAGAGGGGTACCCAAATGAAGCCCCTTTTATAATGCTAGATTTGGTGCAAATGGCCCCATGACCCCAAGTGTTGGGTTTTTACTATACTAGCCCTATGGGAGGGTTTTTCTAGCCTCTAGGGCCTACTATGGGGTGTACATAATGATGTACACCGTAGGATAGTTAGTCCTAATGATGATCTATGTATGGACATAATCAACCTACCATTTGGATGCACCGATCGACAGATATGACTAGAAGTCTGTTCAATGGTCACCGATGGTCGATCGGGGCCGCGGCTATACGGATATGAGGAGGAAAATATTCTTACTCCATATGTGAAGTTTGGTCGTAAACCGACGGTTCAAAAATTCTCAACTTTGTATAAGAGTGGACGACCCAATTCACTTAAGTTTCAGCTTCTTCCTTTAGGGTATTTGCACTTCTCATGCACTCGTCCTTCGGCTCAAGTTGAGCGGTTCTGAACACTACCTAGGTCCAACTCCCGTGATGGATGTCGAGCCCAGTAAGACGGACATTACTCTATAATTTTGGAACTAGTGGCCCACCAATGAGCGGTCTAGAGCTTATTCGAAAAATCGGGGCATTTCTGAAATGAATTAGGTATCGAGATTTCTCATGGGAAGTGATTAGGGTTTGAGTTAGCTATGTTCATAGTGTGGCCTATTTATAACTAGTGAAAGTGGATATTTGGTTATGATTACTCTAAACCGTCGGTTTTAGGCTAAAAGAGTAACGGGGTTGATTTGGTCTATTAGTCAAGATCCGGGCCTTATCTGACTTAGTTTCGATTAGATCTTTAATTTAATTATGATTGTCTTGATTAATTAGTGATGAATCAGTTAGATTTGGGCCCTATGTGAGTAAATCATGGGCTAAACTTGATGTTCAAGTGATCGGGCGAATTCTTTGGCTTCCTACGGTTGATTAATCAAACTTGTGCGGTTCTTTACTGGTTCCACCTGTGTATAAACTAACATTGAGTGCTAATGGTCAGTAAGTGATAATATAAGTTAATTATAAAAAAAAATTTAAGGATTTTTTAAAAATCCAAAACAGTGAAAATCCAAGATGTTACAAACTACATCAAGAGAATGATATGTGATGTTTCCATCTCACAAATAAGGTTTGTTTGACCTTAGATTGACCTTAGGATAGGTCATACAATTTGCATTTATATCATAGGTCATATTTTGACTAGTCCTAGTCATGATTCGACTAGTCCAAGTACTGGCTCGACCAGTTTAAGACTTTTCTCGACCAGTCCAAGGTTTGTTGTGAATTTTTGAAATTTCTGTTGGACCCTTGACTAGTCCTAGAGATTGCTCAACCAGTCGAGTGAACAGTGCTCGACTCAAAGTCCAACAACATTTCTGGGTCCCACTTGACCAGTCGAGTGCAGGGCTAAACCAGTCGAGTAGCGATCTTATCTTATCTTATCGTGCCAGAATTTTTGAAATGTTATTGGTCCTTCGACCAGTCGAACCGACCACTGGGTCAGTCGAGTGAACAGTATTTTTGCCTATAAATTGAAGGCGATTTTCAGAGTTTTTCGATTCACTCTAAGATTTTCAAGTCACAACTCTGAGAAAACTTGTCCCCACATTCGAAAAGCTAATTGGTTAGTATTTAAGATTCTTTTAATATCTTTTTTGCATTTGATTTTGTGATCTCTATTCAATTCTATTTCTTTTAAAAAGGGAAAATTGATTTTACCCTTTTTGAGATCAAAATCGAATCTAGCTAGCCTAGGTTAATTTATTCTAAAAATCATTTAGACCTAAGAACCCTTTCATATGTGAGTTTAGACATTGAACATATACATCGAATTGGTTCTATCAGGCTTCATCAGAAGAAGAATCTTCAAATAAGTACATTTCAATTTTCTGTATTTGGTTTGTAAGATTACCAAAAAATCTTTCATTTTTGGTTTTGACTGAGATAGCCAGAAAATCTCAGTGAGTGGGGTTTTTAACTGTGGTAGCGCTTTGAAAACACAATTGTGAAGGTTTTGGGTGAACCTTGGAAAACCTATTTCATAGTGAAAGCCAATATCTGTGGGTGAGGATATTGGGAGTGGAGTAGTTGTGTGGCTATTTTCTAACAGTTGGTGAACACACAAGCTAACCACTATAATTGCTGGAGTTGTGGTGGATGGTTGAATGTGCCTAAGTGTGTGAATGTTGTAATTTATTTTCTGCACATGTGATGAATGATTGTAATTTATTTTCTACACATGTAGTGAATGTTGTAATAGCAGTAGATATTTATTTCTATTTTATTCTTTATTCCTCTGTATTGGTTTAAGACTTTGAAACACAGACCGTTTTAGAAATCAGGTTGTCCTACCATAAGCCTTTGGTTTTTAGTGTAAGGTTGTCCTTAGAACAACATCTGTATCAACCTGTTAATACTTGTGCATTTGAAGTTGCTATTCATTTATGCTATTTGGAATTGATAAGTGCTATCTTTATTTATTTCTTTCTTATTCCGGTTTTAATTTGGCATAGTCCTATTCAACCCCTCCTCTAAGACTCTTAGCTTAGCCCTTTTCAGGCACGTGTAATCATGAAAGCGCAACGACTCGATAACATTTACAAGTTGATCGGGAGTACTTCAACAGGTGGAGCTGTAGAGGCTGCAGCGGATTCCACCTTTGCACATGTGTGGCATGCTAGGCATGGCCACATGAGTGGACAGGGCATGAAGGCTGAGACGCATGAACAAATATATAGAGCAGGTGGAGCAGCCACCTGTGAGAACAATCACACAGCATAATCGTAGGATATCGACGAGGTACACAGATGACTCCGATATCACATATGCTCTCGTTACAAACGAAGGGGATCTGTCTACTATTCAGATGGCTCTAGGTGAGCCTGGTGCTGAGAAGTGGAAGATGACTATGGATGATGTGATGGACTTGTCATACCAGATCGACACATGGGAGCTGGTGAAACTTCTGGTGGGCCAGAAAGCAATTAGATGCAAGTGGATATTCAGAAGGATATAACATAGATACAGAGCGAGGCTAGTAGCGAATGGTCATGCTTAGAGAGAAGGGATCGACTTCTCAAAAATATTCGAGCCGACGGTATAGCAGATGTCTATTGGATTCGTATTGGCACTAGTTGCCAAATGCGAGCTCAAGCTATAATAGATGGATGAGGAGACTGTACTTCTGCATGGGAAATTGGAAGAGTTATTCTTCATGAAGCAACCAGAGCGATTTAAAGTTTAAAGGAGCGGAAAAAAAGTTTGCTGGAGGTTATTGTACGACCTATCGCCTAGGCAGTGGTATAAAAGTTTATTCGTTCATGGTGAGTCAAAAATTTTCTACAAGTGAATACAATCACTGTATCTATTGCAAGACATTCAGTGATGGCACGTTCATCATCATGGAATTATATGTTGATGACATGTAGATCGCCAATCAAGACATGTCTGAAATCAATGTACTGAAGACTCGGTTAAGTGGGACATTCGAGATGAAGGATCCGGGGGCTGCAAAAAGGGTTCTCAGCAGTGATATTCATAGAGATTGGAAGAGGAGCAGGCTTTGGTTATCTCAGATAGAATACCTTAAGTAGGTATTGATCAAGTATGTGATGGACTAGGCAAAGTCGGTAAGTGTTCCCTATGCGGCTCACTTCAAGTTTTCCTCAGGACATGTCCCAAAACAGATGAGGAAAAGCAGGATATGTCTCATGAGCCTTATTCGAATGCGGTTGACAGTGCATGCCATGGTCTCTATTAGACAGGTTATTTCACAGGCAATCAGTGTTGTGAGCAAATACCTCGGCAAGCAACATTAGAAGGTAGTGAGATGGTTACTTCGATAATTTCGAGGTATAGAAGACTACGTCTTAACTTTTGAGAAGATAAGAACAAAGTTGGTAGGGTATTTTTTTTTTTTAGACTACGCAGGCAGTTTGGATTCCAAAAAGTCAACTTCAGGTTACTCGTTTGTACTAGCGGGTGGAGCAATTTATTGGATATTGTAGCCTCAGTCTGTGGTGGCTCAATCCACGACCGAAGCAGAATATATGGCAGTGACGAAGGTACTTGAGGAAGGAGGCATAATACTGGATAAGATTCACACCAGCGTGAATCCAGTAGATATACTCACCAAGGTCGTTCCTGTAGAGAAGTTCAAGTTCTAGGAAACTTCTCTGGGCTTGGCGATGACATAAAAGAAGGACGGATTGTGCATGAGAAGCATTGATTGAAGCTATGATGATATGCAGAAATAAGAGAAGAGGTCAAGAAGCTACACGTTTGAAGATTGAAGACATGGTGGAGATTGTTGTTAAAAAGATGTCTTAAATCTGTAATTCTTTGACTAGACTTGGGAAAGTTCGGCTCGACGTCTAGCAATGAATTCCCAACATCCTCGACTCGTCAAAGATTTGCTACAACTCATCGAAGGTTACGTAGATAGCACACGGACTGTTTAAATTTGAGGCAGTTTCCGGACTATTCCAAGTCGGTGCGAAAGTGGGGTTTCCTAAACTATAAATAAGAGTTCCTAGGGCCTTTCTAAAATATTCTAAGGCTTTCTAAAGTATTTCAAATGGTTACTAAAAGGGTTTTACGGTTTGCAAAGGGTGTAGCAAGGGTGAGATTCGAGGTTGTTCAAATCAGGTAAGTCCTCTCTCTTTGTAATTTATGCTTCATAGTGAAGATTTGTTGTTGAGGGTCAAATATTGCATATCAGACCTCGATTATTGCCAGATTTTATATACACAATAATGCTTAATGGAGTATTTTAATTGTGTTTTGTTGTAGGATGCAATCAGGAGCGTTGACTGAAAACTGATAGTAAAAGCGTGGATTTAACACTCCGATGTCATAAAAGTAAGGGACGGATTCCAGGGGATCAAGATCGATGGATTTACACACCAGGGAGCCGAGGAAATCAAGCCGTTCATGTTAAAGAGGCCCGAAACTGGTGCAGAATGCAAGATCACAGGGTTCCCACCATCCGATTGGCTCGAAACTTCATAGATGGCTTGAGGACCATAAATGAACCGTACACATCAATTTTCAGCCATTGGATCCCTCTGGAAGTGGCCCAACGCACAAATCAGCCCCTTTAAACCTTAAGTGGGGCACACCTGATCTCTGGATACGCTTCAATGTTAGACTCAACGCCTTAAATGAGGTAACAAAATGGATGGATGGCACGGATTCCTCGCAAGCATCATAGTGGACCCTCTATAAATAGTGCGTGTACATAGAGTACACGCACTGGCTGTGCACCGAATGGTCAGCCCGGTCAAAAGACGGGCTGACCCGTCTCTTGCGAAAAAAAGTCCAGCAGACGTAAAACGTCCATCCAATTTTGTTGTTGTGGGCCCCACTCATCATGTACTTTGATGATCTAGACCGTCCATTACATCTCTAGGGTGGGTGTCACCCTCGCCTAGATGTCCGTTTGGTCCCATGCATGTGTACGGATGTTGATCGATGAAAAATGTAGGATGGATGGCTGGGTTAAAATTCAATGGGCCACACCGAAAATTAATAAAATCTCACTTTTTTCGGACGATTTTTCGCCAGGAATTCAATGTACGGTGTAGATTTCTCAGCTGATTTGAATTGTGGGCCCCGCCAATAGCTCAGCGGAAGGAATTGGTTTTTTTCTCTGTTGCTGCGAACAGAGCCACCGACTCGTTGTAGTGGGCCACCATCTTGATTCGAAGTCCCGATCCGGACCGTCCATTGAATTCCCACAAGCCTTATTACCAAGGCCTAGGTGACAAAACTCCAAAGAACAGCGATAATGGGCTTCACTGTTCACACACACCTGAGGATGAACGACGGAAAAAAAATCCGAAGGTGGGTCATCAAGAACAATCCAAAACAGGCCCTCTCCGACTAAATTTGTATCTCGCATCCAAGTGGACGGCGTGGATTTTTCGAGAAAAAAGTCGAATGGGACCCACCGATTTCAGCGAAGAGCGAAAGCTCTATTTGTGATCCGGGAAACGGAGATTAGGCTTGTGGGCCACCGGAAAGTGATCGACGATTGATCCGAACGTCCATCATGCGAGCAGGGTCGCGAGCTAGTCAAAACCACGTTGACCTGTGCATTCATGCTCACACATCTCGGGTTCACGGTCACAAATGGACAACTGCACCGATTTCAGCGAGGAGTTTCGCACTGGGTCGCGCCATGTGACAGCAATTAAAACCACCCATTCGTGGTCGATCGAGGGCCGACAATGGATGGAGTGGATTTCATAAAAAGGCAACTGAAGTGGGCCCACCAACACTTCAGCACAAGAAAAGCTCGCCTTGCTGCGTAAACATTAAACTCTCCTCCATTCGCACCTGTTCACGACTCCAGCACAGACTCTCCCTTCCACGGTCCCTTGCTGTTGTTATAAAAGAGAGAGAGAGAGAGAGAGAGAGAGAGAGAGAGAGAGAATGGAGGGGCATCTGATTCTAGCTTGAGCGTTGACGTGAAGCAGAGAGAGGAAATAACGGTTAGTTTTTTTTTATTTTATTTATTTTTAATAGTTTTCCTTATTTATTTTTTAAGATGTATAGCCTATCCATGCTAGGCTAAACCTCTTAGCTAGGGCTAAGAGGTGAAGCTTGTAGTGAGATGGGGGATTTTATTCATTGCCTTTGATTTGATTTTAATTCATGAACTGAATTTGATTTTTGTTTCATTAAGGGAATACTTTTAGTTTTCAATGGTTTGTTGTGACTGAAATTACAATAGATCTGCGGTGGCTTTGAGTATTTCTTCCCTCTTTATGTTTATGACGTCAGGAAGCCCTGTTGTTCACCATCGTCTCCTGGGCATGGTCGGATGACGGTACCCTTCCTAACCTTCATACATTGATTGGTTGGTAATTAGTTTAATTCTATTGTTTACTTTGTCTCCTGGGCATGGTTTGGTGATGGAATCCATTCTAATTCATATACCTTTCATCTTTTCAAAACTACATCAAAGGAAGTTCAGTTGATTTTCATGAATCAAGTGTAGTTCTCCCTGATCTCTACAAGTGGATCCTCTGAATCCCTAGTTTTCCACTTCTGAATTCTCTTAAATTTTAGTTTAATTATTTTACCATTATTCCTCAAATCATAATTGGTTTACACTTCATCTTAGCCTAGTTCTAGATCTGGTTATTTTCAGAAAGCGTACAAGTATCAGTCCCTTGGGATTCGACCTCGGTTTTACCGAGTTTATTACTACATCACAACCCTGCACTTGGGGAGTGAACATTTGTCGCTTTGTGCCGTGGTTTTTTCCTGAAAGGCTTTTTCACGTTAAATCTTTGTGTTCTCTTGTGTTTGCTTGGTGCTCTTGGATTGCTATCTTAGATCTATCTCTGTGTGATTCCGCAGCCCAATCCCCAACAATTTATACAAAATGGCACGGCTAATTTTTTGGTGAAGATTATACTAACATCTTTTACATCTTTTGGTAAGCACAGTTCAAAAACTCATTGGCTTGACCCAAAACTTAGGTTGAGTTCTGGAGAAACTCAATTTTGAATATGACTTGGCTAAGTTTTTGGAGAGACTTGTTGAATATTCTACGTATATTGCAATGACATGGGCCCTAGTCAACCAAGTTCTAAATAAAATATTAAATTGGGTGGAGTCGAGATCAAAGACTGAACCACTCCTCTGAAAACCAAAGCTCTAAATCAGTCCCCCAATCATGATTATGTTATTGGCTTTTGCCATTTTTTATTTTATCCTATTGTTCATATTTATTAATATTCTCAAATATCAAGTCGAGTCATATAAAACTTAATCAGGTTAAGCAGACTAGGCCAGACTTCGAGTTGAGTCTAAGTTTTTGGGTCTTCAACTATAAAGCCAACGAGAGATACTTGCAATAATCCAAACTAGAAGAGGAGGTGTTAGCAATTGTCAGAAACCAAAGAGGAGTTATATACTGTTATGAGTGAAAATGGATTGGCCAGGAAAATGGGGCCAGTTCAGACATTTGTATTCATAACGATGTCAGCCAATACTAGTCATGACCAAGGAGCTCTTCAACGGCCAGAAAGTAATAAATACGTTGCTAAGGAAATGACCCACTCCTCGACCTTGGCCATCAGAAGATGAAGTATCTCCACTTCCATCAGATGTCGAGCCCTTCCACAGTCTCATCCATTTCTGAGCTTCTGCTCAGCACATCTCTTAGTGAGGGCCCCCGAGGTACAATCCCGCATGAGGCAAGACCTCCGAGTCGCCACACTCAGGGAAATTCTGCCCTGTACAACAAGATGAAGAGGATGATCATCCCTAATTTCGTCTATATTCTACTAAGGAAAGGAGCTCGATTTTAGTGCTTGAGCACAACTCCCGAGGGCAGGTCAGCAGATCGGTAATCCGCTCAATGCCAAGGGAAAGCTCAACCACGACACACTAGAGAATCCAGGTCGGTAAATCATCTTTCAGAACGGCTATGTAGATCACCTCAGATTCTCGACTTCGGCCTCCTACTACATTTTCTACTGGTTTCGACCGTCCAAATCTTATTAAAAGATATCTACCCGAGATCTCAACCAAGGATATCGGGAGACAACTACAACACGGGTCTATTTGAGATCTCAGTTGAAGATATTGGAAGATCACTGTGATACGCTCGGGATATGATTCCCTCTACAACACGGAATCGCCCTCTACGCCACCGCCCCTATTCAACTATAAATAGGAGCGCCCCTAATAATGAAAGGTACACACAATTCTACATCTAAAAACCCTACTGTTTACTAGACCCACATTCTCTGTATAACTTAGGCATCGAAGGGTCACCTGTTGTAGCCAGGATCTCCTTTGCCTTCTTCGTAAACAAGTCTTCAAAGGGCCAAGAAGGGTTAACCAGATTAATTTGCATCAACACATACAATCACCCCCTTACATAAATTATGAATTTTTAAGATTATTTCTAATCATTATCATAATCTCTAATACATGTTGCAATTAACTAATACGAGGTCAAACTAGGCAATCCATGGGCTAAAATATTATTGAATTGAGTTGACTCAACCGAGTGATTAGTCCAGTTTAGACTACATTTTAGCCTCTATCCAAGCATGGAATGGTCAATTTACTCAAAATGTTATAAGTTCTAAATTGATATTTAAGGGCCGTTTGGATGCCCATTTTAAATGCACTAAAAAGTTACAGATTATAGCTTATAACTCACTTACAGATGAGATTTTATGTCCAAACACCCCTTGTGAAGTACCTAAAAACCCTTTTACAACCGATAAGCATTCAAATGACCCCTTAAACTTATGTTGATTGATGGTTACAAGGTTTAAAAAATCACTATGAAATTGAGTCATATCGGCCATATGGATCGATACATACTGACGCAGCCAATACTAGACATTTGTGATGGGTATGGTTTCATGATCACTATAATATTAAATATATACTCCATTTCCAATGTGTCCCATAACTTAGACGGTTTAGATGGGACATGCATGTAAGTGCCACATGTGAGAGAATGAGTCACCACCTTGGCCCAACGGTCCTATTTCGACAAACAAGTATCTATAAATCAAAGGTTAGGTTTCTTCAGTTAATGAGATTTGGAGCTGACTCAACGACAGTGGCTTCAAAAATTCAGTTGGTTTGAGTTTAGTGCCTTTGCATCAAACATCCCCCAAAATTTTAAATTCCTTGGAATTTCAATATGGGTTATTTGTGAACCTATATTTTGTATGTGTGAAATCTCAACCGAGCATCATGTGCGACCCACCAAGTCAAGTTGATGGTGTTGAAGTGATAAAGTCCCTTGATATACATTGATGCACCACACTCTGACAGCTTGAGCTTTTAGAGTGAATGGTTGTTTGACATGGTATCAGAGATGAAAATCCTATGTTCGAATCTCAAGAGCAGCAAATATGCCTCGCTAATATATTATTCTCCCATGGGGGGTCAGGAAAATCAGGTCCGGCCTAGGGACTAGGAAATTAAGCCCGGCCTATTTATGGTGTGAGTGTCCCTCCACCATCATCAGTATGTTCTCGTGCGGAGTTCTCACCCCACGCGTGCGGGGGGTGTTGAAGTGATAAAGTCCCTTGATATACATTGATACACCATACTCTGACAGCTTAAGCTTTTGGAGTAAATGGTTGTTTGACATGATATCAGAGCGGAAGGTCCTATGTTCGAATCTCGAGAGCAGCAAATATGCCTCGCTAATATGTTATTCTCCCACTGGAGGTCAGGAAAATCTGATCCGGCCCAGGGACCGGGAAATTAAGCCCGACCTATTTATGGTGTGAGTGTCCCTCCACCTTCGTCCCTCAATATACATTGATACACCACACTCTAACAGCTTGAGCTTTTGGAGTGAATGGTTGTTTGACATGGTATCAGAGCGGAAGATCCTATGTTCGAATCTCGAGAGCAGCAAATATGCCTCGGTAATATATTATTCTCCCACGGGGGGTCAGGAAAATCAGGTCTGGCCTAGGGACCGGGAAATTAAGCTCGGCCTATTTATGGTGTGAGTGTCCCTCCACCCTTGTCAGTATGTTTCCGTGTGGAGTTCTCACCTCGCACGTGCGGGGGGTTGTTGAAGTGATGAAGTCCCTTGATATACATTGATGCACCACACTCTGACAGCTTGAGCTTTTAGAGTGAATGGTTGTTTGACAGATGGGCCACACCAAAAGAAATAGTGGAAAACTCCTATAAAGCATCTAAATTCAATTGGTTTGACTAACTTGAATCTTGGATCAAAATTATATTTATGGGATCCTTTAATTAATTCTGATGGGGCACACCTTATGGACGGCTTGGATGGGTGGATAAACACAAAAGTGGACCCGAAACAGTTGGATTTTATTTTATGGTAGCATTCTCTTTCATTGCCTTTCATATTGTCGCCGACTTGACTACAGTTCCCGACACAAATCTGGTCTTAGAAAACGGATACTTGATAGATGCACCTGTGATAATCTAAACCTAAGTGATTTGGGGACCCAGAGCGGGTATAGTGACCCCTCCAGTGCCGGGTCTAGTACTGGTCGGTGTTTTGGGCCCCACAATGATGCATGAGTTTTATTGATATCGTCCATCTATTTTTAGAGCTCATTAAATGGGTTAGATCCAAATCTTAGACAGACAACATAATTAGGAAAATACAATGGTGATTGAATGCCCACCATTAAAAACTTGCTACGGTCCGATGTAATATTTATTTGCCACCTAACTACTTGTTGATAGGTCACATGCACGGACCTCAATGAAGGAAAAACACAAATATCAATTTAATCCAAAACATTTTTAAAAAAAATTTGTTTATTGCCCCCAAGAGGTTTTTAACGGTGAGCATTCATTCAGGACTGTTTCCTATGGTGTGGTCCACCTTAGATCTGGATCTGCTTTATTTTTGGACTAATGTCCTAATATGAGCCTGCAAAACCACAGCACTGACCACTATCTCCTCATTACCAAATCCAGGTTCCAATTTGTCGACTGACTAAAGCCTACATGCCATAACACTTTTATAGCTATACTCAACAAACGCCACTTTCCTGCTAAAGCCTTTGGCAGAATGCAATGTGGTGGTCCACTGTCATGTCTATGAGAAATTCAACCCGTAGATCTCTTTTTAGAGCTCATTTTAAGACAATCGACCGAAAAATGACAAGGATCCAAAACTCAAGCGAGCCATGCGAGATGAAACAGCGGAGAAAGGAATACCTACCGTTGAAACCTTCCTAAGCTCCACCTTGATATTTATATTCCATCCAAACGTTCGCTGGTATGAACTGAAAAAACCAAAAACTTAAAACGATACAAAACTTTTACAGCCATACAAATGTTTCAACATTAGTCACTGAATCCCCACTGCTTCCTCTCCTATGGCCTACTTGAGTTTTGAATCCTCTTCATTTTTTTTATCTGATGTCCTAAAATGAGCTCGGAAAATGGATGGATAGATTGTATTTCTCACTAACATTACAGTAGACCCCACCTTCCAATATTACTCAACATGCCACTTTTGTCATATATTCCATATGTCACCTAAGAAAGGTACAGATCCCAACTCAACACTAAGGGCGGGCCCCCAAACAGCTGTCCACGCTGTCAAGTCGTACACCCGGAAATTGAGTCGGCTCTGCCAAGTTAGGTCGAATATAACCCATTCACACTATCAAGTCAGTCCCATTCAAGATAAAACGGGTTTTAGACAATGTTTTAAACCTTGGATTGTTACATGTGCAAGGGGTTTCTTTCTTTAAATAGTACACTGATACATGGTCAAACTATTCTACTACCATGGCTAAGGGCCCGTTTGGACGTACTTTCTCAAAGACAGTTTCACTCAAAGCCAGCTTCTTAGACATTTTATACCTTATTTTGCCGATCAAAAAATGAGATAGGGTTTTCAAAGTGCATCCAAACACACATTATCAACTACTATTTGGATCAAAACACCCTTCCAGAGTGTGGAATGGCTAAGTTGGACTAAAAACCGTGCAATCACTAATAAGCTTGGGTGTAAATAATAACTCTTCAAGCTGACCTATTGATCTTACTCTAACCTATCCTTCTTTTTTTCTTTTTTTTTCCATGGATATCCAATCCAAACAAAAGGTTGACTGCTTTATAAAGATACTCTGATAAAAAATTTAAAAAAAAGGATGGTCCACTCATATGATAGGCTACAACTTTAAAATCAATGGATAGCTGAAAGTTTTACTTAATGCCCGGGTGTGGCCCACCTATTGTGATCTTAATGGTAAAGCCAATGTTCGTCATGAATAAAATGTCTTGCATGGGAGAAAGAAATTAAGCATTGTGTGTAAATGTTCACAAACATTATTTTGTGTGAACAATTTTTATTTTTAATGCGAAGAGGAGCATTGTAGCCACTCTTTAAGATTACAAAATAAGGAAAAGTGAATTGATTGGACAACCATGGAAAAGAAGTATTCGACATTGACGAAATAACCCGATGAGTCCGACACATGCTTTCGGTTGTTTTCTTCAAGTGTGCCCTTACCATGGGGCACACGTTAATGTATGTATCTACCTTGTCCACTCATTTTATGTCATGATTCTAAAAATAAAGTGAATCTAAATTTGAGGTGGACCATACCATATAAAACAATGGTGATTGAACGCTTGGCCATCAAAAATTTCCTAGGGCTCAACTAGTGTTTCGGTAATGTTTATTTGTCATTAATCTTCTTGATAAGGTCACTCACACAAACTTGGATGAAGGGAGAAACAAATACCAGCTTGATCTAAAACTTTTGTAGCTATTAGTTTTTAATGGTCAACTGCAACTATTTCTTATGGTATGGTCCACTGGAAATAAGATTTGGATATGTTTTATTTTTGAGGGCGCTGATTACGTATAGGGCGCAGATTAGGTATTAACCCACCCACCGCCCCGCCCCCCCAAGTCTTAGGACAGGCTGGGCTTCGAGGGGCCTCTGTGATGTATTGATTTCATCCACATCGTCCATTCATTTTTCCATATCATTTTAGGTTATGAGCCAAAAAATAAGAAATACTCAAGACTCCAATGGACCACACAGTGGGGATTAAATTAACACCGTTGAAACTTTTTTGGAGATCACAGAAGTTTTGGATCAAGATGATATTTGTTTTTTTTTTATTATTATTTTTTACTTCATCCAGGTGTATATGACCATATCAACATATCGGATAGCAAATAAACAACACAGTGGACCCCAAGATAATTTCAATGGTGACCATCCTTAGCACTGCTGCTTCCTGTGGTGTAGTCCACTTGAGCCTGGAATCGGCCTTATTTTTAAGCTAGTAATCTAAAATAATATTAAAAAAAAAAAAAAAAGATGGACGGTGTGGATAAAATCCATACATAATAGTGGCCCCACAAAGCCTCCGCCTGACTCCCAAAACCCATGTGGGCCACACTATAGATGGATTTAGGGATATTAGGTATGATTTTACGATTGTTCGTTGCATCATGGCCCACCTAAATTAAAGAACGGCCTGATTTTTGGTTTCTACGTTGAGCATGAGGGAATCTGAAGCAAAGTTGAAGTGGGCCCCACAGAGAGCCCCTCTTTGGAAACATGGTATGAACATGGAAGATGAGTCACCATCCTTCCGTTGCATGCGCTAACCTTTGACTGTGTTTGGCTAAGAACATGGACAAACTGAATGGAGGCACGAGATGATGTGTCCCATCGATTCCTCCCAAAGCTTTCCAAAAAGCATTTATTGAGAGCGTTCGGCGCAAAGCATTGTAATCCAATGGTTTGTGTTGATTTTCAACAATGACGTGATCCTGCCTTTCAATCGTTGTATCTCTGTCGACTGAATATTGACCATTGGTTCGACCTTTTTGTAAATCTGTAATCCTTACAAGTGGGCTCTTAGGATCACCTGATTATTTTGACTTGGTATATATATCACCTCATCAGATTGGTTAAGGAAAACTCTCTTGTGATTAACGCTTTTGTGAGTGAAACGACTTTACGTGCATCGGATCCATACCGTCCATCAGGTACAACACCCCTTTTTGGCACTGGATCCCAAAAATCAGGTTGATTCAATGATAAGGTGGGGCGAGGCTTCGGTGGATCCCTGACTGTATGTACCTTATATCCATGCCATCCATCTGTTTTTAAAACTCATTTTATGGCATAATCCCAGGTCCAAATCTCAGGTGGACCATAGTATAGGAAATAGTGGTGATTGACTAGTAAAAACTTTTTGTGGGCCACAAAAGTTTTAGATGAAGGTGATATTTGTGTGGTCTCTTCATCCAGGTCTTTGTGATCTTATCAACAGGTTGGATGGAAAATAAACATTCCGGTGACCCCTTGAAAATTTTAATGGTGAGGATTCAATCATGACTGTTTCCTGTGGTGTGGTCCACCTAAGATTTGGATCTGTTTCATTTATGAGATCATGCCCTCAAATGAGCTGTCCAAATGGATGGACTATGTGGAAATAAAGCATATACATCACAATGGACCCTACAATTAGGGTTCTACTGAAACAGCACATGCTAAGGTGGGCCACTCTACAAACCTTGGGGTGGCTCCATTGGTAGTTATATGAGTCTTTATTTTTTGTTTTGTGCAGCTCCGCATAATAAGTGATGTCTATTAATTTTTCGTGTCCACCTATATTTTGTACAATTTTTTATTTGTATTAAGAAAGTTAAAGGTGGTATGCTCTTACCTCACTTAAAAATAAAAAAAAAAAAAAATATATATATATATATATATATATATATATGTATATAAAACAACTATACTATTCCACAGTGAATTATACCTAAACCTCTAATTTCACTAGCCCACCTGAGTTTTGGAATAGGTGGTTTTTTTACTGTCTTGATTAGAGAAGTTAGAGGAATGGATGGGATGAAATATAGATGTCACTGTAGGCCCTACACAAAACCAATGGTTGGCTTTTCTTGCCAACTGTTTTTCTACGGTGAGTCTTACCTGAGTATTGGGCTGTTATGATTTCTCCATTCAAGATTGAAGAGAGGCGCCATACCGGATTAATGGATTTGAATCTAATGAAAGTTCGACCCAGTTGTCGGTAGGTAGGCCCCCGGCATACCTACTTGTAGTCAAGATAGGCCGTTCAAAAGTCAAAGGTCTGAATCTTGCGCACGTAGCTAACACATGCAGGGATATTAAATGCTTGATAGCTAAGTAATAATAGTAGAATTAGATCCTCTTTCATGGTCGAGGGAGATTGGGCCGGTGAGGCAGGGATAACAACTCAGTGGATGAGGCCCTGACTCTAGGGCCCACCTTGATGCATGTGTTGTATATCCACGCCGTCCATATGCTTTGCCAACTCATTTTAGGGAATTTTCCTAAAATTAAGGTAGATCCAAATATAAGTGGACTACATAGTACTGATTGTTCCCTGCCATCAAAAACTTGCTGGGGGCATAAAAAGTTTTGGATCAAGTTCTTATTTGTGTTTCCCTTCGTACAGGTCGCAGTGACCTTTTCAACAGCTTGGATGGTAAATAAACATTACAATAGGCTTTAGGAAGTTTTTAATCAATCTATGACATGGTCCACCTGAAATTTGGATATGCCTCATTTATGGGATCATGTCCTAAAATGAGCTGGAAAAAAAAGATGGACCACATGTATAGTGGACCATGTCCTAAAATGAGCTGGAAAAACAGATAGACCACATGTATATACAACAAATACATTAAGGTGGGCTCCACTGTCAGGGCCTCAACACTAAGGGCCTGTTTGGTTTTCAAATTACATCGTATTTGGATGTAAAGAAGTAATAATTACTTTTTACATGTAAATTAAGATAATGGTTGGTATCACTTCTGTTGACTGTAGTCACATGTTTGTTTTGTTTAAAAAAAAAAAAAAAAAAGAACAGTGAACTAGGGATGAAAACACCAGCCGTGTGTTTGGTTGAATGGTGTATTAGACATGTCAAATCACAAAGAAACTTACGTGTCCACCACCTCACGTCCAATACAGTTGCAAATGCTGTTTGATTTGCTTACAATCCCGAAAGTAGTAAAAGGACTATTGATCGTTGCTCACAGTGGACCGGTGTGTGGGTAATGTGTTCTCTGCCCCACTTCCTCTTCATCTTTCATCCACGTCGTTCATCCATATTTCCCACCTTTTTCCACTCAGCTGACAGTTAAGGCCTTAGAAGGTATCAACGATTTAAACAACGTAATTATCCACACCTAATTGATACCGGCTTAAATTGATTTTTTGAACTTGCCTCAAATCTCTGGATTAAGCACCGTATGGTAGACACACACCTATCCTCCATCAGCAGATGCAAAACAGATTTTTGCATCAAAATCTATTTGAAGAAGGGTTTAGGCATAACGTGCATGTATGTCTTACGTATATATAGCAGCAAATCATTGTCCAAAACATGTCATAACTCTGTTTTCATATTCCATTAACCCACAACTCCTATAGAAATCATTGTCCAAAAAATATCCAAAAACGTCAACCATCAAACAAGAAACTTAAAACTAGCTAGTAACGCCGTGAGAATAGATGAATGGCGAGGATGAAAATCAAGCAACCAAAAATTATACGTATGAGGGCCTCAAGTAAATCAGGTGTTTCTTCAACGCCATCTCCCTCTGTCCCATTGCTAGCATCGTAATGACAGAAATGTGATGGTGTTCTGGAGCCCTTTCTACGATCATTGCTGCAACTGGCAATGCAACGCGGTCGTTGCGTGGATCCGAACTTCTCATAATCCACGTCCAAATCGCCCACAACTGCATTCTGATGAGTTGATGCCTCGCAGAAAGCAGTCCATTGAATAAATGCCTCAGACGCCGATTTGTAGCCACAAAAGCTGGCAGAAGAATATCAATCCACCTGTTGACAACACTCCTCCCACGTATAGTAGATGCCGGGCCAGCGACCATTGAAAACAATGTACATCTTTTTACCCATCTGAACATTATGAAATATTGCCAAGAACGTGAAACCATTTGTATTAATACTGGAACATATTATGATAAAAATTACTAATGGTATATAACAACATCAAATAATTGAAGTTACAGCATCTGTTAAAGCATACCTGAAGCGATGCCGGAAAGTGTAAGGCTGTGTACTTATCCTATACATATTGTAAATATCAATAGTGTAATCATATAATTAAAAGGACTTACCAACAGATTATATCAGGTAATGCAGGTTAACAGGCATCAATGGATAGATCATTAAAGACGCATCACAATCCAAAAAAATATCAGAAAAACATCATCCGAAATAACCCACATTCATCCAGCTAGTGAACACCACTAGCACGTGAAACCTAAAAAAAGTTATGTCCAAAAAAAATTGGCTGACAAGCCAATGAACACAGAAACCCAAACATTCAAGTGGAAGTGACCATGCTCAGTCGGACGACTGATCCGGAGCAAGCAGCATCAGCACAAACTCCAGCCTCCTATGCTCAAGGAGAGAAAGGAATGAAGCAGATTGTTGTTCGTCTTTCGATAGTATCCTTGTTGCACGTATGATCTCATGACCTGTCAGGCCCTCAATCTGCTCTAAAGCCGCTACAACCTACGACATGCGTACCATGTCCTTCCCTTGTTGTATGGTAATAGCCAGTGACTTAACGGCTTCAGCAACATCACTCATTCCTTTACCTATGATATCACAAGGGTCCTAGCTCTCTTCCTTGAATCGTTCGTGCTTCCTGTGTTGACCGAGTTGTTCCCATTCAACGATGGACTTCAATTTGCAATATGAGTACCATCATGACTTTGATACGACCAGTGTATGTTAGGCCCACTGTCCCCAACATCGTCACTCGATAACACTAGTGTATCGTCATTCAGATCGACCGACGGTGTCTGTGAAGTATCAGGATCCCTGGACCGTCTCGATGGCTGAGTATTACGCATGTTCCCTGTGGAAGCATCAATCCAATCGCTCGGTCATTACTAAATATGTATGTTAGGTCATCGTACCCTCGCACCGTTTTCCCTCGAACATGTTGTGCGTAAGAATGTGACTAGTGACATGAACGAAGAAAAACCAATATAACTAAACATACATGAGAAAGATCTTACGTCTAAAAATGAAAATAATTCCTGAAGTTATATAGAATTTTACACCGATTATAGTCTCACCCATATGTAATCCTCTCAAACCACATCTGGAGCAGTCACTGTCTTCAAGTTATCGTCCCATCTAAATCCACTTGCATTCAAGGTGCCCCGAACCTCGAAATACAACCTCCTCAAAGTGCGAAGGTGATTCCCACATATTTCTCTTGCACTGTTATTCCTATTGCACTCCTCACAGACTCCACGACTGTTTTGTAGGTCTCCTTCTTAAAACCATTGGCACTCTTACGGCCATTTGCAACCACATCCATCAGCGTATCCAGAAGGCGGTCATCCATTTCATTTGTCCAGCGCATTACACCACTTGATGATCCATTTCCATTAGGTGATTTTAATTTATATTTCCTCGATGTCCACCATGGTGTAACACACGGCTCTTGACCAGCTTGTTTCGTTGGGGTAGATTGGTTGTTTCCTTTGTTTGGTGACATTTCCCCATCGCTAACTTCAATTATCTATAAATAGTGATATGAACATATTGAATAAGCATTAAATCCCTACATGATAGTCATATAGTAAAGGCAAAATTTTCACTAATACGAATGAAGATACACACAATTCAGACATGATACAATAAGCAATAAATTGAATGGGCATATTTTCATAACTCCAAAAGATACTAACAATGTAGACACATGCTTGTAGGTAACTGAGATTACAATCACATATTGGAGAATCCTACTACAAAATAATAATTTAGCATGCGATATCATAGTCTACGACTCATAGGAAGAGATTCATTCTGCATCCTCTCAGCTATATTGTCTCGATACGTCGCCCATTCATCTTTTTCACATTGTGTGACATTACCCTTACATGGTAACAGATCCATATTCTCTGTTACATCCATTGAGGGGACCTCCTCTTCGACTAAACCATCTTCTCCAAATGAACAGATAAAGTTATGTAACACACAACATGCGATCACTATCTTCACTTGTGTTTTAAGGTTGTATGGTGGAGCGGATTTGAAGATCGGAAACTGTGCTTTAAGTACTCCAAATATCCGCTCAATAACATTTCATAAATGAGCATGTCGGTAGTTGAAAAGTTCTTTCTTGTTCAAAGGATTGCAGCTCATGCGGTACTCATTGAGGTGGTACCGTACACTGCGATATGGAGCCATAAATCCAGGTGAATGGGCGTAACCAGCATCAACTACATAGTATTTATCTACGATTAATTATGAGTAAATATTATGATAAATGAAATTAAAAATCATCCTGTAAAGATGTTTCATCATATATTTGCATTCGAAGTACCCTGGGGGATAGTAAAACGATCACTGGAATGTATCAATGCACTCTGTAAGACGCGTGCGTCAAAGGCAGATCCTTCCCATCTGGCGAGCACATATACGAACTTCATATCAAATGTACATGCG
The DNA here is from genome assembly GCA_030180095.1 of Magnolia changhungtana. Taxonomy (NCBI): domain Eukaryota; kingdom Viridiplantae; phylum Streptophyta; class Magnoliopsida; order Magnoliales; family Magnoliaceae; genus Magnolia; species Magnolia changhungtana. The sequence goes on from JASAUF010000596.1 coordinate 1,438,685, forward strand.
GCCATTACATTCTGAGAGAGGATCCCTTTCCTGTTATGGTAGGTTACACTTTCCAATGCAGAGACATAGGCGGGTACATGGGTGTCATCAATTGCACCAATACAGTCCTAATGTCAACATGCATTATTATCAATGAAATAGTTAAAAAAGTTTGTACTATAAGATGCAGACATGTTGAATATCGAGATTACAATTAAGTTTACCTGAAAATACATGCTCCAATTGAGGTTGGCTAGAATCTCGACAGGTGTTTCCGTACTTGGGAGTTTTACAAACTCTAGATATAGTCTAACAACAGCATCCAGAGCTTTACTAAAATAACGACTTACTATTTCACCAGACCTTATAAACCAATTTCCAATGACAGGGTTTCTCACATTATGGCCTATTGTATGAAGGAACATGACAAGTTGTTCTTCCATACAAACATGCTTCCAATCAGAAAGGAGATTTCTATCCCTGCTATAGGAGCAAAGGTTGAAGAATGTGGCCTTGTTCTTCTGAGTTGTGTAACACACACTTGGTCACCCTCTCTAATTATCCTATTTATTATCCGGCTTTTTTCATTGTCTCCAAATCTTAAAGGTGTCTTAAATAAATAATTTCTACAGTATTCTCCTATTGCAATAGTTGTTGTTGTTGCAGCAAGTGTTGTTCCAAATGCAACCATCTCTTCTTTCATCCATCTATGTCCCTCCATGTTACGAATATTTCTTGTACAACACACCGAATGACAATTAGTCAGCAACTACCACACTATATCAAATACCAGTTTCATATCGGTCCCATAAAGTGGATCAAAACCAAGATAGTAATTAGAATAACTAAGATAGTGCAATTTGTAATATGTAAATGCTATCAACTATTGGAGTAATCTCATATTATTTTTTTGTGGACTCCATGTAGGGGCTTATTGGAGTACCCGCACACCTAATGAGTCTAAGAATGGTTTGTATGTTTTGGATTTCGCATATAATACCTAAGAGATAGTCATTTCATTTTTATGTTCCAAAACAATCCTCCTCTTAATAAATATACGACAAATCTATATGGTTCTCTGTATATGTAATATTTCAATCAATGTGTAGAACATGACAAAGAAAGCATTGCAATGCTAGAGATATTAAGATCCAAATATACTTTCCATACATATACAAGTTAGAAACGAAAAGAAATTGGAATTTAACTGAAACTGATGCTAGTTAGGTATTCTCTAATTAAATATTTGGCAATTCTATATGCAACTCATACAGAGAAGAGATGTACATAATCTCTTCTCTGTATGGATTCCAAAATTTAGGTCGGCACCATCAAGCGATTTCTGATGCCTGTTAAAAATCCTATACATATTTGACAGTTCTATATGAATTCCAAAACTTAGGGTGGCACCATCAAGTGATTTTACATATATTGGGCATTATTTTTAAGATAATTCCAAATGATGTGGCCCACCTAACTTTCAGATGTAACTGATTTCGGAAAAGAATATCCATACACAGGAGGAAATACACCAGATGCACTGTTGACCAGTATACAACTGGTGACACCACCCTGATGAAGGTCGTAAATGTAGCACCCACATGCGGCACGAATGGGGAGAGATGGATTCAATTTCGAACAGTCAGTGGGTATCTCATGGGGTATTTGTTATGCCAACAACATGGATCGATTGAAGATTGAATATGAATGTGATGGCCCACACACTTTTCACTGAATATGCAATGTCATCACATGACTTTCAAATGTCCAACCTCATCTAAGATTACGAATAACAGTCCTTCTTTCAACAACATCCATCAGTTGATGCCATTTTCTAGTTACCAATCCACTCCCAATGATATGAATGCCTACCTCTTGAGGAGTATGCGTGGGAGATGTGGAAGATGTCCGGATCTGACGACTGAGCAATCTGCTGTAGGCAGGGAGAAATGGTTATCAAAATTAGGTAAAAAGGTATTGACAGTGCATGCAATACAGGGCTTTGTAAGAAAATGGTAGGCCTGAATATTGCGGGACATGCAAGGAGAGAAACATGCAGTAACATGCAAGGTCCGACAAATGCAATAAATTGCAACACAGAAATCCCACCATTATTTCGAAAACTTGAAGAGCTATGGGGAAGAAGATGGTCCAATTTCCCGTATATGAGCAAAATAAAGTATAGAAGGTACCTATTTTTGTCTGGATGTCTTACGGAAGCGTGCGATGATGACCGGCCAAATCTTCTCCGAAGCTGTGACTTGTGAACCATGGAAAAACAAAGAAAGCCGGCCTGATGGAAGGGATGACCGGAAACCAGTCGTCTGTGAGAATGAGAGGACAATCAACGGGTGTCGTCTTCTCACCTTCTTGGTGTGAAAATTCTGAAAATGTCGGATTGGTTTCTGCGTGTGGAGGACGACCGAGAAGCCATATACAGATTTAAAAAGGGTTTACTTTGTCGCATGGTGGCCCTACGATGCACCTGCGGACCACAAGTTTTACGAATGACAGTTCTACTGAGAGGGATTTCCTCTCGATTACCTGCAGCGAATTTCAAATATCAGGTGGCTATTTACATCCGTCTACCGCCATTTCCCAATGACTGTCTTTACAGCTTACACCAAACACGCGTCATAAGTCATCATGACTTCTTTACTTCACAATGCTAGTATATGGGAAAACCAAACGGGCCCTAATACGTGAGGGACGAACCCTGGCTTCGGGTAGGGTTGACCATAGAGTCCACGTTGGAGTTGGAAAACCTGCAAGGCCAAAAAATAAAAGAGGTTTTTTTTTTTGGGTTAGCTTGTTAGTACACACCCATGTCAGTACACACTCTCCATGTTAGCCACCCCCGCTAGGGATCGATACCAAGACCTCAAGTGTTGAAATGAGGTATCTCCACTCAGTCTGCAGGCACTATCTATAGAAATTATTTGATACTCCTGCAAAAAATATCATTGATATGCAAGCACTAAAATTTTGTACATGGGGCATGCACTTACTAAAATCAAACCACCCAAGTTGTGAGACTCAATGTCCAAAATTCAGATTGATCGAACTATCCTAATTTTCTGTTGCAAATTCATTTATTTAATAGGATTATTAACTAGTTTTCATCTTGACCATCCATTAATGGCCTGTTTGGATACCGCCAAATAAGTTACTTTTTTTGCCCACAACAGTAGATAAGTAACTTATTTGAGATAAGTTTGGTATATGATTAGTTATAAGTAACTTTTTTACTTAAAAGTTAATCACTTTACTTAATTTTTTTTTAGCTTTATTACTTTTTTAAGTTGCTGAAGAGAATTATAGGATAGATGAAAGAGATGAGAAGCTGATAAGTAGTTTGTTTACCAAACATACTTATCTTGTTGACAAGTAGAAAGTAAGATAAGTTACTTGTTGTATAAGTAACTAATCTTAAGCAACTTATTATCCAAATGGACCCTAAATGTCCATGAACCAGGTAATGAATTTCAATTTAAGAGCCATCTAAATTGAGTCCTACATTTTTAATGGTTTAAATTGAATAAGATGTATGGTACATGTGCAACCTTGTCATTGTTTGCATATCAACCATCACACTCTACCAAAGTATCAGATCATTTTTGTCATGCAATGCAGCGGAAGCAATTATATAAGGCCAAAGAGATCGCCTGTAAGAGGAAGCTATGTGGGTCCACCATGTCCACCCCTTTCGCCAAATCATGTTACCACGTGGACTAAAAAATGAAGCAGATCAAAAACTCAAGTAGGCTGCGAGATAGGAAAAAGTGGGTTGGGAAATGCCGATTGTTGAAGCATCCATAATGTCCAACATGATGTGTTTGGCTCAAAATTCGGTCGTGCATGTGTGTGCATGGTGTTGGGTGTGTCAGAGCCTTTTACTGCTCGATCTAAACCGAACACTTTTAACCCTGAGCGTCAAAATAAAGAGAGGTACCATGAGAAGTCGCTTATGACTAAGAACTAAAGCGATTCGACCGTCTATTCAAATACTCGTATGCATAAATATTTATGAAAGGAATGGTTTGTCCTTCTAATAAATTCTTTTTACCTTTTAGACAAAAAGACTTTTCCTCATCCCGATCGCAAAGATAATTTTATACGTGCAATGTGTGAGTAAAAAAAACTCAATTGCATTATTGAAATAAAAGCAAACTTATGAAGATAAATTTCTTTGTGATCCAGCATCTATGGCATAGATGGTGAGGCCATGGATCTAAATCTTCCTTGATCCAGCGAGTAAGCTATAAACAAATTGAATTATAATACTAAAAGTGAAAAATAAAAGTCTTCCTTGATCCAGTAATTAGGACATAGACAAATGGAATTATACTACTAAAAGTGAAAAATAAAAATCTTCCTTCTGATCCATTGCTCAACATAAATAGTAAAAAATTACACTACTCGTATTATAAGTTGATCTAGTGTAGAGCGTAAGTAGACGAGATTACACTACTTCCTAGTCTCGAACTATTCTAGCATCGTAGTGTAGATGGGTTGTCCTATACTATAAGATAAATATAAAATTAATAGGTAGCATTGCGCTATAGATTCGATTTTATATGTTGGGTGTTAGGAAATACATGAAAGAAAGCCTCGAATCGAATCAAACAAGAGAAAGATAAACGCAACAAAGTATGCATAAGTACACATGAGTTCTACATGAAAAAACCCTCACGGGAAAAAAAAAAATCATGGCACAAAGTAACAACAAAATCTACTATAAAAGAAAATTATAAGAGATTGAATAAAAAACTTATAGATGAGATACCCTTTAGAAAACCCTAACCTCCATTTAAAACCATTTTAGAAACATTTAAGCTCTCTTAGATTACCCTAATCCTGTAATTACACCCATATATATAGTAAGAGACCCATAATAGGAAGCAATTTGTGCAATTATGCAAAATCGTGTGCATCATCGATCGATCAACATCGATCGAGTAGTCCTCAATCGATCGAGCACCACATTGTTCGATCAATCGAACATGTGCAAAAGTGTCCAGAAAGTTTACAAGTATTTCTCAAATATTGTTGATCGATTATGTCACACCCCAACTCTGTAAACCCGAGCTCGCTTGATTCAGTCGTCGAGTCAAGAGTGTGACTCGATGGGGAGGGGATAACATTATACGCATAACTATAATAATCATGACAAATAGTAAACTTAATTAATCATCATGCATCCAATCAAAATTATTAATTATCTATTGATTGATATCTAAAATAAGTTCATACATCATTATTTAAAAGAAATAAAATAAAAAATCATTTATTCTTGCAACGAATCTCCAAGTGCATGCCTCTCAAAGTCATCACTGCACACGTAGAGACTCTAGTTCATTTTTTCTGTTCTGGATGATTTTTCAATCAACAAAATGAACTAACAACCTAGCAAGTAGTTGTACGTATGATTCACAACATAAGAATGATACAAGTCCATATATAAGAATCTTAGTATGCCACATTACCACATAAACATATTCTTTAATGAACAACCAAGGCTATAGCAGCGAAATAGGCGAAATCAGATGTATTTTTATAAACTAGACTAGTAGGAATCATATTCTCACTGGTGATGACGTAGCCAATTTTTGATTTTTTTTTTTTTAAGGTCATTTAGGTTATAGGAGTTGTATCGGGAGATGAGTGGACTTTTGGACCAGTAGGAATCGAATTCTCACTCATATTTTTTGAAGCATTTTTGCCACCTCAACTACCATGAGGCCCACTCGATGAATCCAAATGGTACCACGCCACCAACGGGAATTGAATTCCCTCCAATGGCTTTGGCCCATCCGAACCATTAGTATCTCAATACAATTCACTTTTACTTGCAGTACTTTTCTAGGCTGATTGAGTATCAATTCTGAAATTTTACTTTTATCTTATGGAGTGTCACTTTTAAGACTGCTCATCAATGGCACCATACATGTAGGGGCCATTTGGATGTAATCAAAGTTGTATTAGAACAAGCAATTGGAATAAAAAGTACTTATTTATGGTTTCTCAACCCTGTTTATGTAGAAAAACCTAGGTAAATGAGATTAGTTTTGATATATGACTATTATGCAAGGATTTATTGTCTTTGCTAATGATTTAGAATTAACTTTTCTTAATTCAATACATACAAAGAACACATCCACATGTATGCATTTGTTCCAAATATACCATATATGACTACCGTAGATGCTAAGATCTGGTCGTCCTTGCTAGACTGTCGTGTACTTGCAAAACTAAGTGACAATGGGAGCACTAGTTGTAGCCAGGGACCATTCGATGCCTAAGTTAGAATAAGCACACTATGGGTCTAGTCGAATTAGGGTAATAGTGCATACCTTCTACTATAGATATGGTTCTTATTTATAACCTTTCGAGACCTCTTCTATATATGATAATGAATCTGCTGTGTAGTTACGTATCACACAAGGAATCTTCCCTTGGGTATATGGTGCTTATCTCGGCATGATTCTCGACGAAGATCTTGGGGAGGTAATACTTTTCGTATATGAAGGAGATATCTCCCGGTGGTCGGCATCCATGGAGGTCGTGGTCGATAGTCGAAGCCAACGTCTAAATCGCTTTAGTCAGGGTCCTGAAGACTGAGCTTAGTTAATGATCAAGGTAGGGGTCGAATTCTGTGATCAGATCGGTGTCCTTAGTTGTCCCTTGGTCACAACAGTGAAATGTTAACCAGGTGACTAGGGCCACCACTCATAGCTAGTGCCTGGATTAGTCGCGGAGGTTGTGCTCGACATCTGGGGCCGAGCTCTTTCCCGATTTCTTATCTGAGTTATTTGACTTTATTGCTTTCATCTATTTTAGAGTCGTTTGGTCAATCTAGTCTTACCCATGGCAACTATCTTAGTTAAAACACTCCACATATGTATGTGTACCACCGTCAATCTTCAAGTGCCCAACCTATGACACACATATATTAAATACACACATGCGCATGTGTAATGTGCCTCCATTCATATTAAACTCCATCCACCATAATGCATAGTTTATCTAATCCAAGGTGTTTAATAAACAAGAAATGAAAATAAATAGCCTTTAAAACATATCCAATTAATAACTTATGTCCCATGCTAGTCACCATTACTAGTCATAATGCAACCATGCTTAAACAGGTATATGAGTATATCCCATGCACCTAGATCCATATGGGTGAAACTTTCTTGAAATCTACCATAACTATTAAATAAGGGATGATTTGTTCAGTCGATTACTTAAATAATTTGGAGGAAATATGTCATCATTATTAATTTACTACTAATGAACCAAACATGTAATTGTCAATCAAATGTAAAGACTAGTAAAGAAATTTGTAATAATTACACTTTTTTTATAGTATTATCGTGAAATTTTCAAATCCAAACAATATTAATGTATTTTGGTGATAATTAGATATTAAAGTAATATAAAAGTGGCATTATGTTTAGGGTCAAATATTACATATTAGACCCCAGTTATTGCCAGGATTTATGAACATGGTACTGTTTAATGGTTCGATTTAATCATGTTTGTGATGCAGAGTGTATTTACGAGCATGGACTGAAAAGAATGCTAAAGGCATGGATTTAAGGATCTGATGATACCAAAGGCAAGAGACGGACCCCATGGGACTAAGATCAATGGAGTTACATGCCAGAGATCTGAGGAAATCAAGAAATGAAGCTCAAGTGGCCTGAAAGACGTCTAAAATGCAATATCACAAGGTTCCTACCATCTGCTTGGCTCGAAACTTCATACGTGGCCTGAAGATCATAAATTAACCGTACACGTCAAAAATCATCCATTGGATCGTTGTGAAAGTATCCTAACGAGCAGATCAGCCCCTTAAATCTCGATTTGGGGCCCGCCTGATATCTGGATATATTTAAATTTCATTTTCAACATTTTAAATTGGATCTGGAAAGGGATGGACGGATCAGATTTCTCACAAACATCTCTATGAGACCCAAGTATACAGTGTATGTGCACGGTGCACTAGTGCACCAGGCATGCACCAAAAATCTGGAAGTCGATCAGCGTTTGCTGACCGACTCTTCTTCTCAAACTGATAAAACGCAATAGCGTTTTTCCCGGCTCGGTTAGGTTTTGCTTGTGGGCCCCACCTATCATCCAGATCATCGATCCGGACCGTCCATCAGATCTCTATGGAGTTTCTTAACACTTCCTAGGTGGCAGAATTCCAAAATATCTCGAAGAGAGAAATTCACCCGTCCAAACGCGGGATGGACGGTGGAGTGGAAGATATTGTGGGCCACACTGAATACAATCAGAAACTAGTCATTTCCGATTTTTTTTACGAGGGGAATCCAGTGGACGTACTGGATTTTCCATGAAACATATTCCTGGGGCCCACTGATTATCACAGATTCGGTCCGTAAGCTCTGTTTCTCAACAGAGCTTGCGGAGGAACGTTGTGGGTCACCATCATGCTTCAAACTCCTGATCCAGACCGTCCATCGGAATCCTACGGGGTTGCTCATCCAATCCTAGGTGTCAAGTTATCAGAAGACAGCGGAGATGGGTTTTCAACGGTTCAAACATAAGATGAACGGTGTAATGAAAGACTCTGTGGTCCACACGAAATCAGAGTTGAACCATGTCATCCTCGACTGGTTTTTCGTTCTTCATCTAATGGACGGCTTGGATTTTTCCGCCGAAATCAGGAATGGGCCCCACCAAACAACTAGCGTAAGCTCTGTTACGAATGCGTAAAGGAAACGTACGCTGACTGTTGCTGTGTAAGGAAGACTTCTGCATGAAGTTTCTTCTCTCCACTGACTCCTTGGAAGCTATAAAGAGAGAGAGAGAGAACGTAAAGGGGGTATCTATGGATCGAGAGATCTACAACTTGGATAGAGAGTTTGTTTTATTTTTGTTTTTATTTTTTTTTCTTCTTCTTTTCTTTTCTTTTGAGATTTAGCCTAATCATGTTTCTAGGCTAAACCTCTTAGCTAGGGCTAAGAGCTGAAGCTTATAGCATGATGGGAGACTCTTTGCTTGTCCTTTTTGTTTAGACTGAATTGATGTTGATTTTAGTTAATTAAGGGAATGTTTTTAGTTTTTAATGGTCTGTTGTGACTAAAATTACAATGGATCTGTGATAGTTTTGAGCATGTTCCTTTCCTCTTATGTTTATGACGTCAGGAAGCCCTATTGTTCACCATCGTCTCCTGGGCATGGTTGGATGACGGTACCCTTCCTAACCTTTATACATTGATTAGTTGGTAATTAGTTTAATTCTATTGTTTACTTTGTCTCCTGGGCATGGTTTGGTGATGGAATCCATTCTAATTCATACACCTTTCATCTCTTGAAAACTATATCAAAGAAAGTTCAGTTTGATTTTCATGGTTACACCCTTCAATTGGATGAAGATGGACTCTAAGTCCAATTGAATTCTAGAAGTAGGCATAAGATCTCCCTGATCTCTACAAGTGGATCCTCTGAATCCCTAGTTCCCTTTCTCTGAATTTTATGAAGTTTTAGATTAATTATTCCACAATTATTCCTCAATTGCTATTTGATTTGGAATTCATCTTAGTCTAGTTCTAGTTCTACTTAGTTTCGGATTACGTACAGGTTCAGTCCCTTGGGATTCGACCTCGGTCTTACCGAGTTTATTACTACATCACAACCCTGCACTTGGAGAGTGAATAAGTTTTTGGCGCCGTTGCCGGGGAACTGACGGCTACGTATTTCTGAAATTAATTGGTTTTAGAATTAGATTAAGATTAGGATTTTACTAACTTTAGGTTTAGGTTTTTCTGATTTATAGAAACTAACCTGTTTTCTTGTTTTGTAGGATTCTAAGATAGAAACTTCTAATTGGGTGATATCTTTCTAATTTCTTTACTTTTTCTATTTTTAGAATTAGGGTTTTATTTTTAGAAATCTTCTAATCTTAGACTTATTAGTTTTAAAAACTAACTTGTTTTATTTTCTTTTGCAGGATCTTAACATGGGAACTTCTCATTTGGTACTTTTCTTCTAACTTCTCCCTCTCTTACTTTCCATACTGCTGTAGGATCCTTTCTTTTATTTTACTTAGGATTAGATTCAGAGTTAGGGTTTCACCATGTATATGAATGAGTGAGCATGACAGTATGTTGAGATAGCTTATGGAAAACAGCCTACGCCTCAAAATTTTTCTGAAAATTTTTTCGAGAATCAATCAGAATATGATGCTCCACCGATTAAGAAGTCTTTCGGTGATTATCTGCGGGAGAATAATTGTATTACACGAGTTAAGAAAACAATACGTGATTATTGGAAAGATGACGCGTATCAACTCCCGACAGATGACCCGTATGGTTTTGATCAGTGGAAACAGAAATATGTCGAGGTTGAGTCAGTAAAACAACATGGTAAGAACCCTCGTCGATCAGCCACTTTTGAATATTCACCAGAAATGATCCAAGAGGAGTCATATCCGAGTTACACAGACTATATTACTGGCATGAGGAAATTAGTAGAAGCACTTGAATCACGCCTTGATAGGCTAATGGAGACTAATTCATCCCAACCGCAACCCGTTGATCCTGTTGATTATTCCTTTGGATTCCCTACTTCTTATGAAATAACGAAGGCTAGTTCGTTTCAGCCAAAACCCAATCCAGAAATAAAATGCAAAGAAAGTGATCCTCACTCGCTTTTGAAAAACTCTAGAATTTGGAATGAAGAGTTGAATTACATTAACGAGCATGTGGTTCAATTTCCCGATGAGTTGATCGCGATGACTGTTCAAAAGAATGGGGAAGAGACATGGATGTCTTTCAAATATAATAATGATGACACACTTCACTCACATGACACATTAGATTCCAATGATGATGAAGAGGTTAGTTTTTGTGAACCTCAACCCATTCTAGGTGGTGTAGAATGTGAGGAAAGTGATCCCATCCCAAATATGCACTGCGCTGAACTAGAATACAATGAATATTATGGCAATCCTAAATATGCAGCCACAGTTCCCCTGGAATTAATCTCAAGTATGGTTCAGGTCAACGATCAAGAAGTACATGAAGAGAATAGTCATAATGAGCTACTCCACTCACCTGACATGTCTGATCTACAAGTGGATGAGCTCCTTACAACCGACCCGTCTATCTCCTGTGAGATATGTTTGGATGATTCCCTTGAATTGAATGATGATAGGATTCAAGAGAAGGACGAGTTGCCCGCTACAACCCTGGAATTTGAACCACTCAATTGAGGCCACCATCTGAACTGTACACGTTTGACAATTCAACGCCTCGATTGAGTAGTCTCAATAAACAAAGTGATCACATCGATGTTTCCCCCACTGATTTTCAATCTGTCTGTGCAGGACTAGAGGAAGAGAGCGTACATCCGTCCACTTTCAAGGATGATGGATTCCTTGGGCAGATCATCACAAGCTCCAATATAGAAAATAAGTCATACTCAGTTGAACTTCCCAACTCTTGGGATTGCTTGGCACATTTTCCAGATTCAAACGGTCCCATGTCAAAAGATAAAGTGGATGCCTTGCAAGACAACATCTTGTTAGTCATCACCGACCGAGAGAACCTTCACTCTGAAGCCCCTCCTTCCTCAGACCCTGAATGTTTACCACTAAAGGAAGAGGAGCTGAAAATTGAACCGAAGTCTGGAACTTCGGAATGCATTGAGACTACATTACTTCCTGAAAATTTTTCTGAATTTTATTTACCTGTAGTCTCTAATTCACCATGGGATACTAACTTTGAAACTTTTTCTGACACAGGTGAATCATATATACTTTGGATACCTCAGGCGAGTCAACGACAAATTTTTGCTAAGGTACATAAGTCTCTCTGGCCATTCATGCTCCAGGGCATCAAAGCCTATTGCAAAAAGGGCTTTTGGATGATCCTGTTGAGAAATCTACTGAGAAATTTATCCAGATATTGGCCGAAAGAGGAACTGTGTGGCATGACTGAGTAGTTTTTTTTCCCTGTTTTCTTAGGACTAGGGTAGTTTTTTTTTTGTTATTTTAGGATAGATAGTAAACTTAACGCTCCTGGGAGGCAACACAGCTTTTCATTCCATTTCATTTTCCTAGTTAGTTAGTTCAATGTTTGTGGGTAACATTGCTGCAAACCCTCACGAGACTACAACTCATCCTCTAGAGGCAACCTAGGGGTTTAAAGGCTTGTTGCATACACTAAATGCAATCGAGAGCACCTGCGAAAGTGGTATAGGTAGGATTTTATTTTTGTTATTTTTATTTTGCTTTCTCTCTTGTGCTGATCTGCTTTTACGTCATTATCCTTGGAAAGTCTTTCTCGATTCGTCATCCAGGTACTATCTTCCCATCACTTCTCATTTACTTTCGTTGTCCCATGTGCATAGCATGCTCATAACTTTTACATTGAGGACAATGTAGATTTTAGGTTGGGGGTGGGAGATTAGGTTTCCTAATCAGTATTTTCTTTTTCTTGAGCAAAAATTGTGAAAATTTTTAAAATTTTTCTAAATTTTTCTAGGAATCTCTTGTGAATTCGAAGTGATTTTTGACGGCCATGTTGGTGATTTATGACTCTTGGATTCAGTTATCTATTAGATTTCACAGTTAAGTTTGAATTGTTAACCCATGATTAGAAGTTTAAACATTGATTGAGTCATGATTTCACAGGACACATCTCGCTTACACATTAAGATTTCAGTTCGAGAGTAAATTGTAACTTGGTGATCACTAAGCATGAAAGGAACCGGCCTGGACAATTTGCTTATCATGATCAATTGAATAAAAAGAAAATAACCAGTGTTAAAAAAAAAAAAAAAAAAAAAAAAAAACCAAATACCTTTGGAAAGGGTTGGACGAGTAATCTTCACCATAGGTTTGCTCCCTATAAGTGTAGATTTAATTCCCCATGGATGATATATGAAAAGGGTCGGGTGTACGATCTTCACCATAGGTTTGCTCCCTACAGGTGCAGATTCGATCCCCCTCCCCCTCGATGGAAAAATCAAAAGCTGAAAGAATGAAAAGGAGAACTGTAAGGCAAGTTCTGGTTTAAGTTGTCCTGAATGCTCTTTTCATCGTCAATGTTATCATGGAATGTGACGATTGGATCTCTTAATGATGGTAAGCCGAGATTTGACTATACACTCATGGAACTCAATATTTATAATTTTTCTAATTGAGGGTTTAATACTACGAACTTGATTATGAAGTCTACCATGTGCTTACCTCCAGGAGAAATTTATGCCCAACATTCATGAATCTTAGATTTCTCATATCTGAATCGTTCTTCAAAAATATCACTCAGTTTTATAGAAATTGCCCTGTAATTCTCAACTTATTTTTCGCATACTTTGCTCGGGACTAGCAAAATGCTGGTCGGGGGTTGTGTTTAGGGTCAAATATTGCATATTATACCCCAGTTATTGCCAGGATTTACGAACATGGTACTGTTTAATGGTTCAATTTAATCATGTTTGTGATGCAGAGTGTATTTACAAGCATAGACTGAAAAGAATGCTAAAGGCATAGATTTAAGGATCTGATGACACCAAAGGCAAGAGACGGACCCCGTGGGACCAAGATTAATGGAGTTACATGCCAAAGATCTGAGCAAATCAAGAAATGAAGCTCAAGTAGCCTGAAAGACGTCCAGAATGCAATATCACAAGGTTCCTACCATCCGTTCGGCTCGAAACTTCATACGTGGCCTGAGGACTATAAATTAATCGTACACGTCAAAAATCATCAATTGAATCGTTGTGGTAGTAGCCTAACGAGCAGATCAGTCCCTTAAATCTCGATTTGGGGCCCGCCTGATATCTGGATATATTTAAATTTCATTGTCAACACTTTAAATTGGATCTGGAAAGGGATGGATGGATCGAATTTCTCACAAACATCTCTATGGGACCCAAGTATACAGTGCATGTGCACGGTGCACTAGTGCACCAGGTGTGCACCAAAAATCTGGAAGTCGGTCAATGTTTACTGACCGACTCTTCTTCTCAAACTGATAAAACGCAACAGCGTTTTTCCCGGCTCGGTTGGGTTTTGCTTGTGGGCCCCACTTATCATCAAAATCATCGATCCGGACCGTCCATCAGATCCCTATGGAGCTTCTTAACACTTCCTAGGTGGCAGAATTCCAAAATATCTCGAGGAGAGAAATCCAGCCGTCCAAACGTAGGATGGACGGTGGAGTGGAAGATATTGTGGGCCACACCGAATACAATCAGAAACTAGTCATTTCTGATTTTTTTTTACGAGGGGAATCCAGTGGACGTACTGGATTTTCCATGAAACGTATTCCTGTGGCCCATCGATTATTATAGATTCGGTCCGTAAGCTCTGTTTCGTAACAGAGCTTGCGGAGGAACGTTGTGGGTCACCATCATGCTTCAAACTCCTGATCCAGACCGTCCATCGGAATCCTACGAGGTTACTCATCCAATCCTAGGTGTTAGGTTATCAGAAGACAGCGGAGATGGGTTTTCAACGGTTCAAACATAAGATGAACGGTGTAATGAAAGACTCTGTGGTCCACACGGAATCAGAGTTGAACCACGTCATCCTCGACTGGTTTTTCGTTCTTCATCTAATGGACGGCTTGGATTTGTCCGCCGAAATCAGGAATGGGCCCCACCAAACAACTAGCGTAAGCTCTGTTACGCATGCGTAAAGGAAACGTACACCGACTGTTGCTGCGTAAGGAAGACTTCTGCATGAAGTTTCTTCTCTCCACTGACTCCTTGGAAGCTATAAAGAGAGAGAGAGAACGTAAAGGGGGTATCCAGGGATCAAGAGATCTACAGCTTGGATAGAGAGTTTGTTTTATTTTTGTTTTTGTTTTTCTTCTTCTTCTTCTTTTCTTTTCTTTTGAGATTTAGCCTAATCATGTTTCTAGGCTAAACCTCTTAGCTAGGGCTAAGAGCTGAAGCTTGTAGCATGATGGGAGATTCTTTGTTTGTCCTTTTTGTTTAGACTGAATTGATGTTGATTTTAGTTAATTAAGGGAATGTTTTTAGTTTTTAATGGTCTGTTGTGACTAAAATTACAATGGGTCTGTGATAGTTTTGAGCATGTTCCTTTCCTCTTATGTTTATGACGTCAGGAAGCCTTATTGTTCACCATCGTCTCCTGGGCATGGTTGGATGATGGTACCCTTCCTAACCTTCATACATTGATTAGTTGGCAATTAGTTTAATTCTGTTGTTTACTTTGTCTCCTGGGCATGGTTTGGTGATGGAATCCATTCTAATTCATATACCTTTCATCTCTTGAAAACTATATCAAAGAAAGTTCAGTTTGATTTTCATGGTTACACCCTTCAATTGGATGAAGATAGACTCTAACTCCAGTTGAATTCTAGAAGCAGGCATAAGATCTCCCTGATCTCTACAAGTGGATCCTCTGAATCCCTAATTCCCTTTCTCTGAATTTTCTGAAGTTTTAGATTAATTATTCCACAATTATTCCTCAATTGCTATTTGATTTGGAATTCATCTTAGTCTAGTTCTAGTTCTACTTAGTTTCGGATTACGTACAGGTTCAGTCCCTTGGGATTCGACCTCGGTCTTACCGAGTTTATTACTACATCACAACCCTGCACTTGGGGAGTGAACACATTATTACAATTTTACTGTCGATAAACCAAACACATGTGCTCGAGGTCATATGCAAATGTTACTAGGAGAGATATATTGGGAGAAGAGATCCCTTCTCGACCACACAACAATATTGAAATCAGAAAAAAGATGCAAATCATAACACAAAGATTTATGTGATTCCCTTTAGATATATCCATGGATTCACACCAATCCACCATGATCAAAAATAAAAATTGAAGAAACAACTTACAAAACAATGACAACTCTCTTTCTCTCAAGATAATATATATATTACCCCAAACAAAACTAGAATTTATGTAAAACTCCATGTAAAATTACAAAATTACCTTTCCGGGTAGGAATTATGCCCTCGAATGAGAAGGGGGCTCTCGAAGTGCTAGCTGGATAAATGATACATCTTTGGGTAATCACATTTCTATCACACACACACACATATATATGGTAATATAAGGTCAACCTCATGGGAACTTTCCATAAGGTCGAGCTTCGTGGGCCCCACCCTGATGTGTGTCTAACATCAATATTGTGCATTTGATGGGTCCCCTTTAGGTTATGTGATATCCCAAAAATCAGTCGTATATGGAATTCAGGTGGGCCATATCGTCTAAAATCATGTGACGACATGCTTAAAACATATAAAAGCACTTGGTTGGGGCCACCTGAGTTTTTGATGCAGTTGAAACTTGGTATGACTCCTCATTTAAGTGGGACACATACAATGGATAGGCTGGATTTGTGAACCACATCTTGGTGGGCCTAACAAATGATTATGGTTATTTTAATGGGAGGGTAACCCCTACCAACTCTTGTATGTAAATGTAATGTCTCGGAAAAATTCGTACAAAGACCCAAGTACCACCTCAGGCAGAAAGACCTAAGGACCGTATCCCGTTATAATTTAGACGAAAATTAATTAAATATTAAACTAATTAATCGACGGATTCAGCTCGAACCACCATTTACACAAATGGCAAGACCCAAAACCGTCTATATCGCTAACTCAACACTACTTAAAAACCTAGGAGAAATCCCATGAGCCTATCGCTCTTGGGAGTACATTGAAACCCCGTATCGGACCTGGACCGCACGTCGAAAGTTCGATGACCGCGAAACTATAGGGTTACATCTGTCCTATTAGGCTTAACAACCATCACGAGAATCGAGCCCAAATCGCGTCCAGAAATGCATAACTTAAGCCCTGAGTAAAGTGTGTGAGAAATGCAAATATCTTTAGAAAATGTATTGAAACTTAAGTAAATTGGGTCATTCGCTCACACACGAAATTGAAGATTTTGGACCATCAGTTTCTGACCAAACTTCACCCATGGGAAAAGAAAATTTCCCTGCACGTATCTGTATACTTGTAGCCCCGATCGAATAAGTACAACAATTGATCTGACACAGGTCCTTTACGGTCGATCGGCCTATCCAATCGTGTCGAAATCACATCATGGCATAGATCCATTGTCAGAAAACTTACCCTATGACATAGGTGAGTAGTGGGTCTCCCTGTGAGCCTTGTTTGTTAGAAACAGGCACCATTTGGATATAAACTAAGTATATCATGGCCCTGGGGCCATTGACATCACTTCTAGACTTATATAAAGCCCTTATTTCACCCCATTTCTATTCCATACAAAATTTCTCCAAACCCTAGGTGAGAGAAGAGAGAAGAGAAAAGAGTGAAGAGAGAAGAGAAAGTTTGGGAGATCATTGCTGTGGATCTCTCCCACTACTTCACGTACTGATTCACCTCCTCACTTCACTACACGATCGTTTTCGGCTATGATTTGGGTAAGAAAACCTAACCCTAGTATCGTTGTAGAGATCCAGATTGAGTAATCAATAAACTAGCTAACCTATTTCATGATATAGGTACCCGTCGTTCATTTTTCAGGAACGTAGAATTCGAACCGCGTCCGAATTGAGTATTCCAACGAAAGGTGCGGACTATAAACGTTTAGGTTATGGTTTTCAATGCTTTCAATGTTAGCTAATGGCTTATGTCTGACTTGATTGCTACCATATTATCTTACCTACACCGATTTCGATACATTTTACATGTATGAAATATGTTGAACATAATATGCATTCCATGTGTTTGTTGAAATGTTTGAATGAACATGTAAACATGATTTATGCTTGTCATGCCTACTAATTTAGGATTCATTGTTGTTATATGCATGCTGACCTTTCTGTATAAGGATTTGCTAAAACATACATTGTAACTAACCTAGTTTATATATTTGATAAAGTGTAGTTTAAGTGTTTGATGAATTGTCTGATTGAGAAATTGATGATGATTTGTATTTATTAAGTGTATTAAGATAAGATTCTTAGTTACCCCATTCATATGTATAGTTCTTTCATGCAATCATATTCATCTCTATGTAAATGATTGATAAAATGCTAATATTTGGTAACATGATCAAGGTGTTTGATGAAATGCTTAAATGAGGATTTCACTTAGATTGTTTGTTAAATGCTGAATTAATTATCGCATGTATGTAATTGCTGCATCTGAGTAAGATTGGGGCTACAACCTAGCCCACGCAATCAGTAACAGTTCCTGTTCGGGTGGCCGAATTAGTCTCGCCACATTGGGTATATTCGACGCATCTGGATCACACGATGTCTATTGACAGTGGTTAGGCCATGAGGCGTGCTTTTGCGCTCCATGTTGATTAGGGCAGTGTGTGCCCGTACCAATCGAACTTACCTAACAACCCGATTGGCCTATTGTATGTTTAACATGTATGAACACTACTGTTTGAATCTAAGGTACCCCTTACCAATGTAAAGGCCCACTTTAACCATGGTACCATGATATACTAAGAGTCATGAGCTGGGCATAGTGGTGTATGGGACACCATGTTCGAGCTGTCAAACTACGCTGAGGTGATCAGCTACTCTGTAGTGACCGTGAGCAACTCAGACTCGTGAGCCGGGCATGGTGGTATGGGGCTTCGTGTTCGAGTTGTCGTCCTACGCCGAGGTGATTCTCGTAGTGACCGCGAGTATAAACTTTGAATTTATATATCGACTGCTTTTCATTGGGAGTGATGACCCTACAACTTGCCTATTGTATGTGCTTAACTAGGAGTGACGAACCTAGATGGATCATTCGGTTCGGGTCAATGATATAAAGGGAGGTACCCTAGCTTCCTAAATCTGTTGTATGAATAACCTTAATTAACTACCGGGCTAACCTGACCATGTATTGCACTGATTAGTTAGGACGTGCTTTAAAGGCGTGGAAGTGACACGAGGAGGCAGTGTTGTCATATGCGATATTGGTGTCGGTGTCGCTCGTTGAGGGAGCTTTTGATGCGAGGGCATGCATCATTACTTACACTCCATTCATGCATTAATAAGAGTAGTTAGGATGTGATTGTTATGCTGCTTTATCATTACTACTTAATTGACTTGATAACATGTTAACCATTGCCTTATAGTACCACTGAGTTGATCACTCACTCCCACTCTGGGATGGTATTTTGAAACACCAACCAGACTCTAGTTTAGATGCAAGTGATAACGAAGTCTATGCGACAGAGCAGGACTTCATGAATGAGGAGGAAGAGGTCTCCTATTTTCAGCTATCGATCCGGTCTATGTAGATCTCGTGCTGAACCGCGGGGATCACTGAGATTTTGACTTAGTTGAACACTTTACATTTCTACATTATGTTTATTTTGAAACAATACATGTATATATTCAGCCTGATTACATACTTATACTCTGGAGGTTGTAAAACACTTATATAGTTAAGCATATATACTTCAGACTTCTGCTTGCTTAATTTAATTATATCCGGAGTATGATATGCTGTTTTAGTATAATGTCATTCATGTTTAACTCATTAATATGGACGAAATCTAAACATCATTATCCATGTTGCATAAGTGATGTGATGGATTTCGGCAGTAGAGCTTTGCTCAACCCTCAAAATCCGGGGCATTACAGTAGAGGTGGGCATCGAGTCGAGTCGAATCGGATTGGGTCCAATTCGACTCGGTCTGAAATTTGCAATGCATGCACTGACCAGAACTCGATTCGATCTGGGACCGAGTCCGGGTCATCTGACTCGATCTGATCCGGTGCACATCTGGCCTGATCCGAACCGAGTCCGACACGGTTAGGGAAACCGAGTCAGTTCGGATTGGGTACGATTCGAATCGAATTGGGTACGGATCTCTGTTGGGATGACGAATCTCTTCATTTCTTCCCCAACACAGACGACAAGTTATCCTTTCGGTATGACTCCATCACCAGTCCTGCTAGAGATGAAACAGAGTTGTCTGAGAAGGATAGAGTCCTTTTGAGGAATTTCATACTCTTGTTGCTGTTGGTTGTGGTTGGTTTTGGAGCATTTGCGAGCTTCTTCCATTTCTAGAGGATTTGTTGAACCCTAACAATCTCACTAATCTTATTCGACTTCTTTTGATCCATGGTTTTCTTAAATGGAGATTACTCTCTCTCTCTCTCTCTATTGATTTTGTTGACCGAAATGCTTCAATAAGCAAAACTTAGAAAGGATATTTGTTGGTATTCTTTGAAAATCTTAGATGGATGATTGATTTTGAGTGTTGAAATGCTTCAAGAAGAGAAACTCACCAAGGATTCTCAGTTTTGGTTTATGTTGAAATCTCAGATGAGTGGGTACAGCGCCGCTCGATCGGGTAGAGAAGAGGGGTGATTTAGGGCTTTTGTTCAGGTAAAGGGTAGTAAAAAAGTTTTTTTTTTTTTTTTTTTTTTTTTTAAAAAAAAAGTTAAAATAGGTTATATAAGACCCGACCGGATCGGATCTGTACGGTCTGAATTGACCACTGATTCGAACTCGACTCAATTAACGTTCGGATCTGAGGGAGCCTACTCGAACCGATCGGGTCAGATCCATTGGATCAGGTCGGATTTTGCCCAGCTTGACTTGTATGTGGTGTGGCCCACCCAAGTCATGGATTGATTTGATTTTTAAGTGTGTGACCCACCATGAATGGTGCATCTAGCTGATTGGATAGATGTTTGACACATATCATGGTGGGGCCCACACAGCTTGACCTGATCATAGTAGCATTTCCATATATATACACACACAACAGAGTGTAACCGATCCATTGTGAGGTGAGTACCCGCTCCATTTTGAGGTGAGATTATTTCCTACTATGCAGGCAATCACTTGTAACCATGTGCATAGGATAATGCCAAGGAAGGGAGTCGAATCCATGCCGGTGGAGAGTAAACCAATAATGCTAGCCCCTGACCAAACCCTCTCAGATTTTTCTACCATATTATTATGGTAATTGTAAAATAACTAGCTAATCATTGCACATTTTCTCTGCATTACAGCACTAATCGGTAAAACAACCATTCGAAAACTGCCTCGACCTCACCTCGAGTTCAAAAGTCACGGTCAGGTAGCTGACGCTCCAAGGAAAAACACCCGCCATTGGTTTTGCATACAGCCTCCGACAGTGTTTATATGCCATCCAGTCCATTTGTTTGACTTTATTTGATATTGACTCGTTAAGATAAAAGAATTACCTAAAATCATATATAGTTCTCCAAAAGGCTACATCCAAATAAATTTAGGGGCGTTTAGGTATAATTTTATGGGCCGCATGAAGACTAAATACAGGCTCATGCACTGATGAACAAGGTGGATTCTATGCACGTTGGAGAAAGTGAACCCACGGGGTGGATTCCATGCACGCTGGAGAAAGTTAATCGAACAGTACAGGACACGGATTAGCTACTGAAGTGACATCACCATATTTTTTTAGCCCCACAAATGTATGTGTTGTATCCACACCGATCTATCCATTTAGAGGAATCATTTTAGAGCATTATACAAAGAATGAGTTAGATCCAAAGTTCAAGTGGACCTTATCATAGAAAAAAGTGGGGACAATGATGCTCATCATTGAAACCTTTTTAAGGCCCACCATGATGTTTATTTGAGATCCAACTTGTTTATAAATTAAAAAAGACATGGAATATTGGAAAACACAAATATCAGCTTAATCGAAAACTTTCATGGTCCAAAGACATTTTTAATAGTAGGCATTCAATCTCCACTTTTTTATGTGGTGGTGCAACTTGAGCTTTGGATCGGTCTCATTCTTTGGATCATGCCCTAAAGTGATCTCTCCAAATGTATGGATGGAGCCCAAAGAACGTGGTGACAGCAGTTCAGTATGCTAGAGTAGACTATATGGGGCCCACACGTGATATATGTGTTTTATCCATGCCGTCCTTCTGTTTTTTGCTCAGTCTGATGCATGACCCAAATTCAAAGCATGTTAAAGTGGACCACATGATGGGGAGCCGTAGAGATAATAGCATACATGGTTGAAACCTCTCTAGAGTTGACAGTGATTTTTATTTGTCATTCAACCGGTTCATCAGGTGTGTTAAAAAGAGAAAAAAACAGACGATGACAAGTTCATCAGGTGTGTTAGAAAAAGGAAAAAAGAAAAAGAAAAAGAAGATGAAGTAAAAACATAAATATAAGCTTGGTACAAAACTTCCGTGACCTTAAAGAGTTTTGGACAGCACCACATTTAATTCCATTTATTTCCTGTGGTGTGGTCCTGACCTTTTTATATACTTCAATTTTGAACTCATGTCATAAAATGATGTGTAAAAACGGGTGGACAACATCAATGTGGGGCCCATAAAGCTATAGTGGCACACAAGCATTTCATTGCCCGAATCCAAATGGTATCTTAACTAGCAACCAAGCAAAAATAGCACCGACTGCCTGTAGACAGAAATACGCATGCATAGATACGGTCGAATATACGGCTATACACCCCATGCTGTTACAAGCTATACGTCCATCCACCTGGGAGCGGAGTAGGTGTTACCCCTACCATGGGGCCCACATTGATAATTTGTTGTATATCCATTTTACAGTCTACTTTAAGATGTGATCGCAAAAATGAAGCAGATCCAAATCTCAGGTGGACCACACTTCATGAAAGAGTGGTTATTGAAGGTAGGCCATTAAAAACTTCTTAGGGCCTACTTTAAGTATATCCTTAATGTTTATTTACCATCCAAGTGGTTGATAAGGTCAAAAATAATTGTATTAAGAGAAAACACAAAGACCAGCTTGATCCAAAACTTTTGTGTCCCACAATAAGTTTTTAATGGTTATTCATCACTATTTTCACTAGTGTGGCCCACCAGAGATTTGTATATGCTTATGTTTTGGAATAACGTCCCAAAATGATATTAAAAACCCTATGAACGGCGTGGATATACCAAAACCTCATCAAGGTGGGCCCCACACGGTAAGGGTAACACATACTAAAGGTGTTAACCACATAACACCTAATCCACTCCCATCCAGTTACGCGTATAATACGCGTATGTAGGCGTGTGGAAAGGTGAGCAATCGTAACAAGCCCGGTAAGAGAGATGGTTCGACTTTTTACTGGACCTACTTCCTTAAATTAATCTTAGCCGTCTACTTTATTGCCCAGTGATTTGACGCATGGATTTGTCTGATTGGGGAATCGGTCAATCAAATGAATTGTCCACCATTTCATTTTCTAGAAGAGAAAAGCTACGACTGTACAAGTATTTCCCGCTATTTTTCCGGAAAATAGATCTTTGTGCCTCTAGCGCGACATAGGTACCAGTGTGTGTTGCCAGGCTCTAGAGCCCACATGCTGACATATTCCGATGATTTCAACCGTCCATGTTATCTTTACAGTCGTAAATAAGCAATTTTCCAATAACCAAACTTCAACGATGATCCTACCTTTGATTTATGGAATTGAATTGCATCCGTTGAAAATTTTCTTTTTTTATGTTATAAATTCATCTAAACATATTAACGGTGTCATTCATCCGTTAATAGTAAACATGAACAGTTCCGATCATTAGACCACTGGTAATGTGGGCCTTAGTGAGATGCGACGCACGCTTGACGCTGTACACGACAGAGGCAAAATGAACTCATGTACAAAACTTTTGATACTCTCGTGCAGTGAGATGGATGATATGCCGGTACTTAGAAATTGCGATGACATACAAGTAGAGCTAAACTGTCCAAATTATAGGTTCCATCTTAGGTGTATCATGAAACAAAAATCCAATGTGTATAATTCCTAAGTGCCTGCGTATCAAGGGATATACTCCGCCAGAGCATCAAATAAGTTCCTGTTGCTCTCGTTTTAAATATTTTCGTATACCGCCATGAGCGCGAAATACTTGAAAAGCGAAACGATACAAACGGCGCCTCCGTGCCACAAAATTATCGCTTTTGGACTCCGGATATTCCGCTTGAATTGGCGGGAAAAGGACCTCACTGGTTAAAAGGTGACACGTGGACAAAAACTACTTTCACTCCCCACGTCTCTCACTCCTCAAGTTCGTGTGCGAGCTGTACCATCCACACGCGCATCCACATTCCACTTTTTAATATTCGTGAGATCTGAGCCATCCACCACGTGAGGTACACCGTTTAGATGAATTGCATAAAAATCAGGCTATTCCACAACTTAGGTGGACCACATCGCATTGAACGAATGGATTGCGAAAATTGCTTTAGACATCAGTTTAGTGCGTAGATTGTGGCCCACCTGAGAAATAAAACAGTGCAATCATTTCTGGGGGAGATTTCAGTAATGTTTCCCACCAGATGGAAAGCTTAGATCTCATGCACGTGGTCGTTATCAGCACGTGTGCTGACGGGTAACGAGCTACACGGTTATGAATTAGCGAACCTCGTAACCGGCAATTAGGGTTTCCCACTCCCGCCGCAAGAGGGAGGCTTGTAGGGCGCCAGCGAGAAAAAAAAGTTGTGGGCCATCGATGATGTCTGTGTGATATCCAGTCCATCCATCAGCTGCAGCAGCTTATTTTATTATGAATTCTGAAATTATAGGCAGATCAAAAACTCAAGTGGGCCACACCACAGGAAAAAGTGGGGATATTGACGCACACCACTGAAATCTCTTAGGCCCACCTATGTTCTGGATCGGGCTCATGTTTGTGTTTCATCCTCGTACGAATTAAGTTATGAACGGTTTGGATGACATATAAACATCACAGTGGGCCATAGAGTTTCAATGTTGGACGTCTTCATTCCCACTGTTTCCTTTGGTGTGGCCCACTAAAGTTTTAGATCTAGTTGAATTTTAGTCACACCCTCTAACATGATCTTTCTCAACTGATGGACGGAGTCGATTTCACACAGACATCACGGTGGGCCCAAATGGCTTTTTGATGCACTGGTTCTCGAACTCGAGACCCGCATCCAACGGTTCCTCCGCGTATCTAAAACTCAAATCCAACCGTAAAAATCCACTCCTCATTTGAAATCCCGCCGATAAACATAATCCCCGACACCGTACAATCTCTCTTAAATGAACGGCTCTGATCACTCCAGCTTCCCGCCGTACCCAAATGTGCTATAAATAGAAACCAATATAAGAATCGTAGAAACCTTCCCCTTCAACCTAATTTCCGCCGTCTGCTAATTTGCGCATGGTTGCCTCCTCTCTCCCACTTCACCCCTTTCAAATCAACCCCAATATCTGACTGAAATTACGAAAATGGTATCATCTCGAATCAATTTCTCTCAAATTCTACAAATTTCTTCTGAAAATTTCAGTATTCTGATCCATGCTCTTGATTTATTGATCGATTTTCAGGTCAGGTACGACGTTGAGAAGAAGAATCCGGAATGGCTGAAGATTCTTCTCCAGAGCAAGTTCTCCGGATCTTGCTTCGATCATCGGGACCTCCGCAAGAATGAGAAGAAAGTGTTCTGCATCGATTGCAACCGTCGGATCTGCCAGCACTGCTTGGCTTCTTCTCATCATCACTGCCACAGGATTCTGAAGATCCGGAAATACGTCTACAACGATGTCATCAATCTCCACGACTTGCAGAAGCTTCTTGATTGTTCCAAAGTTCAGGTCTGTACTCAGATCGATAACCTGATTTAAAGCTGATTTTTCTATAATTTCTCTCATTTTTAACGGCTCCGATTCTTTTCCGTTTCTACTCTGCAGCCGTACACCGTCAATGGAGCGAAAGCCGTGTTTTTGAATCCCCGTCCGCAGTCATCACGGCCGTTGGTTAACCCGAACGGTGGATCTTTGTGCAAGGTCTGCGAGAGGAACCTTACTGAGCCGAATCTCTACTGCTCAATCGCATGCAAGGTAATTATCTTTACTTCACCAGGGCATTTTAGGTATTTTGTGTTAATTTTACTGAATTGTAGCAAATCGCAAAATTCAGGTTGCAGATATGGCGGAGGATGCGAAGGATCGATCTCAACCGTTCTTGCTGTGCAGGGATTCTTTCCTCCTTCCAGATTTTTGCAATCTGTCTGCCGGTGATGATCAAGATCCTGATATGAAAGCTCGAGACTCGTCTGAATCACCCAACTCGCCATCGTCCGGTAACTCGTCCGAGTCGACCCGTTCGAGTAGCGAAACCAGTTCCTGGTTTGGCCTCGTGTTGAAGCCGAGAGGGAAATCGCACAAGAGGAAAGGTATTCCTCGCCGATCTCCCGTCTGCTGAGTAGATGATACTCGCGCGAGTAGGCGTAATAACCTACTCGCGCGTGCCTTGGAAATTTGCTCGACGTGGAGTCAATGATTTTGGACGGACCCCACGTGTGCGCTTTTGAGCGGGCCGCTGATTTTGCTGTCGTCGTATCTTCGAGTAGGTATATACTCCTACTCGCAATGAGCAGCCTCAGCAAGGCTCGCTGGTTGGGAGTGTGGGCCCGATCTTGTCGTCTGGAGTCGGTTGTACAGCATAAAATGTGGGGTCTGGATTTTATTACTATCTTTATTATTATTATTATTATTTTATAATTTTAAAAAAGATTATAAGGAGTTAATGAGAGTATCTGTTTTATTATGAAATTAATGATGATTAATGAATAATAAATGATATTCTATTTCTTAAGAGGGTTTTTTTAATTTTCTAGATAGCTGATATTTACACCCCTTTAATTGACATTTCCCACCCTCTAGAGATGACAGGATAGAATGTCTGCTACCATCACACGTTTAGAGGTGCTGATGGTGGATCTGGACCGTACACTTGTTTGGCCTTGCTTTAAATTGTCTATATATCCAATTTCCCTCATCTTCACCCTTCGAATTTCAACCGTTACTGCGGTTGGAAGTGGGGCCCACTGGGATGTTCGTGGGAAATCTATACGGTCCATCAGTTTATATTGCCTTATGTTAGGACATTATCTCAAAAATGAGGCAGATCCAAAACTCAAGTGGGCCACGCTACAGGAAACTGTGGTGATTGAATGTCAACCGTCAAGATTGGTTGGACGATCCCACTTCTGATTTGTGGACACTTGTATATAAAACCATTTGATACTTTTCATTCTTAACTGTCCATTAGATGTACCAAGTCAGCTTAATTTCTGTTTAATTTCTTACTTTTCGACGGTTTAATTTTCTAAGTGCATGCGTATAATGTAGGTCCTGCAATTGATTTTGCACCAGTGAAAGAGATTTGAATGGGCCATATTTGAATGATCCAGCCCGTTTATTTGATGGGCCACATCTTGGATGGGTGAAAAAAGGAAAAATAAACTATTAGATTGGTATATTTTAATCGTTTGATCATTTGACACTTTTCCTTCATACACTGACAGTATCATTTAAAAGGATCTTAATCCAGTGGTTGTAATGCGTCTGTTTGTATTCTAGCAAACATCGTAATGAGAAACGAT
The DNA here is from genome assembly GCA_030180095.1 of Magnolia changhungtana. Lineage (NCBI taxonomy): Eukaryota > Viridiplantae > Streptophyta > Magnoliopsida > Magnoliales > Magnoliaceae > Magnolia > Magnolia changhungtana. The sequence goes on from JASAUF010000596.1 coordinate 1,466,019, forward strand.
CAGGCAGTGTCACGCCATCAGTAGCTATGCGACGCGACGGAAATTCCTGTGTTTGGAAGCTACATGGGACCCACCGAGATATCCATCCCGTCCATCAGTTTCCTCAGATCATCTTAGTACATTATCTAAAATACGAGGTAGATCCAAAACTTAAGTGGACCACAAGTGGTAAGCAAATCCTAGCCGTTAAAACTTCTGCTATATGAATGATATACCGTGCTAAAAATTATGACGATCCACTAATAAGGTGGGCCACGCAATATCAATCAATGGAAGGCCGTCGATTGTCCCAATATACAACTTTGGCTAATATGTATTAGGCGATAGTATGAAAAAAAGGGGGACTGTATGGTAAGCTTATGATACTGACGGAAGGACCCAATCTTTTATTTATTAAATGTTTTAGACGTCGAGTGGGGTTTGGGCGTTGTCGTTATTTCTGTCCGTCGGCAATGGAGTTTTCGGTGCCGTGCATTAGTCAAAAGAGTGGCAGACAAGAGGGAAGAAGCTAAAAATGGGAAAATGAGGGGCGAGAAACCGGGAATCATGTCTCGCACATGCACTCTTCTCATGGCGTTCTACATCTTTCTAGGTTTTCTTTCTAAGCGTAAATTAATTGTATGATCTTGGCCGTTGTTTTCTGGGGTATTTGTAAAGTGGGCCATCCATCGTAGGGCTTATAGTGAATTGTCAGATCCATCATCACATCTTGCCGAATTTATATACTGTATGGCTCGGATTATGATTGAGATGTTCCATCATCACAATCACTTTCCTTTGTTTAATAGTAGTCGCGTGAGCAAGATTTGGGCCGTTCATTAAGGCCAATGTCTTCTAAGTCAGGTTTGTCAACATGGGAGATCCTGACCATCCATCAGGTAGAGGCTGCTATGGCTATGGATATGCCATTGACCGTTGATCAGGATGTCAGCTCATCATATGGACCGTGCGTGATTATGAAAGATGACGGTTAGTGAAAGGTGATCGATAGATCATTTCCCTCAGTGGGCTAGCTAGAAAGCTGCTGAGGAAAGCTGGATTTTGGTGTTTGCAGCAATTGGGCCCCATGCATAAACTAATAATGAGATCTCCGATGGGAGAATGAGGGCCATTCGTGGCAATATGGGTGGTTCTCTGTCACCGTTTAAGGCTGTCAACGGTCTGATCAAGTGGGCCAACATATATGTTTGAAGGTAGATCTACCTGTTGAGTAGTCAGGTTGGTCATTTTGAGTGGTGATTTACTTCTAACCATCCATACTAGGCATACGAGTGCGGACCATCTGATGAATTGTCTGCCTGAGGGTAAGGTTTGTGTTATATCTACTCCAGTCCTTCCGTTTCTCCAACTCATTTTAGGGCCCGTTTGGCCAAATGCATTAGGTGGGATTAAGTGGATGGAATTGTAAAAGTAATAATAAATGTATGTGTAAGGTATTGTTACTGGATTAGGTGTGTCTCATGTATTTCAATACCATGTTTGGAATGTATGCAATTAAAAATAAATCATGGGATTTCCTTTCAAATTACGCTTGGGTAAAGGAAAAATTCATTATCCATGGAATTTGGAAATCCAAATCCTATCTCACACTTTGTAACACAAGGCTCATTTTCCAAAGCCTATAAAATTAATTTTAATCTCATCCTACACTCCTTTCAAACATGTCATTTCCAATCTAAAGGTGGGATTAGCAATGCAATTCCATTTAATACCACTGGCCAATGATAAGCTAAAGCGTAAGGGGAGATAAAAAAAAACTCAAGTGGGCCACTACAAGAAACTGTGGGGATGGAAACCTGTGGTCCCTGAGAAGATTTTGGTGGTGGGCGCTCAATACCTACTAGTGTGGACCACTTGAATTTTGGATTTTCCCTTGTTTGGACTCATGTTCTAAAACGTGCTGATAAAATAGATAGAGCGGATATAACACAAACATAATGGTGGGACCTATAGATTGAGTTATCCCTGGTGACCTGACTCTATGGGTCCCACTATAATATATGTGTTTTATCTATGCCGTCCCTCTATTTTGCTTTAAAGTTGTACAGAATTAACTTTTTAAAACATATCCAAAGCTCAAGTGGAATCCACCATAGGAAAAAGTGGCAATTGAATGTCTACTGTTACAAAACTTCTGGAGGGCCACAAAGGTTTTCAATCAATGTCTGGGTGACCTCATGAACAGGTTACATGGCAAATAAACACCATGCTCAGCCCTAGGAGGGCTTCAACAGTGGACATCATTAACTGTACTTGAGCTTTGGATATACTTCAATTTTGTGTTGATGCTTTAAAACGAGCTGGCAAAATGGATGGATAGTGCAGATAAAACACACACATCATGGTGGGCCCCTTAGAGTTCAGTAGCCGGTAGTGTTGGGTCACCAATAATCCTTCCATTAGAATATTGTTTTCATCAGGCCCATCTTTAACAGCCGCCTATGACTCAATCAAATCCTGCCTGATCAAGCCCTCACGACACGCCAGGCAATCTACTTTCCTGGTACAAGTGTCTTGAAATTGCTGACCTGTCACATGCAAGGTCTGAAAATCGTTTTCAGTCCGTATTTGAATATGGCAAAACCATTACGTAGGACACATGTTTTGCATGCCAGTATACGTAGGCCCATTGATGAGATGGGCTGGGTGGGCTTAAACACAAGCACAATCCAAAACCTGATGAATAACCCATAGACCATGTTTCCGACCAAAGCCCAGCTCCAAACCAATGAAGTCAGTACAAGCTCAATTTTTAAGCATGCTTGGTTAGCCTGTGGGTCTACCCCACCCAGATGGGGTTCATCTTGGACGATGATAGGAGGCTGGATTCATGAATGATAACGGGATCCAACGGATCTACACGATCTTAGTGTGCTTCTATTCGAAATGATGACCAGTCTCTTTTTTCCAACCAACGGCCGTGATCATAGTAATAGGAATCTCTTACCCATGTTTAAGATGGCCTTTAAAAAAGAAAACGACGTGAAGAGAAGGCTTGATCCAAACCATTTATGATGGGCCTCATCTCGAATTTGGGTACCTAAAAACTTTGTACTTTCAGATCAGAATATTTGACCGTTAATTGTTTGACTCTTTGAAATACTTGGCTGTTTGATCGTTTGATTAATGGATCGCTAATGTTAAACCTGAGAAATTCTGTCAATTTCGCTATTCTTTTCACATTTCAAGTACCCATTTCTATTGTTTAGATGTATGTGAAATTTTAAGTTATTAATATTTTATTTTTAAAAAAAAGTTTCACAAATAATCTATTTAATGTCATGTTTAATTTTTAAGTCATAGGGTTTCTACCAGTAAACAAATTGGTATTGGCTAACTTGTAAGGTGTTTACCATATAGAAAGAAAGTTGATATTTATGCCATGCAAGGCTTTAGGTGGTAGATTTCACCAAAATCTCCAAATCACATAAAAAAGCCTTAATTGTTTTAGGAGGTGAGGAGGGAATAAGAGAGCATCAACGAACACAAATGATGAATAGATTGGATGTCGTGCTCCTACCACAATGGGCTCTATGTTGGGAGAACGGTTCCTTCTCGACCAAACACAATAATAATTAAAAGAAAACAGAAAAAAGACAAACCACAACACAAATTTACATACTTTTCTTTTAGTAAGTTAACATATCTTCCATGCTAAGGTTTTATAATTTTAACTCTTAATACAATGATGACTCTCACTATTATGACATAATATACATTATCCTAAACAAGCTAGGGTTTATATAAAACTCTATATGAAATTATGAAATTACCCTCCGGGCCAGGGCTACACCCCAGACCCCCAAGTAAGGTGACCTAAAGTGCTTGCTGAACAATACATCTCTGATGATTAGGCTCCATAGATCCTAACACTTTTAACACCATCCTGCTTTGTAATGCATTTTCTACCTAATAAAAAATATGCTTACATGTAAAGTGCGTATAAGTTATAAACACTATGGGTAAATTTTGTCATCTAACACTCGCACATATTGTAAACCTTTTACAATCAAAGGATTTTATTGACATCAAATGACTCTTAATTCAGCATACTACTCAAATAATGATAATCTAAGCTTGTGCTCATTGTTGGTAAACATAGATTCGTCCATAGATGTAGCCGCCATCTCACACCTCTCTCTCTCCTCTTCTCATGGTAAAAGCACGGTTCTCGCTAGTTGTAATAGAACTGGCCACCTCTCCTCTTTTCTTTCTTTAAAATCATTATTATTATAGATGCCTTCCTCAATGACAAAAAAAACTCTCTTAATAAAAAGGTCATCCATTCCTTAGGTAAGCCATGATGTTAGGAAATATTTGAGAGGTTAGAAAAGTAAGGCTTACTTAATTAACAATTGTAAATTTGTTTAGTTAATACTTAATAGTGGCTCACCTGACTAGTGGGTCCACTTGATTATTTGGATAATCTACATAGTAGAACCCTTTTGTGGATGGCTTGGATATTGCGCATGTCCACCATGTGGGAATATCAAAACTCAATCTATATTAAAGATAAAACAAACCTGATCATATCCAACCCAGACCCAAACCACGGATAAATGGGTCGGGTCTAAACTGTCTTAGTCTAGATCTGACCTAAACATGACCCGGTCCAACTCCAATCTAATGGCTACTGTCTTCGGTTTGGATCTGGGATTGAGAAAGATCATTAAATGAATCCGGGTGCCTCTTGGCCCGACCGGGCCCAACCACCCCTTTATTGAACCCATATCAATATGGTTGTTAATAGGCGGGCTTGAGGTGGGCTGAGGTCTGCCCAAGATTGACCCACAAAACCTAGTCCAGAGCCTGGGCCGGGCTCGTGATAGGCCGAAACAAACGGGACTAAGCACGCACTGTGATCATTATGCCTGACCTTATCCCACTCACTTTTGTGTAAGATCTGGGCTATTTATTAATTGTGCCTCGTCATGCATGAAACGTAAAAAAAATGCCCTTGAAATCCTAAATGAGTTCTCAGGCTGGCCAAGGTCGTGCTGAGCTGATGGGCTCTTAAATGAAGCTCGAGCCCATCCTGTTAGTAAATGGGCTTAAGGTTTTGGCCCATAACTCATCCTCGAGCCTCTTTTCCAACCTAAGCCCAAATGAAAGTGGGCTAAGCTAGAAAGGTTAATGGGCTTATTGACGACCCTACATATAAAATCCCCTTAAGAAGATGTGAACCCAAGTTCCGTTTACCATTCATTTTTCTACAAGCAAAAACAATATTTGAATTTCAATTCTTGCACTTTTAGCCCAAATTTGATATCTTACTTTCTGAACTCATACATGACAAGTTCAGAAGTAGGGGCCAATTGTTATGAGGAAAATCAAACTGGTCCCTCACACGGGAAGAACAATCGACTAACTACAAGAAAGTCAAAACCAAGGTGGTCGAAAGCCCACGATGGGTTTCTGAGCCAAGTTGTTCAGGGCACAGGGTTTGGAGATAGAATGAGCAACTCTCCCGACAAAGGCATGAACCCCCAAGCTAAGCTTTCTAATGATAGAGCTTGGTAGGGGAGGATTCATCTCACCAATAACATCTACAGCATGGGCAAAAGCCCCATAAGGTAACGAGCTCAAGGTCCGAGCTATTCTCGCCTTTTGAGTTGACCTAACCAACCATCGCCAAGATGGTATAAGTAACCTAGAGGGGATTACACCCCAGGTCTGGAAAAAGAGGGCCCAACCTGATTTTGGCCGAAGAATATGCCGACCGAAGTGGGCCTAAGGTAGTTTCGGGAGCAATTTTCCATACAAATAGGGACTCTCCAGCGCATCCCATTAAAAAATGATGGTTTCAGAACCGCCTAATGACCCTATAAATACTGCTACCCCAAACAAGAAGAGGTAAGCTAAAACCCATCATCCACCCCTTAGTCTAAGTTTATCAGCCTAAATTAGGCATCGGAGGATCCGTAGCTGCTTACCGACACCTCCCACTGTTCACATCTCCCTTGTTCTTGCAGGTCCTTTAGTGAGCATACGTCCATAACCGATTATATATGTTGGGCCGAAATTTGGTGACAACAGATTCATGAAAATGACATTTTCATTATTTTATTTTTGTGAAATTTTTAAAACATCAATTTTATTTCCTCTCATTTTATGAAAAAATATCTTTCTTTCACTGTATTTAAGAGATATTATTTTCACAAAATATCTTTTTTTTTTTCTAAAATGCCCTAAATGATAGTCATTTATGTTGCCACTTATCTTCTAAATGCCTCACATGTGCAACCGTCTATGTAACACTTTAGTTCTCAAAACCCGAGGATGAGCGCTCGAGTACAAGAACCCGAGGGTTACGTCATGAAGTGGGCTATCATATAACTAATTAATGGTAATTCTCATGACACAAAGTAAAGTAACTATTGCATAAGCCAGGGATATCATGAGTAGCAACAAAGCAGTTCAATACAAGTAAGTGACAACACCTTAGCAGGGGAATTGTTATTACAACTCAAGCAAAATATAAAGTCTAAAATACGAAATATGTAATTTCTAAGATATTAGTTGAACTCCAATGGCTCGACTACATCCACATAAAGGTCCTCCTCGCCGAACTCCTCCTCAGCCATCCCTGGAATCCTTTCATAGGGTCTCCACCTGCCATCAAACCTACGTCTATTTGGTGCAATTGCACGATTGGATGAGTGAAAACTCAATAGAAATTTCTCTCAAAGATTTATGCATTTCAGATAATTCCAAAATAGTTTAAACCAATATAACAATTCATAACAAGAATAATATGAACTTGTCTATAAATGTATGGATGTATAAATGTATGCTCAAGTCACAGATCGGGGGATGCACATCTAGCTGTCAAAAGAAAAGACCGCCCGCGGTAGATTAACTACCTGGAAAAGGCTATGTAGGTGAGTGCACCTAAGGATGTCTAACCTCCTGGAAAAATATTCAGGATATGCCCGATAAGGTCCTAAAATTTCGAAAAAGCCTCATGTAAAGAGAGAGTAGCCCATAGTAGTACAAATGAACATAATATGAGGGTTTTACTAAAGTAATAGAACTCTTACTAAACTTAACAGAACGTGGCTTATATCGAGCACCCGGTAAAGCTCACATGTTATGCGTGGATGTTATGTACCATGGTATCCATGTACACTCAATAGATTTGACAAGATTACTCCTTAAATTGTAAACATAATCAAATCTTCAGACTCTTAACAAAAGATTAACATCCAACCATGAGTTCAACATGTGTCTTTATAATTACTATAAGCTCAAATAAGGGCCCACAAATGTGGCATATCAAGATCAGGTATGATTAACCCAATAGAAACAATTAAAAGTTCATTCTACGTTTCTTACAAAAGAAGACATCCCACACATTTCCTTCATTATACAACTTACAAGATAATGCGAAGTGAAATTCCACCGCTCATGACATGATTATAAGAAGTATGCTTATATTCAAGCATTCACTAATGTAACATACAGAATACAAGACTAAATCCCATACACATGGTTAATTTATATAGAATTATGGTAATAGAAATTAAAGCATCACTTCATGATTATCAATACTAAATAGGAACAAAAGGAATGAATTAATATTCACAATATTCTAGAATTTTTCTACACATTAATTTCAAACTAAGATGGAGACTAGTGAATGTAAGAAGCAATAAGGGTAATTCCTCACCTTGGGTGGATGTTTCTCTGATTTGGAACGTCCTTATGAGGTGAGTGTAAGGATCTTGTTGGGACTGGTTGAAGGAGAGAATGTCCTTCAAGGTAGACACTTGTGGGTAGTACTTGGGCATAAGGTTACAAGTTATTAGTGAGTCGCAACTGAGTTGACTCAGATGAGTTATCTAAATAAGAGGCTGATTGAGCCAGTGATTAGGGAATTACTTGTTGTAGCACAAGTATTTCTGTACTCTTGGTTCTGTGGCGACACTTCATATCCCCAGAAATTATCTTAAATACCAAGCTAGAGCTGGTTTAGTTCCAACCTTGCTAAGGAACTGGGCGAGTCAACTCACAACTGAGTTTGAGAGAGGTTTTAGATATAGACAGGTGTTGGGCTTTATACCTGAATAGCGTCTGATCTAGTTGTTGACATAGGGTAGAGTTGGATTGATTTCACTAAATCAGGACCTCACCCTGTAATATAGAGGTTGATTGAATCAACAAGCTGGTGACTCGTAGACGACTCTGTTTTAAAACTCGGTTTGGGTATATCTGTTACCTGTAAATGTGAACTGTTCTAGGCGTTTCTATGGGCCAATTGGATCATTCCGATCAATGACTGATACGTGCTATAGAGGAGTATCGCTTTCGAAGAAACGGGTGTGACTAGTAGCGAGTCTGATCGGGTTTCTGGGAAGCCGAGTTGATGCAAATTCATCGAGTCTGCACTGCGCTGATGGAACCTCAGTCCGGCTAACTGTTGAGGTCAAAGGAGCCCTCCCTCTTTGTCATCTTCTCAGCAAGGGAACGGGTCAGACCTGCCTCTGACTCGTTCTTCTAAAAGGGATGAGTCGAGTTACGACAAAAGCCATTTTGGTGAAAATAGAATGGGGTTGGGACAATGAGTTGGCGCTCAGTCGACTCAGTTGGTTCCGACTGATTTGAGTTACACCAGCAGCTCCTTCTCCAAACCTCCTTCTTCTCTGGAATGGAACGATCAAATCCGATCCTGACTCGTCTCTTGTTGGAACTGAGTTGGGTCGCAATAGCAGCTGGAAACTCATTCCAGTAGCTGGCTCTCTCTCTTTCCTTCTTTCTCTATCTCTCTCTCTCCTTCCTTCTTTCTCTCTTTCTTAGCAGGGAAATGAGTCGGATCTGTCCCTGACTCGCTTACTGTGGTGGCTGAGTCGAGTTGCTACAAAGCATGCAACTCGCTCCAGCAGCCGACCCTATCTCTCTCCCTCTTTCTCTTTCCGTCTCTTTATTTAACTCTCCTTGAAAAATGCCCTAATTCCTAACTATTTATAGCCTTTCCCGTTCTAGATATTTCTATGGGTAATTGTGGTGATTAGCGCCTGTTTAGTCATAAGGATTCCGAGAAAACCCATCATCAGGTCTTTGTAATAATCAGATCGTATGCATGGATTTCTGTGATTGTCCCTAATGGACTTTAGGTGAGGTGGGCCACACGATGAACAACTTGGATGTGTGAAAGGTTTGGTTTTATGGAACGTGGATCTTTTGGCCAGATTAGAGAAGATGACCCATTGGTCATGGTGATTTTGCAACGATCGGCTGATCCAATGATCAGGGCCATTAGGATGGTTCAGATGACTCTTGGGACGCATGTGGGGTCCACTTTAAGATGACAGAATGCTGAAGACTAAACGTGATTAGCCGCACGAAGGCGGTTTGTGCTGATCAACAATCTCGTCAACTTCTCATGATTTTCTCAGCTAGCTACGAGATTTCTAATAGCGCTAATGCCGACGTCCAGGATTTGCTCGAGAGAAGCTTCTAGAGACCAACGATCGGACGAGATGGGTTGTTTCTATAAGTGGAAAGATTCTTTACGCTTTCAGCTGAGTAGGGAGCCATATTCGGAAGTGGTAGGCGTGACTAAGACGCTGGTGCGATGCGTGGGAGGGCTCCGAATGCTCTAGACGAACAGATTTTCCAGCAAAGAGTTGTTGAAGTGGACGCAATGACGTGGATTTATTTCCAGCAGAAGTTTTTGTGCCAAGCTGTTTGGGGCGGACTATCGTGCACGGGAGCGTGTACCAACACTTGTAAGGCGAACGTTGTTACGGTCGGTGGGCCCCACCGATCACGATGGACGGTCTGGATCACGGAGATGGTCCCTTATAGTGGGTCGTTTCATGATGACGAATGGACGGTTATTTTTTAATGCGAGCGCAGCGGGAAATCGGGTGGAATCCCTGATTTTTGAGTTTTCATCGAGTCAAACTCTATTTGACCCCCCATGATCGTTGTTACGGTTTTGTGTACATGCGTGGATAAAAATGAGGCTACGTGATGTATTCGATAAATCCATTCCAACCATTTCTCTTTAATAGGGTTGTTGGACTATCCCACTAAAGATGAGTTGGATCCAACGTTCAAGTGGGACATACTTCCAAAGTTTTAGCTCTAATTTTGGATTCCTACTGGTCCGACGGTTAGATCATTCTGAAATTGAACATTAACGGCTACAAAGGGTCCAAGGGACTACTTAATCAGAAATCAACTGTTGGATTGGGGATTCAATGACTCGATACATATTCATACTATTAATTACCATTATTATGACATTTTAATAACGTTATTATTATTATTATTATTATTATTATTATTAGTAGTAGTAGTAGTATTTATAATTTCTTGTACTTTTCTCTAATTGTTTATGTGAATCACACCCAGATCAACGCCATTTATTCATTCACTCGGCCCATATAGGGCTTTAATTAGAAGATTTAGTTATTTTAATTGTAAGTGGGTCACAATACATGGGTCTCAACTTATGGTTTTCGGTTTATTTTAAATTAACAATTGAATTTGTGAATTTAATATTCTAATTGTTGAGATTTAGTGGTAGGTTGTAAGTTTTGTGACTTATTAAATAATGGTTAATAACTTAGGTTTTATGGACCCTCATACAGATTATAGTTTATAACGATAACACCCGAGTACGCAAAAGTAAGGAGTGTTACAGTCCATTCTTAAGTGCCCTACATTTACCAATGTGCCATGCGTAGAATATATAACACCGTCCATTTTTTGATAACTCATGTTTGAGTGTGCCATACATCCTAGTGTGCAATGTGTAACATATGCCACCATCATCTTCAAATGTCTTACATGTGCGAATGTGCCATATGCACCATACACATGCCATTGTGCCACATGTGTGCATATACAACTGCACATCTTCTTTTTCCCACGCATGCAGCTACACATCTTTAAGTGTGTCAATATGTCACATGTGCCATGCTCATCTTTAAGCACCCAACATGTGCAATGCATTACATGTGTTATTGTGTCACATGTGCTGCCACATATGCTACACTTGCACCATACATGTCAATATGCCACATGTGCTACCATTCATCTGTATTCAAAACATGATGATACCTTGTGCATATGTATGTGTAGACCGTGACAATACAAGACCTACCATAACCCAACAAATTTAGAAATATAGAAACATTTCTAAAAAAAAAAAACAAAAATTTCTTCAAAATTAATATAGAAAAATTACTATTCATTTCTTACTATTTTCTAGAAATAAAAATCTCCAGCAAATGAATTGCCTACTGACAATAGACTTTGCTACTGGATGGTTTTCTATAAGCCTCACAATATTGTATTTGTTTTATCCATCCATCCATTTTGGATTGTTCGTTTAGGAACTAAGGCAGATTCAGATCTCAGGTAGACCATGCCACAGGAAAACAATGGTAATTGATCACTCACCATTGAAAACTTTCTAGAGTAAGGTTTATTTCCCATCCAACTTATTAGTTTGTTTACAAAGACCTGGATGAAGGGAAAACACAAATATCAGCTTAATTCAAAACTTTTGTGGTGGGTGTTGAATACCACTGTTTTCTGTAGTGTGGTCCACCTGAGATTATGGTCAACTTCATTTTTGGGCTCATCCCATATAATGAACTGGAAAAAATAGACGGTGTGGGTATCGTCCAATGGCTAGTGGCTACTGAGACACTCTCAGTACTCAGCAGGTAAACGGTCTACCAATTTCCTTTAGCATGTTTGATTTTTTGGCTCAGCTTAATTAGCTTGTAAATGGATAATAATTATTTACCTAGAGTTAATAACTACGTATTTGGCAATGCATACAGTGACTCCTTGGTTTTTTTTTTTTTCTAATAACTAAAATGGAGAAATTTGCAAAATATATGTGGAGTCCACCTTGATGTATGTGGCTTATCCACACCTCCCATTTGTTATGCGATCGGAATTTAGGGTGTGAGGCCAAAAATGAAACGGATCCAAAGCTTAAGTAGACCACACCCCCAAGGAATAGTGGGAATCAAATGACTACCATTAAAAACTTCTTAGGCCCCTCGTAGTTTTTGATATTTGTGTTTTATCCTTATTCATTTCCGTGAACCAATCATATAATAAATAAACCTGAACGTAGAACCAGTGAAAGAAACATTACGATAAAGTAGATGGACGACACAAATATATAATATACATTAAGGTTGGACCATGAATTTAAGTCAACACTTTTGAACTCGTTTTCGAGGTGGAATTAATTACTTATTTTCAAACCATGTGGAAAAGGCAATGATTACTTATTTACTAAGGATTTACTTGTATCATTATAAATCAAACAGCCCAGAAAAGTTTTTCCTCCGATCCAAATAGGCCAGTAAAATTCACGAATGTAAAATTCTCCGATCCAACTGTCGTTATCATCCAAGGAAGGGCTTACCTGATAAATGGTCTGAATCCTGCACACGTTTTGCTGTCGTTGATAAGTCAGGCGACAAAATGTTTCAGGCGTGCGGAATTTTAGACCATTAAGCTCTTCCTTCCACGAGAAGAAATGAGGCAGGACAGTCTGCTAAGTTTCCTCACATCTACTGGCCCACAGAATTCCATAATTGATGAGTCATAGATGGGTGATCCAAACCGTTCATTTCGTTTTCCTACTACGGATGATGGATAAGGGCTAGACTGGTATAACTGAGGAGAATATAGTAACGGTTAAGGATAAAATATTCACTGAGAAGAACAAGTCCAAATATCAAAGGGTTGGGATCTTCTCATCCGGCTAGGATGTCCCCTATCCAAAGTGAGACCCTCAATATCAACGGTCTTGATCTCCCTAAAATGGTCGACATGCAGAAAATCTTGTGTCTGCAAACCACACGTTTGCTGGTCAGCAGGATACTATAATTCCTCGCGAAGAAACTACCTTTTGAGGAGGAATAGAAGGGTGTGATACTCACTCCATGTTTCTTCCAAGTGGTACCCATATTTAGTAATCTGGACGGTTGGGCTCCACCATTTATGGACACTGACCCAACAATCTCACTCGTTAGAAGTTCCTGACCCTTCCAGTGGGAACATGAAAATATACAGCTAGAGGAGAATATAGCAAAGATCCTGATTGGACGAGAAATCCAAAAATTGAACGGCTAGGATCTTCCTATTAGTGGGATCTTTTGGATTAGCCCATTTAATTAATGGTTCGGATACTCTGATCAGTGACATCATGCTAGTCGGGCCCACCACATGGGTCAACCTACACCGCAGAAGAAAGGGATCCGAATCTCACATCACCTACCTGTTTCATTAGCCGCCGAATCGGTTCGTTTGCTCATCTCGCAAGGCAACGCCGATATGCTGTTGTCGACACTAATGTGCGTTTACCATTATTTTGAAAATGGTGGTGACCCTATAACCAGGGGCGGGCTCAACATTCTTGGGGGCCTTAGGCAAATTACAAAGATGAGGCTTTTTAGTTTAAAATTAAAAAAATAAAAAAAAATTAATAATTTAAAATTAAACCATAAATTTGCTTCTTGACTTTTTAGATGCAAAATTACTAATTAAACTTTTGTATTCAAGTTTACCCAATAAATCAATTTCGATCGATAAAATTGCTAAACCGTTCATAAGGTGAATCTTAGATGGATGAAAGGAAAACATAAATATCAGCTTATCCAAAATTTCTGCCGCTTGCAGAAAAGCTTTTAATGGTGAGCATTCAATATCCACTTTTCTTCTACATTGTCGTCCACTTGAGCTTTGGTTCTGCCTCACGTTTTTTCTAATATTCTAAAATGGGATGAAGAAATGGATTATCGGAATAAATATAACACATATAATAATGTGGACCCACAGAACTCAGGGCTACAGGAATCCCTAAAGTGACCTGCCCGCAATCCGCGTTATTGTGAGAATAATGAATTTAGAATTGTACAGTACTCTAGCAGTGTTATAATTAATAAGTAGTCACTCCTAGATTATTAATATAGCCTATTTTGACTCTGTCCAATCCGTCTAAATTAGGTGATCCATTCTAGATAGGCTAAATTACAAAAAATCCATTGATTTAACCATTCTATCTTCCAATTAGTGAGAATTTGTATGTTGAATTCAAATAATTTGTTTAGTATACAAGAATCAACTAGTTAGGAGAGATCCAGCCATTGTGTGTTTTTGTTTTTGTTTTTCATGAACCAACTAAATTGGGACTCACTTTTATATCTGTTTAATTTAATTTAAAAATGTTCAAAGGTTGCAATTTCTCAATGCATGTGTATAGATTACCAAACGCTATCAGAGTATTAAAAGCCTATTCCTATAATCTTGGGCCTTCATAATTAGGGGGCCTTAGGCGATTGCCTCACCTGCCTACCCCTTTGAGCCGCCCCTGCCTATAACCATAAACAAGTCGCAAATTTTCAAAAATCCAGACTGTCCAAAATTCTCAACCGATTATGGTTGAAGCATAACAAAATTTTATAATGATAACAAAAACTTTAGAATGATATGATGGTAATGGCCATCTGTTTTCTCTTTTAGGAACTGGACCCCTCAACATCCATTTTGATGGCCGACTACCTAAGCTTTCTTGATAAGTGTATGTGACCCACGATTTGGACGGTCCGCATAGCAGTGCATGAGAACCATGTGCGAAGAGAGGATGAGTCAGAACTATATTTCAAAATGATAGCAAGCTACTCAGGTGGGCCACAAGGTGGAAATCAACTGTACTCTGATAATTCCTTGGGTTTATATAAGTTTTGGTTATATTTGTGTTTTTAGTTCATTCATGTTTATATGACCTTATCATGTGACTATATGAACATGTTGAATGGAAAATAGGCATTACGATGGACCTCACGATGATTTCAACAGTAGGCATACTTGTGGTGTAGTCCACCTATGCCCTTGATCCACCTTATTTTTGGGCTTTTGTGGACATTAGCCTTGCGTTTGTGGGGCATGCACATGTACGATGGTGTCACGTCTAGTGCAATTATTATGACTTGGCTTTTAATGGGGGTAACGTGGACTAAGAATGGTATATTTGAATGATATGAGTAGCTACTTGCTCATGAAAGTCTAGAATCTAGAAGCTAGACCCGAAGAATTGCTTTGGGTTGGGAAATTAAAGACTCTTCAATTAAAGATGATTCTTAGATGAGATCTGCCACTAAATATTTTAAGAACATTTGTGATGGGTGAGGGAAGAGATTAGGCTTCCTCAGTTGCCCCGCGCTTTCAGGCAATTTCTACTTTATGGGATTTAGGATTATATTTTTTTAAAAGATTTTCAAAATTCTAAAAAACCTTTTATTAATAAATTAGCCAATTACTAACAATACCGTAAATCAACTAGTGAGCCACTATTCTCCCAAATCACCACTAAGAAAATCCTAATATTTCAACTTAGGATAAGTTTGGAGGAAATGGTAACTATGAATAAGAGGAAGAAATGAAAGAATGCAATATGCAAATGAGGCAACAATGCATACAAAAATATTAGCAATTAATAAGCCAGCAGTCACTCAGGTCACCATTGAAGAGATCACAATGTCTCAACTTAAGGTGATTTGAAGGAGTTAATTATTACTAAAAAAAAAGAAGACAAATGCAATGTGCATATGCTCAAGAAAAGTATAAAAGATTTCAAGTAGAACTTAACTTATGATCTACTAGGATCCAAAAATTTAGTAAGATGTAGAGCATACAATTAACAAATGCTTACACTATAAGCAAGTGGTGTATGAGAAGTGAAATATGTAAAATGTGAATAGAAAGAAAATAAAATAAGCAAGTTGAATTGCATTCAATACATGTAGAAATATGGGAGAATAAAGTGAGAGCTATAACACCCCTAATAAGAAAAGGTAATAGTAGATCTCATATTCTGACCCTAATCTCTCGATCTTGGGTGGTAAAGATGACTTGAATGCTAATATAAGCTGGATTAGAAGGCTTGAATGGGTGGGGCACACTTTTACTCCACTTTCGCCCCTCACACGCTTACTCTCATTGTTCTAAAGTTAAGTGTTGAATTTCAAGTATCAAATCTCCCGTGCATGACAAGTGTCAAGGTTCAATGGTATGAAAATGAGAGGGAGAGCCTCTATTTTATAAATGTTAGCTAGAGAATCAGGTAAATTATGGCAATTTGGAGGGCAAATATGCCATTTGGTATGATCTAAGGTTGCAGGACGTCACATTATAGATTTATCTTAACAAGTGGTAAAACATGTACTTTCAACGTAAAGGGAGGTAATTAAAATCACCATTTTATCCTAGGGTAGCAACGCTTGACTGCTAGTTTTACTAAATCATTATCGGATAAAATTTTAAGAGATCCTACTATTTGTCTAGATTTGTAAAGATTTGGACAGCGATGTGATCACGGCGTGTACACAATTTTTGCATTTTTGGCTCAAGAGACTTTGGGATCCAATCATATTATTGGCTTACTGACGTGAGCCTGGGGAGTAGCCTTGTTCCCACCTATGCTCGTTGAACTTATGCGGTGCATAAATTCCCTCATAAATGAAATGGAGTGGCGCTATTAACACCACTTAGGTGGAGGTTTTCTCTCTAAACTTACTCACCAAGATTAATGGCCTAGTGGGGCCAAGCAGCCTTATTGGAATGAGTATTGGGTCAGTTGGATGAGTTGCTAAAAGAGGATTTAGCTTCACAAGTTATTTCTTCTTATCTAAGGTATGTGTATAATTAGCTGATGCAGGGTGTCTATTATCATTAAAAAAAATAGATTTACAGTGTGATCGAACCTATAAATCACGATGGCCATCAAAGCTCCCACCTTTGCTAAGATCGGACATGCGTCGGTAGTACTCAATTGAAAGTGCTCTGGTTAAGTACGTACTTGATGGCACGAGGACTCCACCACAAAACAGTGGAGAGAGTGACGCCCACCATTAAAAACTTCTAAAGGCTACAAAATTAAGTTTTCGATCCAGGTGATTTTTTTTTTTTTTTGGTCTTTTTTTTTTTGTTTTTAATGTCTATGTTAACTTATAAACAGGTTGGATCTTAAATAAACATCATCGGTGGACATTAGGAAGGTTTCAACGGTAGGTGTTACTCTCTCCACTATTTTCTTTGGTGTGATTCACTACAACTTTGGATATGCTTAATTATTTGGTTTATGTCCTAAAATGATCTCTTCAAATGGATGAATGGTGTGGATACAATACATACATCATGGTGGACCCACAAAACTTGGTGAGGTCACTTCAACGTGTGTCGGTGGGTATTCCCAAGCTGCTGACAAGTTGAGTAGCGGGGCTCGTTACTCACATTTTGACGCTACTGAAGTGACGTCACTTGGCCTCACCATGATATATGTGTTATATCCCTGCTGTCCATTCATTTTTAGAGATTGTTGGGGAAAAATATGGCAAGTCCGGAGACTCAGTTATGAAATGGATCAGCTTTAATGAAACTATCCGAGAGTCCGAGCCAACAGTTCGGACCGAAATTAGATAAAGCTTAAAGGAGAGACTTAGCTCGGATTTGTAGAGGACATGAATTCCAACCGAAGCTGAAAGAGTTAAGAGCCTTGAGTTAGACACATCAAGTTGACTCGGTTAACGAGGCAGCAATGTTTAAAGAGACCTATTAAAGGCCATAAAATTGAAAGCCACCCGACCAACCACGAAACCAACCTATGAAAGGTTGGTCGTAGTGTCGGCAATCGGATAGAAGAAAAACGTCGGTTCTGAACCAATGTGGATTCGTCTAACAGTGGGTAAACAACTTTCTTTGTAAGACAACCAAGATTGCGAATCTATTAAGGCCGAGCTAAGCAAGGAAGAGATGATGTAATCTTAAACACCGTCCCGAAAATCTTGTAAAAGGATCTCGGACCCCGGAAACCTCGGGATCAGGAAGTATCCATAAACAAAATAATAACTAGATCGAATCTCCCGGTAAATCAGGAGAGAATCCCCTTACGTCGCGACCTCTCACTCTTATAAAAGGAAGGCTCTCCAGGATTAAAAGATACGCAACAAAAACCCTAGAAAACTCCTCTTCCTGAGCCCTTATTGACTTAAGCAGCGGAGGACCCCCGGCCCAAGCCAGGGTCTCTCTTTCTCCTTCATTATATTGCAGGTCAAAGCACGGGAAGAGGCTGACCCAGTTTTTTGCATCAACAGTTTGGCGCCGTCTGTGGGAACCGTAAGAAAAGCCATTTTTCATATTCCAATCACAATTGAAATTATGGTGACAATTAGGAGGACGATTCAAGAGGAAGAATTGAATGAGGTTGCTATCACAGGACCGGCAAGCGCAAGCGCAGTTTAAAATTCACCCAATAACCGTCAGGGTTCTGCGGCACAACAAACCACATCAGCTGCAGCCAATAATTAGCGGAACCGCAACAATGAGCCGTTAAATTGGAAGGTTCAGGAGATCCGGTTTGATATGAATGTGATGAAGCAGATGCTGGAGCAGATGTACCGACAACAGATGCAGCCGCCTCAGTAAGGGCAGGCAGCACATGTCCCCTCACCAGCAGCTCACCCTCAGCCTACTATTCTGTAATCTTTCCATCAACAAAGTCAACCTTGGGATTCTCCCGAGCCAGCACCGGCTCACTCTGCTACAGCCGTCCTACCTCCTACCGATCTCCGACATGAGATAGATCGAAGGAGGCGCCGCCGACCTCCTGTTGAAGGTACGACGGATAGCCACGAGCCTTGGAAAGCTGACATCTATGACTTCAAAAAGGAAGTAAGGGAAGAAATGGCAAAAGAGATGGCAGACACGAAACAGGGTCGGAATATATATCTAACCAAATTAGAGGCAAAAGCATCCCCTTTTATGGACAAAATAATGCAGGCTCGGTTACCAGAAAGGTTTGGGCTACCTCAAATCACTCCTTTCACTGGGAAGACCGACCCAACTGAGCATATCGAATGTTTCAGAACCTACATGGAATTGCATGATGCCTCGGATGCTGTGATGTGTCGAGCCTTCTCTCTTACGTTGACCGATGTAGCTCGACTTTGGTTCAAGCAGCTGAAACCGAGATCTATTAGTTCATTTATCGAACTCAGCGATGCTTTTCTCACCAACTTCATAGGTGGGAAGAAGAAACTGAAGCCCCCCGCACACCTGAATAATATAGTTCAGAAGCAGGGAGAGCTATTGAAAGATTACATAAAGCGTTTCAACTTTGAGTCTCGCTAGGTTCGAAAATATTCAAAAGAAACAACACTCAATGCACTTATGTAAGGGGTCAATGACAAGCCATTCCTAGCATCTCTGGATAAAAAAACCCGCCAGACACTCTAGCAGAGTTTATGGCTCGGTCGGACAAATATGCAGACGCCGAGGAAACGCGAATCATGTGTGAGAGAGCCCAGAACGTAAAATCCTTGATCAAAGAGTCAGCCAAAAAAGAAGCCGACTCGACTAGAGGAAAGAAGTGTAAGGATGATCAGGCACGCGATGACCGAAAGTCGGGCAAACGACCCAACCGAAGGTTTTCCACATATGCCCCCCTGAACAAGACTCAGGAGTGGGTGTTGATGAAAATCAAAAGTGAAAGCTTCGTCAACTGGCCCAGCAAGCTCCGAAGCAATCCCAATTAGCGGAATAAAGACAAGTATTGCCATTATCATCGAGATCACGGGCACAATACGAGCGACTGCTATCACCTGAAGGAAGAAATCGAGCGACTAATAAAAGAGGACCGACGCAGAGAACATGTGGTGAGAGCCGAGACTGCGGAAGAACGCTCGAGCGAAAATTGACCCATGGAGGAAATCCAGACTATCATCGGTGGTCCCCGAGGTGGAGGCGACTCAAATAACGCTCGAAAAAATCACGCCAGAAGCCTCAACCGACCCGAGTCAGAGCTTATGATAATAGCTCGACCTTCAAAAGAAAAGAAAAGAGAAAAATATTGTATCTCATTTAAGGATGAGGATGCTTAGGGTATCTGTCACCCCCATGATGACACATTAGTTGTCACTCTCACCATCGTAAATTGAAATGTGTTCCGCATCTTAGTCGGCATGGGATCGTCGGCTGACGTACTGTTTGCTCAAGCGTTCGATAAAATGGGAGTTGAATGATCGACACTACGACCGGTTCGTACCCCATTGGTCGGATTCTCAGGAGGACAGGTATTCCCAGAAGGGATTATCTCACTGCCACTCACAGCCGGGAACCCTTCGCACTAAACGACGATAATAGTTGATTTCCTGGTAGTTGACCAATCGTTTATGTACAACGCCATACTCGGTCGACCCTCTCTGAGTCTCCTCTAGGCCGTGGTATCTACATACCACTTCTCCATGAAATTTTTGACTGAGTCGGGAGTAGGAGTCGTTAAAGAAGACCAGCAAGACGCGAGACGTTGTTACGTAACAGCTATAAAAGTTCCTGCCGAGAAATCTCCAACCAAAGTATCGATAATCGAATCGTTAGACCCCCGAGCCGAGACTCATGAACGGGGGCAACCAGTTGAAGATCTTATCTCGGTACTTTTGAACGAGACAGATGGATCCAAGGCAGTGCAAATTGGCTCGTCTTTGCAATCGCCATTAAAAGATAATTTGATAGCACTGCTCCGACGATATGCTGATGTGTTTACATGGAGCCATGAAGATATGCCCGGGATCGACTCGTCAGTGATCACTCACCGACTCAACATCAATCCGACTTATCGATCAATTCTACAGAAGCGAAGGCCACTCGGTCCCGAAAGGTACGTTGTTATTGAAGAAGAGGTCAGTAAGCTCCTCAAGGCAAAATTCGTAGAAGAGTTATACTACCCGGAATGGGTAGCTAATGTCGTACTTATGAAGAAAGCCAATGAGAAGTGGCGAGTCTGTATTGACTATACCGACTTAAATAAAGCCTGCCTAAAGGACAACATCCCTCTTCCAAGGATAGACCAGTTGGTAGATAGTACTGCGGGACATGAACTCTTTAGCTTTATGGATGCGTATTCAAGGTATAATCAAATTGTAATGCATCAATCCGATAAATTTAAAACCGCCTTTGTCATTGACAAAGGCCTTTATTGTTACCGAGTGATGCCATTTGGTTTGAAAAATGCTGGTGCTACTTATCAAAGATTAGTGAACAAAATCTTTGCTCGACTGATCGGCCGAACCATGGAGTATATATTGATGACATGCTCGTCAAAAGTGTACACGAAGCCGACCATATAACCGACTTAGAAGAAATATTCCTTATCTTACGCGAATACCGAATGACGCTAAATCCGAGTAAATGCGCTTTTGGTGTAAGCTCAAGAAAGTTCCTCAGTTTCCTAGTCAGTCAGCGAGGGATAGAGGCGAACCTGAAAAAAATAAAAGCCCTGCTCGACATGGAATCTCTGAAAACGATTAAAGACATTCAAAGGCTGACTGGGCGAGTAGCGACATTCAATTGTTTCCTGTCTAGAGCCACGGATAAATGTCTCCCATTCTTCAAACAATTGAACGGATGATATACGGTGGATTGGACGGAAGAGTGCGAAGCTGCGTTCCAGCAACTAAAGTCTTATCTCGGATCTCCACCTCTCTTATCGAAGCCCGAATCAGGAGAAGCTCTGCTGCTGTATCTAGCGGTGTTCGAGGCAGCAGTTAGCTCGATCCTGGTACGAGAGCACGAAGGGAAGCAGTTGCCGGTTTACTATGTCAGCAAAACACTATTACCGGCAAAAATGAGGTGCCCACTATTGGAAAAAGTGGCCCTAGTTCTAGTAGTCTCCTCGCCGACTTCGCCCATATTTCCAAGCCCATACCATTGTCATTATGACCGATATCCCGCTACGTCAGATTCTACAGAAACCGAAGGCATCCGGCCGACTTACGAAAGGGGCAATCGAAATCAGCGAATTCGATATTCAGTATAAGCCGAGAGTAGCGATTAAAGGGCAAGTCGTGGCTGACTTTATTACTGAAGTGACACTACAAACCAACCCATTACTTAAACATTCGACCGAGCCCGTTGAAGAGTCGACTACTGCTTCTCCTGAGTTATCGCCCGACCCCATTCCCTGGAAGCTGTGCAGGGGTAGTTTTGGAAACTCCTGATCATACCTACATGCAGTATGCCTTAAGACTTGGATTTCAAGCTTCGAACAATACAACCGAATATGAAGCATTGTTATTCGGCCTCCGACTCGCGGCCAGCTTGGGCATTACGCATCTGAATATTTTCAGTGACTCTTAGCTGGTTGTCAACCAAGTTACCAATGTGTATCAAACATGAAAAGAGCAATTAAAAGCATACATGGAAAAAGCTAAAGAGCTAATTAGCGGCTTCCAGTTTTGTATCGTCACTCGGATCCCTCAGACAGAAAATGTCAAAGTCGACCTATTAGCAAAACTCGCCTCTACCGATGAAGACGACTTACCCAGGTCTGTTTTGATTGAGTACGTCACTAAACAGAGTATTAACGAACCAGTTAGCTCGACTGTACAAACGATTGACTCAGAACCTACTTGGCTTGATCCGATCGTCCAGTATCTCGATAAAGGTGAGCTGCCTGAAAACCGTGCCGATGCCTGATGACTGAAGGTCTAAGCCTCCCATTACACCATACTTAACGGGACTTTATACAAGAAAGGTTATTATACTCCACTGTTGCGATGCCTTAACCCCAGTGAAGCTGACTATGTACTACGGGAAATCCACAGAGGGATCTACGGAAATCATTCAGGAGGACGATCACTCGCGCATAAGGTCATACGACAAGGATACTACTGGCCAACATGACTCTCGTAAGCTCATTCAGAGATGCAACAAATGTCAGAGATTCGCGGTCATCTCGAGACAACCTCCCGAAGCGCTGACGCCTATGACTGGACCTTGGCCCTTTGCACAGTAAGGAATCGACATCATAGGGCCACTCCATATGGGAAAAGGCCAGACCAAGTTCGCTATTATAGTTGTGGACTATTTTACGAAGTGGGTTGAGGCTGAGCCACTGACAAAAATAACCGAATAGAAGATCACTGATTTTGTATGGAAGAACATTGTCTGTCAGTTCGGGGTACCTCGAACCATTGTTACCGACAATGGAAAACAGTTCGACAATAGGAGCTTTCGCGAGATGTGTGACAATCTCGGAATCAGAAATGTGTATTCATCGCCCCACCATCTTCAGACGAACGGACAGGTTGAGGCGGTCAATAAGATCATTAAACAGCATCTCCGGACCAAGCTTGACTGAGCCAAAGGAGCATGGGCTGAAGAACTCCTGAAGATATTTTGAGCATATCGAACTACAACTCAAACCATCACGGAAGAAACTCCTTTTTCCCTTACTTATGGCTCGAAGGCCGTCACTTCCGTCAAGATCGGGTTGCCTTTAGCCCGAGTCAGTTCGTTCAATGCAGAAGATAATAAAGAACTCTTAGCACTCGGATTCGATCTTATGGATGAACAAAGAGAAAGAACTTGGTTATGTGTGGGGGCTCGGCAACAGCAGGTAGTGCGGTTATATAATACCCGAGTCAAGGTCAGACGTTTTCGAGTTAGGGATATAGTTCTTTGAAAGACGTTTCTCAACACCAAGGAAGTCAGCTCGGGTACACTGGGACCCAACTGGGAAGGACCTTATATTGTCTCAGGTACCATCCGACCGGGGACATATCGGTTAGAAGACCTAACTGGACGTTTATTGCTTCATCCGTGAAATGCCGAGCATCTAAAAATCTATTATCCCTAAAGTCGGCATAACAAAGCAATAAAAAAAGGCTAAAAAATAACAGGCATGTAAACTGAGTCAAAATGAATAAAATGAAACTGATCATATTCATTTATCAGTATGTTTGTTACATTGGGTTGTATCTCGCTTCAGCGTTACATTGATTAGACTAGAAAGGGCTGGGGGCAAAAAGAAAGATTGGCCACAACGTACAAATCTCTTCCTCGGCTAAGACTATTCTCGAGCTTGCATAAGGCTGGTGTGAGTGCCAAAAATGGAGCTGATGATGGTACCAAACCAAGAATGAAGTCGATGATGGTACCAAAAACTGAGCTCCGAGACTATCAAAGGTCGCTCGTGACAACCTCTGGAGCTGGAGTCGCTTCAGATTCCACCTCGGTATCACCCGCAGCATCATTAGACTCAGCCACTTCAGTCGCCGGATCCTCGAGAGGCCCCTCTTCGAATCTCGAGATATCAAGATTGGGATAAAATTGCTTCACCACTTGGATGTAAGCTTGGTACCCGCTCGCGTATAGGCGATCCATCTCATCTTCAAATTCCAACGATTCAAGGAAGTCTTTTACAGCCTTCTCCCCTGCCTCTTTCCTGGACACCTCGAGTGTAGCTTTCATATCGGCCTTCAACCGAGCCAGCTTCTCGTCAGAGGTGTCACGAGCCAGGCGGAGTTGCTGACTCTCATCATGGGCTTCCTTCAGTAGCTGAGCCATCCGATCACATTCACCTCTAGCATCTTCAACCGCCTTCCGAGTAAGGCCCAACTCGCTAGTTAAATGGTCGACCTTAATCGAGGTAATCTCAAGTTGAGCCTCTACCTTTGCCGCCTGTTTCCGAGCCATTTCGACGCCCCCCACATTTCTCCGGACCTTCTCAGCCTCGGTTAGATCTCCGCTAGCCCTCAGCAAGCAAGGAGCGAGCCGCATAAAGAAAGGACAAAGTTTGATTAAAACCGAAAGAGACAATGAGCTAAAAGACAAATTCGTATCCTACTTGAAGCAAGATCTTCGCAGCGTGAGAGAGTATCCGACTCCCAGGGGCTTCAAAGATGGAATCGAACTCCTCGATCTCAGCAAAAATAGCCCAAGGGACCATGTCTGTCATGGCCCGACGGAAGCACGATTGCTCCTGTGGAGCCGATTCTCCCCTTGAAGTCTCTCCTCTTTGCTCTTCCCTTCGCCCTGAGACCCGTTCTGCAATGGGTCCCGACTCAGGAGCTGCCCGAGACTCGACCGGAACGTCCTCCACCCTCTATTCGAGGTCAGAAAGAACAACTACGGTCAGGACGGCTGAAGTGGTGGCGACTGGGGCGGAAGGCTCCGCAATCGAGGGAGTAGTTTTTGCGTTCTTCGGAGGCCAGGGCTCCGACAGAAGAACTGACCTGGGAGGAGCCTTCAACTTTGCCTTCAGAAGGGGTCGAGCTTCGGCCATTTTTGTGTCGGATAAAATGCAGAAGTCAGAAAAATTCGAGGAAGATATGTTCGAATAGCTTAAAGATACCTGTTATGAACGAATCCAAGCCCGAAAGAAGAAGACGCTCTGGTTGCAAAAGAGACTTCTAAGACCTATCTTCCGGACTCAACGTCCATAGGCCCCTAATTCGAGCTAAAGCGTTGGCTACTAGCTTGAGTTTCTTCTTGGGAATATATGTACAATATGTTCAGTCAGACTTAGGAGGATTACAACAAGACAAAACGAGGGAAAGGGCATGCCGAGTCACCTGCTACAGAAAATACCTAGGGAATGAGAGGTTCGAATAGCCCAGGCTCGGCAGTCTCCCAGCGACCACATGCCCAGAACCACCTCTCTCTCCAGTGTTTATTAGAGGTAAGAGGGTCGGTTATCAAGGAACCGCCCTTGTTCCGCCAAGTGCTTAAGAAATACCAACTGGGCTGCGAAGTGTTCGGCCGAACCTGATATAGGTAAAAGAACTCGTCCATGGTCAGTGTGGGCTGTTCTATCTCAGCCCACAACACTGCACATTCGAGCAAGTTCCTCCACCCATTCGAAACTATCTGTCCGGGCGCAATCTTGAGTAGGGAAAGAAACTCCCGAACAACGGGTTGTAATGACAGACGCATGCCACACTGCATGGCGACTTGAAAAATTGCGACCATCCCAGGAGGGGGATGGTCGGGCAATTCATTAGGACGCGGAAGTTGAAGAATTACTGAGTCGGGAACATGATACTCTACTTGGATCTTATCTAAATCTGTCTCAGTCAAAATTGAGGGGATCGACCCCTTCTTTTTGTCTCCGACCTCATCACTCTCGACAGCCTCTCCTTCTTCAGCTGTCGACTCAGCAAGCCGAGCCGATTTTCGTAGGGGAATCGATTCAGTGGTTCCCCCAAACTCAACCCTCGTCGGTCTCCTGGGAAGAGCTGACTAAGAGGTTTCTAATTCTTCTTCCTCTTTTAAATCGTTCTTAGGGAAAAAGGGGGTAGGTCTGCGCGGGGCATGTTTTAAGATAGAGGAACCCTCTGGAGTGGGATGTTCTGCTGAAATCTCATTGGACATCCTAGCAGTGAGCTGGAAAGCCTCATTGACACTTATCGCCATCTCTGTCAGTAAGGAAGGTGATTCGGAAACATTCTAAAGATGCTCCATTTCGCCCTCATCACCGGAAATCCCCTCCTGGGGACTTGAAGGATGCATTATCACTGAATGTCAAAGAAAAAAAAGGGAGGGAGAGAAGACTCACCAAAGAGGCAAAAAGCACGCGGTTGAGGAGGAAGGAAGAAAGCAAGGATATAGAAAAATGGCGGATTGCAAAGCTTAAGAGGAAGGAAAAGGAGAAAGAAAAGAGAACGGATGAAAAGGAAATCGAGCGGGCGAAAGTGAGAAAGTCAATCCCGCCCCTCCTTTTATAGCCGAGCCACGTGGCAGCAGCAATTAAGGAGAAGTCGAATCGACGCCTACTTCGACTCCCCCGTCCGATGCGTGGCGCACGCCAACTGCCGCAAGTAACGTCTTCGCCACGTGTCTGACGCTCATAAGTCGACGAAACGACTTGACGGCTGTACGCTCATGCGACCTCGAGTAATGATCCGTCGCACGTTAAGAGTGATATAAGAAGCAATAAATGCTCCATCATAACCTCGGTCTCTAATATGTACCGACTTAACAATACATTACTCCTTAGTGCTGATAGAACTGACACGAGGAGTAGGGGGCTTACTGTTGGGGAAAAATATAACAAGTCCGGAGACTCGGTTATGGAATGGATCAGCTTTAATGAAACTATCCGAGAGTTCGAGCCAACAGTTCGAATCGAGATTAGATAAAGCTTAAAGGAGAGACTTAGCTCGGATTTGTAGAGGACATGAATTCCAACCGAAGCTGAAAGAGTCAAGAGCCTTGATTTAGACACATCAAGTTGACTCGATTAACGAGTCAGTAATGTCTAAAGGGACCTATTAAAGGCCATAAAATTGAAACCTTCCTGACCAGCTACGAAACCGACCTATGTAAGGTTGGTTGTAGTGTCGGCAATCAGATTGAAGAAAAACGTCGGTTCTGAATCGATGTGGATTCGTCCGACAGTGGGTAAACAACTTTCTTTGTAAGCCAATTAAGATTGCGAATCTATTAAGGCCGAGCTAAGCAAGGAAGAGACGGTGTAATCTTAAACACCGCCCCGAGAATCTTGTAAAAGGATCCCCGACCCCGGAAATCTTAGGATCGGGAAGTATCCGTAAACAAAATAATAGCTAGATCAAATCTCCCGGTAAATCAGGAGAGAATCCCCTTACGTCGGGACCTCTCACTCCTATAAAAGGA
Source organism: Magnolia changhungtana (assembly GCA_030180095.1). Taxonomy (NCBI): domain Eukaryota; kingdom Viridiplantae; phylum Streptophyta; class Magnoliopsida; order Magnoliales; family Magnoliaceae; genus Magnolia; species Magnolia changhungtana. Next base: position 1,493,469 of record JASAUF010000596.1, read on the forward strand.
GGGCTCTCCAAGATTAAAAGGTACGCAACAAAAACCCTAGAAAACTCCTCTTCCTGAGCCCTTACTGACTTAAACATCGGAGGACCCCCGGCTCAAGCCAGGGTCTCTCTTTCTCCTTCATTATATTGCAGGTCAAAGCACAGAAAGAGGCTGACCCAATTTTTTGCATCAACAGAGATCATTTTAAGACATTAGCAAAAAAAAAAGAAAAAAGAAGGTTGAGATCATTTTAAGACATTAGCAAAAAAAAAAGAAAAAAGAAGGTTGAGATCATTTTAAGACATTAGCCAAACAAATAAATAAAAATAAGGCTGATCTAGATCTAGAGTGGACTCCACCATGGAAAACAATGGAAAGAGTGACACCCATCGAAGAAACCTTCCTAAGGTCCACCTTGATGTTTATTTGGGATCTAACCTATTCATGAGTTAACACCTTGATGTTTATTTGAGATCTAACCTATTCATAAGTTAACACCTTAATGTTTATTTGAGATCCATCCCATTCATTAGTTAACATAGACATTAAAGGAGGGAAAACATTAATATAAGCTTGATTGTAAACTTTTGTAGCCCTTATAAATTCTGTGATGGGGTTCACTGGAGCTTTGGATCTGATTCATTCTTTGATCTTAAGGATGGTACAAAATTAGGTGGCATCACTTTAGTAGCAATTATGAGTTTAGCTACTCAACATGTTATTAGTTAATCCGTGTCTTGTAAAACCAAAAGCGGATTGGCTGGTGTACCACACACCAGCAATACAACTCCCGTTGGTACGGGTTGTGCGACGACTATCACTGACTCTCCTCGAGCTGCGAATTGCACAAACGGTTCAATAGAGATCAAAGTTATATGGGCCCATAGTTATGTATTTATTATATCTACATCGTTAATATATTTTTAGAGATCATTTTAGAACATTATCTAAAAAATGAATCATATCTAAAGAACATCTGAACCACACCACAAATAACAGTGTAGGTAATGATTTTCACCATTAAACAATTCGTAGGGCTCACTTCAACGTTTATTTTCCATCCAATCTATGCGTAAGGTCCTAAACTAAGAGAAAAAAAAATCATATTAATCCAAAACTTCCGTAATTACAAAAAGGGTTTCAATGGTAGAAGTTCAATCCTTTAATGCTTTTTTCAGTGTGGTCTACCTGATAGTTAAATTTATTTATTTATTTATCCTCGTCTCAGCCTTAAGAGAAGCCCACCAGATGGAGGAATGATTTTGATATAACACATACCTCGTGATCGTACCCACATAACTTGTTGACGTGTTAACGCGCACCAGCCAATCCGCTTCCCCTAAAACCGAGGAAAGAACCCGTAGAAGAGGATGGGCCCCACGCAACCTTGGGTCGGCGTATGCGAAATCCATTTCCCATCTGATGAGCAACGATATTTTAATCGCACGTACAGGTGATTACCCGATTAAAAATTCATATGGGCCCGTCAACCGAGGGCAATATAAAATTGCTCTTGCCCGCGTCAGCTTTGTCTCATGTTGATTTTTATGGGAACGGATTGGCTACTCTCCCTAGCACCAGCCAACGGCTCATGGTCGGTGCTCTATGGGCCTCACCATGATGTATGTGTTTCATCCATGCCGTCCATCTATTTTTAAATACCATTTTACAAAATAAGACCAAAAATGAGGTATATCCCAGTCTGAAATGGACCACATTATAGGAAACAGTGTTGAATGAGCATCAACCATTAAAAACATTTTGGGGGCTATAAAAGTTTTGGATTGAGATGATTTTTGTTTTCCCTTTCATCTGAGCCTGTATGACCTAATAAACAGATTGAATGTCAAATAAACAGTACATTGGGCCTTAGGATGATTTTAATGATGGATATCCAATCACTATTGTTTTCATGTGGTGTGGTTCACCTGAGAATTATATACCACTCATTTTTGGAATAAATCCCTAAAATGATATTTAAAAATGGATGAATGTAATGGATGAAATACATACGTCATGGTGGGCCCACAGATCACCAACCATCAGCCACGGGGCTGGTGTCAGGGTGAGCAGCCATTCCGTTTCCGATTTTTATATCTTCCAGCATCACCTCATCAACCGCCTTTACAGCGGCGAGCCACACACAAATCTATGGTTGAAATCCCATCCTTCGTGTGGCCCATTTGAGTTATTAATCTAGTTGATTACTGGCCTTGTAGTCCATAAGTCGACGATGGAAGCTGATAGACGGAGTGGATTTTACATGATAACATGGTAGGCCCAGATACTTGAGTACTGTTCGCACTGCGTTGGACGCGGATTAGAGACTGACAATGTCAGTAGCCAGATCGCTGGAAACGGATTGGCTACTCCCCTGCCACCAGCCAATGGCTCGTGGTCGGTGCTCTGTGGGCCCCAACATGATGTATGTGTTTCATCAATGCCGTCCATCTATTTTTCTAGATCATTTTATAGTATTATACAAAAAATGAGGTATATTCTAATCTCAAGTGGACCACATTATAGGAAACAGTTTTGAATGAATGTCAACCATTAAAAACTTTTTGGGGCCAATAAAAGTATTGGATGAAGCTGATCTTTGTTTTCTCCCTTCATCTGGGTCTTTATGACATAATCAACAGATTGGATGTAAAATAAACAGTACAGTGGACCTTAGTAGAATTTAAATGATGGATATCCAATCACTATTGTTTTCGCGTGGTGTGATCCACCTGAGACTTATATCCCTCTCATTTTTGCGATGAAGCCATAAAATGATCTTTAAAAATGGATGAACAGAATGGATGCAATACGTCCATCATGGTGGGGCCCACAGATCACCGACCATCAGCCACGGGGCTGGTGTCAGGGGGAGTAGCCAATCCGTTTCCCAAATCGCTACTGAAGTGACGTCACCAAGCTCTGTGGGCTCTACCATGATGTATGCGTGATATCTACACCGTCCATCTATTTGAAGAGATCACTTTAGAAAATGAGCCAAAAAATTAGGCAGATCCAAAGGTCAAGTGGATCCTACCATAGAAAACAATGGGGACAGTGACATCCACCGTTCAAAACTTATTAGGGGCCACGGAAGTTCCCGATCGAGCTGATATTTGTTTTTTCACTTCATCTACATCTATGTTAACTTATTAATAGCTTTGATCTCAAAAATACATCATGTTGGGCTCTTGAAAATTTTCAACGGTGAGTGTCACTGTCCCACTGTTTTCTGTGGTGGGGTCCACTTGAACTTTGGATATAACTCGTTATTCTTCTCATGCCATAAAACGACCTCTCCAAATGGATGGACGGTATGAATATAACACATACATCATTGTGGGGTCCACAGAGCTTGGTGACGTCACTTCATATCTAATTGCGTCCCCACTAAGCTCGATGTGCACGGATTCCATCATTTCAACACCGTTGATATAAAAGCAGCTGGTGATGAGACGTAAATAGAGAGAGAGAGAGAGAGAGAGAGTCGGAAGAAGCGGAGAGAGAGAGAGAGAGAGAGAGAGGAGAAATGGCGTTGCAATGGATGATCCTGGCGTACGTCGTAGCAGTTGAGGCAGCAATCGCGATTCTTCTAACCCTACCATCGCCAAAGGTCGTCAAATCTCGTATCGTGGCCCTCGTCTCCCTCATCCTCCAGCCTGCCATCAGCATCATCCCTTTCGCCGGCTTCCAGCTCATGGGTTTGTTCCACCTCTCTCTCCCTCTCTCTCCTAGATCTGATTTTCATCGTTGATGATTTCTATACGAAAATTAAGATCTACACCCTTCTCGATTTTTCTTTTTCTATTTGATGCCCTTCTTTTCTTTTATTTATTATTTTCTGTTTTCCCATTTGTAGATATATATTGGAAGAGTGAGCACCGCCTGACGTGTACGTCCGAGGTCTGTACGGCTGCTGAAAGGGATCGCTACGAGAAATCCGTAAGTGGGCCGCTCCTTCCATCTGTTTTTATTTATTTATTTAATGAAATTTTAATAATGATACCAGAATGCGATTTTGATTTGGGGAATTGCGGGACTGATGATTTACGGCGAATTCATGGGAGGCGAGGAAATTGTTCGTCTTTGTTTGGATGATCTTGATGGATATTTAAAATGAGAACTGATCTGACCTAGAGCCGGCGGATTAAGGTCCCTTCTGGGAACCATGGCCTATGATTGAGGTCCCCTGTCTTGAAATTCAGGCTGATCTGCCCATCAGGTGGGCCACACAGTATGTTATTCAGACAATCAGCTGTCTGTTTATTTTAATGGTGTGGGTGGCCTGATTAGTGGACTTGCCTAATTTTTGCACCAGGTGGTTTCATGTTGGGGGTCCACCGTTTGCATAGCTCGGGTGCCCGATTGAAGTGGCACAGTGGTGGGAAACATGGGGTTGCATGCTAAGTTAGTGTGCAACCAGCCCTAGTTGTCACTTGATGCATCCACTGTCTTTAGTGGGTTGGCATAGCTTTAAAGAATCGTTTGGAGTTATTATTATTATTATTATTTTTTTTTCAGTAGCTTATTTCCCTATTGTAATCCTATTTGATAGTTGAATCTTTTATTATCATTTCTTTTTTGGAAAAATGACAATAATTTTATTAGAAGAGTGCCAAGATGGCGCAAAAGCTATACCAAGAGCAGGGAGCAACTAGCTGCCCTACCTAATTACTAGAGGAAAGAACAAACATTCCCCCAAACAAGAGGCCCATTCAATACCTAGACCCCTTTCTCTCAAAACTACCCAACCCAAAGAGTGGCTTAAATTTTGAAAGCATCTCCCGTTTCTTTCTTTCGAAACTGTCCAGAGGCTTACCAATAAGCATAGGCGCCATATACCTTTTTGCTCCTATCTAACCTCCACCCCGTGCTAACTCATAATGAATAAACCAATAGAGCTCGATGAAGCCCAAGAGACCTTGACCTTGAACTTGGACAAGATGCTGTTCCACAAATTACTAGTAATTGAGCAGTGAAGGAAAAGGTGATCCACCGACCCAGAATTGGCCATGTACATCAAGCAAATATTTGGAAGAACCATTCCCTGTTTTTGGAGACAGTCAACACTCTTCCCCTTCCGACAAGCCAAGAGAATAGCAGTTGCAAGGGTTCCTCCTGATCCTCCATCCCCAAGCATAAACCGTACCCCTTTGGTAAAGTACAGTTTAATTGAAGCAATCCCTTCCAAATTGTTGAAGCCCTATACAGGGAAGAGTTTTTTGTGGACCAACCGTCCTTCCTATGACCATATTTTCTGATAATTGCATCCCTCCAAAAAGCACCTACCTCTATCCCAAACCTTTAAAGCCACTAATCTAACATTGCCCTGTTCATCACTCCTAAATCTTTTATATCCACCTTACCTTCATCATAATCTTTACACACCTTCCCCAATTAAGCAAATGAAATTTAATTTTTTACTTCTGCCCCTTGCCACAAAAAATCTCTTCTTAGCAAGGTGTCCTATATCGGTATCAGTTGGCGTAACGGTGCCCTATGAGACCGATACAGATACGGGGGCGTAACGGCGATACGGGGGCGTAACGGCCCATAACGGAGCAAATTTTTTTTTTTTTAGCCAAAAAAATATGGATTAAATCTGGAATATTCTGAGCATTCCAAATATGCATTCATTTATAAATTGAAACATGTTTATGGAGGTGTAATGGTCCACTCTTTGGTGAGAAGTTGTATCGGACTGTCTGATTAATTTTTTAACCAGGTAACTTGAATTTGACTACAAAATTCATATATTTAATTTTCTAAATATGTAATTTATATACTTAACAACTTGATATCATTTCTCCCAATAGTTCTTTAAAAAAATGAAATTAAATTCAGGTAGATGGCGTTGCCAATTTGGGGCTGACTTGGAGGACCAATCAATTCTCCAAATCAGCCTCAAATTCATGCCATTTATTGTCATTATCCCACTTATAAATTGGTGGACATTTATTGGATAGTGAATCATAAAATAAAAATAAAAATCAAAAAGCCCTATTTAAAAAAAATAAAAGTCCATAAATTAACAATTAAAACTATTCAAATAATTTGATTTTGGCATTGTGAGTTAGCAATTGCAGTTTATAATTTAATTGCCAAATTTTAAGTTAATATGTCTCGTGTACAATTTTTTAAGGCTTGAATTAGGAGGGACTCGGATTGTAAAGTGTAGCACACGTGTCAAAGTTTTTTGGGGCCCACCCGTGATGAATGTGTTATATCCACACCATCCATCCATTTTGCCAAATAATTTTAGGGCATGAGCCCAAAAATGAGGCACATCCAAAGCTCAGGTGGACTGCACCATAAGAAACAACAATAATTAAATGTTCACCATTAAAAATTTATTAAGGGCTGGAAAAGTTTTAGATCAAGCTGACATGTGTATTTTCCCTTCATCCACGTCAGTGTGACCCAATTAATAAGTTAGATTGAAAATAAACATTACAGTGGACCTTAAGAAATTTATAATGGTGAGCATTCCATAACCACTATTTCCTATGGTGTGGTCCACCTGAGATTTGGATATTACTAATTTTTTGGATCCTGACCTAAAATGACATGGCAAAATGGATGGACGATATGGATAAAATATATACATCATGGTGGGGCCCACTCGGGTCTGATCAGATTGGATGGAAAATAAACGTTACCGTGCGCCCAACGAATTGTTTAACCGTGAAAATCATTATCTTTGCTGCTATTTTTGGTGTGGTCCAGATGATGTCTGGATATAATTCATTTTTTGGGTGGTGCTCTAAAATGATCTCTGAAAATAGATGAACGGTGTAGATGTAATAAATACATCACTGTGGAGCCCATATAACTTTGATCTCCTTTGAACCGTTCGTACAACTCGGAGCTCGAGGAGTGTCAGCGCTCGTCTTTGCGTGACACGTACCTACAACAGCTAGCTGCTGCAAATAAAAAAAAAATGGAGAGAGGGAAACCGAAAAGAAAAAAGAAGGAAAGAAGAGAGAAGAAAAAAGAGGGAAAGGGGGAAAGAAGAGATTGAGAGAGAGAGAGGAAGAAGAAGAAGAAGAAGAAGAAGAACAAGGAGAAGCGCATAGAATTAAAAAATGGCAATCGAGAGAAGAAGAAGAAGAAGAAGAAAGAGAAGAAGAAGAAAAGAAAGAACAAAAGGTAAGGTTTTTTTTTTTTTTTTTTTTTTTTTTTGTTTTTTTTTTTTTTTTTTTTTTTGGGTCTCGTAACAGCTGTTACGGGTCCGTAACGGCCATAAATGAAATGCATTTGAAATCCAAAAATTCTGTTTGGATGGGAGTAAATGGGAGGAAATGGAATTTTTCTATATATTCACAAGAACATAAGTGATATCCTAAATATGCTTTAATATTCTAAATTAGTGTATATATGTGATATTTAATAGATTGATTGTAATAAGCACATTGAAATATATACTTCAGCCAAAAATAAGAAAATTAAGCCTCGAATGGCCCACAAACATAAGGATCGCAAATAAGCAACTTGCCAATGTTTTTTAACCGCCCATTAGATGGCCAACCTTTGGATGACTTGGATCATTCTATTAGATTATTTCCTCCCCCGTTCGTGTTATCGCCTTGATCTCGAGGGATGTTGTGGATTGGCTAGCTTGTTTCCCGCCTTCGATTTAGGTGCTGCCGGCGCTCTTTTGAGTTGTCTTGTTTTTTCGGGGTTGCACCCTTGTTTCGAGTTGCATAGTCCTTGTTCTTCGTTTTTCTTTTCTTCTTTTTTCTCTCTTTTTTGTTTTTGTTTTTGTTTTCTTCTTTTCCGTTTCTTTGTTTCTTTGCCTTCTTGCTTTTTTGTCTTTGTCGTTTCTCTTGCCCTCAGGCTTTTAATAATATTCCAATCTTCCAAAAAAGAAAAAAAGAAATGGAAATCAAAACTACCATGGATTTATTTTTATTTTTATTTTTAAATTTTGGCAAAGCAAACAATAGAAATTACTTTTCATTTCCACCAATTTTCATGGAAGTGACATTTTGATGCAAATCCAAACCCTTCATGGAAAATGTATACATGAAAATAGAAGAACCTTTTTTTTTTGTTAGCTTGTTAGTACACCCACTGTCAGTTTACACTCCACCGTTAGCCACCCCCACTAGGTTCAGAAGATTGTATGTTAATCCTACAGGCACAGTTTTCTGTGTCAGTTTTACTATTTTGACACTCTTGGGCAGTAAAATTGTATAGTTTTTTTTTTTTTTTTTTTTTGTTTTGTTTTTGTTGTTGTTTTGTTTTGTTGAAATGATGATAAATTTATTAGAAAGAAAGGCCGTAACTAAAGAGGACAACAGAGTTAAGGAAAATTACTACTCAACCCAACCCTCAAGAAATTGCTTCACATACTTAGACGCATACACCCACTCCCTGACAGATGATTTTGCCTTATGAAAGATCGATAGCACCATTCGTTGCTTATTTTTGAAACATCTATCGTTCCTTTCTAGCCATAAACACCAAATACCTGCTAGCATCGACATATGCCAAAGATATTTCCCTACCCTTCATTTTCCTCCTTTGTGCCATGCCTAAAAAAGCATATCGATTGAGCCAGGGATCACCCAATCCACCCCAAACAAATTGGAGAACCCGTCCCACATCTTACCCGCATAGGAACAATGAAGGAAAAGATGATCCACCGATTTTGCGTTTGGATAACATGTAACACAGATTTGGAAGGACCATCTTTCTTTTTTGAAGATTATCCACTGTAGGAACCTTCTTACATCCAACTAACCATGTGAATGCCACCACCTTCAGAGGAGCGCCATAATGCCATATATATGAAGTTAGACTGGATTCTTTTGCCAGATCACCACCAATCAAGACCTTATAGAATGACTTGACCGTGAATCTTCCCAACTTGTCATGCAACCATTTTAAAGAGTCCATTTCTGAAAGCATCAAGCTGACTTTAGAAAGCAAAACAAGCAAGTTGGAGAGCTCAACAATCTTTTCGTCATACAAATGCCTTCTACATGGAGGAGCTCCCTTGGATTGGAAAACATTGATTGACAAGCATTTCTCTATCCACCATAATATTCGCTAATCTTAGAAATAGATCCTTAAATTTATGATTCCCAACCCAAGTATCCTCCTAAAACCTTATTCCATTCCCATCTCTCAACTCGAATCCTATTCTTTTCCATACTTTTCTTTCCAAAGATGCCACCATTTGCCAGAGATGTGATACCCTATATAAAGAAGACACTCTAGTCCATCTTCCACTAGAATCAACTCCATATTTCCTGCCTATGACCTTCCTCCACAACGAGCCCATCTAATTCCCAAGTCTCCATACCCACTTGCCTAAGAGGGCTGAATTCATGGTCTCCAAACTCCTAAGGCTAGCTTCTCCCTGATCCCATGGCTTGCAAACTTCCTCCCACTTTATTAAGTGAAATTTATGTTTGCCTTCCGCCCCATGCCATAAGAAATCTCTTCCCATCTTTTCCAATCTATTAAGCACCGATTTCGGACATTTAAAAAGTGATATGAAATACATCAGAAGGTTAGACATAGACGCTTTAATAAGATTTAACTTCATGCCCAATGATAAGAGTCCACCACCTTGTCCCATAATTATTTTGCCGGCCTACCTATGCATAACTAGAGACCTAGTTATGTTGTGGGAAACAAACCGTCCCTACAAACAAACGTACCAGCAAGGGATTTGATTTCCTCCTTCGGAATCCCTACACCCAATAATTTGCTTTTACTTATATTCACCTTCAAACGTGAAACCGCTTTGAAGCTAATAATGATGGCGCGAAGAATGCTAACTTTATAGGAGTCGGTTTCACAAACTGAAGGTGTGTGACCTGAAAATCTGAATTATCCACCCCAAAGCCTTTTATCAACTTTGCATTTTCTCCTTTTTGAATCATTCTACTCATAGCCTCCATTACCACTACGAATAGATAGGGAGAGATTGGATCCCCTTGTCTTAAACCTCTAGATGCTGGAAAAAACCATTTGCCGAACCATTGACCAACACTGAGAATTTGGCGGGAGAGAAATACTCATTGATCCACATCCTCCACTTCTGACTGCAACCCATCCTTCGAAGCACATAATCCAAAAATCCCAATCGACACGATCATAAGCTTTTTCAATGTCTAATTTGCAAACTCTCGTCTGCGATAAGAATCAATGCATTCTTGTGCCAACTAAGCCAAGTCCACTATTTGTCTCCCTTCCACAAATGCACCTTGCGCTAATGATATAGCATCCCCAATCACCACCCTAATCTAGAAGCTAGGATCTTAGTCAATATTTTATAAGGGCCTCTTAAGAGACTAGTAGGCCTAAAATCCCAAAGTGATTCTGCTCCTTTTTTAGGAATCAACGAAATGAAAGTGGCTCTTAGGAATTCATAAATGAAACCAATCACATCTTTCTTCACCGCTTCCCAAAATCTCTAAAAAAAGCCTATAGGAAAGCCATATGGACCAGGGACTTTATCACTACCTAACTCTTGAATTGCTGCCGCTATCTCTGACTCTACAATGGGACTTTCCAAAGATGCCACTACTTCTGAAGATATGGAATGAAAATCAAGATTATCCACCTTAGGCCGTTTCCAACCATCTCTTGAAAGGAGATCCTTGTAGAACTTAACAATTGCTTCGCAAACCTTTTCTTTACCTTCAAACATGTTCCCATCAATGACCACTGTCCTCATCCTATTTGTTCTTGCCCTTGTACTAGCCATAAGCATGGAAAAACTTCATATTTTTATCCCCTTCTTTCAACCATAGCACCCTTGACGGTTGTCTCCATTTAATTTCCTCCTTGTTCTAGATTTGTACTTGGCTTGCAAAAGTTCTTGCCTCACTTTCTCCTGTTCTGAAAGATCTTCAAATTCTTCTTTGGAATCAAGAGCTTGGATTTCCCCCAAGATCCTGTTCGTTTCCTCTTCGCGACCCTTCAAGGCCTCTTTTTTCCACTCATTAATTTTACCATTCAATAGTTTCAATTAAATTTTTTTTTTTTAAAATTATATATATATATATATATATATATATATATATATATGAAAAGGTACTATGCGCTCTAGCGTAAAGCGGTCGTCTGTGAGGTCGAGCTGTGTGGGCCCCACCGTGATGCCTTTCGAAGATCCATACCGTCCATCAGATGCACGAGCCCAGGGTGGGCCCACACGGCCCAAAATCAACCGTACATGTAACTCAGGTGGGCCATGCCATCGGAAAACATAAGTATACACGCAAAAACATGTAAAATCACTTGGTGGGCCCCACCTGAGTTGTGGATACCACCTAAAACCTGGTCTAAAATTACATTCAAGTGGGACACATGACGGACGGTGTTGATCATCAAAAAACGTCTCGAAAGGTCCCCACAAATGGTTTTGAATGTTTCAATGGTGCACGGCCCCTCTCAACTTCTGTACGTGGTGTGGCCCACAAAAGTCACGGATTGACTTGATTTTTAGCCATGTGGGCCCCCTATGGAATGGTGCATCTGACTGAGGGGGTAGATTTTCGAACGGCATCACGGTGGGGCCCACATCAGCTCGACCTCACGAACGACCGCTTTACGCTCGAGCGCATAGTACCTTTTCCCATATATATATATGTATATATATAACGAAACCCGTCTCACCATGAATGGAGAACGAGGACCACCACTTGACTACCTTTTCCGAGAATCCTTCTATTTCAAGCCAAGCTAAGCTCAAATTTAAAGGGGCATGGGCCCCAATCTTCATCTTCCAATTCTAGGATAATAGGGTAGTGATCGAAAGTGGGGTTTAGGCAATCCCCTTTGATAAATAAGAGGAAATCTATTGATCCAATCTGGGGAAAGCAGAAAGCGATCAAGTTTAGACTTAGATTGTTGGATTTGATCATTAGACCAAGTGAATAAAACTTCCCCCATTGGCAAATCAACTAACTTGTTCTTCATTATCCACTTCGAGAAGTCCTCCATACTTCGAGAAACTCTGCCCCCATTTGATTTTTCGAAAGAAAATCTCACCACGTTGAAGTCAACACCCGCACACCACGGTGCATCTCATTTTCTTCGATAAGAATTCAATTCCACCCAAAAATCCTGTCTAAACTCTGGTCTGTTTGGTCCATAAAAAAAACCCATTGAAATCCTGAAGATGTATCTTTGAGCAGAACCGAAGTTGAAAATTTGCCTTTCCAATAGTCTTCCTTACTCCAATGAGAAGAATTCTAAATTACTAGTATACCCCCTGTTAAACTTGTTGCGTCTAAGTGCTCCCATTGTTTCTCATGCCCCCATCCCCATAAAGAGTTAACAATGCTCTGATTGATAGCGTGCAATTTAGTCTCTTGAAGTGCGACCACTTGCACCTTATACCTCTTACAAATATCCTTAATTTAGATCTGCTTTTGTGGGCACCCCAGACCCCTAATATTCCAGGATAAAACCTTTATTGGAAACCACCTTCACCCAAAAACCCTTTATCTGCAATTGCACCGTCCAACACTTTTGTCATCTTAGACTCTAGATCAAACCTGACCAATTCTTTGCCTTTTAACTCTGGTTGTGGCTCTATCTATCTGTGCGGTTCCTCCACCCACTTAAACAACGCCATGTAATCTTTCAACCTATCGCCAAATGCCACCCCCTTTATTTGCAATTGCAATTGCACTGTCCAACACTTTTGTCATCTTAGACTCTAGATCAAACCTGACCAATTCAATGCCTTCCTACTCTGGTTGTGGCTCTATCTATCTGCCCTGTTCCTCCACCCACTTAAACAACACCATGTAATCTTTCAGCTTATCGCCAAATGCCATCCCCACCATTTGTGCTATCTCTACAGTAACGATTTTAATTCGCTTCATACCTTGGGCCATCAAAACCTTCATGTTTGGGCTTTGTCTGAAATTGCAGCGAAGACATCATCTGCCAGGAACTTCTCTGATGTCGCTAGAACCATCTGACTATTGATCACACACGGGGCCACTATTCGCACACTCGAAATATCTGGAAACTCCTTCCCCATAGCTTCCTTTCTTATGTCCCGAGATTGTGTCGGCAAATTTGAAACTACCGATACTGTCCTTGAAGCTTCAAAAACTTAAAAGGCTTGATCTAGTATGAAGGGGGTCTCCTTGAAACCCTCTGGACTAGTTTCGTGATGTTGGGGGTCGCTCGAGCAAATCGCATCTGGGAAGTCAATCTGTTGTTGATGGCCTGCAACCACATCTCAAACCTCCCATCCTGGACCTCCATGATCCTCCCTAAAAATTCATCAGTGGACCTATTTCCACCTCCGCACGATGACTGATTTCATTTCTGGTTGAGATCGCGTAATCTTCAATATTAGCTCCAACCTCCCTACTGAACCCTACTGAAAATGGTCGGGATCCTTAGTAGAGACCGACTTAATATAAAGAAATTTTGGTCACACACGTCACCTAATAAGTTAGGATGGGCACGAGTGATGAAAGGGATAAGAGTCTCACGCAAGCTGGATTCCGCATGTTGACCCACTTCAACACAGGTACTCGACTCGCTTCCTTGGTTTCTCGCGACCTCCTTTTCCTTCGCAATTAAATCCTCTGACTCTGCTAATTGTTGAAGAGGCCCCCACACCTGTCACTCGCTCATTCGATCTCTCTGGCAAAACAAGTGGCTAGCCAATGGGATGAAGGCATGCACTTTTGGTAATTCCCGGTGGTCCGTTGGAGCATGCACATTGTGCATCTTCATTGCTAACCTTCTCGACCGCCATTAATGCCATCTCTACTCCTTTCGCAACTACTTCTTGATCCCAGACCTCCTCTACGACTTTGATTTCGACTATCGTAGCCCCAATTTTTAGCCAAATTGATTTTGGGACTGGATTGAACTTTTGAATCTTAATCCAGATTCTAGCAAACTGCAATTCTTCACTATCTTCTTTTTAGGATCGACTTCAACAACAGAGCCCAAACATCCTCCAATGTGCCGGAGACATTGGATATTTCAAAAGCCCATAACTCCAGAGGGATATTCCAGAATTGAAACCATTTTTCCTCCTCGAACATGGACCAATCCTCCTGTTGCCGGATATTGACAAATGTACCTTTTGTCATCTTTGAATCCACTGCTAGGACTGATTTAAGAAATTCACTGCAAGTGAGGGAGATCAGGTATAAGCTTCCTTTAAGTCGTTTTAAAACTGTCTTCTTCCTCCGCCCCTCTGCAATGGGAAGCAAACCAAACCAAAGTATCTTCTTGTGTAATCCCCTACCGAACTTTAACGACTAAGTTGTTATTAAAGTATTTCATGGATTCTTAGAGTAGCTTCTTGTGAATATGCACTTTCGATCCCTCCGATGATACGACTTTCCATACCCATTTATCTTCTTTGACTTTAAAGACTCTCTTACCTTTGAGCCCTGTTTTAAATCTTGGTGTGGACTGTTCTCCAACACTTCTTTGAAGGATCTTTCTCGTTCCTTACCCCTTTGAGAACTGCTTTTCCCATGGCCTGTGAGAAAATACCTTTTTTCATTTATTTCCTTCCTCTAACCTCCGACATTCCTGAAACCACTCGCTTTTCCTTTTCCGTGTTCTTAAGCTCCGGTCTATACCTAGCCTTTTGAAGGCGCAATGTAGACTATGTAGTCCCCCAAACCTTTCTCTATTCAACGTTTGCAATGCCTTCTGAATATCTGCTTTTGTTGACATCTGAACGAACACGAATCCTCTCAGCTTGTTTGAATACAGATCTCGAGGTACATTACTATTCCTGCTTACCCAAACACCCTTTTGAAGTTAACTGGTATCCAACCTTTCAGGAAACTATCGACAAATGGTGTTGGATATTCCAACAACTTTTGCTTCCCCTTTTTGACACCCCCTGTATATTATTTCTTCTATTTGTCACTCGTTTCCATCCTCCTGCATCGTCTTCTGCACCGAAATCGTCATTAACGCATTCCTGTTTTGGTACTGGTTGTTTCCCTTTATCTACCTGCTTGGGGTTTCCAGCCAGTGATGACAAGGAATCTCCATTCTTGCCTCTCTCTCCATTCTTGACTGTCTTTTTCAAAACCCACAAATCAAAAGGTTAGGATTTTGCAATCTTGAGTATTTTTTTCACATCCCGCAAATCAAAATGTTAGGATGTTCTAGCCAATCAAACAATATAGTTAATGTCCTTCAACTCTAGTCAAATAGTTCACTTAATGTTGGTGTTTGACTAGTCAAAGTTATTAGTTAATATGTGAAAGAAGGAAAGTTAGGGCCCATTTGTTAACATTGAAAAAAATCACTTTTTGTGGAACCCAGAAAGCACTTCGCGTTAAGTGTTGTTTGTTAATGCCGAAACTCGGAAAGCGCTCTGTGATTTTCCTTAAAATTTTCAGCGATGTAGGTATGGTTTAATGGTGAATACAGAATGTGCTCTATTGATTCTTCTAAAAAAGAAAAATTTTGCTTCCAAAGTTGCCCTTTCGCACATTGCCACAGAGATGAATAGATTGCTTAATACACAACCCAACTTTTAACATGTGGAACTTCTTTGGGCCCCACCATGACTTATGTGTTAGATCCACACCGTCCATCAACTTTTCCAGATCATTATAGAGCATGAACCTAAAAAATGAGGCACATCCAAAGCTCAAGTGGACCACACCATAGAAAGCAACGAGAATTGAACAACTACCATTGAAACCTTCTTAGGGTCCATTGTGAGGTTTATTGGCCATCTAATGTCTTCATCAGGTCACACAAACCTGGATGAAGGGAAAAAACATATCATCTTGATCAGAGCCTTCAGTGGCCCTAAGAAGTTTTCAACGGTATTCGGCTAATTTCCACTGTTTCCTGTAGTGTGGCCCACTTGAGCCATAGATCCGCCTTGTTTTTGGTCGTATGCCCTAAAATGGTATGGAAAAATGGATGGACGGTGTGGATAAAGCATATACATCACGGTAGGCCCCATAGAGCCCCTAACAGGACTGTTCGACTAGGTCCTAGTGGGGTAGTACCCAATCCACACCCGGATTTGGAAACGGATTGCATGGTGTGCTGCACACCACTGACCTCCTTGGTGTGTTAATGTTACCAAGTTTTGTGGGCCCCACCATGATGTATGTGTTATATCCACATTGTCTGCCCATTTTACAAGATAATTTTAGGGTATGGGCCCAAAAATGAGGCAAATCTGAAGCTAAAGTGGACTACACCACAGAAAGCAGCGAGGATTGGACGGTTACCATTGACTGCTTGGGGGCCAAAGAAGTTTTGAATCAATCTGATATTTGTTTTTCCCTTCATTGAGGTCTGTGTGACCTCATGAACATGTTGGATGACAAATAAACATCATAGTGAGCCCTAGGAAGGTTTCAATGTTAGGAATAATTGTCCCCACTGCTTTCTGTTTTGCAGTCCACTTGAGCTTTGGATCTGCCTCAGTTTTGGGCTCATGACCTAAAATGATGTCTCCAAATGGATGTTCGGTGTGGGTATAATACATACATCATGGTGGCCCCCACAAAAGTTGGTGACTTCAACACACCACCGAGCACACCATATGATCCCCTTCCAGGATTTGCTGGTGCAGGTTTGGTGGATCTCGGATCCCGATGTTGATTGCCTACTGACACTACTAGTAGCGTGGTGGCTATTGTACAGTGCTTTGTGGGTCTCACCATGATGTATGTGTTTTATCTACGCCGTCCATCTATTTTTCCAAATCATTTTATGGCATGAGATAGATCCAAATATCAAGTGGACCACACCACAAGAAAAGAGTGGTGATTGAATGGCCACCATTAAAAACTTCCTAGGGCCCACCATAATGTTTATTTACCATCCAACCTGCTGATTGGGTCACACATACCTGGATGAAGGGAAAACACAAATATCAGCTTCATCCAAAAGTTTTGTGGTTCCCAAGAAGCTTTTAATGGTAGGCGTTCAATCACCACTGTTTCCTGTGGTGTGGTCCACATGAGATTTGGATCTTCCTCATTTTTGGGATCATTCTCTAAAATGATTTGGAAAAATGGATCGACGGTGTGGATAAAATGCATACATCATGGTGGGGCCAGACAACACCGTACAGTAGCTACGGGCTATTGACATCTCAGCAGGCAATCCACATCCCTGGATCCACCAAGGTGGGTGGGACCCTTGATTGTGGGGCCATGCATGTGATTACATCCATGCCATCCATCCGTATTGAAAGCTCATTTTAGGCCATGATAAAAAAAATGAAGCAGATCCAAATCTTAGATGGACCATAGTTCAGGAAACAGTGGTAATTGACCATTAAAAATTTCTTGTGGGCCACAAAAGATTTGGATCAAGATGATATTTATGTGGTCTCTTCATCTAGGTCTTTATGACCTTATCAACAGTTTGGATGGCAAATAAACATTCCGATGGAATCCATTAAGTTTTTAACGGTTGGGATTCAATCACGCTTGTTTCCTGTGGAGACGGGCAAATGTGTCACATTAACTGATTTCAAACATTTCATACGTTTGTTAACAAACAGGTTATTTCAAATTCGTTACTTAATTTTCAGACTTTAACACTTTCTGACAGTTACCAAACAGGTTTTCAGACTTGGGATTCAGATTTCAAATTCAGGCTTCAGTCTTCAGATTTAACAAACAGGCCCTTAGTTCCATCAGACAGCTGTCCTAGACAAGTTTTATATAACTTGCATTGCAAGCTATTCATGCTTTAAATACCAGCTTGTATTTCAGTTTTAGGAATAATTTTTAATAAAGCAAACGATCAGTTATTTTCATCTGCTTTGGTGCATCTCCAAGACTTAAAAGCAATGTCATCAAATTGCATAAGTGATCGCGTGCGATAGCGGGGGCTGTGCGCATATGATCTCATAGCCCACAAAAACCAAAAATATATTTTTCTCGAAAAAGTAAAAAAAGAAGAAGAAGAAAATCCAAGGAAACATGGGAAAATATGAAAAACTATTAAATAATATGTAAAAATGCTACAAATGTAGGGTTTTCTATGACTTGCATTGCAAGCTATTCATGCCTTTAAATACTAGCTTGTATTTCAGTTTTAGGAATGATTTTTAATAAAGCAAACATCAGTTATTTTCATCTGTTTTGGTGCATCTCCAAGACTTAAAAGCAATGTCATCAAATCGCATAAGTGATCGCGTGCGATAGCGGGGGCTGTACGCATATGATCTCATAGCCCACAAAAACAATTTTTTTTTTCTCGAAAAAGTAAAAAAGAAGAAGAAAATCCAAGGAAACATGGAAAAATATGAAAAACTATTAAATAATATGTAAAAATGCTACAAATGTAGGGTTTTTTTAATAGTTTTATTACCAACTTCATTAAAGTTTTTTTAATATTTATTATACCTATTAGACTATTTAGTTGAAAATGATGTGAAAAAAATGAATGCATAATTGCATAAACTCGAACGAATTCAACTAACAGCTACTCAAATGAATGGCCCAAGTATCAGACTAATCACATTTAAGTAGTTGTTAGTTGTGTAGGAATCTTTAATGAAGATTGCCCAAGTTTTAGATCAATTACAACTACTCAATGATGGGAGGTATTATAGTAGAGAGAGAGGCTTTAGGTTGCTTTAACCTTTAAGGCATATGTGGTCCAAGGACCCAAAATGGCATATGCGATTGCATATGGCAACATTGCTTGAAAGAAAGTGCAACATCTTATTCAAATCCATATAAGGTGTGGTGTGTCTCCTTACCCTTGTTGCACAGGTTGTGTGTATCAACTTGTACTTATCCCCTTTATTTATTTCTCTTTCTTTATTTTCCTTTTGATTCACGTTCATACAATCTTATCCAACCACTGTTCCAATTCTGTTAGTTTTATAAACCCTAATTTTTAGTTGTCAGCCAAACACATTCAATCCTTTAAACTGACATCTATGGTCTGCAACCATAACCTGTGTGTCAAGTTACTCCTATTCCCTATCCCCCATAACCTCCAAACCAGTTCCTGCACCTAAAAATTTGAAACTCCTTAAGACTTTGAAGTTTGAGAACCGAAACTGAAATTTTAGCTTTGATTACCCTTCTGGCATCACATTTCCACCACTAACAACATTTTCTTCCTTCTGCATTGCAGATTTACGATTTAGCCTTTGGGATCTAGCTTTCATTATAATAGTCTAAAACTATGTATCCAATCCCAGGATATTTGTTTTCATCATATTCCCAGAGAGGCCAATTGTATTGCAGATTCTCTTGTTAAAGATGGAGTTCGTTATTCTTGTTTTTGTTTAGGGACTATGTTCCATTGTCTTGATGGACCCTTGTCCTTCTTTCCTTTTAGGCCCTTCTAATGAATTATTGTTATGATTTATTTTTTTATTTTTTTATTTTTAAAAAAAGAAGGAAAACAAAATCTAACCATAATAGCTCATAAAAAAAAGGCATTTACTTTTTTCCCCTTGTAGCCAGATAGGTCCTAAAAAACATCATAATCTGTTGAGTACTCCACAAATATTGCTTGGGGTACATGACCCTACCAAATCGTCTCAAGCTTGTCATAAAAGACTCACCAAATGAAGAATTAAACTAAAAGAGTCTTAAGTATTTTACTAAGATTTTCTATATAGCATGCATATGATGTGATATATATGGTTGTGTGGTATATATGGGACATTGTTTTTAACAATGCCCAAATGACTGAATAGTTTATATGCAAGGGCATAAATGGCTGTTGGTTAGACTTGTGGGCCCACAAACCATTTGTATGGTGTATCCAGCCCTCCAATTGACTCTGTGGGCTCCATAGGTCAATGGGATATTGGATGGGCCATCCTTTGGATCTGTGGGCTTCACAGTTTAATCAGGCCATAAATCATGGTGTCAATGCATTCAGGCAGCAGTGGTCCATTGTGGACCCAGTTTGGAGATAGAGCGGTCTTGCATCACCCTCTTTATACAAAATGTCCCATTCCTTGGTCTTCAACCTCATATTGAATTGATTCAAGTCTGAGAGGCTTATTGCAAGGTGGCAAGTACATTTAGACACCAATGCTTATGTCTTCTACCCCTCCTAGGGGCTTTTTAGCCTGTCTTTGACGATTAATGGACTGTGCAAATCCTTTATCAATTCTAAAATAAAAACAAGGAAGCATTTTCTTTTCCAACTTGGACTGTTTTCTTCATTGATTTCTTCAACCACCTCATCAAGCAACCTAAGTTACAAATTCACATCTTTAAATTGGTTAAATGCTTGACAGATTTCAAAAACAATAAACAGCACTGCTATGCACGACAAACAAAATCTGTGTCACTGCAGCCATCTGAGATTATTTTAAGTCCATTTTTTCACCTTGAATTGTGTTTGTATCTGTAGTACAGTCATCTTAATTATGCTGAACATGGCTTAATTGCTGTTGATGTGTTCTATGCAGATTTACAAGGCTCAAAGGAATGTTGTTCTCTGTGTTGCTGCATGCCTTCTTTATTGGTAAGAACTGAGCAGTGTTACCATCTCAATTTGGCAGGAATGTAGTTAAAGAAATGACAAGGTGGTTAACATAACCATTCACCACACATGCCTGCCTGGCACCCATGTTTGACATCTGGTCATTGAGGTGGGGTCCATTGTGAATCCTTTGCCCAAAATCCTTGCTGGTCCATTCATCAGAAATGAGTACATTGAGCTGTTGATCCCTTTTCTAACCATCCATCTTCTCATTTTCTCAAGCACCCGTGGCCCACTAAATGACTGCATTGCCTATTTTTGGGTGAGAGCATGTTCATGGAGGCCTCATCTAATGGATGCTTCCGATCTCTTAACAGTGCCAGCTTGGATGCCTGTATCAAATATTCTTTTAGCAGTCAGCATTCTTCATGTGGTGACACTGTCCTTCTTGGTTGTGGGTTCAGGTGTGTCTATCGCATTTGCAAGTATCACAAGGAGATTCAGGATTTGGAAGAAATAGAGAAGAGGTACAAAGAAATGTAAGCGTTCTGCTAGCCCGCTACGCCAATTCTTCTGTGGATGAGGTGGAGGTAACTGAATCATGCACATTTACGTTGTATGAAAAGTTGTGGTTGTTGGTAGGAACGTTGCAAAGCTATTAGGACTTTGCTTTTGCAGTTGCATTTGTAGGGCTTGCAACATCTTTGCATTTGTTAATAACATCCTGACAGTGAACAGAACTATTAATAGATGAAACTTTTAGTAGTTGTTGAGATTCTTTTTTAATATGAAACTATGATACAGGATACAGCATGACTTCTTATGTTCCTTGACATACTGTTGAAGTGTATGTTTAACAATGTTTTAAGCTTGGCACAGAAAGGTTGCAGACATGAAGTTATTGCTTAAATACTGGACAACTTAGGGCCTGTTTGGGTATACCCCGAAATGTGAATGGTAGTGCATGAGCATCCTCCCAGTCATGTTGCGAACAGTGCCCCTCCCACAAAATGCATATAGTTTGCATATATGCTAAAAGGTCACATATTCTCATTTCGGGCAGAGTATCTGTCACCTCCACAGTTTGGGTATCCCTGAATTGGCCCTTAGGTTGTGTTTGGATGTCCAAATGAGTAGAATTTGGGCGTATTGTTTGATCAAGAAGAAATGACAGCAGGTAATGTTTTCTATTGTTAATGATCATGCAGTCCTGGAATGACAGTAGGAACGTTAGGAGAATAGAGCAATGGTTCACTTTCAAACCTAGAAAAGGCCCTTGGTCATGACTTGTATGAACTGAAGATCTGAACGCCCTGTACAAACTCTAGGCCCCACCATTTTACAAAATATGAATTTGTACGAGTCTTTGGCCAGTTGTTGATCCTTGATCTGGTTGAAATATGGATGATCCCGTAAGTAGGGCAGAACAAGGTCCAGCTCCATGGCTCAGTGCTAGACAGACTCTGTTTCAATGCTGAGACCAGCGATGGAGTGCCTATGTGGGTGGGTGGTAAAAAAAAAAAAGTTTGGGCGGAGCAAACTCTAAAATTTGGTTGACTGGACTTGATCAGATTTCAAATGGAGCCGCCACCAGGAAACTGATGAGTGTGCCTCGATTCCAAGTCGACAAGATTTGTTGAGTCGACTTGTTGACTCGGTTGGCTTGACGTGACTTACTGACTTGGTTCACCTGCTGTGATTTAAATAAAGTCACTTGCTAGTTTACTGTTTTATTTATTTTAAGTAATTGCTGTAACTCGAATAGAGCTGCTCACGCATTAGCGAATAAAAGAAGGTCATTCACCAGCATAAGAAGAGCTGTGCAAGGCTATTTGGGATGTATTGCATATTTATCGCCACAACTATTTAAATATTTTTAATTTAATTATTAAAAATAGGCTAGTCTGGTAAGGATTGGATTTTCGTCAAGTTGAGTTTTCGGACTGCTCGACATCGAGCCCGGCTAGGTTATAAACAGGCCAAAATGTCAGGCCTGTGCTTGACCCCATTTAATTACTGGTTCTTGATTCAGGCACAGGCCTATTCTTTAACATCATAAATGGGCACGTTCTTGGCCCAGCTTAGTATTGCAAAACCTTAGGCCTGGAGCCCAGTTTTTCACATTGAAGCCCTGACCAGTAATTTTTTTTAAAGGATGTGTGCTGGCAAAGAGGCCCTTGATAGAGTGAAATGGTGGTGAAGGATTTCATGTAACTGACCCTAATTTGTTAGGATGAGGCTTACATGATGATGACGACTAAAAACAGCTTGGGGCTGGAAAGGTAACACTGGCAACCATTATATATCACGGGATCGTAACGAATGTAATGGCCATTACAGAAAAGATGATCGGTAACGGCCATTACATCCTTTGTAAAGACTGTAACGGCTTCATAACCATTCATCATGGGCTTTTTTTTTTTTTTTTTTTTTTTTGTGTGTGTGTGTGTGTACACACACACAAATATATATATATATACATATATATATATATATATATATATATATATATATATATATATATATATATATATATATATAAGGGACTGCAATTGTTGTTACAACTTGTATCATAAAAGTATCGATGGTGGCCGCACTATTATCATTACGGAATACCTTAGGTTGGATATAAACTATCACTGTTTAAAAATTTACAGGGCAGTTATTGCACCAATCCCTGAATTTGATAGAAAGATTAAGATCGTTGTTCTATATTCTCTCGATGATTTGCACGAGAAAATAGGCACTTTTCCCATCCTGTTATATATATGGATCCTAGATTAGTTGGAAATCGAAATTCTTGAGATTTTAAAGAGATGTCGTGGAAAGTAGAGTACTTTTCGTTGCAAGGCGTGATGAGGATTGTGGACAGATATGGCCGAGATTTTGAAAATCTCGTCACATTCTCGCAGAAAATTATTAAAAAGATTTGTGATTTTCTCATGAGTTGTTTTAAACTTTTTGCAATCTTATTGTGAAATTATCACAGCTTTATGAAATAAATATTTAAAAATTTAAATTCAGTTAATAATTAATTTCAAAATTAATTTTAAATCTATATTAAGTAATTTTTTAATATTTTATTTTCAGCAAGATTTTCCCAATAATATGATTAGAAAACTGTCAAATTGATAGTATCGTGAGAAATTTCCATGTGGAGAAATTGCTGAGAATGAGATTGGTTCCCTTTCCATGAAGGACTTCTATCCACTATGCAGACGTATAGAAATCCAATCTCCAGTATCCAATGGCACAAAATGTCCTCGTACAAATGATCATAACCGTTGATCTAATTTGCTTGTATGTACAAATAAGATCAATCTGATTAAAAAAAGAAGAAAAGAAAAATAAAAAACCAAAAGAAAACTAACAACACGATTGCTACCGAATCAGCCTAATCAAGTCATTTGGTGAACCACAGATGTGGGCCACAAAGGAAACCAACCGTTCATTTGAAATATATTCTTTTAAGGGTATTTATGCCATTTCATCCTTAAAATTAGTCAAACCTTGATTGAAATACTATTTTATTGCAAAAACAAGATGATTTGGATTACTGGAATTTTGCTAAGCGCAATGCACTTGTACAAGTTAGGGCTGAAAGCCGGGCAGGGCGGGTTGGGTGGGGTTGGTGCTCAACACCAGCCCAACCCAACCCAACCCAACCCAACCCAACCCTATCCTACCTTGGGTTGGGGGTTGGGAATTCTCAACCCGAATTCTCAACCCAAGCCCAACCCAAGTAGGCTCAGTAATTCCCAATCCCAACCTAAGTGGGCTCAGCAGGTTAGTTGGGTTGATAATTGCTAATATTTTTGTTATTACATTAGTATATTATATTTCAATACACGTCTTATTATTTGTATTTATAATTTTATTAATTATATATATGTAATTATTTATGGTAAAGAACTTTATTTTCTTCTAAACAAATGGGCTAAACTATAGGACAACTACTCCTTTAAAAGTAGTGTTGTGTAGCACGCAATCTATTTGGGACAGAGAAATCCGATGTATCTTGTTAGGTTGAGTCATCGGAAATGATGTGGACCAATGAGACCAAATGGCACTGGAATTTATTGTGCCTTCAACATAGATGATCCACACTCAATTATAATTTATTAGTAACTTATATATTGATTGGGTTCAGGTTAGGTTGGGCAACCCGAGACCTCAACCTGAACCTGACCCAAGTTTAATTGGGTTGGTGTTTATATAACCCAAGCCTATGACCGAACTTGAAACATCCTGCCAAAGCTCAACCCAATGACAGGCGGTCAGGTCAAACCCGCCCAACTTTCAGCCCTAGTACAAGTCAGCTAATGCACATGCCACCACGTATGCCAGCTTGGCAAACTGGTGCAATATCCAAGCCATCCATCAGAAGGGTACCCCTACCTACATTCTCTACCCCAAGAATCATGTTGGTCCAATGGTCAGTTAGCTAGAGTTAACTGAAAAAATTGTATAATTTGGAAAAAAATCGGCCAAAGTTTTCTAACCCGTCCCATTATTTCTATTACCATGGCACACCTGCTGAGTGCACCGACTTTATCTTTCAATAGGAACATCCACGTGGTTAGGTCAACGTGATGGGTGGTTTGTGTAATGCACTGCAGACTAATGGTTTAGGGTGACAAAATATAATGGAAGAAACTTTTTTATTTTTTTTTGCAAAATTCATCTACTAATTTTAAGCACCCCTGAGAAAATCGTTTTAGATTTATAGAAAAACCACAAATATGGTTTAAAAATTACATTACTAATGTTGAAGATGATCTCTCAACTGAGAGAATATTTTCCTAACCTATCCCAAATATTAGAGAGTTCAGAGAGGCTAAACTTTTCCTATAGTAGATGCTATGGGAGAAGCACACTGTCTGCCCAAGTAGACTACACGCTGAAGTGTGACGGAGGAAGGCTCTCTCTCTCTCTCTCTCTCTCTCTCTTCGAGGGGGATGGTGGACGCCCTAAGCCTCTCCTACCTCTCATATGAAATATAATCTATATAAATTATGAATACATGTTTCATAGGTGCACCCAGTATGGTGATCCGTCATCCTATGTACTTTTTTGTAATTTACTGTGAAAGAAGTGTGTCAATCCACCTCATCCATATATATACTCATGATCCATTTTCTCTACTATCATAATGTATCTACTAATGATCATGTACATTCCAATTAAATGTGAACAATTAGATCTGAGCGTGCCATCAAGTTATCATCAAGTGTGATCAAAACAATTTTTACAGTTAAAATAAAACTTCAATAGAAAAAAAACCCTTTAAAAAAATGTTTAAAATATTTCAAGTGTTAAGCTTAGCTAAAAAATCACTTCATGAGTCTTTGATCTATTTAGTTCAAAGCCATAAATATGTTCCTAGGTAAATTAATTGATTTCTTGTTGGTCCGTGCAAGAATCAATGATTTCTGATAGAAGTACCAAAGTATGTTTGTTGTGTTAGCCCATACATGGACCTCATAGGAAGAGCTAAAGTTGACCAGTTAAGATTGTGACCTTTACACATCCTTGGGTTTAAAAATTAACCATATTTCATGCCTCATTAAGTCCTGATCTCATGATCACAATCTAAGTTATTGGGCCCCTAAGTTGTTGAATTAATCTTGATCGACCAATGTAAGTGGCCAAAGGTCTTAACTTATATCGTTTGTTCATAGCTTACTTACACTCTTGTGCAGGGTAAGGGCAAGGCATAAACCAACACCAAGTCAGATTCCAATGGTGGAGACTGTCCATCCAGACTCAAGTTAATCCCCTCACACAAGATGACTGTATATCTCATGAACTGATATCCACATGTGTGTCTCATACACCTGTGATGATCATGGTCTAACAAGGTACTGAGATCTATGGACCACGTATTTCCTTGGTCAATGATCTTCATGTTTAATCTTAAGTTCTCAAGGACTATTAGAGGAATCACTCCCTAATAAACTTACAATATAAATTCAAGATCACACTACACACTAAGAATCAATAAGATGTCAATCTAAGGTTTATAGTAATCATGATCTACGACTGAGATTGTTCTAGTCACATTTACATGGCTAATGAATTAGGGCTCACATTGGTTTTTTAGGCCACTGGCTCAAAAAAAGACTACATTTTAAAAACTATATATTGTGTTGATTTCATTGAGAATGACAGGAATAAAAGGAAGAGGTGAAAGATCCGTAGGAGACTTTGATAGGTATATATGAATCCACCTCAGACAACTATTTATAATATGTATAGTTGTATATATGTATCCTATACTCTAACGCTTCCCCTCATATTGAGAATGGATATCAATCATGTTTAATTTGAAACATATATAAAGAAGACGTTGACAACTGACACGTGCCACTACCCTCACTCCCCCTACACACAACATGTTTGTATATACACGATCTTCAGCTGTTGGCTTTTGTAGTTTGCCATCTAAACTCGACAACCATGGAACCACCAAATGATCATTTACATGTAAAAATTCTCTTAATTACATACATGCAACACTATGCAACACTGCATAACAGGTGAGTGCACTAAATCCATAATGATTAAGAGGAAGACTATACTCACAATAACATGCGGATGCACACGTGCAACACTGCACAATAGGTAAATGAACTATACCCATGAATGATAAGGACTAATAACACTAAAAAATGGAAGTGGTGGCAGTAGAGATCGATGTTGCTTGACAATGGACAAAAGATAGCTTGCAACTGGACTAGCAGGTGGATTGATGGATTGATAGGAATAACTGGATTAGGCCCACTTGGAAAATAAATTTCCTACACATATTGGCTACCAAATTGTCAAGGAGAAGTATACAATTGTGTATTCACCTAGAAGCACATCAGTGTGACTACTCTTCCATCTATGTACACACCCAACCAACATTCTGACCCATTCACCTTCTCCGTTATCCCAGTATAAGTTTAACCTACCATCCGAATCCCGATCTAATAATCTCTCTCACAACTAAGTTGGGTGGGTGATCTTCCCGATGTCTGTAATTTTTTGTTTATACTATTATATTGAATATAATTTGTACAATGTTGATATGAGCTGTTTACATTTTTTTTTTCTTTACATCACCCCCTCCCACCACACACACTCGCTCACACCATAGTGGGATTTCACCACCTATGCGTACTCGAGCCCCTGACCTGGTGTTGAAACTCTTGTGAGTCTACCACCAGGGTAAGAGTAAGGACCCGAGTTGTTTATAATTTATACTTTAGTAATGGATGTTATTTGAATTGTATGTATATCTTAAATTTCAAATATTAATTTATTTTGAGTTTAAGTATGGACATGTTGGTGAAATGGTACATGTTTTGTTATGTTGGAAATAAGGAAAGATTATACGTTAGTTGAAATTAATGCATTCATGACACATGGAAAAATAGCACGGATTGCATTCTCCTATGATAAAAAATGAACACGGTGGTCTCTGCCCCGGACTTCGTAAAAGTATATGCATAGTTGCTTTGCCTTGGAGGATCAAAAATGAACATAGTGCTTTGCCTTAGATTTCCTAAAAGCCACGATACATGATTTACTTTTTTTTATGTTGAGCAATACATGCATGATGTATATATTGATTTTAAGTTTATTACTATATATATTATTTATCTGTTAACATAGAAATTTCAAGAATTGGAGGGATGTGATATCATTGAATCATTGTACTCGCACCATTATGAATATCTTTTCAGGTGCCAAGGGGAAGTACTTCAAGTGTGCATGACTGTTCTATTAGTTCTTTCATCTATACTATGCCTAGTTTAATTTCAAATTGTCATAGTTTAATTTTCGGTTGTTACTGCGAAAGAAACCATAATACTTGATTAGTGAATGTAAATTTAAATTAGAATTTAATTCATTAAAAATTTCTTTTATTTCTCTTATTCACCAGTGAATTTGAGATAATTGTGTTTGTTAAGTTAATATAGATTTAGGATTTCAACTCACTGGAGTACTCAGATTTTGAGACGTGACAGTAACGGCCGAGTAGAGCAGATCCGATGACAAGGGATAGTTCCAACGATTACTTAGGTGGTCTTCACAGGCAGTAGTGATAGTGATGGTGACAGATGTTTGATCCTGCTGGACTAGTAGATCAGGTTGCCGGAAATCAATGGTTCAGATTATGCCGTGAGATACGATCCATTGTTATGGGAGTACTATCATGGTGGTCCTAGTTGCATATATTGGGGTACTCGGTCCTTAATGAGTGCCGAGTTGACTGGGGATGCGTACGTTGAATAAGACTTGGAAGACTCGACCATCCATGAATTTAATATGTTTGTAGTAAGTCTTGGACGACTTGACGATCCATGAATATAACCTTTTTGTACAAAGGAATTGTCAATTAGGTGCAACGTACATTTATTGGCTATATCATGTAAAAGCCATACTGATCAAACGGTTCTAATGATCTAATCAATTGGCTGGAAATGAATGTCCAAGATCAATTAGAAAATAACCAGTCCTAACAATAATTAAAATAATTTGTTGGTTTTTTTTTTTAAATTATAAATAATCAGTACTTATGGGTCCAAAGATTAACATCTAGCAGATCATCTTAAACATCCCATTCTTGGGTTTGAAAATGAATGGCTATATAAAAAATCAGGCTACTTATAGATGGATTGGATAATGCAATCAGGGTGATTTTATTTTATTTTGGTTGGTGATCCATGAAAATTTTGTTGCACCTAATGAACGGTCTGGATTTATTGATTAGCTGGCCAAGTGTCCCAATGCAACTATAACCACTATAACTTATAACACTCTAAGAGGATTGGATCAATTCTCGATATATCACGAAGTAGCCCTCAAAAAATGGGCATGTCTTTTCCTGTTTAGGAAATGGAAGTTAAATATCGTACTCATGTTTAATACGCATGTACTCAGCATGTACTCAACACGCACGCACGCACACACACACACACACACACACACACACACACACACACACACATATATATATATATATATATATATATATATATATATATATATATATATATATATATATAGTGAAAGTAGTGGAGATGGAAGCGTTGAACTTTAAATATTTAAAAGATATGGAAAGACATTTGAATTATGGATGAAGATGTTTCGATAATTTAGAGCCAAGAATAAAACAAGTTTGATTTTCTAAAGGAACATACGTATCAATTAACATGGATTATACCTTTCAATCCAGTACTTCAACAAAAAACGTCATTGCATGTGGGCTTTGGTAGAATTTCATTTCTAAGTATAGTTATGACTATTCCTACCTAATTGTCTAGTTAGAAAATAAATGAGCAATTATTGTGGGTGCATGACAGCTAATTGCTAAGTATTTTCTCGCAAAAGCTGAGTGATATGGACGTTGAAATTATATTCGGTCAATCATTCTCTAATACGAGTATATGACAAATTTCAAGTAGCCTTCATTTTTATTGGCTCTCTCTTTAAGCTTGGTATGCCCACCCTTTTTTCCTCTCGACTAAAAAATTAAGCTTATTTGCTTACTGAATGGTCTACACTTGCATTGAGTTAGATTGTTGGTTGTCCATTAATTCCAATATTTTGGCATGCCTGAAGAGGAGACTTGATTTTTGTCCCCAGTGATCTTTATGGTGGGGCCCATCATTGGTCATTTCATTGCATGTAATTCATACTAAATTGACTAAAATCAAATTGATTTAAATGCCCTAACCTCTGGTTAATAGAAATTTACACATTTTTCATTTGAACTGTCATTATATTTTTGCTAATGGGCAGCTAGGACATTGTGGTAGTTCAAATTTTCTTTTAAGACCCATCTATAGTGGGGTCCATATGATTTAATTAGAGTTACATTTATGTCATGTATACAATTTCCAGTACAAACCAGCATATCAAGGAGCATGTTTCATTGAACGTATGATAGTTAGAACACAAGAAAAGTTTCATAACTCATGTACGAGGTTTGTTCTATTACATTTTTTGATATTGCAATAGATAGGTTGGGACTTTAGTCACTAGAAATAGATTCTTTTGAATGACAAAAATCATCCAGCTGACAAGGCTATCTTTAGATTGGGAATACACAATTTTTTTTCATATTGAATATTTAAAGCCTTTGGTTATGCAATTGATACCGGTACTTTCATGTTCAAAGTAAAAGAGCCAAATTTCAAATGGTTGAAATAATTCAAGAGATCTTAGCTGTTATCTTCATATTATATAAGGTGAGAAACATAGTATAAATGGTTTGATAGCAATCCTTCTCATTTATTTATTGTGAATAGGCACTCCTACTTTTAAGGGGTGGACCGTGACTTAGCCAGAGAGGAACATGCATTAGATCCAACTCATTCATTAAATGAATGGCTACATTCTCACCCAACATCCTAAAATTTAGACTACCCTATCACTTGGGTGGGCCACACTATATGGAATAAGTATAAAATCATGCCTTAAACTTCTACATTTACGTGGTATGGCTCACATGCATCTTAGATATTCTGATTTTCAGGACATCTTTTCACCCTTGTGGGTAGAGTTGGGTAGGATCCGACCTGACTCGTTGGATCTAAGTTGACCCGGACCAAAAGCTAGGGTCGGGTCAGGTCAGATCGAGTAGACCCACTCGGATCCTACGTGAATTTGGGTCATGTAGCAACTTGATCTGATCCGATCCGGATCAGAATCGGTAGTATAAAATCAAATTTTACTCTTAAAAAAAAAAAAAAAAAAAAACCTTTATCCTTCTTTTACCTAAGCCCTAACCCTACCCGTAGCCGAGCCGACTTCCTCTCCTTCCCTCTATTCTCTCTCGATTTCCCTCCTCTCCTTTTTTCTCTCCCCATTTCCCTTCTTTCCTTCTTTCTCTCCTATTCTCTCTCTCTCTCTCATGATTTCTCTCATGTTTCTTTCCTAGTAGGAGAGTCTCCGACTTGGCTTGACTTAGTCCAGTTCGAATCGATCGGATAGACTCAACTTGATCCAACTCGGTTCGGGTCAGGCCGGCAAGGAATCGGTTTAGATCAAGTCAGCCCTGCTGGACTCGGTCCCGAATCGGATCGAGTTTGGGTCAGGTACTTGTAAAAATCGGATTGAGTCGAGTTAGACCTAATCCGGTCGGACTCGAGGCAATGCCCACTTCTACCTGTGGGAGGGCATTAGATGAATAGAATGGATGGCATATATACACAACTTGGGCCCTACACACAATTTGAACCATTTAACGGTGTGCTTTCTTTTCTCAATGGTTGCCCATGGTGGAGCCCACCTGTACTTTGAACCTGCCTGATTTTTAGGTCCACGTGGCGCACCTGATGAACGGAGTGGATCTCATCACATGAAGTAAGTCGTTTGGGCCACGTCAGCGAAAGTCAAGCCGTCCTTGTGCCCATCCCAATCACGCAAGCAGCTCCGTCAGCCAGGACGTGTCGTGGGATTGACCGAGTCGTGTTTGTCTCCCGATGCAGCGTCTAGTCGCTCGTGGAATTATAGGATCCTCTGCCAGAGGCATTGCCCACTATACTCGGGTTTTCATTTCTAACAAGTGAGTCCCATATTTTAGTAATCCAGACCATTGATCTACTGAATTACACTGCAGAAAGACTAGATCAAAAATATTCTCCATATGGGACAATACTATTTTTTATTATTTTTTTAAAAATATCATCGGCCTAATAATAGACTGCATTCATGGGCCCGATTGTCAACTGAAAAGTGTCCTTAAATTGGTGGCTACGAACTTCTAATCTTGGATGTTTCTGGGGCATGGTCCATTTTCGACAGACTGAGGGTTTAGATTACCCAACCCTAGGGCGCGCTTTTCCGAACTTAAAACCCGAGTATATCGTGCATAGCGTCGGTCGACGATCTGTATAAACTCGCTCTTTGACGGACGCGGATTGCGTCCTACCCCGGCAAAATGGACTCGGTCCTGCGAGGGTCTCTGTAGGACGCACCCTGATGTATGTATTTTTTCCACACCGTCCATCCATTTTAAAAGATCATTTTAACCTGATGATGCCAAAAAATAGACAGATGTAGGACTCAAGAGGGCAACACAAGAGGAAGCAGTGGTGATAATCACGTCACCCGTTGAAACCTTCCTAGGACCAGCCGTGATATTTATTTTCTATTCAACCTGTTCATGAGGTCACATTAACCTGGATGAAGGGGAAAAAAACAAATATCATCTTGATCAAAAACTTCTGTTGCCCCCAGGAAAATTTCAACAGCAGGCGTTCAATCCACATTGTTAACTTCGTGGCCCACTTGAGAATGAATCTATCTAATTTTTTGGCTTAATTACTGAAAATGACATTTTAAAATGGATGAACGGCGTGGATGAAACACATGATTAATGGTGGGCCAACAGAACCCCTTCGAGGACCGACCCGTCCTGCAGGGGTAGGACGCAGTCCGCGTCCGTCTTTGACTAGAATTAAAGGCCATGCGTTGACAAGAGGGAGATGAATCACTTGTTAGTTACATTTCTTGTGTAATCCTTTATTTTCATCTTGCTATTTAGATTTCAGACATGAATCTACCTAATTTTTTTGGGTTAATTACTGAAAATGACATTTTAAAATGGATGAACGGCGTGGATGAAACACATGATTAATGGTGGGCCAACAGAACCCCTTCGAGGACCGACCCGTCCTGCAGGGGTAGGACGCAGTCAGCGTCCGTCTTTGACTAGAATTAAAGGCCATACGTTGACGAGAGGGAGATGAATCACTTGTTAGTTACATTTCTTGTGTAATCCTTTATTTTCATCTTGCTATTTAGATTTCAGACATGAATCTACCTAATTTTTTTGGGTTAATTACTGAAAATGACATTTTAAAATGGATGAACGGCGTGGATGAAACATATGATTAATGGTGGGCCAACAGAACCCCTTCGAGGACCGACCCATCCTGCAGGGGTAGGACGTAGTCCGCGTCCATCTTTGACTAGAATTAAAGGCCATGCGTTGACAAGAGGGAGATGAATCACTTGTTTAGTTACATTTCTTGTGTAATCCTTTATTTTCATCTTGCTATTTAGATTTCAGACATGAATCTACCTAATTTTTTTGGGTTAATTACTGAAAATGACATTTTAAAATGGATGAACGGCGTGGATGAAACACATGATTAATGGTGGGCCAACAGAACCCCTTCGAGGACTGACCCATCCTGCAGGGGTAGGACGCAGTCCGCGTCCGTCTTTGACTAGAATTAAAGGCCATGCGTTGACGAGAGGGAGATGAATCACTTGAATTGTTAGTTACATTTCTTGTGTAATCCTTTATTTTCATCTTGCTATTTAGATTTCAGACATGAATCTACCTAATTTTTTTGGGTTAATTACTGAAAATGACATTTTAAAATGGATGAACGGCGTGGATGAAACACATGATTAATGGTGGGCCAACAGAACCCCTTCGAGGACCGACCCATCCTGCAGGGGTAGGACGCAGTCCGCGTCCATCTTTGACTAGAATTAAAGGCCATGCGTTGACAAGAGGGAGATGAATCACTTGTTAGTTACATTTCTTGTGTAATCCTTTATTTTCATCTTGCTATTTAGATTTCGTAGTATAATCCATAGCGCTAATTAAGTAGTTGATAATTTTAGCTATTTTTTGAGTCTACATTCGCACACTGGATTCAGGTCTTCACTTGGAAAAGTGTTTAGTAGGTGTTCTTCATGACTGACTGTAAGAATCCCTTTCTTATTTCACTTTATCTGTATCAAAAAGTCCTTTTGTACGAAAGGCAAATGTGTAATCTATCATCAGAGAATGAACCCCACCCTCTGAATATTGTCTGATCCTATTTACACATTGAGCGAGTGGCTAAATAAGCGGTCGATCTCATCAGACCCCTATCATACACTACGTGTCTGCTTATCTCGGTGCTTGGGGTCATAGTTGTTTGGTTTGAATTGAATTGCAATTTCAATTCTGGCACGCTTACACACTTATAGCCGAAAACCGATCACCAACAGTTTTTGGCATGCTCGGTGGGACAATAAACTACTTGGTTGCCATAAATATTTACTGTGCACTGGTCATGCAAAGCAACAATAGTTTTTGGTAGGATTGTGCATATGCCGTCCAACTCACTCATCAAGAGAACCAGCTAGGATTGTAGGTGGCCAAATCGCCTGAATATATAGGTTTTAAGAGCTTATACATTTCCTCTTATGACAAGTCCCTAGGTGTTTTGGATGAGCTTATTTTTTTAGATGTACAGTGCATAAGAAGAGCAGAAACCCTTCACAGTTTGGATTTTAGGTACACATTATATTGGTAGTGGTGTATCCAATGTCTAATCACGTGAACACCAACTTACCATAAGCGAACTCGAACCGGATGACATATAACGTTACTTTTGTGGTGAATGTTGTATTTTTTGTTTCAAAATAAAAAATTAGTGTTTTATTTAAAAATAAAATTTCCTCCAAAATTTTCATAAAGCAACAAAATATTTTTGTCTTGTAGTAGTTTGGGTTTAGTCACATATCGGATAGGCAAGTAGAAAACTTTGAGATTATAAGAGAATGATTTTAAATCAACAAGGGTTGCAACACTTACTCCTTGGTATAGAGAAACGTCCAACATCTATGAGCGATGAAGAGTAGGAAGAATTAGATGAGAGGGCGAAAACCTTGGTCTAACTATTTTAGTGGATGATGTCCTATACAATGTCCTTCATCAAGAGACCATTTTAGAACTTTGGAAAAAGTTAGATAGCTTGTACATGATGAAATCACCGTCGAATTGTCTGTATTTAAAAATAATAATAATTATATAATCTAAAGATGAAGGAAGGGTCAGAATTTAACGATCACATCATCGCATTTAATCAGATATTTTACAAATTGATGAGTGTGGAAGTGAAGAATGGGGAGGAAGACCTAGTCCTAATTTTGTTGAACTCTTTTTTAGAGTATTATGATAGCTTCGTAAATACTATGTGCCATGGTAGATAGACCATTGATGTCGAGACTGTTATCGCAGCCCTTTAGTCAAAGATGTTGAGAAAGAAGGATAATGGTATGGGGTTATTTACGGATGTGTTGGTAGCTAGGGGAATAAATTTTGAGCAAGAGAAGGGAAACTTGAGATCACGGTCTAAGTCTAAGAGCAAGGGAAAGATGAAGTGCTAGAACTGTGGGACACATGGACATATGAAAAATGATTGTTGGAATCGTAAAGTCCAAAAAGGAGATAAAGTAGATGAAATGCCAAAGGAGGCCAACACAGCGTAATTGATTGAGGAGGTGGGCAGTAGTGATGTTCTAACCACATCCAAATCCAGCTACCTTAGTGATGGGTGGATTTTGAAAATGGAAGCATCATCCCATATAACCTCGCATTGGGATTGATTCACTACAACAACAAGCGTGATGGTGGCCAGGTGTTTATGGGAATGATGTTGCCTATAAGGTCGTTGGAGTCAGATCAGTGCGCATGTCACGCCCCAAACTCGGAAAACGGGCTCACAAAATTCTCAATCGCCGAATCAGGGGCCGACAGCCTCCGTAATGCCCCATTCTCGGATCCCGGCACTCACATGCTAGATTCTGATCTTGGGATCCTACAAGGAGGATTTTCAGTATGATTTTTTTTTTTATAATGGAGTATAACCATAAGCATAACCAAGTCACAAAACAACATCATCATATATCCACTATATCAAAAACTTTAAGTATAATGCGGAAAGGGAAATACAAGGTGATTAAAACTTTAAAATAATTTGATGTGCGTTCTTGCCTCAGCGCTGCTACGATCCAATACCACCTGCACGCAACGGTCGTGCATAAGCTTACAAAAGCTTAGATGGTGGTGTAAGTGTGTGCGTAAGGCAAGCGTCAAGTGTACAATATCAGAGTAATGCAAAAATATGTGGTAAGTCCATGAATGTTACCAGCTGTACCAAAGCTATGTGATGCAAGACATGAATGCTATCGGCCATACCAAGGCCATGCGATGCAAGGCCTATGTAGCCAAATGTCATATGCGAGATGCAAAGTAAGCATGTCAGTACTCATCAAGTATACATATCAGTATAGTTCCTCTCTGGGATATCACCGGGGTCTAGTACACTCCACATTGACTGCCGCCTCCCTACCCACACAGCCCAGTGAGCGGCATAGACCTCACTATCTGCCTGACCAATAGTCTGCCAATACCTACTCAGCTCGTCTATAATGGACTCATTTGCGAGCTGGTCAAACTCAGCCTAGCTTATAGCCCCCTCACTCGGGCGGATAAGGCCACACCTCCTTCCAACCGACCATGACACAGTGGGAGATGCGGCCTATTGGTATTCGGCACTCTGGCGCTCGTATATCCACTCAGTCTAGACGTTAGAGCACCTCTTGGTACCAAAAAGGTTCTAAGACTTTCCCAAGGACATCCTAAGTGTCCACAGTGCTAGAACCAAGTATATCCGGTATCCGATACGGCCATCCACGATGTGCTTGTGGAGCCACGACCCTGATGTCGCTAGGGCGTACAATGATCAAGTCACACATATGTGAGATGCATGAGTCACATCGTACAATCATGCAACAATCTCGCGCGTACCATGCGATCACGTGGGGCACTCCGTCTCATAAGGAGTCCCGTAAATGTCTCAGCCCAACGGCTTATGCTATAATCAAACATTCCTCATATCAAGTATACATATGATGTGTATGGGCATGAATCATGAAGCTATACTAAACATGTTATAAAGTGATGAACTGTCCTTATAATGAAGATGAGCCTAGATGGCAACAAATACAGGCCTATCAATGGGCCCTAGGGAGAGTTATAATGCGGACATTTAACCAACATTATTCTTACAATGTAGATGTCAAACCATCATTGCTCCCAAGGCATAGCCGCCATAAACATCATTCTATATATCACGGTGGAATCACACATTGCAATGGACTCATATACATCTCATTGGGCCTCGACCCATATGCCTCAGATACATCAAATGGGCTGCCTCATATGGGCCTTATATAAATCAAGTGCGTCGCATCAATGGGCCTTATGTACATTGCAATGGGCTATATCCCTTGGGCCTTTGAATACATCACAATGGGCCTTCATATGGCAAGTGGGCCACATCACATGGGCCATATGTATATCAAATGGGCCACACCAAAGATAAGTGGTGATAATGATTTTCCACCATTAAAATTCCCAAGGCCCACAATAACATTTATTTCCCATCTAATCTGATCATGAGGTCACACTGACCTGAAAGGCGTTTTAATGGTGGACTTTTAAACCCACTGTTTTCTATAGTGTAGTCCACTTAATCATAGATCTGTCTTAATTTTGAACTCAAGCCTTAAAATTACCTGAAAAAATGGTTGGACGGTTAGAATGCAACACATGCATCATGGTGGGGTCCACACACATGGCCCACCAATTAAATGGACAGTTTGGATATAACATAAACATCAAGGGTGGGGCCTACTGGCTGTCTAGGAAATGCCTGGACAGCATTGATAAAACACATACATGGTGGGTTCCACCGTCCACTGCCATGGATGGTGTGAATAAAACACATACATCATTGTGGGTCCCACGTGAGGCCCACCGTAACGTTTATTTGACATCCAACCGTTGATAAGGTCACACGAACCTGGATGAAAGGGAAAAACAAATTTCATATTAATCCAAAACTTTTGTGAAAACCCCAAATGGGTTTCAATAGCAGACATTCAATTCCACTATTTCCTGTGATGTGGGCCACTTGAGTTCCAGATAGGGCTGATTTTTGGAGGGGGGCCCACTTCAAGAAGGGGCCCACCAAATGAACGGTGTGGATGATAAACACACATCATGGTGGGGCCCACGGCTGGGACCATGGGTCCCTGCTGTCCGTCCGCCAAAATGCCGCAAGCGTTGCCTGCGCGCCCTCTGGCAGTAGCAGCGCCTGCTGCATATATTTATTTTTTATTTTTTTTTGAAATTTTTTTTTTTTTTACGGTTTTTCATGCGTGGGGCCCGCATCGGAAGAATCCACCCTGCCCATTGGTTCCCATAGCTCAAGACAAGCCAAACAAGCTCAATATTCAATATATTTTGGGGTGTGGAAATATCATGTGGGTTTTAAAGGTGAAAACCACTGTTTTCTATGCTATGGCCCGCCAGGAAGTCGGATTGGCCCTATTTTTCGGCTCGATGCCTAAAATGGTATGGGGAAAAGGATGGATGGCATGGATTGAATCCATATGTCAGGGTGGGGCCTACATAAGTGGCCCACCTAAATAGCTTGTGGAACCAAGCTAATATTTGTGTTTTTCAAATAACGCCCAACATCCAGGGATGCTGGACGGTTTGGGCATTCCAAGTGCAAAAGGTGGACCTGCTCAGGTGGGTCACCAAATGGTGGATGGTGTGAATACAACACATATAAAGTGGGCCCCACCTATAGATAACTTGAATAAAATACATGCCTTATGGTGGGGTCCATCCGGGTGGGCCACATGGCCATATCATCACATACAATAAAAAAATAAAAGAGAGAGGGAGAGAGAGAGAGAGAGAGAGAGAGAGAGAGAGAGAGAGAGAGACGTGATGATGGAGGGGCCCTGACACTATGGGCTCTCTCTTGCATTCAATCATACATCAAGTGGGTCCCATTACACGTGGGCCTATCAAATCAAAAATCAACGGTGGAGATCCTTTCTCCACCAAAATGTAAGGTCTAGATGACCCTATTCATACAAGGAGAATAAATATCATGATGGGGTCCATGGAGAATGGCCCCATCATGGAATGATCATGAGGATCAAGGTAGGCCATCGGCCACACATAAGGTCCAAAGTGAGATTCATACCATCAATCGGTAGGCCTCACTTGGCCTATCATTAAAACATGAAAATCTAGCCTATAAAGCACCCACCGTTCGATCTTATCAGTCCGATGGAACGCCGGTCTCCTTGTGCTTTACTTTGATAGGAGGTGATGAGAGATGAAAGGCTAGGATGAAGGATTTTGGGGTGGGAAAGTGGGCCACACAAAATCACTTTTCTCTCTTGGAATGCATGAAAGTGAATCTTTCTTGTTTGCTTGGAAAATGTGTTGAGAAATGAGAGAGAGAGAGAGAGGGTTATAAGGAGAGAGAGAGAGATGGGTGATGGATGTAAGGTGAGTGATGGATGTGAGGTGATGGTGTACTTGACTCGAGAGTTGACTTGGTGGTTGCTTGACTTAGGGAGAAAGAAAGCATGGGTGCTCTTGTACTTGACATGAGATGATTG
The DNA here is from genome assembly GCA_030180095.1 of Magnolia changhungtana. Lineage (NCBI taxonomy): Eukaryota > Viridiplantae > Streptophyta > Magnoliopsida > Magnoliales > Magnoliaceae > Magnolia > Magnolia changhungtana. The sequence goes on from JASAUF010000596.1 coordinate 1,533,129, forward strand.
ATTGATTGATTGATGTGACATATTATGAAGATTCTCTTGAAATTGTGATGCGCGGTATTTTCTTTGAAATAAATGTGGGTCCACATCTTCGGACCTAGGTATCGGATCAGTGCGCTAGTCGCGGCGATGGTGCGGTCATAATGGTACAAGTCTCAGATTAAGCTAACTCAAATCTACAAGATACGACTTAGGGTCACGCACAAACATCGATTATAGGTCATGGATTGTCGGACTTCGACGGGAAGGATTACGGGAGTCGACGGAACAGTACGGATTAAGATAGGGGTCATACAGCGCATAAGGATGTTTAATGGGATAGAACGTATTCTGATAGATGTGAGACACGTTCTTGACCTACGAAAGAATCTAATATTTCTAGGAGCTCTCGAGGCAATTGGATGCAAGTTTACCAAGTTTGATCGTGCCCTAAAGATTTCAAAGGAGACACTCGAAGTGATGAAAGCGCATCAAAAATCTCGATCCAGCTATATTTAGTTGATGACATCCTATATAGTGTCCTTGATTAAAAAGACCACTATGGAACGGTCCCCATCTAAGCCTATAAATTGTAAAATTCCAGAAGAAGTGTGGAGTGGTCATGAAGTTGATTACTTGGGGCTGTGAGTATTTGGTTATAATACTTACATTTACGTATCATCGGTTGAAAAAGATAGACTATACTAAAGGGCGAAGAAGTGCACATTAGTAAGTTATGGTGATGGTGTGAAGGGATGCATGCCGTATGACCAAGTCACATGAAAAATAATGATTAGCCATAATGTTAAATCTGATGATGATTCATTATTCAATGATGAACAAAGGAAATAGAAAAATTAGCGGTGATAATGAAAAGACCGAGCTAAGAGTCCTAGAGAGGGGGGGGGGGGTTAATAGAACTATGCTAAATTAAAAATTAATGCGAAATTATAAATAAAGATAACACTTAATCAATCACACAATGCAGAAATGAATAACAACCTCAAATGTACAAGTATTGAGAGGTTGATATAGATATTGTTCTAAGGACAACCTTACACCAAAAACCAATGGTTTATGGTAGGACAACCTAATTCCTAGAAAGGTCTGTGTATTAAAATCTTAAAACAATTCAGAGGATTAAAGAAATAAATAGCAAAGAAAATAACTAAGCTATTACAACATTCCCACACTTGTATAAAAGAAATTACAACTTTCTTCCACAATTGCATAAAAGGAAATTACAACATCCACACAATGCCACAATCAATCATCCACCACAAGACCAGAAATTATAATGGTTTGCTTGTGTGTACACCAACTGTTTAGAAAAACAGCCACACAACTACTCCACTCCTAATATCCTCACACAGTGGATATTAGTGTTCACTATGCAATAAGTTTTTCAAGTTTCACTTAAAACCTTCACATTTGTGTCTTTCAAGTAGGCTTACACAATTCAAAAATCTCACACTCTGAGTTTTTTGGATCACCTCAGACAAACTAAAAGAAAGATTTTTCTAGCACAATCTCAAAGAAACTAAAAGAAAGAGATTTACAAAATTGTAAAATACTTATCTGGATAATCTCCTTTGATGCAACCATGTAGAACTAATTCGGAGTAGTAGTTCAACGTTGATGTTCAATGTCCACACTCACTTATGAAAAGGTTCTAAGTTCTAAATGATTTTTTAGATTAAATCATCTTGGGCTAGCTTGATTTGATTTTGATTCCAAGAAATGAAAATTTTTTAATCCATTCTTCAAATAAGATTGGAATATAGTATACAAAATCAAATACAAAAAGCTAATTAAAGAGAATATTAAATGAACACTAAATAGCTTAAAAAATCACAAACTTATCTCTCATAGTGGTGTTTTAATTTTGCTTGAATTAGATACAAAACGCTGAAAATCGTGCTCTATTTATAAGTACAGAAATTGCTCACTCGACTGGCCCAGAGGACAGCTCGACTAGTCGAAGAACCAACAAACTTTTGAAAATTTGGGCGTGATAAGATAAAACCATTCTACGACTGGTCGAGTGGCTTCCATGACTGGTTAAGTGACCTATACGACCGATCGAACCCTGCTCTTGACTGGTTGTGTGGAACCCATTTTAGTTGCTGGATTTTGAGTCGAGCTTGCTCGACTGGTCAAGCATTGTTCACTTGACTAGTCGAGCAGTCTCCAGGACTGGTCAAAGATCCAACAAAAAATTCTGAAAATAAGTAACAAACCTTGGATTGGTCAAGGAATTTCTTAGACTGGTCGAGCCAGTACTAGGACTAGTCGAACATAGGCTAAGACTAGTCAAGAAAACAGTTTATACACCTATAAAGTGACCCAATTAAAGTATGTAATCAATATGACCTAACCTATGGGTAAAGACCTTTGTTCTTGTACACGAGATGCACGTTCTTGAATATGTAGATGAGCTACATAAGACACAGATTCCAAGAGATTTTGGCACTACAAAATTTGACAATCATAGGAGCTAAAAAACATAGCACTTACAGATAGACATTAAAATTGACACGGGTGAGACACAGGTAGAAGCCGAACCGTAAGAAGTGCAGGTGCAACAACTACTTATAAGGAGAAATTCACCTAGAGATCACATATTACCGGATATATATAGAGATTATTCAAATATTGCATTTATCCTCATTACAGATGAGGGGAATCTGTTTACCTTTCAGGAAGCACCAGATAACTCAGACGCTAAGAAGTAGATAGCGGCGGTGCAAGACTAAATGGAATCTCTATATAAAAATTAGATGTGGAAGCCAATGGAGCTTCTTATTGGGCATAAATTAATCAGGTTTAAATAGATTTATCGCAAGAAACATGACAGATACAAGCAAATATTGGTTGCGAATGGATATGCTTAGAAAGAAGGTATTAACTTTAATGAGATATTTGTGTTGGTTGTCAAGCATATATCTATCAGGCTTGTATTGGCATTGGTTGCCCAATATAACCTGAACTGGAACAAATAGATATTAAGACTGCTTTCCTACATGAGAAATTAAAAGAACAGATCTACATGAAGCAACTAAAGAGATTAGAAGAAAAGAGGTCAAAGAATAAAGTTTGTAGGTTAAAGAGGTCGTTGTATGGCTTGAAATAGTTGCCCTGGTAGTGGTATAAGAATCTTGATACTTTCATAATGAGTCAGTGGTTTACCATAAGTAAATATGATCATTGTGTCTACTTCAAGACACTAAGTGATGGAGGATTTATTCTATTGGTATCATATGTCTAAAATCAACATATTGAAGACTTATTTATCAGGGACATTCAAAATAAAAGATTTGTGTGCTGCAAAGAGGATTCCCGGCATAAACGTACACAAAGATAAGAAGAGGAGCATGTTACAGTTGTCTTAGGCAGAATACCTTGAGAATATATTAGTGAAGTTTGGGATGGACAAGGCTAAGACAGTTAGAATACCCATGCTGCTCACTTCAAGCTTTCTTAAGGGTAATGTCTTATTACTGATGAAGAAAAGAGGGATGTCTTGTGTGCCCTATTGTAACACCCTGGATTTTTAGGGACCGTGTAGAAAATCGGCTCCTGAATTTTCAGGTGTCACGAGTGCCCTAATGGGCTTCATATTTTAATTACATTTAGAATATCTCATAAATAATGGAGAATTTAGTAAGGCATGAAGCATAAGTACGTCATAAAGTAGTATCAAGTGTCACTAAATATAAAAATATCCAAACCACAAATCCAAAATCATCTAAATTGGGAACTAGTCCCACCCATACATGACACAAAGTGACTAGAGTCCCGGCCCATACACCGCGGTAGCCCGAACTCAGATTAGAAGGATCCACAGAAAGTCTGGAAGCAGGGAAGCTCCTCTTCCTCATCCATGCTCACCCCGCTCAGCTCGTCGAGCTCCACCTCACCTGCATCTAATGACGTGTCTGGTTGGTATTTTAAAACACCGTCCAAGAGTGGGAGTGAGCAGCTAACTCAGTGGGTGCCATTAGCTATAAGTTACATCAAATAACAATTCCATGATGAATTTAATGAAAAACATAAATTCATACATCTCTAACTAATCTTGTTAAATGCGTATGCATGAATTATAGTATGATGCATGACCTCATCCACAAAACTCCCTCGAGCGACTTCGTCTCACGGTTGCACATGACCAACACTCCTTTATTGCTACCTCAACTGCCGAGTCGCCAAATCCTAGCTAATGCGATGTATGAATAATGTTAGCCGAGTATTTAGTTAATTCCGTTCATCCAGCAGGTTGGAGAAATTGGTACACCCCGACGATATCAATGCCCTCATCCATTTGAAAGGCCAGGACCCCTCAACGTACGAGGCCAAGACGCCGCAATCCTTAATCCCATTGAAGTCCCCACCCCTGATTGCAAGCACGTGGGGAGTGCTAGGAAGAGGAATCACTCGCGGTCATTACGGGGAGGATCGTCAACCCAGCGTAGGCCGACAGCTCGGACATAGTGTCCCATTCCACCATGCATGACTCACAAGACTGTGGATCAGTTTCTAGCTGTTGTCAGTGGGCGTCAGTGGGCGAGGGGTGTTTTAGGTTCCAAACAGGCGTGAGCAAATATGGTTAACAAATATGGTTGGTCAGTTGGTGGACTAGACCGCCCAAGTTTAGGCGAGCACGCAACGCACGATATCGAGTGCAAGCAACCCATGTAGTCCCTCTACCGTCGCCCGTTTGCGTCCGTCCAAATCAGTTGGACTAGTCACAGGACGGCCCGATCAACGGAGCCACCTTCATAAATCTCAGTTCCCTGACCAACCCAGGAAATGGGTTACATTCTATAAAACTTCTAGTAATTAAGAGCTCATCTTCTAGTACAGGTGGAATCATGCGTATAATATATCAAGCATAAGATCTCAGGTTATTAAAATGAATGCAACTACTCATAATAGCATAAGTTAGACATGTGTGCATGTGATTCATGATTACCTAAGAGACCAAGAACAACACATCATTCATAGTACAGATAAACACAACAAGAAATAATGCAACCATACATGCTATAGAGAAGATCATTCAAAAATCAAAGGCGCAAATGTACGTACAACACCAATTCCAGGCCCAAACATGTTGAAGGCCAATCAACAACAATTAATCATTGCATACAAGTTGGGTGGACCTATCATGTAGGTTCTTAGCTAGGTTTTTTCTAGATTACTCATGCACTTTACTCTAACATCCATAATCATTAAATTCATCCTAAAATTGGCACTTGGCCACCTAAGGATAATAGCCCGTACCTTGTGATGAATCGCTCGATTCACGGCGCTCGTAGGGTTAGGGTGTTAGGAAATCATCGTTGAAATACCTAAATAAGCATACAAGCTTGTAAGAATCGGAATGAATTAAACACAAGACCTAAACCTACAAACATAACTCAATACTTACCTTCAATCATCATCGAATCGATACCAATGAAAGATAATGTTGTTATGGAGGAGATGAGAGGGTGAAGGTGCACAAACCCTCATGCTTCCAAGCTCTCCCTCTCTCTTTCTCCTCTTTTCTCCTCTTTCTCTTCTCCTTTTGTCCCTTTTTTTTGTTGAAATTCGTATGGGAGCAGGGGGTGCCCAAAAGAAGCCCTTTTATAGTGTCAAATTTGGTGTAAATGGCCCCAAGGGCTAGGTTTTTACTATACTAGCCCTATGGGAGGGTTTTTCTAACCTCTAGGGCCCACTATGGGGCATACATATTGATATACCTCATAGGATAGTTAGCCCTATCGATGATCTATGTATGAATATGATTGGCCCACCATTTGGATGCGCCGATCGATAGATATGATTTGAAGTCTGTTCAACGGTCATCGATGGTCAATCGGGGCCGCGGCTATATGAATATAAGTAGAGAAATATCCTTATTCCACGTGTGAAGTTTGGTCGCAAACCGACAGTCTGAAATTCTCAACTTCGTGTAAGAGTGGACGACCCAATTCACTTAAGTTTTAGTTACTTCCTTTAGGGTATTTACACTTCTCATGCACTCTTCCTTCGACTCAAGTTGAGCTGTTCTGGACACTACCCAGGTTCGACTCCTGCGATGGATGTCAAGCCCAGTAAGATGAACATTATTCTATAGTTTTGAAACTAGTGGTCTACTGACGAGCGGTCTGAAGCTTGTTCGAAAAATCAGGGCATTTCTGGAATGAATTAGGTATTGAGATTTCTCGTGGGCAATGATTAAGGTTTGGATTAACTATGTTTATAGGGTGGCCTATTTATAACTAGTGAAAGTGGAGATTTAGTCATTATTACTCTAAACCGTCGGTTTTAGGATAAAAGAGTGACGGGGTTGATTTGATCCATTAGTCAAGATTCGGGCCTTATCTAACTCAGCTTCGAGTAGATCTTTTAATTTAGTTATAATTATCTTGATTAATCAGTGTTAGGTCAGTTAGATTTAGGCTCTGTGTGAGCAAATCATGTGGATAAATTCGGTGTTTAAGTGATTAGGAAGATTTATTGGCTTCCTACGGTTGATTAATCGGACTTGTGCAGTTCTTTACTGGTACTACCCGTGTATAAACTAACATTGAGTGTTAATGGTCAATAAATGATAATATAAGTTAATTACATTAAAAAAATCTAAGGATTTTTGAAAATTCAAAACAGTGAAAATCCAGGACGTTACAATCTACCCCTGTTAAAAACAATTTCGTCCCTGAAATTACCTAAGGGTAATAAGTAAAGATTTTATTATTTCATTTGCCTAAGTTTTATTGATTTCAAGTTTATATGGGTGGTAGGGTGTATACTATCTATGCTAGTTTGGTTCATTTTAATTTAACCCCTTAAAACTTTTTCACCCTGATAGTTTACTACAATTTATTTATTTATTTTTAAAGATTTGGATTCATGACAACAATTTCCTTCTGTCTAGAGTAAAAATATTTATTTTCAATGTTCGACCAACATGGAGAGACGGTTGTAGTGGGCTTGAACCCGAAACGTCAATCATCTACCTGATCAGGGTAGAAGGCTCATTGTATCCCTTCTTCGTCCTAGTGGATCTTGGTCTTCTTCTCGGTCAAAGCAGTGAGTCCATTGGTAGTTGCCCAAGATTGAGAATTGGGTCAAGCCGCGAATACTTCGCAGGTGTATACTTCCGTAATTTCGTAGTCTGATCAATCTAAATGTTTAAGGAAAATCACACATCATTAAAAAGTTAAAATCCTCTATTCATAAAGTTGTCATTCGGGTCTTGTACAAAGAGAGTTCTCATCTTAATGAAAGTCCAAATTTGTGATTAATAAATTTTTCACTATGCCTATGGTTAAACAATTATCCTAAAAAGGTTTCCAATGGACTAAGATTGTATCTTTATGTTATCGTCTCGATCCTATGGCTAGTGGGTTATGAGCAAAACGTGCTTGAGTTTTATTAATTTCGAGAGAGAATAAAGAATTAAAAGTTCTAGGATATTTCAGAGGTTTGAAGGGATGGTGACCCTAGAAAGGCCGCGAGAATGGAAAGAAGAAGAATATCATCTCCTCAATGTGGTATGAATCTTGATTCCATAAGAAAATAAGAAAACTTACAATATTTTAGTGAAGACTGCATCGAATATGAACTTAGAAAGTATTAAACAATCAAACTCAACCCTATTCAAGAGTCGTAGTTCAACCGTACTAGAAACTATTTGAAGTTGAAAAATATACTAAAAATAATCTAATTTAATCATACAAGACGATTTCTGTCATGGTTAGAAGTAATTTGTAAAAAGAAACAAAATACTAAAACTCCAATATGAAAAAAATACACTTGGTTCATTGGCAACTCGAGGTTGCAGAAATTTTTGGTTTCAACCTATCAATTGTTCATAACATCTTTATCACATTTAGTTACTAAATTAATTTTATAATTTTTTTTTGGTAATCAATAATTAAGTTAACATTTATATCATAAAATTTTAGTTCATTTTAAGCTCCAGAAAAATTATAAAAATATCTAGAAGTAACTGTTGTTCAAAACTAATGAATTTTGTATGGTTTCAAAATGTCTCTATTTCTTGTAACGTCTCTTATATATTTAGTAATAGAATTATTTTTTAAAATTTTTTTTATAATAGTTTATTATTAAGTTTAAAATCACTCCATAAAATTTGATTTCATTTGGAGATTGTAGAAAAAAATAATATTAAAATTCTAGAAGTGACATTTGTTTGAAACTAACGATTTTTTTTTTTTTTTTTGTATAATTACAAAATGTCTTTATTTCTTGTAAGGTTTTTTATACTTTTGGTAACTGAATTAATTTAAATTTTTTTATAATGTTTCATAATTAAGTTTAAAGTCATCTCACAAAATTTTATATCATTTAGAGCTGTAAATAAATTATTAAAATTCTAGGAGCAACAGCTATCTGAAATTAATAAATTTTAGATAGTTAGAAAAATATTTTAATTTTAACTATATTATAATTTTTATTTTATTTCTTTTTTATTTTTATATAAAAATAAACTCATCAATTTTCAATTTGGCTTTTGAATCACCTAAATTGGAGTTATAAAAGGAGATATGAATTTTTAAAGTCAACTCAAAATTGCAGGAAATTTCAGCGGGGGCCTTTGGCTCCATAGGCTGTCGAGATCTTTCAACGCATATATCTCGCAGACCAAAATGATTTATTCGACGTGCCATATATAAATTTGGGTTAGGAGAAGATACTTTATCCAAATAATTTAGTTATTTCATAAGATTCCATCAGGTTAATGGTCAAAAATCTATTTTAATTATATTTTTACCATTTATAGTAAATTTTTATTTAATTATAGTTCTTCATCCTTGAACTTTAGGATTTGTGTCTAAAATGAAGGTACACAGAAAAAATTAGAAGAATAAAGGGGTGGAAGGTGAGATTTTTGAAGAAGATGGGTTGGAAATGGAGATTTTAAAGGTTAATGGGTCTGGGAGGAAATGAGATTTGAAAGGTTAGCTTAAAGAGGGGACTTCTCGTGGAAAAAGAATGGATTTGGAAGAGAGAGTTGACGGCGACCCTTTTTGGATTCAAACGGCTGTTCACTTAGTGGTATAGGTAGGTCAGAAGTCTCTCACGCTCAAGGCAGAGACGACTCGGCCCGCTAAAACCGAAATTGGAGTATGTCCTACCTTAGATTGGATTATCGGACGTGCAATGCACATGTTTGGCGTAACGCGTGCTACTTTAACTGCTTGAGTCTTTGACATTAGGTCGTATTGCCTCCAATCTTCGAATTTCCAACTATAAGTGATTTAGATCATTGCTTATGACCTAGGTCCTTTCTATACCTGAACCTTAGGCTAAGACTTCAGTGTTCAAATTAGCCCAATGGCTTGGTCCTAGGGTCCTATAAGTGTCGCTAAGTTCGATCGCTCCCTCCTATGTCAGCGAATGCGTTATGGCGAATTCATAATCCACAGCCCAATTTAATCCAAACCATTGCTCTGATACCATCTGTAACACCCCTGGTTTTCAGGGGCCGTGTAGAAACTCGTCTCCCGAATTCCCAGGTACCACGGGTGCCCTAATGGGCTTCATATTTTAATTACATTTGGATTATCTCATAAACAATGGAACATTTAGTAAGACATGAAGCATAAGTGTTCATTCCCCAAGTATAGGGTTGTGATGTAGTAATAAACTTGGTGAGACCAAGGTCGAATCCCAAGGGACTGATACCTGTACGTTATCTGAAACTAAGTAGAACTAGAATTAGACTAAGATGAAATCTAAAGCGATTGTAATTTGAGGAATAATGGTTAAATATTTATCTAAAATTTAGAAAATTCAGAGGTAGGAAACTAGGGATTCAGAGGATCCACTTGTAGAGATCAGGGAGATCTACGGTCGATTCATGAACTCAACTGGACTTCGAGTCCCATCTTCATCCAGTTGGAAGATATAACCTGAAAATCAATTTTGAACTTCATTTAATCTAGTTTTCAAGAGATCAGACGGGTATAAATTAAAATGGATTCCATCACAAAACCATGCCCATGAGATAAAGTAAACAACAGAATCAAACTAATCCACAGCCAATCTGAGCGATGTATGAAGGTTAGGAAGGGTCTTGTCATCCAACCATGCCCAGGAGACGATGGTGAACAACAGGTCTTCATGACGTCATAATCATAATAAGGAAAAGGAATTACTCAAAGCTATCGCAGATCTATTGTAATTTCAGTCACAACAAACCATTAAAAACTAAAGGTATTCCTTAAAATCAAACAAAATCAAAATCAGTTCAATGTGCATGAATCAAAGCCGTAGAGTTCTTCCCATCACGCCACAAGCTTCACCTCTTAGCCCTCGCTAGGAGGTTCAGCCCAACATAAATGGGCTAGATCTCTCCAAAAATAATAAACATTAAAATAAACAAAAAAAAACTCTAAACAGTCTCTCTCTCTCACTGACGACCTCCACGGTTGATTCCCCCTGGGTCCCGTAACTTGCCTTGATGAATCTTGAGTGCTAAAATCATACTTTTAATACCCATTTTCAGTTCAAGCTTGTAAATACACATTGTAACATAAACACAATTAAAATAAGACGTTAAACAATATCATGTTCGTAAATCCAGGCAATAACTGGGGTCTGATATGCAATATTTGACCCTCAACAATAAGTACGTCATAAAGCAGTATCAAGTGCCACTAAATATAAAAATATCCAAACCACAAATCCAAAATCATCTAAATAGGGAGCTAGTCCCACCCATACATACCTAAAGTGACTAGAACCCTACCTATACACCGCTGTAGCCCGAACTCCGATTAGAAGGATCTGCCGAAAGTCTGGAAGCAGGGAACTCTTTCTCATCCATGCTCACCCCGCTCAGCTCATCGAGCTCCACCTCACTTGCATCTAATGATGTGTCTGGTTGGTGTTTTAAAACACCATCCCAGAGTGAGAGTGAGTAGTTAACTCAGTGGGTGCCATTAATCATAAGTTACATCAAATAACAATTCCATGATGAATTTAATGAAAAGCATAAATTCACACATCTTAACTAATCTTGTTAAATGCGTATGCTTGAATTATGGTATGATGCATAACCTCACACACAACACTCCCTCGAGCGACTTCATTTCAAAGTTGTGCATGACCAACATTCCCTCATTGCGACCTCAACTGTCGAGTCGCCAAATCCTAGCTAATGCGATACATGAATAATGTTAGCCGAGTATTTAGTTAATTCCGTTCATCCAGCAGGTTGGAGAAACTGGTACACCCCGACGATATCAATGCCCTCATCCATTTGCAAGGCTAGGACACTTCAACGTGTGAGGCCAAGACCCAGCGATCCTTGATCCCATCAGAGTCCCCACCCCCGATTGCAAGCACGCGAGGAGTGCTGGGAAGTGGGATCACTCGCGGTCACTACAGGGAGGCTCGTCACCCAGCGTAGGCCAACAACTCGGATATAGTGTCCCATTCCACCATGCCTGGCTCACAAGACTGTGGATCAGTTTCTAGCTGTTGTCAGTGGGCGAGGGGTGTTATAGGTTCCAAACAGGCATGAGCAAACATGGTTAACAAACATAGTTGGTCAGTCAGTGGACTAGACCGCCCAAGTTCTGGAGAGTACACAACACATAACATCGGGTGCAAACAACCTATGTAGTCCCGCTACCATCGCCCGTTCGCGTCTGCCCAAATCAGTTGGACTAGTTACAGGACGACCTGATCAACGGAGCCACCTTCACTAATCTCAGTTCCTTGACCAACCCAGGAAATGGGTTGCATTCTATAACACTTCTAGTAATTAGGAGTTCATCTTCTAGTACAGGTGGAATCATGCGTACAATACATCAAGCATAAAATTTCAGGTTAGTAAAATGAATGCAACTACTCATAATAGCATAAGTTAGACATGTGTGCATGTGATGCAGGATTACCTAAGAGACTAAGAACAACACATCATTCATAGTAAAGATAAACACAGCAAGAAATAATGTAACCATACATGCTATAGAGAAGATCATGCAAAAATCAAAGGCACAAATGAACATACAACACCAATTCCATGCCCAAACATGTTGAAGGCCAATCAACAATAATTAATCATTGCATACAAGTTGGGTGGACCTATCATGTAGGTTCTTAGCTAGGTTTTCTATAAATTACTCATGCACTTCACCCTAACATCCATAATCATTAAATTCATCCTAAATTTGGCACTTGGCCACCTAAGGATAATAGTCCGCACCTTGTGACAAACCGCTTGATTCACGACGCCCATAGGGTTAGGGTGTTAGGAAATCATCGTTGAAATACCTAAATAAGCATACAAGCTTATAAGAATTAGAAGGAATTAAGCATAAGATCTAAACCTACAAACATAACTTAATACTTACCTTCAATCATCACCGAATCGACACCAATGAAGGACAATGTTGTTACGGAGGAGATGAGAGGGTGAATGTGTACAAACCCTCATGCTTCCAAGCTCTCCCTCTCTCTTTCTCCTCTTTTCTCCTCTTTCTTTCTCCTTTTCTCCCTTTTTTTGGTTAAAATTCGTATGGGAGGAGGGGGTGCCCAAAAGAAGCACTTATATAGTGCCAAATTTGGTGTAAATGGCCCTAATACTAGCCCTATGAGAGGGTCTTTCTAAACTCTAGGGCCCACTATGGGGTGTACATATTGATATACCTCGTAGGATAGTTAGCCTTAACGATGATCTACATATGAATATGATTGGCCCGCCATTTGGATTCGTCAATCGACAGATATGATTTGAAGTCTGTTCAATGGTCACTGATGGTCGATCGGGGCAGCGGCTATACAGATATGGGTAAGGAAATAACCTTATTCCATGTGTAAAGTTTGGTCATAAATCGACGGTCCGAAATTCTTAACTTCGCATAAGAGTAGACAACCCAATTCACTTAAGTTTTAGCTTCTTCCTTTAGGGTATTATACTTCTCATGCACTCGTCCTTTGGCTCAAGTTGAGTAATTCTGAACACTATCTAGGTCTGAATCTCACGATGGATGTCGAGCCCAGTAAGATAGACATTATTCTATAGTTTTAGAACTAGTGGCCCACTAACGAGCGGTCTAGAGCTTGTTTAGAAAATCGGGGCATTTCTGGAATGAATTAGATATTGAGATTTCTCGTGGGCAATGATTAGGGTTTGGATTAACTATGTTCATGGGGTGACATATTTATAACTAGTGAAAGTGGAGATTTGGTCATGATTACTCTAAACTGTCGGTTTTAGGCTAAAAAAGTGATGGGGTTGATTTTGTCCATTAATTAAGATCCGGGCCTTATCTAACTCGGCTTTGAGTAGATCTTTTAATTTAGTTACGATTGTAATGATTAATCAATATTAGGTCGGTTAGATTTAGGCTTTGTGTGAGCAAATCATGTGGCTAAATTCAGTATTTAAGTGATCGGGTGGATTTGTTGGCTTCCCACATTTGATTAATCGAATTTGTGCGATTCTTTACTAGTAGCACCCGTGTATAAACTAACATTGAGTGTTAATGATCAATAAGTGATAATATAAGTTAATTACATAAAAATTTTTTAAGGATTTTTGAAAATCCAAAACAGTGAAAATCCAGGACATTACACCTATTCAAGAGCAGTTGGTGGTTTAATGTATGTTATGATTTTTACGAGACCGGATATTTCACACGTAGTCAGTGTTATGAAAAGATACATGTCAAACCTCGACAAACAATATTGGGAGGCAGTGAAATGGCTATTTCGTTATCTACGAGGTACAACGGACTACGTCTTGACATTTCAGAAATAAGAAGGAAATTTTGTAGGCTATGTAGATATAGCTTATGCGGGAAATATAGAGAGAAGAAGGTCGACTTCTGATTACTTGTATGTATTAGCGGGTGGAGCGATCAGTTGGATATTGAAGCTTCGGTTTGTGTTTTCTTTTTACACAACTGAAGTTGAGTATATAACAGTGAATGAACTTTTAAAGAAGGTGTTTGGTTGCATAGAATAATGAATGAACTCGGGCTTTGGCAAGAAGCTGTGTCGGTTAATTATGACAACAAAAGTACGATCAATTTGGTGAAGAATTTAGTTTCATTTAAGAATTAATATATTGATGTTCGCCATCATTTTTTGTCCGACATGGGCTTGAGAAAAGTGGTGTCACTTTCGAGAAGATTTACACGAGTGTGAATCTAGCGAATATGTTTACTGAAGTGGCTCCCATGGAGAAGTTCTGATTTTATTTGACTTCTCGGGGTTTGGCGAAAGGTTGAAGAAGTCGAAGTGTGCATGAAAAGTGGAGGCAATGGTGAAACTATGATGAAGGCGATTAGAGATGAAGCAATGGTTCATTGTAACATCCGAAATTTTCACTGCCAGAGTTTATACTTATGTCCAAGAAAACTGGGTGTTAATGATGTATAAATTAGACGCTTCTGAAAATCGCTATGATTAGGTGTGATGACTCCTACTGTATGGGAGTTTTATTCAAAAGAAAAGGAAAGAAGGAAAAAAGGAGAGTACGAAAAGAAACCTAGAACGTACCGGCCGGTGTAAGATCGAATTTACACAGCCGGGACTTCTTCCCGAGGCTTCCTTGGAGACTGGTTGCTCGACCAGTTTCCCTCTTCATTCTCCGCACCTCTCTCTCTCTCTCTCTCTCTCTCTCTCCTTTCTTCTTCTTTTTTTTTTTTTTTTTTCTTTCCCTCACCCTTTGTCGGATGGAGGCCTTTTGTAGAGGGAGAGAGTCTCCAGACTCTTCTACGTAGATCTTGGCGTGGATCTGTTTACGCAACAACGTGTGGAGTTTCCTTGCTACACAGTCTCGTTTGTGCGTAGCGGGGATTTGGACTGGCCCGCGATCATGTCCGATTTATTTGGACGATGTGGGACGGGTCGAAACTCCCCTCCCAACAATCTGGACGGTTCGGATCAAGGTTTTGATCTGATCTCTGGTCACCCAACTTACAGCACGGTGCCCTCTTTCCACACGTTCTCTGCCGTTTGCGTATGCTGCGGACAACCTTCTTGCGTTAACAATGGGGTCCACGATCACGAGCATCTGGGAAATCCACTCCATCCATTGGTTTTGTTGTGTAATCTTTTCCCAGGGGAAGATGTTTTCGATTTGAGTTCGGCGTGGCCCATCGCGTTAAACTCGCCGCGATGGTTCGAACGTAGAAGAAAGGTGGGGACGATCCCTGGTTCATTTCCGGTGCGGTTTTGCTGTAATTTGGTCGGAAGTCTCGTACACTCCTGATGGACGGCTCGGATCATCCCATTGGCTGATCAAGGTTTCCCACAACGCATCCCAGTGGAAGGTTTTTGGCGGAAACGAGGGAGGAGAGAGAATCCCTCTCAATTTCAAATTTCGTCGGGTCAAATCACGTTTGACCTGACTTTACGTTCGGTGCACAGCGGGTTCACCACTGTGGTGCACGCACAACACTCTTGTGGGGCCCACAGTAATGTCTGCATGAGAAATCTACACCGCACATTCGTTTTTCCATCCGATTTAAGGAGTTGAGCCCAAAATGGGGGCACATGCAAAGATCGGGTGGCCCCAAAGTCAATGGTTACAGGCCATTTTCTCATTTTGGGCCACTTGTACAATGATCTAATGGTTGAAATTTTACATGTACGGTTAATTTATGACGATTAAGCTTGATATAAGTTTTTTACATGAACCGGATAATGTGAACCATGTGATTTAGCATTCATGGGCCTAGGTTAATGGCATTTTCATAAATTTTTTTTTTTTTTTTTATCTAAGAGTTTTGTGAAATCTGAGGGTTCTATAGGATTGTATGTGCCTATCTAAAAAATTCTTACAAACAGACTCATGTCTAAATCATTACGGTGGAGGAGTTATTCTCCAATTCATTTAAGGAAAGGTACATACGTTAAATCACATGATGGGGGTCTTATTTTGAAATCAATGGTCAAATGACTTAATTTATGGAATGAAGGTCATTCTCAATGGTTGGATCCATGTCAGGGAATCGATGTAAGATTAGGATAGTTAGTTTGGTATCGTACACATGTACGTATTATATTAAATTTCATGGTAACACTTGAGAACTTTCAATACTCGCGTATTGAAATGTTCGGGGTGTTACATTCATGATGATTGAAACCATGATGGAGATTATGTAAGATGTTTCAATATGTACATGGAACATGGGTTTGATCAATTAACCACCTTGGTCGGTCAATCGAGTGATTCCCAAATTATATAGATTGGTCTCTGGACAATTTTAGATAATCTTGAATGATTGAACTGTTGGGTCAATCGATCAATATGATTCAGAAACACTTGTAGACTCTTTGGACACTTTTGAGCATATTCAAGTAATTGAAAATATGAAGCTCAATCGATTAAGGACTTTTCGATTGATGTTAATCGATTGATGCTTAGATCGACGGTGCATGTAATTTTGCATAATTAAGCGATCAGTTTCCTATTTCGAGTGTCATGCTATATATATGGGTGTAATTATAGGATTAAAGTATTTTAATAAGGGCTAAGTCATTTCTAGGGTTTGGAGAGAAGAAAACCAGTGTTTTCTAAATTGTAAGTTTTTCTATATCTTGTACTTATCATTTTTATAGCAATCGTTGTCACTTTGTGCTGTGGTTTTTGCACGTGAGGGTTTTTTCATGTAAAATTTGCGTGTACTTGTGTATGCTTTGTATCCGTTTGCTTATCGTTGTTTGATCTGAATTCGAGGTTTGCTTCCGTACTCCCCCCAATATGGTGTTCTTGTTGCACTATGGACAACGTCTAAAGAAAGGCCAATCAACTTCAAGCTAAGTGATTATTCACGCCTTGGTTTAATAATTTTTTAAAACTTTTCATATTTTTATTTTTATTTTTTCAAATTCTATTTTTTGTTTTAATTTTCTTTTACAAATTTATAATTTTGAATTCCATAATTATGGATTTACAGATCCAAATCCAACAATCTTAAAGTTGATTTACTGATCTGTACATCTGTAATAATGACAAATATAACAGTAAATCCAACCACCGAATTATTCAAAATTGAGCCATTTTTTGAAAGACATTTTAAAGGTGAAAACAAAAACTCACATTTCCTTTAAATACATTTAAAGTATCATATGTGCTATTTGATACTTTCCAATATGGAGCTCACAAATAAACTGTTATAAGGGATGACCACAACCATAAAAATTACATCTTAAATTCCCTTTATAATGAACTGTATGATGTTTACACAACATATGAAAGAGACAGACATTTGGTCTGCGTTGGCTAAAAAATGTGTTAGAAAAAACTGGTGTCAAAAAGCACATTATTTCCTCTTTTATGAAGTTTTCTATGTTAAATAATAAGCCCGTCTCTGATGTTCACACCCCAAGTATAAGGTTGTGATGTAGTAATAAACTCAGTGAGATCGAAGTCAAATCCACAGGGACTGAACCTTGTACGTAATCTGAAAGTAACCAGAACTAAAATTAGAAGAAGATGAAATCTAAATCACAAATAATTGAGGGAATAATGGTGAAATAGTATACTAAAATTTGTAGAATTCAAAAGTAGGAAACTAGGGATTCAGAGGATCCACTTGTAGAGATCCGGGAGATCTACGCTTGATTCATGAACTCAACTGGACTTCAAGTCCCATCTTCATCCAGTTGGAAGATATATCACTAAAGCTCAATCTGAACTTCCTTCGATCTAGTTTTCAAGGAGAAGAAAGGTATAAGAATTAGAAATGATTCCATCACAAACCATGCCCATGAGACAAAGCAAACAACAGAATTAAACCAATCCACAACCAATCAGAAAGATGTATGAATGTTAGGAAGGATTCCATCATCCAACCATGTCCAAGGGGCAATGGTGAACAACAGGTCTTCCTATCTTCACAATCTAAATAAGGGAAAAGAAATACTTAAAGCCATCGCAGATCTATTGTAATTTCAGTCACAACAAACCATTAAAAACTGAAAGCATTCCTATTAATCAAACTATAATCAACGAGAGTTCATAATATGAATCAAAATCATAAAATCCTTCCCATCACACCACAAGCTTCACCACTTAGCCCTAGCTAAGAGGTTTATCCTGATGTAATCATGTTAAAACCTCAGAAAAGGAAAAGAAAAGGAAAAGGAAGAAGAAAGAAAAAAAGAAAACTCCACAGACGTCCAAGCATAGATCCTCCTCTCTTCTCTCCCTTTCTTCTCCTTTTATAACTAGCAAGGAGACAGGTAGGTCAGTCACTGACTCTCCTTACGCAATCCAAATTGGGCACAAAATAGAACGTGCATAACTCTGTTTACGCAACAAAAACACGCGCAAGTGTTTGACGTGAATATGGGCTAAAGCGTTTTCCTACTTTCCTGATCCGACTTCTTGGACGGGGTTGGGAGTCTCGTTTCGTGATCTTGGACGATCAGGATTGAGTCCCTGACATCCGATTTTGATATGCAACGCACCGACTCACCTGGATTTCTCGGACGTCCACATAACAGAGCCTGAGCATTTCGTGGGCTGATGATAGATGAAGGCCATAATCGGAATTTCTAGAGAAATCGACCTCATCCATCAGTTTCTCCTTGAAAATTCGGTCGGATATGGTTGGTTTTGGATTTCTGTTGATGTGGCCCACCTGTTTGATCTTGCGGCAAAGATTCTGTCATCCAGCACATTTTCAACCTCTTTCTAGCATTCTTCATACCAAGAATCACTAGATCTTGGTCAGGAGCCTTGTATGATTCGAATGGATGGCTCGGATTGAGCTGATGGGTCCATATGGTGGCGGAGGTCCCCTGTTTGTCCGTTCGCAGCGGGAAGAAAACGGAAACCTCCATTTTTGGCTGGGAGTCGGTCAGCGTGCGTTGACTAACTCCCCTGTTTCGGTGTGAAGCGTGAGCACATGCAGGGTGTGCACGTGCTTCCCATGTAGGGTCCACTGTGGAGTGATCTTTGAAAATCCACACCATCCATATGCCTTCCCATCTACTTTACAGAGTTTAGCCCAAGTTTGAAGCATATCTAGAGGTCAGGTGGGCCCCAAATAAGGATTTTAGGGGTTGATCTGTCTGTTGGGCTAATTTCACAAGGATCCAACGGTTAAAATTCGAAGTGTAGGGTTAATTTATGATCCTCAGGCCATATGTAAAGTTTTGAGTCTAATGGATGGTGGGAACCATGTGATCTTGCATTTTAGACGATTTTTAGGCGACTTTAATTACTTTATTTTTCTGGATCTTTGGCGTGTAAATTCCTCGATCTTGGTCCCCTAGGGTCCGTCCCTTGCCTTGGTGATTTATGAGTGTTAAATCCATACTTTTAGTACCAATTTTCAGTCAAGGCTCCTAAATCCACCTTGTAACATAAACATGATTAAAACAGGCCGTTAAACAGTATCATGTTCATAAAATCAGGTAATAATTGGGGTCTAATATGTAATATGTGACCCTCAACATCTGATTAGATACTAAGTATCAAAGTTTAGTATATGGGATTATATCTTAAGGATTAAAAATGGACGATGTTTTTTCTTGAAGGTAACCTAATTGAAAAACTCATTCCCTCCTGGAAAGAATACAAAAATAAGATGAAGCATAAGAAAAATGTATTGTCTATGAAAAATATAATTGTACATATCTGAATAAAGGAAGCTAATCGCATAATAGATCAAAAGGATAGTTGCTACTGTTATTGTTTCAAATGTTAATATGTTTGAAATAAATCAAAAGAATAAAAAGATCAAAGGATCATGTTCTTACTGTGGAAAGACAAGTCACTTTATTGATCAATCCCGATACTTGAAAGGGACCTGTTTTTGTTGGGATTTTTGGCCTGCAGAATCACACAGATCTAGATCTAGGATAGCAATCCAATGGCACCAAGCATACAAGAGAACACACAGATTTAATGTGGAAAACCCTTTCGAGAAAAAACCACGGCACAAAGCGACAGATCTCCACTATGAAACAGAAATTACAAAGAGAAAGGACTTACCTGATTCGAACAACCTCGAATCTCACCCTTGCTACACCCTTTAATTTCCCTAGAACCACTTTAGGAAGCCTTAGCGTGCCCTAGAATAACCCTAGGGACCCCTATTTATAGTTTAGGAAACTTCCCTTTCGCACCCTTGCGAAAGGCAACACCAAAATTCGCAGTCCGCATCGGATTCAGAAACGAATCTGCGTAACCTACGACTAGTCGTAGCTCTCCTACGACTGGTCGTAGCTCACCGACGACTGGTCGTAGACCTCGGAGAAAAATAGCACAAAATTGATGTACTTTGAGTCGTGCCAGGACTCGAACCTACGACTGGTCGAGCGCCTCCCATGACCATTCGTGGCTGTCCCACGACCGGTCGAACGACCTTAAAAACTTCAGATTAAAGACTTCTCTTAACAATCTCCACCAAGTCTTCAATCTTCAACCGTGTAACTCTTTGATCTCTTCTCTTATCTTTGCATTATATCATAACTTCTCGTGTACACTCCGTCCTTCTTTTTTACCATCGCCAAGTCTAAAGAAGTTACACAGAACTTAAACTTCTCTACAGGAACATTCTTGTTGATCATGTCTGCCGGATCTAAATCCACATGCCCAACCACCTTTGCTCCTATCTTTCCAAAAGAAAGAAAGACGTAGTCTTCTTACCATTTCACCGCTACTTAATATTGCTTACCGGGGTACTTGCTCACAACACTGATAACCTGTGAAATAACCGATCTAATCCAGACCATGGCAAACACTGTCAACTGCATTCGAATAAGGCTCATGAGATATCCTGCTTTTCCTCATCTGTTTTGGGACATGTCCTGAGGAAAACTTGAGGAAAGATGCGTAGGGAACGCTCTCCAGCATTACTTGGCCCATCACATACTTGATTAATACCTACACACAAGGTATTCCTCCTGTGATTATCAAAGCCTACTCCTCCTTCAGTCTCAATGCCGAGAACCATCTTTGCAGCCCCCTGATCCTTCTCTTAAACGTCCCACTTAACCGAGTCTTCAGTACATTGATTTCAGACATGTCATAATTGGCGATTCACATGTCATCAATTCCTGACTCACCGTAAAGGAATCAAACCACTGCCTAAGCGACAGGTCAAACCGTGACCTCCTGCAAAGTCTTTTCTCAGCCCCTTTAATTTTGAACCACTCTGGTTGCTTCATGTAGATCTGCTCTTCACTTTCCCTTACAGAAGTGCAGACTCCACATCCATCCTTCTAGCTCAAGATCACGTTGGCCAACTAGTGCCAAACATAGATCTAATAGACACCTGCTATACCGTCGGCATGAATATCTCTGAGAAGTCGATCCCTTCTCTTTGAGCATAACCCTTCACTACCAATATCGCCCTGTATCTATGTTGTATCCTCTTGAAGATCCACCTGCATCCAACCGCTCTCTAGCTCACTGGAAGCTCCACCCGCTCCCATATGTCGGTTTGATACAATGAATCCATCACATCGCCCATAGTCACCTTTCACTTCTCAGCACCAAGCTCATCTAGAGCTATCTGAATAGAAGATGAATACCCTGTGATATTGGAGTCGTCCATGTACCTAGCCGATATCCTACGATCATGCCGTGTGATTCTTCTCACAGATGGCTGCTCCACCTGTTCTGTATCCCTGTCTGCACGTCTCAGCCTTCCTGCTCTGCCCGCTCATGTGGCCATGCCCAACATGCCACACACGTGCAGATGTGGAATCCGCTATATCTACTGTAGCTCCACCATTTGAAGTGCTCCCGATTAACCTATACAAGTTACCGAGTTGTTGCGCTTTCATGATTACCCGTGCCCCCTTAGATGCTTTAAGAGCACTATCAATACCTATGTACTTGCATCCTTTTACCTCAAGCTCACCAAGAGAAATCAAATTCTGCTTCAAATCAGGAACGTGCTTGATATCAGTCAAGGTACGCTCTACCCCATCAAATATCTTGATGTACACCGAACTAACCGCCACAACATTATAGGTAAAGCCATTGCCCATAAACACCTATCCACCATCGCACTCCCTGTAGCTGGTGAACCAACTCCGATGAGGAGTCATGTGAAAAGATGCCCCTGTGTCTAGCATTCACTCGTCCTTACGACCATCGTATGACTGTTTGAGTGAAGACACAGACAAAACATCACCATCACATCCACTCGATCCATCTAACGTGGCAACATTAGTCTCCCTGTATGAAGCCTCAGAATCTTGTCTCTTCGATTTAGAATTTTCACAATCCTTTTTCACATGTCCTTCCTTCCCACAGTTCCAGCACTTTACCTTTCCTTTATCCTTGCCCTTGGATTTGGATCTAGAACCTGAAGAACCTGTACCTTGTCCAGAATTACTACCTACTGTAAATAGTGCATCAGAAGACGTCCTCATGTCGCTATTTAATTGTCTCATAACCTTCCCTTGAAGAGCTGAGATAACGGTATCGACACTCAGAGTTTTGTTCGTGCTGCACATAGTGTCCTTGAATGCCTTAAAAGACGCCGGAGAGAGAATTTAGCAATATACATGCCTGTTCTTCATCTTTCATCACTTCCTCCATATCCAGCAATTTGTAAACTAATTTGTTAAAGTTGTTGATGTGAGCCTCCAGATCTCTACCCTCTGCCATCTTGAAGTTATACCACTGCTGCTTCAAGTGCGGGCGATTTTCAGAGGATTTCTTCGCATAAACATCCTCTAACTTTGCCCATAACTTAGCCGCAGTTTTCTCCCTCATGACATTGTAGAGAACCTCATCCGTGAGACATAAACGAATCGATGATAATGCCTTCTTATCAAGGGTATTCCAATCACCATCAGTCATAGTAGACTTTCGCTCCTCAAGAGCACCATCTTCACCTTGCTTGATTATGGAACTCATCATCTTGATCTTCCATAACTTAAAATTATTTTTCCCTGAGTACTTCTCAATCTCATACCTGGTGCTCGCCCTTATTACTAGTCCTTCAGATTCAGATCTGTGCTCTAACCGAACTTTGGCTTTGATACCACTTGTTGGGATTTTTGGCTTGCGGAATCACACAGATCTAGATTTAGGATAGCAATCCAATGGTACCAAGCATACAAGAGAACACACAGATTTAACATGGAAAACCCTTTCGGGAAAAAACCACAGCACAAAGCGACAGATCTCCACTATGAAACAGAAATTACAAAGAGAAAGGACTTACCTGATTTGAACAACCTCGAATCTCACCCTTGCTACACCCTTTAATTTCCCTAGAACCCCTTTAGGAAGCCTTAGCGTGCCCTAGAATAACCCTAGGGACCCTTATTTATAGTTTAGGAAACTTCCCTTTTGCACCCTTGCGAAAGGCGACACTAAAATCCGCAGTTCGCATCGGATTCAGAAACGAATTTGCATAACCTACGACTAGTCGTAACTCTCCTACAACTAGTCGTAGCTCACCTACGACTGGTCGTAGACCTCGGAGAAAAACAACACAATGTCGCTGTACTTTGAGTCGTGCCAGGACTCGAACCTACGACTAGTCGAACGCCTCCCATGACCAGTCGTGGCTGTCCCATGACCGGTCGAACGACCTCAAAAACTTCAAATTAAAGACTTCTCTTAACAGTTTCCACTATGGAAAACCATGCCATCGTGTTGAACAATGTAGCTTAAAAATAAGAAAGGGAAACCAGTAAAGAAGAAATGAACATGTTTTCATTATGCTAAACTCAGGCATCATATTGGAGAGTGCAGACATAAGAATAATATTTTTCAAGCTCAAGCCAATCTGACTAAACAAGATGGACAAGATGAAATAGTTATTGTGGTATTTGAAGTAAACCTTATCAACACAATACATTGGATACCAGACACCGGGGCTATGCATGACATTTGTAAGGATCAAAGCATGTTTGTCTCCTACTAAGCTGTAGTGGATGAATAAGTATTTATGGAAAATGCTCAAACTTACTCATTAGTCGAAAATAAAAAAGTGATCTTAAAGCTCATTTCTGGAAAGACCCTTTCACTGAATAATGTTTTGAACATGCCTAACATCAGAAAGAATCTAGTTTCTGACTCCCTCCTGAATAAAGTTGGTGTCAAATTAATTTTTAATTTAGAGAATGTTGTACTGTCCAAGATGGGACATTTGTTGGGAAGAGTTATTGTTGTAATGGATTGTTTGTACTGAATGCATATATATTTTTTTATTAATACTAATAAGATGAATTATAGTTTTGCTTACTTGATTGAGTCACTTAATATATGGTACAACAAATTAGAACATGTAAATATAGATGTTTTGAAAAAAATAAAATAATGAAGAAACTATGTCTTATACTTGATTTTTCAAATTAAGAACCAAACAAATGTGAGGTGTGTGTAGACTCTAAGTTCCATAAGAAACTATTCAAATAACTTTTTAGAGAATCTAAAATTCTAAAACTGATTCATAACGACTTGAGTGATTTTAAGAATCACATGTTTAGAGATGAAAAAAGATACTACATAACCTTCATAAATGACTTCTCTAAGTATACTAGAGTATACTTACTAAGAAGTAAAGATTAAGCTCTGCAGTTCTTTATCAAGTATAAGAAAAAAATTGCAAACAAGTTGAATAAGAAAATCAAGAGACTTATAACAGATATGGGAGGTGAATATAAATCCTTATAGTTTAAAGAATTCTGTGAAAAGAATAATATTATACATGAAACTGCTGCCCCTATTGATTGCTTGCCTCCAAGTGCAGATGTTCGTAAGTAGTATCTTATATATGAATATAGGGTCGATCCCACGGGGAGATAAATTGCGAGAAAGAAAAAATTAAATGCAAAATTAACTAAGTAATGGAAACTAAACAAATGAAATGATTTTGAAGGTTTTGAATGTATGGAATTCAATTAATTTAAAAACAACACTCAAGCTTCAAAGTTCCACACATAGGTTAATGTTCCAAAATCATGATGACTTGGATAACACAACTAGGATCCGAGTACTATGGTCGGCCTAATCAGAAAATAAAACAATTTAAACATTTTAAATAAATGATATAAAAGATTAGAAAATTATGGATTTCCACTATTGATATATATTCTCAAGTGCTAGTGATTTTAAGCATTCAATATCCATGTGATAATAAATCAAAGAAATATAGCAGGTTGAGAACCTCTCCTATCTAGGAAATCTAATTGATCTAGGGTAAGCCTATCCATCAATATGGATCTCATATGATGGAAATAAATACATCTCACATTAGAATAAAAAACTAAACCTAAACAATAGATAACATGCATACATCATTCTTCTCATCATTAAAATAATCAATCATCACTTAAAGAATTATTAAACTCATGTGCTTCCTTTCTAGCTTGGGCTAGAAGGAACTTAGAAAAACATAATTAGAATAGAGAAAGAAAGCAACAAGAAATAAATAAATGCAAATAGAAAAAATCTAAAGGAAAAAAATAATTTATAAAACTTAAATAAAATTGAAAACCTTGTAAAAATCCTAAATCTTGCTCTTGAATGCTTTGAATAATGCTTAAGAATTTTCTGGGAAGCCTTATTTATAAGTGGGGAACTCCAACTTTTGTACAAAGTTGGAAAACTCTATAAAATGCCTCAAATTTACGCAGTTTTTTAAAATAGACTTCACGCTGTGCAATTTTCCAAAGTAGACTTCAGAGTTTCAGAATACACTTTTTGAGGACGATTTCAGGATTCTTCACTTCAAATCTTCAATTCTCTTCATACCTCACTTGGTTTTCTTGGATCTTTGGCATGTGAATTCTTCAATTTTGATCTCTTAAGATCTATCCATTACCTTGGTGATTCTTGAGCATCAAATCCATGCTTTTAGCTCCATTTTTCAATCCAAGCTCTTAAATTCACCTTTCAACACAAACATGAGTAAAATAAAATATTAAGTTGATTCGTGTTCATAAAACTAAGATATAAATGGGAGAAATTATGCAATATTTGAGTCTCAACACCTATACACATAGATAAAATGGTATAACAGAACGAAAAAAATAAAGATTTAAAATAAAGGATGAACGCAATATTGAATAATTTTGGTTTACCCATATATATGTGGGAATAATCCATTTTTTTGTTAGTCACATTCTACATAGGATACTAGAATGTGACACCTTATAAGGTTACAAGTAAGATACCTTATGAACTATGGAAGAAACATCATATGATTTATAAATTTATTAAAGTGTGGGGGTGCTTAGCAAAAGTTTGGTTACTTGAAATTAAGAAAATAAAGTTATGTCCAAAAACAACAAATTACATGTATAAAAGATACGCAAAAAATAGTGTAGCCTATAAATTCCTAGTTTTGAAATCTAAGGATAACATCCTATACCCTAACACTATCACTGAAACAAGAGATGTAAAAATTATTTGAGAATATTTTTCTAATGAAAGTTATATTTAAAGAAATTGAAAATAATGATGCTTCAGATATTGCATCAAGTAGTAAGACTGCAGAAAGAGAAAATGAGAAGAAATATAATAAATAAGGAGCATAAGAGTTAGGAAAGACACTAACCAAGGAGATGGGTTCTATATTTTTCTCCTTGACGATGATCCTTTAAGGTATATAGAAATTATTAATTCAATAGATGCATCATTTTGGCAAAAAGCTATAAATGATTAATTAGAATCTATAATGTCTAATGAAACTTGAGAATTAGTAGTCCTACCACTTGGGAATAAGCCAATAGATTGTAAATGAACTTTTAGGAAAAAAGTCAAAACATGATAGTACCATTGACAAGTTTAAAGATAGATTAGTAGGTAAGGGTATCAGACAGAGGAAGGGATATACAACTTTAATACCTATGTAGCTAGGATATCTTCTATTAGAGTCCTTATTGTAATAACTTATATATATATATATATATATATATATATATATATATATATATATATATATATATATATATATATATATAAACTTCTTGTACATCAAATGGATGTCAAAACAACTTTTTGAATGAGGATTCAGAAGAAGAAATATACATGAATCAACCTAAGGGTTACAAAATTAAGGATCAAGAAAACAAAATATATAAATTAATCAAATCTCCATATGGCTTGAAATAAGCTATTAAACAGTGGCATGAAAAATTCGACAATGTTTCGAAATTTAATGAATATAGGAAAAATGACAGAAAAATGCGTATATAGTAAATTCACAAATAATGAAGGAGTTATTATTTCTTTATATGTAAATGATATGCTCATTTTTTAAACCAGTCTTAAATTGATTAACTCTACTAAGAAATTCTTGTCGTCACATTTTAATATGAAAGATATAGGCAAGGCCAACGTGATTCGTGGAATAAAAGTAATTAGAAAGTGATGGTTTTGTCTTGTCTCAATCTTATTATATTGAGAAAGTGTTAAAAGGTTTTAATCACTTTGATAGCATACCTGTTAGCACTCTGTATGACTATTCCATACATTTAAAGAAGAACATAGGTACAAGTATATCACAACTCGAATATTCTAGAATCATTGGTAGTCTTATGTACCTAATGAATTGATGACAAAGTAGGCTTATGTAGTAAATAAATTGAGTAGATATACTCATAACCCTAGTCATGATCATTGGAATGCTTTATTTAGAGTGCTAAGATATCTAAAATGTACAATTGCATATGGTATACATTATATTAGTTTTTCTACCTTATTAGAAGGATACAACGATGCTAACTGGATTATAGATTCAGATGAAACAAAATCTACAAGTAGATATGTTTTTATCTTGGGTGGAGGAGTTGTTTCTTGAAAATCCACCAAATAGACCTATATTACTCGGTCCACTATGGAATCCGAGTTCATTTCTTTGAAAAAAACAGAAACAGTATAATAGATTAAAAATATGTTGGTTGATATACCTTTGTGGATTTCAATTATATATTTTCATTATGATTGTCAAGCTGCTATAGCAATGGCTAATAGTAAGATCTAAAATAACAAAAAGTAGGCATATTCGACTCCAGTATAATATAGTAAGATATTTATTGCATGATGGAGTAATAGTCATTGATTTTGTGAGATTAGAGAAGAACTTGATAGATCCTTTGATTAAAGGACTGAGAAAACAACTAGTCCTAAATACGTTAAAGGGAATGAGGCTGAGTCTAATACCATGAGCTACTAAAATTGGCAACTCAACCTATATAAATGGAGATCCCATGCGATGAGTTTCAAATGGGTAAACAACAAAATATTAGGAGACATTTAGCACTGCAATATTATGAAAGCCCATTCCATAGTGTAGGCAGTACAAGCAACAATTAGTAAGGTTGAGTCTTGAACTCTTAATGAATTCATATGCCATATACTTATAGGTGGTGTATTTAGTTACTGCATACATTTGATGGAATTCACCTATACTAGTGTGTATGTGATGTCGCTTCCTATGAGACTTGGATGAATTCTCCAGAGTACTAGCAAACTCCAAATAAATGCGCATAACCAAAAAGTATCAAACCACATAACCATTTGTATCAGAACAATTGTGTGAGTGGTATGTGTAGCTGTTTTACATTAATAGGAGTCTGGTTCATGTCTTCTGACTCCTGTGAACCTACTTTGTCATCAATTCAAGTTTATTAGACATCAATATAATGCACAATCATTCTTGTTTGTTACTTTTTTGTAGTTCCTTTTTTTTTTTTTTTTTTGCAAAGATCATCTTTTGAATTTTTAAACATAGCTAAAAACTCATAAGCCATATTCCTTAAAAACCCAACAGCCATGTCTGTTGGAAGGGGTACTTAAACACTCAATCGAGGCAACTTTTAAAGTCTATAGAAAAGACTTTTTTGGTTCATTTTTCATATGCATTCGGTTCTCTTTGCACCACAAATTTCTACAAGTACGAAATTGGTTTCTCTTTGGTTTTGTTTAATTCGATATTCGGGTTAGACATATGATAATAGTTCGAGTCTTTGTTCTTTGAATGCAATGATGTGACATGACGACAATCAAGGGTATCCTGGAGGTTAATTGTTCAGTGTTCCTATTGCACTACAGACAGTGTCCGAAGAAGGGCAAATTAACTTCAAGCTGAGTGATTATTCATGCCTTGATTAAATAAGTTTTCTAAGTTCTTCTTATTCTAATTTTCATTTTTTAAAAAAATTTCATTTTCTGCTCTAATTTTCTTTTACAAATTTTATAATTCCGAATTACATAATTACGGATTTACAGATTCAAAATTTCACCAGTGATAACCTGAATAAACTCCCAATGTATGCGTTATATAGGAGAATGGTGAAATAATATACTCTTTTAGCAACTCCGGTCATGATAGAGGCTAATGCAATAACGAACAAAGATTGGTTGATCCTCGTTAATGATGGTGCGAAGGTCACCGTACTCTATACAAGAGGAAAATGTAAGAGAGGGAGAGAGATTATTTTGCAACATGTATTCTTCAACATAAGCAATCTCGTTCTAAATATAATTTCATCCAAGAGATCTTCTAACAATTTAGGAATTAATGAAATCTTGTCCAATATTAAGGTAAGAATTTTATATGTCAACTAATCTCTTAGGTTCTTTATTGGGAGTCCAAAATGTACAAGCCAATCTTGAATTCATCATGCGTGTGGACACTTCAATGAGTCCTTCTATGTGAGATCCACGACCAACACATCATGGATGGACCCCATAAAGCTCAAACATATAGTACGTTATTATGTACATTATATTCATCCCCATTATCGTCATTCCTTGCGATAACCAATCAGGGGGAGTTATGTGTGATCTATATGGATACACATGGTACATTTGACGATCTGCAGATATATATGGAAAAAGATTTCTCGATAACCGTAGCTGGAGCATATCAGATGGTGCCGTGCATTGCTTAAGTGACCGATGAAGGAGCAACCATGTGCGAAAGGTTACAGGATAGGTGGCAAGAGAAGCAGATGACTTCAGAAGTGTTGTACGGTTATGGTAATTGTCAGAACGTGAAAAGAATCTAGATGACAAGATTAAAGCTATAAATAAAAGAAGAATGTAAGGAGGAAAGGCATCTCATACCAAACCAATCAAACCAATCAATTATCTTTCAAATTACCAATCAAATTACATTCCATAGTGTAATCATTCACTTTTCCTGTCAAGCAAATTACATTTCTTAGTATAATCTTTTACTTTTTAACTTGCTATTTACATTCCGTAATGTAATCTGTAGCGTTAACCAAGTAGCTGGTAATTAATCTTTAGCTGCAATTTGAGTCTATGTTCATGCGCTGGATTCAGTTCTTCAATTGAAAAGGTGTTCCACAGCTGCTCTTTGCGATTGATTGTAAGAATCCATTCCTCATTTCCATTTATCTGCATTAATAAGTCCTTTCGTATGGAAGGCAAATGAGTAATCCATCATCAAAGGACGAACCCCACCATCTGAATATCGCTTGATCCAATTTTACACATTGAGCGAGTGGCCGAATAGGCGGTCGATCTCACCAGATCTCAGTCATACACTACGTGTTTACCTATCTCGGCACTTGGGGTCGTTATTGTTCGGTTTGAATTGAAGCCGTAATATAGAACGTGTCACAGATACATTCCCAGTATGGTTGGACTAAAAGAAATTAGACCATAAATTGATCATAACTTTTGATCTAGGTATCGTTACAGGAGGCACAAACCATCAATTTTTACTGAAACGGGCCATCTGAGGTAAACCAACCCACTTTGTGGGCCACATCTGTCCATTTAGCTAGAAAATGCGCACTTTCAGCTCAAAAAATGAAAATTTAAGAAAAATGATTATTTTTAGTAATTTCGAATTTTTAATAATTTTTTATTTTTATTTTTGGAGTTTTAGATTTTTTTATTTTTTATTTTTAGAAATACCTTGTAATTATGATAGAACTCTTCTAACAAAAGTTTATTTGGTATATTTATACGTTTATTATAGAAATTAAGCTTTAGAAGAGTTTTATTAGAATTAAGATTTTTATTAGAACTGAAATTTTATTATTTTTAGTAATTACGATTTTTAGGGAGTTTAGGTTGGAGTTTGATTATGAAACTTCTTCCTAGTTTTGGTATCACTATTTAAAATATTGTAAATTCATTTTTGTTATCTACTAATGAAATTTTGAATCTTCTAAAATTTATTTCTAATTTTTTTTTTCTCGTGAATTCGAGGTATCTCTCTGACGAATCGAGAAACTCCATTGATTTAGAGTAGTTATCCCCTTGAGGAGGACCATGATCGACCTTATCACACCCATCCCTGCGTAAAGCTGCAATTTCGATTCTAGCACGCCCACGCACACCTACTGCCGAAAACAACACCAAACACATTCCATTTTATAAATTCCCAAGCATGTTACAGTTGAGGAGGCAGTTTCCCGGGCCATGGACAGGTTGTAACTTGCCTAAATACTTTATTTTTAGCTTAAAACCCTTTCCATGTCCTTTGATAAACCATACTTTAAGGCACAACCAACTGCCAGCAAATTTTGACCCCATAGCTCGTATTCTCTTATTTGTTATATATGGTATTAGATTACTTCGATTCGTTCGGAGTTTTGGGTTCGGCCACGTCGAATATTTGACCAGACTCATTGATTACATATATGGGTGCCCAACACATTTATTTAAATGGGCCACATTTCTTAAATATATATTCTACACACTACCTACTTAGTTTGGTGAGTTGAACTACTGTCTGACCTAACCCGCCCACTTCCTATCAGACAGGAAAAATGGGCCCGGTTGGCTTGGATCATGGCTTGCCATGTGCAGTCCACGACCCGTAAATATGTGCTTGGGTCCAGCTTAGCCTGCGTAGCCCAAGGTGGACTCGGTCAAGTACCATCCGGTTGGACGTGGATTTCCTGCGAAAGCCTTTCCCATGAAGTTCATGCCCTGAAAACTTAGGTGGAGCCCACGGTGATGTTTGTTATAAATCTATCTCGTCCATTCATTTTTTAAGCTCATTTTAGGATTCGAGGCTAAAAATGAACCTAATCCAAGATACAAGTGATCGGAAAACTTGAGGATTGAACGTCCCCAGTTGAATATTCGTGAGGCCAAAATAAGTTTTGAATCAGGGTAATATTTATTTTTTCAGTTCATCCTAGTAGGAATGACGTTTTGAACGGTATGGATGGCCTGTAAACATCACTGTCGAGCCCAGGGAGGTTTTAACGGTTGAAATTTCCCTAAACACATTTTCCATTTGCGTGGCCCACTTGAGTCTTGGATCATGTTCAATCTTTGTCATAAGTCCTAAAATGAGCTAAAAAAAATGGATGGACGGGATAGATTTCTCACAAACATCACGTTCCTCCCACCAAGGTCTCCAGCGCTGGAACTTCGCAGGAAATCCGCTTCCCATCCGTTTCAGTTCCACGAGCCAGTAGTAAAAATAGGTCTGACTCAGTATAACTCGGGCGTGGCAGATCCGGACCATTCATGAGGTTGGCCCACCATCAACATGCCGTCCCCCAGAAGCTATGGTGGTCCACTGATCAAGTGGGCCGTATGTGTATGTCTAACATAGAGCATTTTCATCTTCTTCTTCTTCTTATTTTATTTTATTTTATTTTAATTTTTTTGTTTTGTTATCCATCATCTCAAACTAGTATGGCCCACATGATGAGTTGACGAGCCTGATTATTGTGCTTGTTCACATAGGCTCCACCTGATAAATGAGACGGACCCCACATGCATGATTGCCTGTCCAGGATCTCACAAAACAGGTTAGCTCCTCTACGTGACTTGCGACGTCAATGGCCCGGATCTCACGCTGCAGGTTAGTACCTCCGCGTGATTTACCTCGTCAATGACCCGGATCTCACGTGCCAGGGTGGCACCTCCGCGTGACTTGCCTCGTCAATGGCCATGATCTCACATGCCAGCTTTGGGCTGATTGGATTGAAAAGTCCTCGTACTACCGATTTCAAATTGCAGTCCCCAAAGCTATGCCATGTAGATCACCATTCAGGATATGGACCCCACCATGTTTTGACCCCGAACGGTCCCATTTTATACAAAGGATGATCCAAACCATTGAAAAATGAAAATGAATCTAAACCATGTACCATTTTTATGATTCTATCTATCCTTTGATGGAATGGATATAGCTATTTATGGCGACTCGTACATTTCCCATGTCCTATTCATAGTTGGATATACTCTTCAACGGCTCGGATGATCCATAAGCACATTCCAACCATCGGATTTCAAATTCACTTCAGTAGTCCGCAGACTACAAGACCGAGCCTCGAATAAGTTGCTAGCGTTGAACGAAGTGGGTCAATAATCAACAGCTTGCTTTGAAGTTTGAACGGAGATGATTTGTTAGATTCTGTACGTTATTAACGTGGCAAATGTCTTTCCATGTGCCGGCAACTAGCGTATTTTTTTATCCGTTGGAATTATTTGATAATAGGTGGACCGTACATTTACACGTGATAGACGGGTCTTTCAGTTTTGACTAAGTGGGCTCCATGTTTCTGAAATCCTTACCGTTGATTTCTTTTTTCTTGCTGGAGAGCTTCAAAAATCTCCCACATATGAATAAAATATTAAAAATTACCTGTGGCCTACAAATAGACGGTTAAGATGTGAAATAAAAAGATGGTAGACCAACAACTAATTAATACGGCCTTAATATTGGTTTCTGGAATATTTCAAACTGGGAGAAGATTGGGGCATTCTCCACCCGTGGTGGGTCCTAAACAGAATAACGGTCTAGATTACTAAATCATGGGCCCCACATATCATAATTGAAAGTGTATGTATAACGTGCAAATATGGGGGGCCATGTATCATATCATTCGGAGAATCGAGTTGGATTGCGTTGGACTTTATGAGTTATGTCACGAGATCATATTAATAAATTAAAAACTAACCTAACTCAATTAAAGGCGTCCATTTCCAATACACCTGTCACATTTCATTTCTCTTATTTTAGTATGTCTATGTCTAGACTACCATGTTAGTTTTACACTATACTATTTTTAAAATGCTAGTGACTGATCGATACTCCTCACACGTTGCAGTACTCATGTACGACTGTGACCATCTAAATTGTGGGGCCTGTTGTGGGTGGATCATTTATGTAGAATCACACTGATCAATCACTCCTAACTGTCTAATTAATGGCTATTGAATTAATAGATTAAAGTAAAATAGAGTGTGGTCCAATAAAATAGTGAATGAATTATAAGGGAAACACAATATGGTTAGTAATAGCAGGGCAATAACCTATGGGTGCAATTTTTGGATTTTGCTCCATATATATCCTCTATTGAGTAAGCCATTTGAACCGCGTGGCTTATTGTACAACTATGCGGTATGTAGGCTTGGGCATTTTTTAAATGGTGCATGATTAATTAATATTGGAGTTGACGGAATAAAAAAAAAAAGTTGAGTGATGAGGACTCTCAAGCGGAATGGTTAGTTGCAAAAAGGGGAGTCGAGGAAGTGGGAGATCCGTGGAGCAATTTCGGTCTAACACGAAGAAAAATTCTAAATTGAAATCAAAGGCAAGTGATAAATGCTTCTATTATAGCATAAATGAGTACTTCAAGAGAAACTGTCAAAAATGAAAAGATGACTTGGAAAGCAAGGAAAAAGGTAACACATGTGAATCGGCTATTGTAGCAGAAGAGAGTTCAAAACGAGACATCCTCTCAGTCTCTTCAGGTACAAGTCATCTCTCAGACACTTGAATTCTAAATTCACGATGTTTGTATCACATATGCCCAGATATGACTTAATTCAATTCATACGTATTTATGATGATGAAAGTATTCTGATAGGAAATAACACAACATGCAAGGCCATCAAAATAGGGACCATTAAGGTAAAGATGTTTTATAGAGTCATACAGACTCCAAGTGATGTTAGGCATATCCCAAATCTAAAGAAACAACTTAATATCCTTGAAAATTTTTAGATATAAATGGTTGCATGTTCACCACAACTGGCGGTGTAATTAAGGTAACCAGAGGTGCAATTGTGTTAATGAAGGAATATAAGACATGAAATATATACAAGTTGATTGGGAGCACGGTTATTGGTGAGACCACTATCCTTTCACACGCAAAATCCAGCACAGATGATACAAATCTATGACATACTTATAAGGTTCAAGGCTGCTACACACACTAGAAGTAGAGTGGTCGACTATATTCATTCTGATGTCTAGGGGGCCAATGACAGTACCATCTAAGGAAAGAGCATGATACTTCATGAGCTTCATAGACAATTATTCAAGGAAGGTTTGCGTCTACTTCTTAAAGCACAAGTCTAGCTAAAGAGATTATCAAATTTAAGGAATGGAAGGTGAAAGTAGAGAAGCAAACCGAGAGACAAGTTATGTATCTTAGCCTTGTCTACAATTGAGGCAAAATATATGACTGCGATGGAGGCGTCAAATGAGGCATTATGGTTGAAAAGTTTGATAGGAGAACTCGAGTTGAAGCGGGAGACGATTCTGTTGCATTACGATAGTCATGGTGCTATCCATCTGGCGATGAATCAAGTCCACATCTACGTAAGGTTCCACAAGATAAGAAAACTCATTGCTTCGAAAGAGATTATGTTTCAAAAGATTCATATGGATGAGAATGTTGCAGACATATTGACAAAGTCGGTGACTATAAAGAAGTTCAAGCACTACTTAGGCTTGATCATTCTCTCAAGCCATTGATAAGATTGGGTATCCTTGCACAGGGGTACGGATCAAGATGCGTTCTAGGTAGAGAATGTAGGGAGCGGTCTATGCTCAAGGTGAAGGTTATATGACAAGGCTTCAAGGTGACTTGACAAAATGCAAGTTAAGGTGGAGAATATTGTTGTGCAAAATGCCTTGAATTCTGTCGATCTATTGTGTAGAGAAGTCCTATCTTAGTTCCACCGAGGTTATTTTTTGTTCGACCGAAAATTGGGTGAATTATCTAGTTGCACACCATGAAGATTTACATGTTTTCGGTTTGTTCGAAAAGTGTAGTCGGCTTTTTTTTTTTGGTTAGCTTGTTAGTACACTCACTGTTAGATCACACTTCACTATTAGCCACCAGCACCAGGGAATCGATGCTAAGACCTCAGTGTTGAGAAGAGGTATTTTTCACTTAGTCTACCACTTGAGCTTAGTTTGGTGCAACTAAGATTATGTCTAGTCCAACCAAATGGGTGATGCAAATTGACCCAAATTGGGATATTTAAGTTCGATCGTAATACAAGTGTTTTCTCTTTAAAGCAATAGTTTGCCAAGTGAGAGAGTTTTAAATGCTTATATAGGTTTGGGAAGGAATT
This sequence comes from Magnolia changhungtana, assembly GCA_030180095.1. NCBI lineage: Eukaryota > Viridiplantae > Streptophyta > Magnoliopsida > Magnoliales > Magnoliaceae > Magnolia > Magnolia changhungtana. The sequence goes on from JASAUF010000596.1 coordinate 1,569,385, forward strand.
TTCTCAAAGGGTTAGGATTTTTCTAGGTGCGCATCGTAAGGGAGATCAGATTTCATATGTAATAGAAGAAGGTGAGTGGCGTAATCTCTATGGCTTTAGTTATAATGGATTTATGTCGCTTCGTGTCATGGTTTTTTTTCATTTTTATTGAACGTGCTTCCACAAAGCGCATGGATGAACGATGATATTAGATCCGAATTTCTAATTCTTAGGGTTGATTTAGGTTTGTTAAGGGCTCAAAATTTTAATATAAACAAATAAATATTTTATAGATGTTGAGCCTAAGGTTTTATAGAGCTCCTTTACTTTATTAAAGCCTTTAGTAAAAATAAATAAAAATCTTTCCCTATTTAATTACACTTCTTCACTAACTACACAACCCGTAATATCATACCACTCTCTAGACTCGCACCTAATGTTTTAAACACCCTAAATCACTATTTTAAGCAAGTCATAAAGATGACTTTATAAAATTTCATGATTCTTTTTATATTCCCATTTACTCATAATATTTGTCACTTCATCTTCCTATACTCAAACTTTTGGGCCCGCATAATTATCTTTTTCAAAATTAATTTTTTTTAAAAAATTCCTTGGTAAGTTTGAAATTTTTTATTTTCGATTTTCTTAGAAATCTTGGCAATCAAGGCTTCCAATTCATTCTTCTGTTGTTGTAGCATGAACACACACTTTTGATACTATTCAAACATTTCTTTTGCTATTTTTAATTTCTCATATACGTCAAAAAAAATGATAGTCTTCAAATCTTCTTTTCCTTCTAAAGTTACATTCAGATATGGCATGTTTCCGTCTTCTGTTATTGTGCCTTCTTCAATTTGAGTGCCTTGGTGCACCGACGAATGTGTAGGCAAAACGAGCTCCTACAAATCTGAATCGTTGCAACAACAATGTTCAAGAAAGTTTGATTCAGTCAACAATAATCTTGAAAACGGAAGCCAATTTCATGGAAAATCTTGCCGAAATGAAAACAATATAAAATTTCTTTTTCATTCCACCTGTTTTTTTTCTTTTCCTTCAGAATGACATTTCCTTTCGTTGAATCCAAACTACGTTGCGTGAAGTCAAACAAAAAAAGAAAAAAGGAAAAAAAGAAAAAGAAAAAAGAAGATGATTAAAAGCTTCTAGAGTATTCCATGTGGTGTGTGTAGAACATCCAAAACCGTTGTTCTAGGCCCCAAGTGGCATATCTATGACATCCAACTCATCCATTGTATGCCACCAAAAGTTGACAGGAATCCCAAAATTCAGACCGAGGCAAGCATTAGGTGGGCCTCATCATATATAGGGAGCGATGAGTAGAGATGCCTACCAAACAAAATTCCAAATTGTAACCACAATAGATTGTGCATCCCTTCCAAACTATGCATGAACTGTGCCCCACCATGATGATGGCACATACATTAAATCATGCCAATCCAACCACTAATGGGCCCCACCACTTGAATTTTTATGTTTTTAAGGCATTGTACCGTGTGAGCCCACCATAGTTTGTGTATGCCATCCGACCTACACATTAGGTGTGCCCCCACCATATTAATGGGACACCACCAACAACTTTTGGGGACACTTGATGGACGGGTTGGATGTCACATACACACCACATCCGTTCTAGAATAGCTTATTGTCACTGCAATTGTTTTGGCCTGTTGCTCCCAGTGACATGCTTAAATGGACTGTCCAAATTGATGATTGGCCATCGCTCAAGTGTCAGTTAGAAGCTTCTGGGGGCATTGCTAATATAGAAGTTTCAAGATAATTTTCAAAAGTTAGAAGTGTGAACTTTTAAAAATCTAAAATTTAACCCTTAGATCTCCTATGTATATGTAATTAAGTTTCTAAAATGATCTACAACGGAAGGCTGAGATCAAGCGTGATTAAAATACCTTAACGATAAAATCAAAAGATCTAACGATTAAAATTGATTGTAAAATTCTTTAAAAATGTTTTGAGATGCTTGCTAATTATTTATAGCTTGATAGAGCATCTAGTATGTAAGATCTATCCACAAACTATAGAGTATCTAGTATGTAAGATCTAACCACAAACTAAGTTCTAGGTAACTATATTAAATCCCATATTGGAGTAAATTGAGCTTCAACCAAATTTTAATGCATGTATCCAACTAGCACACGTTTGTCAACTACTTTTGTGGCATCAAAAGGTGTACCAAAGCCAATAAATTTAATGCTACGAAGTTCCTTTACTACCTAAGGTTAAAGAATAAATCCAAGTTGGTGGATGATCAAATCAACCATTCGAAACATGATGGGCCAATCTGATGCTATACATCCAATGTAAATGAGATCTGCATTCTTTTTTGGTAAAGAGCATATTCAGCTAAGTATTTAATGGTGGAGACCTTGTCGGTTCTTTTACACAAGATAACCACAAACTGATCGCATGTAGCCCAAACACGATTGAGTGATTATGAAATATAGGGTATTAAAAAACCATAGTCACAACTTTGCTCTAGCTATTATGGTCATTAGTCTACTTTATTCTTTCCTAATGGCTTGGTAGAAAGACTATGTAAAGGAATCCACTGTAACTCATGAAACAATATTCATCTACATTTCATTGAAAAATAAGTCGCTAATGACTTCTCATTCATCAAATGAGTCACTAATAACCTTATTCCGATAAATTAACAAGATTGGATTGCCTTTCAAAGGCACACATCCAACAAATGAGTTCTTCTATTTGCTCTTTATTATCTATTTTTCATGCTATTGACTGGATGACTACTTATATATATATATATATATATATATATATATATATATATATATATATATATATATATATATATATATATATATATATATATATATATATATATATATATATATATATATATACCTTTGTGTGTGTGTGTGTGTGAAATACCAAAGTCCCAATTTTCAGCCTGATACAAACTCTGATGGGCCATGGCAAAAGAAACAGTTTCCTCCCTTGATTTGCATTTCTCTTTGCTGTGGCTCACCAGAGTCATGTATCAGGCTGAAAATGCATACAGCATTTCAGGGGGTGAAGTTCTTGGCAGTGCTCAGCTAAGGACACTTTGCGCAGGTGCATCTCCCTATATATATATAATATATATATATATATATATTCAACATCTATTATATATATATATATATATGTGTGTGTGTGTGTGTGGGATGTGCAGCAGGAAGTTCTTGCAGTTGGATTACTTTAGCGTGCAATATAGCTTTTCAGGCAATTTTTGTTATATTCCTCAGCCGTTATCTGTGAGAAATATACTCCCTCCGTCTATTTTTTCAGCTCATGTTAGGGGATGAGCCTGAAAAATGAGACATCTAAAATTTAGGTGCGACTAACTGCTGGCAAAATATAAGAGGGAAATGGATAGTGTTGAAACCTTCCTAGGGTGCGCCAAGATGTTTATATGCCCTCCAGATAATTCTCAGTGGGATGAACTACAAATACAAAAATATTACCCTAACCCAAAATTTTTGTGGCCCCATGAATGTTTCAACAGTAGGTGTTCAATCTCCACTATCTCCTGTCGTGTGGCCTACTTGAATTTTGCATCTGCCTCATTTTTAGGGTTCATGCCTAACATGAGCTAGTAAAATGGATGAACAGGGTGAATTTCTCACAAACATCATGGTGGGTCCTACTTCCTACAGTCCGGGTTTCAGGCAATCTATGTCCATATTCCAGTCATCCCATTAGTAGCTTAAAAAATTGACAATCAAGATAATTTGTAGGAAAAAAAACGGTCCAATAATTTGAAACTATTATTTGCTGGGTAATAATGGATCATTTATGCTTCTAAAAAAGTACTTTTATCAGTCAATCTTAACCATCCCATCCATGTCTTGGAAAAAGAATTAATGGCTACAAAAGCTAAAAACAAAAAAAGGCTAACCTATGGATGGATTGATAATTAAAAGCTTCCAACATCAATATCATATAATTCTCTATCATTATTACATAGTTTGAATTTCCATCCAATTATTCTCCACTATGAAAGACAACATGGCCATAAAATACCTATAACACCAAGCAAACTACCAAATCAACGCAAACCCAGACAGGTTTCACCCTTATTTGAATATGGATATAAAAATGGGAACTGATACATACACACTACGGTTTGATACATCTACTCTAATTTTGGTTTTCGGATTGTAATGGTACAATTCTAAGACCAAAAGTAGAAATAAGGTGTATGTATATAAAAAACATAGGGCGTATTTATATCATTTCCCTTCAAAAATTTCAAAATGGAATATGAGATGTATCCTTTGTATTTTATACATATATAACCTAATAACACAACTAAAACACATATTTTTTTTAATATTTCTTCCCTTGTAATTTATCAAAAGGGCCTTTTCAACTGCTTGAAATCCATGGAATCAATACACTCTCCCCTCCCTCTATAACCATTAAGCAGTTTCAAAAGGTCTGTTGCCTTTTCCTTTGTTCTCTCACCACAGCCCACCTGCAAAAGCAACAAGATCTTTTGAAATGCCCCCACTAGAAGACCCTCTACCAATATCCCTCCATCCTCTTCTTTGCAGTTCTTGGAAAGCTTCCAAAGGACTGAGACGGCAAACTCCGTCGCCATATTCGATACTCGGAAAATCTTCTTCACCAGAATTGGCACCGTTAATGCGTGATCATGGGCCATTTTTCTCCCCTCATCACAATCACAGATCCCATCCAAAACAGCCAAAGCCTTCTCACATATACTCTTTTCTGAGTCGACAAGTGCTTCAAGTAACAAAGCGACAAGACCCAACTCAACAAATCTTTCTGCAATTTTCTGTTTCGGCGAAGAAGATGACGGTGACGACGAAGAAACCATGTAGTAGATGGTCATCAATGAAGCTTTTGTGGTTGTTGGGCAAATAGGCTCTTTGATCATCTTGACCAAAGCTTCCAACAATCCATCTGTCCCTACTAAGGCATTTACATGCCTTTGTTCTGAGGAAGCTAGATCTTTTACAGCCAAAACCGTCGCCCGTCTTCCCCCCAAACTCCCACATTTTAAAAACCAGGCCATGCAATGCAAGGATGCAGATGATCCAAGGTATATTCTAGCCTCATCATAGAGTGGGAACATCCATGTCAATGCCAATAGGATCTCCTCCAAGATGGTTACATGGTTTTCCATCGATGAAGTGGCGAACGCATCGAATGTCGCTGATAAGACACGGCCCGTCTCAATTGCTGTGATGCACTGCCGGTTGCGCTCGCTCTCCTTGCCTAATGCATTGATTTTCTTCACCAATTCAAGGCATCGAACATCGTCCCTTGCTCGGCATGCCGTCGTAATTTCTAAAAGGATAACTGATATTTCAGTTGTGGTGACCGGAATCCTGGGCGTCGGTATCCGTTCAATCCCATAAGAACGGTTCTCGACGCACCAGTCCTGTATCATCCTCCTTATAGTATGGTTTGGGATCTGGTCCATGCTCCTGAGGACCTGGTTGGTGACGGGGCACGTGAGATTTCCCGCTTCAATCCATGTGTCGATGCTCTGGCGATCATATGTGATGCCGGTGCACAATGTCACAGGATCCTTCATAAGATCCAGCGATATGGGGCACCTGAAGTGGGCTGGGATAGCGAGATCAACGGCCGGATTATCACCTGTCCTTGTCCCATCCTTCCGGCCGGCTTTTCGGATTCTCAACATGGTTGTTGTAAGTTGTGAAGAAGAAAGAGAAGGAGAAGTAAAGGAAAGAAGAAAGTAAGATATGTTTGTAGTTTGTTTGATTTGGAGAGTTGCAAGGTGTTGTTATATATGTATGTTGGTAGAATAAAAGCTTATACGCGTTTTAAAATAAGATTTGCATGGAATCGTTCAAATACAGAGAGAGAGAGAGAGAGAGAGAGAGAGTGATTTTTGAATATTGACCGTTGAATGAATGTTTGAACGTGTAAACCCCCAGAGGCGAACGGTAATAAACTGGAGAATGGGTTTTGAAAAACGGTAAAGTTTGACGGAGTGACCAATTTGCAGTCAACGGTCGGTGGGAAAGGTCTGACCCGAACGGCGCGTTTTAGCGGGTCGGTCGGGTCATCTTTTATTTTTTGGGCGTGGGACGTAGATAGGTAAACGTGCGCCGTGTAGGCTTACGCGCTTAACTGGAACTACACGTCCGTGACCTGAACCGGCCTTCTCCACCCGTGTCCCGCATGTGAAGGTCGGTCCGCAGTCAACAACCCTCTCTCTGCGGGGCGCGGATGGGGTAATACCCCACTAGTAACTAGCTAGAGACGGATAGTCCTATCAGGGTCTCTGTGGGACCCACCGTGATGTATGCGTTTCATCCAAGCTGTTCATCAATTTTGAAAGATCATTTTAAGCCATGAGACCAAAACAGAGTCAGATCTAAATCTCCAGTGGACCACACCATAGGAAGCAATGGTACCTATTACCTCACCATTGAAACCTTCCTAGGGCCCACCTTGATGTTTATTTGTGATCCAAACCATTCATAGGGTTACATAGACCTGGATGAAAGTAACAAAAAAATATCAGCACGATCCAAAAATTCCATGGACCTCAAGAGGTTTTCAATGGTAGACATTCAAACCCCTCTGTTTCCTATGGAATAGTCCTCTCGAGCCGTCCATCTACCCACTCCTTTGATCTTCTAAAAGAGATAGACGGCTTGGATAGAACATATACATAGCGGTGGGCTGCACAGGACCCTTACCCAGTTCTTGGAGTGGGTGGTATCCCATCGGCACCCCTTTTGGGAAACTTTTTTAGCCACGGCTATATTTGGAGGCGCCAAGTGGGTACTGCACCAGCAGGACCCACCTAGAGAGCGACGGTTCAGTCAGGGTATCTATGGGGTTCAAAATTATGAATATGTTGTATCTACACCGTCCATCCACACCATCATTTTAGGGTGAGATCCAAAAAGAAGTAAATTGAAGGCTCAAGTGGGCTACACTACATGAAATAGCTGAGATTAAATTCCTATTGTTAAAAACTTCCTATGCCAACCATGATGTTTACTATCATCCAACTTATTCATAAGGTCTATGTAGGAAAGCAAAACATAACTCTCAGCTAAAAAAAAATAAAAATCAGTGCCTCCTACAAAGTTTTCAAAAGTATGAATTAAATTCTTACTACTTTTGTGGAGTAGTTTATTGAGGATTTAATTTGCCTCATTTTTTAGCTCATACTTTAAAACAATCTATCAAAATATTTGGAGAACCTACATCATTCATCTCTAGTTAGGTCTTAGTGAGAGTAGTATGTACCTTATAAGGGCTCCCATTGGCTACACCTGGTTGGACATGGATTGACTACTACCTGCCTATCTCTGGCTGTGAATGGTGAGAGGCTATGGGTTTTATGGAAGTGGATTGTGTAATGAGAAACTCCCTACGCTTAAGGTACTGAGTAAACTCTGTGGGGTCTATTGTCATTTAAATATTCTATCTACTCCGTCCATCCGTTTTAACAGATAATTTGAAGGCTTGACCCCGAAAATGAAATATATCCAAGTCTCAAGTGGACCTCCCCATGAAAACAATGTGAATTGAAATTCTATCGTTGAAAATTTCTTGGGGCCCACAGAAGTTTTGGATCAAGCTGATATTTGTGTTTTCCCTTCATCCATGTCTTTGTGATCTTATGAATAGGTTGGATTACAGATAAATATCACGGTGGACCCTAGCAAAGTTTCAATTGTGGAAGTCATTATTCCCTCTATTTCCTTTGGTGTGGTACACTTAAGCTTTGGGTATACTTATATTTTGGAAGCAACCACTAAAATGATATGGAAAAATGGATGGATGGCATGGATAAACCCACATGCATTCATAGTAGTTCCAACTGAGTTTACTCAGTAAGATAAAAGCTCGATTTGATATTTTATTTACATTATTCATCCATTGTGCTATATCATTTTAAGGTAAAAGCTCAAAATTAAAGAACTCCAGGGCTAAATGGGGCGAAACAGCTGGACGAAACAATAAATGCTTACCTTAATTTGAAAACATTTTGTAAGCCACAAAAATTTTCAAAAAACTGATATTTATGTTTTACCTTTATTTAAGTCTATGTGAGCTTATTTAGACGTTATTAACAGGTTGGATGGCCGACCTAAGAAGGTTTCAACCCTGAGTGTCATTATCATCCCCGCTTCATATGGTGTGGTCTAGCGTGCTGTATATCTATCATCGAACCCGTTAATCGGGTGTAATTCACCAGGATCAAGAGGATCACTAAAAAGAATTATCTGATAGAAATTACCAAAGGGCCACAACTTGTAAATGTACCGTTCTGATAGAAATTTTTATTGTTTCCATTGTTCAGCCCATATTACTTTCCAATTTCTTTTTATGTACGGTGAAATTGATGCTTCATACTTGATGGACGAAGTGGATTTTACATATACAACATAAAATATCCTGTAAAGCTTAGGTGTATTATGAGCCAGTACTGTTGCACAGCTGTATACCAGGTCCGCCCCATCGTTTTTTCCCACTAATGCAAGGACGGAGCGGATTAGCTGTTTCCCAGGTAAGACGGCAGTGGTTTTACCCTAATTGTGTAAGGCCCACCATGATTATTATTATTACTATTATTATTATTTTTTTTGTTTTGTTTTGTTTTTTGTTTTGGTTTTTTTTTTTTCAGGTGTATCCACACCACTGGAAAAATCTGATTTTCTTTTTTCATATAGGATGTATCCCTATAAAGTAAGAAGATATAATATATATATATATATATATATATAAAGTGATAAATAATATATGTATATATAATATATATATATATATATATATATATATATATATATATATATATATATATATATAGAGAGAGAGAGTAATGCTCACACACTAGTTGGACCGTCCAACTAGTTTGATTAATTAATGCTTAGAAAGAGAGACGGTTTTTTCTTGATGGCTTTTAATAAGATCTTATTAAAAAGAGATCAAAAGTCATGCGACATACCATGGTGTTAACATGAAATTTTCTCTGATTATCATGTGTGTCACCTCATGTTAAACCTCGGGTCCAAAAATTAGCCCCGTCCATTATTCAAGTGGACAACATAATTGAAAATAGTGTAAAAAAAATTCTCACCATTCAAAATGATTCCTTTGATGGGGCCTATTTGAATCACGTGTAAGCATAATATAATATTTTGGTACTACACATGGCTTTTTGTGTGGCCTCTAACGGTTGGAGTGGATTTCACATAACGATAAATGTGGGCCCTATAAAAATTAAGGGTGGACGTCTTTGCATCAACTGTTCTATTTGTGTGGCCTACGTGAATCAAATATCGGCTTGATATTTTGACTCTTTACCTAGAAGGAGATTACAAATCTGATGGTCGGAGGGAATCTTATATATACATCACATGGTGGGCCTTATAAAAAATCAATGTTAGCCTCCCTGTCCTGCTGTTGGCTCCGAGAAAAGGGCCTCCCTGCTCATCATTTCAGGAAAAGGAGCATTTGCCAAAAAAAATAAAATATCAATGAAAATAGGTGTGGTATGGTCCTCACGCAATATGGTGCGTCCTTCACCGTGGGGTCACCTTAGTATATTTATTGTATATCCATGTCATTGGTCCATATCTTCAGGTCATGTTACAGCAAGATTTCAAAAAGTGAGAAGATAAATTTCTCAGGACTACCACACAATAAGAAATATTTGATATTGAACATTTATCATTAAAAACTTCCTAGGGCCCACTTTAGTGTTTATTTTTCACTTGAAATATTGATAAAGTTATGAAAACCTAGATCATGAGAAAGTGAAAAAATAAAAAAATAAAATTTTCTTGATCCAAAAATTTTGTGGTTTACAAAATGGTTCTAATGGTTAATCACCATTGTTTCCTATGGTGTGGTCTATCTGATATTTATATCCATTTCATTTTTAAAATAGTTTTTTAAAATGAGCTGAAAATATGGTTGGATTGCATGGATATATAATACATACATCAAAGTGAGCCCCACGGTAAGGGTTGCACCCTAATATGCTTGGACAGGGTTGCACCTAATCCACTCCATGCAGGGTTGGAAGTTCTAGTGTTGTAAAGATGGAGAGCGGATTGGCTAGTGACCCTGTCATTTGCCAATGGCTAGTGGTCGGTGCTCGGTAGGCCTCACCATGATGTATTTATTTCATCCATGCTATTTATCTTATTTTCTATATCATTTGATGGTATGATACAAAAAAAAAAAAGAAGTATATTCCAATTTCAAGTGAAACACGTCACAAGAAACAGTGTTGATTGAACGTCCCCCGTTAAAAACTTCTTGGGGCCATAAAAGTCTTGCATCAAGCTGATCTTTGTTTTTTCCCTTCATTTAGGTCTGCATTACCTAATCAACAGATTGGATGTCAAATAAATAGGACAGTGGGCCTTATGAGGATTTTAATGGTGTGTATTCAATCACTACTGTTTTCGTGTGGTGTGGTCCACTTGAGATTTATATTCCACTCATTTTTGGGATCAAGACTTGAAATGATCTGTAAAAATGGATGGACGGCATGGATAAAACACATACTTCATGGTGGGGCTCATAGAGCACAGAGCACCGACCACTAGCCACCGGGCTAGTGGCAGCGACTATAGCCGTCCGCAAAAATAATTAAAGAAGGAGAGTAGTGCATTAAATGAGGAGAGAAATATGGAGAGTGGTTGTTTCTAAATAAAGTGGATGATTAAATAAGTTGTACATGTGTGATATATTGGAGCTATGGCCCACATGTATAAAACATCTAGTTCGTTCATTAGATTGGATCCTATGTAAGCATATTAAAGAACTTTTTTTTTTAATCAATAATATAATATTCATTTACAAGATAAGCGAGTTGCTAAAAATCTATTCCAACCATATAAATTCCACTTATATGTGTGGTTCTAATGATGATGATTATTTACTAATTTTTTGTACATAAAATTTTATTAGTGGGCCCTATTTGACAAACGGAATAGATCTATGATCTATAACTTACATTATACTTAAGTAAGACACAATGTCATATATTTTCATGTGTAGTGCATTACATGCGTACAGAAAGGTGATTTCTTTGTCATTTAATGCAAGCTAGTTGGACCAATTTGAATGGTCCAACTAGTTGTGCGTGAGCATTTCTCATATATATATATATATATATATATATATATATATATATATATATATATATATATATATATATTCCTTTCATTCAGGTCTTCTTGACATTATCAACGGATTGGATGACAAATAAACGTTACGAAAACCTTAGGATGGCGCATTTGGAATTTTTAATGGTGAGGTATTCATTCACAACTGCTCCCTGTGGTGCAGTCCATCTGAGATTTGGATATGCTTATTTAATTAAATTTTGGTACGACGTTAAAATGGACCATAGAATTAGATTGATAGGTTGGATCGATATATACCAAATTATCGAAGTGGGTACATGGCAAGGGTAAAACCACCCATCCCTCTCAGGACATGAACCCAAAAATAACGTGGATCCAAAATCCAAGTGAGTCATGTGATAGTAAAAGTGGGGGAGGGAAATGCCTAATGGTGAAACCTTCCCAAGGTCCACCTTGATGTTCATGCGGCATCCAAACCGTTCAGAAGTTCGTTCCTATATATAGGAACTTAAACACATAAGTATTACCTTGATACAAAATTTCTTGTGGCCCTTAGAATGTTTCAACGGTGGAGTTCAATCCCTACGGTTTCCTATCATATGACCCACTTGAGATTTGAATCAACCTCATTTTTATGTCATATCGTGAATTCATGAGTTATCAAAATGTATGGATAGACAGAGTTGATATCTCATAAACATTACAATGGCCCCCACCTTGCTTCCTAGAGCTTCCTGTGGTGGGATCGCTTGTAGCCAGCAATGTCCAGTCCTAGGGATGCCGGTTGCGTCCTACCGTCCTGGCAGTTGTTCTGTTGAGCTCATTATAATTCATTTGCTTTATCCACACCGTCTATGCATTTTGTTAGATCATTTTAGGGCATGAGCCTAATAGAGGCAGATTCAAGGCCCATGTAGGCCACACCACAGCAACAGGAAGCAGTGGTGATAATGACATCTATGTTTAAAACTTCCTAGGGCCCGCTTTAATGTTTATTTGTCATTTGAACTATTCATGGGACGTGAGGAAGGGAATATATAAATACAAGCTTGATAAAAATTTAAAAAAAAAAAAAAAAAAACTTAGGTGTCAGTAGTTTTCATCAGTTAATGATCCCTACCTTTTCCAGTGGTGTAGTCACTTCCCTAATCTGCCTCATTTTTTCACAGTTACACTGTAGTAGCCGCACAGTGCTCTTTTCTAACCAAATCTGTGCGGCGGGGCTAGGATGCAATCCGCGTCCAATCCGCGTCTAATCCTACATATCATGCGCACATGAAGTTTCGTCGGCGACACCAACTCCATAGACCGGCACATGAACCACGTGCTAATACGTTGCCTCTGATTTTATGATAGGCAGCGTGCAACCTGTAATGCTAGTTTTGCACCTTTAAAAAGCTGGTGGTAACTCATCTTCCTCTGTGACGCATATGTATAACTATCTATTCAAATTGTGAGTCTGATCGGATTATATATCTAAAATCACACTAATGAACTGTTATGCCCTGAAATTCGGGTATAGAGTATACTTTCAAATCTGAGTTTCGGTTCATAATTAGTACAAAAAGTGTACTTAACTTTATTAATTGATTGATTTAATTAAAGGTGGGGATTACGTTCCTTCTAAGTTCCACCTAAAATCATTGATAGTCAATCACACATACATATTAGGACTAATCAACCATGCACATATAAATCTTTCTAAGCATTTAAATAACATTAATCTTAAACACTATTCTTCAGTTATAGAATCTGTTTATTTCAAAATTAGAATGTCTCAATCAAATGAAGCTAATTAATTTCTTAAAATCCTATAATCAATATTAACATACATTGTACGTTAACCAGACTATTCTAACAAATAAATTAACTTAGATATTCAAGAATGATTAAATGCTGTCAATTCATCTTTAAATAAGTATGGTCATGTTTCAAGTGAGTCGTGTTCAAGTTCCACTACATGTTTTGGTTCCTGAGCAATTTTATTAACTATTTCTCTATCTGTCCAATATTTTCATCAATGAAAATGTAAGCTAGTCAAGCTTAGTAAAATAATCCAACATGGTTTATGTACATAGCACTTAAAATAATATAAAATACGGAATATAAGATGGCATGAATACACACAATATATAAATGCATTAGATGGGGTGATCATCCATCTGTTTGGGTTTAAAATCGTCAATCCACATCGACCCATTGGATAAGCTTTTACTTTTCTATAGGCATGGGTATAGCCCGCATCTAGTAACTATTCTACTGAGATCAATGTTCTTTCATTTATGTCCCCTAAGATCGACAATGAAAAATGCTGATGCGACGAATGATGTATCGCTTCATCATTTTATAGTTATTCGTAAATGCTTATCTTATTAGGAATGTACACATGTAAATTCATTATACTACTTATCATGATTCCATAAATTAACTGGGAGATCATAGGTTAGCATGTGACACACACATATTATCAATTAAATCAACAAAATTATAAATTAAATAGTCAACACATAAACCAATTAACCCACCAATCAATCAACTATACAACCAATTCTATTTCAATTTTCATAAGCATGAAATATGTTGGGATTACTCACTTAAGTATAATAGTGAAAATCCAATAAAATGATCAGATTGATTTAAATTCAGAAATCCTATCAATTATATTCACAATGTTATTATTAATCCTGGTTATATTATACTATGAGGCCCACCTTTAATTAAATACCCTAACTAGCTAACCACTATTTAGTAAATCCTAAATGATCAAATAAATGCAGCTCTATATATATATATAACATGTCTATTAAATTCAACTATTAAAATTCAAATTTTAGAAATTTTTGTCTAGATACTTGTCGATTGATCGATCGATCGATCTTCGAATCGAGAAAATACAAATTAGACATATAAGTCTTTGGACAAAGTTTAGCACTATCAATCTTGATCTTTGATCGATTGATAGTACTTAGAGATCAACCTAATTTCATCAATTAAAAATCGAAAAATTGGGGATTTTCTTTGATTAAGTGTCTTGGGTCCATTTATATGATTTGGATAGATTTATACTCGTCACTGATTCCTCCTCGGTCAATCACCAAAGAAAGCTCATTGATTCGTTAGTATGAGTCATTCATGTGCTCATTTACATATAAATTTTGAATTAAATGTCAAGAATTTTTCTGATCAATGCGGTCCATCAATTAATTAGTTTGATAAGAAAATTAGGAATCTCAATACAATTTGATTCCAACTTGGACTAGTCTAACATGACCGATCTCATATGTTCAAGAGTTTCAACATGATTCAAGATAATAATAGATCTATCATACTAATCTTATCAATGTGGCCCACCAGATGATTGGATCATCTAAGTTCTCAAGGTCTCTGATATATTTTGCCTCTATAATTTGTATGAACAATATGAATCTAACCACACACTATTATGACTCATCTGGACCCCTACGTCAAGTGATAGTAACACTTAACATAGAAATTCATATGTTTTTAGTTACACACTCTAGATTTGACAGTACCATGGATATTCGACCGATCGATCCATCCATTGCATTACCGACATGGGTTTTCCCATAGGTATTACAAATTTATATTAACTCAATCTATATTAGAACCATAGATTACGTCGTCCAGTATTAAAAGCGAAAAATAATTCTAAGCACAAGAGGTCGTAGGTTAAATTATACAGAAAATACATCATTCTCATTCAGGCATGCTTGATGGCCGTAAGGGCAAAATGAAGACCGTCCATCACATTGTTCTGATCACTAATATAAAAGAAATTAAGAAATAAATTGATGTACTAACTTTTTGAAAGCTTTAATCCAACGTCCCAAACAGTTAAAATTGGATGGCATATACACACACCACGGTGGGCCTTACACAAAATTCGTACTATTTTAATGGTGGGATCCTATCTCAACTGTTTGGTGCAATCCACCGATCTCGGGGGCCACCATGATGTATGCGTCTTATCTACACCATCCATCTGTATAGTGTGAAGTTTCCTGTGGTGTGTCCCACTTGAGCTTTGGATATGCTTATTAGCCCTAAAACAAGCTGGTAAAACGGAAGGACGGCCTGGATATGACATATACATCACGGTGGGCCCACAGAGTTTACTCGGTACGCAATCCGCGTCCTACTCCACCCACGTGTTGAATCAGCCTTACTTTCCAGCTCCGGTACAAACACATGGCGTCACACCTAAACGGACGGCGTAGATCTCATCATCATGCAGTCGTTCCATCCCCAACGGCAATGAAGTCCTCCGTGTCCAAAGCGTTTTCGTTCCGAGTGAAAAATATAATATTCTCAGTCAAACTTTCTTCTTATCCTTCATCTGAGTCGTTGATTTGGACGGTCTCGATTGTCGTACGAGTATTAAATGTGGACGTTTGAATCGTCACAACCATTCTTTAAATGGTGCAGAATCGCTCGGTTAAGAATCGAGTCCTGTGCAATAATGCCATTCTAATAAAGAATACAATTTCATGTATCATATCTGAATGATCCGAACCATGCATTCTTGAGGCTCTGCAATTGCTTAGTCACAAGAGAAAAACTTGGCTTGATTGGATTATCTTGACCGTCTGATAGATGAACTTCTACCCGTTGGATGGGAGTTTTTTCTTAATATTGTATCCAAATCTTCAATTTTCAACTACCCCATTAATCCAAGGGTTAGGATTTTTCAAATAGTGTGATGTTTGGTTTTCATGATATTTACTATTTGATCTACTGAATGAACGGTTCTGATCTTGTATATCTATGCTAAGTATGCGGAAATGATGTGAAGGCATGGATACTCCGTGCATCCAGTAGCACTAAATCAACTCCCATCTGTTGACCGATGTACAGGTAGTAAATACAGGCAACGGTATAACAACTTGCATATTTCTCCTCTAACATGCACAAAACTGTGGGGCCCACCCACGAAGGTCACCTGATCAAGAGTCAAGCCGTTCCGCTCGTCATGTGGACTACCGTTGGAATTATTGGGAAACCAACGGTCTGATCCAACATACAGGTATGGCCCACATAGTGAGTTAGATCAGCTTGATTTTATAGAACAGGAATCTTCATGGTGGATCCTACCTTTTTAATGGTACGGATTGCCACATAAGCCACAGTTTGCAGAAAAGATCGTAAGGCACCACAACTTGCGGTACAGTTGCGACTGTACGTGATATAAAACAATAAAATAAAGAGGCTGTCGTGACCATCGTGACAGTCACTATCAGGCTCCATTATGACCGTTACTTTACTATTTTTTACTAGTGGGCCCACCCAATTGAACGGTCCCAATCATCGGACCCACGCATCACCTCCTGCCAAAAAGTTGTTATGACCGCACGATCGGGACTACTTTTCAGCCATGGTCTATCAGGTACGGCAGCAAATAGGTTGTGGGCCCGGCAAAAGTTAGTGTTGTTCCTAAAAGCATGTGGGTCCAGCACCGCCGAACCATTACCCCTCTGGGCTCGTAAAAGGTCAAGACCCGAGCATTGGCCTAGGCCTTATGGCCGAAAGTTGCATCTTGACCGGTCTTTAAAGCAATGTACGGCGTTGAATCGCAGTTTCAGATGGGTCTTACACATCAGATCCAGGCCCAAGCCTAACCTATGGGGAAACGGATTGGCTACTCCCCTGCCATCAGCCAATGGCTGATGGTCGTGCTCTGTGGCCCCCACCATGATGTATGGTTTTCATCCGTGCCGTCTATTTATTTTTTTTATATCATTTTATGATATGAGACCAAAAATGAAGTATATCTCAATCTTCAGTTGACCACATTACAGGAAACATTGTTTAATGAATGTTGACCATTAAAAACTTTCTGGGCTCTATCTTTGTTTTGGATCAAATTGATATTTGTTTTTTTACCTTCATCTAGGTCTGTATGACCTAATCAACAGAGTGGATGTCAAATAAACAGTACAGTGGGCCTTAAGAAGATTTTATTGGTGGATATCCCATCACTATTATTTTCCTGTGTGGTGTGGTCCACCTGAGATTTATATCCCTCTCATTTTTTGGACCAAGCCCTAAAATGATATGTAAAAATGGATGAAACAAGTACATTAGGGTGACGCCTACCGACCACCAGCCACCGGAAACGGATTGGCTACTCCCCCTGCCACTTGTCAATGGCTAGTGGTCGGTGCTCTGTGGACCTCATCATGATGTAAGTATTTCATCCATGCCGTCCATTTATTTTTACAGATAAATTTATTTTATTAGAACAAAAATGAGATATATCCCAATCTCAAGTGGATCACATTACACGAAACAGTGTTGAATGAGCGTCGACTATTAAAAACCTTTTGGGGGTCATAAAAGTTTTGGATCAAGCTGATCTTTGTTTTTTTCCCTTCATCTGGGCCTGTATGACATAATAAACAGATTAGATGTCAAATAAACAGTACAGTAGGCCTTAGTAGGATTTTAATGGTGGATATTCAATCTCTATTGTTTTCCTGTGGTGTGGTCGACCTGAGATTTTTATCCCTATAATTTTTGATATATGGCCATAAAATAATCTGTAAAAATCGATGAAACACATACATCATGGTGGGGCCCACAGTGCACCGACCACCAGCCACGGGGCTGGTGGGAGTAGCCAATCCGTTTCCCCAGCCACCGGGCTGGTGTGAGGGGGAGTAGCCAATCCGTTTCACCTATGGCGGGCTAGCATGGTTAAAAGTTAAAGCACTCGCTTCTGTACTGAGTCGAGTCGGAACTCGCCCAAGTCAGGGCTGAATCGGTTCGACTCGCCTAGGTCAGGGGTAACTCATTTACAGTAGAGGATCGGGTCCTGCCAAATCTGAGTCGAATCAGATGAGTTGCATCAGACTCGTCCGAGCATTAAAACTTGGCAGGTCTAACTTCTAGCCACTGGGCATGAATAGGACGGACTCTGATTGCCTGCGTGGCAGTAAGTTCTTGTGCTCATAAGTTAGGTGGGGCCCACATGATGTTTTTGTGAAATCCATTCCATCCATCCTTTTTCTCATATCATGTTATGGCATGAGCCCAATAATGAGGTAGATCCAAAACTCAAGCAGGCCGCATGACAGGAAATAGTGAGGATTGTACTTCCACCGATGAAACATTCGCTGTGCTGAGCGCAGGACAGGCAGGGTTAGCACCCAATCCGTGCCCATGAACGGTATGGATGTCATATAAACATCACGGTGGACCCAAGGAGGTTTCAACAGAAGGGATTTCCTACACACTTTTTCCTGTCGAAGTGACCCACTTGAGTTTTGTATCTGCCTCATTTTTTTTTGGCTTGTGTATTAAAATGATCTTCCAAAATGGATAGATGGGGTGGATTTCTTACACACATCACGGTGGGCCCCATCTATCTTCGCGTACGCATGAATAACTCAGCTTCCAGGCTTGGTAAGCGTCGAATCTCAAATCAGCTCAGTTGATAAGAAATCGGATTGCGTACTGAGTTACTCAGTACGCTCTTATCATACTGAGTAAACTCAGTTGGGCCCACCTTGAATGTGTGTGGTCTATCCACACCCTCCATCCGTTTTTCCATCTAATTTAAGGGGTTGAGCCCAAAATTGAAACATATCCAAAGATCAAGTGGATCATACCACTGGAAACAGTGGGGATAATGATTTCCACCGTTGAAACTTTCTAGCCCTGCAGTGATGTTTATTTGTCATCCAACCTGTTCATGAGATCATAAAGACAGGATGAAGGGAAAACAAAATATAAGCTTGATCGAAAACTTATGTGGCCCTCAAGAATTTTTCAACGGTGGATGTTCAATTCAACTGTTTCCTATGGTGTGGTCCATTTGAACATCTGATATGCCTCATTAGTTTTATTAAGCACTAAAATTATCTGTTAAAATATATTGACGGAGCGGATAAAGTATATAAATCATGATGGATTTCAAATAGTTTACTCAGTGCACTAAGCGTAGCGAGTTACAACGCAAACCTCTTCTTGTTGGAAATCGGTAATGCCTCCAGAATAATGATCCCTATCTCTAGTTTGCCACGTGGACGGTAGAGATTGAAGAGTGGGAGATCATTCTATCTCTTAAAATTTGATGCAAGTTCCTCATTTCGTGTGAATGGTTTCTTAATTGGACAGTTGTCATCGTTTCAGTGGTGGGATTTTTTGGCTATGGCCCATCTTCGGTGGGTCCCACTCCTTTAGCATGCTTGATTGTATATGACGTGTGAACATGACCGTCCAATTAGGTAATTAAGGTCCAAAATCAACAGATAATATCTTGCCAGATTGCAAGAGAATATTCGAATGTCCGAGACACGCTTTTCTTACACGTTAACCGACCATCTGATCATAACCGACCGCGTGATTTGTCATGGTAGGGCCCACATCATGAGCATTCCAGATTATGTCCCCGTTTATGTTATGAATCAAAGGACACTTAGTGGTATAATCACAAGCATCACGATCCACCAAAGTTGTGTGGTATATGTGTTCCCACGAATAACAAATCGAAATTCCCCGAACTCCTTTTTCATTTATTGCTTCTTTGCCCACCATGACCCACATATTGCATTTCCAGGTTGGGACCATCTTATCCATCCCATAAACGTGGAGGTCATGTACCCACCAAAATCCAGATTATGTTGGGTCCACTGTCCGAACGGACCCACAAACGTGTAGCTGAAAGATTGGGTTCAACCATATTCGGGTTTAGATGGGCTAGGATTGGTAGCGACCCCTCGTACTGGTCGGTGTTGGACTCTGTGTGCCCTACCATGATGTATATGTTTTATCCACGCCCTACATTCATTTTCCTAGCTCTTTTTATAGCATGAGCTAAAAATTAAGACAAATCCAAATCTCAAGTAAACTAATGCCCACCATTAAAACTTTTAGGCTACTGTACCTTTTATTTGTCATTCATCCTCTTGATTAGGTCATACACAGACATGGATTCGAGTCCTTACCTAGGTGTGAGGAGTTTCAAGGCGAGGTCTAGGGTTCGATTCCCTATTAGGGGTGGATAAAAGGTTATACAGACTTTATCATCATTATTATTATTATTATTATTATTATTTTTTTTTAGCTTGTTAGTACAATCCACTCTCATTTCACGCTTCACTGTTAGCCACCCCTACTAGGGAATTGATACCAAGACATCAATGTTGAAACGAGGTATTTTTCATTCAGTCTACCACTTAAGCTATGGATCTGGGTGTAAGATTATATAGACTTGAATGAATGTAAAACACGAATATTAGCTTGACCCAAATAGATGGACAGATGATGGTATGAAAATAAGGATAATCCACACATGCCCCGGGATCGGATGCAAATATCAATTGATAGATGATGGTATGAAATACAATATTGGTGTGGCCCACCCAGTGAGTATTAGATTGATTTTCATATCATGTGATTATCATAGTGCTACTCACCTTTTCCACATTTTAAATATTTTACATATGTGACATGCTCCTATAAAAGTATTGGATTGTGACTCTTTAGTCCTAGTGGCCCGCTTGAGAACTTTTATTTGAAATGCATTAGATTTCAAATCATAAATTAAGGCGATTAAGAATATTTAGTTGTGTTTAGCAGCTTGTTGTCGGAATGCACTGGGATCCAAAAATAAAAATGCACAAAGTATATTAATTTGAAGTTGAATTTGATTACTAAATTAAAATATTCTTCTCAATTAGTCAATATATATGATATTTGCCAGAATGGTTGTAATAAGCCCGTTTGAATATATACTTGGCTAAAAAAAAATAAAATTTTTAGCCTCGAGTGGGCCACAAGGATAAGATGAAGAACAAGCATCTCATCAATATTTTTTAACCTTTGATTTGCATGGCCAATGTTTGGACTATTTATATTATTATATTCATACAATGTTAGTGATGTAATTGATAATTTGATTGTTTTGGATTATCATCTGCATGCCGGGAGTATGATAGATTATTGGCCTAGCAACACCATTGTTACACATGTGACTATCTCCCAAACAACTTTTGGGTACGTTTGGTCCATGGAATTGAATGGTATTGAATCGTATTAGATGGAATTGAATGGTAATGTTGCCATCCAATCCCGTGTTTGGGATAAAATTTTGCTATTGAAAAACACAGGATTAAGCAAAATCATGTTTGATGGACCATGGAATTGTAATCGAATGACAAGAATCAAAACAAATGTCGTTAACTTGTACATATATATAACCATAGTGTCATGTATAAATGGTTTATATGAATGGATGGCATGGATAAATGCATGCACTGAATGGGAGCAAATGCAATTCCATGGAACTAAATGCAATTCCATCCCACCCAATCCCAACCTTTTCCAATCCTCTCCAAATGTTGGATGGAATTGCACGTGAACAAATGCAATATTCTATCCTACCTAATCCCATCTAATGCCCCGTGCCCAATCCACGCTGCCAAACCAGCCACATTGATCAGAGCAGTTGAGGTAGGCTGATCCAACGGTCCTGATTGCCTGTGATCTAGATGGACCTCACATGAAAAAGTTATTAAACCGCCTAAAAATCTGATCCAGGCCCATTTGTGCGGGTTGAAATGCAGGGCAAAGCATCATCTCTAGTGGATTAAACCCGAAAGCTGGACCCGTACGAGACCAATAGTTGGGCCCGAGTATTCCGGCTGGACCCGAGCCAAACCCACTGTCGGGCATCAACAAAATTTAATTAATCTCATTGATGGACCTTTAGACTAATCGTTCCAATCACCCTTAGTTTATGAAATGGACGGCAGAGATGCAAATTGGGGCTATGTCTTGGGGCTATGTCCTACCAGCAATGGATCAGACTCTTTGAACGGTCTAGGCTCTAGATTTCCATATGTAAGGCGTGTAGTATAAGTGCGGGTAGGTGAATGCGCACTACATCAGAACCGACCATCAGGTAGCCCCCACCTTGGATGGTCCATCTCCCAAAATTACAAACCCTTGGCTCAGCACATCTTATGATCACAGGAAGTTCTGCCATTTTTTCATATCCGTCCATTTTATTTCCGTCCTTTGATGGAATGGTTAGGATACTTCAATCGGTGTGATTTTTTTAGTATGTCCATCTAAGGTAGAGCCCACCTGATCAACGGTTGGGATCTGGTACAGCTGTGCCCATCTGTTCGAAATTGAAACACAGACACCTGAAGTATCCTCGTGTGCTAAAAAATACTAGTCTATTCTGATCCGTTAATTTCTCACCGTAGGGTCCACTTACGAACATTCGAAATCGTATCCACGTGTGGCATTTTTACTTTTTGGAATCAAGTACGAGTATCACGGATCCACCAAAGTTGTGTGGTGTGTGTGGACAGACGAACAGCAAATAGAATCCTCACAAATCCTCTCATTTATTGGCTGATGAACTTTAAGCCCACGGACTCGGATTCGGATTCGGATTCGGCAGTAGTACCGCCACTACCAACCTCAGTAGTGGTCCGTGTTGAAAAAACTCCGTGGGTCCTCCATGATGTATGTGTTTTATCCGGACCGTCCATCTATTTTGGGAGCTCATTTTAGGGCGTGAGTCTAAACAATAAGACCTCGGATTGGCTACTACCCACGGGACCTAGATAGAGACGGAAGATCCTGTCAGGGGTGATGTATATGTTTTATCCACGCTATTCATCCATTTTGGAAGATCATATAAGGACACAAGCCCAAAAAGGAGGCAGATCTAAGCCTCAAGTAGGTCACACCACCGAAGAAGGGGGGATTGAAAGCCTAATGTTGAAAACTTCTTGGGAGTCGCCGAAGTTTTGGATGAAGGTGATATATATGTTTTCCCTTCGTCTGGGTATATGTGACCTTATGAGGAGGTCGGATGACAAATAAACATCATGATGGGCTTACGTAGAGCGGGTCACGAACAGTTTCATAGCCAAGATGGATTAAAAAGGCCCGGTCAATGACAGAAGTGATTTGGACCGTTAGAATTTAAAACGACATATCTTGCAAATCGGAATAAGCTATCGGATGTACCATATATGATTTTGGAGTAGGACAAGCAACATCAAGTTACCTATGCCAAATTTATGAAATAACATTAAATTTATGGTCGAAATCATGTTTTATTTTGTTTTTAATATTTATAATAAGTTTTAGTTTGGTCATAACTCTTCATTAGTTTTTTTAGGCTTTAGGAGTTGCGTCCAACACGAAAAATGTTTAGAATAATTAGAAGAATAGCATGGTTGAGCCAAATAGGACACTAACTATTTTTGGCCAAAAACCATAAGGTCTAGTGGAAATCACCACGGTCAATAAATAGTTTATATATAAGTCATGATCTCTAAGAGTTTTAGTTATAATTTGATTTCGAAACTTCTCTCTAAGGCTCATAGCCTTATTTAAAGAGTTGTAATCTCATTTTTTATTGCCAATCAAATTATTTCAAATATTTTAGAATTATTTCTATTTTTCTTTCCGTAGATTCGAGATTCCTGTGTGAAGAGTCCAAAGAAGTTGTGGATTCGGAACAGTTATTCCTCCGAGGAAGATGGTGCTCGACCTCACTTCGTTCCTTACATCATGGCCTTAAAAAGCTTTCGACAATAGGAGCTCAATCCCAACATCCCATGGTGTGGTTCACTGGAGCCTTCATCTGACTCCTTTTTTTAGTTCATGCCTTAGATGATATGTAAAAATAGATGGACGGCTTGGATAAAACATACACATCACAGTCGGTCTCACAGAACCCCTGAAAGAACCGTGCATCTGTAAAGAGGCATACCAAAACATATACATCACGTCCATCTCTCGATAAGTTTTCAATGATGATCAATTACGACCGTTTCGGTTATGTGCTAAAAAATTAGCTTACAAAATGGATAGATAAGATAGATAAAACAAGGAAGCGGATTGGTCGTTTGAAGACGATCTCTGCTGATCCTCGGGGTCCAAGTTGTACGGACGGTTCAAAGGAGATCAAAGTTACATGGCCCACAAATGATGTATTTATCATATTCACACTGTTTATACATTTTTCAAGATTATTTTAGATTACGACCAAAAAAAAATGATTCATATCCTAATCTTAGGTTGACCACGCCACAAATAGCAGTGGGACAATGATTCTCACCGTTAAAACATTCCTAAGGCCGACATAACGATTATTTTCCATCCAATCTATTCACAAGGTCACACATACCTGGATGAAGAGCGAAAACAAATATCATATTGATCCAAAGCTTAGGTGACCTCCGAAGGGTTGCAATGGTAGCCGTTCATTCTCAAATTGCTTTTCTCAGTGTGGTCCACTTGATCCCTGGATATGTCTTATTGTTTGGCTCAAGTCTTAAAACGAGCTTGCCAAATGGAAGGACGGTTGGGATATAACACATACCTCGTGATGGGACCCACATAACTTGGTGACGTAAACACACCAGCCAGATCGGTGGTGTGTAGTACACCAGTCAGTCTGGTTCCATAAAACACATACACACATTGTGGTGTGGCCCACGGAACTTTTCCAGCACCGACCACTACTTTTCCAGGACCGACTGCTATTGTGGCGGTGTCACTACCAAATCCAAGTAAGTCCAGATAGGAACCATCTGACTTTTTTTTTAAATTGGTTTTTTAACCATCTCATTTATTAAAATTTTAGAATTGTGAATGTTTGGGATGCTTAATAATAATAATAATAATAATAATAATACAATTTAGCAATTCTTCAAAGACAAAGGCACTCAATTCAAAAACAATTATTAGGCCGGTTCCAACAATTAGGAACGTCTATTTGCATTTGATTGGATATTTGAAATCTCCAAACAAATTCAGTATTGAAAATCACAGGCAACCAACTATTGTCGGCGCACTCAACCAGTGATCTGACTATGATAACCCTGGGACTATTAGATAGGAAGTGGACAGTCCATAATTATTAATCTAGAAGCTTGATAAGTGACCTGAACTGTCCAACATGCCAGGAGCACATTTGACTATACATTCCTCTTATGTCACTTTGATGGGATGATATTAGTTTAAAACTATTTGGATAAGAAAATAGATGATAAGAGGTCTAATTAGTGATCTGGGATGTTCATCTCATGGGGCCTATATTTGATTGAGTGTCCATCACAAAAAATCATATTGATCGACGGTCCCAACTATCTGATGAAGGGCCAGGGAAAAGAACAACATGCATTGACTGTAATAGAAAAAGTCCAATTGTATATGGTCCATTAGGTTAAAATTGTGGCACCAAAATCACAATGAGTTTAATCACTTTTTTGAACCCGGACGCATGTTTCACAAGCTAACAAAGCTCGAATTTTAATGACCCTTGGAGGAATACTTTTAACATTTTCCTCGCGAAAAGAGTGGTTTTCAGAATAAGTCATGTCGAAGCCACGTTGGGATTACGATTTTAGAGGAAAAGATGGGTTTTTTTTTTTTTTGTTGCACAAGGAGGGCTTCAGGAAGGGTTTCTTCTTGAAGGTAAGATGCTAAGCTTTTTCAAGAGGTGCTTAAAATTTTTCTTCTCAAAGTGTCACTGAAAAGAAAGTAGGCCTTAGAGCATTGGTGGAATTTTTTAGCCTCAGTTAAAAAAATGGAGGTTAAATGTATTTTTTAGCCTCAGTTGATAAGCAACTGAGGCTAAAAGTTCATTTTTCGCCTCCGTTGCTAGGGAACTGAGGCGAAAAGTCTACATTTTAGCACTCGACCGGCGTGAATCGGGGTGAAAGGTTTACTTTTTACCAAAGTCCGGCAAGTATAGGCGAAATGTCTACTTTTTAGCCTCACTTGTATAGGAACCGAGACAAAAGTCTGGACATTTTCGATCGGAAACCGAGGCGAAAGGTCTACTTTTAGCCTCGTGCGGTTGCTCGAACCATGGCGAAAGGTTCACTTTTTAGCCTCGTTTACATAGGAACCGAGGCGAAAAAGTCTAATTTTTGTGTCACCTTGCGTAGGAACCGAGGCAAAAATTCGGGGTAGGAAGGTTTCAACGGTAGGTATTCCTTTCTGTTTTCTCCTATGGCCCACTTAAATTTTGTATCCTCATTTTAAGGTCGCATGTCCTAAAATGTTTTTTTAAGTGCTTGTCGGCCGATCCGATCTTTCCATCATGTGGATCACACTCTTTACGTATTCTAGCCTATAAATCAGGCCCATTTGACTTCTCATAATCCACTTCACAAAATGAATGGATGGCTTGAAAGATTTCTTCAACCATTTGTTTTGTACACCTCGGCTCACCTTTACAAACAACCTTATTTTTGGGCCAAACGATCTAACCGCCCATTTGCATGTTGGCGTGTGGATAGTATGCTTGGCATTGATTCTTGGGCCTATAATTTGGTCCTAGGCTTAAAATTCATGCTAGGTGAATTTGGTTTGGTCCTGGGCCCTTCAATGAAATCCAGGTAGCTTTTCTTGTAGTGCAAAGTGATAGACAGCCTGATCTTAGCCCTTCCCAAACCAATTCCGTTTAGGCCCATCATCAAACGGTGAAAATTCGTCTGCCCAATGCATTGGAGCATGGATACTATTTTTCAGCGCTGAGTACTCATTGGTCTACTTGTGGTGTGGCCCACCAGTTTTTTGTGCCGGCCTGATTTTTAAGATATAGAACGGGCCCACCTTATGATTAGACATAGTATTTATATCCTAGTGGGCCCCACAAACTTTAAACTTATTTTACAGATGTTATAAATAGGATCCGGCCACTGAAGAGATGCCATATGGAGTACCAAAGAAATGGACGGCTAAAAATAAAGTTGGCCATCCAGATGGAAAGCTTGGATCTCCAACAATCCATTCATAACACGTGAAGAACATGGCTGCAACTGAGAGAGCGGAAGCCTAATTATTTCAAGAGCTTAAGAAGTAATTAGTGTGTCGCGCTTATAAAGAAGGCTTTATCATCGATCTCTCTCTCTCTCTCTCTCTCTCTCTCTCTCTCTCAAAATCCCTAAGCTCCGAAAGGAAGTGCATCCTCCACACTAGTTAATCGTTAGCCGATCTTTGAAGTACTCATTCTCTCTCTCTCTCTCTCTCTCTCTCTCTCTCTCTCTCTTTCTTTTGATACCGATTTCTCAGTGGAAATCCTCCCAAAATCGAGAAAGGATGGAGTAAATCTCTCATTTTCATGTTTTCCATGAATTCTCTCCCGGCATTTGGCGTTCAAAATCCAATTTCCACGTTTTTGGTTCTATCTAAGGAGTTTTTTTTTTTTTTTTTGGAGGATTTCATGAAATCTTGCTCGAAGTGGAAGAAAATCCTGTCGTTTCTAGCTCATTCTTTGGATTTGAGCGGTTTTGACATATGCAACGGTACGATTAGGGTTTGGTGTTCGATCGAGAGCAAAACCTTGTTTCTCTCATGTGAAATAGCTCCTCCATGGGGACATTTTTGATGCAACTAAATAAACAAGGGGCATATACACGTGCACAGTTCTGGTTTTAGAACCAAACCCTAGCTCTTCTCTCTATCTTCTCCAATATTTTGGTCTTGTGGGAAGGAAGGATGTGTCTCTCTCTCTCTCTCTCTCTCTCTCTCTCTCTCTCTCTCTCCCCCCTTCTCTCTCTCTCTCTCCAATCATAAGATCCTCAAAAGATGGTGAGCTTTTTTTTCAATTTTTTTTCCACTTATAGTTTTTTTCCTCAATTTTTAGTGCTTAATCTATTTTAATATGAATCTAGCTTATGTCTCTCGATTCTGAGAGATTTCATTGGATTTTGATTCGATTCTTGCTGATAGATCTGTTTTCCTTTCGGATCTCATTGCTTGGAGCTTTGCTTTTTTATTTTTGTTTTGAGTTGATGATGCATATTGCCTTCCTTTTCAATTTTTTTTCTCAGTTTTATTATTCATTTGAAGAAGTTTGATGATATGATTGAGCATTATTTGAGGACAAAGGAAGGGTTTGGTTTTTGTAATTTTTCTTGATTTCTGGTGCTTGATCTGTTTTGATCTTGATCCAACTTATGTCTCTTTATTCTTAGAGATTTCATTGGATTTTGTTTCGATTCTTGCTGATTTAAGTTGTAATTTAGGTTTTTGTATT
Organism: Magnolia changhungtana; assembly: GCA_030180095.1. NCBI lineage: Eukaryota > Viridiplantae > Streptophyta > Magnoliopsida > Magnoliales > Magnoliaceae > Magnolia > Magnolia changhungtana. The sequence goes on from JASAUF010000596.1 coordinate 1,597,567, forward strand.
TAGATTTTAGAGATTTATCTTTGATTGATGTAATATCATGTATTTGAAATACATTTTGAGATTTCATTGGATTTTCTGTTTCTTTTGGTGATTTGGAATATAAGTTCAGATGTTTGGATTTTCATACATGGTTACGATGATCTAAATGGTGAAGGATAGAGGATGAGATGGGGAAGGAGAAGGGAAATGAATTTTCTTCTCAAGTGAGAAAGTTGTATTTCTTAGGTTTCAAAATGAAAATTGAAAAGGGGCCATATTTCACCTAAATTGGACAAAAAGAAACAACACTGGATTTTTATTTTATTTTATTTTATTTTTTTAAATTTTAAGGTAACACTATCAGTGATTGAACTCTGGATCACTCACAGACACTGCTTTCTCTAACAGCTCATCTAATGAGCAAGAGACTATTGTTCGAAATTGAAATTGAAAAGTTCTTCAATTTCAACAAATCCACACACGCACTTACCCAACTTACACAACTTCAATTTTGGTCCACCAAGTAAGTGCAAAACTTAGGAAGTTCGTGAAGAATCAAACAAGTCACATGATGTCTTGAGTTATGATGTGAGACGAAATGTGGGTTATCTCAAAAATCCAAACACGCACTTTTTTTCTTCTTCTTTTCCATGTCATAGGATTTTGATGTTCAAGAGTTTGCTATATCAGTTGCTGGTAGATCGTTTGAAAAGAATCCAGCATATGTTCTGCTTGCACTTCGTCGCCATCTCATACAATTGCTGATGCATCTTGAGCAAAGGTAATCTGAAAGATATCTACTTGCTAATAATATTATTGATTTATGGGGAAATGGATGCCCTTTGATTTGTTTCACATCATTATCTTTGAAATATTCAGATCACAACTTTTCTCTTCCATACATTGCTCCAATACACAAGGTCAAAGTGATTTGGTCCTTAGTACAAGCTAAATGTATGCCATCTCATCTAGTGAGGTTGTCACATTTCAGGCACTTGTGGTGAAGCTAAGGGAAGGGGTTCTCCAAGCTGCAGTGGCAAGGATTGGGTTCAAATAGCTGGTGGATTGCGATAACCTTTGATTTTACAACTAAAGAGGTTCTCCAAGCTGCAGTGCAAGGGGAATTGTGGCGGATGAAGGACGTGGATGGGAGGCTGCCCGGAATGATTGGATTGTGGCCAGAAAAGAGTGTCACATCATCGACAATCCCATACGGGATTTTCTCTATGGGCATTCCCTTCGGATAAAGTCATGCAAGGATATGCTTATGTTCTCACCCATAGTGGAATCCCTTCCATAGTGAGTTCTAATTACCTGTTGTTATGGGTTTTTTTTTTCTTATCTTGTAAGTATCCATAAAATTACATGTCCTTTCGAGATTTGGATGGTTATAAGCACAATTGAATTAGTATGCTCCACCATACATGGACTAAAAAAATTACCTTCCTAGAAACGTTTGTGAAGAACCATGGTGTATGCATTGAATAAACTTGGCGAGATGTGTTAAGAAGGAAGACGCACACATCTCACTTAACCATTGCCATTGACTTTGATGTTCCAAAAGGTTAAAGCGAGTTATTTGTTTTTGTTTTTGGGTTATATTCACTCTCGGGTTGTAATAGGGAAGATAGCACGGGAGTTGTGTTCATTTGACACATGGACATGGACACAAAATGTCTACCTTATTAAGTACGACTCCAACTTGCTATTTTATACCTCTTTATTATATTTGTTTATTCCAAGGTGAGATTTTTGTCTGTTGATACTAGCACTCTTTCTACCATTCAATCACCGCATGCTTGTGCCACATGTACTATGTTTGTGTGCATGCATACAGGTTGATATATTCTGCTAGCATCCATAAACCGACTATTGGATTGAATAACAGTTGGAAGATTTGTACCATTTTTTGAGGATATCACAATGATATTAATGATCTTATTCAAAGTAGCAATGAAGGTTTCTTTCATTTCTTTTGCTCTCATATGTTTTTTCTCGGATATCCATATGCTAGTACATGTGTCAAACAAGTCTATTTTAGACTTCATATGGTAACTTTGCTTTTTTGACATTTAAATGCTAAGAAAGAAACCTCTACAGCTGTTAAAAAGTAAAATTGACTAATGACTAATGAGGAACGACTACAACCGATATTTGACTAATGAGTGGAAGAAGAGGTCAAAAAAAGAACACTACAACCGATATTTGACTAATGAGGAACGAAAGCTATGAAACGTAATCCGATCAGTGGAGTCGACAGAAACAAGAAGTGGCTTATCACCTATTGGTCAAGTGATGAAGGATAGGTAAAAATTAAACATAAAGAAAAATTATATCCATGTTGGTGTATATTGTTATTTACATTAAAATTTAGTTATTTTATTATGTCACATTATAGGCCCGCACTCAAAAGAATAAAATCAACTGCTGCGTGAGCATCGTATGGCCCACACTGGGAGTGTCTACCTTGGTGATGGAGCTTTGTTCAAGTGCGTGAAGAAGAGGTAAATTTTTCTTTGATTTCTAAACTTGAAATGCCATCATTCTGCTTTAATATAATTGTTACCAACTTATTTGTTTTTACATGGAAAAAGCGGGCAAAGAATCTTGGTGGAGTTCTGTTTCCACCCTCCAGTCACTGTGAATAACTGAAGCAACACTCAACGATCCTCTTGAACAACAAAAAGTACCTCTAGTCCCATCTCGAGGCACCGAAGAACAACTTACCTCCGTGAGTTGAATCTTTAAGTTCACTCTTATCGCATCAAACAAATTGCCAATATATAGTTGTTATTCTCCTTCTTTTTTTTTTTTTTTTTTATGAGTTCTTTTTGGTTGAAAGTGTTATTGTCTAAAGATGTAATGATGAAACTTCTTTCTTTTTTCTTTTTTTTTTTTTTTTTTTCACCAAAGCTCTCCCATGCAATATCAAATCCATCAATGTCCTTCCCAACAAAGACGGCAATGCACACCTCTAACTTTGGTGTCATTCTCGCAATGGTAGTAACATCCGATGGTGAAGTTGTGTATGCTTTTGGTATTGTCTTCTTGGTGGCTCAGCGCGTTATGGGCAAGTCCCTGTCATTGACGGACAATGCGGCAGTGGGACCATCATGGACCTTCTTAAAGCATAAATTGGGTCCAGTTGGTGGTGAGGAGGAATGGAAGTGAAAGGTGTTTGATCCAGATGGTGGAGATGCCATGGTGCAATGGTGTGCACTTTGGTGGGTTAGATCGATCAACGGTGAGGATGGGCCAAGTAGCAAAGATGATTGAAGAGGTTTGTGGGGTGGAGGGAGTTGTCCCTATGACTCGTTTGACTCAAAGTGTTTGAAACCTTCGTGGGTCCCACAAAGGTTTGGTCAGCTCAGATAACCCTACTTTGCCAACGCATCGCATGAGGTTATCGTGCGGACTTATTTGCTACCATTAGTCAATGCATCTGCACGCTCTGTCTTGTCTGCTCTCTCTCTCATGCAAGAAACACTTCAGCTCCTTCCATTGGTTGGGCTATCGAAAACCAAACCACCTTCTCTCTCTCTCGCTCTAGAAGTCCCCCCCCCCCTCTCTTCCTCTCTATTTCTAGCCCTTTCCTTCCTCTCTACAACTGAAAGAAGCTCTCTCCGTACCGTACACAACGCCATTTTCGCCCAAACGGTCTCGATCTTCACTCTCTACTCTCCAAGGTTAGAACTCTTTTCTAGGGTTTCCTTTTCTTAAAAGAAAGAAAGAAAAAGATAATGCAGTTTCAGTTCTTTTGTTAATGTCGCTTGCTTTCTTTTAGTATTCATGAATTCTGTTAGCAAGAAATTAATTGCTATAGATTGAAAAGCCTTTGGAAAATCACTAACATTAGAATATCAATGAACGCCATGAGTTATCTTGTTTTTAGAGGTAAGTTGAGTTGATTCTTATCTTGTTTTTTAAGAAAATGTATGATTCTTTGCAGATGAACAATCTATAAGGAAAAGCCGCATTATTGATTCTTAGAAAGGAAGATGTAGAGAAAAGACATCATTTTTTGTGCATGCCTTTTTATCTCAAGTAGATAATGGTGAGTGAATGTTATTATTATTGAGTGCTTTATAGTGAATGTTAACATGGGTTAAGCTGAGCGAGTCTTGCCATGTGGATTGATTGAAGAGGTGGACTCACTACCTAAGGCCTTAAGAAAGTTGGACTTCAAATGATTAGTCTTGCCTTTGATGAGGTGAAGCCTTTCTTATTTCGAGAACATCGTTTTTGGTTCAATGGTTGTGAGAAGGTTTGAAGACCAATCATGAGAAAGGAAAAGTAGGAAACGATGGGGAGGGAGGAAGGAAGAGGAGAATGTTAAGAAACAAATTGATTCGATGCATGAGGTCGGGGAGTTTTGTTTTGGGGAATAATGTGAAGGAAGGAGACTATTTGGTGAGAGTGATTTCTTCATGGAATGTGGAGGAAATAGATAAAGGATGGTAGAGGGAAAATTTAGGATACATAGGACAAAATAGTTAAAGGGTGGTGAAAGTGGATGCAAGTCAGTTCAATAGTGCATCCGTGCGCACAGACTTAACTGATTTGAAGTTCGAATGGTTTAACTAATTTGAAGTTCGATTGGCTTTTTTAGAGTGACTTACTATACCACTCCATTGATGTTTGCATGTTTGAAAATATATTCTCTTCATTCAATAAGCGTATATTACTTTATTAATCAAAATGGTTTGGCCGATCTTACGATTGGATTGTGACATCTCAGATTTTTCTTTTCCAAACTTGTTTTTTCTTTCTCAAGACAATTTTTCATTTTCATGAAGGGAAATATAATGGAACTTGGATTTGATGTCGTGGTTATTTGATTTCCTTACAAGTCCATTCTCGGTTTTCAACAAATGCTTTTCAGGTGATGGTCTTCTAAAATGCAAGGAACTGGGCTTGTCAAAGAATGAGATGAAGAAGCTTCTACCCATCATTGATTCAAGCTATCTGAAGAGTGACCTTATGCTTACCAAGCATTTTTTAATAGGTGTGTGTTGGTACATGACTAAAGTCCCATACGCTTCTTATGTGAGTCTCAAATACATGCATGCTTGTGATTGTGTCTATGCACACATAAATATGAATGCCCTCATGTTTAATTGCATATTTCAAGCTTGGAGTTTTCTGAATTGGATCTATGATTCTTTTAGGAACATTTGATGGCGTCTTGGAGCTTATGGTTCATGCTAGTAGAAGTTTGCCTAAAGCTATCATGATGATGATACTTGAGGCATGACAAAATGTTAAAAACATGGATCGAGATATCGACAACAAAAAAGCCTTATACAAATATGTTTTCAACTCTTATGGAGCCATGAGATGGACCCGCACTTATATCATGTAAAGTTGGGTCTCTGGAATTGCTTCATAATTTAATGATTACGCATGTGACATGGGTATTTTGAACTTATATTTATTATATAAATGAGATGGTGTGGATGCAAGGTTTTCTTGGTGCGACATTAGACCGTAAGAAGCAAGCGGTCAGTTATACATTACACATAGTGCAATACGTGATCTTGGCTAAGAATCTAGTGTTTCATTCAAGACCAAGGAGATTGTGACTAGGAAAGGAAGACATTCGATCGGTCCGTTATTGGAAGATGGATCGATTGCTCTAGAGAAGAGAAGAGATATTCATGTAGAACTATGTGACCAATGCGGTCACACGAGAGAAGTTCATGTGCATTTGTATTTTGTTTCGAAAAAATTAAATAGACGGGAGGTCGTTTTGTTGATGAAGAAGATTGTTTATGATGAATGTATCTCCAAGTGGGAGATTGTGAGAATGGAGCCAATCTAGGGCCGCGCATGGTTCTATCATTTGTTGCTTATGATATTGTTAGCTTTGGTTGATAGAGAATGAGTCACTCAAATCATGAATTTAGCCTTGGTGGACCGAGAGGACTCAAAGTCCATTTTAGGTTTTGGGTTACCCGAGGTGTTCGACCGATCGTGGATCATTGAGACTACAACTCAAGGGGTTCTCTCAACCGGTCGTTAGCCTCGGTTGTCGACCAATCGAGGTTAAAAATAGATTTAGCTTTGGTTGGAGACAATTGAGGCTAACATTTTGATTTAGCCTTTCATTGGTACGAAAGGAATATAAAAGTGTGATTTAGGCCTTTTCAAGGTATTGGAAAGCATTAAGAAATAATTCGAGGTGTGGGCAAAAGTTTTTTTATATTCACTTCCAAAGGAGAGGTTAGTAAAGTCATTTTAATCTCTATTTTCTTCATAGTGGAAGATTGCATCCGGGGTTTTTACCCTTGATTCGGGTTTTTCCATGTATATCTTGTCTTGTGGTTTTTTGGATTGCTTTAAACTGTTGTTTTGAAGTTTATATTTCTTTTATTTATCCAAGGTGAGAAGGTTTAGATGTGGATCTCGGCTCACTTTTAAGTTTGGATTCAATGAAATTTTGTTGTATTATTTAAGAAGGTACTTTATTCCTTATTAGTTGTAATTTCTCATCGATATAGTGAAATTTTATTTACAGATTGCCCATGTATGTAGTTCTAATGCGAACCACATATATCTTGCCTTCTTATGTGTTTTGTTGTTGGGTTTTTCTTATTTATCTTCTTTCTATTGGTTGCACACAATCTTTGCATATTTTGTGTATCATTAGAATTAAAGAGGTGTTTGATTTTCGGGGCATATGGCTCAGGCAATGGTTTTAATCGCATCAAGTCATCGGCGGTGGTTTTAATCGCTTCACATCATGTGAGGCTCACTTTTCATTATCAATCAGCATAAAATTCACTTTGATCAGATGATCTTATCGAACTGATCAATGGCTAATAGGATGTCTGATAATTATTGACTTGGACCTTCTATCATGTGGGGCCCACTTTTCATTTCTTGTCTCCGTGACGAGATCATTTTAACTAGACTATTCAAACTATTCAATCAATTGTTAGGAAAATGGACCCTCCATGTTGAATATAATGATATCCAAGCAGTGATCCAGATTGTATGTCATATATTCCAACTAACAGATTAACCACCAACTTAATGGATGGTCTAGATAATTTACGGTAAAATTATTTGATTATGGGTTTGGACTGTCCATCTTGATTACATGATGTCTCAAAAATCATTTTAATTTTATAATATGAGTCATTTAACCAATGGCCATCAAAATGGACAGTCTAAATAATTTATCTAGAAATTATCTAATCAAAGACCTTGATAATCCTTCTTTTGGGTTGCGCTTTAGTTCCCCATTTTTCTTGAAAATCACTCTAATGTGACAATCTTTTCACCCGATAATGGATGGCCTGTATCATTTCTTTCATTTAATAGGTTACATATTGGGTCATAACTGTCCGCAAGTGGGCTCCACCTCTATATGCCTTGCCTCTTAAGAATTACTTCAGAAATGACAACAACATTTGATTACAAACCATCCATCTTTGATTCCTTGTGCCTCTCAAGAAAGCCTGTGATATGATGGTCTTCCCATCTTATCATTGACTTATCAAATTGATAGTCCAAATCATATGGAGAAAAAAATATTGTTCATGGATCTTGACCCTCTATTTTGTTTGATTCACTTGTAATTTTGCACCTAGAAGTGAGAGTTGCATGGAATTGGACCACCCATCTACTGGCATGTAACTTTGCCAACAAAACAAGCCCCAACAAGAAGCCACGTATCATCCAGTTGATGGTGCTATCAATCAGATTTTCGAAAGTCATGATGGGCTTATCAGATCACTTTTGGCAAGAGGCTTGGTGGATGGTGAATCCTGGTGAACACTTTGTTGCCCTTAATTCAACCAGTCAAGGCCACTCGTGCAATCAAGGGCTTGGATTGAAAGTATGTGTACGTGCATGATTGTGCGAGCGTGCTAGAGTCTACTCCACTCAATGGTATTTACTGATTTGGTCGGTACCCCTGCGTTGAGATAGATAGATTGGAGACTGAATCGGAGCCCAGAGTCCTCTCAATCACCGACTGATTTATAAGTGCGCATTGTACTAAGGTGATTTGAGCAAAGGAACGGGTTAACCCTTGCGAATGAGTTTTTCTTTTATTGGGAGGAGAGGTGGATGATCGCATTGAGAGGCTGTAATGGGTTGAGCTTGGATGCTCGGGACGTTAATTTCTTTTTTGTGGCTTTTGTTTAATATTTACATTTCATACTTTGGATTATTTATGGTTTGTGTAAATCTTGTGGGTACCATTCTGATTATGTACTTAGGATATTCGTCCTATTGCTTTACACTTTATTTAACATGTTCTCTCTTTGATATCTACTGAATTTGAAATGTTTTACTCTGATTTCTTCATATATAGAATGAATATGAATCTGATTGTGAACCCATGTGGGAGATTTTTCCCACATGCGGCATTCCTGCGCACCTTGAGCACCCTACTCAGGCATCTAAAACTGAGGTGTCATCAGTGTTGGCATCAATGGACCCGACCCTCATGTGGTTAGTACCCAAAATTCAGGACTTGAGTCACTGGGCATTATTCTTGTGGCTTAGATTATATGTTTTGACATCACATCGGCATTCCTGACGCCCGCACCTTCATTGAGCACGTGGGCCCTACTCAGGCATCTAAAACTGAGGTGTCATCAGTGTTGGCATCAATGGACCCGACCCTCATGTGGTTAGTACCCAAAATTCAGGACTTGAGTCATGTGTTGTAAGGGGAGCCATAAATATATCTTGTGGCTTAGATTATATGTTTTGACATCATGCATCATGCCTATAGAAAAGCTCTCTGGTTTGTATGATCATTGAACAAACTTAACTAAGAAACGAAGAATTGGATGAAATGCTACTCATTAGATGGATATATTAAATGTGGGTTTTGAATTCTGACAAGTGTCACAAAAGTATGATCATTGAACAAACTTAACTAAGAAATGAAGAATTAGATGATATGCTACTCATTAGATGGATATATTAAATGTGGGTTTTGAATTCTGACAAGTGAGGCTCATGAATTGGCAATCCAGATGATTGGTCTTTCGTGTCCCATCATGGATCGACTGTGCTCCTAAAATCTTCTCGATACGTTGTTACCTATTGATTTTGTGGCCCAAAGATAGACGAATAATAAGAGAAATGCCACAAAGGTTCTCATCAGCTGAAAATAGTAGTAAGATTGGTGATTAAGATCTGATATGGGAGAATTTTGGCAATGTTCCATCAACGATGGTGTAGAACACCAATTGTCTGGATTACTAAACCATAGGCCTCTTTGCATAATAAAGAAAAATAATAATCAAGTGAACTAATAAAAAATGCGGCAAGTGTATGATGGGAGCCTACCAAAATGTTAGCCTACCAAAATGTTATGAAAATGTGACACTAGCCATCCGCTCTGTAACCATGAAATGGATGGATGCCAGGCATTCTGATTATTAAGGCAGGTGGTGGTTGGATGAATTTGAAGCAAAAGGCTGAATAATATGATTTGAGGATGTCTGCTACAGTACCAGAAGATGATAGAAGATATTTCAAGATTGTTTTTCTTCTTCTTCTTCTTTTTTTTTTTTTTAAACTTTGTTTTTTAAGAGATGATCTGTTACCATCTCAAGAGTTTAATAGCCTATCTCGACAGGTTCCATCAATCTTAGAGTTTTTGGCCTATTAGTTATGTTCTTAACTAGCCTATTGGTTAGGTTCTTAACGATTGGCATTAGACCCAACACCACATCCTTTGATCCAGTTACAGTAGTAAAAGGTACTACGAACTAAAGAGGGCTGCCTGGACAACCAGAGTGGAGACACCATGAGTGGAAAGGGCAACTTGGACAATCAGAGTGCAGCTTCCATGCATGGAAATGGATACTTGAAAAAGAAGCTAGAGTGAGTGCCACCACGAAGTGGGCTGCTGCAGATGTCGGCTGCAGAGCACAGTGGAATGTTAGGATCTCAAGGGTTTAATAGCCTAACTTGAGGCGTTCCATCAATCCCGAGGCTTTTGTCATGTGGGTTAGCTTCCTAACATATGGTTGGATAATGTGGTAGAGAGTTTCAAGCATAAAGGATCAGATCATCCTCAACAAGGAAGTGAGGGATTGGGAGGTTAGTTTTGATAATTGCACTCAAAACACATTTTAGTTCGTTCTACTGTAATAAGTGCGGAGGAAAAATCTTCACTACGAGGGTTGAAGAGGAAAGAAAAAAGTGGGTCACCTTGATGAAGGAAGTAACTAAAATATATTAATCAATCCAAAACCTCCAAAACCAAAATGCCTTCTATTGCAGATGCAGTACCAAAATTCATATTGATCGAGCAATCCTAACCATCACATTTTGCCCTTTAAAATGGGGATTCTGTGCTGCTAACCATTCACAAGAATGGCACCTCATTCCATGACCACCCTCAAACTGATGGATTTCAAGAGCCATCACCAGGCCTGACCGGCAATAGGCCAGATTTGAGCTAAGACTGTGTTTGCGCTAGCCTAGCCCTATCCCAGCCCTGGTCTGAAAAGGCATTGGCCCTATGAAGGAAAGAATGAAATAATCAAGGGTTTTTAGTCGTCCAATTTCAGTAACTTTTGGGCTTGTCCCCTCCAGCAATGACATAAAAATAATTTTGATTATTGAAACATGACCACGATTCCAAAAATAAAAATAAAAATACATGTACATTGAATGGGAACTAACGACAAGTGTCTTTAGATAATTATCATTATCATCATCATTATTATTATATCTTTTGAAAGATAACACTACTAGGGATTAAGCCCTAAATCACTCAAACACTATACTCTCTACTAACTCATCCAAAGAGGAGATTATTATTATGATTGTTATTATTATTTTTTATAGCAATAGAGGCGTACTTGATGTTTGGACCAGGCCATTCACCATTGTCCTGGGACTAGACCAGACAGCCCTAGATTTTTGTTTTTAGCAGGTAAGGAAACTCTTTCTTCACCAACCAGGGCAAAAGCCCATAAAGAGCAGTAAAAGGCAAAGAAAAACCTTAATATAAGAAGGAAATAAAACACAAGAAAGGAAAGAAGAAAGAAAACATGCTCACACCTGGGCAGGGAAAGATACCCACACAGGCCTAGATTTCATGCCTAGTTAGGCCTTGGGCTGAATCCAAATCATCTGCTTGCCATAAATAAGAATTTTCTATTTTCCTGCATTGTGATTAGGCCATATCATCATTCATATTGTCAACACTGCTGCATTAAATGTGTGATGATGTGGTCCAATCACATCGCAACAAACAGAAATTTCCTGTTTATGGCAAGCAAAAGTTCTGGACTCGGGCCAAGTTTAATGACACCTCCATGTTGCTGATGGCAACACGAGGCCATTCATAGGGTTAAGGCATCAATCTGGCCTCCACTGATAGGATGATCCAACCACCTCATCTCGCCTATTGAATTCAGACCACTGACCATTATTCTTTTTCAGCTGTCCGCTGACTGTGAATTTCGTCATTTGCTCCGTTCTAAACGGGACCCACAGCTTTGATAGGATGGATTGATGTACCTGTATACTACACATGCAGGGGATGAGTTGCAACAATTCAGTAACATTCTAGTTTCAAAAGCTCATTAGAGATGAGAGCCGAGAACAATCAAAGAGCATGATTCTAGTTACAGCTCTGAGAAAAATCTTAGACAAGATGTAGAAATCACCAACGTACCAGTGGGACATCGCCCCAAGTCCAAAAAAATCCAATTTCCGTCAATATTTCGCATCTGGTTCATCCGGCATGCATGACCAAATCCAAGATCTTTGCCCTCTCCAATGAGGATGCTGGATGGCTTTAGATCCATGTTAACGAAACTCATATTAATGTGGCCGCATCCAATGCAATTCTTAGTCTTTTCCTCCAATTGAACGGCTCCAGCCCTCCCTACTCCCAATCTGAAACAGGGCTGCCCACTTTGAAGTAGACCCATCGACTGCGATCTTCGTCGAATCAGGATCAGGCCCACAACCCTGTGAATGGATCACTGTCACATTTGAGCTCTGAACTCTACCCATTGGCTGCTGTTTTCCCTTATAGAAACAAAATCCAAGCAACCCAGTAAGTAGAATTCCACAGACGGAACAAATTACAGAGCCGACTATGATTCCGATCAGAACCAAAGATATTTTACTGCTGCCTTCCACTTTGGTTTTGCTTCCATTGCTGGTGGGAGGTGAAGCTGTAGCAAAAGAGGCTGGCACTTCAACAGAGGGGCCCGGCGATGGAGAACTCCCACGGGTTTCCTCTTCGATAATGCCTGTATTTCCATCTGTAAGTACCTTAACATTCCCATGAAAATGAGGAACCTCCCCAGAAAGCGAATTGTTCCGAACATCCACTAACTCAAGTTTTTTCAGACTGATGATATCTGTTGGTATCGAGCCCGTAAGATTATTATCGAAAAGCAGCAGTATCTGCAGCGACCGCAAGATTGTGAAATCAGGAGAAATAGTCCCCGAAAGACCCATCTTTGAAAGATTAACAATGGTGATGTTCCCACCATCATCACACCTGATCCCAGCCCAGTGACTGCATGGATTGTTTCCCCTCCAAAGGTAAGCGAGTCGTGTCGGATAATTCAGCGTCTTTGCAACCAAAAGCAGTATCTCAACCCGAGGATCACAGTACCCAGGGCCAGGCAAGCAGAACCTGTTACTGGTCATGCTCTTATCACCGTCCGATTTCACCATCTTCGGGAAGACGGGCACTGGACCTTGGAGCAGATTGTTAGCAAGCGAGACTTCTCGAAGAGAAGGAAGATTGATCAGCGAATTTGGGACGATGCCCGTGAAGCGGTTGTTCTCTAATTTCAAATCTCTCAGATATTTCAACCTGGAAAAATCTGGCAATGGGCCAGAGAAATCATTGGAGTGCAGCCAGAGCTGGAACAGAGAAGTCATATTTGCAATAATCTCGGTGCTTCCCGACAGCCCATGTCCGTCCTGGTTATTCAACCACAGTGACTTAACCGGCGACGCTGAGAAGCTGCCCGGGAGTGGGCCCCCCAGGGAATTGAAGGACAGGCTCAGATGATTGAGCTGAGAGAACAACCCGAAGAATTCCGGGATTACACCGGTGACATTCGCCGAGCTTGCGGCGAACTGGGCTAGTTTCTTCGCGTCTTTGAGAGATTCTGGGATTGTCCATGACGAAAATGGGTTGTTGTCGAAGGAGACGGCGGCGAGCGAGGCAAGGCCTGCGAAGAAATCTGACGGTATGGATGTGAACTGGTTGTCGTGGAGGAGGAGAATTTGGAGGTGGGCCATGCCATGGAGGGTGGGGAGTGGGCCAGAGAGGTGGTTGGATTGGAGCTCCAGGTGTTGGAGGGCTGTGAGGTTGCGGAGATCCGACGGGAGAGTACCTGAGAGATTTTGGCCGTTGATTTGGATTCGGGTTACCCGATGTGATTTGTTGCAGGAGACGTGGGGCCACTTGCAAGGGTTGATGTGGGTCCAGTTGAGAGTGAACTCGGCGTTGAGGGCTTTGCGGAGGGAGAGCATTGCATAGAGGTCTGTGATGAACGGTTGGGATTTTGTTTGGGAGAGGAAGAGAGAGAAAGAGAGGGAGAGGAGAAGCAGTTGGAGTTTCATGGTGGGAGGATGATAAAGATTTGAACGGAGAGGGAGAGATTTTTAGTGGGCAGTGGAAGAGTCGGAAGGAATTGGAAAGGGAACGGTCGGGGCCGGCCGGGGGCGGCTTCGGTGGATCGCGGGATCACCGAAGTCGTGAACCCTGTGGGGTCAACTTGGTGTATTTAACTTACATCCATGCCGTCCATACGTTTTGAAAGATTATTCTATGATATGATCTTGAAAGTTAAGAAGATCCAAATCTTAGGGGGACCACAATACAGTAAACAGTGGTGATTGTATACCACCATTAAAAACTAATAGGAGGCCACCGGAAAGTTTATTTGTCATCTAACCTGTTGATAAGGTCACAAAGACCTGGATGAAGGGACCATACAAATATCATCTTGATCCAAAACTTATATGGCCCACAATAAGTTTTTAATAGTCAATCACTACTGTTTCCTGTGTTATGGTCCACATGAGATTTGGATCTACTTAATGATTTGGATCGTGCACTACAATTAGCTGTAAAAAGGATGGACGGCGTGGATTTAAGGTACATACATCAAGGTGGGCCACCCAAACCGCGCTCGGGAAGGCCATGCATTGTGGGGCTCACTTCTCTCTGTCACCTTTTTCGTTTTTTTTAGCCCTCTACGGAGTTTGGAGATGCTGATGGAAACCAGGACTGAAAATACACTTTGCTTCAGTCATTTGGTGGGCCACACGTGTATGAGAGAAATAAACGGTTGGATATTCAATAAACACATGTGGCCCACATGATGAATGGGATTTCACTTTTTGCTCCCGGGCATGCTGATGGTGGGCCGACCTTATGAATGGCGTCGGTATATTCCAAGTGTGCTTTTTTGACACGAGCATGGAAGCGTTCATGGAAACAAATTGGCTACTCCCCCTGACACCAGCCCTGGGGCTGATGGTCAGTGCTCTGTGGGCCCCACCATGATGTATATGTTTCATCCATTCCCTTCATCAATATTTACAGATCATTTTATGGCTTGATCCCAAAAATGAGAGGTATATAAATCGCAGGTGAACCACACCACATGAAAACAATAGTGGTTGGATATGCATCATTAAAATCCTCCTAAGGCCCAGTGTACTGTTTATTTGACATCTAATATGTTTATTAGGTCATACAGTCCCAGATTAAGGGAAAAAACAAAAATCATGTTGATCTGAAACTTTTATGGCCACAAAATGTTTTTTAATGGTCGATACTCATTCAACACTGTTTCAGTAATGTGGTCCAATGAAGATTGGGATATATCTCACTTTTGGTCTCATATCGTAAAACGATCTGTAAAAATAGATGAACGGAATGGATGAAACATATACATCATGGTGGGGCCCACAGAGCACTGACCACTAGCCATTGGCTGGTGTCAGGGGTAGTAGCCAATCCGCGTCCAGCGTTCATATGCCAAATGGCCTCGTATTTCTCACTCGCGCGACTCCCTCACATTTTTCGCAGGAAACCTGTCCAATCTACTCTCGCGAGTAAGAATGAAATCGTACGCTAAAACTACACAACAGCATATTCGCCACTGTAGCACGTGTACGAGATCCGACCCATCCACGGGGAAGGTCTCACTATATTTATAAAATATTGAAATTATTAGACGTTTTTGCTCATTGGATGAGCAACAAAGATGTAAATAAAGCAATGACCAGCGGTTACCTTCTGTACAGTTTACAAGTGTGGTCCGTATGGTAAGTGGACGAAGCTGATCTTTTTTCCAAGGCACATAAAAAAATAAAATTGTTCTGATGAACGGCTTGGATCCCACACACGTGAGAAAGGCTAGCAAGCATGATCCTTCCTAATCCTAAATATAGAGGAGCGAGTAGCTTTCGCACTTTCTGCTGAGTAACAGCGGATTCTGTTTTGAATTGAACGGTCGCCAGCATGTAGGTTTCTTCCCGCACAACGTTGTATATTAACTTAAACATACAACTATTTCAACGCCTCAGATATGGGGAACGAAATCTGTAAAAATCTCATCCGTTCAAACGGTGACCCACAGAAAGATCACTCAAGAGCAGGAAATGGTGCATTAATCCGACGAGCACAGAGTTGAAATCAATGGACAGCCAATGATCATGGATGTTTGTGGCCCACATGAAGTCTAAATTGTTCAAAAAAAATTTCTCGAGGTGATCATCATGTTATGGCCGACTGCTTTCACGGCTAGAATGTCTCACTGAATGACACATCATCAGAACATGAAAAGCTCGTGTATGAAAGTTAATACATAACGGTGCACATGTGAACTTTTTTTAGTAATTAAATGAGAATAATAGGGGAGGGAATAATCACTTGCGCCCGGACAATTACCATACCTTCAACGTGGGACCGTCGTGATGTGTGAATGCCATCCAACCATCCATTCGATGCCCCCACCATAAATACAAAAATCGAGGTTGATCGTAAACTCGGGCGAGAGACACCAAAGGGAATAATGGGGATACTATGGAGGGTAACGACCACCGTAGAAATGTCCAGATGGAATATGGGGTCCACCGTGTATTTGTACTTCATCCAACCATGAAGTCAGGTTCGCTCAACCAGGATGAAGGGGTCAAGCCATTCCAAAAGGTAGCCCACACGACATGAATATATAGGATTTAGACGTTGGTTGTACATTGCTCCTGATGGCGTGTCCCACCAGAGTTTTGGATGGGATAAATCTTTCTCTGCACGGTGAATATGAGAAAGTGGACCAGATGTACGGTTTGGATTGTACATAGGCATAACGTTTGAGACCTACACAGCTAGAGAATCTAGTAATTGCCGCACATTCATTCATTTGGGCGCATGTGATCATTCCGAGAAAAATAAAGCAGATTCAAGGACGCGGATTTCCTGCGAAATCCTTTCGGCGCTGGGTTGCAAAGTGGGTCCACCGTGACGTTGATTAGGAATCCAACCCGTCCATCCATTTTTCGATCTCATTTTAGAACAATCAAACAAAAATGAGGAGGATCCAAAACTCAAGTGGGCCATACGAGATGAAACGGTGAGGAAAGGAATGCCTACCGTTGAAACCTCCCTGGGCTCCACCTTGATGTTTATATGCCACCCAAACCATTTACAAGGTCATTTTCAAAAACCAAAAACTTAGAAAGACACAAAACTTTCGTGGCCTTAGAAATATTTCAACGGTGGTCACTAAATACCCACTCTTTCCTCTCGTGTGGCCCATTTGAATTTGGATCCATCTTATTTTTATTGCATGCCCTAAAATGATATCAAAAAACGGATCGAAGTGGGCCCCACCCAAAATCCTTGTGCAGGGACTTCCTGCGATAGGCTTTGGCAGGAAATCCGCGTCCAGATTCAAGACTTAAGAAGGCCACAGCTCACGAAACAGTGGGAATTGAAGGCCCACCATTAAAACCTTCTTGGGGCAATAAGTTTTGGATGGCAGATTAACGTCCAGATGAGCCCCAACAAGGTTTGAATGATGGATGCTTCTATCCTTACTGTTTCATTTGGCGTGGCCCAATAGAGTCATGGATATGCCTCAATTTTGGAATATCCTCTTAATATGAGTCCCTGGAAACTGATGAACGGAGTAGATTTCACAAATACATTGCAGTGATCCCTGCAGAGCTTTGGCAAGTACAGTCAAGCAACGTACATAACGCCGCGACGAACTGGAAACTTCGCTCTTATGAACTGAGCTTGTATATGTGCGCCCATGTAAGGTTTATATGAGTTATTGATTTGATGGCCCGCATCATTGGACTATGTACGAAAGATTCCAAATAGGAAGATCCTAACCACTGATTTGGATCGTTCATGCATTTCTTTTCAACCATGAATTGGACTCCCTCGTGACCTTACGCTACAGAAAATATGGGTCAGGTGGATGGCACCAACAGTTATGACCCTGGACCAAAACAGTCAGCAATCCTATAAAAATAGTGCATGGATGGTTCATCGGACCATCACCAACAGTAGTCTGACAGGCAATAACATTTTCTAATTTTCTTTTCGATCTGGGATTTTATGGATTTTGTTTCATTTATATGGAAGAAATTTGTTTACAAAAAGTTCCATTAGGGCGTGTTTGGGCAGCGACTTACACGGGATTACACGGGATGAGATTAATTTTAAGGTTTCAGATGGACCGTCAGTGGTTGTCCGTTGATCTAATGGGTTTGCAATAGCCCATGGGATATACGGCTATGTGTTTGGATAGTCGGTGGGATTGGCTATGGTGATCGTCAACACGCTGTTGACGTGTTTGGCAGCTGTGTTATTGCCGTAAAGAGCTCCTGCACTATACGTTTTGGCGGGTGGATCATCGTCCGACAGTGTAAAACCGTGAGAGCGGTTCTCTTGCGGAAGCCTTACGCAATAAGTTCAAAATCCGAGGATGTTGGATGGGGCCCACCTCGATGTTTTTGAGAAATCCACCCTGTCCATGATGATTTAGAGATCAATTTAGGATTTAGGACCGAAAATTATGTGTATCAAACACTCAAATGGGCCACACGAGAGGAAACAGTGGACATTCAGTAGGAACCGTTGGCCATAAAACTTTTGTATCAGGCTATATTTTTTGTGTTTTCACTTCATCCCATTAGGAATGACTTTATAAACGGTTCATTCATTGTGGGCCCATCAGATCAGCGGTCTCGATCATCCTGGACCAAAAGAACTACATCATGCAAAATTTTAGACTTGTTCTCGGTAGTACCCCTGCGTACCTATCCATGCCAAGTAAATGTCCCAGATTTGGAATTGCCCAGCCCTCATGATATCTGTGTTGCGATATGTCTTAAATTTGAGTCCTTTCGCAACTGGGATGCGAAAGGAGTTTCGCAGATTTTGTGTTGTAAGTCCTTTTGCAACTGGGATACGAAATGAGTTTCGCGGATTTTGTGATGCAAGTCCTTTCGCAACTGGGATGAGAAAGGAGTTTCCTTAGATTTTTCCATTTATGGCTGGGATACTGAAAGGAAGTTGCCAAAACTATAAATTGGGGTCCCTAGGGCTATTTAAGATTATTCCAAGACTTCCTAAAGGTATTCTAAAGGGTTCTAGGGTTATCAAAGGGTGTAAGAGGGTGAGATTCGAGGTTGTTGAATCGGGTAAGTCTTTTCTCTTTGTAATTGATGCTTTCATAGTGGTGATCTGTCGCTTTGTCGTGGTTTTTTCCGCAAGGGTTTTCCACGTTAAAACTGTGTGTTCTCTTTTCTTGTGTGTGTGCTTGGTGCCATTGGATTGCTATCCTAGATCTAGATCTGTGTGATTCATGCAGCCAAAAATCCCAACAAGTGGTATCAGAGCAATCGGTTGGGACACAAATCTGAATCTGAGGGATTAGTAATAATGGCGAGCGCCAGGTATGAGATTGAGAAGTACTCAGGAAAAAATAATTTTGAGTTATGGAAGATCAAGATGATGAGTTCCTTAATCAAACAAGGCGAAGATGGTGCTCTTGAGGAGTGGAAGTCCACTATGACTGATGGTGATTGGAATACTCTTGATAAGAAAGCTTTATCATCGATCCGTTTATGTCTCACGGATGAGGTTCTCTACAACGTCATAAGGGAGAAAACTACGGCTAAGTTATGGGCGAAGTTAGAGGATGTCTATGCGAAGAAATCCTCTGAAAATCGCCTACACTTGAAGCGGTAGTGGTATAACTTCAAGATGGTAGAGGGTGGAGATCTGGAGGCTCACATTAGTAACTTTAATAAATTGGTTTATAAATTGCTCGATATGGAGGAAGTGATGAAAGATGAAGAACAAGCATGTATGTTGCTGAATTCTCTCCCGGGGTCCTATGAGTCATTCAAGGACACTATGTACAGCATGAATAAAACCCTGAGTGTCGACACTGTTATCTCAGCCCTTCAAGAGAATGTTATGAGACAGCTAGACAGCAACATGGGGACATCTTCTGATGCACTGTTTACAGTGGGTAGGAATTCTGAACAAGGTACAGGTTCTAGATCCAAATCCAAGGGCAAGGGCAAAGGAAAGGTAAAGTGTTGGAATTGTGGGAAGGAAGGACATGTGAAGAGGGATTGTGAAAATCCTAAATTTAAGAGGGAAGATTCTGAGGCTTCATGTAGGGAGGCTAACACTGCCACGTCAGATGAATCGAGTGGATGTGATGGTGATGTTTTGTCTGTGTCTTCGCTCAGACGGTCATACGATGATCGTAAGGATAAGTGGATGCTAGACACAGGGGCATCTTTTCACATGACTTCTCATCAGAGTTGGTTCACCAGCTACAGGGAGTGCGATGGTGGACAGGTGTTTATGGGCAATGGCTTTGCCTATAATGTTGTGGCTGTTGGTACGGTGCACATCAGGATGTTTGATGGGGTGGAGCGTACCTTGACAGATGTGAGGCACGTTCCTGATTTGAAGCAGAATCTGATTTCTCTTGGTGTACTTGAGGCAAAAGAATGCAAGTACACATGTATTGATGATGCTCTTAAAGTATCTAAGGGGGCACGGGTAATCATGAAAGCGCAACGACTCGATCATGTTTACAGGTTGATTGAGAGCACTTCAAAAGGTGGAGCTACAGTGGATGTAGCGGATTCCACCTCTGCACGTGTGGGGCATGATGGGCATGGCCACATGAGCGGGCAGGACAGGAAGGCTGAGACGTGCGGACAGGGATACAGAGCAGGTGGAGCAGCCACCTGTGTGAAGAATCATACGGCATGATTGCAGGATATCGGCGTGGTACATGGACGACTCTAATATCGCAGAGGACTCATCTTCTATTCCGATGGCTCTAGGTGAGCCTGGTGCTGAGAAGTGGAAGGTGACTATGGGCGATGTGATGGATTCGTTATACCAGATCGACATACGGGAGCGGGTGGAGCTTCCAGTGGGCCGGTGAGCGGTTGGATGCAGGTGGACCTTCAGGAGGATACAGTATAGATACAGGGCGAGGTTGGTCGTGAGGGGTTATTCTTAGAGAGAAGAGATCGACTTCTCAGAGATATTCGCGCCGACGGTATAGCAGGTATCTATCAGATCCGTGATTGGCGCTGGTTGGCCAATGTGATCTTGAGTTATGATGTGATGCAGAAATAAGAGAAGAGGTCAAGAAGCTACACGGTTGAAGATTGAAGACATGGTGGAGATTGTTGCGAGATGTCTTAAATCTGAGTCCTTTCGCAACTGGGATGCGAAAGGAGTTTCGCGGATTTTGTGTTGTAAGTCCTTTCGCAACTGGGATGTGAAAGGAGTTTCGCGGATTTTGTGACGCTAGTCCTTTTGCAACTGGGATGCGAAAGGAGTTTCGGGGATTTTGTGATGCAAGTCCTTTCACAACTGGGATACGAAAGGGAAGTTGTCAAAACTATAAATTGGGGTCCCTAGGGCTATTCTAAGATTATTCCAAGACTTCCTAAAGGTATTCTAAAGGGTTCTAGGGTTATCAAAGGGTGTAGCAAGGGTGAGATTCAAGGTTGTTCGAATCGGGTAAGTCTTTTCTCTTTGTAATTGATGCTTTCATAGTGGTGATCTGTCGCTTTGTGCCATGGTTTTTTCCCGCAAGGGTTTTCCACGTTAAATCTGTGTGTTCTCTTTTCTTGTGTGTGTGCTTGGTGCCATTGGATTGCTATCCTAGATCTAGATCTGTGTGATTCCGCAGGCCAAAAATCCCAACAATCTGGTCTTCTTTTCCAGTTGAACTACGTCTTCCATTTAGATAGATTTTTGGTTAAGTATCCGCTACATTGGACTCCATGAGATGGACGGTTCAATCACCACAGCGTGGGACACGACATGTCAAGGTCCAATGATGAAATGAAATTTGTGAGATTCGGACCGTTCAATAGTATTTCTGTACCATAAATCAGGCCCATCCAGGGTGTTGGTGTGGACCGATCACTGTCGTCTAATTGTGTCGACATACACAGAAATGCATACACTCACTTTTATCCTACATACCTCATTAAACATAAGCAGCTCAATTAGCAAGGAACCTAATGCATATCTTGCATACCATGAAAAAGAGTATCATGGTATGCTTAATCAAAACAGTAATATGTTGTTCCATCATAGAGCTAGAGTTTAATGACAATATACAGAACGAAAAACAAAACCACGCGACCCATTACAATTGTAGCTACTCTCTTGCCAATAGAGACGACGACATCATCCATCGAATCAGCTCGAGAAACCATGGTTCAGGTAGTCTGTTGGGTCGACGACCATGATGTCCTCCGTGAGGCAAGCTCATCACAAGAAACGGATGTACATCCCTCAAATTTGGCCGGTCCTATAGTTGGCTGAGCAATTGTGGTACTGTAGTGACTGTCCCAATAAGTTGAAGCTTCTCTCCAGTTTTTGAAGGCCCGGTGTCTACTCCCGCTGTATCCTTCTACTTCCAATCTGGCCTCATCCCAAGAAAGATAAATCCCCGGTCAGCGACCAACCAGTACAACGTAATATTTTTCCTTCCCCATCTGCATTAACATGTCAATCAAGGAATCAAATTGAGCACATACGAGAAAAAAAAAAAAAAACTGTGAATAGGATAGTAAATGTACAAATGCATGTGATTCTTTAATAAACTAATGTAGCTCACATGAATATATTTTTTACGAAGGTTATTGTGACTATTGCAATGTATTGAAATGAATATAAATATGTACCTTTGGTTATGTCTGACTGTAGTAGAGCATAAATATTTGCAACGTAAGATTTTCTCCTACGGTCATATCGGGAATGTCTACCTAATCTGATAATATCAGACGATCGTCGTAATCTATTATATCGAATTTAATGTCATCCCAAATATGAAAGTATTGTACGTTGTATCCCAGATATAAACTAAAATAAAACAATCCACACAACCAAACAAAATAAGAAAAGTTATTACAAGTCTAAAAACATCAAAGTGTATCAAACATATGACAATCCTCATCATACGAAACTACTACCACCTTCACCAAACTTATCTCAGAGAGTTTTCTTTAAACAATCGACATGGCGCTCAGGTCGTAGACTGACAAAGAATGATGCGAGCTTCTCGTCCCTGCTTAAGAGCTTACCAACTTCAATGAACTCAGAGTTGGTTAGCCCCTACACCTCTTCGAGGACATTCAGAACTTTACTAGTTTGATTGACCTCTTTTCCTAAGCTAAAATCACGCATGGCCTCCGCAACATACTTAAGAGATATGCCAAGTACATCACAGGGACGAGGAGGCTGCATTTGCTTCTTGGTGCTACTCCCATTGCGGTCTTGATCAGAATCCAACGTGCGATTGAGAGCGTCGCGAAAGAATCGATTTTCCATGATCGATGTGTCCAAGGAAAATTGATTGTTCCCTGTCGAGTCCCCTAAAGTATCCTCTAAGAGGTCAACATGATCGTCAAGATCGTAATCGAGCTCCATCCAAGTCTCGTTAAGATCTCGTTGAACCTGAGAGGAGGATACAACTATACTCCTACTTCTTTGCACGTAACGTCCGGTCGCCTGATCGGATCCGACGATAACCACTAGGTCATCCATTCTCTTGATTCTTTTGCCCTGTAGTCTCTCAGCGCGCGAGTGTGACTACAACAAACGAATCGGTATAAGTAATTCCAAGTATTCATATTTATATAATCAGAGGTTAACACATGAAAGCGTATTACATTG
Organism: Magnolia changhungtana; assembly: GCA_030180095.1. Classification (NCBI taxonomy): domain Eukaryota; kingdom Viridiplantae; phylum Streptophyta; class Magnoliopsida; order Magnoliales; family Magnoliaceae; genus Magnolia; species Magnolia changhungtana. The sequence goes on from JASAUF010000596.1 coordinate 1,620,761, forward strand.
TACAAACAGATAAAATGGACAAGATTTTCTTACCTTGAGATTTTCTATACTTCATCAGGTGTCGTGACCACCATTCGCTCATTATCCCATCCAAATCCACTGGCAGTAAGCATGTCCCTGATGTCATTATACTCACTCTTGTGATACCGCAACTGGTTCTATACATTCTGCCAGTTGACAGGAACCTCCGTTTGTTTTGTCACTTCCTCAGCAGCTGCTTGATACGCTTCTCTCTTGAAGCCATTGTTGGCTTTCCGTCCCAATGCGATCTGTTCCAGCAACGTGTCGAATAGAACTTGATCCATTGGTTTACTCCATTTGATCTTTGCTGCCCAGGAGAGGAGTTCTGCAAGGGATTTCACTATCTTCTCTCATGGTGAATATCGAGTAGGTAACATAGGAGACCTAACCGGTGACTGTATCGGTGTGAACGTATCATTTACCCAAGAGTCCGACATTGTACCTACACATAAAACACACGATTATGGGCCGGTCTAACGAATGGTCATAACACCTTATTTCAATGCGTAAACAACTTAGAAGTATGTCTTTAATTCTACGGTTCATCAACTGATAGCAATAGTCCTCCATTAATGCATACAACGCTAAACATATATAAAAAAAACAGTTCATTACTTTAAGACAACACTCGCGAAAGGGAAATTAGAATGTTGCGGCTATTTACTACACTATCTAGTCCTACTATTACATTGTGCATCTGCCCACATTTGTTGTGCGATGTCATCGCGCGCTCTAACCCACTCTTCTTTCTCCCGTTGATTCGATCGAAATAACCACTGTCGCTCGTCATTTGTGGAGACCTCGGTCAGTGTAGGGTTACTTTCCACATCGGCTACTGATATACCAGCATCCTGTAGATCTTCATGACACTCAATATCCGATCATATGAAATTATGTAAGACAAAGTAAGCAATGACAATTTTCACTTGTGTTTCGAATGGATACTGCATCGTCATCTTTAATATCAGAAATCTATCCTTTACTAAGCCAATAACGTTCAATTGCATTGCGCAATTGGGCATGGCGATAATTAAACAGTTCCTTCATATTCGTTGGTGCTCTCCCAGTTCGATACTCTTGTAAATGGTATCGAATACCGAGGTATGAAGCCATAAATCCTAGCGAATGAGCATATCCAGTGTCGACAACATAGCACACATTTGACTGAATGTTATATTAAGAGTTTCATTCGAAACATTCATTAGTAAATTGATTTCTAGGGCAACGATTGTGATGAACAAGAACTACCATTTGGGATAGTCAAAGGATCATCGGTTTGGGTCAACGCGTTGTGTAGAACCCTCGCATCAGAAGCAGAACCTTCTCAGCTGGCTAGCAACTACAAAATCTTCATATCAAAAGAACAGGCCTCAAGTACGTTTTGAGACAGTACCCCTTACCTGTTGCGGAAGCTAGCATGGTCGGCTGCTAGTACATGAGCAGGAATGTGTCCCGTCAATTGCACCGACATAATCCTAAATGCATTTCATGGAATTTTAGAGGGCAAAATAGTTGTGAATAGATGGACAAGAATAACAATATATACAAAGAGACCTTCGGATAAAATTATACCTGAAAATATGCAGCCCAATTTAGATTTGTTTAGATCTCAAAGGGTATCTCTTGTCCGGCCTATTTAACGTACTCAGGGTACAGCGATACCAAGGCATTAAGTACGTGGTGAAAATGGCGGCTAACGTTTCACCCAATCAAATGAATCGATGCCCTATTACACGATTGAGAATGTTATGACCCACTGTGTGTAGAAAAATAACGAGTTGTTCTTCAAGACTGACATTACGACTATTATGAAGAAGTGTCTTCTCGGGTATTTTAGTATATAACAGAAAAAATGCTTCTCGACTCATCCCAATTTGAGTAACACAGTCCCAGTCACTAGCTCGAATAATCGAGTTGATGAACCTCGCCCGCTCATCATCCCCATAACATGCTGGTTGTTTGAACATGTAAACTCGGCAGTATTCTCCAGCCGAGGCCACACAAACTGCCACTGCTTGAACAACAATGGACGTCGTAATATCTTCATCCTCTTCACTTTCCATTTGAATGGATCACCTACACTTAGATGTCCGAAGGTGTCTTTAATAGAAATCCACAGTATTTCTACCAACCTATAGTAGCAAACGTAAAACCTAGTCCTCAAAAGAGCTTATTTCATGCAGTTAGTTTTTTTTTTGTTTTAATTTGTTTTTTTAAGATGCATTTGCAGGTATAGTACTACTAAGCAATAGGTAATCAGATGTCAATTCTTTATGGCAAAGTGCATTTGTTCGGTAATCGATTAGGTGTGGTCCTTACCATGAGGCACACATTGAAGTATATATTATACGTCAACTCTGTTTATCTGTTTGGTCAGCCTATTTCGCTGTAGGATTCCAAAAATAAAACAAATCTATATCTCTGGTGATGATGATGATAAGTAGCATATACTTTTACATTAGAATTCACTCTCACGACTTTCCTCCCAAAAATGATTTTAATTGGAATTCAATATCATACAAAGCTCAATGCCATCAAAGCCTATGGCCCTGTTTGCTTGCCACCTAAAAGTGATTCTGTCACAATTTAGGAAACATGTTGAGGGTCAAATATTGCATATTAGACCCTAATTATTGCCCGAATTACGAACATGATAGTTTTAATGGGCTATTTTAATCGTGTTTGTGATACAAGGTGAATTGACGAGCATGGACTGGAAAGGATGCTAAAAGCATGGATTTAACGGTCCAGAATCACCAAGGCAAGGGAAGAACTCCAATGGACCGAGATCGATGAATTTACACGGCCGAGATTCGAGAAAATCAAGTATTTCACGCTCAAGTTGCCTGAAATGGGTCTAGGGTGCAAGATCACGGGGTTTCTACCATTTGATCGGCTTGAAACTTCATACATGGCCTGGGAGCCATAAATTAACCGTACACGTAAAATTTCAGTCATTGGATATCACGGGAAGTGGCCCAATGGCCAGATCAGCCCCTTAATTCATTAAGTGGGGCCCACCTGCTATCTGGATATACCTCAATTCGGATTCAACGCTTTAAATGGGGATACCAATTAAATGGATGGATCAGATTTCTCATGACCATCACAATGGCAGCCCATGAACATCGCATGTATAAAGGGTGTATGTGCATTCAACGTGCACCGGACCGGATGCATTGGTTAAAGTCGGTGTTGACCGACTCATCACGCAAAACGGAAACTTCCGTTTTTTTTTCAACAGTGTTAACGCCGTCTGGGATTGGTTGCTGCTGTGGGCCCTACCCATTGTCCATATGGGAAATCCAAACCATTCATCCATTTCCTAGGGTAACTACAACCCACGCCTAGGTGGCGTTATTTTGAATGATAGCAAATATCAATTTTTAACCGTCCAAACGTCAGACGAACGGTGAGTTTAAAACTCTGTGGGCCACTACAAATAGGATCCAAAATTCGTTATGTCTAACTATTTTTTCAAGAATAATCTACTGGACGGTCTGGATTCATCTAAAGACGCTCACAGCGGGCCCCACCAGCGTCACGGCGGACGAAATCCGATGCTCTGTCGTGTCCGGACGCTGTTCGTTTTGCGAATGACTGTGGGCCCCACCAATGATCCGTACGGACGATCTGAACCGTCCACCGTGTAAAGGGTTTCAAGAGCTACAAAACCATGTTGTCACTTTACAAACATACATGCACACGTGTGCGATACAGAGGCCACAAGTGGACTGCCTTGGGACGTTCAAAATGAATTTCATTGTGATTTCTTCTCTGGGCCATATCAATGGACCTTCAAACCAGCCATTCTTGACTGGTTTTTCAAGAAGAATACATTGGACAGAGTGGATTTCTCAATACAAAAGCAAAGTGGGCCCCACCATCAGAACAGCGTAAGAGATGTTACGCAAGACGCTATTTTCGCAAGACCGCAAATTCCGGATTTTTCGAAATCATGTGGGCCCTTATATTTGATCAGATGGGCAATCTAAACCGTCCATCGTCTAGACCAGCTAAAATCCTCCTAAGGGACACTAAAACATTGGAAAGAAAGCAAGGAAGAAGGGAGTTGGGAGGCTCCGTTTTTGGCTGCGTAGGAAGAGTTGCGTAAAGCTCCAAACAAAGCTGTTGTTTCTCCTCCTCGCCATCGCCCCTGGCACCTATAAAACAGAGAGAGAAAGAACGCGAGGGGCTATCTCGAAGCTTGGCTTTGGCTGGGACGTCTACACGTGAAAGAGAGAGAAAGACAGTAGAGTATTTTTTTCCTTTTCCTTTTCTTTTTATTTTTGTTTTTGTTTAAGGGTTCTAGTCACACCATGTTAGGCTAAACCTCTTAGCTAGGGCTAAGAGGTGAAGCTTGTGGCGTGATGGAATGATCCCATGGTTTTGATTCATGTTGAACTTGTTTTTGATTGGTTTGATTTTAAGGAAGACTTTAGTTTTAATGGTTTATTGTGACTAATATTACAGTAGATCTGCGATGGCTTAAGTATTTCCTTTTCATTATTCTGATTATACGGTTAGGAAGCCCTGTTGTTCACCAATATCTTTTGGGCATGGTTGGATGACAGAATCTTTCCTAACATTCATATATCTCTCAGATTGGCTGTGGATTGGTTTAATTCTATTGTTTATCTTGTTTCATGGGCATGGTTTGGTGATGGAATCCATTCTAATTTACATCCGTCTTTTCTTTTGGAAACTAAATCAAAGAAAGTTCAGATTGTGCTTTAGTGATATATCTACCAACTAGATGAAGATGGGACTCGAAATTCAGTTGAGTTCGTGAATCAAGCGTAGATCTACCTGATCTCTACAAGTGTTCACACCCCAAGTATAGGGTTGTGATGTAGTAATAAACTCGGTAAGACCGAGGTCGAATCCACAGGGACTGAAACCTGTACGTTATCTGAAACTAAGTAGAAATAGAACTAGGATGAGATGAAATCTAAATTGATTGTAATTTGAAGAATAATGATGAAATAATAATGTAAAACTTTAGGAAAAATCAGAGATGGGAAACTAGGGATTCAGAGGATCCACTTGTAGAGATCAGGGAGATCTTATGCCTGTATTACAAATCAGGAAAATTAACTGAACTGCCATTGATACAGATTTCAAAAGATGAGAGGTATATGAATTAGAATGGATTCCACACCAAACTATGCCCAGGAGACAAAGAAAACAATGAATTAATCTAATTACAACCAATCAACATGCCATAAAAATCAGGAAAGGGTACTGACATCCGACCATGCCCAGGAGACGATGGTGAACAACAGGGCTTCCTGATGTCGTAAGCATCAAGAGGAAAAGAACATGCTCAAAGCCACGCAGACCCATTGTAATTTCAGTCACAACAGACCATTAAAGACTGAAAACATTCCTTTAATTAAACCCAAATCAACTTTAGTTCAGTCTAAACAAAGGCACAAGCAAAACATCCCACCACGCTACAAGCTTCACCTCTTAGCCCTAGCTAAGAGGTTTAGCCGCTCATGATTAAGCTAAACATCTTAAAACAACTCAGAAACTAAACAGAGAAAATAAGGTAGATAGATAATACTCTATCTCCGCTCCACGTCCAGCCTCCAAACCGAGATCCAAGCTTCCTGCTGCTGCCTCCAAACTCAGCCGTCGATCCTGCCCAAGCCAACCTCTGCTCCAATCCGCGTTCCCCTCCCCTACGTTCCCTCTCTCTCTCTTATAGACAGCCGTCGAAAGATCGGTCGACTGGAGCTTCCGCACAGGAGAACAGGTGCGGAAGTCTGTTCGCACTCCTGCTAAACAACATATGCTGAACTGAAAGTGGGGCCCGTTATTGACTTCAGGTGCAAGATCTGATCCGTCCACCGAATTCAGGACGAGATTTTAGCTCAGAATGCATAGTTGTTACAGTCTTTTGATGCGGCCCACATGGTTTTCTGTTCTACCGTTCGTTCCTGCGTTTGAACTGATAGGGACCCATCCTCGCTGTTTCATCTCATTTCGTCACCTAGGAGAGGGTTTAGGACGTCTTTTGAAGCATGTGGATGGTCTGGATCATCGTTTTGAAGCTCGGTGGTGGCCCACCAGGTTGGTCCGCAAGCTCTGTCTGCGAAACAGAGATTCGGTTTTTCGCCATGTCAAGATTGGTGGGTCCCACATTGATATCTATGTAAACATCCACCCCGTCCATTGAAATGCTGGCGAAAAACCGTTCAGGACTGACGAGATTTTCTTGATTTTAGTGTGGTCCACTTGATTTCTCATTCCACCGTCGGTTGTCCGTTTGAACGGTTGGATTTTGATCCTCGAGATCGTTTGCAATTCTGCCCTCTAGGAAGTCATAAGAAGCTCCCTAGGGATCTGATAGACGGTCCAGATCGGGGGTTTGAATGAGTAGTGGGCCCCACTGCGAGAGACCGGCGGACGCGGTGCGTTCGCTGTCTGCCGGTGCGGAAGACGTCGGGTCAGCCGACTTTGACCGGGAGTGTCGGTTCGGTGCGGCTCGCGTGCGATCGTGCTGTGTATACGCACGTCGCACGTGGGGTCCACTGTGATGCATGTGTGTGAAATCCCCTCCGTCCATCTGGCTCATCATCTCATTTAAGGCGTCCATTATAAAATTGAGGCATATCCAGAGATCAAGTGGGCCTGAAATCATCAATTTATGGGCTGTTTTGTTCATTGGACCACTTCCACAAGGATCTGAGAGCTAAAGTTCGACGTGTATGGTTAATTTATGGTCCCTTGGCCATATATGAAATTTTGGGTTGAACGGATGGTGAGAACCCCTTGATCTTGTATTTTGGACTAATTTTGGGCCCCTTGAGCTTCAGTTTCTCGATTTTCTCCCATCTCTGGCGTGTAAATCCGCTGATCTTGATCTCCTGGGGTCCGTACCTTGCTCTGGTGAATTCTGAGTGTCAAATCCATACTTTTAGTGTCAGTTTCCAGTCAACGCTCCTGATTGCATCCTGCAACAAAACACAATTAAAATACTCTGTTAAACATTATTGTGTATGTAAAATAAAGGCAAGAACTAGGTGCGATATGATATTTGACCCTCAACACAACCCCAACCAAGCATTTTGCTAGTCCCGAGCAAAATATGCGAAGATTAAGTTGAGAATTACGAGATAATTCTTGTGAAGCCGAGTGATATTTTGAAAAACAATCCAGATATGAGAAATCTTAAGATTCATGAATGCTGATTATCAATTTCTCCTGGCCTCTCATGCATGGTGAATTTCATAATCAAGTTCAAATATTAATCCATAAACTAAAATAATAAACATTGAGTTCCATGGGTGTATAGTGAAATCACGGCTTACCATCATTAAAAGATTCAATTCTCGATTTCATGATATCATTAGTAATCAATCGGAAAATTCATAACTACCATCACCTAAACCAGTACTTTGCCTCATAGATCATTCTTTCATTTCCAAACTTTTTTTTTTTTTTTTTCTGTCAAGATGGGAATCAAATTTTCACTTATAGGGAGCAAACCTATGGTGAAACTAGTTGCCCAACTCTTTTCAATTATTAATCATGAAAAATCGAATCCACACCTATAGGGAGCAAACCCATGGTGCAACTCGTTTTTATACCCTGATGGCCAAATCTTTTAATTTGGTTTCTTTCATGCTAAGTGATTACCAAATTAATCATTCTTGAAATCTCAATGTGTAAGCGAGATGTGACATGTGAAATCATGACTCAATCGATGTTTACAACTTCTAATCATGGATTAATAATTCAAACTTAAGCTGTGAAATCTAAAGCAACCGAATCAAGAGTAGTAAATTTCCAACATCACGTATCTTGAAATTCTAAATCCAGGATAATCGTCAAAATCACTTCAAATGCACAAGAATTTCCAGAAAAAATTTAAAAATTTTCACAATTTTTGCTCAAGACCAAGAAAACACTGATTGATTAGGTTACCTAATCTCCCACCCCCAACCTAAAATCTACATTGTCCTCAATGTAAAGATATGAGCATGGAATCGAGGAACAACGAAAGTAAAAGAGAAGTGATGGGAAGATAGTACCTGAATGATGAATCGTGAGAGACTTTCCAAGAGATCTCAACATGAGAGCGGGTGAGCACAAGAGAAAAAGCAACACAAAAAATAACAAGAAATAAAATCCTACCTATACCACTTTCGCAGGTGCTCTCGATTGCATTTAGCGCATGCAACAAGCCTTTAAACCCCTAGGTTGCCCCTAGTGGACGAGTTGTAGTCTCGTGAGGGTTTGCAGTAATGTTACCCACAAACATTGAACTAACTAGGAAAATGAAATAAATGGAAAAGAAAAGTTGGGTTGCCTCCCAGGAGCGCTAAGTTTAACGTCTTCAGCCAGACAACTACAAAGCAACTACCCTAGTCCTAAGAAAGCGATAAACCTACCTATACCTCCATCAGACTAGGAGATCAGTCCTGATAGACAGGATCAGTCAGAGGCATGGACATGTCCTCTGAATCAAATTGTTCGACAAATGGCTTTAAGCGATGTCCATTTACTTTAAACTCCTTGCCATGAGGATATGCAGTAACAACAATGTAAGGGCCGGTCCAACGAGATCGAAGCTTACCCGGAAAGAGATGTAATCGAGAATTATACAAAAGGACTTTCTGGCCTGGCGTGAATGATTTTCATAGAATATGTTGGTCATGAAACGCCTTCATCCTGTCCTTGTAAATTCTCGAGTTCTCGTATGCGTCGTTCCGGATTTCTTCAAGTTCATTCAATGAAGTTTGCGTAGCTTGACGTTGTTAGGATTGAAATTTAGATTCTTGATGAAGCTCTATGTTCCAACTCCACAGGCAAGTGGCAAGCCTTCCCATAGCCGAGTCTAAAGGGAGACATTCCAATAGGAGTTTTAAAAGCGATCTTGAGTACGCCCATAAGGCATCGGTCAATCGAATTGACCAATCCTTACGGTCGGGGTTAACCGTTTTCTCCAAAATGTGTTTGATCTCCTATTAGAAATCTCACTTGCCCACTTGTCTGTGGGTGGTATGGGGTGCTCACCTTATGAGAGATACCATATTTCTTCATTAAACTCTCGAATGGCCTATTACAAAAGTGCAGCCCCCATCACTAATAATGGCTCGAGGCGTTCCAAATCGGGAAAGGATGTTTTCTTTTAGGAATTTAATGACCGTGCGATGGTCATTATTTCGACACGGAAATCGCTTCGACCCATTTAGTGACATAGTCTACAATGAAGCAAAATATATAAATTCCCAAAGATTGGGGAATGGTCCCATGAAATCGATGCCCAAAGAATCAAATGCCTCTATGATAAGAATGAGATTCAAGGGCATCATATTTCGACGGGACAATGCTCCAATTCTCGACAACGCTCAAGCTTTGCAAAACTCATGAGTGTCCCCGAACATAGTGGGCCAATAGAAGCCACACACTGCTGAGTCTTGGCCGTGGTCTTTTTGCAGAAAAAGTGACCACCACAGGCCGATGAATGATGAAGGAGATGACACTACGATGCTCATCGTCGGCACACATCTCTCAAGATTTGGTCTGGGCAATATTTAAACAAGTATGGATCATCCCCGGAAGAATTTGCGCACCTCGGTAAAGAATTTCTTCTTATCTTCATAGTGATCAATGTGTCGGTATGGAACCTGTAGCAAGATAATTAGCAATATCACGAACCAAGGTGAATGGGAGACTCTACGAACAGTTGTTCATCGGGAACATGTCATTGATATGGGTCGCCTCAAGGGAATCGAGGTATTAAGGCGAGAAAGGTGATCGGCCACTACGTTCTCTACTCCCTTTTTATCTTTAATTTCTAAATCAAATTCTTGGAGTAGAAGGATCCATCGTATCAAGCGGGGCTTAGAATCATTCTTAGAAAGAAGATACTTGGTGCACGCATGATCTGTATAGATAATGATCTTGGATCCGATCGGGTAAGACCTAAATTTGTCCAAGGCGAACACTACGGCTAAGAGTTCTTTTTCCGTAGTCGAGTAGTTCAAAAAGGATTTAAAGTCCTACTCGCATAATGGATGACGCGGGGCCTCTTATCTTTCTCGGCCTAGAACCGCTCCAAGAGCATAATCAGGCGTCGCACATAAGCTCAAAAGGAAGGCTCCATCGGGTGGGCATGATGGGTGCGATGGTTAACATGCCTTTTAGCTTGGTAAAAGCTTCCGGCATTGCTCGGTCCACTCGTATGGAACATCCTTTTGAAGAAGATTACATAGTGAGGGACGAGAGAGGAGACTAAAGTCCTTTATGAATCGTCTGTAAAATCTGCGTGTCCTAAGAAGGATCGCACGTCTACGATGTTCTTGGGTGGAGGTAGGTTAGAGATAAGATCGATTTTTGCCTTATCAACCTCAATTCCTTGGGCGAGATGATATGTCAAGGACAATCCCCTTATGAACCATGAAATGGCACTTCTCCCAATTAAGTACCCTGATTCTTTTCTTCACATCTTTTCAAAGACACATTTAAGACTTTCCAAGCACTTGGCGAAAGATGAGCCATAGGACAGAGAAATCGTCCCATGAAGACCTCTAGATATTGCCCCACCATATCGAAAAGATACTCAACATACATCGGTTGAAAGGTGGTGGGGGCATTACATAGTCCAAATGGCATCCTTTAGCAAAGGTCTTGGTAGGGACATGTAAATGTGGTCTTTCTGGTCCTCGGGGCAATTTCAATCTGATTGTGGCAGAATACCCGTCAAGGAAACAGTAATAGGAATGACGACTAGCCTTTCTAAGATTTGATCAATGAAGGGCGGAGGAAAGTGATCCTTCCTTGTGACGGTATTCAACTTCTCGTAGTCATGCACATTCTCCAATAGTGACTCTGGTTGTACGAGTTCATTATTAGCATTGGCTACGATGGTGATTCCGGACTTCTTAGGAACCACCTGAGTTGGACTCACCCATTGACTATCAGATATAGGGTATATGATACCCACATCTAATAGTTTGAGAACCTCGGCTTTAACCACTTCCTTCATGTTTGGATTTAGCCTACGTTGTGGTTCTTAAGCGGTCTTCGCATTTTCCTCAAGATATATGTGGTGAGTACAAATCGAGGGATCGATTCCCTTGAGGTCCGCTATCGTCCATCCTAGGGCTCCTTTATGCTCAATGAGAGTAGATATGAGCATATTCTCGTTCTTTCTCCATGAGAGATCACCACCGGGTATGTCTCATCTTGACCTAAATAGGCATATTTCAATTCGGAGGGCAAAGGTTTTAGGTCAAGCTTCGGTGCCTTGAGGTTAGACGGTAGAGGCACTACATCGCTTGTGGCAATTCTTCAAATTGTGGCCTCCATAGGTTAACCAATGGCTTACCGGTGCAAGTATCAAGCAAGGCACACGTCTCCCTAATCATATCATCATCAAACTCATGGGAGTGGGCCAAGCACGTCTCAGAGGATCGAGAGGATAAGGTAAGGGGTGTCCTATCTTCCACGAAAGTATCGATCATGTTAATGTCGTGGACATCGTCATCATCCTAACGTTGTTGCCGTTATTGAAAAAGATATTTGACTCCAATGTCAAATTTCCAAAAGACATAGTCATGACACCATTCCCTGCAATTGATGATTGCATTTGATGTGGTAAGGAATGGGCGACCAAGAATGACGGAAATACGAGTGCTCATGTTGTTGATGGGTTCGGTGTCCAAGATGATAAAATCTGTTGGGGTAGTAAAATCTATCGACTTAGACTAACACATCCTCAATAATCCCTCTTGGAAACGATTCGATCGGCAAGTTGTAGTGTGGTTAGGGTAGGTTTTAACTCACCCAATCCTAACTTGTTTGTATACGATATAGTAGGGATTAGATTGACGCTCGCTCCCAAGTCAATAAGTGCATGATCAATTCTATGGTTCTAGATTACACATGATATGGTTACTACGGGATCCTTGAATTTCTGCAAGCACGTCTTGCTTCAGGATGGCACTCACTTTCTCGGTCAAGAAGATCTTCTTTTGAATACTCTGTAGTCTTTTGGTCGTACATAGGTCTTTCGAGAAATTTTGCATATGAAGGAATCTGTTTTACGACATCAAGTAGAGGAATGTTGACTTTCACTTGTTTCAACACCTCGAGAATATCTGAGAGTTAGAAAGACGTTTTGGTGCAACCAACCGTTGGGGAATGGAACCGGCTTCTCTAGAAGTTCTGGTTCTAAATTTTGTAGGACATCACGAGATCCACCATGATTGTCCTCTTCGGTTCTTGAGGCTTTTCGGGCCTACCTAGGAAGGGTTTTATCAATGATCTTCCCACTCCTCGGAGCGGTGATGGATTTAGCGTGTCCCATTTGATTTGAAGTTTGGGATCATTTATCTCGTATGCGGTTTAGGATTGGGGAGCGGTTGTGCGAAACATCCCCTTTTCTATAACCGTCATACGTGAATCTATTTTCTCGCATAAAGTCAGTAAGTCCACGCCTTTCTTTATCGATTCTTGTATGGGATTTTGAGCAGGTTCTTCTTGAGGTTTCCCCGATTTGGATTTTGATTGAAGAAACTTTGAGGGGTAGCAGTTTGTCCATTCCTCCAACTAAAATTTGGATGATTTCTCCAACCAGATTGTATGTATTGGAGGTAGATCCATTGAAAGGTCTTTGATAGTTATTTACGGCATTGGCTTGCTCATTCAACACTCCTCGAAGGCGGATATGGTAGGACAATTTTCGGTTGTGTGAATGTTGCAATCACAGATGCCGCAAACAATTTCAATAACCTTCTCCTTCTTTCCTTCCATGGCCTCGACTCTTCGAGTGAGATTAGTCACTTTAAAATTTACATCGTCCTCTTCTTTCGGAGATATACTCCACCTTTCTCCTTAGATTGAGTGGCTTAGGCGTGGTGTTTGATTTTGGGTAATGGTCCCATGATTGTGCATTCTCGGCAAAGTCTATCGAGGTAATCCCATACCTCATCGACCTCTTTATTCATGAATTCACCATTACACATTGTCTCGACGGTTGGCGCATGGAAGATGTCATCCATCATAGAAGGAAATTTGTAATGCGCCACATTTCAAAACCGTGTTGTGGGCATGAACTGACAAGATCCTTGAACCTTTCCCAACATTGGTAGAATGTTTCATCTTCCTTTTGGGCAAAGTTCATGATTGCCTTTCTGAGGGTAATTGTTTTATGGTGTGGGAAAAATTTTCTTTATGAATTCCCTCTGCAAATCATTCCATGTGCCGATGGATCTGGGGACGAGTGAATGTAACCACGTCTTAGCCTTCTCTTTCAAGGAAAAAGGAAAGAGTTTCACTGATTATATCCTCGGATACATTGGGAAAGTATAAGGTGGCTATAATCTCATCGAACTCTTTCAAATGTAAGTATGGACTTTCTGATTCAAGCCCATGGAATTTAGGAAGGAGTTGGATAACTCCTGGCTTGATGTCCATATGTCCTGTGTTTTCGGGAAAAATCATGCATGAGGGCGTGCTCACCCCGCCGGTTGTAAATAATCTCGTAAGGTACGAGGCGGGGTGTGAAGTACCTCATTCTCATCATGTACTTCCTCATCCATCTGTTGAGGTAGTGCTTGAGGTTGATTTTCAGCCATAACCTCAATTAACTCGGGGAATTCGAGCGGTGTCTAATCCTGCGATGGACATGATCAACCCCTCAACTAACCCTCCTTCGGTCAAGAGACGTCGAGTGTCGTCACAGGCCCACTTGGGCATGAAACACTTTATGACCCTCGGTTAAATTCTAAACCTAATCTAAGAAAGAAAATGAAAATCTAGAAAGAAAGAGAGGGTTGGGAGGAAGTTGCAAATTGGAGTCCTAAGCTAAAGACCTGCAAAATAAAACAAAATAAGTTAGTTCAAAATAGAAGAAATTTCTAGAGCAAATCAATTCTAAAGAGTTAGGAAATCTAGCAAATCAGAAAGAGTTTACCAAATTAGAAGTTCTATCTTAACAACCTACAGAATAGAAAATAAGTTAGTTCTATGAATCAAAATAGAAAACAAAATTAAAAATTAAAATTAGTAAAATTCTAATCTTAAACTAACTCTAAATCCAATTAATTTCGAAAAAATGCACATCGTGAGTCCCCGTGACGGCATAAAAACTTGTTCACACCCCAAGTATAGGGTTATGATGTAGTAATAAACTCGGTAAGACCGAGGTCGAATCCACAGGGACTGAAACCTGTACGTTATCTGAAACTAAGTAGAAATAGAACTAGGATGAGATGAAATCTAAATCGATTGTAATTTGAAGAATAATGATGAAATAATAATGTAAAACTTTAGGAAAAATCAGAGATGGGAAACTAGGGATTCAGAGGATCCACTTGTAGAGATCAGGTAGATCTTATGCAGTATTACAAATCGGGAAAATTATCGAATGCCATTGATCTGATTTCAAAAGATGAGAGGTATATGAATTAGAATGGATTCCATCACCAAACTATGCCGGAGACAAAGAAAACACATGCGAATTAATCTAATTTACCAACCAATCAACATGCATAAAAATCGGGAAAGAATACTCGACATCGACCATGCCCGAGAGACGATGGTGAACAACGGGGCTTCCCACGATGTCGTAAGCATCAAGAGGAAAAGAACATGCTCAAAGCCATCAGACCCATTGTAATTTTCACAACAGAGACCATTAAAGCGAAAACATTCCTTTAATTAAAACCCAAATCAACTTTAGTTCAGTCTAAACAAAGGCACAAGCAAAACATCCCACCACGCTACAAGCTTCACCTCTTAGCCCTAGCTAAGAGGTTTAGCCGCTCATGATTAAGCTAAACATCTTAAAACAACTCAGAAACTAAACAGAGAAAATAAGGTAGATAGATAATACTCTATCTCCGCTCCACGTCCAGCCTCCAAACCGAGATCCAAGCTTCCTGCTGCTGCTTCCAAACTCAGTCGTCGATCCTGCCCAAGCCAACCTCTGCTCCAATCCGCGTTCCCCTCCCCTACGTTCCCTCTCTCTCTCTTATAGACAGCCGTCGAAAGATCGGTCGGTGGAGCTTCATGAGAGAAAAATGTTCGCACTCTGCTAAACAACATATCTTTGAACCGAAAGTGGGGCCCGTTATTGACTTCGGGTGCAAGATCGATCGTCCAGTCAATTCGGGACGAGATTTTAGCTCGAGAATGCATAGTTATTCTGATCTTTTGATGCGGCCCACATGGCTTTTACGTTCTATGGATTCGTTCTGCGTTTGTTCGATAGGGACCCATCCTGTTGTTTCATCTCATTTCGTCACCAGGAGAGGGTTTAGGACGTCTTTTGAAGCATGTGGATGGTCCGGATCATCGTTTTGAAGCTCGGTGGTGGCCCACAGTTGGTCCGCACTCTGTCTGCGAAACAGAGATTCGGTTTTTCGCCATGTCAAGATTGGTGGGTCCCACATTGATATCTATGTAAACATCCACCCCGTCCATTGAAATGCTGGCGAAAAACCGTTCAGGACTGACGAGATTTTCTTGATTTTAGTGTGGTCCACTTGATTTCTCATTCCACCGTCGGTTGTCCGTTTGAACGGTTGGATTTTGATCCTCGAGATCGTTTGCAATTCTGCCCTCTAGGAAGTCATAAGAAGCTCCCAAGCCGGTCCCGGATCGGGGTTTGAATGAGTAGTGGGCCCCACTGCGAGAGACCGGCGGACGCGGTGCGTTCGCTGTCTGCCGGTGCGGAAGACGTCGGGTCAGCCGACTTTGACCGGAAGTGTCGGTTCGGTGCGGCTTGCGTGCGATCGTGCTGTGTATACGCACGTCGCACGTGGGGTCCACTGTGATGCATGTGTGTGAAATCCCCTCCGTCCATCTGGCTCATCATCTCATTTAAGGCGTCCATTATAAAATTGAGGCATATCCGAGAGATCAAGTGGGCCCGAAATCATCAATTTATGGGCTATTTTGTTCATTGGACCACTTCCACAAGGATCTGAGAGCTAAAGTTCGACGTGTATGGTTAATTTATGGTCCCTTGGCCATATATGAAATTTTGGGTTGAACGGATGGTGAGAACCCATTGATCTTGTATTTTGGACTAATTTTGGGCCCCTTGAGCTTCAGTTTCTCGATTTTCTCCCATCTCTGGCGTGTAAATCCGCTGATCTTGATCTCCTGGGGTCCGTACCTTGCTCTGTGAATTCTGAGTGTCAAATCCATACTTTTAGTGTGGTTTCAGTCAACGCTCGAAATAAAACACAATTAAAATACTCTGTTAAACATTATTGTGTATGTAAAATCTGGCAGTAACTAGGGTCTGATATGCAATATTTGACCCTCAACAACAAGTGGATCCTCGTCACCCTAGTTCCTTACCTTTAAATTTCTTAAGTTTTAGATAATTATTTCATCATTATTCCCTCATACTCACTTGATTTAGATTTCATCTTGTTCTAGTTCTAGTTCTAGTTATTTTCAAATTACGTACAAGTTTCAGTCCCTGTGGATTCGACCTCAGTCTCAACGAGTTTATTACTACATCACAACCCTATACTTGGGGAGTGAACAAAACAGTGATTAAGCATTAAAGATCCGAGTTTTTACAAATACTGGTTATCAAGATTATTATTAATTCTTCCCAAAATCTATAATAATAATTACTGGTAACTACAATGAGAAAACTTCTTTTTTAAGTTTCAATCAAATGACCTGGATTTTCAACACCGCGGTCTAGGGATCGAGTTCCTATAAGTGATGAAACCTGACTACGATGTGTGTGCATGGGTGGTGTATGTGTGGGTGTGTGTAAAAAAGAAAAGTTTCATCCAAAAGGCCTCATCATTTTGTATTAGGAATTTATACCAATAGATTAATGTATAAACCTAATAAACATAAACCATGTTGAACCGTCTTCTTAGATTTTCTTTTTCTTTTGAACTACGAAATTTTCAAAAAAAAAAAAAAAAAAAAAAAAAAAAAAACAAAATGAACTGCATGTCCAAAAGAAAAACACACGAAAATCCTCAGGATATCGAAAATACCATTTCTAGCAAGATAAAAGAAGAAAATAAATATCAACACAAAAAACACTAAAATCCAATGGAAACCCATAAAGAATTTCCGATTTCTAACATCAAAATTAAACAAAAAACCAATACACCCAAGTAATTGATCTTTCTGTACAGTTGAAGAAGAAGCGGGAACTTCATTTGTTATCAGGACCTTCCACCATTAAAATCATAATCCTAGTTTAGGGCCGAGCAAAATTAGGCTGACTAGTTATTTGGATAAGCCACCTCAAAGGAAACAGTATAGAGAGGGACGTACCCTTGAATTTTAAGTTATCAGGCATGCCATCACCACACCCATGGTGACTCATCTGATGTTGACTGTATCCAAATTATCAGGCATGCCATCACCGCACCCAAGCATTAACATGTGACTGCTATCTCATCTGCTAGCACTACAATGGGCAAGCCACACTACAAAATATACATGGTTCCAATGATCATAACAACTAATTGGTAGAGATTCACCAATTGGAAGGATGTTTTGAGAAAATGTCAAGCCACTTATTATTAATCAACAGGCAAAACAACTTTGAATTGGCAGCTGAAATCATCTACCTTCTGCAATGTTTGGGGTGAATGCTAGACTGGAGGGCACAATGTATGACCAGTCGATATCCCATACATGTACTACAAATATTAATACATGATATGGATGATAATGAACATAACAAATAAGTGTCATTATCTCAGATGCTGGAACATTTTCAATTATTTTTAAAAAAAAAAAATCAGAATACATAATTCATATACAATGGTTCAAAGGTATTAGAGCACTGATCAACCACAATGAGTACACTTGGAAAATCATCATGGAAATCTCCTCTCATGTGGAAGTGGACTTTTCATGAAATCTGTGTTAGCAATTACTAGTTCAACGATGTGTTGCGATTTCTGAATCTCACTCACTTGTTGGTTTTAAGATTATCGCATGGATGATAGTTTGAATAAGCGACTAATATAGTTTGTATGTCATTCATAAATTGATGAAACTGGTTTGTGCCTTTGGATGAAATATTGAATTCAGTTTCGATTATTAGTTTCATTAAATGGTAAAAAAAAACAATTTATAATTTCTTTTTATAACATTTGAATCAAGTGTCTGGACTAAGAAGAGAATGTAACCAATCCAACTTTACCCAAAAAAAGGAGAAAGAGGGAATGCAACCGCATGGTATTTTAATATTGAAAGTTTGCAATTTCATTTCTGTTTTGTGGTGGAGACCTAAGTAATCCCCACAATGGTTTGCTAACCGAGGTGTTTAAAACCATTTTAATTTATTAATATTATAAAATAATATTATTTTCTAAAATCAGTTTTCAACCCTTCAAATAAATGGGTTGATTTGGAATAGCGTTTCCAAAGCATGAGGTAGGCGTTTCTCGTTTGGGATACCAAACATTCAAGATTTAGGATGGTGTATCGGAGTCTATAGAGGGGATTTGTAACCCCGCCACTCCAATACATTGGAGAAATAAAAGAGAAAAATGAGAGAAATCATAAGAAAACAAAGAACATACCTACGATTAGGAAGAGCACTCTCACATTACAATTCCAAGCCTCACCACACACTTTGTTATTTGGGTGACATTTGATAGCTTGATATCGAAAATACTTCAATTTGTGCATCCAAACATAGCCTATTAAATGTGTAGAAACGACATTCCTACATGCTCATAATGTTCAAAGAATCATTAGGTAAATATGATTTTATTTTGCTTCTCTTTTCATTTGGATTTACTTTACTATGCCATGATTTGAATTAGTAGAGAGTATTTTGAGTAGAGGTATTTTACAGTTACAGACTAAGACTGTTTGGTACTACTTAGGTTTTCAGTTTTGTACAAGTGGGGCCTATTTCTCTATGATCCAAATCATTGATATTATAGACTTGAGTATGAACTATGAACAATCCATGCACCGAAAATCTCCCAGATGGGAAAAATCCTAGATCTTTCAATTGGTGGCCAACAAAGAAACCTTCAGGAAAGTAATCACAGATAAGGTTCCTTTCAACCAATGAAAGTTGACATATTTTATAAGCACGTGGTTTTACATTTCAGGCATGAAAATGGTTTCTAAAATCCAAATCTCTTACATTTATTGTGATTTACCACTCCAATTTTCAAGTATGATATTCATATATATTGGGCCATCTTGGTTTTCAAAAGAAGCTGCAAATCCCCATCCACCAGTCAACCCACGAAAAAACTCATTTCAACACATCTTCATCAACACAAGCATGGAACAGACTCAAAAGAAGCTGCAAATCCCCATTTTCCAAGGGTCATTTTGGGTACTTACCTGAAAACGCTGAGAATCTACACCCTGGTCAATGACGACGAGGAAGAAGAATCACCTACACCCTGAGCAACATCGGTGAGGAAGACGAATCACCCACACCCTGATCAACACCGGTTTGGAATACGAACGACCAACACCTTGATCAACACCGGTTTGGAATACGAACGACCAACACCCTGATCAACGCCGGTGAGGAAGACAAACAACCAACACCCACCTCAACGCCGGTGAGGTAGATGGACGACCAAACCCTCTGGATTTTCTGCCTATCCCCACCAAGCAGCAACGTTTATATGGACATGCACGCAGGCCCTTTGATGGAGTCGTCTCTTCCATCACCTATCCACTGGCATGCGCCCGCCGTCTGAAAACAAACCTTCCATCCCATCCCATCCCGAATTGCATGGGATATCGAGGGATGGGGGAAATCACAAAGGGATTCGCTGAATCCGTCTTCATAGCAGGCGTCGTTTACGAGGGCTGCGGCAGATGAAGTACACCCGCCATTCCAAACATCACGCGGGATGGGATTACAACTGATAACCCTCTTAATACCTCTTAATTCCACATTCACCAACTGGCCAAACATGCCATTAGTGGTTCTTCATGTTTGTTGAATGCAGAACCACAAACAGGCTCGACGTATGCAACCTATCAGTATTCTCAACATCTTGAGAAGGGGCGTTAAGGACAATATGATTACATGTGCTTCAACTTGTCCTTTATTTTTCAATTTGTTTAATTATTATTTACGGAATTTGTAAATCTGTAATTTGAGCTAATAATCTTAAAGCGTTACTGCAATGGAAATCAAAGGCGTATCTTCCATCAAGTTGATGAATCAAGATCTGATTCATTTCGATTAGTTCGACGGAACCAATTTTACAAGGTGGAAGACAGGACAAAGTTTATCTTGACATCTTTAAAGACTACTACATCTTAGATCCAAATATGCAACCGCTGACTGAAGCAACCGACGAGGACACACCTGAACAAATTGTTACTCGCAACAAACAAGCTGAAGATAAACTCTTGTGCCGTGGACACATATTGAACGCGCTCTCCAACTGACTGTACAATCTATACACACAAATGTCATCTACAAAAGAAATTTGAACCGTCCTAGAGTTTAAATACAAGGCTATAAAAGAAGGTACCAACAAATTCCTAATATCCAGATACTTCGACTATAACATGCTAGATAATAAACCGCTACTCCCCAAATATAAGAATTGCGGTGAATTTTGAATAAAATTAAGGCCATTAAAATTGATCTTCTTGAATCCATTCAAATCGGGGCCATTATCGTAAAATTACCCCCGATATGGAAAGACTAAAGAAAAAAGTTGTTACATAAGACTGAGGGTTACATACTAGAATAAATTTAGAAACATCTGCGAATTGAGGAAGAATACCACAACCACGATAAGAAAGCTAAAAAATGAGATTTTCTCATCCAAAATATATGCAGTAGAAAACACCCATAATAAGAATCCTGATAAGGACGATTCCCTGAAACCCAATAAAGAAAATTTTTTAAAAACACAAAAGAATAATGGAAAGATCAAAGGCCCTTGCCATATCTGTGAAAAAACCAGGCATTATGCTCATGATTGTCGATATCACAAATCTAAGAAAGAAGCAAGTGCAGTAAAGGGAGATATAGTAGTAATGATCATTGAAGTTAACACAATTCAAGGAAAAGTTCCCAGTTGGTGGTACAATACCGCAACCACAGCACATGTTTGTTACGACAGATTAGCCTTCAAAACCTATGAGGATATATATGACCAATGATCAAGAAGTCCAAATGGGTAATGAAGTCTGATCGAAGGTCGTTGACAAAGAAACCATGGAACTAGTGTTTACTTTTGAAAAGAAGGTACCATGAATTTGCGATATCAGCATTATGCTCGTGCGTGCCGATCTCGCAAGGTCATTGGCAAAGGAACCATGGATTTGCGATATCGACATTATGCTCATGCTTGCCAATATCGTAAATCCAAGAAAGAAGCAAGTGCAGTAAAGGGGCGATATAATAGCAACGATCACTGAAGTTAACATAGTCCAATAAAAAATTTCCGGTTGGTGGTACGATACCACAACCATAGTACATGTTTGTTAGGACAGATTAGCCTTCAAAACCTATGAGGATATGACCAATGATCAAGAAGTTCAAATGGGTAATGAAGTCTGATCAAAGGTCATTGGCAAAGGAACTATGAAACTAATGTTTACTTTTGAAAAGAAGGTGATTATGACAAATATTTTGCACGTCTTAGACATAAGGAGAAACTTAGTTTCTGGGGATCTTCTGGGAAAACCTATAATATGGGTGGTGTACGAGTTAGGTAAATTAATTCTTTCAAAGAATAGAAATTTTGTTAGAAATAGATATGCTTGAAATGGTATAATAAAGTTTTCATTGAATGAACGTAGCACTTCTATGTATATGGTTGAATTTGTTGAACGATGACATGGAAGATTAGCACATGTAGGGTATAGTACCTTAAAATTCATGGCAAGAATGGTCTAATTTCATACATAGATAATGAGAATGATAAATGTGAAGTGTGCATACGATACAAAATGATTAAAAAAAAAAATCAATTCCTAGTGTCGAGAGATCATCTCAAATATTGGATCTTTTCCACAGTAATATCTAAGAGTTGAATGACATTCTTACTTATGGAGGTAGAATGTACTTTATAACTTTTATTGACGATTTCTCTAGATACATGTATGTATATTTATTAAAGAGCAAAGATGAAGAGCTAAACATGTTTAAAGTATATAAAACAGAATTAGAAAATCAAGTAAATAAGAAAATAAAAAAATTTCGCAGTGATAGAGGGTGAGAATACTTTTCGAATGAATTCTGCAAGTTCTGTGAAGAACTTGCGTTAATACACCGGTGTACTGCACCATACATAACGCAATAAAATGGTATAGCAGAAAGGAAGAATAGGACGTTAGTAGAGATGGTCAACTTAATGCTAATACAATCAAAGTTGTCACTGAGTCTATGGGGTGAAGCACTGCTTACAGCATGTCACATTTTAAATAAAATAAAACATCACCATATGAGATATGGAAAAGTAGAAAAATCTAACCTAGTATATCTTAAAATGTGTTGGTATCTCATTTATTATAGAACTCCTGATCCCAAAAGAACCAAGTTAGGAGCCAAAGCTATAAAGTGCGACTTTGTAGGATATTTACAAAATAGCAAAGCATATAAACTCCTAACCTAGAGTCTAACACCATTATAGAATTCAGAGACGTTGAGTTCTTTTTGAACTTACTATCCTCTAAGTCAAAGGATAATGAAGCGCAAACTCTTAATAGAGAACCAGTGAGTATAGCTCCACAAAAGGTGGAAGCTCCAAGCAAATCTCATAAAAGCTAGATGATAAGAATAGAAAAGAGCCTTGACACTTATCAGATAGACTCTCAGTGTATCTTTTTCTATATTGTAGAATGAGATAAAGAAAATATTATTATAACAATACCTATAGTAATGACTATAGAAGATGACCCTAAAACATTCAATGAAATAATGATTGAAAACTCTGCAAGAAAATTTTAAACTTCTGTCATCTTCCTCCTCATACTGGTTTACTTATTTCATATTGTATCTATAATCATTTACAAGATTGGGGCATTGAGAAGAAAATTTCAACAATAACTTTAGACAATACTTCAGCAAATGACAGTGTAATTTCATGTTTACGTAACCAGTTCGGGGAAACCAAAAATTTATTTTTTGATGAAAAAATATTTCATGTAAGATGTTGTGCCCATATTCTAAACTTGATTGTACAAGAAAGGCTAAAAATAATTGACCACACTATATAAAACATAAGAAAAAGTGTGAAATATATAAAGGGGTCACCGTCGAGACTGAGCATATGGACTGATATCATCCAATGTTTGAATGTGTCATTGAAAAAAATGTTGAAGTTAAATGTATGCACATATTGGAACTCAACTTATGAAATGTTGATATGACAATGGAATTAGAGCTTGCATTTTCTGAATATATAGCGCATGACAGAACGTATTCTTGGTTGTTAAGTGCAGATGATTGGACCAAAACAAAACAAGTTTACAAATTTCTCAAAGTTTTTTACGACCGCATGGAGATTTTTTCTGAAAATAAGCATCCAACTGTGAATCTGTTTCTTCCATCTATTTGAAAGATTAAGGATGCTTTACAAAAATATCAGTGTGGGTCCAAATTTTATATGACAATTAACAATTGGTATGCAGATGCAGTTTGAAAAATACTGGAACGAATGTCATTTGTTAATGACCTTAGAAATTGTTCTTGATCCTCGTTGTAATATGAGCTTAGTCAAGTTTATTTTTATGAAGATTTATTCTACTAAAAGAACGGTAACGGAGACCTCCAAGATTTTTCAAGCACTCGAAGATTTGTACAGTTCATATGCTACTACTTTACCTACTGCAGGTATTAAAGAAGTTAGAGATACAGATGTTTCTATAACTGATGACAATGTGCTAAATGAATACATGTCTTACTTAATACAAGAAAACATAAAAGTTTAGACTAAGGAATCAAAGTTAGAATTATACTTGAAAGAGTCAATCGTAAAGCGATCCAACTTTGATGTTTTGGAATAGTGAAAGACAAGAGTCAGTGAATCAAAATACCCTACATTATTGGTGACGGCATGTGATATATTATCAATACTAATTTCAACAGTGACATCAGAATCCGCTTTTAGCACGAGGAGTAAGTTTGTAAGCAAGTATCGAAACTCACTTTCATAAAAAAAAAAATAATAATCGAAGCATTAATTTGTACAAAAGATTGGTTGCATCTGACATGGGGAGGAGATAATATGCCAGATGAGGAAGAGGAAGAGATCGAGATTCGTGACGAGCTCTACCTACAACGACAACTACATGAATGCGGTTATTAATTATTTTCTTTTTTATTAAAACTTGAATGCTATGTAATATTACTTAACTTGAAACTTGAAACTGGTGCAATGTGAGTGTATGATATTTATTTACTCATTATTGTTTAATCATATTGCTTTATTTTATATATTTATATTACTTTTATTTACTTAATTATTTTATATATTCATATTACTTTTATTTTGTTCTTATATCAAGTTCAAATTATTCATTTCTAGTTTCTATTTATCTTTATAAATCCTCAACATCTTAATTTTCGTGTACAACTCCAATAAATCATTAACATTCTGAATATTTTTTTATAAAAAATTGAATGTGGATATGTCGTCGTATGACCCATCGACCAACATTTAGGACTATGCTTCTCTAGTCGAATCACCACTAAGGTTTGGAAGAATAAAGATTGTGTGTGGTTTGTATGGGGCAAAGTTTGTGAACAATACTAATCGACTTCGATTACACTTGTCATGTCGAGGTAGTGATGCAAAATCATGCCCTAATGCCCCAAAGGATATCCAAATTCATTTTCAGGCCTTTTTATATTCGAATAGAAAACCTTTCACTCTATCTAGACCTTCTGGATCTATTACACGGATAATTTCTACAAAAGAAGCAGAGGAGGAAATCAGATTAAAAGTTTTTGAGAAAAAACAACACAAACTCGCCTTAAAACGTAGTAAGGAAGAGGATTCTAAACATCAGCGATATCCTCCAAGACGACATGATGTTGAAGTAGGATCGAACACAAACAACAAAAAGAAGAAGAGCCAACATCAGCGATATCCTCTAAGGAAACATGATGTTCATCGCCTGTGTCGGTGAATTTTATAAGGCGTTGGGTACTACGTACAAATCTTTATTTAATGAAAGTTTTTAAAAATGTAGTTCAAATTATAAAAAAGCATGAAGAAAACATCTCTTCGCCTTCTAACTCTGAAGAGGTGAACCAATATGTAAATGAAAAATTAGATATTAGTTCAAATGGATCGGACGACAATGCAGGAGCTTATAATTATGTGTCAGGAATAGGAAAGCACTTCTCATATGGAGGTTATTAGTTATAATTTATGAACAATGTAATTATGATAGATTATAATTGTAATTTATGCATTTTATATATTTTATTGTTTTGTTTGACATCAAACTCAAATTTGAAATTGAATTCAAACTCGAATGAAACTTAATATATCAAACTCAAACTCAAACTCACCTCGAAAACCCAAACTCGAACTCAGCTCAAACTAGCCCGAGTTGCTGATCGAGCCGAGCCAAGCCGAGCTGCCAATCTAGACTCGAGGACCGAGTTGAGCCGAGTTCGAGCTGGGTATCTTGCTGGCGGAGTCGAGCCAAGCTAGGCCAAGCTCGACTCGGATCAACTCGTGTACAACTCTACCATGAGGATCTCCCAATGCAAATATCAACTTCTTATACTCATCATGTGGGCCACAACATAGACTTTTTTAAGCAACCGATACATAGCGAATAGTGTGGCCCATTAGAAGATCAGATGTGGTTGATCTTTGTATAAGTTGATCCTCATGATGAGTTTAACCTATTGGACGGTTTAGACATTGCGCAAACATGCAAACATAAAAGGTTGGATGTTATCTTCTTGGTGGACCATAACTTATAACACAACCAATTTAGACTTTGACCTTATTTCAATATCAACATACTCAATTCCACTCCATGCTTATAAGCTCATTACTCATGATTTTATTAGTTAATAGTAATTATGTATTAGAAATTTTGGCAATCACCTTAATAACTTATATAAACTATGATATCCGGTGCTTTTGGTTGCACCAAATTTCATGATTTTCACACTAAATTGGAGTAATTAATCATGGGATATTATGAAATTTTATGATATTCGATGCAATCAAACGTACCCTAATACATAATTATAATTAACTATAATGAAATGAAATCATTTTAAAGTGGCAACTAAACAGGGTTAAGATTACCAAGTTAACATGGATTTATTAGTCCTAGTTTTTCCTTAATCATGGTAAACAGAAATGCTTGGCCTATGCTCAAACTCCTTGTGGAAGGACTCATCTTTTAGTTCGCCATTATTGTGGTAGACTGAAATGTTGGGCCTTGATCCACCCAGGATTAGGTGAGACCACGGCCTCACCCAAGATATCGGGGACCTTACCATGGGTTTACTATAGGGCCCACCTTGATATATGTTTTATGTATCCGCTCTGTCCATATGTTTTTTCAGATCATTTTAGGGCATTATTCCAAAAATTATGCATATCCAAATATCATGTGGACCATATTATAAGAAACATTGGTGATCCACCGTCCTACCATTAAAAACTTCTTAGGGAGAAACTTACTGTTTTGTAGTGTTTATCTACCATCCAATCTATTGATAAGATCACATATTCATGAATGAAGCCCGAAAAGAAATACCAGCTTGATCCAAAACTTTCATTGCTCATTAATGGTCAATCACCACTGTTACTTATGCTATGGTTTAATTGATAATTGGATCAGTTTCATTTTTGTAATTATGTCCTAAAATAATCTGATAAAACGGATGGACAGAATGGATACATAATACATACATCAAGATGGGCCCTACTGTAACTTGGATGCGGATTTTCTGCCAAAGCCTTTCCCATGCTGGGAACGCAGGTGGGACCCACTGTCATCTTTGTGAGAAATACTCCCTGTCCATCCGTTTTTTGAGTTCATTTTAGGACACAATGCGAAAAATAATCCGAATCCAATTCTCAAGTGGCCCTAATACGTTATAATTGAACATCCACAGTTGAAATATACGTGGGGCCACATAAGTTTTGAATCATTCTAATATTTATGTTTTCAGTTAATCCCACTAGGAATGACGTTATTAACTGTATGGATGGCCTGTAAACATCACTGTTGAACCCAGGGAGGTTTCAACGGTAGGAATTTTCCTACCGAACTTTTCGTTTAGTACGTCCCACCTGAGCCTTGGATCCTTCTCACTTTTTGTCTAATTTCCTAAAATGATCTCTCAAAACGGATGGACGGAGTGAATTCCTGACAAACATCACGGTGGACCCCACTTACGCGTCCGCAAGGCTCCTGTTGGGAAACAAAAACACACGTGATTCGTAGGCACACGGGGGCGTGACTTTTGCTTAGGTGGACGGAAAATAACGACTACATTCAGATAAAATCTACTCCGTCCATCAGGTGCGCCACCACTTTTTTAGACGGGGGCCCAAAAATACGTTGGTTCAACGCTCAGGTGGGCCCACATGATGATTTGACCACATATATTTTAGAAAAAAAAATGCAGAAGGTCGGATCAACCTGATGGATGGATTAGATATCGTACCTATTTGACATGTGGCACATGTGTGGCATGTACTTGAGCATTACTGCACACGCGTGTGAGCTCAAAACTTCTGGAATAGATACACATTGAAGCGTACTGCGTGGTGTGCCACACACCATCGACCTCTATGGTACGTTGCAGTCACCAAGTTCTGCTATATCTACACTGTAAATTCATTTTGAGGGGAGAAATTTCCAACTGTACGACCAGTATATGGCCCACAACCTTTTCAAGCCCACTCACTGTTTACCTTCCAAGAATACTCCCCAGCTGTACGGCCTCATTTCTCAGGTCGAAAATGCCCCTGCTTTCCTTCCTGAAGCGGATCGGCTGGTGCTCGAAGCCGAGCGCTTACGCTCCTCGAACTGCGAGTTGTACGAACGGTTCAAAGAGATCAACGTTACGTGGGCCCCACAGTTAGGTATTTATTATATCCACAACGTTCATCCATATTTCGAGATCATTTCGGCCAAAAAAAAAATCATATCCAAAGATCAACTGCACCACACCACAAAGAGCCGCGGGAAAATTGATTTTCACCGTTAAAAATTTTTTAGGGCCCACCATAACATTTATTTTCCATCCAATCTATTCATAATTAAGGTCACAGAGACCTGGATGAAGAAGACAAACAAATTTCATAATGATCCAAAACTTCTGTGACCCCTATAAAGGTTTCAATGGTAGACGTTCAATCCTCCACAGCCTTTAACAGTGTGGTCCACTTGATAGCTAGATCTGTCTTATTTTTCGTCTCAAGCCTTAATACGAGTTCACCAAAAAGATGGACGGTTTGGATATAACACATACCTCATAATAGGACCCAAAAATAGCAGTGGGATAACAAATGCAAAAAAATAATAATAATAATAATAATAATAAATAAATATACCAGGAAGTTTTCGCTACGGGCCATTCTATAGCTACGGATAATAACCGTAGCCATATCCCTCGCCCATGCCATTTCAATATGTCCTTTTATATGTATCGAAGGTCTTTCGATTAATCGAAAAAGGTCCAAAACTGTCCAGCGAGTTTGCCACAAAAATCCTGCAATTTTCGATTAATCGAATGTCTTTTGATTAATCAAAAAAGGTATTTTATCTTTAGCTACGGATTATAACGATAGCCATAACTATAGTCTGTGCTAATCTATGAAATTTTTTATTTTTTATTTTTTATTTTATTTTTTACATGGAGAACTTTATTCTACCTACAATTTTCTCAAATACATATTTATATAAATATGTATATATAAGCATATAAAAAAAATTCTCTCTTTTCTTTATTTCTTTCTTTATTCATTTAACAAGAATATCTTCTAAACCAAAATTAGTTACTTGATGTACCCTATATGATTTTGGGGTAGGAGAAGCTACTTTAGCCAACTAACCTAGTTATTTTCCAAGATTCCATCAGGTCGATAGTCGAAAATCCATTTCATTCACTTTGCAGTCAATTTCATTCATGGAAATTCACGGTCATTTCCTTGCATTTCACTTCACGGTCACTTCCGTGCATTTCGCGGTCTAATCGCTTCACTTCACCCCCATTTCCATTCATATCACAGTCATTCCCGCATATTCCATGTTGATTCATGGTTATTTCGACGCATTTCGCAGTCCCGCGTCTTCACTTCACGGTCATTTTTATGCATTTTTTGGTCTAATCGCTCCACTTCACCCCATTTTCATGCATATCACGGTCATTCCTACATATTCCGTGTTGATTCACGGTCATTTCAACACATTTCGTGGTCCCACGTCTTCACTTCACGGTCATTTTTGTACATTTCACGGTCCAATCGCTTCACTTCACCCCCATTTCCATGTATATCACGATCATTCCTGCATATTTCGTGTTGATTCACGGTCATTTCGACGCATTTCATGGTCCCGCGTCTTCACTTCACAGTCATTTTCATGCATTTCGCGGTCCAATCGCTTCACTTCACCTCCATTTCCATGCATATTACGGTCATTCTCGCATATTCTGTGTTGATTCACGGTCATTTCGATGCATTTCGCGGTCCCGTGTCTTCACTTCACGGTCACTTCCATGCATTTTGCGGTCCAATCGCTTCACTTCACCCCCATTTTCATGTATATCACGGTCATTCCCGCATATTCCGTGTTGATTCACGGTCATTTCGACGCATTTTGCGGTCCCGTGTCTTCATTTCACGGTCATTTTCGTGCATTTCGCGGTCCAATTGCTTCACTTCACCCCTATTTCCATATATACCACGATCATTCCCACATATTCCGTGTTGATTCACGGTCATTTCGACGCATTTCACGGTCCCGCGTCTTCACTTCACGGTCATTTTCATGCATTTCGCGGTCCAATCGCTTCACTTCACCCCCATTTTCACATATATCACGGTCATTCCCACATATTCCGTGTTGATTCACGGTCATTTCGACGCATTTCGCGGTCCCGCGTCTTCACTTCACGGTCATTTTCGTGCATTTCGCGATCCAATCGCTTCACTTCACCCCCATTTCCATGCATATCACTGTCATTCCCACATATTCCGTGTTGATTCACTTTCAATTTGACGCACTTCACGGTTAATTCACTTCACTTCATGCCCATTTTCACGCACTTCGCGGTCAATTCACTTTACTTCAACGTCATTTCCATGCATTTCACGATCATTCCCGGCGATTCCGTGTTGATTCACGGTCATTTCCCTTCACTTCATGGTGAAGTGAAGCGAATTGACCGTGAAATGCGTGGAAATGACCGTGAAGTGAATGGAAATGACCGTGAAATGCATGGAAATGACAGTGAATCAACATGGGATCGCCGGAAATGACTGTGAAATGCATGGAAATGATCGTGAAGTGAAGCGAATTGACCGTGAAATGTATGGAAATGACCATGAAGTGAAGGGAATTGACCATGAAATGCATGGAAATGACTGTAAATCAACATGGAATTGCCAGGAATGACCGTAAAATGCATGAAAATGACAGTGAAGTGAAGTGAATTGACCGCGAAGTGCGTGGAAATGAGCATGAAGTGAAGTGAATTTACCGTGAAGTGCATCGAATTGACCGCGAATGAAGACGGAATTGCCGGTAATGACCGTGAAATGCATGGAAATGACTATGAAGTGAAGTGAATTGACCGCGAAGTGCGTGGAAATGGCCGTGAAGTGAAGTGGATTGACCGTGAAGTGCGTCAAATTGACCGTGAATTAACACGGAATCGCCGGGAATGACCGTGAAATGCATGAAAATGACGGTGCAGTGAAGTGAATTGACCACGAAGTGCGTGGAAATGGTCGTGAAGTGAAGTGAGTTGACCGCGAAATGCGTCGAAATGACCGTGAATCAACACGGAATATGCGAGAATGACCGTGATATGCATGAAAATGAGGATGAAGTGAAGCGATTAGACCGTGAAATGCACAAAAATGACCGTGAAGTGAAAACGTGGGAACGCAAAATGCGTCAAAATGACCATGAATCAACATGGAATATGCGGGAATGACTGTGATATACATGAAAATGGGGGTGAAGTGAAGCGATTGGACCGTGAAATGCACGAAAATGACCGTGAAGTGAAGACGCGGGACCGCGAAATGCGTTGAAATGACCGTGAATCAACACTGAATATGCGGGAATGACTGTGATATGCATGGAAATGGGGGTGCAGTGAAGCGATTGGACCGCAAAATGCACGGAAGTGACCGTGAAGTGAAATGCACGGAATGACCATGAATTTTCGTGAATGAAATTGACCGCAAAATAAATGAAATGGATTTTCGACCATCGACCTGATGAAATCTTGGAAAATAACTAGGTTATTTGGCTAAAGTAGCTTCTCCTACCCTAAAATCATATATGGTACATCAAGTAACTAAGTTTGGTTTAGAAGATATTCTTGTTAAATGAAAAAAGAGAGAATTTTTTTTTATATGCTTATATATACATATTTATATAAATATGTATTTGAGAAAATTGTAGATAGAATAAATTTCTCCATGTAAAAAATAAAATAAAAATAATAAAAAAATAAAAATTTTCATAGATTGGCACAGACTACAGTTATGGCTACGGTTATAATCCGTAGCTAAAGATAAAATACCTTTTTTGATTAATCAAAAAACATTCGATTAATCAAAAATTGCAGGATTTTTGAGGCAAACTCGCTGGAGTGTTTTGGACCTTTTTCGATTAATCGGAAGAACTTTGATATATCGAAGTACATCACAGTTGTGGCTATAGCTACGGTTATAGCTACAGTTATAATTCGTAGCCAAAGGTAGGCCCAGCTCTCTCAAAGGGCGGAGTAGCAGAGGCATTTTCGACCTGAGAAATGGGGCCGTACAGTTGCGGCTTATTCTTGGGCTTCAAAAGGTTGATGGGCCATGCATGGGTCGTACAGTTGGAAATTTCTATTTCGAGGGATCTGCATGATTTAAAAAATGAGGTAGATCAAAGCGTAAACAGACCACAGGGATCTGCATGATTTAAAAAATGAGGTAGATCAAAGCGTAAACAGACCACAGCAATGCCCATTCAAACCTTCATAGGACTCACCATGATGTTGATTTTCCATCCAACCTGTTCATAAGGCTATAATGACCTGTGAAAACACAAATATTAGTTTGATCCAAAACTTCAGTGCCTCCAAAAAGTTTTGGATGCTAGGCGTTCCATCCCAACTGCTTTTTGTGGTGTGGCCCACCGTAGATTTTGTACGAAATCTAACCCGTACATCCATTTTGTGAGATCATTTTAGAACTTTAAACCAAAAATGAAAGTATACAAGACTCAAGTGGGCCGCACTATAGGAAAAGGTGGGTAGGGAGATTCTTACCGCTGAAACTTCCCCGGGTCGAGAGTGATGTTTCATGCCATC
Organism: Magnolia changhungtana; assembly: GCA_030180095.1. Lineage (NCBI taxonomy): Eukaryota > Viridiplantae > Streptophyta > Magnoliopsida > Magnoliales > Magnoliaceae > Magnolia > Magnolia changhungtana. The sequence goes on from JASAUF010000596.1 coordinate 1,653,273, forward strand.
CATACCGTTCATAACGTCATTCCTACGGAGATGAACTGAAAACACAAAAAATAACCTGATTCAAAACATCTATGGCCCCACGAATATTTCAACTGTGGACATTCAATCTTCACGTTTTCGTATTGGATCCGGCTCATTTATTTCAACAGTGAAAATCATTATTCCCACTGTTTCCAGTGGCATGATTCATTTGAGCTTTGTGTGTGCTTCAATTTTGATCTCAACCCCTTAAATGAGCTGGAAAAACGAATGGCCGGTGTGGATTAACCACACACATTCAAAGTGTGCCCAACAAAGTTTACTCACTATGATACGAGCGTACTGAGTAACTCAGTACGCAATCCGATTTCCAACGTTGGTGCTATGTGCTGCACTACGCAATCCGATACGTGAAAGCCAAAAGCAAGTATAAATAAATACCAACACTAGTGACAGAAATAGAAATCCTTTAAGAGAAATAGAAAGGAAGAGAGAGAGAAGAATGGGTGAAGAATTCTCGTCCACGAAGAAGGTGACTCTCAGAACCTCCGACGGAGAAGTGTTCGACGCGCGTCGAACAGACGAGGATCGCATCCCAATCGCATATGATCAGCTACATGGTGGAAGAAAACTGCGCCAACGACGTTATACCGCTCCCTACCTTAACGGCCAGAGTTCTCGTCAAGGTGATAGAGTATTGCAACAAACACGTACGCCAAAGTCAGAGGACGACAGAAAGACGATAACGAGTTGAAAGGCTGGGATAGGGAGTTCCTGAACGGCATGGACATCAACCTCGTTTTCGAGATATCCTGGCCGCTAATTACCTGGACATCAATGGTCTGTTGGACCTTACTTGCCAGTACATGGCCGACCACATTAATTATATGACCCCTGAGGTGGTACGCAAGGTCTTCAATATTGAGAATGATTTTACTCCGGAGGAGGAAGCTAAGTTCCGTGAGGAGAACGAATGGGCCATTGAATAGGAATTTATTTATTTATTTTTAATGATATTAGATTATACAGTAAAAAAGATAAGAAAAAAAGAAAAAGAAAATAGTAGAGTAGATTGTAGTTGATTAATTAATAGATACAATCGATTTTTCTATTTTTGCTTTTGGTAATAAAAATACTGCAAATTTATACTGTTTCGTTGTGAAAAGCATGCATCTGATATGAATTTCTTCGTTTTTGGTGGTTATTAAATATTATTATTTTATTTTTTTTAATTAATTTGGATTTTTTAATATTTAGGGTTAGGGTTTTGTAATTGGTTGTAGTTGGTATTTGTCTTGAGGTGTTTTCTACAATACACTTGGGTGCACTCGGCTCTTGAGTCTAGTACAAGTGGGGCCTGTGATTCGGTCATCCATAGCTTTTATCTGATGAGACCCGCCATCATAGCTCCTAAAGCAATCCAGATTGTAAGATCATGGACCATCGATCAGTGGCCTCTAAATAGATGTTTAAGATACAATTACAGCTATGGCTTACATTGGTAGAGAAGAAAGTGGATGTAATAGGATTAGAGCTCTACACGAGTAGAGCCGAGTCGAGCTTGGCACAGCTTGACTCAGATTGACCACTAGCTGACTGTAGCTCGAACTTGGCTCGGCTCGGTCCTCGAGCCTGACTGGCTAGCTTAGCTTGGTTCGGTCAGTAGCTTGGGCCAATTCGAACTAAGATCAAGCTCGTGCGACATTTTCTCAAACACATAGAATGCACCTTCAATTTCTCACGGTATGTAAAACAAAAGCATCAGTTTACAAGTATTTCATCAAACACTCAGTAGGCAACATCAAAATCAAGATACAGGGGTATTTGCTTCATATCCATACCTTCCTCGCCACAGGCCAACGCTTCGTCGAGTCATTTCATTAAACAATTGGTGAGCAACATCAATATCAAAATAACCAAGTCACCGAACTGGTTTGATCTAAGTTCAATTTGAGTTGGGGTTCAATTCGAGCTCGGAAAAGCTCGAACAGCTCAACTCGGCTTGAAGTCTTGAACTCAATTTTGAACTGAGTCGAATCGAGTTTTTTTGAGTCGAGCGAGTTAACCGAGCTAACTCGGTTTGTGTACAGCTCTAAATAGGATCTTCATGTCAAGTTCAGGTTTTGATAAGATATTATTTCACTCCTTCACTCACTTATTGCATCTTATATTATCTAAACCGTTTTATTCTAGATCCTACTCTAAGATCTGTTGAACGGCTGATTGTGGATAGGGGTGTACATCGGGCCGAACTGAGTCGAACTAGGCGTAACCCGGCCCGGCCCAGTCACCTGTCAAACCCAGCTCGAACCCGGCTCGGCCCGGTGACCGGGCCAACATGTCCAGCCCGAAGTTGGCCCGGTAAGCAATCGGGCGAGTTCGGGCCAATTTCGGACCTGCTCCATCTACAAAGGGACGGGCGACATTCTCACTTCTCTGTCTCAAATGGTTAGGGTAAGGATTTTTGTGAAGTTGTCCTATTTTCACATGGACGGGCGGCATTCTCACTTCTCTATCTCAAATGGTTAGGGTAAGGATTTTGTGAAGTTGTCCTATTTTCACATTGACGGGCGGCATTCTCACTTCTCAAAGCTTGAAGCATCTTGTGAAGTTGTCTTATTTTCACATGGAATCACATGTTGATCAATGAGCAGAGAATTGTCCCAAGGTTTCATTTTTTGTGAAGTCTGAAAACTGCCAGAAGAATTTGCCGTTACTGAAGCCTGACATTCCTGCTGATCTAGTTCAGTGTGTGTACAAACGGAGTAAGGCGATGGAGAGTCTGACTTTGAAGTTAACTTGGCTAAAGAGTTCCCAAAGGCAACCAATGGAGCTAATTAACCCCTGGAATCTACTAGTAAATGGCGGTCGCTCCCAGCCAGTGACTTCTCCCGTTGCACACTCAAATGATCCTTTCCAGCTAATTGCGTATGTAGACCATGGTTGATTGTAACAGCATTACCAATATCGTTCAAGTGTAACCCAATACTGGATGGCATCAGAGCTATTTTGGGAGCAGACCTATCAAGCTTATCAATGTGAGATTCTTGTATTCTAAATGAGCCAATTGGCAATCTGGGTGATGCATGCATATCAGGAATTGATCACTCTTGCTTGTTTCCGGAGGCCATGTTTGGTTCTGCAGTGCATACATTTGAAGTATTCGGGCCCATAGGACTGGCAAGTGGCATTGCACTGAGACCAGTACTTGCAGGGTTCCAAGTTGTCCTATATATATATAAACAGCCGAGTCCGCCCGAGTTGGGCCAAGTCGAGTCGGGTTTCGGACCGAGTCGAGCCGAACTGGGACATGTTCGAACTCTGCCCGAACTCAGTTTCGGGCTGAAGAAAATGGTCCATCCCGGACCGAACTCAGTTCCGGGTTGGGCTGAGTTGAGCTTTTTCAGGCCGAGTTGAGTAAGTTAACCGAGCTAGTCCAGTTCGTGTACATCCCTAACTGTGGATGAAGACAAATTGGGAAAACTTCTATTAATTGCTAATATCCAAATTCAAGAGTTAAAGGTGTTTGTTATGAGGCGTTAAGGCAGTAATGACCGGTTCAGATTAGATACAAGCTGGAGTGTAAATCCTGAGCATGGAGGACATAGATTTAAGCGTATTGATCTCTTGTAGCTAGAGTTGTACATTACTTAACTCTGTTAACTCGTTCAACAAGACTCGCAAAAGCTCGAGCCAAGTTTTGAGTTGAGTTGAGCTGATTTTTTTAGTTAAAAAAAATTTTGAGTCAAATTCGTGCTACACTAAGTTCGACTCCTCTTAAAACTTGACTCGAATTTGATTCGGTTCGAATTGAGTTCACTTAATATAAATATTTTATAAATATTTATATAGTTAAATATTATATATATATATATAGAGAGAGAGAGAGAAACGGTCTCCTGTGAACCATACAGGATAGCTTCGTGCGGTCTGATTCCTGCCGCGGGACGGGATTTCTTAGGAAAGCCTTTTAGAAAGTTACTACACAAGGATGGTACGTGGGACCCACTGCTATGTTTGTGAGAAATCTACTCCATCCATCTGTTTTTCGATCTCATTTCATGACATGCAACAAAAAATCAGGAGGATTCAAAACTCAAGTGGGTCGCATTAGAGGAAACAGTGGGTTTTCAGCTAGCACCATTGAAACATTCTACTGGCCATAAAAGTATTGTATCAGCCTAAATTGACCGTGTTTTTACTTCATCCAAGTGGGAATAACCTGATAAGCGATTTCGATGACATATAAACATCAAGGTGGAGCCCATAAAGGTTTCAACGGTAAGAATTTCTTTCCCCAATTTTCCATCTCGTGAGACCCACATGGGTTTTTAGTTCTCCTGATTTTTGGTTGAAAGTAATGAAATGAGCTTGCCAAATGGATGGACAGAGTGGATTTCTCACAAACATAGCGGTAGGTCCCACCCACCATCCTTGTGCAGGACCTCGGCGTCCCCGAAAGATGCCTCTGCGCGGGAGCGGATTCGCCATTGACAGCGAGACTGCTATCAAAGTTACGTCACGAAATTCTGTGGCCCCACCATGATGTATGTTTTGTATCCACACCGTCCATCCATCTGGAGAGATCATTTTAGGGTATTATCCAAAAAATGAGTCACATCCAAAGCTCCAGTGGACCCCACCACAGAAAACAGTGGGGAGAGTGACGCCACCATTAGAAACTTTTAATGGCCACAAAAGTTTTCAATCAAGCTTATATTTTGTATTTTCCCTTCTTCTTAATGTCTTTGTTAACATTTGAACAGGTTGGATTTCAAAAGTTTTAACGTGGGCATCAATCTTTGAATATTATAATTGTATTTTTTGAACGGTGGGCCTTAGAAAGGTTTCAATGTCGTCCGTCCATCCATCTGGAGAGATGGAGCTTATATTTGTATTTTCCAGATGTAGATACTCCATTGATGTGACCCCACCAAGAGGATACGGAGGTGGAGTGCACAAGGGGAGGCAGATTAGATATGAGACTCGCTATGGAAGTGACGTCACCAAGTTATGTGGACCCCACTATGATGTATGTGTTGTATCCACAACGTCCATCCATTTGGAGATATCATTTTAAGCTATGAACTAGAGAACGAGGCAGATCCAAAGTTTTAGTGGACCCCACCAAAGAAAACAACAAGAAGATTGATGCCCACCGTTGAAACCTTTCTAAGGCCCACCATTATGTTTTTCCGAAATCCAACCTGGTCAAGAGTTAACAAAGACATTAACGAACGGAAAATACAAATATAATCTTGATCGAAAGCTTCTGTGGCCTTTAGAAGTTTTTAACGATGGAGTCACTCTCCCCATCATTTTTTCGTGGTGGGGTCCACTGGAGCTTTAGATGTGACTCTTCTTTGCATATCTTTCTAAATTGATCTCTCCAGATGGATGGACGGTGTGGATACAAAACATATTTCATGGTGGGGCCACAAAATTTGGTGACCTAACCCGAGTAGATCTCGGCCTGTAAGTAGCCAATATGTGCGGCACAAAAGCCACGGATGCAAAGTTCTTTGCTGGCATGGATGGTGAGTGGGATCCTTTGCTATGTTTGTGAGAAATCTACTCAGTCCATCCATTTTGCGAGTTCATTTTATGACATGTGACCAAAAATCAAGAGAATTAAAACTCAAGTGGTTCTCACTAGATGGAAAATTGGGGGAAAGAAATTCCTACCGTTGAAACCTTCTTTGGGATCTACCTTGATGTTTATATGTCATCAAACCGCTTATAAGGTTATTCCCACTTGGATGAAGTAAAAAACAAGAATTTAGGTGATACAATACTTTTATGGCTTGTAGATTGTTTCAACGGTGCTTGCAAAAACTCCTTCGTTTTCTCTAGCGATCCACTTGAGTTTTGAATCCTCCTTATTTTTTGTTGCATGTCATAAAATAAGCTCGAAAAACGGATAGACGGAGTGGATTTCTTACAAACATAGCGGTAGGTCCCACCTACCATCCTTGCACAGGAACTTCCCGTGAAAGGCTTTAGGAATCCACGTTCTGGGAATTGGACCGCACGAAGCAATCTTGCGGTATGGTTCGTAGGAGACCGTTATATATATAGAGTAACGGTCTCCTGCGAACCATACCGCAGGATAGCTTCGTGCGCTCCAATTCCTAGAATGCGGATTCCTAAAGCCTCTGGCGGGAAGTTTCTGTGCAAGGATGGTAGGTGGGACCTACCGCTATGTTTGTAAGAAATCCACTCCGTCTATCCGTTTTTTGAGCTTATTTTATGACATGCAACAAAAAATAAGGAGGATTCAAAACTCAAGTGAGTCGCATTAGAGGAAACAGTGGGTTTTTAGCGAGCACCGTTGAAACAATCTACAGGCCATAAAAGTATTGTATCAGCCTAAATTTACTGTTTTTTTACTTCATCCAAGTGGGAGTAACCTTATAAGCGGTTTGGATGACATATAAACATCAAGGTAGATCCTAGCAAGGTTTCAACAGTAGGAATTTCTTTCCCCAACTTTCTATCTAGTGAGACCCACTTGAGTTTTTAATTCTCTTGATTTTTGGTCACATGTCATAAAATGAACTCGCAAAATGGATGGACGGAGTAGATTTCTCACAAACATAGAAGTGGATCGCACCCACCATCCATGCTAAAGAACTCGCATCCGTGGCTTTTGTGCCGCACGTATTGGGACAAGACCTCGGCATCGGGTTAGGTTACCAAATTTTGTGGCCCCCACCATGAAATATGTTTTGTATCACACAGTCCATCCATCTGGAGATATCATTTTAGAAAATATGCAAAGAATGAGTCACATCTTGGACCCCACCACGTAAAAACGGTGGGGAGAGTGACTCCATCGTTAAAAACTTCTAAAGGCCACAAAAGCTTTCGATCAAGATTGTATTTGTATTTTCCCTTCATTAATGTCTTTGTTAACTCTTGACCGGGTTGGATTTCGAACAAACATAATGGTGGGCCTTAGAAAGGTTTCAACGGTAGGCATCAATCTTCCTGTTGTTTTCTTTGGTAGGGTCCACTAAAGCTTTGGATCTGCCTCGTTCTTTAGTTCATGGCTTAAAATGATATCTCCAAATGGATGGACGTTGTGGATACAACACATACATCATAGTGGGGTCCACATACCTTGGTGACGTCACTTCCATGGCGAGTCTCATATCTAATCCGCCTCCCCTTGTGCACTCCACCTCCGTATCCTCTTGGTGGGGCCATCATGTTGGGGCCACATCAATGGAGTATCTACATCTGGAAAATACAAATATAAGCTCCATCTCTCCGGATGATGGACGGACGACATTAAAACCTTTCTAAGGCCCATCGCTCGGAAAATACAATTATAATATTCAAAGATTGATGCCCACGGTGAAACTTTTCGAAATCCAACCTGTTCAAATGTTAACAAAGACATTAAGAAAAAGGGAAAATACAAAATATAAGCTTGATTGAAAACTTTTGTGGCCATTAAAAGTTTTTAATGGTGGCGTCACTTTCTCTGCCGTTTTCTGTGGTGGAGTCCACTGGAGCTTTGGATGTGACTCATTTTTTGGATATTACCTTAAAATGATCTCTCCAGATGGATGGACGGTGTGGATACAAAACATACATCATGGTGGGGCCATAGAATTTCGTGACATAACTTCGGTAGCGTCTCCTCACTGTCAAGTATGAGGCATCTTCCGGGGACGCCGAGGTCCTGCACAAGGTTGGTGGGTGGGACCTACCACTATGTTTGTGAGAAATCCACTCTGTCCATCCATTTTGCAAGCTCATTTCATTACTTTCAACCAAAAATCAGGAGAATTAAAAACTCATGTCGGTCTCACAAGATGGAAAATTGGGGAAAGAAATTCTTACCGTTGAAACCTTTATGGGCTCCACCTTGATGTTTATATGTCATCGAAATCCCTTATAAGGCTATTCCCACTTGGATGAAGTAAAAACACGGTCAATCTAGGCTGACACAATACTTTTATGGCCAGTAGAATGTTTCAATGGTGCTAGCTGAAAACCCACTGTTTCCTCTAATGCGACCCACTTGAGTTTTGAATCCTCCTGATTTTTTGTTGCATGCCATGAAATGAGATCCAAAAATGGATGGATGGAGTAGATTTCTCACAAACATAGCAGTGGGTCCCACATACCATCCTTGTGTAGTAACTCTCTACAAAAGGCTTTCCTAAGAAATTCCGTCTCGCGGCAGGAATCAAACCGCACGAAGCTATCCTGCGGTATGGTTCGCAGGAGACCATAACTCTATATATATATATATATATATATATATATATATATATATATATATATATATATATATATATATATATATATATATATATATATATATAATCCTTAAAACTTAGAACTCAACTTGTAGGCTTAACTTGAACTTGGTTTAAAAGATAAAGTTCAAGCTTAGCCTGAACTTCGCTCAAGCTGGCCCTACTTGCTGATTGTGATTGACCTAAGCTGAGTTGGTTAATCAAGCTGGAGGATTGAGCCAAACCGGGTTTCAGCTAGTAGCCTTCTGGCTGAGCTGAGCTGAGCCAACTTCCAGCTAGGTAGCCTCCTGGCCGAGCCAGGCCAAGCTCGACTCAGTTCGGCTCACGTACAGCTCTAATTGTAACCCACTTTTATATGTTCTTATTCAGATAAATAATATGATCCTCGCCTCCCCATTACTGTCTTTTGACAGCCCATTGAGCTGTCGATTATGATAGGACGATCTCAGCCCTCCGTGGCATGGGAAATCCTCCACAACACAGGTAAGTTTTAGGCCCGATCTCCATGTGGCCCACCGGATTGGGTATATGTGCATCTGCTCAGTCCATCAGGTGCAAAACTCGGTGTTAGATCCTGGGGCCAACAATTAGCCCGATTCACCACTCTTGTAGGCCCCAACATAGTAGACAATGGTGAGAGAACGCTGACCATAGGTTTGTGTTTGGGTCCAATACGGTTTTTTTATACTCCATCCAACCCATTCATCAGGTGTGCGTAGTTCAAGAGAATGAATTGACACTCCAAAACTGATCTAATATTCATGCGGGTCGCACAAAAGGAGTTTAAGGCGTGAAGTCGTGTGGCCCCTTGGATCTAATTTTTGGGATGCACGGTGGAAACAGGAAGAAAGACCTGATGGACGGAGTGGATGTCCATGCCTCATGCCTCGGGCAACATGAGTGGACCCAATAGAACTAGGTAACGACCTCCGTCTCAAGGGACAACCAACCTCGACCTCGGGTGGCTCAGATACTAATCCGACCGGGTACCATTCTCGACGTCAGATATCAACCACCACCTCGGAATATAAATACCCTTACAATAGGATTACCTTCCGAGATCTTCGTTGAGGATCACGCCGAGAAAGGCGTGATATACCTAAGAGACAGATTCACTTTGTGATACGTAACTATCCAATAGATTCATTGCCATATACGTAAGTGATGTCAATGGATTATAAATAGAGACCTACACCATAGAACAAGGTACACACAGAGATATCGATTCTACTACACTTACTGCGAGTCAATACACCTGACTTAGTCATCGGGGGATCTTCGACCTTAACTAGCGCCCCAGGGCAATATCTTGTTCTCCATTAATTGCAGGTACTCAGCAGCTCACATGAGGTGAGGCAGGATCGACTAGATTTCAACATCAACATAAGGTATATAAATCAACCTTAGCCAAACCAAGTTGATTTGAGGCGCTTCGAGCATAATCTAGTCAAGCTCGAGCTAATTTAAGCTTGGCTCAAAAAAAATTCAAACTTAATTAAATAGCATGCCTTGGCCCGAACCCAGCTTTTGTGCATAGCCAAGTCGAGCAAGTTAACCAAGCTAGCTCTGTTCATGTCCGGCTCTAGCTATAGCCCACCTTAGCTTTGGATCAAGTTGATAGTTGGAGCAGATATTTACCTTGGTCAGATACGGTTAATGAATGGATTGGATGGAATAAACACACCATGGTGCACACCACACGCAACCTATGGCTGGCGTTTACTCTCCGTTGTTCCCTGTGGTTTGGCGGATTGGAATGAGTTTTGGTTTCAGGACATAAAATTGAGGGGCGCACCTGATTTCCAGAGTGGATGCCCCATACACAACATGGTGGACCGTGAAGCAACTTTTTCTAGGGCTACAACTTGGATTCGAGCCAACCTGAAACCCGACTAATCTAACTTGAGTTTAGTTCGGGTTGGGTCAGGTTATCAATATCATTGGGATTGGGGTGGGTTCAGGTTGAAAACGCCAAAACGATTTGGATTCGGGGTGAGCAAATTCTGTAAGCATGTCGGGTTGTGAATAATCACATGTGATTTGGTTGGGTCGACTGTAGAAGACTTTTGTGTTGGGCACCTCAAGTTGAAATTTGGTTGAGCCAGGTTGCAGGCTGGGTTCTCTTGAGGTCAGGTTGGGGCTCAGATTGACCCTCATCAAGACCCAACTGCCCGAGTTGCACGGGAAATCTCTCTCTCTCTCTCTCTCTCTCTCTCTCTCTCTCTCTCTCTCTCTCTCTCTCTAATCTTCTATCTACATCAGATTCCGGCCTACAAATCAGTTTCACAATCTTGCCTTGTCATCCTGATCTTCACTCCAGACATCAATACCGGTTCATTAGATCCTATGGCTATGCAAATCTACTCACGTTTCAACCGCTATCCTTGTTGCAACCCTCCCACAGGACCTACATTCCATGTCGTCGATGTCTAATCACTTCTTGCTACCCATTGAAATGCTCAGACTTTTAAAATCATCTCCTATTGTTAGACATCTAATCATTGATCATTGTTCCTGCTACTTGTTGGGATATGGAGTTTGGAAAACTACTTTGATCAAATAAAATTTAAAATGAGATAATAAAAAAAATTATCGATTTATAGAAGTCGAGGCGTGACGTGAGTCACTCAGCTTGAAATCGAATTTGCTCCCCTTGGACAGCGTCCCAAGTGCAACAAGTTTCTAGAGCAATCAACCTCCTGGATACAACAACTATAACCTAGTCCCAGCAGTGCACTCACTATACACGAGCTCGAACCACTTGTAGTCTTAACCCGAACTAGAAAATACTTGAACACATTTTTAAGAGGACACCTGATTTTCTAATACATTACAAAACTTAAAATCAGAAGTCTATTTATAGACTTTGTGAAGACATCCTTAAGGGTGTGGAGAGACCCTTTCAAAAAGGGTTGTGACAATTGGGTTTAAACCCAATTGGTGTGACCTTTAGGCTTCGAAAGACATAACTTTTCAAAACAAAATATGAAAGGATGCAACCTTTCAGACTTAAGTGAAAATACACATCCATAGGGCACCTATGGCCACAGCCATAACCCGTCCCAATGGATATTTTGAAACACTAAATTATTTTAAAATAATTTAAAATACAACAATTTCCTGCATGTTTCAAAATTTTTGACATTTGAGTTAAGATGGAAGAGTTGTGTAATAGTGTTGGTGTCACCATAGACTTGAACCGACATTAGAGTAAGCATAACAGGTCTACAAGAATCAGGTGACATTATAGTCTTGAACTTAATTCCTTTTGATATAGATCGCAAGTATATGTCACTCACATAACTTTTCTGCTACAAGCGATTATGAGGTTTGGTGCATTTCGGCCATACACCATTACCTGGATTTCATGAGTGCTCTAGAGAATTCACTTAGATTCTCATAGGAAGCGGCCTCTACCTCCATACCCATATATGTGAATTCCATCAAGTGTATGCAGCAATTGGGTACACCACCAAATATATGGCTATGGACTCATTGAGAGTTCAAAAACTCATCTTTCTTCATTGTTGCTCGCACTGTACACTATAGAAGGGGCTCACATATATCAGTGCAATTGTCTACCTCGTGTCTTGTTGTTTACCCATTGAACCTATCACATATGATCTCTACTTGTATAGGTTGGGTTGCCAACATTGGTAGCTCATATATTAGGCTTAGCCCCATTCCCTTCGATGTATGATTGACTAATCTTTTAAATAGTCAATTGGTCAGAGGGTTTATAACCCATAGGCCTATTACCTCCACCCATCATTGCTCCGTCAGGCTTTTGCCTATTACAGAAAATTCACCATTGTTACCTCTCATACGAGTTTGGCCATGTCTTAGTCCCATTGTGGCTAATCATCCTTTCAGATCAGCTAAGGATCATCGTATTGGTAAATTATTACCTCACCAACTAGCTACTTAAAAACGAGTCTTTGCTTAAGCGGATTCCTCATTTTGCTCCTCAATTAAGTATTTGGTAGTCAGTTGCAGCCTCTTTGACTATTCATATCACAAGTCAAAGCATGTCAAACTCATTTCTAACATCACAGAATCAATAATCACGACTCCGTCAAACAATAGATACTGCGCATTACTTTTATTATGATAGTTGTCGTATCATCGGCTTTGAATACAACCAACTTTCTTAGCCCTGAATGTACTCTTACCATTTAACGAACTTCACTAGCCCACCATTCAACCAACTAGTGGTAAAGTCAATCGAACTTATTATATCTGCGATACAAACAGGCTGGAGTAATCTGTCATACATATACATATGACAATTAAAATAGAGTACAACCTTCATGTAATCATATTGCAACATTATCATGTTATCACATGTTCCCTAACACATGAAAGACAAAATACATAAACTTATAGTCTCATATGAATACCAATCTCAAATGTCCAAATCTAGCTCCAATGAAAATAAAATATAACCTAAAAATCTCATTGATCCAACAATCATCTTTGAATTCAAACCACAGATAATTTTCTTTTTGACCATTTATTTGATGGCTACCAATTAGATCATTAAAACATGTAATCAATTTGATTCCAGATATCTTGTCCCCAAAACTTACATGATGTCAATGTAACACATGTGCATATTGATCCATAACATTGAACATATAGTTTCTTTAGTGCAAATCTTCAATTTTATATCAACCCATTTAACAAATACATATTGACTAAATTTGAATTCCATGCATTAAGTGGTTTATGTATCCGAGAGCACCCCCACAATTTTAGATTTAGCCTTGATAGATATATCTATGGCTCACCTGATAAATCTGTTAACCAAGAGTTAAGAGAAATCTTTCGTAAGAACTATTATATGAATTTACTAACACGTGTCCTTGGTTGGCACATGATCGGATGGAATTAACATTTCCTCTACCTTTTTGTAATGCCTCAAAAATCGAGGGTTGGGCAAGGCTCAACTCTCGAGTTCCAACGCATCACTTATGCAAAATAGATAATGATGATTAAATGTTGACCATGTTAGTGCATTAAACATGAGTGGGATTAATCCAACATAACATAACATACTCCAGGTGCAATTAAATCAAGCAAGCGGAAGACTTAAGTACTTGAATTATAACATGAAAGTGTTTCACCATCTAGAGTATGAATTTGTTCCAGGCTGAATGTTTACTAGTGTTTGTTCTAAAATTCACAAAATATCAAGATGTAATTGCCCAACTATTCCATATAACCTTGTAATCCCGATGAATCAGAGGTCTACAGGGACCCGCCTGATAGCTGAATATAGGAGAATTCCTCATCATGCATGAAGTCCGACTCCGTCACGTAAGCCGCATCACAACCTGCATCTAAATCAGATTCTGGTTGGTGTTTTCAAACACAGTCCCAGAGTGGGAGTGAATGATCAACTCAGCGGTACTATAAGACAAAGGTTAACATATTATCAATTCAGTCAAGCAGTAATGATAAAGCAATACAACAATCATATCCTAAGTACTCTTATTAATGCAGGAATGATATATATAATGATGCATGCCCTCGCCTGCACTCTCTCAGTGACATCATCTCACGATCACGTATGGCAAACTCCCTAAACATGAGCTTCCTCACCAAAGCACATACAATGTGGTGCATGGTCATGTTATCCAAGTAATTTATTAGACTTATTCACACCACAGATTCGGGAAGCTAAGGTACCTCCCTTTATATGACTTACCCAAACAATGATCCATCTAGGGTGGTCAATCCTAGTTAATCGCATACGATAGGCAAGTTGTAGGGCATCACCCCTGATGAAAAGCAGTGGATAGGTAAGTTCATGATTTCACACTCGAGGTCACTACGGAGAGGCTCGTCACCTCAGCATAGGCCTAATTTATATCGAGGTCACTACGGAGGGCTCGTCACCTGAATATAGGCCGACAGCTCGAATATGGTATCCGATACACCACCATATTCAGCTCACGAGTTTGGGTTGCTCACTGGTCACTACGGGGAGGTTCGTCACCCCGGCGTAGGCCGACAACTCGATCATGGTGTCCCATATACCACCATGTCCGGCTCATGAGTCTTAGCAGATCTTGGTACCATGGTTAAACGGGCTTCACATTGATAAGTGGTACCTTAGATTCAAGCAGTAGTGTCCATACATGGTAAATACACAATAGGCCAATCGGGTTATTTGACAATTGTGATTGGTACAAGCGCACATTGAATTAGTCGACATGGAGCATGTAAGTACTCCGCGTTGCCTAACCACTGTCGACAATCACCGTACAGTTCGGATTCATCGAACGTGTCTAATGTGGCGAAACGAATTCGTCCACTCAATCGGGAATCGTTACCGATTGCCTGGACTATGTAGTAGTCCCAAACATACTCAAACGCGGCATGTGGATACATGTGATATTCATAACAGCATTTAACAGATAATTTAAATAAAATTCTCATTTGAGCATTTTATCGAACACATTGAACCTATTGTCATACATATGCATTTCAACCATAAATCGCGTAGTAGCGAATTACATTACATGAAAGAAACTATAACTGTGGACAAGGTAGTTAAGAATCCTATCTCAACACCCTTGTTGGAAGCAATTTATCAAACACTTTCTCATTCAAACATTTTATCAAACACTTAGACTACATAATGCCATATACACAAACTAAGTTAGTTATAACATATATTTTGGTAATTCCTTCCATAAAAGAGTTATCTTACACATAACACACATGTATTCTAGATTAATAGTCATGGCAAGCATAAATCATAATTTTACTTTCATTCAAACATTTCAACAAATACATAGAATGCATTATATATTCACATAGTTTACACACATGCATAGTTCATCAAATATATCGTAACTAAGATCATATGGCAGCAATCAAGTTAGACATAAATCATTGCTGACATTGAAAGCCTTGAAAACCATAACCTAAATATTTCTAGTCCGCGCCTTTCGTCGGTTTTCTCGTTACGAACTCGATTCATACACTACGCTTCCGTCTACAGCACAATGGCTACCTAAATCATGAAATAGGTTAACTATTTCGTCGATTCCTCTATTTAAATCCCTAAAACATTATTAAGGTTAGGATTCCTTACCCAAATCGTATTTGGAATCGACGGTGTAGCGATAAGGTGGTGGAGATTTGGTACGTGGAGTAGTGGGAGTGAATCCCAGCAACGATCCACAGATCTCTCTCTCTTCTCCTCACTCTTTTCTTCTCTTTTCTCTCTTCTCTCTCCTAGGGTTAGGGAATTCGTATGGAATGAGAGAGGGGTGGTTTAAGGGCATTATATAGGCTCAAAACTGATGTCAATGGCCCGAGGGCCATGGTATACTTAGGTTATAGCCAAATGGTGACTGTTTCGGGCAAACAGAACTCATCTGGAGGCCTATTTCTCACCTAAGTCATGGAGTAAATTTCCTGACAATGGATCTCGACAGGACTGTGTTTATGGTGTGATCTGACAAACAGATTGGTCGTGAAGGACCCGAATTAGATCAACGGTCATCGTTCCTCGATCAGGGCCACAAGTATACCAACATGTGTAGGAAAATTTCCCTGATCCAGGGTATAATTTGGTCAGAATCTGACGGTTTGAAGTCTTCAATTTCTCCCGTAAGTGAATGGTCCAATTCACTTAAGTTTGAGTTCATTTTCTAGGGATATTCACGTTTCTCACCCTCTTTGCTCAGGGCTCAAGTTGTGTGTTTCTGGATATTATTTCGGATCGATTCCAGCGATGCTTGTCAAGCCCAGTATGATAGTCATAACCTTATAGTTTCGCGGTAATCGGACTTTTGATGCGCTGACCAGGTTCGATACGGAGTTTCAATGTGCTCCCAAGAGTAACTGGGTTTTGAGATTGTTCCTAGGTTTCTAGGTAATGTCGAGTTAGCTATTCTAATGATTTTGGGTCTTGCAATTTGTATAGATAGTGTCTCAAGATAATTCACCGATTAATTTAGTTTATTACTTAATTAATTTTTATCCAATTTCTAAAGGATTCGCTCATTAAGGATTTCTACGTGAGGTGGTACTTGGGTCTTTGTACGGATTTTTTCGAGACGTTACAATATACCCCCCTTAAAGAAAAATTTCATCCTCGAAATTAGTACCTTTTCGTACTCAAGAATCTGAGGGTAGTTCTTACGGACTTCGGCTTCCGTTTCCCAGGTAACCTCTTCCTCAGTGTGGTGCGTCCATAATACTTTCACAAGAGGGATAACTTTGCTGCATAGCACCTGTTTCTTCCTATCCAGAATACGTGTTGGTCGCAATGCATAGGTAGCATCCTCACTCAACTGCACCTGCTCCCACTTGATAATGTGAGTAGGATCAGGAACGTATTTCTTCAGCATCGATACGTGAAATACGCTGTGCACGCCGTGAGTGGTGTGGGCAAAGTGAAACGGTATGCTACCACACCCACTCGATCCAGAATCTGGAATGGGCCAATGAATCTCGGCGCAAGCTTCCCTTTCTTGCCAAAACGAAGTACTCCCTTCATTGGAGAAACCTTAAGAAATACATGGTCTCCAACCTCGAATTCCAACTGTCGCCGTCGTATATCGGCGTAGCTCTTCTGTCTACTCTGTGCTGCAAGAAGTCAACGCCTGATAATGTCAATCTTCTCAGAGGTCGCCTGTACTAAATATGGGCCAATTAGGCTTTTCTCGCTAACTTCTGCCTAACAATGGGGTGCTCGATAAGGGCACCCATACAGTGCCTCGTAGGGAGCCATGCCAATGCTCGCTTGAAAGTTGTTGTATAAGCGAACTCTGCATAGGGAAGACAGTCATCCCAACTGTCTTTGGAACGAGCACACATGCCTGCAACATATCTTCTAACACCCGATTTACCCGTTCCGTCTGCCTATCAGTCTGTGGGTGGAACGCGGTACTGAACTTCAGTTTCACCCCCATTACTTCCTGGATTCGAGTCCAGAAGATAGACATAAATCGTGTGTCTTGATCCGACACAATCTCCATAGGCACTCCATACAGACGTACTATCTCTTTGATGTACAGCTTGGCCAAATTATCTGCTAAGTTTGAAACTCTAATAAAGAGAAAATGAGCCGATTTTGTCAATCGGTCCATAATCACCCAAATGGAGTCGTGTCCCTTCCTCGTCTTTGGTAACCCAGAAATGAAATCCATAGATATGAAATTCCACTTCCATTCAGCTATGGGCATGGGCTGAAGTAAACCAGGAGGTCGGTGATGCTCGGCCTTGACCTGCTAGCACGTGAGACAACGGGATACAAAATCTGCTATGTGGGCCTTCATGTTGTCCCACCAGTATGAACGCTTCATATCTTGATACATCTTTGTACTATCAGGATGCATCGCCATCTTCGAATTGTGAGCAGCTTTGAGAACTTCCTTTCTCAAGTCATGAAGATTCGGGATGCATAGGTAGCCACGATAACATAAACCCCCATCCGAACCAACTCTCCATTCAGAGTCTTCATCGTCACTGGCTCGTTTCCTCATCTTCATCAACCATTCATCTTCCTTCTGAGCCACAATGATTCGGTCATCAATAAGTGGTTGTATATGAATATGTGCGATGCTCACGAATGGTTCCTCTACCGTAAGCTTCTATTCGAAGTCTCGCACAAACTCTACCATGTTCCATTCTTCAATCATTAGCAGAGCTGTAAATTCTATTGTCTTCTTACGGCTCAACGCATCAGCCATAAGGTTAGCATTACCAGGATGGTAGGAGACCTTAAACTTGAAGTCTTTCAAGGTTTTCATTCATCGTCGTTGCCTCATATTCAGGTCCCTCTGCGTGAATATGTACTTGAGGCTCTTGTGGTCGCAAAAGAGCTCGAACTCCTCTCTGTAGAGGTAATGTCTTCAGAGCTTTAATGCGAAGATAACTGCTGCCGATTCTAGGTCGTGCATAGGATAGTTTTCTTCGTGCTTCCTCAACTGTCGTAAGGCATAGGCGATCACTTTGTTCTTCTGCATAAGAACACAACCCAAACTAACACGAGACGTGCCGGTGTATATCGTAAATCTGACCCCTTGCTCTGACAATACTAGTACGGGTGTGGATGTCAACTTGTCTTTCAATTCCTGAAAGGCTTCTTCTGCCTTCTCATTCCAGGCAAACTTAAGATCATTTCGAGTAAGCTGAGACAACGGTCTGGCTATCTTAGAAAAATCTTTAATGAATCAGCGATAGTAGCCAGCAAGTCCCAGAAAACTCCTCACTTCTGTAACCGAACCGGTCTGCTCCCAGTCATGTACTGTGGCCACCTTAGCAAGGTCCATAGCGATACCTTCCTTGGACACAACATGTCCCAGGAACTTGACTTCTTCCTTCCAGAAGTCGCATTTCCTGTACTGAGCAAATAACTGGTTCTTCCTGAGAGTATCGAAGACTGCTCGCAGGTGCTCTTCATGATCCTTCCGGCTCTTGGAGTATATCAAAATGTTATTTATAAATACGATGATGAACCAATATAGGTACGGCCGAAACACCCAGTTCATGAGGTCCATGAACACTGTCGGTGCATTTGTGAGTCCAAACGACATCACAAGGGATTCATAGTGCCCAAAACTGGTTCTGAATGTCGTCTTCTGCACGTCTTTATCCCTGACGCACAATTGATGGTACCCGGATTGTAAGTCGATCTTCGAGAAATACTGTGCACCTTTCAACTGGTTAAACAAATCATCTATCCTAGGCAAAGGATACTTGTTCTTGACTGTCACTTGGTACAACCTGCGATAATCAATACACAATCGCAGTGATCCATCCTTCTTCTTCACAAACAACACAGGTGCTCCCCAAGGAGATACACTCAGTCATATGAAACCTGAATCCAACAAATCATCAATCTGTCTCCTCAATTCCTCCATTTCACATGGAGGCATGCGATACGTGGGTAAGGAAATGAGAGTCACACCAGGCACAAGGTTGATAGTAAAGTCGATCTCGCGCCAAGGAAGTAATCCAGGGATCTTCTTAAACACTTCCCAGAAGTCCTGGACCACGGGCGTGTTTCTAAGTGTCGGACCATTATGATCTTTCAATTGGGCAGCATAACAAAGAACCGGGAAGGGGCAATTGACCTGAATGGGGAAAGTGAAGGTCGTGTTCCTGGGCCCGTGTGCCGTCAGCAGTCGGGTCTCGAAGTTGATCTCGGCCTTCATTTTAGTAAGTCAATCCATGCCGAGGATGATGTTGTAATGGTATATCATGGTAACAATCAGGTAAACAAACACCACCGTACTTCCTAAGTTTATCAAGCAACCCTTACAAAGCTTAGTGGCATCTGTGAAGGTTCCTTCTGCCACAATGACTCTCACCCCAACCATAAGGGTAGTATTCAACCCTAAATTCTTGACCGAGGGGTATGATATCATCGAAATAGTGGACCCGGTGTCCACCAACAGAAAAACTGGTATACCTTGGATATGGGCAGTGACTTCGAATGCTAAAGGCACTGTAGGTGCTGACTCGGATGCTTCAGCTGCAAGCGCATGCACATATGCTTGTTGAGGACGATTTGGTTACGTTGCCATAGGTCGTTGAGGTGGCCTACTTCGAAGTACATTTGGTCTGTAAGAAGGTTGTGTTGGCGGTACTGATCGTAGAGGTGGAGCTGAAATGACTTGTGACAACTGACGGTTGATCTTCTGAGGCAGCATAAAGTCGTTATCTCTCATCTTGGTAAAGCAATAAGTGTCTGTATGACCCAACCTCTTACAGTAGGTGCACCATAGATCAGATCACCTCTGCTGAGTCGGTGGGGCCATAAGCCTGGGAGGTGAATCTGCACGTGGCCTCTTGCCGAGGAATGGTTGGTTCGGCAAGTCAGGTTAGAGCCTCGGGCCCATGAGCACACGTGTACAGGATAGTTTGTCCCCATCCTACTTAACTCGCAGGGACATGCTCACTAGCTCAACATAGTTAGGAATGCTAGCGCAACACATCTTCATGCGGATTTCAGGCCGCAGACCCTCAGAAAATCATCGCATCTTCATCAGCTCGTCTGCTAGTATCAAAAGAGCATATCTGGCTAGTTCCATGAAGCGATTCTCAAACTATGCCACAGTCATCCCTCCCTGTCGGAGGTGAAGAAACTCACCCTCCTTTTCATTACGGTAAGTGAGTGGGAAGTACTTCTCATGGAAGCGAGTCTCAAACGTGTCCTACGTCCACACGTATCCAGGGGCAACTGTTCATAGGACGTTGTCCCACCAGAGACTGGCCTCCTTCTCGAACATGTACGTAACTAACTCTACCTACTCTGGCTCAATGCAGGGCAGCGGCTTCAGCATCTTAGAGATGCGGTTAAGCCAATATTCGGCCCCCTCGGGCCTATGAGTGCCTACGAAGGTAGGAGGCCAAAAATGCTGAAAGTGTTCAAATAAACTTCAGGCATTCACATTTCCAACAGGCTGTACAGGTGGTGCAGGTGGGACCACATTCATGTTTTGGGTAAGGGCCCCACAATTGTGGTCCAAAGTTGCTGCTACTGCTGCATTAGGAGCATCATCTGCTCTAACCTATCAGGAGGAAGAGCTGCCTGAGGCATGCGTGGCGTCGAAGTAGATGCGCGGTTCTGTTCTAAAATCGGTGGTGCACTAGGTGTTGGCCCATTGGTGGGGCTAGTGGCTGGCTGTGAATCCAGCATGGTGTCACTATCAGGGCCCAAACTAGGGTCTGTGTGGCTATCGCTTAGGGGAGGTGCCCCGTCAAACGATCCGCCAAGTACGAGACGTGCAGTGCTCCGAGTGCTCTTAGGTGGCATTCCCTATATACAACATAGGGTGCAACCTATGTAAGATTTAACATAATAACACTCACTCATCCAAACATCATTCACATTCTAAATCAAAAGAAGTTTCATACATTTCATTTAACCAAAATCGTCACAATACATGAGATATAGTCTTATATGGATCATGACAGAAGATGCATGTGAGCTATTCTAACACAAGTTTAAAACACTAAACACACTACCAACCAACCAAGCCTACCAAGGCTATTACAAAAGAAAACTAGAAACAAAGCAAGCTAAAAGACGACTGCATCGTATGACTAGCCGTCCGAATCTGGTGATGGTGGAGGAGCACCCTTGTCCTGCATGCAGCACAGGAGGGTCTTAAGAGTACGAGACATCTTCTTAAATCTCTACTTCATGTAAGCCTGACTCTCTTCAAGCTTTTGTTTCAATCCAGCCTGACCTCTTGTCTCAGGGCGGCGTGGTTCTCTTCAATCTGAGCTAAGCGAGCTTCCAGGGTGGCCTGATCACGGTGATGCCCATGTGTAGCAGTAGGAGGTCCCTCATCAGAATCTTGGGCCTACTCCTCTTCTTCCTCACTCCCTCCTTCCTCACTTCCTTCTTTTGTTTCATTTTCTTCTTCCTCTTCATTGCTTTCTTCCTCTATTTCATTACTTTCTTCCTCTTCACTTTCTGTCTCGCCCCCATACTCATCGAGTCGGGCTTGACATTATCAAGGGTCGATCCCCATGTTGTTAAGCATAGTATTATTAATGAAGTGGATCGGCGTAAGCTCATCCATGTTAAGTCTGTAGCTGAACTCTCAAGCAATCTTACATATAAGTCGGCCAAATGGAAGTGAGACATCTTTCCTAATAGAGCGTATGGTCTAGATTATCTGTAGTAGGGCGAATGTAAACAGATACAGCTTGTCTCCCTGTCCAGCTCTATACAGGAAGTCCACCATCAACCGAGTGCATTTAGTACGGTTGCCCCACCTAGGATACATATTATATGTGAATATGTGGTGGAGCAGGCGAAAATCACTTTTCAATTTAGTCGATGGGAGGCAATTGCCTTGCTTCCAGTGAACCAGTCAACCACAAAGAAACCGCGTACAACGATCTCTTTCTCTCACACTCTTGAGATGGGATTCATTAGCATGCACTTCATAATGTGCAATTCCCATAATTCGAGCCATCACATCAACATTGACTATTGTTTTCCGCCTTCCCACAAAAATAGTGAACTATAGAGGCTCCAGTAGTGGATCCCGAATGTGGGCATAGAAGGCTCGGACTGTGTTCTCATACGCGTGAGACTTGCCTTCAAATATGGGACCCCACCTGGAGTCCAACAAGAGGTCCATTACCGGATATGGCCGAAATAGCCTCTCATCCACATGCGCTTCAAATACAACTCTACAGTCATGAAACTTACCATGTCTGATGCCCGTCGGTAGAACTCTCTTGAGTGAAATCTAGGGATTGAGATCTTGCTTCGTCTTTTTCTCTTGTGCGACGATTGTACTTGCTTCGATGTTCACTCCCCAAGTATAGGGTTGTGATGTAGTAATAAACTCGGTGAGACCGAGGTCGAATCCACAGGGACTGAAACCTGTACGTAATCTGAAACTAACTAGGACTAGAACTAGAATGAGATGAAATCTAAAACAAGTGTAATTTAAAGGAATAATGGTGAAAACAGTAATATAAAATTTAAGGAATTCAGAGGTAGGAATTTAGGGATTCAGAGGATTCACTTGTGGAGATCAGGGAGATCTACGGTTGTTTCATGAACTCAACTGGACTTCGTTTAATCAGGTTTTTAAGAGATTAGACAGGTGTAAATTAGAATGAATTCCATCACAAAACCATGCCCATGAGACAAAGCAAACAACAGAATAAAACCAATTCACAACCAATCTAAGTGATGTATGAATGTTACGAAGTCGTTCCGTCATCCAACCATGTCCAAGGGGCGATGGTGAACAACAGGGCGTCCTGACTTCATAATCACAAGGAAAGGAAAGAAAACACTCAAGCCATCGCAGATCTACTGTAATGTAAGTCACAATAAACCATTAAAGACTGTAAGCATTCCTTAAAATAAAACTAAATCAAAATCACTTCAACAACATGAATCCAAACCATAGAACATCCCATAACGCCACAAGCTTCACCTCTTAGCCCTGGCTAAGAGGTTTAGCCTACCATGATGCGGCTAACTCTTAAACAAGAAGCAAAATAAAAAGAAAAAGAAAAAGAAAAGAAAACTATCTTTCTCTCTCTATCTCATGTTTCCCCCCAAGTTAAAACCAAGCTTCGATCTCACATTCTCTCTCTCTTTCTTATAGGCTGATACCGTCGGCTGGAGAGCTTTCACGCACAAGAGGAAAGTGTTGGAGTCGGTGCGTTTTCGCACTTCTCTTTCGCAGCAACAACGAAAGCGGATCTGGTTTGCGCATGCCAAGCTCGGGGCCTTCAAACTCTTATTTTCCTTGCATGTTGTCCGTAAAATAAACGTCCACTGGGACGGTTTTGAATAAACTACATGATAGACGGATCAGATCGTGCATCCGATCATGTCCATGATCATGCAATCGCCCCAAAAATCGGTCAGCGTCCGGTCGCTGTAACATGATTTTCGCACTTATCACGTTGCGACGTTGGTGGGGCCCACAACTGCGTTATTTTGATGAATCCAAGTCGTCCATTGGATTTATATTGAAATTTCGGACAGGAAAGGTGGGTTTCGGAAGTTTAATGGTGTGGCCTACGAGACTTTTAACTCTGCCGTCCGTTAGATGTTTGGACAGCTGAAATCCCATCCTCTATCTTTCTTCAAATTATGCCAGCTAGGCTTGGGTAAGATGGGCCGTGGGAATCTAATGGACGGTGTGGATTACCATTTTGGATAGTGGGTGGGGCCCACAACTGCTCACCCGCAATGGTTCATGCGAACGCTGGCGGAATGAAAACGAAAACTCCGTTTTAGGAAGAAAAGGTCGGTCAAACCGACTTTGACCCGACCAAGTGGTCCGGGTGCAGATGCACTAGTGTACAGTGCACTTTGCACATGTCAATCAAGGTGGGACTCACTGTAATGCTCGTGGGAGATCTGATCTGTCCATCCCTTCTATCATATCATTTAAACCGTTGAGGCCAACTGTTAAGGCAGTTCCAGATATCAGGTGGACCCCAAATTGAAGATTAATGGGCTGATTTGTTCGTTGGCCCACTTCCCGAGATCTTCAGTGGCTGAAATTTAATATGTACGGTTAATTTATGGTTCACATCCCATGTATGAAGTCTCATGTCAATCGGATAGTGGTAACCCTATGATCTTGCATTATGGACCAGTTTCGGGCCATTTTTAACGTGAACGGCTTGATTTCCTCGGATCCCTAGCAAGTGAATTCGTTGATCTTGGTCCTCTGGAATCCATCCCTTTCCTTCGTGCTTCTTGATCGTTAAATTCACATTTTTAGTATCTTTTTCAGTCCTATGCTCACAAATACACCCTGCAGCACAAACACCATTAAAATCGGGTGTTAAACAGTATCATGCTCGTAAATTCAGGTAATAAATGGGGTTTAATATGCAATATTGGACCCTCAACATTCGGCGCCCGCTTTCTTCCTCGGTCGGGTTGGGCGGCTAGGCCTGGCTTCATCTGTGGACGCTCTTCTCTTTCCCATGAGGGAAAGGAGTGCAGAGAGCTAAAAAGATGGCAGCCACTAGCTCAAAAAGAGTCATGGAAGTGAAGAAAGCTTTATGGAGATGGGTTGATGGGTTTTGGGTTTTATGAGACACAATGGTGAACTTGTGTGCTCAAATGAGAAGAAATAGGGAGATAGAAAGTGGTAGGAGATGGGTTTTTGAGGGAAATGGTGGTGGGTGTATGTGTATTGAAGAAGAACAAGAAGAAGATGGGGTATGGAATGAAGATTTGAGAGGGAAAATGAGGTTTTTGAGGGGTTTCGAAAGCTAGGAGGGGTGAAATGGAGTGAAAATGAGGCAAAGGGGCAAAATAGAGGGCCCCACACGGATCAACGGTGCATCGCATTCAGCTCGGTGTCACCGTCCCTGGGCAGTGGCCACCCCTATCCCGGGGTGCCGAAAATGTGCGGGGGATCCCCTGGGTCCCACCGATTTTCGTGGTTTAGGCCTCCTCGTCTGTTTGAGGTGGTTTCGGGTCCCAACGAGTGCGTATTCACGATTTTTGGGTCATTTGAGTGTGGAATTTGTTGAATTATCATCCAAACTCGTCGATCGACAGTCTAAAAAGGAATCGGGATCATTTCACATTATCACAGATGCATACGGGTCACATTTCAAGGGTCAGTTTCATCTGTCGGTGAAACTTGGGATCATATGATCATTTCTATGTTTTATCGCCCCCGTCTAAGTCAAAGTACGTTAGTGTGCGTCATGTTACCATAACCCAGGTCCAGTTTCATCTAAATCATTCTCTGATATCAACTTGTAACGCCTCAAAAATTGAAGGTCGAGCAAGGCTCAACTCCCGAGTTCCAACACATCACTTATGCAACATAGATAATGATGATTGAATATTGACCATGTTAGTGCATTAAACATGAGTGGGATTAATCCAAAATAACATATCATACTCTAGGTGCAATTAAATTAAGCAAGCGGAAGACTTAAGTACTTGAATAATTATAACATGAAAGTGTTTCACCATCCGGAGTATGAATCTGTTCTAGGCTGAATATATACAAGTGTTTGTTCCAAAATTCACAAAATATCAAGATGTTATTGTCCAACTAGTCCATGTAACCTTGTAATCCCAACAAATCAAAACAAGGTCTATAGGGAACGGCCTGATAGCTGAATATAGGAGAATTCCTCCTCATCCATGAAGTCTGGCTCCGTTACGTAAGCCGCATCACAACTTGCATCTAAATCAGATTCTGGTTAGTGTTTTAAAACACCGTCCCAGAGTGGGAGTGAGTGATCAACTCAGTGGTACTATAAGGTAAAGGTTAACATGTTATCAATTCAGTTAAGCAGTAATGATAAAGCAATACAACAATCATATCCTAAGTACTCTTGTTAATGCAGGAATGATATGCGTAATGATGCATGCCCTCGCCTACACTCCCTCAGTGACATCATCTCACGTTCGTGCATAGCAAACTTCCTAAACGTGCGCTTCCTCGCCAAAGCACATGCAATATGGTGCATGGTCGTATTAGCCAAGTAATTTATTAGACTTATTCACACAGCAATTCGGGAAGCTAAGAAACCTCCATTTATATCACTCACCCAAACAATGATCCATCTAGGATCGTCAATCCTAGTTAATCACATACGATAGGCAAGTTATATGGCATCACCCCTGATGAAAAACAGTGGATAGGTAAGTTCTCGAGGTCACTACGAAGAGGCTTGTCACCTCGGCGTAGGCCTAATTTATACTCGAAGTCACTACGGAAGACTCGTCACCTAAACGTAGGCCGACAGCTCGAATACAGTGTCTCATACACCACCATATTCGGCTCACGAGTTTGGGTTGCTCACTAGTCACTACGGGGAGGCTCGTCACCCCGGCGTTAGGTCGACAACTCGACCATGGTGTCCCATACACCATCATGTCGAGCTCATGAGTCTTAGCGGATCTTGGTACCATGGTTAAACGGGCTTCACATAGGTAAGTGGTACCTTAGATTCAAGCAATAACGTCCATACTTGGTAAACACACAATAGGCCAATCGGGTTATTTGACAAGTATGATTACTACAAGCGCACATTAAATTGATCGACATGGAGTGCGTAAGCACTCCGCGTGGCCTAACCACTGTCGACAATCACCGTATGGCTCGGATTCATCGAACGTGTCTAATGTGGCGAAATGAATTCGTCCACTCAATCGGGAATCGTTACCGATTACCTGGACTATGTAGTAGTCTCAAACATACTCAAACGTAGCATGTGGATACATGTGATATTCATAATAGCATTTAACAGATAATTTAAATAAAATTCTCATTCGAGCATTTTATCGAACACATTGAACCTATTGTCATACATATGCATTTCAACCATAAATCGCGTAGTAGCGAATTACATTACATGAAAGAAACTATAACTGTAGACAAGGTAGTTGAGAATCCTATCTCAACACCCTTGTTGGAAGTAATTTATCAAACACTTTCTCATTCAAACATTTTATCAAACACTTAGACCACATAATACCATATACACAAACTAAGTTAGTTATAGCATATATTTTAGCAATTCCTTCCATAAAGGAGTTATCTTACACACAACACACATGTATTCTAGATTAATAGTCATGGCAAGCATAAATCATGATTTCACTTTTATTCAAACATTTCAACAAACACATAGAATGCATTATATGTTCACATAGTTCACACACATGCATAGTTCTTCGAATATATCGTAATTAAGATCATATAGCAGTAATCAAGTCAGACATAAATCATTGCTGACATTGAAAGCCTTGAAAACCATAACTTAAATATTTTTAGTCCGCGCCTTTCGTCTGTTTGCTCGTTACGAACTCGTTTCGTACACTACGCTTCCGTCTACAGCACAATGGCTACCTAAATCACGAAATAGGTTAGCTATTTCATCGATTCCTCTATTTAAATCCCTAAAAAAATATTAGGGTTAGGATTTCTTACCCAAATTGTATGGAATCGATGGTGTAGCGATTGGGTGGTGGAGATTCGGTACATGGAGTAGTGGGAGTGAATCCCAACAACAATCCATAGATCTCTCTCTTCTCCTCACTCTTTTCTTCTCTTTTCTCTCTTCTCTCTCCTACGGTTAGGGAATTCGTATGGAATGAGAGAGAAGTGGTTTAAGGGAATTATATAGGCCTACAACTGATGTCAATGGCCCTAGGGCCATGGTATACTTAGGTTATAGCCAAAGGGTGTCTGTTTCGGGCAAACAGAAATCATATGGAGGCCCATTTCTCACCTAAGTCATGGAGTAAATTCCTTGACAACAGATCTATGACAGGATTGTGTTGATGGTGTGATCTGACAAACAGATCGGTCATGGACCCAAATCAAATCAATGGTCGTCGTTCCTCGATCAGGGCCACAAGTATACCGACATGTGTAGGAAAATTTTCTTGATCTAAGGGTATAATTTGGTCAGAATCTGACGATCTGAAGTCTTCAATTTCGCCCGTAAGCGAATGGTCCAATTCACTTAAGTTTGAGTTCATTTTCTAAGGATATTCGCGTTTCTCACCCTCTTTGCTCAGGGCTCAAGTTGTGCATTTCTGGATACTATTTAGGCTTGGTTCCCGTGATGCTTGTCAAACCTAGTATAGTGGTCATAACCTTATAGTTTCACGGTAATCAAACTTTCGACACGCGGTCCAGGTCCGATATGGAGTTTCAATGTGCTCTAGAGAGCAACTAGGTTTTGAGATTGTTCCTAGGTTCTTAGGTAATGTTGAGTTAGCGATTCTAATGGTTTTGGGTCTTGCAGTTCGTATAGATACTAGCTCAAGATAATTCATCGATTAATTTAGTTTATTACTTAATTAATTTTTATCTAATTTCTAAAGGATTCGCTCATTAAGAATTTCTGCCTGAGGTGGTACTCGGGTCTTTGTATAGATTTTTTCGAGACGTTACACTTTCTAAGTAGGTAATATTGTCGAGAAAGTATGGTGAACGATGCCAAAAGTGAATGTAATTTGTCCCATAAATTAGGCATATACACTCCTCACCCTATCAACAACTTTATGTATAAGAGCAATAATATGAACCGTTTATAAAAAATTAGCGATAAGTATGTTAAATAGTTAAGTGATATATGTTGATGGTCCGTCTGTTATTGGACCCAATATTCTATAATATCACTTTCTATATAATAAAATGTAAGTCATAATTAACATTGAATTAAAGCACATTCACTAATAGTCCACTTGAGAAACTCAAGTCACCATTTGCTTCATGGTAAGTGAAACTCCAGAGAGACAAGCATTCATATAATATGAGTTATCATGTACTTAATATTCATAAAAGTAATACACATACAAGATCTAGACATTTCATCTATTGGGCCCGCAAAAGGTAATATTTTAAAAATACACCAACCCAATCATCCCACATAGGCCAATATAATATTTTTATGGATCTATAACTTTAGAACATTGTAGTGTGTATAAGTACATAACCCCCACAATTTAAAATCTTTATAAATGGGATCTTTTCTACATATGTACAATTTCTGAATGTCTATGTGAAAAGGTCGAGCTAAGAGTCCTAGAGGGGGGGTGAATAGGACTATGCCAAATTAAAAATTAAATGTGGAATTTAAACAAATATAACTAAAGATAGCAATTAAACAATCCCACAATGTAGAAATGAATAACAACCTCAATTGTACAAGTATTGAGAAGTTGATACAGATGTTGTTGTAAGGATAACCTTACACCAAAAACCAATGGCTTATAGTAGGACAACCTGATTCCTAGAACGGTCTGTGTATCAAAATCTTAAACCGATACAGAGGAATAAAGAATAAAATAGCAAACAAAGAAACTAAGCCATTACAACATTCTCACATTTGCATTAAAAAAATTACAACATTCTCCACAAATGCATAAAGGGAAATTATAACATCCACGCAATGTTACAATCAAATAATCACCACAAGACCAGAAGTTATAGTGGTTTGCTTGTGTGTACACCAACTGTTTAGAAAAATAGCCACACAACTACTCCACTCCTAATATCCTCGCACAATGGATATTAGCGTTCACTATGAAATAGGTTTTTCAAGGTTCTCCTAAAACCCTCACAATTGTGTCTTTCAAGCGGGCTTACATAATTCAAAAAACCCCACACTCTGAGTTTTTTGGATCACCTCAGACAACCCAAAAGAAAGAGATTTTTCTGGTTCAATCTTAAAGAAACCAAAAGAAAAGATTTACACAAATGTAAAATACTTATCTGGATATTCTCTTTTTAATGTAGCCCGGTAGAACCAAATCAAATTAGAAGTTCAACGTAGATGTTCAATGTTCACACTCACTTATGAAATGGATCTAAGTTCTAAATTGATTTTAGATTAAATCACCTTGGGCTAGCTTGATTTGATTTTGATCCCAAGAAATGGGAAAACTTCAATCCCTTCTTCAAATAAGATTGGAATGTAAGATACAAAATCAAAAGCAAAAAAACTAATTAAAGAGAATATAAAATGAGCACTAAATAGCTTAAGAATATCACAAACTTATCTCTCGAAGTGGTTTCTTGATTTTACTTGAATTCGATGAAAAAGTCTGAGAATCATGCTCTATTTATAAGTGTAAAAATCGTTCCTTCGACTGGCCTAAAGGAGAGCTTGACCGGTCGAAGGACCAACAAACTTTTGAAAAATTTGAGCGCGATAAGATCAGGTCGTTCCACGACTGGTCGAAGGGCCTGCTCGATCGGTAGTGGCCTCCACGACCGGTCAAGTCCTGTCCACAACTGGTCGTACGGGACCCATTTTAGTTACTGGACTTTGAGTCGAGCCTGCTGGACTAGTCGAGCACTGTTCACTCGACCGGTCGAGCAGTCTCCAGGACTGGTTGAGGCAATAACAAAAAATTTCAAAGATTAGTAACAAACTTAGGACTGGTTGAGGAATTTCTTAGACTGGTCAAGCCAGTATTAGGACTAGTCGAACATAGTCTAAGACTAGTTGAAAAAAAGACTATGCACTTATAAAGTGACCCAATTAAATTATGTATTCAAAATGACCTATCCTGTGGTCAATCTAGGGTCATTCATACCTTATAAGTGATATATGAACATTGAATCTTCTTTTGCTTCAGTTGATAGTTGTTCTTTGAAGTTCACGAAGCTCGATATCTTGACATATGATAAAGCTTGAACTTGAGACTTTTTGAAGCTTGAAATTGAAGTACTTGACTTGCATTTCATCTTGAACTTTGAGGTTCAAAGTAAAGACTATTGTCTTGACTTAGATGAAGCTTTGAAACCTTGAACAATTGAAGCTTGAAAGAGTGAACTATCACATGGTGTTATACTTGAACATATATATCTCTTGATCTTACATTTGAAGTTCTTGAGGTAAAGACCTTTGTTCTTGTACATGAGATGCACAGTCTTGAATATATAGATGAGCTACACAAGACACAGATTCCAAGAGGTTTTGGCACTACAAAATTTGACAATTATAGGAGCTAGAAAACATAACAGTTACAATCTCCCTCTTTGTCAAATTTGTGACAAAACACACTTCATTAAAATAAGATAAGCATTACACGCACAATAAAGAATCATGTACCATATATGCAGAAGAAAGAATTATGCATTGGTTACTCATCAATACTCTCCCCCTTACTATCACACACAAAAAAAAATGTGACCTATCCACAATTCCACATTCACAAGCATTATCTATAATTCTACATTTCACAAGCATGATAAAATTCTCCCCCTTTTTGTCACAAAATGACAAAGGAAAGAAATAATAAATGATCATGAAAGTAGATAAATAAGGAAGTAAATAAAAGAGTAATGAAAAAGAAATGCATATAAGATCAAGATTACCAAGTAACTAAAACTATAAGAAAGCATGTTCAAGCATGTCCAAGCCCATAAAACAAGAAAAAGTCAAGTATCTTCAAAGTTATTACAAATCACATGATCAAATACTAATCTGAACTCGATAAAGGAGCAGGTATGGTGGGATCAATCTGATGAAGTCCCTTGTTAATGCGCTTTAGATACTTGCACATATATTTAAATTACAAGTCATGGGACACATTCATATTTTCAACCTTCTCCTCAAGAGAGCGCAAACGTGCATCAAAGTCAGATGGCTGATAATCAGGATCATCTGCTGAATCGGATTCGATTTCGTCAAAAATATCATCCATATTGATGTCATCTAGAGGCAAATCACCCTCCTCTTTATTTGCGGCACCAGCTTCACCAGCACCCACATTAACTTGGCCTAGGGCCAACTTCAAATTTATCTTGTTAATATTGGAGTTGTTGAAGGTTAAGTGGTGAATGGAAGCTTCTCCAATAGGCATAGCCACTAAACTATGGGTGGCCAACACAGTCATAAGATAAGCAAAGGGAATGTCACTGTGTCCAGGATGGAGATAGAATTGAATGATGCAATGACAAATTAGAGAAGGAAGACATACAGAGGTTCTAGAAATGATGGAATGAAAAATACGAGCCATGAACGTAGCAAGTTCGGTTTTGTTACCAGAACGAGGATAAACATTTGAAATGAAAATCCTGTGAAGGATTCTGTATCTGGGTAACAAAAACTTGGAGACAAGCACATTTCCAGTAGTATTTCATTCCGCATCTATATTGCATAAATCTCTAGTGAGCAATCGCTTCTTAGTTTCAGATGGTTTTGCTACTAGAGAACTAATGGGAATACCTTCGTTATTGACAGGTATATCCATTAATCCAGAGATAAGATGATGGTCCACATCAATTGGACCTTCTCTGATCGCAATAGTAAATGCCAGATTTTTAGTAGAAAAATCAGTAATGCAAGCATACATAGCCTGCGCAATAGAACGGTATGCCGGCCCACCCCAATGTAATATGTTATCCCATCGTACAATTTGAAGGAGAGGAAGGATATCAAACGGAGCCAAATGATCAACATTAATGGGCCATTCTACTATAATATTGCATAATCGAATATCCTGCACATAAGTGGGATCATCTTCGGGTGACCGAAGGTGGCGCACTGTAATAGGAGTTGACCAAGATGAAGAGGGACCACGATATCCTTTCTTCTTGGTTCTACCTTCCATTTGTAACAAGGAGATCAAGCAATAAAGAAATTGTAAAAGATGGAAAATGGGTTTCTAGAAGATCAGATTTTTTAGTAGAAAAGCCCAAAAACCAACATAAAACATTAAATAAACTTCACAAATAAAGAAAATGAAGTGCAATGGACTAGAATCTATAAGAAAATCGAAAACAACACACTAACCACAGAGGAATCGAAGATGGGTTCGACCGGTTGACGTTGGGCTCGTTGGAGAAGACAACCCAAATGAGAAAAAAGTGATTTTTTCCCCAAATAAAGCACGAAACCCGCGGTTCACGGCTGATCGAGTACATGCTCGACCGGTCGTGCCACGACTGGTCGAGTATGTACTCGACTAGTCGTGCACAGCCCAAAATGTGTAATTTTTCATAAAATTTAAATTTTAAACATTTAAAATAACAAATATATACATTATGATACAGAAATACATGAATTAACAATTCATATTACACATACCAAGATCAAATTTCAATTTAGCAAACCTGCTTTTGTCGAGCGGTTTTGTGAATATGTCAACAAGTTAAGTCTCGGTAGGAATATATTCCAAAGAAATTGTCTTTTCTTTCACTAATTCACAAATGTAGTGATATCTAATGTCAATGTGCTTGGTTCATGTAACACCCCGCATTTTTCAGTATTCGGGTGTTGCCATGTACTCTAAATTAATATAAATTACAAAATTTATAACACCTGAAAATAAAATATGCTAGAAAGGGTTACAATGAATAACATATTCCAAACAATTTAACCACTTATATGAGATTAAAACATAACACATATAACCCTACAAATAATGTACAAATGATATATACATAAATCTTTACTTGCTAACATTCGTATAGTTTACATGATAATAACCTGTGATGTTATAAAATGTATAAATAATAATAATAATAACAAATAAAATATAAAATCATGAGGCAGATAGTCCTAGTAACCTACAGATCGGGACCCACCACGAAAGATACATGCATATGTGGAAATAATAATAAAGATATTAAAGTGAGATAATCTATAATAATAATAATAGTAATAAAATGAATATTATTATTAGCATTTGGATTAGCGACACATTGTGAAGGTCTTAAACACACCCATAGCCCCTTTAATACCTTTGTACTGTCAATGGTAAGTATGGATCAAATCTGACCATTGAAACAATGAAAATCCACGATTTAGGGATCTATAACTACATGCATGGCCCACCTAAGCGTTAGATCTGTTGTGCCTTGGGTCAAATGACCCAGTTTGGCCTAAGGAGCCTTATGAATGGTGTAGATTTATCACATACACCATGGTGGACCCCACTCGATGGGCCGCATGTGCATAGTTGGTGCACACCTGCCGTGCACCAGATGCCCCAGGTCGATCAGATGCCTCTGACCCGTGCCTAGCCAAAAGAGGCAAAGACGTCTCCTGTTTTTCCGCCAGCGTCCGTTTTAAAATGGACGGAAGTTGCTACACTCAGTGGCCCACCATCACACCCCACATACATGATCCAAACCGTTCATCTGAAGGAGAGGCATCGACTTACCAAAACCCTTCTTGTTTCACACAACAGAGCACATGTGTGGGGACACAATTATGGGCTTAACGGAGCTGTGTGTGTGGATTTTACCGAAAGAGGAAACCTTATCTTGTTGTTGCCCGACTGGCAATCCGAGCGCGTTCTCTCATTCATTTGCAACCGTCAGATACAAGGAATCTCAGCCGTCCACTCGTTTAGGGCGTTCCAAGCAAAACTGGGGTCGGTTTCGGTTTCACCCACAGTTTTGAGAGACGGTTTCGGGCAGATTAAATCCCGACCATTTGGGTTCCATCCAACGGTCCAGGTGAGACTAGGGTTTCCCATATGAAGGAGAGGATCAGACGACAACAGGGGATTCCAGTCCGTTTCTTGTGGTGGCTCGAAAATGGATCGTTTCCTCCCACTCACAAACCCACCACCCAAAACTCTCCCAAGCTTTGGAAATCATTGTTTACAAGCTTCCTAGGGTCCATTGGGACAGTCTGGAAGGAGCAGATTGGAGGCAGAAGTCTTATTTTCAAAAACACCATTAATGGCCATCATCTTCCTCGCCTTCTCCAAACCAAGCCAGATTCAGTTCAGGGCCTTTTTCGGGCTCTCAATGACTGGTGGTGCCCCTGGTGTGAAGAAAGAAAAGAGAGAGATGAGTAGTAGGGAGAGAGAAGCTGAGAAATGAAAGAAAGAAAGAGAAAGAAGAAGAAGGCGGGGAGGTGTGGCTTTGCACCACGCCACCTCGACTCGACTCACTGCCGGGTTAAGCCTGCTGGACATCCATTGCTGGACGTTCCAGCACATGAGGAGAAACAGAGAGGAAAGAAAGAAAGGAGAAGAAGGAGTGAGAGAGAGGGAGACTGCACACGGCAGCAACCACTTGAACCGAGCCGACTCAGCTGCCGTCGCAGGCAGCCCAGGTAATGCCCTGCCCCTGACCCTTCCGTTTCTGGGACCACTACCGTCCTCCAAGCCGTGAGCTGAGCTGAAATAGGTGTTCAGCTAGCCCACAGTCTGGGCTGAAAACGTTGCTCGGTCGGGCCGAGAACGGCTCCCAAACCGGTAGTGTAAATGGGCTGGAGAAAGCCTCACCCAGGTCGTGGAAATTTTGGACTGAAACCAGTCCTTTAGTGGGCCGAAATCAGGCCATGAATGGGCTGAGAAGTGGGCCTTATTTGGGTTGTGCAATGAGCTGACACATGACCTTCACATGGGCCAGAAAACTGGGCTAAGTTGTGGGCCAAATGCAATCTAAGCCTGATCTCAGCCGCACCACACCAGGGCTGTGGGCCCTGAACATTCCAGAAGAGTGGGCCTCACTCCCATCGGTGGACCACCCCATCCTCATTCAACTGGTCGTCGTCACCTTCAATGGTGTGCATGACACCTGTATGTTAATCCAACCATCAAAATCATGGGGCCCTTTTAAACCTACACTAGACTCATTGTAAGTTTTACCATAATTACCATTATTAGGAATTCTTGTATTAGAAATGTATGGCCTTTAGTAAATTATCTATACTGATATCACATATTACATATGTAGACTATTGTTACTAAATATTAATGTTTTATTTTATCTATTATCTTAAGGGTAGAGCATTTTATGTATTTTCATCACAATGATTATTAGTGTCATGTTGGCTAATATTGGGTATATTATTAATATTACTGGTTGTTTTGAAATCATTAGTATAATCCTTGTTAACATGAGTATTGGTATTAATCCTTGTTATATTATTACATGCACTATCTAAGAAATTATTAGACATTATAAGAATGATAGGTAATATCGGTATATCTACATACGAGCTTGCGAACCATCATTTTTAAATTGATGGGTTAGTACTCCTATTATGAATATTATTTAATCCACTATACAATAATAATAATATTATTACTAATATTAATATTAACAATTTAGGATTCAATTCCTAGAATCTAAACTTAAGACTAAAACCTAGGTAGTGCGTAAAACTTAGACCTAATTGTACAAATATTTGATTTGTGGTAGGATATAAATTCTAAGGGTTCAAGCACTTAGCGAAACTAGAAGGCGATTCGGTTCATCAGGTGATGATTCTTCCCCTTGAGCTTTCCATCTTCTCATTAGCTTAAGTTATAGTTTTTATTTAAATTCATAATTGATATCTCTCTTTATAATCACATGTGTTAGCTGGTGGAAATTGAATTGCTGTAATACATGCTTTATGATTATCCTGTATAATTGTTCATGCTTGAGGATTATTTGTGGATTGCTTACGGAACTTAAACTAGTACATTAGTGGGAAACCCCCACCTATAAATGTACACCCATACTTGGGATGTAACCCGACTGGTTGTGATTAAAATGGACATTCGTCTTAGTGGTTATTGAGTGGTGGTCTAAATGGATCATTGATGGAGACCTACCATCCAGGGTTGTTGTGTCCAATGGTTTTCAAGGATGGTCTTTTATCACATGGTTTTGATGCTCGCCCTATGAGGCCTATTTTGATAATTGCCCTATGCGGCTTGTTTTGATATCGCCCTATGTGGCTTTGTTCTAGTATTTTCCTTATGTGGGTTCGATGTTTTACACCGTGTAGCCATGCGATGGTAAGCCCTATATATATCGTAATATGATTGGCCACTAGTCAATGGGGTACCATTAAACATCATAAGGTGGTAGTCTCATAAGCCGGGGATGGTGGTATGGGACACTATGCCCGAGCTGTCGGCCTACACTGGGCCATGTGCTCCCCGTAGTGACTTTTGAGCTTATCTAAATTGGCTGGTTGTAAATGGACTAATAATAACTTGACTAATCATGCATACATGGCACGTATTGTTCCGACTTGATGATATTTCCCAGGTTCGATGATTGCATGGGTGACGGCCCACTGTCCGCACAGATGAGCATCCCCGGGGCGATGATTGCATTCACACATCCATGCATCTAATAAGACTGCATTTACTCTGTTTTGATTGTCTGGATGTTTTATAACTATGCTTACCTAATGCGGCGGTGTGTAATCTTGAAAAAAATTCACACTGAGTTGGCCACTCATCCATCAAATATACAACCGTACAGGTAGTACAGGTGACTTTAGTGATATGCATGTTCAGACTTGATGAGGAGCAGGGTACGATCGCCAGGGACGCATGACTGTAGTTGCCTGGAGGAGCTGCGTGATCTTGCGGCTTATATTTATATGCTTTCTTCTATTCTTCATGTATTAAGTTCTTATAAAACTTGTGCTTGTTAAATTCGGAGACATTGGTTTGTATAAGTCATTATGAGCAGCTTCTTGTATATTTGATTAATAATGAAATTTTCCTTTATGTCAATTTGTCCACACTATGATCATCTCCTTACTCTGATGAATGAAGAAAAAAAAATGTACACTCAAATTCGACCATCCTTTAGGGTTAACACTCGGGTTTTTGGGACACGGGTCATATACTCGGGTCCTGAAGATTCGGGGTGTTACAGTTCATGAATGCCGGATTGGATTTTTGGAAATATTAATTGCGCTTGAAATATCACAATATAAAACCATATTATCTTGCACAATTCCTTAATCACTTAACATTCTTTTCATCCACACAAGCTGAGTACATGCATTACCTACTGCAATGTATTCAGCCTCAGCAGTTAAGAGCAATACGGAACTTTGTTTCTTACTTTACCAAGAAACTAAACAGTTCCCTACATAGAAACAACCACCACTGGTTGATTTTCTGTCATCAATGTTACCAGCCCAATCGGCATCCGTGTAACCAGCTAATTGCACACAAGTATCATGTGGATACCAGAGACCAAGATTTGCTAAACTAGTGACATATCGCATAATCTGCTTAACAGCAATTAAATGTGACTCTTTAGGATCAGATTGATATCTAGCGCATATTCCTACGCTAAATGCAATATCAAGTCGGCCCGTAGTTAAATCAAGCAAACTTCCTATTATACTGCGATATAGCTTAGGATCCACACTCTTACCTGTAGAGTCTTTTGAGAGTTTTAAAGTAGTACTCATTAGAGTATCAAAATTTTTTCCACTTTCAAATCCGAACTTTTTAACTAAGTTCAGAGCATATTTAGTTTGAGGGATAAAGAAACCATCAGGTAACTATTTTACTTACAACCCTAGGAAATAATTCAATTCTCCAACCATGCTCATTTCGAACTTAGACTTCATAAGATCTGCAAACTCAACAGTCATGTTAGCATAGATAAATCCATAGATAATATCGTCAACATAAATTTGCACTATCAAAATGTGATCATTATGTTTCTTTACAAACAATGTTTTATCAACACTTCCCATTATAAAGTTATGACTTAGTAGAAACTTAGTCAACTTTTCATACCATGCCCTGGGAGCTTGTTTCAAACGTAGAGTGCCTTTTTCAGGCGGTAGACATAATCAACATTCTTAGGGTCTTCAAAACCCGTTGGTTGTTCAACATACACTTCCTCATGCAAATCGCCATTTAAGAATGCACTCTTTACATCCATTTGATATATTTTAAATTTTCTAAAGCACGTAATGGATATAAATAGTCTGATTGATTCAAGACGAGCTACTGGGGTAAAGGTCTCATCATAATCGATGCCTTCAATTTGAGTGTACCCTTGTACAACCAGCCTAGCCTTGTTTTTAATAATATTGCCAAGTTCAACAAACTTATTTTTGAAAATCCATTTTGAAACTAAGTACCAAACATCATTTCTAACAAATTGATTGAGCTCTTCTTGCATCGCAACAATCCAGTTTCGTCAGCAAGAGCTTCTTTTACGTTAGCCGGTTCTATCTGAGATGTAAAACACACGTAATTACACATATCTTTAAGTTATTTACGAGTGCACACACCAATGAGAGGGTTTCCAAGAATCTGATCAGTTGGATGGTCTTTAATAGCCCTTAGTTCAGAGTTATTTTGACTTGATGAAGTATCCAGTTTATCAATTAGAAGAACTTCATCATTTTCTGAACTTGAGACAGGTGTATTCAAGTGATCGTCAATAACCACATTAATGGACTCTTGAATTACACCGGTCCTCTTATTAAGAACTCGATACGCTCGACTATTCAGAGCATACCCTAAAAATATCCCTTCATCACTTTTGGTATCAAACTTACCCAGATTTTCTCGATCACGTAAAGTGTAGCACTTGCTGCAAAAACGTCAAAAGTATTTTACAGTAGGCTTCTTATCAAACCACATTTCATAAGCTTCATACTATTTAACATTACATTTGTCATTTCTTGAAGCACTTTATTTTTTCTTTCTACTATACCATTTTATTATGGTGTTTTGGATGAAAAAAATTCATGTGATATTCCCTGATCACAGTAAAATTTCTCAAAACTGCTATTCTCAATTTATGATCCATGATCACTACGAATCTTACAGACTTGAGATCCTTTTTCCGTTTGGATACGTATAAGTACCATTTTTACTTCATCGAGAGTTTCTGATTTTTCCCTTAAGAAGACTACCCATGTATATCTGGTAAAGTCATCAACAATTAGCAGAATATACTTCTTGCCACCTCGACTCTCCATTCTGGTTGGTCCGATAAGATCCATGTGGAGAAGTTCGAGTGGTTTAGATGTGGTATTGGAGTTTACCTTTTTTGAGTACTCCCGGTTTGTTTGTCAATCTGGCATTCACCACATATTTTGTCTACTTTTTATATTTTGGGTAAACCTCTTACTAACTCTCTTTTACTCAATATATACAAGTTGTGGTAATGTACATGTTCGAAACGTTTATGCCATAATTCAATTTCATCAGTATGGACCATGTAACACAATAGATTAGATGAGCTTAAATCACTCATAATGTAGCAGTTTTCAAAAGTTCTACGGCCAATTAATATTACAGAACTATTTTTATTTAGAATTTCACAACCTTAGTAAATTTTACACTATATTTGAGAGATGCTTAATAAATTGTGTTTTAATCCTTCAACATAAAAGACATTCTCAAACAGAGGGAGGTTAAAGAGTTGAACCGTACCTTGGCCAATAATTTTACAGTTGCTACCATCACCGAATGTGACTGAACCATCAGTCATATCTTTAAGATTGGTGAACAGACCTTTGTCACAAGTCATGTGTCTGGAGCATCCACTGTCTAGATACCACTTTGAATGGCTCGAAGCTTTGAAGGCAGTGTGGGCAACCAAGCACGTAACCTTAGGGACCCATTTCATTACTGTTTTGGGTTTGGTAGTGATCACTTCCCAAGTGCAGGGTTGTGATATAGTAATAAACTCGGTGAGACCGAGGTCAAATCCCAAGGGATTGATACCTGTACACTATCTGAAACTAAGTAGAACTAGAACTAGACTAAGATGTAATCTAAATCAAGCAAATATGAGGGAATAATTGTGAATAGATTAATTAAAAACTAATAAAAATAAAGGTGAGAACTAAGGTGCCAAGGATCCACTTGTAGCAATTGGGAAGTTACCTTGTATTGATTCAAGGACACAACTGGAATCAGAGTCTAATCTTATCCAGTTAGTAAGAAGAGATTTGTCAGACCTCTGAATGTCTCATGGATCTAATCATCAATAGATATGATTGGTGTAGATTTGAAAGTGATCCCGTCACCTAACCATGCCCAGGAGACTATGGCAAACAACAGCAATTTACCAAACCCACAGTCAATCACAAGAGAATTGTGAAAGTTAGGAAGGGTTCTATCACCCAACCATGCCCAGGAGACAGTGGTGAACAACAGGGCCTCCTAAGTTCACAATCTCACAATGAAAAGGACATACTCAAAGCTATTGCAGATCTACTGTAATTTGAGTCACAATAAACTATTAAAAACTAAAAATATTCCTTAATAATCAGGAGTCCATAAGCATTCAATAATCATGAATCAAAGTAAAACTACCATCCTAATCACGCTACAAGCTTCACCTCTTAGCCCTAGCTAAGAGGTTTAGCCCAACATGATTGGACTAATACTCAAAAGAAAAGAAAAATAAAACAAAACGAAAAACCAACTCTCTTGTGCACGTTCCAGCAGTCCACGCCGAGCCCCCCTTTTCTTCCCATTCTCTCCCTCTTTTATAGAAGCTTGGAGTCGGTGTTGTGTTTGAAACAGGAGTGAGCCGTTGCGAAGAGTTTCCGCACTGCGTATATAGCTGGATTGCGTAGCTGACGCAAGCTGCTGCGCTGCAATGCTTAGTGGGCCCCATAGTGTTGTCGACGAAGAAATTCATGCCTTCCATTGGTTTCTCCTCGAAAAATCAGTGGGACTTGATTGTTTTTAGATCAGGTTCGTGGTGGCCCACGAATTATTTCAATTCACCGTCAGTCTTCCGTTTGGACAGTCGACATCCGACTAACGTTGTCTCATGCAATTCCTCCACCTAGGCAAGTAAGATAGAACCCATGGGCTCCTGATGAACGGTCCCAATTAGGCCGATGGGCCCTAATGGTGGCCCACTGAGATCAACCGCAGGCTCTGCTGTGAAACAGAGCCTGCGCAAACGTTGCGCTATGATGGTCGGTGGGTCATGATTGACTTCTAATGGGAAATCCACTCCATCCATTAGAATCACAACAAAAAACCATTAAGAGATGAATGGTTTTGGATCGAGTTAGGTGTGGCCCATTGAATTTTAAACTTATCGCCCATCTTACGTTGAACA
Source organism: Magnolia changhungtana (assembly GCA_030180095.1). Taxonomy (NCBI): domain Eukaryota; kingdom Viridiplantae; phylum Streptophyta; class Magnoliopsida; order Magnoliales; family Magnoliaceae; genus Magnolia; species Magnolia changhungtana. The sequence goes on from JASAUF010000596.1 coordinate 1,695,304, forward strand.
ACAGTCCACGTGCGTACACGTGCACGAGGCCGAAAGGACACCTAGGAGTGGGTTATTCCCTACCTCTGGACTCAATGGACTGTTCAGATCAGTCAGAAGGGTTACGAGTGGGGCCCACTACTCAGAAACGGACGGACAGCATCCGTCCGCTGTCTCCGTGTGGGAGATGGCGCGGGTCAGCCCGGCTTTAACCGAGCTGATCGTCTGGTGCGACGCGATCACGTGTACTCCATGTACATGTGCTATACATGCGGGTTCCACTGTGAAGTTTGTGAGAAATCCGATCCAGCCATCCTTTTTCTCATCTTATTTAAGGCATTGAGTCCAAATTTGAAGCATATCTAGGGATCAGGTGGGCCCCACTTAAGAATTTAAGGGACTGATCTGTCTATTTGGTCACTTCCAGAGGGATCCACTAGCTGAAATTTGACGTGTACGGTTAATTTATGGCCCTCAGGCCATATCTGAATTTTTTAGCCGAACGGATGGTGGGAACCCTGTGATCTTGTATTCTGGATGTCTTTTAAGTTTCTTTAATGTGAACGGCTTGACTTTCTCAGATCCCTGGCGTGTAAACTCTTCAATCTCAGCCCTCTGTAGTCCCGTCCATTGCCTTGGTGATTCCTGAGCGTTAAATCCATGCTTTTAACATCCTTTTCGGTCCAGGCTCGTAAATACACCTTGCATCACAAACACGATTAAATCAGGTCATTTAGACGGTATCATGCTTGTAAATCCAGGCAATAACTGGGGTCTACTATGCAATATTTGACCCTCAACACAACCCCCAACCAGTATTTTGCTAGTCCCGAGTAAAGTATGTGAAAAATAAGTTGAGAACTACAGGGCAATTTTTATGAAACCGAGTGATATTTTGAAAAACGATTTATATACGAGAAATCTAAGATTCATGAATGTTGGGCATTATTTTCTCCTGGACTCAAGCACACTGTAGATTCATATTGAACTCAAAGTAGTAGTCCATCAATTAGAAAAATTCTAAACATTAGGATCCATGAATGTATAGTGTAATCTCAGCTTATCAACATTAAGATTCAATTCGTTATTTTATGATATCATTGGTAATCAACAAAAACATTCAGGACACCCAAACTTAAACTAAAATGAGCCTCATATATCATTCTTTTTCTTTCTTTCAGCTTTTGATTTTTCTATTCAGAGTAACACCATGGAGGGGAATCAAGTCCTTACCTATAGGGAGCAAACCTATGGTAAAGACTAGTCACCCAATAATTTTTTAATGTTAATCTTAGGGAATCAAGTCCTCACCTATAGGGAGCAAACCTATGGTGTAGACCATTCACCAAATCCTTTCGATTTCTCAAGTTGGTTCCTTTCAAGCTTAGTGATCACCAAGTTAATCCTTCAATATCGAACTGAAACCTTAATGTGTAAGCGAGATGTGACATGTGAAGTCATGACTTAATCAATGTTTACAACTTCTAATTCTGGATTAACAATTCAAACTTAACTGTGAAATCTAACAGATACTGAATCCAAGAGTCATAAATCACATATGTTAAAATTCTAAGTGCCCTAGATGGCTGTCAAAATCACTTCAAATTCACAAGAAATTCCAGAAAAATTAAAAATTTTCACAATTTTCACAATACTGATTAGGTAACCTAATCTCCCACCCCCAACCTAAAATCTACATTGTCCTCAATGTAAAAGATATGAGCATGCAATGCACATGGGACAACTCAAGTAAAGGAAAAAGTGATGGAAAGATAGTACCTGGATAATGAATCGAGAGAAAGACATTCCAAGAGATATAGCAGTATGAAAGCCAATCAGCACGAGAGTGAAGACATGAAAGCAAACTATCCTAATACAATGCAGGAAGCAAACTAACCTAATGGCATAAAACCATCTAACCTAGAATAGCATAAAGCAAACTACCCTAGTCCTATGAAAGCAGGGAAAAACTACTCGATCATGCCGCAAGGTTCCTCTTCCGGCCAATATCGTGATAAATTTCTCAGTAGATTTCTCAACAAGATCATCTAAAATCCCTTTTTTGCAATAGGCTTGGATGCCCTGGAGCTTGACTTTCCAGAGAAACTTATGTACCTCATTAAAAATTCTCCGTTGAATTATTAAGGCATCCAGAGTATATACGATTCACCTGTAACAAAGTAAGTTTCAAAGTTAGTATCCCATGGTGAATCAAAGACTACATATAGATGAAATTCAGAAAAATTCTCAGAAAGTGATGTAGTCTCGACACATTCTGAAGTAGCAGACTTCAGTTCAATTTTCAGCTCCTCCTCCCTTAATGGTAAACACTGAGGATCTAGGGAGGGAGGGGCTTCAGAGTAAGGGTTCTCTCAGTCTGTGATGACTACCGAGATGTTGTCTTGCAAAGCATTCACTATGTCTCTTATCATGGGATCGTTTGAATCTACAAAGTGAGCCAAGCAATCATCCAAAGTGTTGAAAAATTCATCTGAGAGTGATTCATTGAAGTTTGCGATGCGCTGCCCAAGGAATCCATCGTCTTTAAAGGTAAACGGAGGTGTGCTCTCTTACTCCAGCCCTGCATAGACAGATTGAGGGTCAGTATACGAAGCATTGATGTGTGAACTCTGTTCATTGATACTACTCAGAAGAGGCATTAAATCGTCAAAATTCAACAGTTCAGATGGTGGCCTCAACTGGGTGGTTTCAAATTCCAGAGTCATATCGAGTAACTCGTTCATCTCTTGAATCATATCATCATGTAATTCAAGGAAGTGGTCCAAACATGTCTCCCAAGAGATAGAAGGGTTGGTTGTAAGGAGCTCATCCACTTTTAAATCAGATATGTCAGGTGAGTGAAGTAATTCATTATGACCGCTCTCTTCGTGCACTTCTTGATTATTGACCTGGACCAAACTTGAGATTAATTCCAGGAGAACTGGGGTTGCGCATTCATGATCATCATCCCAATACTCATCATATTCTAGTTCAATGTAGTGCACATTTGGGATGGGATCACCTTCTTCACATTCTATTCCCAAATTGGGTTGAAGTTCATATAAACTAACCTCTTCCTCATCATTAAAATCTAGTGTATGCTGTGAGTGAAGTATATCATCATCATTATATTTGAAAGACACCCATGTATCTCTACCATTCTTTTGAACAGTCATCGAGATCGACTCATCGGGGAATTGAACCGTATGCTTATTAATGGACTCCAACTCCTCATTTGCAATCCCAGAGTTCTTTAAAAACGAGTGTGGATCTCTTTCCTCGCATTGTATTTCTGGATTGGATTGTAGTTGGGATGAGCGAGCCTTCTCTACCTTATCAAGGCACGAATTAAGCGCTTCCGATTTTCTAATTTCTGCGAGACAGGCTATGCTATGCTGAATTGAATCCTGTTGGATCTCAAAGGTAGGGGATCCATGAGAATAATCGTTATAACACATTGTCGGTTCATTTCCCTAATTTTGATGTTTCCACTGGTTATAGTCATACTGATCATACATGGGAGAATATGATGATTGATAATAATCCTCATTCCCATAATTACGATCGTATATGGCCTTATTAACAGATGGAACATAACGTTCTAGTCGGTTCTCAATGTCTGTTCTCGATGGAGAAAAATCTTGAGGTATACGTTGAATTTCATAATCCTCAGGCATTCCCCAATATCTCCTATCCATCTCAGCATATGCACGTACCCACACTTCTATGGTAGACCCCTAACTTTGAGTCTAATCCTAAAAAAAATAAAAGAAAAATTTCGACAGTAGTACAGAAAGTAAGAGGAGAAGTTAGAAAGATGTTACCACATTAGAAGTTCCTATGTTAAGATCTTGCAAAAGAAAACAAAAGAAATTAGTTTCTAAAAGATAAAATCTAATATAAAGAATAGAGAAAGTAAAGAAATTAGGACAAAGTTACCAATTAAGAAGATCTAATAAAATCCTACAAAGCAGGAAAGTAAGTTAGTTTCTAAAAATCAATTAGAACGAAAACCCTAAAACTAAAGTTAGTAAAAATCCTAATCTTAACTAATTTTAAAACCAATTAATTTCAGAAAACGTAACCGCCAGTCTCCGGCAACGGTGCCAAAAACTTGATCACTCCCCAAGTGTAGGGTTGTGATGTAGTAATAAACTCGGTGAGACCGAGGTCGAATCCCAAGGGACTGATACCTGTACGCTCTCTAAAACTAAGTATAACTAGAACTAGACTAAGATGTAATCTAAATCAAGCGAATATGAGGGAATAATTGTGAATAGATAATTAAAAACTAATAAAAATAAAGGTGAGAACTAGGGTGCCAAGGATCCACTTGTAGCAATTGGGAAGTTACCTTGTATTGATTCAAGGACACAACTGGAATCAGAGTCCTATCCTATCCAGTTAGTAAGAAGAGATTTGTCAGACCTCTGAATGTCTCATGGATCTAATCATCAACAGATATGATTGGTGTAGATTTGAAAGTGATCCCGTCACCTAACCATGCCCAGGAGACTATGGCAAACAACAGCAATTTACCAAACCCACAGTCAATCACAAGAGAATTGTGAAAGTTAGGAAGGGTTCCATCACCCAACCATGCCCAGGAGATAATGGTGAACAACAGGGCCTACTAAGTTCACAATCTCACAATGAAAAGGACATACTCAAAGCTATTGCAGATCTACTGTAATTTGAGTCACAATAAACGATTATAAACTAAAAATATTCCTTAATAATCAAGAGTCCATAAACATTCAATAATTATGAATCAAAGAAAAACTACCTTCCTAATCACGCTACAAGCTTCACCTCTTAGCCCTAGCTAAGAGGTTTAGCCTAACATGATTGGACTAATACTCAAAAGAAAAGAAAAACAAAACAAAACGAAAAATCAACTCTCTTGTGCACGTTCCAGCAGTCCACGCCGATCCCCCCTTTTCTTCCCATTCTCTCCCTCTTTTATAGAAGCTTAGAGTCGGTGCTGTGTTTGAAACAGGAGTGAGTCATTGCGAAGAGTTTCTGCACTGCGTATACTGATGGATTGTAATGGCCGCAATTGCCGCTACTGCAATGCTTGGTGGGCCCCATAGTGTTGTCGACGAAGAAATTCATGCCTTCCATTGGTTTCTCCTCAAAAAACCAGTGGGACTTGATTGTTTTTAGATCAGGTTCGTGGTGGCCCACGAATTATTTCAATTCACCATCAGTCTTCCGTTTGGACAGTCGACATCCGACTAACGTTGTCTCATGCAATTCCTCCACCTAGGCAAGTAAGATAGAACCCGTGGGCTCCTGATGAACGGTCCCAATTAAGCCGATGGGCCCTAATGGTGGCCCACTGAGATCAACCGCAGGCTCTGCTGCGAAACAGAGCCCGCGCAGATGTTGCGCTGTGATGGTCGGTGGGTCATGATTGAATTCTAATGGGAAATCCACTCCATCCATTAGAATCACAACAAAAAACCATTAAGAGATGGATGGTTTTGGATCGAGTTAGGTGTGGCCCGTTGAATTTTAAACTTATCGTCCATCTTACGTTGAACAACAGTCCACGTGCGTACACATGCACGAAGCCGAAAGGACACCTAGGAGTGGGTTATTCCCTACCTCTGGACTCAATGGACAGTTCAGATCAGTCAGAAGGTTTACGAGTGGGGCCTACTACTCAAAAATGGATGGACAATGTCCGTCCGCTGTCAACGTGTGGGAGATGGCGCGGGTCTGACCATCTGGTGCGGCGCGGTCACATGTACTCCATGTACACATGCTGTACATGCGGGTTCCACTGTGATGTTCGTGAGAAATCCGATCCAACCATCCTTTTTCTCATCTTATTTAAGGTGTTGAATCCAAATTTGAAGCATATCTAGAGATTAAGTGGGCCCCACTTAAGGATTTAAGGGACTGATCTATCCGTTGGGTCACTTCCAAAGGGATCCACTAGCTAAAATTCGATGTGTACGGTTAGTTTATGGCCCTCAGACCATATCTAAATTTTTTAGCCGAACGGATGGTGGGAACCCTTTGATCTTGCATTCTAGACGTCTTTTAAGCTTCTTTAATGTGAACGGCTTGACTTTCTCAGATCCCTGGCATGTAAACTCTTCAATCTCAGCCCTTTATAGTCTCGTCCATTGCCTTGGTGATTCCTGAGCATCAAATCCATGCTTTTAACATCCTTTTCGGTCCAGGCTCATAAATACACCTTGCATCACAAACACAATTAAATTAGGCCATTTAGATGGTATCATGCTTGTAAATCCAGGCAATAACTGGGGTCTAATATGCAATATTTGACCCTCAACAAGTAGTAGAGTTGATCTTCTTATACTTGTAATTGTTATAAGACCGACCCACTGAGTTAGATTTTAAGAGCTACGTAAGTAAATCAACAATTTTCTCAGCTAAAGGATTATGATTCTGATTTTATAGTTGAAATAGTTGCTTTTAGGTTTTAAGCTTTGAAAAGTCTTAGCATTTTTAGAATAATTTTGATTTAGACTTTTTCCTTTTAAGTTAGAAGACTCCCCTTTCACAAATGTGAGTTGAGTATTCTTATGTTTGGGAAGAATACTTTTGTCATAGCCCAATCCAGATCGATCGCCACATTTTCTGGATCCAGATAAGAGTTTTTCTAACTTAAGATTACCTTGGGCATACCTCCATGTGTCTTTTAAACTCAAAAGTGAAGAGACTTCAAGTTTTAGCTTTTCATTTTCAGATTTTAAGTTTTCAACTTGGGAGGTTTTGAAATCTAAGTCGCACTTAGTTTTTTTTAAACAATCTGAAATGTGAGATTTTTCTAAAACAAGATTATCAAAATTTTCTTTAAGTTTTGAAAACTTTTCTTTGTGAAGTTTTAGTTTTACAGCAATTTTGCAACTTTCGTTGTATAGAGTATTATAAGCATCTTGAAGATCTTCTTCATTTTCATGGTCACTATTCAGATTTTCTTCACTGGTTGAATCATCATTATCTGAAAAAGTGAACTTGGCTAGAGTCATAAGGGCTTTAACATTATTACCCAACTCGATTTCAAAATCTTCTAACTCAGAAGAGGCTTTAGAGCGGGAAGATTCATCCCAAGTAGCCAACATACCTTTCTTTTTAGGTTTGTCCTTTTTAGGACACTTGTTTGTTAAATGCCCATATTCATAGCAGTTGTAACATTGGCTATCTTTTAAAGATTTCCAAGTTTTAGATTTAGATTTTTTCTTTTCATTAGGTTTTTGCAAATCAACCCTCTTTTTACTTTTGAAAATCTTATAAAACTTTTTAACTAAAAGGGTCATATCATCTTTAGAATTTTCTAAATTAGAATTATTACTATTTTCTTGAGAAATACTTTTAGAAGATTTAAAGGTGATAAATTTACCTTTAGGAGCTTTAAAGTTTAATTTATAGGTCTATAATGAGCCAACTAATTCTTCTACCCTCATATTATCCGTATCACGAAATTCCTGAATTGCAGTCACCTTTGAATTGAACCGTTTAGGCAGTGAGCGTAGTATCTTTGCACAGACTTTACTTTCTAGGATTCTATCATCGAGACCCCACATAGAGTTGACAACGTCATTCAATCTTGTATAGAAGTCCATGAAAGTTTCACTTTCTTTCATACGTATTTTCTCAAATTTGGTTGTAAGGATTTGGACTTAAGATTTTTTGACAATTGTTGTTCCCTCGTGTGTCATTTCTTAAATATCCCAAGCTTGCTTTGCAGTATCACAGGATATAATTCTCTTGAATTCATTCGGTGATAGTGCGCAAGTGATTGCATTTAGAGCCTTTACATTGGCACTAGTCTCAGTTTTTGAAGAGTGATCCAAGAGAAATAAGGTGCGACTTTCATAGTTTTAGATCCGTCAGTACCAGTTACTTCAGTGGTATGAGGGGTCCAATTGATCACCGTGGCTTGCCACACGCTCTCATCCATGAATTTTAGAAAAATCCTCATTTTGGCTTTCCAATATGATTAATTGGAGCCATCAGATGGTGGAGGCCTAGTGATTGAAAGGCTATCAAAATTTAACATCTTAAAAAGCTCAGATCGATTAGCTCAGGAAATAAATCCAAAAAATAAAGCGAGCTATTAGGTTTTGATACCACTTGAAAAGACCTAGCTAAGAGTCCTAGAGGGGGGGTGAATAGGACTATGCCAAATTAAAAATTAAATGTGAAATTTAAACAAATATAAATAAAGATAGTAATTAAACAATCCCACAATGTATAAATGAATAACAACCTCAATTGTACAAGTATTGAGAGGTTGATACAGATGTTGTTCTAAGGACAATCATATACCAACAACCAATGGCTTATGATAGGACAACCTGATTCCTAGAATGGTCTGTGTATCAAAATCTCAAACCGTGACAGAGGAATAAATAATAAAATAGCAAAGAAAGAAACTAAGCTATTACAACATTCCCACATTTGCATAAAAAAAATTACAACATTCTTCACAGATACATAAAGGGAAATTACAACATCCATACAATGTTACAATCAAATAATCACCACAAGACCAGAAGTTATAGTGGTTCGCTTGTGTGTATACCAACTGTTTAGAAAAATAGCCACACAACTGCTACACTCCCAATATCCTCACACAATGGATATTAGCGTTTACTATGAAATAGGTTTTTCAAGGTTCACCTAAAACCCTCACAATTGTATCTTTCAAGCGGGCTTACACAATTCAAAAAATCCCACACTCTAAGTTTTCTGGATCACCTCAGATAAACTAAAAGAAAGAGATTTTTCTGGCACAATCTCAAAGAAACCAAAAGAAAAGATTTACACAAATGTAAAATACTTATCTGGATATTTTCCTTTTGATGTATCCCGATAAAACCAATTCGGAGTAAAAGTTCAATGTACATGTTCAATGTTCACACTCACTTATGAAATGGTTCTAAGTTCTAAATTGATTTTAGATTAAATCACCTTGGGTTAGCTTGATTTAATTTTGATTCAAAGAAATGGGAAAACTTCAATCCCTTCTTTAAATAAGATTGGAATGTAGAATACAAAATCAAACGCAAAAAGCTAATTAAAGAGAATATAAAATAAGCACTAAATAGCTTAAGAATATGACTAACTTATCTCTCAGAGTAGTGTCTTGGTTTTGCTTAAATTCAATGAAAAACTCTGAGAATCGTGCTCTATTTATAAGTGCAAAAATCGTTCACTGGCCCAGAGGACAGCTCGACTGGTCGAAGGACCAACAAACTTTTGAAAAATTTGGACATAATAAGATCAGGCCATTCCACGACTGGTCGAAGGGCTTGCTCAACCGGTCGAGTGGCCTCCACGACCAGTCAAGTCCTGTCCACGACTGGTCGTGTGGTACCCATTTTAATTACTGGACTTTGAGTCAAACCTGCTAGACTGGTCGAGCACTGTTCACTCGACCGGTCGAGCAGTTTGCAGGACTGGTCAAGGCAATAACAAAAAATTCTGAAAATTAGTAACAAACTTAAAACTAGTCGATGAATTTCTTGGACTAGTCAAGCTAGTATTAGGACTAGTCGAATATAGTCTAATACTAGTCAAAAAACAGACTATGCACTTATAAAGTGACCCAATTAAATTATGTATTCAAAATGACCTATCCTATAGTCAATCTAGGGTCATTCATACCTTATAAGTGATATATGAATATTGAATCTTCTTTTGCTTCAGTTGATAGTTGTTCTTTGAAGTTCACGAAGCTTGATATCTTAACATATGATGAAGCTTGAACTTGAGACTTTTTTAAGTTTGAAATTGAAGTACTTGACTTGTATTTCATCTTGAGCTTTGAGGTTCAAAGTAAAGACTATTGTCTTGACTTAGTGTTGAGACTTAAATATTGTATAATTTTTCCCATTTATATCTTAGTTTTATGATTATATCTTAGTTTTATGAACATAAATTCGCTTAATATTCTATTTTACTCATGTATGTGTTACAAGGTGAATTTAAGTGTTTGGATTGAAAAATGGTGTAAAAAGCATAATTTTGATGTTCAAGAATTACCAAGGTAAGAGATGGATCTTAGGAGACCAAGATTGAAGAATTCACAGGCCAAAGATCCAAGAAAACCAAGTGAAGAAGGAAGAGAATTAAAGATTCATTGTGAAGAATGCTGAAATCGTCCTGAAAAAGTGTATTTTGAGCTGTGAAGTCTATTTTGGGAAACTGCGCAGCAGGAAGTCTATTTTGAACGAAATATGCAACGAGAAGTCTATTTTGAAAAAATATGTATATTTGAGGCGATTTCTAGGGTTTTTCAACTTTATACGAAAATTGGAGTTCCCTACTTATAAATAGGGGTTTCTAGGGCATTCTAAAACATTATTCAAGGCATCCCAAAACAAAATTTATGATTTTTAAAGAGTTTTTAGTTTTATTAAAGCTTTATAAGTTGTTTTTTTAGATCTTTTCTATTTACGTTTTCTTTCTTTATTTCTTATTGGTTTTTATTTCTGCAATTTAATTATGTTTTTCTAAGTTCCCTCTAGCCAAAGTTAGAAGGGAAGCACATGGGTTTAATGTTTCTTTAAGATTATGATGATTGATTGTTTTAATGATGAGAAGAATAGTGTATGCATGTTATATATTATTTAGGTTTTATTTTTTTGTCCTATTGTAAGATCCATATGTTTCCATCATATGAGATCCACATTGATGGGTAGGCTTACCCTAAATCAATCAGATTTCCTATATAGGAGATGTTCTCAACCTGTTATATTTCTTTGATATTCATTATCCTCTAGATATTGAATATTTAAAATCACTAACGCTTGAGAACATATGTCAATGGTGCAAATCCATGATTTTCTAATTTTTATATCATTTATTAAAATATTTAAATTGTTTTATTTTCCGATTAGGCTGACCATAGTGATCAGATCCTAGTTGTGTTATCCAAAGTCATCATGATTTTGGAACATTAACCTATGTGTGGAACTTTGAAGCTTGGGTGTTATTTTATTCAGTTAAATTATATCCATTCAAAAATCCCAAAATCAAATCATCAGTTTTAGTTTTTATTACCTAATTTGTTTTGCATTTGATTTTTTCCTTCTCGCAATTCACCCCCCTGTGGGATCGACCCTGTATTCACAGGATATTACTTACAAACCTCTGCACTTGGAGGCAAGCAATCAAGTTTTTGGCGCCGTTGCCGGGGAGAGACTTAAAGAGACTAGATCTGTGCAAGATAGCTAAGGTAAGGTTTTTTTTCTAAAGTAAGTTCTCTTCTAAACCTTCCAAATTTTTTGTAGATTTTTTTTTCTTTTTTTTTCTTTTCTTTTTCTTTGAAAATAAATTCAGTTGGGTCTTTCAAGCACTAACTATGACATAAGGTTGTCCTGCTTGGGATTTCATCACCCAAGTGCTATGGTTGTCCTACAGTTGCTGTTTGATCACAAAGATCATCCGCTGAATCTATTTTCCAGATTAGCATAGTTTAATTTCTGCATTAGTTTTACTCTTTTTTCTTTCTTTTTTTTGCTTTGTGGACTGAACCCTCATGGTCGGCCCTGCCGCCTGGGTTGTTGATTTAAGTTTTTATTTTTATTTTAAGTATCATACTTGCTATTTTAATTAGTGGTATTTGTTATGTGGTGTGGATGGTTTATGTCCCGTTGGAGTAGGGATCAAAACAATCGACTCTCCTCTGAAGGGGAACTAGTTCCAGGCCTTAATCATTCACTTAGAAGAGGCACTCAACACCACTTGGATTCCATGGCAGATCCAGTTGATAATCCAAATACAAATCTGCTAGATCCAACTATAAATCAAAATAGAGAAAATCAATTTAATCCTCCTCTTGAGGATGAAAATGAAGTTCATAGGAATGTGTTAAACCAACCACAGACTTTATGTGAACATCTACACCCTGAGAGATCAACTTTACCATCTTGCATAGTGTTCCTTGCTCATATAAGGAACATTGATTTTAAATCAGGTGTGATTCAATTAATTCCTAAATTTCATGGCTTAGATTCTGAAAGCCCCTACTTGCACCTCAAGGACTTTGAGGAAGTAATTGCAACGTTGCAAGTAAACAATGGCAATAGGGATGTACTTAAGCTTAAGTTATTTTCATTTTCTCTAAAGGATCGGGCCAAAGCATGGCTCAACTCTCTAAGACCTAATACCATCACTTCATGGCAAGCTTTAAATAGAGAGTTTTTGAAAAAGTTCTTTCCCGAGCACAAAACAAATGCACTAAAACAAGAAATCATGTCATTCTCCCAAAAGGGGAATGAACTGTTTTTTCAAGCTTGGGAGCGCTTCAAAGACCTTCTAATTACTTGTCCACATCATGGTTATGAACCATGGCACGTAATTGATGCGTTCCGAAAGGGGTTCACCATGGATACCCATCAGTTCATAGCGATGATGTGTGGTGGAACCTTTCTTTACAAAGATCATAATGAGGCTTGGGATTTTCTAGATATGTTAGCAGAGAATATGCAGACATGGGATGTCTCTGCTAAATCAGACCAAACTAGACCCATTCCTAGAGAGAAAGCGGGGATGTATGTCCTAATAGAGGAAGACGACCTTAATGCAAAATTCGCTACATTGGCTAGAAAGGTCGAAGCCTTGGAAATTAGGAAAGTTGATATGGTTAAAGCAAACACTTCCTTAGATAATTTTTGTAGCATTTTTGGTGGTTTGACCATGACACAAAGGATTGTCTAATGATCTCAGTTGTACAAAATATCACGTATGAGCATGATCAAGCAAATGCTATAAATAACTACCAAAGGTCAGTTATGCAACCCATGGGAAACACGTATAATCCAAATTGGCGTAACCATCCTAATCTTAGTTGGAGGAATAGACCACAAATTAATGCGCTCAATGCACCTCCAATGCCTCCACAAAACAACTTCTTTGGGGCACCTAACAATGCACCATATGTGGCCCCGCCAAAGCGATCATTTGTGGATGATGCATTGACAGCATTCATGAACTCTCAAGCTCAAATGAATCAGTATCTAATCTAATCAAATCAAGAATTAAAGACAGTTGTGGCTAGGATTGAGACTTAACTAAATGCTAGGGAAAATGGCACACTTTCTTCTCAACCTGTGTCAAACCCTAGAAACACACATTTCATTGGAGACTCAAATCCAAGTGAGCTACATCATGAACAAGCTAAGGCCATCATTACCTTGAGAAGTGGAAAAGAGGTCGATAATAAGATAATGCAACCGGTAGAAATACCGAAGGATGAGCCACTGTCTTAAGAAAATGATGAACCGACTATAGTTCAAAAGCCGCAACAACAAAAGGATAAAGAGACTAAGTCATATGAGCCTCCAGTTCCATTCCCATCTAGACTTCGGAATCCGATTGTCCCCATAAAATATCAAGAGGTGTTGAATGTGCTACAAAATGTTACTGTCAATATTCCTCTTCTTGATGTCATTAGACAAATTCCATCATATGCTAAATATCTCAAGGACTTGTGCCCGTAAAGAGGAAATTAAATGTGCACAAAAAAGCCTTCCTCACTGAGAAAGTGAGCGCTATCATTCAACAAAGGGTTGTACCCAATTACAAAGATCCGGGAAGTCCCACTATTCCTTGTATTATTGGAAATTTCTAAATTGAGCATGCTTTGTTAGATTTGGGTGCAAGTGTCAACTTAGTACCTTATTCGGTTTACAAACAAATGGGGTTAAGCGAGCTTAAACCAACCATGATTACACTCAAACTCGCTGACCACTCCATTAAGGTACCAAGGGAAATTTTAGAGGACGTGCTAGTCCAAGTGGAGAAATTCTACTTCCCCGTGGATTTTATTGTACTAGATACTGAACCATGTATAAATGCTAGTGCTCAAGTTCCTATTATTTTAGGCCGCCCATTCCTAGCAACTTCAAATGCAATCATAAATTGCAAGAATGGAATGAAGAACTTGTCTTTTGGTAACATGACTTTAGAGCTAAATATTTTCAATCTATGTAAGCAGCCCATTAATAATAATGAAATCCGTGAGCTGAATTTCATGGACTGCTTGATAGAAGAAGAGGAATTGGAACCTAGTTTGACTGAGGAATTGATTCAAGTCATTGGGGACTTAAAAAATTCTGATTTAGAAAAAGTGCTTGCTGAAATTTATGATGATAATGAGAGCACTACCACCCAGGACATTGGTATGTACCAATGCAGACCGCGCACTCAAATCCTATCTATCGAGGACTCGCGACCTCTGCCATCACCAACCAATGTTCCAAAGCTTGATTTAAAACCACTACCAAATGAGCTTAAGTATGTATAATTAAGTGAAAATAAAACCTATCCTATGGTGATCTCTTCATTTTTAGACAAGGATCAAGAGATTAAATTGTTGAATGTTCTAAGGGACCACAAAGGAGCTTTAGGATGGGCCATTTCTGACATCAAGGGTATATGCCCTTCCATATGCACCCATCGGATCCACCTCGATGAGGACACCAAACCAATTAGACAACCTCAAAGGCGTCTTAATCCAAACATGATGGAAGTTGTAAAAAATGAGGTGATCAAATTATTGGATGTGGGAATCATCTACCCAATATCCGATAGTGTTTGGGTGAGTCCAACTCTAGTAGTCCCAAAGAAATCCGGAATAACTATTGTGCAGAATTCTAATAATGAACTCATACCAACACGTGTCACCACAGGTTGGCATGTTTGCATTGACTATAAAAAATTAAACCAAGTTACAAAGAATGATCATTTCTCTCTACCATTCATTGATCAAGTTTTAAAGAGGGTAGCTAGTCACTCCTTCTATAGTTTTCTTGATGGATATTCCGGATATAACTAAATAGAGATAGCCCTGGAAGACCAAGAGAAAACCACGTTCACTTGTCTATTTGGCACATTTGCTTTCAAACGGATGCCATTTGGATTGTGTAATGCTCCAGCAACTTTTCAACGGTGTATGTAAAGTATTTTTTTCAAATATGGTTGGAAAGTTTCTTGAGGCTTTCATGGATGATTCTCTATATTTGGGAGTAGTTTTGAGGAATGCCTCAAAAATTTATCTCTTGTTTTATCTAGGTGTGAAGAGAAATACCTTGTCTTAAATTGGGAGAAATGTCATTTCATGGTTCAAAAGGGAATTATTTTAGGTCATGTTATCTCTAAAAATGGAATCGAGGTAGATCGTTCAAAACTCGACATTATTGTTAATCTATCTATCTCCCGAACTGTTAGAGATATTAGATCACTTCTAGGGCACACTGGCTTTTATAGAAGATTCATCAAGGACTTTAGTGTCATTACTAGACCCTTGACTAATCTTCTTCAAAAGGATGTTCCATTTAAGTGGACAGATGAGTGTGCAAGTATTTTTAATAAAATTAAATCATCCCTTACCACTGCACCTATCATGCGTCCACCAGATTGGACACTTCCTTTTGAACTAATGTGTGATGCAAGTGATTATGCTATAGGGGCTGTTTTGGGCCAAAGGAAAGATAAACGGCCCTACGTTATTCACTATGCGAGTAGAACTCTAAACTCGGCCCAAGTAAACTACTCAACAACTGAAAAAGAGTTACTTGCAGTAGTTTTTGCTTTAGATAAGTTTAGGTCCTACTTGTTGGGATCTAAAGTGGTCATTTTCACGGACCACTCGGCTTTGAAATATTTGTTATCTAAGAAGGATGCAAAGCCGAGACTTTTGAGATGGATCCTCCTACTCCAAGAATTTGACTTAGAGATAAAAGATAAGAAAAGAGTAGAAAACGTAATGGCCGATCACCTTTCCAGATTGGTGTTAGATGATTCCACTGAGAAGATGCATATCCAGGATACTTTTCCTGATGAACAATTATTCGCGATCTTCAAATTGCCTTGGTATGCGGATATAGCGAACTATCTTGTAACAGGAAAAATGCGATATCATTGGAAGTCACAAGATAGGAAGCGTTTTGAAACCAAGGTTAAGAATTTCTTTTGGGATGACCCGTATTTATATAAATATGGGACTGATCAAATTTTTAGACGTTGTGTCCCAGAGGATAAAGTTCAAAGTGTTATTTCTTTTTGCCACATGGAAGCATGTGGTGGATATTTTTTTGCTAAGAAAACCACTACAAAAATCCTGCAGTGTGGTTTTTACTGCCCCACCATGTTTAAAGATACTCATGCTTTCTGTGTTGCTTGTGATAGATGTCAAAGGTTGGGAAGAGTGTCTCGGCGCAACATAATGCCTTTATCTCCAATTTTACCATTGGAGATTTTTTATTATTGGGGTATTGATTTTATGGGCCCATTTCCATCTTCTTTTAAATTTCTTTATATATTGGTTGGTGTGGACTATGTTTCAAAATAGATTGAGGCAATTCCAAGTAGGACCAATGACAATAAAGTGATCATATGATTCCTCAAGGAAAATATTTTTTCTAGATTTGGAACTCCAAAGGCCATCATTAGTGATGGCGGGTCTCACTTTTGCAATAGGATATTTGAGGCTTTGATGAAGAAATATGGCATCAAGCATAAAGTGAGCACCCCATACCACCCACAAATGAGTGGGCAAGCTGAGATCTCTAATCAGGAAATCAAACACATTTTAGAGAAAACTATAAGGTCAGATAGAAAGGATTGGTCCCTCAGACTATCCGACGCTTTATGGGCTTATAGGACTGCTTATAAGACCCCGATTGGAATGTCTCCATACAGAATGGTGTATGGGAAGGCTTGCCACTTGCCTGTGGAATTAGAACATAGAACCTACTGGGCAATAAAGAAATTAAACTTTGATATGGACCAAGCAAGTGGACAAAGGAAATTAGAGTTGAATGAATTAGAGGAGCTGAGGAGAGACTCCTATGAAAATTCTAAAATCTACAAAGAGAGGACCAAAGCTTTTCATGACAAAAATATCCTGAGGAAGAATTTTGAACCTCAGCAAAAGGTCATATTGTACAATTCCCGTCTCCAGTTCTTTCCGGGAAAGTTAAGATCAAGATAGACAGGCCCCTTCATTGTGAAGAATGTTTATAGTCATGGGGCTGTTGAAATTAAGAATCCACATAATGACAATGTGTACAAGGTTAATAGTCAGAGATTGAAGCCTTATGTGAAAAATTTTCATTTGGGAGAGGAATCCTTCCCTCTTCATGAGCCAGAAATTCAGATTGATGCTCCACCCCTTCAACTTTTTTAGTGTCACATATTCAACTTTTTTAGTGTCACATAGCAAGTGAGTTTTTCATGGTATGTACTATCCACCCCTTCTTTTATTTTTATTGTTCTCTGCATTACATTATCATTACATTAAGGACAATGTAGATTTTAGGTTAGGGGGTGTGGATCCATGTGATAATCATCCATATGAGTTTTTTTCTTCTTCTTCTTTTTTGGTTTCAGTTTATTGTTTTTTAGGTTTCAATTTTTTTATTTAGGTTTATGGAAAAAGAAAATTTCAACATTTTCAAAATAATATATACAAGAATGTGAACATGATATTATGCGAATTCCAAAGGCAAAGTTAATACTTA
Organism: Magnolia changhungtana; assembly: GCA_030180095.1. Taxonomy (NCBI): domain Eukaryota; kingdom Viridiplantae; phylum Streptophyta; class Magnoliopsida; order Magnoliales; family Magnoliaceae; genus Magnolia; species Magnolia changhungtana. The sequence goes on from JASAUF010000596.1 coordinate 1,712,793, forward strand.
GTCTAGGTCGATAGTAGTCAGAATTCTAATAACTAAAAATTATATACTTGAGTTCAATTATTTAATCATTAATTTAAAGTGAGTTATAATTTGATGTACCGAATTCACAATACACCCTAGCTAACTAAGTGAGGAATATGATATGTGAACTAAAATAACAACTTTTGATTCAAACAAGGTTGAATGAACTAGTATTATTGATATATGCTTAAAAAAGATAATATTGAAAAAAAAAAAAGAGGTAATGGAAAAAGAATTTTTTATTATAAAGCATGAATGCAATGACCATAATAATCGTGTCAGTAATCCGGAGTAAGGATACCTAAGTATCGATTACTGTTACCATTATAAGTACGATACCTTAGGTTATGAAGCAAACCCGGTGGGAATCTTTATCTAAGGGTGGTCTATAATAATGAGGATATGATGATAAAAGAAGAAATGACATGAAAAAAATGAGATAACTAGAGATTTCTTATTCTTGGAATGATTGAAAGGAGTTAGAATAAAGAACATGCATATTTCTCAAAGTTAGACTAGTGTTACAGAGCACCTCAGGATATTGGATCATAACTATTCTAAATTTTGATTAGGTCTCTAAACTCAAAGATGTAATGGATTAGGAAATTGAGATTCTAATTAACTTTAGACGTAGAGCAAGTATTGTTTTATTTTGGAATTCATATGATGAATGGAGGCATAATTGTATAAATTTCTGAGTGTTGAGCTATTTTTCATGTTTTCAATGTTTGTGGGTAACATTTCTGGAAACCTTCACGAGACTATAACTCGTCCACTACGGAAAACCTAGGGGTTTAAAGGCTTGTTGCATATGTTAAATGCAATCGGGATTACCTGCGAAAGTGGTGTAGTTAGAATTTTTTAAAAAAAAATTGTTTCCAAAATTAGTTTTTATTTTTATTATTTTTTTCGCTTATTTTACTCAGGACTAGCAAAATGCTGGTTGGGGGTGTGTTGAGACTTAAATATTGTATAATTTTCTCCATTTATATCTTAGTTTTATGAACATAAATCCGCTTAATATTCTATTTTACTCATGTATGTGTTGCAAGGTGAATTTAAGTATTTTGATTGAAAAATGGTGTTAAAAGTATAATTTTGATGCTCAAAAATTACCAAGGCAAGAGATGGATCTTAGGAGACCAAGATTGAAGAATTCGCATGCCAAAGATCAAAGAAAACCAAGTGAAGAATGAAGAGAATTGAATATTCATTGTGAATAATGCTGAAATCGTCCTGAAAAAGTGTATTCTAAAGCTGTGAAGTCTATTTTGAGAAACTGCGCAGCAGGAAGTCTGTTTTGAATGAACTATGCAACGAGAAGTCTATTTTAGAAAAATATGTATATTTGAGGCGATTTCTAGGGTTTTTCAACTTTATACGAAAATTGGAGTTCCCTACTTATAAATAGGGGTTCCTAGGGCATTTTTAAACATTATTTAAGGCATCTCAAAGCAAAATTTAGGGTTTTTAAAGAGTTTTTAGTTTTATTAAAGCTTTATAAGTTGTTTTTTTAGATCTTTTCTATTTGCATTTTCTTTCTTTATTTCTTATTGCTTTTTATTTCTGCAATTTAATTATGTTTTTCTAAGTTCCCTCTAGCCCAAGCTAGAAGGGAAGCACATGGGTTTAATGTTTCTTTAAGATTATGATGATTGATTGTTTTAATGATGAGAAGAATGGTGTATGCATGTTATCTATTATTTAGGTTTTATTTTTTTATCCTCTTGTAAGATCCATATGTTTCCATCATATGAGATCCACATTGATGGATAGGCTTACCCTATATCAATCAGATTTTCTAGATAGGAGATGTTCTCAACCTGTTATATTTCTTTGATATTCAATATCCTCTAGATATTGAATACTTAAAATCACTGACGCTTGAGAACATATGTCAATGGTGCAAATCCATGATTTTCTAATTTTTTATATCATTTATTAAAATATTTAAATTGTTTTATTTTCTGATTAGGCTGACCATAGTGATCAGATCCTAGTTGTGTTATCCAAAGTCATCATGATTTTGGAACATTAACCTATGTGTGGAACTTTGAAGCTTGGGTGTTATTTTATTCAGTTGAATTACATCCATTCAAAAATCCGAAAATCAAATAATCAGTTTTAGTTTTTATTACCTAGTTTGTTTTGCATTTGATTTTTTCCTTCTCGCAATTCATCTCCCTGTGGGATCGACCCTGTATTCACAGGATATTACTTACGAACCTCTGCACTTGGAGGCAAGCAATCACTTAGATGAAGCTTTGAAACCTTGAACAATTGAAGCTTGAAAGAGTGAGCTATCACATAGTGTTGTACTTTAACATATATATCTCTTGATCTTGCATTTGAAATTCTTGAGGTAAAGACCTTTGTTCTTGTACATGAGATGCATAGTCTTGAATATGTAGATGAGCTACACAAGATACGGATTCCAAGAGGTATTGGCACTACAAAATTTGACAATTATAGGAGCTAGAAAATATAGCACTTACATTATGTATCAAGAGTCATACATTGTTTAATATTTCATATTATAATAGGAATAATATATTTTGTACATGTAACATATGAATACAAGACTTGAACATATCAATCACCAACCCACATAGAATAAATCAAAAGTCAAAAGATACATGCAATGATACAAAATGAATAATGTGCATTATCTATAAATATATAGTGATAAGTGGACCCATGTTTTGATAGTTTTGGCCATTAATTTGATCAAGTTCAATATAGCATACTCATTTATTCCTTGTGTGCACTCATTATCATAAAGGTTATTCATACCAATGGTTGGTTCACGTTATAACTTAATTTTTAGGTCACTATAAATACAAAGAAGGACCCACTAATGAACTACTCATGTTACAAACATGTGTGCAGTGACGCTTTAGCGTATAACCGTGCATTCTACTGTATTTCTAAAGATTAACATCAATATAACTATTCATTCAATGTACATCAATCACACAAAAATCAACTCCTTAACATACACTTAATCAAAATGACATGTTATATTTGTTCTAGCACCAACAATATACTAGACCTCATTTTTTTCATGATTCAGACCATGCACTCTTGTGCCACCCACCATTAGTCGCAATCAAATATCTTCACAAAATCTCTCATCATAAAGTAGACAATAAACCATCCACTTGCAGTCTATAAGTTGGACATGTAAGATTGTCAAATGGGAGAATATTTTGGTGACACACATTATACATGGTCTAGTACATTAGTTGAATAGTCTTAATCATCAAAATTAAGCATGGATTAGATTATACAAAAACATATAGCATATAGAATTATAGATTGCATATATATGAACCACAGTGCTCTATTAAAGTATTAAAAAGTTACCTAGGAGAACAAACTCACAAGAGAATAAATCCACGAGCAATTAAGATAGATGATTATAACCGTCCACTTCATTCCCACTGAACAAGTAATTAGATTATCGATTCATTATTACTTCCTTTTTTTTTTACACCCCTTTGAATTTGAGCAATCTCCACCTTTTTTATTTATTTAATAAGATTGCCCAAAATATCATTATTGGGACATTGAAGTCCTTCCATATTTGACGATTTTATTCCCATGTGAGGTCCATCAGATCAGTGGACTAGATCAAGGGTCATCGGAATGTCGTTTACTCTCATGCAACATGTCAAGTTCAAATATAACAGTTATAACTGCCAGATGCTCCTTATTAGAACCCTTCTTATGGGTTGCACCAACTTGAAAATGATGGGAAGACACATAATTAACAATTACATTTTCCAATACTAAGAATTCTATTTCTGGCACGTACATAACAGATTTAGATCATTTATCTGGTTGACTGTACAATGAATATTACTCATCCGCATGTGAGCAACTAGCAGACTTATGATATAGTAACCACACCATAGACCTATCAAGCCCATTTTGGAAGATACTTTGAAAGATTGCATTATCGAGTTTCTTTCGCTTTTTTCTTTCTAAAGTTTTTTTTTTAATCATGCATGGTGGTCTACAAAGAAGAATTCCTAATATGGTGGGAATCTCAACACAAAATCCCATTTTGAAATGCATTTTAGGTTGATCTTCATTGTATATGAATGTTGAGATTAGTGTATATCCTACTCAGTATGGTTCGACAGTTTGATTTATTTTCATGTAAAGGTTACGTTTGGCTCAAGCTATGAGAAAATAAATTGTAAATTTTGAGATCTAAAAAGGAAGACTCGTTAATGTCATATCATGATATTAAGAAGATCAACTAAATGCAGGCTTTCTTATGAGTCAACAGGGCCTAACATTATCTAAGAGGTAGGCACTATAAATTTCTTGGATTTTACATGTATGATAGAATGACACGTGTTTGGGACATAAAGACCATATGTAGGTCATAGCTCTAGTACCCAAGATAGCCTTAGCCCGACCCATCTGACAACTTGAGGATCATACTCTATGCTAACGGGAGTTACAACGAACCCAGTCAATTGTTCAGGAATCTAGACCTCTCATATGTTTGATCATAGTCCAACCATTCTCATTTATAGATACGAAGATTTACACTACTCTAACCATTCTCAGTCGGTGCATACGTTCACTTTTGTACATGTAGTCCAAAGAACTTACATAAGAAGTATCTACAAGATCTTGACCATTAGGTGGGATATGACAACTCTAAATTATATAGGTCATGGCTCACAAATCGGATTGGTGTGGTTTCATTTTAGATTATTCCAATCAGATAGATGCAACTATAATTCTTAAATAGTTTTTCAAACATACTCAATTTCAAGATTGTTAGGATATGGAGTTTGAAAAACTATTTTGATAAAATAAAATTTAAGATGAAAAAATAAAAAAAAACTTATCAGTTTATAAAAGTCAAAGTATAACGTAAGTCACTCGACTTGAAATCGAATTTGCTCCACTTGGACAGCGTCCCAAGTGCAACTAGTTTCCAGAGCAATCGACCTCCAGGATACAACAACTATGACCCGGTCCCACCGGTGCACTCACTATATATAAGCTCAAACCACTTGTAGTCTTACCTCGAACTAAAAAATACTTGAACACATTTTTAAGAGGAAAACTGATTTTCTAATCCATTGCAAAACTTAAAATCGAAAGTCTATTTATAGACTTTGTGAAGACATCCTTAAGGGTTTAGAGAAACCCTTTTAAAAAGGGTTATGACTATTGGGTTTAAACTCAATTGATGTGACCCTTAAGCTTCGAAAAACATAACTTTTCAAAATAAAATATGAAAGGATGCAACCTTTCAAACTTAAGTAAAAAGACACATCCACAGGACACCTATGGCCATAGTCGTGGCCCGTCCCAATGGATATTTTGAAACACTAATTTATTTTTAAATAATTTAAAATACAACACTATTCAGGCCAGTTGTTATAACCTCGAAAGCCAATCTCTCTCCAGACATGGAGTTTGATCGTATGGCTGCAGGTTGATTACATAGACGCGCATGCAACTGTAGATACATTAGACCGAAAAATAAAGCAGGGTCCGTAAGATACATATTCCTCTTGTATCAATCCATTTTTCATAATGGAATAATAACCAAGCAATTCTCAATGTAATACCCTAAATTTAGACCGTCTGACAATGTGCCGCAAGGTGTGAAATAGTTCCAATGTGGTAGCAAACTCTCCAAGTATAAGCCTAATGAAAGAGAAGATTTCAAAACCTACAACTCTGCAACAAAGTCATACAAATCAAGCAATGCTCATTTTACTTCAACAGTCTAAAAAATGAAAATTAACACAGAAGCATGTATGTGTGTGTGTGTGTGTGTATATATATATAGACACACACACACACCACTAGAGGGTATAGCACCACCCATCCCCCTTGCACGGCTGCTTCTGTAACAAATTTATACAAACAGTGGGCATGTTCAGTTCATAAGTATACATATGCTGGACGATGGCATTCTTGATTTTCAGATGAGAACTCCGTTGGCAGTGCACGTTCCTCTGTGATGCCCACACAGGAAGATAGCATCCACCGTCCGATCTAGCAGAGATCTGTTTCAGATTTTTTACATGAAATGGGTGATGGCCCAGAAACAACGCCAAAGGGAAAAGGAAAATTGACAGCATTGATCGGCAAAGGAATGCAGATCTGCAAGTACTACATACAAGCACCCTACACTCGCAAAATCAGCATGTGTATGCAAGGTCCGGGCAGTCCATGACACGAAAAGAAGCTGGCCTGGTCATGCATGAATGAAAAAACGAACGGTTGTGAAAGGATATTCGTCAGTTCCAAATTCAATGCATATGCGAACCAGCCTGAATTTTGCTCTGGAGCACAAAACAATGAATAGTGAAGATTTCGCACACATTTGCCACTTCAGCAAGTCTCTGGTGCCTGTGTTTGACGCTTGCAGTTGCAGGTCGGTAAGTAGCATTCCACTTGTTTGGCAACATCTCTCTTGCATGCAAGCTTGCAGTCCTTGAGATAGGGAGCTACTGGCCGAAACTTGATTTTTGTCATGAGTCTGTTTCAGGCTTTGATTCGAAGAACTTTGCGACTGCCTGATAGAGCTGCTCTTCTTCAAAAGGCTTTGAGACATATCCATCCATGCCGCATTTCAGGCACCTCTCATGCGTTGCCTGGATTACATCGGCCGTCATTGCTAATACGGGCACATGCCAAGTTGCCTTTGTGGGCCTTTCTTCCATCACAGCTTCCTCGTTCTTGATCCGTTCATTTGCGACATTCTCCATCAGACGGATCTGCCGGGTTGCCTCAAACCTGACAACAGGAAAATTTTAGAATTCTTTTACAGGTATTCCATCTGCCATTGGGAAATGCTGTTCTTGACATTGCATGTAATTCAGGGGAGCAGATCCAGTGCCTCCAAAGGTACAAGAGTTACCATGGGACCCACATCATTTTACTACACACATCGCATAGCTAGAAGAGATTTGTATCTCTCACTCAGTAGGCCCTAGAGTGACTAGGCCCTAAATTAGAAAAGTCATACTGATTGGATGGGATTGCTTGATCAATACAAGGATTGGTTAGTACTCAATCAATTATGGGACCCATGGGATGATCAATCTGGATTTTGTACATGTATGCCATTAGTACGATAAACAATGTGATCAGCTCCCAGTGTACAGAGTTAGAAACTCAATAGCCCACTATAACAAGTATTAGTAGCAATGTTTTAAACAGCTACGCTACGTACTGCAGCTTAGATTTAATGCTAGCTCATGATAATAAGATAAAATCATGTAGCCTACACTACATGATTAATCTACATACACTACACACTACATAGACTATATACACTAGATGATACGGAGCTCACATTACAAGCTACTTTTCAGTACAATATTAAAATCAATTAATCTTTCAATGATTTGTTACATAAATCAATTTCATTGCTCTTTCTTCACCTTTATACTTAATCATTGCCCTTTTATATTACTTTAGGTCGGTGTTTAAAATAGCTTACGCTACGTAGTGTAGCTTAACCTTAACACAGGGTAGCTCATGAAAATAGCTCAAGGCAGATGTATGCGGTAGCCTACGGTACATGCTAATTTTGCATACACTACACAATGCATATCCTATGGTACACGCACATACCTTACACCACAAGTTATCTTTCACTAAAACATTAAAATCCATTAGCATTTTCAATGATTTGTTACATTTTTCATTTTTTAATGAAAATTAGTTAATCTTTTTCGATGACTTTAGTAAAAGAATACAAGTAATAGTATTAAATCAGTTAGGTTGCTCTTTCTTTACCTTTATACTTAATTTTTGCCTATTTTCCTATTATTTTAGGATGTGTTTGGCTGCACCAAATGTCATCAAATTTCATTATTATTCAGACAAATTTTGTTCTAAATATCATGATATTTGGTGCAACCAAGCACAACCTTTATTAAAAATCTAGAAGTAGAGTGTAGCTTACATGACACGCTACATATCTCAAGCCTCATGCTTCCAAGGGGTGAATGCCATGCTACAGGCTACGTAGTGGTGAAGTATATGCAACAGCAGTTAAAACAGAGTACCTAATCTCTTTTAAAATGGGTTGGGCATGTTTTGAGACTCCCCCCCCCCCCCCCCGTACAAAATCACTAGTAATGCTCACCTCGCACCTTATGTGAGCACCCGTGCGCACTTTTGCACACATGTCATGGGCACAAAATCTGAACAGTCCATGTGATGCAGCACCCCAGGGCCCAACTTTCAGCCTACAAAGAGAGGCAAATCAAGGGAGAACTGTTTCCTTTTGCCATGGCCCACTAGAGTTTTGGATCTGGCTGAAAGTTAGGCCCCGGGAGCAGCTTCATGGGGTGCTGCATGACATGGACAGTTCAGATTTTGTACTCACATCAAGTATCAAAAACTGCTCACGAGAACCAGTGCGCAGCTGAGCATTTCTATATATATATATATATATATAAAATTTTATTTTTTTATTTATTTTATTTTATTTTATTATTTTCTGGACCATAGATAATAACTAAGCTTACACCACTGTAAAGAAAAAACAATGCTTCCAAATTTCCATTTTGCAGGTTCAGATTTCACTGAGTTCTAACCAGTGTTTTAAATAGCATCAATCCGTAAAGTGTAGCGTACACCACATACAATAGTGTAGCCTATGCTGCGTAGCGTGAGAAAATAGCATATTCCTGTAGCATATTTCTTTAGCATACGCTACCAGCTACGCAGCATGTAGCGTACATGGCATATGCTACGCCATTACTCATGTTTTTGTTTTTATTTTTAAAAAAAAAAAAAAAGTTTTATATGATATTAATTCAGCTGCTGATGTAAAATGGTAGTGTCCCATCCTTCTTACATGTGGCAATGGTGTAGAGCTATCCAGCTCATCCAAATAGTGGGTCCTATTGTAGATGAAGAATATATGTACGTGTACCTATATCAAACTATCTAAACTATCCTATAAAAAGGCCTACAAGTGTATGGCTGAGGACTAATGACTTGGAAATGGTGTAAGGCTCACATTTAAATAATAATAATATTTTTTAAAAAAAAACAAAAAAAACAAAACGAAACAAAAAAAGTCTTAAAACTAATGGGTTTTCAAAACCTTAATACTCAGACGGCATGCGCCCCTCCAGGCCCCAAATTCAAAATTTCAATTTTCTCAATCCACAAAAGTCGTTGAAGAGGAGATTTTGGCCAATCAATCGGCCTGCCTTACAAGAAGGTCCATTTGTTGTATATCTTCAAGAGTATTGGAGCCCACGAGAAGGAAAAATAATAATAATTAATTTTTCCCTTTTCACGTCCATACAGCTATGGAGCTCTAAAATCCTTTTTTATTGATTGAATCTCTTCTCGAGCTTGATTGAGGTATGTTTTTGCTCCTTAGTATCTATTAGTCAATTCTTTTTCATTTTGGAGAAAGATTTACAGCTTCTTTTGGGATTTTTTTCTTATTGAGAGGTTGGTTCCTATGCAATGTTGTAGGAAAGGAATTCTAGCACTAGGTCTGACAAGGAAATTTTATTATTATTATTTTATTTTTTATTTTTTTAAAAGCAACAAAAAAAAAAAGAGGAAATCACGCTTATATGCTCCTCGGACCCCTATTAAACATACTCAAAAAACCTACTTGCAGGCACAGATGGCAATATGACATATCAGGGCTGTTCATCATATGGGCTCCACATAGTATCACGCTGGCCCTCTCAACAGGTGAACCATGTGTACAGAAAAATAAATAAATAAAGGATGGTTAAAACTGACAATCATAACTGGACTTTCTGTGCTAGGTCACTTACATAGTGAGACCCAACCGCACATGTTCTCCATGTAGGTATGTACACCACATTGGCACTAGTACCCTGAGTTAGTTGTTTGAGTACTAGACTGTAACTGCCTAAAAAAAAAAAAAAAAAACTCTTGAACAGAAACCAAAGAATGACTTCAGTGGCAGTGTTGCACAATGACGCCTGAGAGTCAGTGTGCCCATTACGTCCCACTATTCAAGACACGGTTGGGAGGACTATGACAAGAATCTCGAACTATAAATTTTCAAATGGTCACGTTAAAATGTTTTATGGTCCCCACCCTCCACTGTAGGATGGTGGGAGATACGTGCACATTGACAGTGCACACAATCTTTTCCCCAAACAAAACAACAATAAAAGGAAGCAGAAGACATGGAAGCAGTGAAATCTCTAATACGCACCCATCCATTTCAGGCATCTGAACATCCATGAAGCAGGCATCGAACTTATGTGGCAGCTGAAGCAGGGCAAGTGCAGCTTTCCCACTCTCAGCACACTCCACGTTAGCGCCATACTTCTTCAGTGCACCGGCAGCAACTCTCCGGTTTACTCTATTATCATCAACCACTAATATATTCTTACCAGACAGTAGGCTGTGTAGGAAAGCCGAACCTTTGAGCATCTGGTTCCCTTGCTGCTTCTTGTTCCCCACCCCAAGCACCTGTTGGAGGCATGCTGCTATCATGCTTGCCCTAAGAGGCTTCATGATCACAGTGTCAACGAAACCTGCAGCCTTTGCTTTTTCAGATTCTACGGCAGTTATAGAGGTGGTTGAGAGAAGAATCAGCTTAGGCAATTCAACCACATAACCATTCTGTTTCTGGTCCAGTATCCATTCAGGTAAGATGACATCCACTCCATGAGTCCACGAGTCCTTCTCAACCAATATCATATCAGGTCTTCCGATCCTGACATGGAAACAAGAGAATCAAATGTCAAGTATTCTCATAAACTGTGATTTTATTTTTATTTTTTTTGAAAGGTAACTAACAATGCTAGGGATTGAACCCTGAATTACTCGCCCACACTACACTCTCTACAAACTCATCTAACAAGCCAGAGACATGAAGATATTCCTTGGAAAAGGAAACAAAATGAAGTGATTTGTTGTCCTTACAAGAGAGTGAAACATGAAGGCCCACACGTATACAAGATCTAGGCCATTCATCAGATGGGCCCCACCATGTATATGCGCCGGTCCAGAATCAGAAAGTTTCTTATCAGGTGGCCCCACATGTGTCTGTGAAATGTGAATGTCAGTTCTATGATGGCGCACACATAAACATCTCTAGTATATAGGTAATTTTATTTTTATTTTTTGAGAGAGAACGCATAAGATTATATTATAAGGGAAGGAAAAAAAAAAAAACAACAAAGAGAGGAGCAGCACAGATCTGCTGAGATAGCAGATCTGCTAAGCAGCTAAAAACTCAAAATTGCAAGCATTAGGCTTAGACGAGTAGGTAGCCCATTCCACCAGATTCCACCAGAAAATGGATGGCCCCAAGCGCGACGCAGTCCGCAGGATTGGCTTTGTCGTTAAAACACCGATCATTCCTTTCGGTCCAAACAGCCCACCAAACCGCAAGGAGGGCCATACGCCAGAGAGGGGTCCGGTGTTTCCCACATTTGATCCCATGCCAGAGAGAGAGGAGGCTATCAGTCATACTAGGAAAGCAGCAAAACATGTTGAACCAGAGAAGGAAGACCGGCCATATCTTGTGGATAAAGGGACAGTGAATGAAAAGATGATTAACCGTTTCTTCGTTGGCCATGCGGCAGATTGTGAAGGTAATTGTTTACAGTCGCAACTTATTGCATACATACACATCTCTACTATAGATGTCATAACTTTTTTAACAGTCATCAGGATAATTGATTTGGTGGGCAGGTACCAATAAGATCAGTGGCAAACGATGAGCAACAGTTCACACTACACAGGTAAAATTCACAACAATATGTATCGGAGTCGTCCAAGACTATGAATTTGGTCCTATAGGTATTTTGGCGATTTGGTGGGCGATTTGGCTTGAACGAAACAACAGATGTTTTCAGAATGCTGCAAAGTCCTCTCATTTAGTTTCCTCTTTTGTCAAATGTTATATTGCTGAATGGGTGTCCTATAAGGGAGTGTCCAATGTAGATCTTTCTTTCCTTCTGTCCTAAGGGTCTGCCGCCTCAGCAGATTCCTTCTTTTGTTGTTTTGTTTCTTCCTTTTTAATATAAGTTATCTTTCAAAAAAAAAAAAAATTAGCCATTATGTGGAAGCCCACCATATCAACAATCCCAATCACTTTAGGCCGTGTTTGGGCAACTGCGTTAGGGTGAAATACATGGGATAGAATTACAGCAACAGCTACATTTATGACTTGCAGTGGATTGTCGGCGTATAGTGGTATACACCTCTATCCTAGGACCGGTCCTCGTTATGTTTGGATTTCATGGGATTGCTTCCATCACATGGGAGATCTGAGTGGGGCTGTTTCCATTGTCCATGGGATACGACTGGGTTTATTTAGCTATTATTTTGGGGGAATTGAAGGCATTCAGGTGGGCCATCATTGGTGTGGTTGGGATCTATGATAGGTGTAGTTTATAGAGGTCGTTGTTCAGCGTCTTCCCAGGGAAGACGGTCTTCGCTCCCATGGTGAATACCTCCCCAGCCCCGATCTCCTTGAACCGGTTCTTCCAGAGGGGTTGGATTTATCACAGGGAGCTTGGGGAGTCATCAGATGGATGATCCAGATTGCTTCTTTGATGGGTCCAGCGCGAATGTGCATTTTTCCGCTCTCCAAGCGGTTTTTATCCAAAATCATCTTCTTCGGCACTCCCAACATAGTGGGGATTCACCCACCTTTTCCGGGAGTTTTGATAGGAATTGGATCCTCCCTTTTTGAGGATTGAACGGCTCAGATTTGGTTAGAGTCGCTGAGCTGGGAAGTTTCGGCGAGGAAGTTCCCGCAGGCGTTTCCAACGCCAGATCACCCGAATCCCTCTCTTCTAACAGACGTATTAAGGTGTGAAAGATGGGAAGGATGCAGCGTTGCCCAAACGTGCAAGGGATGGAAATGGGGTGGATTTTACAATTCTACCCCTCATAATCCACCCTAACGCGGTTGCCCAAACACGGCCTTAGATGCTTCCACCCGTAAGGTGGGGAGGGAACTCAGAAAACTTCCATGAAGAGTGCGTAAAAATAGCATTTGTATATGTAAAATGGATGGGAAGCAACCAAGGACCAAATAAAAAGTAAAACCAAAATGATGGCTTACCCCAGTTTCGAACAGCCATTTTGTCGAGATAGTGCACCAAGCGCTGCCTTCACACTGCTTACAATCTCAACTGTGACCCCAAGTCTTTTTAGGTGGTATTTTGTTACAGCACCTCTAACTGGTCTCCCATCAACCACAATTGCTTTCTTTCCTGTAAAACAACCTTTAGGAAGAGCCTCAGATAAAGGTCTCTTCAGATCACAACCATTTTTATCACATCTTTTGAAGACAGCAGTGAAGGTAAATGTGCTTCCAATCTTAGGCCAGCTAATGAAGTTTACCTGTCCACCCATCAGCTCGACAAGACATCTGCTTATGCTCAAGCCAATGCCCGTTCCTCCATAGTGTCTGGAAGTTGAACTGTCTGCCTGCATAAAAGGCGTGAAAACTCGTTCTTGGGCATGTAAAGGGATACCGATCCCTGTATCTTCTACGCTTACCATCAAAGTTACATTATCAGAAGTTTCATCGGTATGCATCCACATATCTGAAGCATCAGATCGGAATTCCCCATCTGAAAGTAGCAGCCTGAAGGTTTCCCAACTGTTTCTGTTGTCAGCAGCTTCAGAAGCACTTAAGGTATTGAAAGGCGGACTGCTGCCTGATATAACTTCCACTTTGCTGGATACTCTCTCGAGACCTGCATGATCTTTTGCAGCCATTGCCAATTTCGTATGCTCAGCTAGATGAACTTGGACAAATATATGACCTCGTTCTGTAAACTGTCAGAACCAGATATCAATAAATATCAGATGGGGGAAGATCTAACATCAGAAAGTGCACCAATTTCCTTCTGGTGTGCTGCACTTACATTAACACAAGCACAACGATCCATGATCCGGACCTTGTATCTGGTGGGTGCCGCCATGGATGGACCACACTTTCACAGATTGGACAATCCTACCCTCCAATTTGTGGACTTCCCACATTCAATACTGACCACTGCCAGTGTTCTTTCCTATTGTCCATTAGAGGAACACAAAATCAGATAGCCAGGATCGTCCAATCAGGGATATATTTCAACAATGGACAATCCAAGGTGGACACTAACCATTGAGCGGATCCATACCATGGATTGGTGTGTGCCAATCATCCAATTCAAGTTCTCGATTAAAAAAATATGATGATGGAGATAGTGGCCTTGATTATCATGCTGGTACAGTAACTAATATCATGGTGAGGGGAACAATGTCATATAACTGATTCAGGGTTAGATTTTTTAGGCCAAAAACGATAGAGAATAATCAACGTACTGAACTTAATCAATTCAGAAGCAAATAAAATAAAACGATTTCACTACCAGCCATGTATGGACTACTTACTTTAACTGAATTTCCCACAAGATTTGTAATTATTTGTCGGAATCTACCCGGATCGCCCACAAGAATTTCTGGAACTTTATCAGAGACAAATACAGCTAGCTACACTTCGCCAATTGATTATGCAGTATCACGATGAGAATGATGGAGAGTGCAAGGCGCATCATTATTAATCCCAGCAGCCACAGATGTCACAAGAGAAGCACCAGTCAGTTCCAAACATGTGTACATCGACAAGAAAGCAATGCAAACAAGGACCACATGATGTGTGTACCAAATAAATGGCCATCTTTTTGCTTGGTGGGACCCAGAAAGTGGGTCCCGCTCCCACCATGGGATGGATATCTCCCTTATCAGCTAATCCTCACCATCCAACAAATACAAGCAATTACAACCATGGTCCCTATTCAAGGACAAATTGGATGGTCAGGATCATTCAATTGGATCCATCAAGGGAATATTTGCAATGATTGTAAGTGGGACACGCCTTTCAGATGCCAAAGCCATTGATCTCCTGATCCCACAGTGGGATGGATATCTTCCTTGTCGGATAATCCTCTCCAAGCAAGAAAAGGGACAATTACAACCATCGTGTGTTCAACAAGGACAAATCGGAAGGTCAGGATCATCTGATGGGAGAGCTTGTTGGGGTATCTAAGATCCACCGTGGGTATATTTGCATCACTAAAAAAGGTCCTCCCCACATACGCAGTGTACTGGACCGAGCAAATGTTCTATTGAACATTGCACATTTCTTTCAACATAAAAAAGCAAAACCAGTATACCAAAACGCCAAGGGAACTGAGTGTAATAAAATGAAGGCACTATTTCTCAACCCATTGGTTCAAGAATGAAAATACTGATTTGCTCTTATTGCTTTGCTTTATAGTTGGACTTACCTCAATACCCTTGCTTCTAGACTTCCCAGAAAATAAAGAGAGAACATCATCTAGGATGGATCGTACATCAAAGGGCACTGTCTCTAGCTCTAACTTGCCAGCTTCAATTTTTGCCCTGTCGAGCACTTCATTTATTAAATTTATCAATGCCTTCCCACATGCTTGAGCAGTTTGGGCATAATCCTTTTGGGATGAATCTAAATCTGTGTCTAGAAGCATTGCTAGCATCCCTGAAATTAAAGATACAGGAGTGCATGACAGTAATCCTTTTTTCAGGCCTTGAAATTGAAACCAACCCAAATAAGGATCTTGAAAATACCTAGGACACCATTCATAGGCGTTCGGATCTCGTGAGAGACGGTAGCTAGAAACTGTTGACAGAAAAAAAAAAAAAAAAAAAGATTGGATAAAAAAGCAGAGACATTGAAAGTGGATTGGTAAAATGCTCTTGGGATGGGTTTGGAACCTGAGATTTGGCAACATCAGCAGCTTCTGCTTGGACTTTCAGTTCCTCCATCTTGCAAAAATCTTCATCGACTTTGGCAATGTGAGTCACTGCAGCATACAAGATGTACCCTACCAATATGAAAATCAAAAAGAATCCACAGGATGCAAGGATTGCTGTCCATGGAGTGGGGGCCTTCCGTAGATATCTGCTCAAGGTCCCAATACATTAGTTTCCCAAAAACCATGTCACATAAGCTCGTAATTTGCTAAGTTTGATCTAGAAATAGGCCTTTTCCTCTCTCACTCAGAATTTACCACACAGGAAAGAAAGGCCTTACACATCAAATGACTGGGTGTGCCTACCTGCAGCTCATTTGGTGCTTCCTGAATGGATCTCCAAAATCAAGCATGCTGACATGTGAGAGGGACATGTCGCCTTCTGGGTGCTGGGGTCCGTACATGATCAAGGGCATGGAAGGGCTCGTGACATCATATACATTTACCACAATGGCCTCATTGCCAGAAAGCTGCCTCAGCAAATTTTCAACAAGTGACTCAACGTCAAAAGCTCCACCAAGGTATCTGCTTTGGCATCAGTATATTAGATTCCACAATGAAATAACACGAAACCAATCTTTCAGCACAACAACAACACAACAACAACAACAACAACAACAACAACAAAAAAAAAAAAAAAAAAAAAAAAAAACCTACTGAAAATAAATAAAGGTAAGGATTTTACTGTATAGTAATTTGTCAGCAGTTTGAACTATTTATTAGCATCATGGAATAGACAATACAGACATCAGAAATTAATTAACCTACACCATATGCTGACTGGATGGGTTTTTATCCAGTAGAAGTTAGACCAAGAGTTTTACTATTTATGCAAGCAGAGGGTGAGAAAGAACCCAGACACAAATGCTCAAAGCATCAAAGCATTGTAACCAAGTTCTGGACAACCAAAATGGTATCAATTTCTCAAAGTGCCCATGGACTACACTCGACTTTTAAGGGTGTATTGGAAATGGATTCCATGGATGTTGTAATGATTACCCAATAATAACTTCCATGGTTACTGTAGAAATAGAATATCAAAATTGGGTTGCCTGTTTGGATAGAAAGTGCCTCAAATTCATTATATAAATACCAATTGTTTCTCATGCCAGACATTTCTGACCATGGATAAGACTAATGATTACCATGTGGAACCCACATATCCTAACAGCCCAACAGTCCTGTCAGTGGAAAACCAGTTCCGTTTTTTTGCATGGATGCCTTGTACCCAAATATGCCCTATAGGTGACAATGACATGAGTCAAATTAATTAGAGCAACACAATAAAGGTCAACTTTATGGTTTGGGCTATAGCATTCTTTCGAAGTGTGATGAACAAGCAGAAGAATGGGAATTTTAGTAAGAATGCTGTTTATACAAGAGAAACGAAAACTAGAATGCTAGCTACAAATGGACTGTCGCATATGATGACTACTGATTTTGGATTCCACTAAAATTTCTTTGTTCTTTAACGGCCAGTTTGATAAGTGGGAATCCATGGAAAAAGAAGCAAAAATAAAGACATTTCCTTTGACATGACATTTTCCGCCATTTGATTTGCAAAGATTCCCACTTGCAAATCAAACAAACCCTTAAAATGGAATCCATTTTTCAATAGTACCTTGGAAATCATCATTAAATAATGATTACGAGTTCCTCTCTTTTACCATGGATATCGAACAGGGCCTGAATGGTAATTCAAGAAACGCTCTAGTGTTACTTGCTGCTAAAGAAATTGGAACAAGGGAATCATGCAATGCACATGGAAAATTTTAGTCTGGCTCAGTACTTGTCATCCCATACTCATGAATTGCACAGCCGAAATCAGTTATCAATGAGGATAGAAGATACTTGAATATGCCTGTGATATTATTATCAACATGATATGATACCCTTTTATAGTATGAGATATTTGTAGGGTACCTCGCAAAAGACAATTCAACCATATCATGCTATATTGGGTACTTGGCTCTCAGAACTCCTAAAGGTTTCCTTTCTTCCAACAAAATACTAGGGGTGTCAATGGACCAGGCTGTATACGAAGTTCGATATATAAAACTCCAGCTCCATTAATAACCCCCCCCCCCTGTGCATATGGCGCAGTTACCATATTTGTTCGGCTTTGTTTTCTACCTTAATTCTGGATTTGGAAACTGCAAGAGCCCAGTTGACAAGCTTAGGCCATCAGGATTTCTATCCAAGGTCTTTGACAGAAAGTAGTGGAAGAATAACAGCTGTTGTGGATCCAATAAACTACCACCCAACCTCCCCTCTCTCACTGCTTCAATCCACCAACCCATGCCCCTCTCTCTCTGATTCAGGCTCAGGCTAGACATTTAAGGCCAGTCACGGGCTCGGGCCGGGCTTGGACAGAGCTCAGCCCAGCCCTAACCCAGCCCATTGACACTGCTACAAAATACACATCACATTTCCACATGTTTCCCCAATACATCAATTCCTTCTTTTCAGAACACCATTCTATTGTAGACTCTCTCCACGTCAACAGTCTCTGTATCCTAGAATACACGTTAAACTCCTTGCTGTTTACTCACCACCTTCGTAAGTTCACAAGCAACAGCTACAATGACCAACTTCTGCCTCTAACATGTGATGCAGGACAATTAACCACTCGCTCTAAAAGCTCGAACTGTTAGAGTATGGCGAATTAATCCCTTTATCTCATAGCCCAGGCCCCACATCGCATGGGTTAGGACCTCGGCCGAACCCCCTACGTGGGCCCCAAATCACATGGGCCGCCCACCACGAGTGTGTCCCCGCATCTCATGAGCTACTCCACTCGAGCCTGGTGTGAAATGCGCATTAATCACCCCCAGTGAGGAGTCTCGAACACGAGACCTCCTCCGTAGGCCACACCCACCCCAAGTCTGCCCCTGCATCCCACAAGCCACCCCACTCGAAACCGGTGTGAAAATGCCCCTGCATTAATCACCCCCAGTGAGGAGTCTCAAACACGAGACCTCCTGCTCTGATACCAATTTGATGCAGGACAATTAACCACTTGCTCTAAAAGCTCGAACTGTTAGAGTATGGCAAATTAATCCCTTTATCTCATAGCCCAGGCCCCACATCGCATGGGTTAAGACCTCGGCCGAACCCCCTACGTGGGCCGCAAATCACATGGGCCGCCCACCCCGAGTGTGTCCCCCGCCTCTCACGGGCTACTCCACTCGAGCCTAGTGTGAAATGCGCATTAATCACCCCCGGTGAGGAGTCTCGAACACGAGACCTCCTCCGTAGGCCGCACCCACCCCGAGTGTGCCCCTGCATCCCACAAGCGACCCCACTCGAGCCTGGTGTGAAAATGCCCCTGCATTAACATGTCATTTAACTCCAACTTCTCAAACATCTCACACTTCGAGCACAACCTACACATTAGTCAAGAAGTCAAAAAAGGCAAGCATGCAATGCATATCACTCATCAACAAACGCCTCTTCTCAACCATATTCAGGTGCACAAAACTTGTAGTTGTACTCGAACCCAAAAATGACTATTTGTTCACCTTATCATACAAAGAAACACACGCAACATAACTTTGAGCTCCAACTATGAAATTTCATCCAATAAATTGATTTTCCACAATAAGATGAGAGAGTGTTGTTGAACCTAGGAGCAACTTCCGAATTACCAAAATGCTTCACCAAATTTCAGTGTCATTTGTCATGTGATTAGGACAACTTGGATCAACAATCTAATCATTACTTATGTCGATCTTTAATTTCCTCCATGTGCACTAGCACATAATTCCCATCACAAGGCCATATATGCATGAACTTGGACTTGCCACTAGTCATGATTTGGACTTGGATCAGATCTACTCATACTTATGTTGATCCTTAAACTTCCTCCATGTGCTCAAAGATTTTTAACACCACATTGCATTGATCAAGAAGATTAGGGTGAATTGTCCGTTATCATCCTCACCCATTAAAATCTTGGAAATCCATAATGACAATGGTGAAAATAGCTGTTATGAATAGGGTCAGCCCAAGCCCAATCAATTCACTAAACGGGCAACGGATTCCTACCCAAACCCAACCCATGACCCCCTAATCGGCACAATCCATTAATAACCTATATGAGATGCTTTTCTAATTTATTTTACTTTAGGTTTTTGGTTGAGTCGTGTTGGATTGGATCATCTAGCCCAACCCATTTATATCCTACATGGGCAAGTACGATCAGGCCAGGTTCAATGAAGCCCAACTATGGTATTAAAAAAGGGTAACACAATGATCGTATGTAAGAGTAATAGTATGGGCCATTGCGCAATATGGGATTGTAATGGCCTGCACCGAAAATTTCAGACCATAATGATCAGGGTCGAATATTGCATATCAGACCTCAGTAATTACTTGATTTTACATACATGATAATGTTTAATGCCAGATTTTACTCGTGTTTTTGTTACAGGAGGAAATTAGGAGCGTGTATAGCAAAATGATGTTAAAAGCATGGATTTGATGCTTCGAAATTACCAGAGCACGGGATGGACTCCAGAAAACCAATAATGAAGATTTTACACGCCTGGGATTTGAGGAAAGCAAGCCAAAGGGGCCCGAAAAGGGTCCAGAATGCAAGATCACATGTTTCCCGCCATCCGATCAACTCGAAACTTCATACATGTGATGAGGGCCGTAAATCAACCGTACATATTAAATTTCAGCCCTTGCAGATCTCGGGAAGTGGTCCAACGGACAGATCAGCCTGTTAATCTACAATTTGGGACCCACCTGATATTCGGAACTGCCTCAAATTTGGTCCTGACGGTGGAAATAATATGAGAAAAAGGATGGACGGTGCAGATTTCTCAAAAATATCACGATGGGCCCTGTGTATGGGGAGTGTACACCCTGCTCGTGCGCACTGGCGGTGCACCGCACCAGCGGGACGGTCAGCGAACCGCTGACCCGCGGTTTCCGCGTCGAAAACGGCAGAGCCGTCCAGCGTCTCCGCAAGCCGACCGCGGTCGTCTGTTGTGGGGCCCACCTAGTGTCCAAATGGACAATCCAAGCCGTCCATCCGCTTCCTGGGGCGGACATACCCCTCGCCTAGATGACCGTTTGGTCTCATGCAGGTGTACGGACGTTGATTGATGAAAATCGCAGGATGGACGGCGGAACAAAAGATCAAGTGGGCCGCATCTATTTCACTCCAAGATACACACTCCCGGACGGTTTCTCGATGGCTATCTCATGAACGGAGTGGATTTTTCATTCAGTGGAAGGAATGGGACCCACCATTGCCACGGAAGACGGATCCGCGTCCGCGTAACCCGGCCGCTGGCCGTTTTTGCGAAGGATTGTGGGCCCCGTACGTCAACCGTACGGCCGATCCGAGCCGTCCATTGTGTAGATGGGTTCGAGAACTACAAAACCATGCTAATATTCCACTCACATGCGTACACACGTGTGCGGTACAGAGGCCACAAACGGACTGCTTTGTGACGTTCAAAACTGATTTTTTCGTGATTTCTTCTGTGGACCGCGTCAATGGACATTCAAAACCACCCATTCTTGACTGAAATTTCGTTCTGAATCCAATGGACGGGGTGGATTTTCCAGAAAACACCTCTGTGGGGCCCACCGATCACGGCTGCAAAAATTTGTACTCCGAGTCCTTCTACGACTCTGCCACCAACCCCAGCCATCCAGCAGCTATAAAAGGGGAGTTTTGGACGTGGGAAAGGCATTCAGAACTAGGAAATTCGAGATCCAGAGCCAGGGAGAGAAGAAAGAGAAGAAAGAGAAGGAGGAAGAGAGAGATCGATTGGTTTGGTGTTTAATTTTTATAAATTTTGTTTAATATTTTTTTATGGATTTTATGGGTCACTAATCTCTTAGCTAGGGCTGAGATGAAGCCCCTAATTTGATTAGCTCTTGTTTTGGTTGATTTACTTTGAATATTAATTAATTTGTTTCTTTCTCTAAGTGGGCGTGATTGGTTTAAATTCTATACTTCTCCATCTATGAACTTGATCAAAGTATATATATGGATGTTGTTTGGATGCTTATTACAGGTGCTTGTGTCTGATCAAGAACAGCTTTCCTATAGAGGAAGAAACAGGATGCTTTAATGAATGTACATTCCATGTGCCTGACCAAGGACATGAGATATGTTATTCATGGCGTTGCTTAAAGGAATTAGACATTCTGTATGCCCGATTAAGGACACAGACTGTGCTTTCTCTAATAAGTGGTATCAATCTAGATCAAGGTGAATCAACAGACCAAACAAGGGTTAGGATAATTAGAGGTGGATTCGAAAGTCCTAGTGCTCTCTCTCTGATTGAATTTTCTTCCCTGTTCTTAATTATTTTATTTTTTCTTAGAATTGTGCTTAGTAGTTCATTCCATTCTTTGTTGGATTAGTTAAGGAGAATCATAGATTTGAGTTGTGACGACCAGTCCTCGTGGGAACGATCTCGTAATACGTACCGTATCTGCATCTGATTCGTATACTTGCGAGTTTAAAAATCATTTAAATCATGTTGGTTTAAATAAAACATCACATAACAGTCCCTTGTAACGGATGCATAACTGCCATGGGCCGTTAAGCATATACAGGTCTCCAAAATAGAGGTCATTTTTCTTCTCTGTTTTTTTTTCCCCCGCATTCCCCCTCTTTTTGACATTTTGCTTCTTGAAACTATTTTAAAGCCATTTCAACAAGCTTTGTACAATTTTTTAAGCTTCAAAACAAGATTTAAACCATTATCAAAAGGTCGAAGATCCGAGGCCAAATTCAAGAAAAATTAGAAAAGGTAAAATTTTCCTCTTTTTTTTTTTTTCTTGCTGCAAATGTACTGATTCAACATTATATTACCAAATCTTGCTAAATTTGTGTTCAATTTGGCTATCTTTGTATAATTTTTCAATTTTTTTGTATTTTTGCTGGTTTTTAATATAATTTCCAGCAATATATATATATATATATATATATATATATGTTCTTTGCAAAATGTTTGGAGTGTAGATTGTTCAACTACATAGATGGAGTTTAGATCTACACATCCGTGCATGCACTAAATCAGCATTTTCATCTCTTTTTTTACCTTATGATCTAGGGTCATTTTTTGATTGACTAGTGGTTTTTTTCCTCAAATTTCTTGAGGGGGATGGTGTCAAATGCTTAGGCAGATACATCAATGGGATGAATCCATGGGATTACGTGAATTTCAGGTTACTTTTGACCATCGGGTGGACTCAAATCAGCCCGACACTATTTATCCAAATTTAATTTTAATATTTTCTTTAAATTTATTGAGAAAAATGGTATCAAATGGTTAGGGATATGCATTAGTGGGATGAATCCCACAGATTGCATGAATTCGAGACGTTTTAGAGGCATTCTAGTGTACCTAAATCGGCTCAACGCTATTCATCTAAATTTATTTTTTTTTCCTCAAATTTCTTGAGTAAAATTGTGTCAAATTGTTAGGGATATGCATTAGTGAGATGAATCCCACAAATTGCATGAAATTCGGGCTATTTTAGGGATAGTTGAATGTATCCAAATTTGCATGACGCTATTCATCCAAATTAGCATTGGGGAGAGTTGAGGGAGATGTTTGCTTCCCGAGAATGGTTCAACAGAACATGGTAGAAGATATAGGAGGCACCAATTGAGATTGTGAGGACCATTAGAAACAATAAATATTAGAAGAATGCCCGAAACATCTTGAAGGTAATGGAACCATTGATAAGAGTCTCTCCTTATAGAACCTGACAAAATACCTATCACGGGCTTCCTCTATGAAGTCATGAATAAAATGAAGCTTGCTATTTGTCATGATTACAAGAACTACAAAGATTAATAGAAGGTGATCAACAAAAGTTGAACGAACTAACTTCACCACAACCTTCATGCAACATGTAATATTATAGTCGATACACAGTAACTAATACTCTAGCAATGTCTCATACACATGCACCTATACTAACTTACATATAGTCATTTGTGTCCTTTATTGTTTTCATTATTATGATGTAGGCTACTATATAAATCCAAGATTTCAATATATTGCATCATTTTTTGATGATAAAGAGGTTCGTATTGGGCTGAAAATATGATAAAGAGTTTAAAGTCTGACTTAGACATGCAAATAAGGGCGTTAAACAAAGTGAGTTCAACTCCTTGTTCATTGGTCATTAATAATTCATTGCTTAAAACAATATAAACTATTTGGCTTAGTTTGCAATTGGAAATATATGGACTTCGCCAAGGCAACTTCTTTTGGAGAAAATGCAAAAGCTCTCGAAACAATGGTAGTAAAAGTTTTGAGCTAGACAACTTTTTCCTCTATGCACAAGAGGAATTTAAGTTGTTTTGCAGTAATTAATTCAAAGCAAAGGAATTGGTTGACATTGGCTCAGCTCACGTACATGCACTACAACTAAAGTTGAGATTATGGAACACGAAACATGTGGCAAACCAAACTCAATAAGGCAACTTTTGTCCAATAAACTTGAACTAAATCTACGATGAAGATGATCCACTTCTACCTTGGTTGGAGAATATGGAAAAACAAGCAGACAATGATAATAAGGAAGTCGATGTGTGCAACCCAACATTATGGGCAGCCAACAAGAGAGTTGTACAACTGTTTTGAAGAGGGTTATTGAAGATTTAACCAATGAAATGAGTAGCAACAAAACCGAGGTAGATGATAATGGTGATGCACTCAGTCCTACTTCTGGTATCACTCGGCACACAGGGTATGGCTGTCCACACAATTCGAAGCAAACAAGCATCGATGGAGTAGACGAGGCTGAACTTATGAGTGTACCTATTCACAATACCACCAGCCAATGGAGGAGCATTATGGGATGACCGACATCAACGGCATTGGAGGAGATGGGACATTGAAGCACTATTTTGTTAAACTAGCCTTGGATATGTTCTGCATGGAGTAAAATATCAGGGGTATGGATATGTAGATTTGGATTTGAGTAATTGTCACATTCACAGTCGCGGACCCAACAGTACAAGCAGTACCACTATGGCAATGGCTATGACTATGGTTCTACCTTTGGAACTGGCTATTCTTATTCGAGATCGACATAGTAGATGCTCAGTGGCAGTGATGATCATGATCAGTCATCACTGGGTTTCATTAACATAGTTTTCCCCTTGGTAAGCAACACCCATTGCACAGCCGAATGATAATGATAACGTTGAGGATGAGCAACCACAAGCAACAAAGTTTTCTTTCTAGTGGTAATAATGGTGAGTAATGTTTTTATATTAATGTTTGACATCACTTTATTACTTTTGAGTTCACTTCATGCATTAACATTTATGAACCTATACTAAGGTTGCACGTGGCAAACTGGTTATATAAATATAAATATATAATTTGTCTCATCATTAGATTCATCCTCATATAATCTTATTTATATTGAATAATTGATATTAGATATTTAAAATATTAAATATACAAGTATTAGAAGCCAATTACCTTTCAATAAACAAACTTAAAGTCAGTCTCAGCCTCTCAGGTTAATAATATCCTCTTTTATTTTTTTCAGAACGACGGGTTAATAATATCATCATGCAGCCCGAGATAGCATTCTTACCAAAGAATGGCATGTTAACCATCATAAACATGTTCAAAACCATAAAAGAATACATATATGGAATCCTCTCGTTTTTCTAAATTTTTCAGTACTTGTCATATGTTTCCTTAAAAAAGAAATTCAACTGTTACGGGGGCCATAACGGCTATTACGGTCTGTATCATAATCGTCCAACAGTAGGCGATAACCGTCATTGAATACCTTGAGCCCAACCCATTTACTCAAAAGGGTCACACTTCTAGCCCGTGCCCAACTCACCACTCATTTAGGTTGCCCCGAACCCACCTCAAAAGCAATCAGGCCAGATGACCCACAAGTTGAACCAAACCATCACCACCCCTTACTATAAAGGTATCTTATGATAATACTACTTACATGATGAGAGCTAAAAACTGATCACCTCCATTGTAATTTGAGCAAAGCCTCCAACACCTCATCACTTGCTCCTTATTGTGGTTAACTCTCCAACCTCTCAAGGTGCCAATTTCACTTTGTACTTGAACCTATACTAGACCAAATGGTTAGACCTACCTCGAGATAGTTTCAGCCACAACAACAGGATGGGACACTTAGAACTTGTTTTCTGAAAAGAAATTGTTCAAATCATCTAGGTCTAGTGGTCAATTCGTGTAAATTTTACCATATGCACACAAGGCACAAAGTCAAACACAAGTGACAGTGCTAGAACACTAAAATGCCATTGACTGACTTTCGGAGGGCATAAAAATACAGGTACTAGCACGACATAGCGGATCTTCTCCCCATGATTGAACAATATGATGATGAAGATGAGGAAGAGAAGATGGAAGAAAATATGAGGAAAAAGATATAATTCAACCTTCACCTTTTGAACTTCCTTTACCCAACTATCTTCTCTCTTTACCTCACACCAGGCAAGCCTTTGCAATTCCTTTGTCTCTTTACAGCTCTCACAAGTCACAATTGACTCCCTCTCTTCTCAAATATAGGAAACATTGATATTTTAATCCCTTATCTAAATCTAATTACAAACCAATGAAGTCCACTTTCCTAATCCTACCCACAATCCAGTTAATTTAGGTTTTTAATTTAAAAATTATTCTGGCCCTCATCAATTATTCCTAACTCTATCTAGCAAGAAGCACTCGAATGAAACCAAACATTTTATTCAGTCAGTCTTCCAGTTCTAGGCAAGAGACCTACTTAGCTATGACTCTCGATGACATGGTCAAGTGATCTATAACATCTAACCTGGGAAGGTGTTGCACATTTCCAGCTCTAGATCCAAAAATGTAGCACTATTCATCCCAAGTTGCCATTAAAATGTCCAACCAGCCTAAACTTTGACCCAGTACTGCAGTTGCATGACCGCTGGGCCCGTTTGGTACATGAGCTTAGGTGGGATTAGGTTGGGATGGAATTGCACTTGGTCCCGTGCAAATTCCATCCAGCATTTGGAGATGATTGGATTCCGTGGGTTGGAATTCCATTTGGTCCCATGCTGGATTTCCGGTGGATTTTGAAAACCAATACAAATGTGGGCCCCACATTGATGCATGTGTTTTATCCACGCCATCCATCCATATATGCCCTTTACACATGACATTCTAGTTATACACGTGTACATGTGACTGACAGCAATTGCGAATTTGGTCCGTTGATTACAATTCCATGGTCCACCAAACGGGGTTTCACTTAATGTAGTGTTTTTCCCAGAGGAAGAATTTTAACCCAAATGAGGAGATTGGATGGCCAAAATAACATGGTATTTCCAGACATGCAATCATTGTACAATAATGGTGTTAATTCCATCTAATGCAATTCCATGCCATTTAATCCTATGGACCAAACAGGCCAAGCAGAAGCACATTTCAAGATCCTAAACTGCTATTCAACTGATTCCTACACAACTTAGCCCAATTTAAAAGCGAGTGAGAATACAAATATAGAAAATATTAACTCTTTTGAGCATTCTGATGTGTGAATTAGAACTACATGAAGCAAAGAAGAGCGCAAAGAAACTAGCCAATGATGAAATACTTCATTATTTTTCAAGCTCGTGTTGTGCAAAACAATGAAAGATAGACACTGTTTCTCTTTGCCATTTATCCTAACTATTTCCATATCATAATATCTAGTCTCCGAAAGCAGACACAAGGTAACTCTTTAAGACAGGCAGGAATTAGGAAGCAGATCTGACCCTTCAGTTGCTTCAACGCGTTGGTCTACAGTTGGAGCCGGTGGGAGACTGGATCTGTAGACGGGGAATGTCAAAACAACACCCAGATGATCGGATCCGAGCAGCCTGAAAGGGCTCGTGAGAACAGCTTTCCCCGTAGCCCTTGCCCTAATAATGTTCCCTCGGTCCTCCTGCATTGAAGGGGCAAAGTCATCGATATTTGAGACACACACACACATACACACGCACAGAGACAGAAATTTACCTCCCCAGACATCATATCAAGGGACTCAATGTAAGAAACAGTCTCCTGCGAGAAAATCACCGGAGCGTATTCACTTTGCACAGGCGACGGATCCCTGTTCTTCATGGTCTTGATCGTCCATCCCTGCTGCCGCTCGAACCACTCCCTCTCCGAATTCACCACCCGCTTTGCGTATGCCACACCACTCAGTAACGGCCGCTCGAACGCTGTCCTGGCCGTGTACTCTGCAAATGTCTCCTGCATTTTCCATAATGACCCACATTCCCCAAAACCAAAATCAAGCCAAACCCCGAAAGAAACCCCAATTTGCAGCCAGGAAGAATGGAAAGGGAATCTTAAATTTGGACGGTAGAGAGAGCAAGAGAACGGAAGCGAACCTGATCAATGGCAGACGGCTGCTTGTGGTGATGGAAAGTGGAGACGAGGATGGCAAGGGCATGGACGTGGTTGACGCTGACGCCAAACTGGTCCTGCAGCATCCGCGCCCGCTCGTCGCACATGCTGACCAGAATCTCCTTCCTTCTCTCACACCCGTAATCATCTATCCAGTGATAAATGTACTTGGCGATCGCAGCGAAGATGATAGCCCAGATGGCCAGCAGCATGCGCTTTCGGGAGGCCCACACCTGAATCGTCCGCTTCTCTCGCCTCTTCAAAGACAACCGCTGCTCGTTCAGCCGCACCGCCACCGAATGGTGGCCTGGCATTTTCCAACCTATCAAAAGGAAAATGACCCACTTCTCCGTCTTCCTCTCCTGCTTCTCTTGTTCAATACCACCGCTACTCCATCTTCTTCCAGCTAAAGAAACAAAAAACAGAGAAAAGGAGCAGCTTTTCTTCAGGGTATCTGCAGTTTCAAGGGCCCCTTTTTTTTTGCAGTAGGAAGAAAAGGGCACTGCTAGACTTACTCCACACTATCATTTTTACATCGATTGGCGTGCTACAAAACCGAGAAAAAGAAAACAAATATGAGGTTCTAATAAAAGCACGGGCCCATTTCTCTATTTCCCCCTCTCCGTCTCCTCCATCCCTCAATAGCGTCTACAGACAGGGAGCCAAAAAGAAGAGAAACCCAGAAAAACCCGTGAAGGAGTGCTTCTCAAAAGACGGAAAACTTCAAATCCCAAAACAAATGGGTCTCTCTGTTCATCATCACATTACTCCCTTTCTTTTCTTCTCCTCTCTCTCAGCTCTCAAACAAGATAAAAAATTATCAGGCCTCTGTTAAAAGCACAAACCCAGCGCTCTCTCTCTCTCTCTCTCTCTCTGAAACCTCAAGCCTGAGAAAACTTCTCAAAAGAAGCTATTAAAAAAAATGGAAAAGATTCAAATCCCAAGAAAAAATGGGTATGTTTTCTACTTCCTTTATCCTCTCTCGTGAGTCTATTCCTTTCTAGGTTCAAAACAAAACATAGAAAAACAATAACCGTTCTCTCTAATAGGTAATAATGCCTGCCCAGAGAGCTTTGGGCTCTGTTTGGAGCTTGCACGCGACAAAGCAGAGCACGTTCTCTGTTTTTTTTTAAAAAAAAAAAAATCAGTTCCAACCTCCAACACCAGCGAAGCAAAGAAAAACATATAGGGAGATAGACATATACCAGTTTTCTGGTGCAATGTATTGGGTTCGTCTGTATCACGCAAAATCCTCTTCCCGACCCCTCTCTCTTCTCTTTTCTATTGAAATATTCGCTTTCGATTTGCCTTTTTCAAAGCAACTGAATCGAATTTCTGGATATCTGTAGATACGCGATTGTCCCCTCCAACGCATCCTAGCCATTAAAAAAAGCAGGAAAATCTCTCGCCTTCTACACTTTTCTATATTCTATGTTTTTTGTTTTATTTTCCTCCTTTCTATATTGTAGTAATTTTCTCTTCTTTTTCTTTACTCCAGTGTACGGTGAAAAAGAAAGGTCAACGGAAGATTGCTGTTTTCTCTTCTTTCTGAGAACGGCTTTTGTAGATGGGAGATATTAAAATCTGTTCGGATTGATTTCTGGAATTGAGTTTTGCTGGAATCCGATTTCCGGGGTGTTTTGAGTCCGGTTTTTTATGTTGGGAGTGCTGACATCCGGTGTCTTTAGCTTTCGGGATTGATTTTTCAGCTGGGAGCTACTGAAATTTGATTCCTGCAGCTTCCTGTCGATCGCTCCTTCTATGATTAGGATTCGAGGCAGTGCTGGAACCTGAGGTTTGTTGCTTCCGGCTGCTGAATCATCAGGTGTAGGATTTAAGGGCAAAATTCGTGCTTTTTTCAGACAGTTTTTGCGCTCCTTCGAAATCAACGGTTGTGATTCTTCTTTCTTCTCATTTAATCAGCATCTGGATATGAACATATAAAAGAAAACCAAATCAGATCCGACGGCTAAGAAGCTTGTAAAAGCGAAGCAAGCTATCATCAACGGCATGTGACTGATGATCAAGAACCGGATTGTTAGATTTGTTTTGATCACCGAGATTAAGATCGATCAATGATAGTGGCAAAGATTCGATCTACAGAAATCAGATCAGATAAAAACATACAAACAAAATCAGAAATCATCGCGAAATTCCCGGCAACGTTTGCAGATCGATCAACCGTTCAAAATCATGATCCGACGACTCAATGACCGATCAAAGCTTTAAAAAATTATCTCAAGACAGTGATGTATAGATCAAAATCCGAAACTACATTTCCAATCGGCTACTGTAAAGCACAAATCTACGACTACATTCGAGATCGAACTGGAGCAAAAGAACATTATCCGATCTTAAAAAGATCGCAGATCAAAATTCGATCCGCCGCTCGTAGAAACGAATAAGATAACAAACATCACTAACTACACCAGATCACATACCAGATGAAAATCCGAAAATCCATTTCCAAATCAAATCAATCAAAACTAACGAAGCAAGATCTGCAACGGCAAAACAAACCGAAATCCGATTCCAGATCGAAAAACTACAACCACATTTCAGATCAACCATTCAAAAACCCAAATCAACAACTCAGCCCTAAAAACTTCACTGATCCAACCACAACTGATATCAAATCGAAGTCCAGAAGCTGCATTTTCAAGAGGGAAAGATAAAACTAACTAAAATCGGATCTCGATAGTAAAAATCACAACCTTAGATTCTGAAAGTGCGGAACTGATCAGATCGAGACTCTTGAAGCATTCATTCAGGATCGGGAGCTCAAAATCTCGACAAAAGAACGCGAAATTGAAGCAAGAGATGAGATGAAGAAGAAGAAGATATGATGATTGTAAGCAAGACTTTCTATTTTTTATCTGTTATGCTTTTAAAGGAACTGAAATCATCGCTTTTTCTAGCTTTTTTTTAATTTCTCTTCTACACGGTCAGAGATATATCAGAGGTTTTATCGTCATTTGAGAAAATGCTCTCTCTCTCTCTCTCTCTCTCTCTCTCTCTCTCCCTGCTTTCATGTCAGAGAGAGAGAGTGTCGAGTGATGTTCGAGCTCGCCTCCTATCAGAAGAGAGGTTTTGTCCGGAGGAAGGTAGACCAGTGTTTTTATTTCCATGCATTCGAGCGCACGATAAGTGGTTTTCCATTAAAGCTGTGTGGGGCCCACCTGTATTGTTTTTATAGGATCCAAACCGTGCATTTGTTGACCCACCTCATGATCACCGTCCATCGCAAGATTTGTCCTGATCTAAAATTCAGATGGGATACAAAACAAGAGGAAATGTACAATCAAATATATTCACTTGGTTTAGCACGCCTGAGTTTTGAATGGCATGGGTATTTGTACGTCCATCTTTGAGGTTTTCGCCTGATGAATGGTTTGGATGGTGTAACATATCATGTCCTATTTGGAAGTTTATCCGGCCGGTATCGCCTCCCCTCGTGTCCTCCATTTTCTTTTTCATGTGGTGTGCCCCACCTGAGTGATGGATCAGGCAGGAGAATTTGGAATGTAGCAATACATGTGTGGGCGCACTAGACGCACGGTTTTGATTCCACGTAAATATACGCACACAGCTCGAGCTCATTTGAACAATACACCGCCGGAGTCTATGCAGAATTATACACATATTTTCAATTCCGAGAAGCGACGGCCATGATTGGAAATCCCTACCGTTGGTATGTCGTGACCCACCATGGATGGAAAATGAATCGATGTTAGAATCTGCAGGATAATCTAGACCTTTCGATCTGGGGGATATGGATGGATGGTTAATAGAGAAATGTAACGATGGTTTACATTCAACTTGAGCATGTGCCGGTGGAATATTTCGATCTGGGAGAATTTTCTTGGAAGCCGTCCATCCACTGTGGGACTCAGCAGAATAATGGTCCGGATTATGAACCACCGGACTCACCTGTCACTACCCACCTATCCCGTGCAAATAATGCAGGTGACGTGGTACGATGACTGGGGGTAAATTTTTACTATTGACCCGACTGCATGGATAAAACTTACTTTACCAGGCTTCTATCGGTCCTAATGAAGTAATAAAGACAAAAATACCCTTAGATTTTTTAGTGGCTCTAGCCTAAAAATCCAAAGTATTTTTTTTGCACAGTGGAATGATATATGTGCTTCATCCACATGGTACATATCAACCTGGTCCATCCAATTTACGCATGAGGGGGAAGTTGGATTTGAATGCTTGGTGGGCAACAGGAGTTTTAGACCAAAGCTGATATTTGTGTTTGCCCCTTCGTCCAGGTTGTGTTACCTTATCAAAGGGTTAGATGCCGAATAAATATTATACTGGACTAAGAAATTTTTAATGATAGACATTTAGTTAATATTATTTTTAATGGTAGACATACAGTTGATATATTTTTTTTTTTTTTTTAATTTTTTATTTTTCGATTAGCTTAAAAGCTACAAAAATTTTAGGGGTTGTTTGGCACCCTGGATTGGAGGGGATTTCAAATCCTCTAATTGTTTGGCAGCATTAAGTAATCGAGGGTTTTGAATCCAATGGGTTTCCAATCCCGTCTTTGAGAAAGTTTGTAATCCATGGTGAGAACTTGGATTACACTTGAAATCATTTTAATAGTTGCAAGTGTAACATGCGTGTCACTATACACTATCATTCTATTGGGCACATGGCCCACTAATGATAATCAACACCGTCCAAACATTGTCCATGTAAATCAACGATTAAAAATAGTTGGTTAGTCAATCAAACATGATCTTGTGCTTGTGGCCCATCCGAGACTTAGAATTTCATTATTTTCGGGCAAAGCATATATTTCAATGGGCTTATCACAACCATTGTGTCAAAAATTATATATCTCACTAAATAGAGATATTAAAGTTGATTTAGTAATTAAATTCAAATCCTTATAAATATACCATAGATAGGTACTTTTGGATTAAAGTTGATTCACACTCCAGGGTGCCAAACACAGGAGGATTGCAAATCCAAGGGGTTTCTAATCTAGGGGTTCCAAATCCACGCTCCCAAACAAGCCCTTAGATCAGGCTAATATTTGTATTTTCCCTCTATCCATATCTACGTGGCTCTACGAACGGGTTTGATGGCAAAGAAACATTGCAGTAAGCCATATGAAAGTTTTAACCATGCCCTCCTTAATTCACTATTTTATATGATGTGGTCCACCTGGGCTTAATTTTGCTTTAATTTTGAGCTCATGTGGGAAAATGAGCAGCAAAATGGATAAAGAGCATGATGTAAAACACGGTAGGCCCTACAATAGCTGCCACTAGAGACACCACCGTGGAATGCGACTCGTTCTTTTGATAATCGGGAAGGGCACGGTGTAGTATTAACCCACCAGGACCTAGCTAGAGAAGGTCGGTGTGGGCACACATTAACATGTGTTTATCCAAGCCATCCATTCGTTTTGAAATATTATTTTAAGACACGAACTAGAAAAGAGGTAGATTGTTAGTTCAAGAAGCAGTGC
Organism: Magnolia changhungtana; assembly: GCA_030180095.1. NCBI lineage: Eukaryota > Viridiplantae > Streptophyta > Magnoliopsida > Magnoliales > Magnoliaceae > Magnolia > Magnolia changhungtana. The sequence goes on from JASAUF010000596.1 coordinate 1,746,530, forward strand.
TGACAATGACTGTACCATTGAAAACTTACAAAGCCCACTGTGATGGTTATCCGCCATCTAACATAGAGTCACATAGACTGGATGAAGGGAAAAAAAATATATATCAAATTGATGTAAGACATTCATTGCTCAAGGAGGCTTTCCATGGTATGCCTTCAATCATCATTGTTTTCTATGGTGTAGTCTGCTTTCGATCCACCTCATGTATATATAGACTCATCATCTGAACTGATTTGTCCAAATGAATGCCCAGAGTATATAAAACACATACATCATTGGTCATTTAGAAGTCTATACTCATAGCAAATTGTCACTTGTGTTACTAGAAGAGGGATAGAAAAATACCAAAATTAATTTAAATCCAAAACTTAAGGGCGTGCTTGATTTTTCAATTCACCTGAAAATACTGTGTAAATATCTAATGAATATGTCCCTTGTATTTACCTCACTCTTTCCAAAGTTTGATTTAACCACATGTTTTTTTACTCAAAAATCCATAACACCACGACATATTTGGGAGTCTCACCATGATGTATATCACTTACCTACATGGTTCATCTATTATGGCTAATACATTTATGACATGAGCCAGAAAATAAGGCATATCCAAAGCTGAAGTGGACCACGCCACAGGAAAAAGGAAATCGAATACTTACCATTAAAAACCTCTTAGGGCCACTGTTTCTTGTGACATGGGCCATTTGAGTGTTCAATGTACCTCGTTTTTTGACTCATGTCTTAAAATTTTGTATTAAAATGGTTGGATGGAGTGGATATATTATATACATCACTTTGGGGTCCACAAATATAAAAGAGCTTTTTTGAACCAGTTTCCAATGCAGCAAGTAGGCTAGATTTCCATAAGGGCGAAATGGTAACAATTACCCATTTCAAGGGCATTTACATGGGCCTTGAAAAATCAAACACGCCCTAATTGTGCTTACTAAAACATGTGCAGGTAAAATCTTGTCTTCGAAGCTCCCTGGAGTCCACGGACGCCGATTGCGTCCTACCCCGCCCGTCCTTCTGTGGGGCCCATTGTAATGTAAGTATTTTATCCACACCGTTCATCGATTTTCTCAGATCATTTTAAGGCACTATGCAAAAATTGAATTAGATACACAAATCCAGTGGACCACATCAAAGGAAGCTGCAGTGATAATGACAGCCACCGTTGAAAGCTTTCTAAGGGCCACCGTGATGGTTTTTTACCACTCAAACTATTAATACGGTCATGCAGACTTGGATGAAGTGAAAACAAAAATTTCATCTTGATCCAACACTCTTCCAGCTCTAAGGAAGTTTTTAATGGTGGAAGTTTAATCCCCACTTTGTGGTCCATTAAGCCCTGAAACTACTTCAAGCTTTATGTCATATCTTAAAATAATGATATAAAAATGATTAATGGTGTGGATAAAATACTTACATCACCGTAAGCCCCACAAAGCCCTGCCCGGACGGAGTACTGTCCACCGGAGTCCACCGGTACGTTCATATACCATGTATACCTTTCATGAGGTCATTGGATAAATGAAAACATAAAAATTAACCTGATTCAAATTTTCTGTTACCCATGCATGACTCATTTTGGATTTATTAGTTTTAAGCCCGTGTCCTAATATAATTTGAAAGAAACGGAAGGCATGCATATCTCACAGACAATATGATGGGCCCACTGAACTTTGGATCCCAGGGAGTTCCTGGGAACTTCCAAGAAATCTGCGTCCTTCGATAAAGGTTTTCTTCCTTGGCTGGGATGCTACGTGAATTCACCCCGTCCATGCATTTTTTTCAAATCGATTTAAGGTACGGGACCAAAAATCAGGTGAATCCAAAACTCAACCAGGCCATATGAGAAGGAAATCGAAGAGTGAGTTTTCCACCGTTGAAACCAGCAGGGAAAGGCAGGAGCTTTAAGTGACCACCGTGATGTATGGATCTTATCCACACCGTTCATCCATTTTTTTCGTGTCATTTTAGTATATAAGCTTGAAAATGAGACAGATCTAAGGCTCAAGTGGACTAGACAACGGGGATTAAACTCTTACCATTGAAAACTTCTCGAGGGCACATAGTTTCGGATGGAGCTGATATCCGTGTTTTCTCTTCATACAGTTTTATGTAAATTTATGAATAGGTTGGATGGCTTTACATTGGGCCCTAGAAAAGTTTCAACTGTGAGAATTATTATCGCCGTTGCTTCCTATGGTGTGGTCCACTTGAGCGTTGGATCTGACTCATTTTTATGTTGATGCCTTAAAATGATCCGACAAAAGAGATGAACGGAATGGATAAACGGATAAATCACGGTGGGTCCGCCCACAGAACTGCCCTTTCGGGGGCTTGAGACTGACGGGGGTGTAGGACGCAATCCGCGTCCCTTGTTAAGGGGTACACGACGGGCTACCTGACTGGGAATCAGTACATGAACGGTAGGTATCTTTCCTCATCCATCGCGACGGTAGTTACATACCTCACTAGGAATCAGTACATGACTACACCGTGTAATCGATGTACCTCAACTAAAAACACCCTAAATGAGGCCATCACAGGCGATTCACTAAATAGATGGCCCTGATTGTCCAACCAACCATTGAAATGGAAGCATGTAAGCCGTCCAAAGTCAAATAAAAAAATTCATCAATATGATAATTTGACTTCTAAATCAGCCTGACTTTGAAAATATAACCCATCTGAAGTGTGTTTCACGATTTCGACGTCTTGGATGGATGTAAACTCTGCAAATTCTTCTGCGACTAAGTGAATGAGTACGAATAAGTATAATCTAGAGGAGTACTACACGTTTTTCTAGGGAGTGGAAAAGAAGAAAAAAATCGCTATCGAAGATCTCTTCGATTATGACAGCTTCATTTAATTGAAGTGAAAGTACAAAAATACCCCTGTACTACCGCATGAAATGACGGATGCCTCCTACTGTCTTTTTCAAAGGTACATCTTCAGCCGATATTTCCTTGATGAGAAAAACTTCGGTACCCTGGCAGAGTAGGATGGATGATACACATGCATCTTAGGAATTGCACACCTAAGATTAAGAGAATTTAAGTTAAACCGTAAAAATTATGTCATACCGTGTAGATGCATCAAAATCCAAAAATTAGGTTTATTGGGTTATCTGATTTTAGGATTGGTGGATATTTATTGGACGGTTAAAAATGAAAAAACTCATTGATCCTATTTCGATATACATTTATCCATGAATGAAAGGGTGGGATTGTTTAGTCAAATCTGATGTTGAGATTGTCATGGGGAGAGAGTGGGATAAACCATCTACACAGATTTATTTGAGTTAGCACATGACATGTTTACAATTTTTTAGTACCCGCGTATCAAGCGTCATATGGATTTTGAGTATCATATGGCTCTTGCGTGGGTTGTGAAAATGGGACCATTAATCGTGGGAGTAGCTGTCCAAATCATATGCCGGGTGGCCTTTACTTGCTTACATGTGCAATGTACCTCAAATCCGAATCGCCCATTAACGAAAGCACCATTTGAAAAATCTGATTGATTAGACTAACCACAAATCATATTAGCCAGCGTTTGTTTGTTGAATATGGTTTGCTGGAATACATAACGGTTGGATCTCCGGTCATGTTCGATTGTACAGATAGTGGGTCTGAAGATATGTAGACAAAGGTGGCTGATTGAAATATATTTGCAGTGAAAGGATTTTAAAGTTTAGAATCAGTGGCCCACAAGGCATAGGTCAAAGAGAGGGTCTATTTTCATTAAAAAATTAAAAATTAAAAATTAAAAGAGCTGTTTGGCTATGAGAAAAGTTGTATATGGATTAGTACTCATGAATTTACAACTCACATGTACATAGTTTGCGAATAGCCTTGCAAACTGGAAATAATGCACATTTGGAAAATATAGTTATGAAAATGTCATCATTAGACTATGGATAGGGATTGTGTAGTAAAGGGATGTGACTAATTTAATTGATATATATATATATATATATATATATTTTTGTGTTATTTCTTAAAATATTCCATCAAAGATGGACATATTGAAAAGCCGATCTAAGAGTCTTAGAGGAGGTGAATAGGGCTATGTTAAATTAAAAATTAAATACGAAATTTAAACAAATAAAAAAAAATAGCAATTAAACAATCCCACAATGCATAAATAGATAACAACCTCAAGTGTACAAGTATTGAAAGGTTGATACAAATGTTGTTTTAAGGACAACCTCACACCAAAAATCAATGGCTTATGGTAGGATAACCTGATTCCTAGAACAGTCTGTGTATCAAAAATTCAAACTGATACAGAGGAATAAAGAAATAAATAACAAAGAAAATAACTAAGCTATTACAACATTCCCGCGCATACATAAAAAGATTACAACATTCTCCACAAAAGCATAAAGGGAAATTACAACATCCACACAATGAAATAATCAATCAATCACTACAAAATCAAAAATTATAGTGGTTCGCTTATGTGTACACCAACTGTTTAGAAAACCAGCCACACAACTACTCCACTCCTAATATCCTCACACAGTGGATATTAGCATTCACTATAAAAATAGGTTTTTTAAGGTTTACCTAAAACCCTCACAATTGTGTTTTTCAAGTAGGCTTACACAATTCAAAAACTCCGCACTCTGAGTTTTCTAGATCACCTCCGACAAACCAAAAGAAAGAGATTTTTCTGGTACAATCTCAAAGAAACCAAAAGAATAATTGATTTACAAAACTATAAAATACTTATCTGGATATTCTCCTTTGTTGCAGCCTGGTAGAACCAATTCAGAATAGAAGTTCAACATGAATGGTCAATGTTCACACTCACTTATGAAATGGTTCTAAGTTCTAAATTGATTTTAGATTAAATCACCTTGGGCTAGCTTGATTTGATTTTGATTCCAAGAAATGGAAAAACTTTAATCCATTTTTCAAATAAGATTGGAATGTATAATATAAAATCAAATGTAGAAAGCTAATTAAAGAGAATATAAAATGAGCACTAAATAGCTTAAGAATATCACTAACTTATCTATCAGAGCGGTGTCTTGATTTTGCTTGAATTGGATATCAAATTCTGAAAATCGTGCTCTATTTATAAGCGCAGAAATTATTCTTTCGACTGGCCCAGAGGATAGCTCGCCTGGTCGAAGAACCAACAAACTTTTAAAATTTTGCGCGCGATAAAATCAAGTCGTTCCACGACTGGTCGAAGGACCTACTCGACCGGTCAAGTGGCCTCCACGACCGGTCGAGTCCTGTCCACGACTGATCGTTTGGGACTATTTTTATTTGCTAGACTTTGAGTCGAGCCTGCAAGACTGGTCAAGCACTGTTCATTTGACTGGCCGAGCAATCCTCAGGACTGGTCGAAATAATAATAAAAAAATTCTGAAAATTAGTAACAAACTTAGGACTTGTTGAGGATTTATTGGACTAGTCGAGCCAGTACTAGGACTAGTTGAACTTAGTCTAAGACTAGTCGAAAAACAATCTATGCACTTATAAAGTAACCCAATTAAATTATGTATTCAAAATGACTTATCCTATGGTCAATTTAGGGTCATTTATACCTTATAAGCAATATATGAACATTAAATCTTCTTTTGCTTCAGTTAATAGTTATTCTTTGAAATTCACGAAGCTTGAGATCTTGACATATGATGAAACTTGAACTTGAGACTTTTTGAAGCTTGAAATTGAAGTACTTAACTTGTATTTCATCTCGAGCTTTGAGTACCAAAGTAAAGACTATTGTCTTACCTTTAGATGAAGTTTTGGAATCTTGAACTTTGAAGCTTGAAGGAGTGAACTATCACATGGTATTGTACTTGAGCATGTATATCACTTGATTTTGCATTTGAAGTTCTTGAGGTAAAGACATTTGTTCTTGTACATGAGATGCACAGTCTTAAATATGTAGATACGTTACACAAGATACAGATTCCAAGAAGTTTTGGCACTACAAAATTTGACAATCATAGGAGCTAGAAAACATAACACTTACACATATGTTATAGTAAGAGAAAGATATAACATGCTAAAGATATTTAAGGATATTTGGAATGCATTTTATGAAATCATAATCGGTTGAATGATAAGAGAGGGCATCCAACAAAGTGTAGTCGAGAGGCGTCAAGGAGCGAAATGAGTGACCGAGGGGTACTTGGAAGCAGAAAGCAATTAAGCGGAAGATGAACGGTCAGAGGGACAAGTATCAAGAAAGAAAAGAATGATCTAAAAGGCTGATGTGGCTACTCCTTAGTTTCCATAACCGTTAGATTGAAAGAGAGAAATGTATAAAGGAGAACAATAGGAGAAATCTATTAGCAGTAAAAGAAATCTATAGAGCAAAAAATTCAGCACACAATCAAATCAAAACAAATTTATCCTTTATCTCACTTTATCTTAGGAGTATCGATAATCGAGTAGTGGTAATTCTTAGTAATAGTTCTTAATTGTAATATAGGTCTATGCTCATACGCTAAACTTGATTTTTATCCAATATCAATAGTTCTTTCAAGAGACGCATTCTTAAAATCGCTCTTAGTGATCGACTATAAGTTTTTTCCTTTTGTTTGATTACACTAGTATACTGAAAACTCATTTCTTATGAAAGAAAATGCGCAACACATTGTTAGAGGAAGAACTCTACCCTCTAGCAATCGCCTGATCGTTAAAAATATTCTGCAAATAGCTGAGTAGGTGACCGATTTTCTCAGATTCTGGTCATATATATTCATATTGGACGTATCTGCTTATTTCTGCGCTTGAGGTCAAAGTTGATCGGTTTGAATCAAGCCTTTATATCAATTATGGCATTCCCGCCCACACCACACATGATAGAAAACAAACCAAGTGCCAACAATTTTTGGTGCGCCCAGTAAGACATTGAGCATTAGTATACTTACCGATGCATTAATCTTGTGAAATCATGAGCCAGAGATAGGTTCATCGGACACAAACAGTTCAGTTTGCTACTGTGGACACTAGGATCCCAGGCTGGAATCAACTCAAGGGTTGCTTTGCTCCACAGGTTGCCTCTTTCAAGTGCTTTTTGCATTATGATTGATTGATTATATTTGACCAGAGTCAACACTAGCCAATTCTTTCATTTCTATAGTCGGCTAGACCCTATAGAAACATTAGCTAGGGTAGGGATCTGAAGATGTCCTACCCTAAGATGACTAGTCAATTCTGTAATCAGAGATTCTAAGGGATTGCGGTTACAGAGCGTAAATGTGTTAGGCACCTGCTCTATCCGTACAAATGTACAATCTCTACTTTATAGCATCTGACTATTCTTGAGGGTGGGGATTCAATTCTCGTATGCGAATGTATGCAATGCTGGTGACAAAATGTGAAGTAATTGATAAGTTTTCTATTGGGCAGGATCTGATTAAAGCAGCAAGCATCAGTTCATACTTCCAAGCCAATTTGGTGCAAAGTGTGTTGGATGATGAGGTGACTTTTGCACTACGAAAATGTTATGGCTAGATGAAGCTTAACTGAAGATTGAACGATTGGATGGACTGTGGTGTCGCAAAGGTTGGGTTAAGAGAGGGTTAGATGGAGACCTGGATGGCTTAGGTGCTAGGTTTTTCGCGGCCCATAGCCAGGGTCGACATCCCATTTTTTACGATGAAGCAAATGATTGCATTCGTATCGAGTTAGTGGGTTTGGATTTGGCTGGACTTATTTGTACCTGGTTGAACTCTTTCCTATAGCTCTTTCCTCTCTTGGTGGAGGGATGAAATGGCTAGACTAAGGGCTTAAGAGGTAAGTGAAAAGTCTTAAAATGTGATTGAATTCTTCCTTGATGCTTGAAATGTAAAGAAAATGAGGGTATTTATAGTCCTCTAACCTGATTTTCTGGTATTTCCTACAAAGCTTGAGGTTAAAAAGTGTTTGGATGGTTGGAATTTGAGATTGTCATGTGGTAAGATCTCATGTTGTTTTGGATGGCATAAGATGTAATTTTGGCTTAAGGGAGGAGCATCGGAGTAACTTTTAAATTTTGCATATGCATGGAATAGGTAGGGAGGACAACTGGTTTTTATTGAAAATATATAAAGGGCTAATATGTATGATGGTTGCAATTTGAAATGACTTGGCTAGGAATTATGGATTTAAAAAAAAAGATTTTATGCTTTTATTGCTTGGATTTTGGTTGTCACAATCAAGTGTGGTTGATCATAAGGTCTGGCTAAATCCGATATACTACGCCCGCTTTTTTGGAAATCCGAACATGAGTATTAAAAAAGTTGAGCAATTTGAAATGCCAGAAATACGGCCAGTGCCACATGGTGAGCGGCACCCTGGGTGTCACTCGTCCTTTCTTTTTAGCTTTAGCTTCAGAGGGAGGTTCCTCCTATGCACAGCAACTGAGGATATTCATCTAGTTGGCTTTTGGGCGAACCCATGAATGTGGCCAGTCACCAACGAAATTACATCCTGTACATGTATAGTGACCAAGCTCACAAAAAGTAGTCAACTACCAGCGAAAGTACATCCAGTGCGTGCATAGTAGCTCGTGGCTAGTCACCAGCGAAAGTACATCTCGTACGTGCATAATGACTCGCGTCCATCACCAGTGAAAGTACATCTTATATGTGTGTAGTGACCTACGGCCAGTCACCAGTAAAATTAAATCTCGTACATGCGTAGTGACCCGTATGCCATGAATGTATGATTAGCCCAACCGTTATTATTTCAATTACAACCAGCCAATTTAAGAAAGTTCAAAGGTCATTATGGGGGGCTTGTCACCCAGTATAGGCTAATAGCACGGGCATAATGTCCCATACCACCATTCCCGGGTCATGAGACTTCAACATTAGGATGTTTAATGCTAACATCCTCAACTAGTGGTCAATCATAGTTCGACAAGTAGAAATTACCATCACATGGTTATACAAAAATAGTCTATTAAGCCACTTAAAATAAATATCAAATCAAAGCCACATAGGGCAAATATCAAATTAAAGTCAAATAGGGCAAATATCAAATTGAAGCCATATAGGGCAAATATCAAATCCAAGCCATAAATGAAAAATATCAAATCAAAACCACAGAGGGCACAATGTTCAACAAGATGGTAAGACCACAACAAAACTTCATTTAATCCATTAGGTAAAATAGCCACTAGGTCAAGGGTACATTATAATCACAATCAAACAAATTACATCCCAAGTCTGCATATGCATATATAAGTAGAGTTTTTCACTAATAAATGTAGCAATTCTAGTTTACGAACAATCCAGAAGTATAAAAAGATATTCCTTAAGTATATAATTTGAGAATCAATTCTAATAACTAGCACAAGTAATTATGATACAAATATATTAATTATCAGTCACAATTAAGATAAAAACTATCACTTAGGCTAATATGAAGGCGAAAAGCTCAATAGAAAAAAATCATCACCATACGAGTCAAATCATCAACTATTGTTTCTAGGTAGCGCGCACGCCCTTAGAATCGAATCCTGCCATGAATAATAAGTCGTATGATTAGATTAAAGTTTCATGAACTATCTACGGTTAGGTTCAATGTTAGGGTCTTGATTATGTTATCTAGTGGGCTTTGACCCACACTTTAACTTAATGTTAGGGTTTTAAGAAATACAAACTTTATAGTTATAACATAAATCTAAATTACAACACAAGAGGGTAAAGAGTTTACACCTCAGTGGAGGTTGAATGCTCTATGTCCAGCGAGTTAACTTAGGTGGACGAGTAGGAACAATGACTCGATTCAATTGAGTCGACTTAGCGACTCCCTCCCTCTTCTTATTTTCTCTCTTCTTGTTTTCATGCAAGTCCAGCCCTACCTGGACTTGGCCCAGACTCCCAACTCGAGCCACGACTCGGCGAGTCAGCGTGGTGCGACACAACCAACACGTCGCTCTCTTCTCCCCTCTATCTTCTACTCTTTGTTGCGATGTCCAGCGACCTCTGGATTGAGACAAACTTAACCGAGCACACTTAGAGGCACAGGACCGAACCCAACTCTGGCGAGTCGAGTTGAGTCATTCCCATGCGGTACAAACAGTGCAACATTGGACTCGCCTCTCTCTCTCTCTCTCTCTTTCTCTCTCTCCCTTCTTCTTCTCTTTCTCTTCTTTTTATTTTCTTCTCTTTCTCCCTCATTTCATCTACTGAAGGTCTAACAAGGATTTGGACCAAGTCGACTCGGACTCAACTCAACAGTCAACACATGACCCAGTTAGAACCGTTGCAACTGCCCCTCTTCACTTCTTCTTCTTCTTACCCTCTGTTCGGGAGGCTAGGCACGACCCTGGACTTGACCTAGACTCAACAGGCATTGCGAGTTAAGCCCCTAACTCAATGTGCTGTCTCGACAATGAGTCATGGTGCAACACATGTGCACTCTCTCTCTTTCTCATCCTCTTTCTTCTTCTCTTCATCTTTCTCCTCCCATCTGTCTCTACCTTCTTCTCTTTCTCTTCTTCCTTTTTTTGCTTCTTTGCTTCTTTGGAGACCCAGCAGAGCCCCTGGCTCGAACCAGACTTGGTGAAACTCACCGAGCCAACATAGCCATGACCAGCCAGTTGTATGACCCCACTGCTTCTCCTCACCTTTGCTTGGTCTCTCAGACACGAATCTCATCATTTGGATGATGATCAAATGGGCCACATGCTTACAGCAAAATTGACAACACCACAAGCAGCAACGGTGGTGCAACCTTGATGTAGAAGACGACCGCGCTCTGATAGTGCTTTCGGCTTCGACATGTATCTTGAAGTTCTGGTTGTTGTGGGAGGTCTGGATAGACCCAGGGAAGATCAGAGGATGGGAGGAATGGAGCTCAGATGCCGTTTGATCAGTGGGTTTTGAAGATGGAAGATGACTATTAATTTTTGAGTGCAGTTGTAAGAACAGGTGTAACCACTCGTTTACGCCTACTTCATCTCATTATATCATGCCCTAGCTCTCCCTAGGACCGTTAGATTGAAACTAAATGGTCAGGATTTGATCTATTTGAAATCACTTTCAGATACAGTCGGTAATGCAGTTTTCATTAGGCTACAGAAGAGAGCCCTAGGCCGAAGGGATGGGATTGATCATATTCTACGGTTAAGATGGAGGAGGAGAGATGTACGCAGATTGCCAACCTGTCGAATCGGACAAATGAAAATTTCTATTTTTAGAAAATCCCGACTGCATGCAACACCCTTGCACCTGATGTTGTGCACATGCAGGTATGCATGAACTCACACGAACAGCGTGGTTTTGGTTAGACGGGGACACTTTACCAGATGAATGGTTTGGATCAGCTCAAAGTGGCCCACATTGGTGATAATGGATTGGTTTTAGAGGGGTAGGAAACACACTTTCAATCACAAGCCTTCCTGTTTGTGTCCGACATCATGTGCTCATATGTGAGTAATAACGGGTGATTCTAATGAGGTTTTGGCTGGAACTGAGGGCCACACCCGATGGATGGTTCCGATCATCCAAACGGGTCTTGATGGTGGGCCACAAACAGAACACATAGATGATCTTCGTTTTAAACCCGATTGAGCGAGAAAAGGAGGAAGAATTCCTTCCTTATCGGGCGTGGGTCAGCCCCAGCTTAATCAGAATCCCTGGTCCAGTGCACCACTGGTGCACCTCCTATGGTGCACACACGAAGTGGCCATGGGGCCCACAAAGATGTAATTCACAAATCCACTTCATTCAACCGCTTCTACATCTCTTATTATGGTTATTAGTCTAAGGATTATGCATATCTGAAGCTTAGTGGGCCATACAACAAGGATTTCAGTGTTTAACTGATGATTACCGATAATTAACGGTCGTTTCGTTTCCTGATATGATCACCAATGCTTTCCAATGTCCCCAAACTAATGTTTTTATAGGTCGCTTTCACAATACGATGACTAAGCCGTGTAATTAAGTATTAAATCATCTAATGTTGAGTCACAGACCTAACGAACAGTGGATTCACTGAGTTGGGTCCCATAACTGATGATGTATGATTTAATCGTTCTAATGGAGCATTATGTGAAATTTTGTCGCGATCGGATTCTCATAATTAGGCCTTTTGAAGTTTGGCATCAATTCTACTAAGGTGTGATGGTCCAATTTTAAAACTAACAGATGTATTATTTGATTTAAGGATGGAGATCTCTTCCAATGGTCCTAAAGGTCCTATGGTCTGTTCATATGAAGATTCATGGTACAATTAGTGGCCCGATGGTCTAAGTATGATGATAAGGTGGCAGGCCTTTTAGTTGAACGTTGTGGATCTGACCAATGGTGGATCTAATGATCTAAGGCCCAAGATTGATAACATATAGTTCAATCTATCTAATAAGGTAGGGTTTAGACTTTCATCGTCGTTGGGATCCTAGCAACGCAGTGGATTCCTAAAAATCAATGTCACTTTTGTGATGAGATGATCGTTTGTCCTTGAGAATCAATGGTCAGATGACTCGATATATGAATGAAGATTGCACTAATCGGTCAAGATGGATAGATTGAGGACACTGGATGACTGATGTGTAAGGGTGTTACAGTTGAGATCCGATTGGGATGGTTCATTAAGCACAAGTCTAATTAGTGGTTGTGATCAAGAATCTGATTTATCAGGGATGACTGATCGGTCCATCATCTCACTGAGTTATCCGACTTGATTGTTTTTTGGCTAATCCAGATAATTGGATTTGATCAACTTTGTTCATTGTTGGCGATCAAGATTTCGATTTATGACTAATCAAGTCTGTCGTCCTGCTGGTTTGCGCTCAAAATTCCGATCCACGATCAATTTCGTCATCCCGCGCATTTGCGACTCTCTAGGGATTAAAAGGTGTTTTTGGTGTTTTCAAAAGATGATCTGATCCATCATATCACAATCTAATGATTCCTATTTGTGACTAATCAAGTCCGTCATCCTGCTAGTTTATGCTCAAGATTCCGATCCATGATTGATTTTGTCGTCCTGCGCATTTGCAACTCTTTAGGGATTGGAAGGTGTTTTTGAAAGATGATCCAATCCATCATATCACAATTTAACGGTTGTGATTAATGCCGATTTTTATTAAAAATATATATATGATTTTTTTTGAAAGTGGTCTAACCCATCGGATCGCAAATCAACGGTTGTCTACCCACGTAAAATTTATCATTTTTTTCAAATACAACCATCATAACATTAATTTGTTAGCATTTGGCTCAGGCATAATGTTGTATATATTAATATATGAGAAATCTTACATGCAAGGGAGTGACTAAAGAGGCAATTTGCTGCACATTCATGGGCATGGTTTCCAAGACACTCATCAAGTGTGGGGTGTACATGTATGTCGAATGTACGCCATTGGAATTGCTTTTCTAACCATCTAGTTTTGTCATACTTATGTGGCTCACATGAAGAGACAAAAAATTAGGAGTGTCCTTTCACCTCAAGCATGATCAAACATTGAACCTATCATCTTTATAATTATTTTGTAGTTTATGATTTGTATGACATCTTGTTATCATTGTCTGAATATTGTCTGCTATTAGATTCTTCTTTTTTTTTTTAATAGTAGTGGTACATTAGATTTCTTGCATGCATTGCTAATATAAAACCGATAGACAATTCTGTAGCGTTAGGTACATGCAATATATATTGGTTTTAGAGCTAGCATATGTGATCTAGTATTGAAAATTTAAATTTAGCCCCCACTTAATACCATGGCATCATTTTTATATTTCACTAGTCATCATCTCATGGTCGAGATCTTTCATTTGTAAAAAGACGATGACAAGCGTTACTGAGTACATACATTAACAAAGTTAAGGAACAAGCCACCAATATTAGATTGTACAATCGTAAATCTTTTATTATAGGATTTTTCCTTATTAGATTGTATAGTTGTAAATCTCCTGTTATAGGTTTTTCCCTTATTAGATACAGCTAGCAATAGGTTGTACTATGCCTATAAGAAAAGCTTCTCTCCTTCGTATGAGAAATAGAGAAATACAATTGATTTATTCTCACCTTACATGGTATCAGAGATCACTCTCCTTTGTTTCTGTTGCTGTCTACCTATTTCATTTACATCACGGAAGGCTGCCTTATTTTCTGTCTTCTTTTTTTTTGTGCTTTGTAGAAGCGCAAAAATCTGGTATCCCTCTTTCAGATTAGTCCTAAATGGATACTTCATTGGTTACTTCACTTGACCTCAAATCCAATTCCACCAATGTTCAGGCAATTCATGATTCTTCCAATCCACTGCACCTTCACCATTTTAATCAACCAGGTAACAATTGTAAATCTTTTATTATAGGATTTTCCCTTATTAGATTGTATAGTTGTAAATCTCCTATTATAGGTTTTTCCCTTATTAGATACAGCTAGCAATAGGTTGTACTAAGCCTATAAGAAAGGCTTCTCTCCTTCGTATGAGAAATAGAGAAATACAATTGATTTATTCTCACCTTACAACCAGGGTGCCAACTTAATAGACAGGTGAAATATTTGAGCCATCCATCAAGTGGACGTTACTGTGTACATTACTAAGCACACACATTAATATATGTGTGTGTGTGTGTGTGTGTGTGTGTGTGTGTGTGTGTGTGTGTGTGTTATTCATGTTGGATGCTCAAATTTCCCTTTGTTTTGTTTTGCCTACATGGGCTATGTTGTAAGACCCGTACCCTAGTCCGTACAGTTTTGTAGGCTTCCGCGATCCTACCGGTCGAATTCCGGCAATCCTCGACTCATATCCGACGTCGGGCGCGATCTTAAGCCGAGTCCTGCCTGCCGAAGTCGGCTCGACCCAAAACCTGTATCTTGGCGACCGCGCCGTCGCCGCGATTCTAACGCCGCGACTCACGCACCGACCCGATACCCAGGCTAGAAGATGTCGGCCTGCGTTCAATTCGAATAAAACACAGCACGTTGCGAACTTCGAGAGAATCTCTACGAGATGTCCCATCAATCAAATCAATCACTCAAGACAAGTCACACCTACCCAAGTACAACAACCCATGCCTCTATCTTACACAAGTAAGCCCAAGTCCACTCTCTCTCTCTCTTTTTCAACTCTACCCATGCCCATGACATCATCCCTCCATCCCTCCCTCTCCTTTTATTTTATTTCTTTTTTCTCTCTCTCTCATTCTCCCATTTTCTCCCTCTCACACGTCCAAACTCTTCTCTCCCTTCCAAGAGCAACTAGTGTGGCCCACTTTCCCCACCCCTCTCATCTCTCATCCACACCATCAAAAGTTCATCATCCACCATTAAAAGTCAAGCAAAGGAGCATTGGAGTGCAAGGAGGCAAGGAGGAGTGCAAGAGGTGGGTGATCCACCGTCATTTCTCATATTTTTTTTTGGGCCACATGTGGTGGGACCCGTTGATGTATGCATGTATGAAATGGAGGGCCCATAGTGGCGGGGTCCCTCCTCTATCTCACCGTGTATCTCTCTCTATCTCTCTCTCTTTCTCTCTCTTTCCCTCTCTTTCTCTCTTCCTTAGAATGAAGTGGGCCCCACCAATATGTTAAATCTACTCCATCCATCAAATAGGGTGGCCCACCTCATTTTAGGAGAGATCCACCCCTATTTAGAGTAAATGATATATTATAATATTTTATTAATATTTATATATATGGTGGGCCATGATCATGTGGGACCTACCTTGATGGACGTGGGCCACTCACGTGTGGGACGCACCATGAAGCAGTGTTTATCCAAACCGTCCAGCGTCCAGAGACGCTGGACGTAGACGTACAGCTTGGCTAACAAAAAAAAAAGGAAGAAGAAAAAGTTACTTTTTAATGAGCTGCTCATGCAGGCCCCACCTTGATGTATGTATGTGATCCACACCGTCCAACCTATTCTCCAGTCTACTCTAGGCGTTGAGCCAAAATTTTAAGGCGATCTGATCATCAGGTGGGCCATACCATCTAAAACTATGTAAAGACATGCCAGATCATATAAAAGTACTTGGTGGGACCCACCTGAAGTTTGGATGCATCTGAAACTCATTCTGGACGGCCTGAAAAGCGGGACACAAATAATGGGTGGGCTAGATTGTGAATCACATCTCGATGGGCCCCAAAACAAAAAATAAAAAATAAAAATAAAAATAAAATTTTTAAAGCAAGCGGCGTCTGCTTCTTCTTCCAGCTGATTGAGACGGACGGTTCTTTGGGCCTCACGGCTCCATCTGTGGGCCCCCACGATGATGAGTTTCGATCATCAACACCGAGCATTTGATGGGTCCCCTTTGATTATGGTCTATCCCCAAAAATCAGCCGTATACTGATCTCAAGTGGGCCACACCATCCAAAAATCATGTGAATATATGCCTAAAACATATAAAATTATTTGGTGGGGCCGACCTGAAATTTGGATGCGGTTGAAACTTGGTTTGGATGGTCAACTGTGGGACACACATGATGGGTGAACTGGATTTGCAAATCACATTACAGTGGACCCCCAGGACCACGTGACCTTACAAACAGGTTGGCTGGCAAATAAATATTACCGTGGGCTAGGCCCACGTGACCCTATCCACGGGTTGCATGGCAAATAAACATCCTGGTGGGCCCCCTGGTCCCATGACCTTACGAATAGGTTGGATTTCAAATAAACATTACAGTGGGCCTTACCCAAGGTCCAAGTGACCTTATGAATAAGTTGGATTTCAAATAAACATTACAGTGGGCCTTACCCAAGGTCCAAGTGACCTTATGAATAGGTGGGATTTCAAATAAATATTATGGTGGGCCCTAGGCCCATGTGATGGAGCCATATTGATGTATTTCGTCGTTGGTGAGGCCCACCTTGATATACATATATATGAGGCCCATGAGATTAGGCCCATTCGACGTATTGGTGGCCGTTGTCGAGGCCCACTCTGATATATATAAGGCCCTGTTACGAGACCCATTGTGATGTTTTCAAAGGCCCATGGAGTATGACCCATTGCTAATGTACATGAGGTCATTGATGCGGCCCACTTGACTTATATAAGGCCCATATGAGGCAGCCCACTTAATGAACCTAAGGCCGTTGGGACGAGGCCCAATAAGATGTAAATAGGTCTACTGTAATGTGTGATTCCCTATGGTTTGTAATGATGTTTTATGGCGGGCTATGCCTTGGGGGCAATGTTGGTTTGACGTCCACATTGTACAAGTAATGTTGGTTCGATGTCCACATTATAACTCTCCCTAAGGCCACTAATAGGCCCGTATCTGTTTCATGTAGGCCATCTAGGCCCATCTTCATTGAGGGGATAGTTTATTGCTTTATAACATGTTTAACATAGCCCCATGATTCATGATCATACGCATCATACGTATGCTTGAGATGAGGAGTGTCTGATCATAGCATATGCCTTCGGGCAGATTGTTTACGGGCTCCCTGATAGGCGGAGTCGCCCTATATGAGCGCGTGCTTCACGCAGGATGGTTGCATGATTGGTAGTGTGGTTCATGCATTTGCATCTGTATGATTGAGATATGCCCTAGCGACATCAGGGCCATAGCCTCCACAGATATATCGTGGGTGGTTGGTTGGAATCTGGGAAATCTTGTTCCAAGCAATTGGGGCGCCATAGATGTCCCTGAGTGAGAGTCCCTGAACCCGATGGTACCAGAGGATGACTCCAACGTCGAGACCGAGTGGATATATGAGCGCACGAGGGCCGAATACCATGAGGCCGCGTCTCCCACTGTGTCGTGGTCGGTTGGAAAGGAGTGGTGGCCTTACTCGCCCGAGAGCAGGGGGCATTACTAGGCTGAGTTTAACTAGCTCGGAAATGGGTTCGCTATCGACAAGCCGCATAGGTATTGGCTGACTATTGGCGGGGGCGGATAGTGAGGTTTCTTACGCTCACTTGGATGTCTTTGCTTGGAGAGACAGCAGTGCCATTGGAGAGTGTCGAACCCCGGTGATTATCCAGACTGAGAACTGTATTGACATGAAGAGTTGGATGAGGATTGACATGCTTGACTTACATATTGCATCGCATGGCCTTGGTATGGCCGATAGCATTCACATCTTGTACTGCATAGCCTTAGTACGGCTAGTTGCATTTCGTACTCATCAGCATGATTTCGCATTACTCGGCATTACATTCTCGAGCACGTTCGCACACACTTACACCGCCCTCTAAGCTTTCTATAAGTTTATGCACGATTGATGCGTGCAGGTGACGCCAAGACGCCAGTTGTAGTCTCGCCGCAGTTGGAGCGTGCCGCCGAGCTTTTGGAGTTTTTGTTATTTGCACTACCTTGTATTTCCCTTTCTACGCACTGTATTCAAAGTTTTTGTTCATAGTGGAATTTGTGATGGTGTTCTTATGGTTATTGTTCGTGGGTTATACTTGGTTATGCTCATTACGAATCAAATGGATTATCAGAAATCCTCCTTGTAGCATCCCAGGATCGGAACCTGGTATATCGGTGCCGGGAGCCGAGAATGGGGTACTACGGAGGCTGTTGGCGCCGGATTCGGCGATTGAGAAATTTCGTGAGCCCGGTCTCCGAGTTCGGGCGTGTGGTTGGTATCAGAGCATAACTTGGGAATAACCGAGAACGGCATCACATGTTTGCTATGAGTTGAAGGCGGTTAGGTTCCAAGTGCGAAACCTTCCGTTTGACTTCCCTAACGTGCGATTCTCGAAATTTATTGGCGCCTTATCTTTTCCATAGGACATGCCGCCTAGGAGAGCGACCCGAGCGCGCCCCGATCCACCACCTGAGGCTCCAGCCTTACCACCCGAGCCTCCCGTTCCACCCCCAGAGATTCCTGCCCCTCTGCCTGAGGATGACTTTCCTTCGCCTGATGCCGGTGCGGATCCGACCGTGCCTGTGAGTGCCTCGCGATTACGGCCAGATGTTACAGCCGTGTGACGGTGCACTTCGAGGGGGGCGGGCGACGCCCGATTGTTTCGCGGCTCGGCAGAGGCGGAGCTGCGCGAGTGCCCTTCTCCGCGAGTTCAACTGATGGATCCTCTACGATTTCGGGCGAGCAGATCCGACAAGAGCCGGTGAGAGATGGCGCTCCGATGTGGAGAAGATTTTCGATATTATGTCATGTACGACCGAGCAGCGAGTCCGATTGGCCACATTCCTTTTCCAGGGTGAGGCAGAGCACTGGTGGACCTCTGTTACCCGTGTCGCAGGACCCGATCATGTCTGGACATGGGAGGATTTCATCAGCCGATTCGAGGAGCAGTACTTCCCTGACCACATTCGTCGTCAGAGGGCACGAGAGTTCGAGACTCTAGTACAGGGAGATATGTCCGTGGGCGCAATACGCGGCCTCGCTTTGTGGGTCGTCACGGTATGCGCCATATATGGTTGATGATGAGGGGCGGAAAGCCCGCCGTTTCGAGAGCGGCTTACGTTACGGTCTTCGAGGCCGTGTTATTGGGCACGAGCTCCCGACCTTTCAGGCGGTAGTACGGAGGGCCCAGATCTACGAGACTGAGTGGGCTGACTCTCAGAGCGGTCGAGATCAGAGGAGAGGCCGAAAGAGGCCAGCCCAGTCCAGAGTTCTCAGCAGCATCAACGACCATAGAGGTATAGGGATCATTCACCCGCTAGAGTACCGGTGCCGGAAGACACCGGCGGACACCAAGAAGACGGCATAGTCGGTGGCACCTTCCGCGCCACCCCCAAGAAATTGTTTCAGGGACGTGTTTTGATGTGGCGGTTCGGACACCGCATATCTGAGTGCCCCCGTCCTCATCTGCGCAACGGTCTAGAGGGCCGCAAGCGGTCTCAGGGACGGCCGCGACCACAAGAAGAATTTCTTCAAGACACGAAGGCGGCCCCATCATCAAGCGCGGCCACCTCTCACCACCGAGGCCCCAAGAAGAAGCAGAGAGACGGCGGCATGGGCAGCGCGAGAGGGTAGTAGAAGCACCTGGGGACCTCGGAGGGGACAGACATCTCCCGGCCTAGCTCGGAGCTAGGTTTTATCTTCGCTCAAGCGGGACCCACAGACCTCGGGAGGAGTCGTTGAGGGTATACTTCTGTCTCTTCATGCATCGCCCGAGTATTGTTTGATTCCAGGTGCGCTTCGCACTCATTCATGTCCGAGGATTTTTGCCGATCGATGGATTACCGACCGAGTCCGCTAGTGAGGGATTGACCGTATCGACGCCCTTGGGGAAGATCGCGATATTGGGCCGTTTCGTCCATCTTGCCCGTTCTAAGTCGGTGATATATTCTTACCGTCGACTTATTTGTCTTTGCCGATGATAGATTTCGATGTTATCTTGGGCATGGATTGGCTTGCCGAGTACCACGCCATCATGGACATTCGCGAGGATAGTCACGTTCGCATACCCAGCTTGCCGCAGATTTCGGATTTGTTCCGAGCCCCGAGGAGAGTCATTTGTCATGCTTGATGTCCCGCGCCGATGTGGAGCCCGTTGTCGATTGTATCGATCATATTCCGATTGTCCTGCGACTTCCCGACGTGTTTCGGGGAGATTCGGGATTGCCGCCTCGACGCCATATTGAGTTTGGGATTGATCTTGTGCCTGCACCGCGCCTATCTCGAAGGCCCCGTCTGCACCGTATGGCACCGATGGAGCCGCATGAGTTGCATGCAGCGTTGGACGAGTTGTGAGAGCTTGGATTTATTTGTCCGAGTAGTTCGCCTTGGGGAGCGCGGTACTCTTCGTCGGGAAGAAGGATGGCTCGTTGAGGAGGCTCGTACACTACCGCGAGCTCAACCGGTCACGATTAAGAACAAGTACCCACTCCCGAGGATAGATGATTTATTTGATCAGTTGCAGGGTGCACAGTTCTTTTTTAAGATTGACCCGCGTTTTAGTTATCATCAGATTCGTGTCCGAGAGGAGGACATCCCAAAGACAGCATTCAAGACGCGTTATGGTCATTTTGAGTTTCAGGTCATGTCCTTCGGACTGACCAATGCACCCGCGGTCTTCATGCGAGTTGATGAACGAGGGTCCATATCTCGATCGGTTTGTTGTGGTCTTCATCGACGACATTCGATTTATTCGAGGACCCGTGAGGATCATATGCGGCATCGGAGATCGCTTTTTGCGGACCCTCCGTGCCCACCACCGTATGCGAAGGCTGGAGAAGTGCGAGTTCAGCAGGAGGAGGTGAAGTTCCTCGGTCACGTGGTGACGAGGGAGGGTGTTGCAGTGGACCCCTCGAAGGTTGAGGCAGTGCGTCAGTGGAACCAGCCCACGACTGCGTCCGAGATCCGCAGTTTTCTTGGTTTGGCGGGCTATTATCGACGTTTTATTGAGGGCTTCTCCCGTATTGCTGCCCCGATGACCAGGTTGACTCGGAAGGGCGCAGATTTTGTTTGGACTGATGCATGCGAGCTAGCATTTATGGAGTTGAAGGACCGTCTGACGTCCGCTCCTATCCTCACTCTTCCTTCTGGGAGTGATGGATTCGTTGTATTTACTGATGCTTCGCGTATTGGATTGGGTGCTGTCCTGATGCAGCACGGCAGGCCTGTAGCTTTCGCGTCTCGTCAGCTCAAGGTCCATGAGCTGAACTACCCTACGCATGATCTGGAGCTGGCAGCAGTCGTCTTCGCACTAAAGGTGTGGAGGCACTATCTCTATGGGGTCAGGTTCGAGCTCTTCTCTGACCACAAGAGCTTGAAGTATCTATTCTCTCAGTCCGAGCTGAACATGAGACAGAGACGCTGGATGGAGCTTCTAAAAGATTATGATTTTCACCTCCAGTACCACCTAGGTAAGGCAAACGTGGTGGTGGATGCCCTCAGCCGTCAGCCATGAGGACTGGTGGCACACTTGATGATTCAGGAGTGGAGGATGCTCGAGGATATCGCAGAGTACGACTTCGATTTTGGTCTGCAGTCTTCTATCTTTCAACTATCGAGCCTGTCGATTCAACCCTCTCTTGTCGCAAGGGTGATCGAGGCTCAGCAGACAGATGAGTCGTTACAGGATTACCGAGCAGAGGCAGCATCCGAGAGTCGACAGTTGCGCGGATGGGTGCGATGGTGGACTTCGTTTCGAGGCCGATTATGTGTCCGGATATTCCGAGTTGCGCGAGAGATCTTATGACCGAGGCACATCGATCGCGGTTTTCTATCCACCCCGGCTCGACGAAGATGTATCGTGATATGAGGAGACAAGTATTTCAGGCGGGGATGAAGCGCCGATTGCCGCGCTTTGTGGCCGAGTGTGACACATGCCGGCGTGTCAAGGCCGATCATCGAGACCTCTGGTCTATTGCGGCCGTTGAGTTGAGCGTCCCGATGTGGAAGTGGGAGGACGTGTCGACCAATTTCATTATGGGTTTGCCGAGGACTCAGCGCTGTCATGACGCCATTTGGGTTATTGTGGATTATCTGACGAAGTCGGTACATTTTCTTTCGATTCGTGCGACTTATCTATGGACCGACTTGCGAGGTTATTTATCGAGGAGATTGTGAGGCTGCATGGCGTTCCAGTCTCGATCATTTCTGACCGAGATTCGATGTTTACATCTCAGTTTTGGAGGAGCTTCCAGAGAGCGATGGGGACTGATTTGCAGCTCAGTACCGCGTATCATCCGCAGACTGATGGCCAGACCGAGAGGGTCAACCAGATCCTTGAGGATATGCTTTGGTCCTGTGCGATTGACTTTGGTGGTAGCTGGGATGAGCATCTACAATTGGCTGAGTTCGCATACAACAACAACTATCAGGCGACTATTGGCATGGCTCCTTTTGAGGCATTGTATGGCAGACCGTGCAGATCTCCGAGTTGTTGGACCGAGGTTGGAGAGAGGCGTCTCCTAGGTCCCGAGCTTGTGAAGGAGACTTCAGAGGCTATTGATATCATCAGGCAGAGGATGCGCACAGCTCAGAGCCGACAGAAGAGTTTTGCTGATCGTCGGCGTCGTCCCTTAGAGTTTGATGTGGGGGACCATGTGTATCTCAAGGTCTCGCCCATGAAGGGCGTGGTTCGATTTGGAGCGAAGGGCAAGCTTGCCCCGAGGTTTATAGGACCTTTTGAGATCACTGGGCCCGTTGGCGCTGTGGCCTATCGGCTTGCCTTGCACCGCAGTTGTTTGGCGTCCACAACATTTTTCACATCTCCATGTTGAGGAAGTGTGGGTCAGACATAGTTCCTGTTATTGATTGGCAGCCGTTGGAGGTTCGTGAGGATGCTTCTTACATTGAGTAGCCAGTTCGTATCCTTGATCGGAAGGAGCAGGTCCTCCGGACCAAGGTCATTCCCTTGGTGAAGGTTCAGTGGGGTCACCATTCCGCTGATGAGGCATCTTGGGAGCGCGAGGCTGAGATTCGGGAACGCTATCCCCATCTCTTTGATGATTGATCTTGTGTTGTATCTTGTATATTGTCTTCGATTTTATATGACGATGTCTTGTTTCCTCTTCTATTATGAGTTATGACTAGCTGCGATGATTGTGTAAATTTCGAGGACGAAATTTTTATTTGGAGGGGAGAGTTGTAAGACCCGTGCCTAGTCCGTACTGATTTTGTAGGCTTCCGTGATCCTCCGGTCGAATTAGGCAATCCTCGACTCATATCCGACGTCGGGCGCGATCTTAAGCCGAGTCCGCCGCCGAAGTCGGCTCGACCCGAAACTCCGTATCTTGGCGGCGACGCGCGCCGTCGCCTATTCTAACGCAGCGCGACTCACACACACCGACCCGATACCCGAGGCTAGAAGATGTCCCTGCGTTCAATTCGAATAAAACACCGCACGTTGTGAACTTCGAGAGAATCTCTACGAGATGTCCCATCAATCAAATCAATCACTCAAGACAAGTCACACCTACCCAAGTACAACAACCCATGCCTCTCTCTTACACAAGCAAGCCCAAGTCCACTCTCTCTCTCTCTTTTTCAACTACCCATGCCGCATGACATCATCCCTCCATCCCTCCATCCCTCCCTCTCCTTTTATTTTATTTCTTTTTTTCTCTCTCTCTCATTCTCCCATTTTCTCCCTCTCACACGTCCAAACTCTTCTCTCCCTTCCAAGAGCAACTAGTGTGGCCCACTTTCCCCACCCCTCTCATCTCTCATCCACACCATCAAAAGTTCATCATCCACCATTAAAAGTCAAGCAAAGGAGCATTGGAGTGCAAGGAGGCAAGGAGGAGTGCAAGAGGTGGGTGATCCACCGTCATTTCTCATATTTTTTTTGGGGCCACATGTGGTGGGACCCGTTGATGTATGCATGTATGAAATGGAGGGCCCATAGTGGCGGGGTCCCTCCTCTATCTCACCGTGTATCTCTCTCTCTCTTTCTCTCTCTGTCCCTCTCTTTCTCTCTTCCTTAGAATGAAGTGGGCCCCACCAATATGTTAAATCTACTCCATCCATCAAATAGGGTGGCCCACCTCATTTTAGGAGAGATCCACCCCTATTTAGAGTAAATGATATATTATAATATTTTATTAATATTTATATATATGGTGGGCCATGATCATGTGGGACCTACCTTGATGGACGTGGGCCACTCACGTGTGGGACCCACCATGAAGTACAGTGTTTATCCAAACCGTCCCAGCGTCAGACGAGGACATTTGGGACGTACATCTGACTTGGCTAACAAAAAAAAAAGAAGAAGAAAAAGTTACTTTTTAATGGGGTGCTCATGCAGGCCCCACCTTGATGTATGTATGTGATCCACACCGTCCAACCTATTCTCCAGTCTACTCTAGGCGTTGAGCCAAAATTTTAAGGCGATCTGATCATCAGGTGGGCCATACCATCTAAAACTATGTAAAGACATGCTAGATCATATAAAAGTACTTGGTGGGACCCACCTGAAGTTTGGATGCATTTGAAACTCGTTCTGTGCGGCCTGAAAAGCGGGACACACATAATGGGTGGGCTGGATTGTGAATCACATCTCGGTGGGCCCCAAAACAAAAAATAAAAAATAAAAATAAAAATAAAATTTTTTAAAAGCGGCAACTGTCTTCTTCTTCATGTGACGAGTGACGGACGGTTCTTTGGGCCTCACGTCTCCAGCTGTGGGCCCCCACGATGATGAGTTTCGATCATCAACACCGAGCATTTGATGGGTCCCCTTTGATTATGGTCTGTCCCCAAAAATCAGCCGTATACTGATCTCAAGTGGGCCACACCATCCAAAAATCATGTGAATATATGCCTAAAACATATAAAATTATTTGGTGGGGCCGACTTGAAATTTAGATGCGGTTAAAATTTGGTTTGGATGGTCAACCAGGTGGGACACACATGATGGGTGAACTGGATTTGCAAATCACATTACAGTGGACCCCTAGGACCACGTGACCTTACAAACAGGTTGGCTGGCAAATAAATATTACCGTGGGCTAGGCCCACATGACCCTATCCACGGGTTGCATGGCAAATAAACATCCTGGTGGGCCCCCTGGTCCCATGACCTTACGAATAGGTTGGATTTCAAATAAACATTACAGTGGGCCTTACCTAAGGTCCAAGTGACCTTATGAATAAGTTGGATTTCAAATAAACATTACAGTGGGCCTTACCCAAGGTCCAAGTGACCTTATGAATAGGTGGGATTTTAAATAAATATTATGGTGGGCCCTAGGCCCATGTGATGGAGCCATATTGATGTATTTCTGGCCGTTGGTGAGGCCCACCTTGATATACATATATATGAGGCCCATGAGATTAGGCCCATTCGACGTATTGGTGGCCCGTTGTCGAGGCCCACTCTGATATATATAAGGCCCATGTTACTAGACCCATTGTGATGTTTTCAAAGGCCCATGGAGTATGACCCATCGCAATGTACATGAGGCCATTGATGCGGCCCACTTGACTTATATAAGGCCCATATGAGGCAGCCCACTTAATGAACCTAAGGCCGTTGGGACGAGGCCCAATAAGATGTAAATAGGTCCATTGCAATGTGTGATTCCCTATGGTTTGTAATGATGTTTTATGGCGGGCTGTGCCTTGGGGACAATGTTGGTTTGACGTCCACATTGTACGAGTAATGTTGGTTCGATGTCCACATTATAACTCTCCCTAAGGCCACTGATAGGCCCGTATCTGTTTCATGTAGGCCATCTAGGCCCATCTTCATTGAGAGGATAGTTTATTGCTTTATAACATGTTTAACATAGCCCCATGATTCATGATCATACGCATCATATGTATGCTTGAGATGAGGAGTGTCTGATCATAGCATATGCCTTCGGGCAGACTGTTTATGGGCTCCTTGATAGGCGGAGTCGCCCTACATGAGCTCGTGCTTCACGCAGGATGGTTGCATGATTGGTAGTGTGGTTCATGCATTTGCATCTGTATGATTGAGATATGCCCTAGTGACATCGGGGGCCATAGCCTCCACAGATATATCGTGGGTGGCTGGTTGGATCCGAAAAATCTTGTTCCAAGCAATTGGGGCGCCATAGATGTCCCCGGGTGAGAGTCCCCGAACCCGATGGTACGTAGAGGATGACTCCAACGTCGAGACCGAGTGGATATATGAGCGCACGAGGGCCGAATACCATGAGGCCGCGTCTCCCACCGTGTCGTGGTCGGTTGGAAAGGAGTGGTGGCCTTACTCACCCGAGAGTAGGGGGCATTACTTGGTGAGTTTGACCACTCGGAAATGGGTTCGCTATCGACGAGCCGCATAGGTATTGGTCGACTATTGGCCGGGCGGATAGTGAGGTTTCTTACACTCACTTGGTGTGTCTTTGCTTGGAGAGAGACAAGTGCCATTTGGAGTGTCGAACCCGGTGATTATCGACCGAGAAGCGTATTGACATGAAGAGTTGGATGAGGATTGACATGCTTGACTTACATATTGCATCGCATGGCCTTGGTATGGCCGATGCATTCACATCTTGTATTGCATAGCCTTAGTACGGCTAGTTGCATTTCGTACTCATCAGCATGATTTCGCATTACTCCGGCATTGCATTCTGAGCACGTTCGCACACACTTACACCGCCCTCTAAGCTTTCTATAAGCTTATGCACGATTGATGCGTGCGGCAGTGACGCCTTGAGACGCTTGCTTGTAGTCTCGCCCATGATTGGAGCGTGCCGAGAGCTTTTGGAGTTTTTGTTATTTGCACTACCTTGTATTTCCCTTTCTACGCACTGTATTCAAAGTTTTTGTTCATAGTGGAATTTGTGATGGTGTTCTTATGGTTATTGTTTGTGGGTTATGCTTGGTTATGCTCATTACGAATCAAATGGATTATCAGAAATCCTCCTTGTAGCATCCCAGGATCGGAACCTGGTATATGGGTGCCGGGAGCCGAGAATGGGGTACTACGGAGGCTGTCGGCGCCGGATTCAGCGATCGGGAATTTTGTGAGCCCGGTCTCCGAGTTCGGGGCGTGACATATGTTGAGAGGAATTCAACAAATGCTTGTTCTAATTGAAGCTTTGGTATGTGGAGGCTCTTGCTCCTGTGCTTGTGAGCATGGGAGGTTTGCTCTGGTCAGATAGAGAATACGGCTTGTGGTAATGTAAGGGTTTTATTTTTTTTAAAAAAAAGAGGGTAGTGTCAAGCATGGAGAGGGGCATTGGTTGGTTGTTGTTTGGTTATGCAGTATATGCATTATAGTGATATTGCATAGCAACTTGCTATATGTGGCGATTTTGATTGCTATGTGGTGATGAGGTTGTATGTTTGGGCAAGCCCAATCGGAGAAATGACCGAAATCTTAAAGCAATAACCCTCACAGCAGAGTCTCCACACGCTTAGAGGATGATGCCTGCTAAAGCAGGGAGTCCAAGTGGGGACCAGCGGCGGCCAGGCTACCACTAACCACGTGGCACTCCTCTTTAGGGCAACGTCCCTCAAGCATGTGAAACTCACCTTTTTTGAACCTCAAGTGTGCGGTTGTTGTTCATTTACTCCAATGCCCATGTCCTTACCCAAAATTACACTTTTACCATCTCATCCAATCCATGAAATGATGGCATGTGGCGATCTCTAATCCTAGTCATTTAACCACTTTTTGCTCCTAAGATCATTAGGGATTACCAAAAAATTATGTTGGGAGACTAAATAGCCTCCATCCCTTCTCATTTCAAGGCATCCACTCACATTTCAACTCACTCCCATTTTCAAAAATCCCTTAGTAATAGTCTTAATCATCCCTCTACCAAGAAGAGTGACAGTGAGATATATAGAGCCCAACCCTGGTCAAGCCGAGCTTAGCCAGAGTCCAAGCCTCCTGAGCCACCTAAGTTCACATCTGAGCCACTCAATCTAAATTTGTGACACTACGGTTCATCCAACCGTTCAAATCCCAATCAGTTTCATTGAATTAATGCATTGATATCGTGCAACATTTATTCTCTTCTCAACCCACTTTCTCCTTATATGCATCAGCATTGTAGTGCATTTTTATTATTTTCTTACATCTGATTGGCACGCGTACGCTTTGAGGCTTACTGATATAATTGGATCTTGCCCACCAGAAACCTTAGCCAATTAGCCATTGTTTTAAGCATACACATTGCATTCCATCGTTTTCTCGAATTTGACTAGCGGGTGTATGCTCTGAGACCTATCGATACAATCGCAACAGGTCCACCAGAAACCTTAGCCGGTTGGCTGTTGTTTCATCATAAACATCCCATACATATATTCTACACTTGACCATTTTGAACATATACTCTGTGTCTTGCTGATATAGTCAGATCATACCCATTATAAATTTGGATCGGTCAATCATCACTACCATTACATCGCATTATATTTTCTATACACGTGAACTACCTTTATTATTTAAAAATTAATCAATCTTATGAAGTAAAGACCGTACATCCGTATGGGCAAAGTGGGTGCCTAACACATTTCCCCTCTGTAACCGTGGTCCTTTATTTAGAATATCAGAAACGTAAACTCACGAGTCATCTTTAGGAAATCTGCCCTCCAGTGTCCACACAAAGGCCATAACCTCTAAAGACACAATTGTACTTAAAATTTTCAACCTAGCTTATTAGTTAGTATTTAACCTCTATTGCAACAAACTAAATTTAGACCTTTTAAGTTTCCTTATTTGAACTTTTCAAATTTTCTTATCTACCAATTTATACATATAAAATGAATGCCTAAAATAACAAAAAATAAAGTTGGACTCACTTACTGCCGATATAACTAGTAAGCCTCAAAGAACCAAACATAGAATACAGTGTGGAACAACACTTCACCAATTCTTGGTTAGATAAGGTTATGGATTAAAACTAGAGTTGTTGACTTATCCCATCCTTCCCTTTTTACTTTATGCCAAATAAACCCCTCTCTTTTAAGTATTACCAAATGACCCTCTCTCTCTCTCTGTTTGTTATTATTATTATTTGTTTTCAATAATGGTCATAAAACACCATGGGGTCAACTCCGGTTAGAGTTGACCGTTAAAGGAATAAATGGATCATTAACTGTTAAATTGAACAATTGACCACACAAAATGATACTTTTGCCCCTAACTTTATATAGATAAGGAAAATTACTATTTTGCCTTATGCAAATGTGAAAAGTGGATATGATTTTGTGTGAGAGCATATTGTTTGTATTGTGATCCCTAGCATAAAGAAATGATTTGGACTGTCCAATTGTGTTACATAAGCGAAATGTAATTTGAATCATTGTTTCATTTTGTGCTTGCATATGGGCAAAATGAAAATTTTACTCATCTTTATAAAATCAAGGGCAAAAGTGTTATTTTATATGGCTAATGGTCAAATTTAATTGTCAAAGGTCTTTTCATTAGTAAACTGTAAGGGAAGTTAACCTTGGATTATTCTTTGACTTTCTATAAGAAAGGAAGGTTAATTATTTTAAATATTAAAAAGAGGAGGTTATTTAGCTTATTGCAAAAACTAGAGATTATATATAAAACTAGAGATTATATATATATATATATATACACAAATAATAAAATAATAAACTTGCTGAAATAATAAACCTGCTCCATTGTTCTTCACATATCCATTTGTACAGCAAAACTCAACAAGCTTTGTTCGAATACATCACAGCGAATCACAATAAGGCATGTAAGAACTCTATCCGTTGGATTTGTGTTTTTCTCAATGATTCAGATAATTTATTATTAGATAGGAGTAACAGCGGATAGGATAAGTTAGAATAAACTCACTAGTTTAATATTTCAACCATTCATTATGAAAATGTCACAATAACCGTTCATGTTCGATGCCAAATAGCCAAACTATAAAACATTTTAAATCCAATTGGGAGCTTTAATTACTTTTCTCTCCGCCAAA
This sequence comes from Magnolia changhungtana, assembly GCA_030180095.1. Classification (NCBI taxonomy): domain Eukaryota; kingdom Viridiplantae; phylum Streptophyta; class Magnoliopsida; order Magnoliales; family Magnoliaceae; genus Magnolia; species Magnolia changhungtana. The sequence continues at coordinate 1,776,756 of JASAUF010000596.1, forward strand.
CAAAATGGGACTTTTCATATAGACGGCTTAGATCGACGATCTTGAATCAAATGCCAGAGTTGCGACGTATGGTATTCCAGTTCGTGGCAATGTATTCGATCAAACCTAACTTCTCCTAACTCAACTTATTCTCGTATTTTTCATGTCTCCTAAGCTTATCTGGATTCCTAATCATATGTTAATAGGTATGTTGCAACTAACTCCTTATTTAATCAAACACTAATGAATTAACTAATTAAAATTTAAAATTCAAATCTACTTGTATAGGATTTTAAAATTAGATCCATCTCCCTTAACTTGTGGGTCCCACCGTCAATTTCCATGGACCAAAAGCCAGGCAGGTTCCATCATCAATCGTGACCCGCATGTATGAAAAGACAAATGAACGGTTGAAAATTATTAATAGTCAATGTAATACATGTGGAATCCTATATTGAATGGACTACACTGACCGAGGGCCATAGCAAGTGGACGCGGATTAGGTGGTGTTGCCGACACCACTCGTACCTGTGTCGTGTGGATGTGTTGGGGCCCAACATGATGTATGTGTTTTATATCCACACCGTCCATCTATCTGGAATCCTCATTTTATTGCATGAATTCAAAAATGATATAGATATGAATCTCAACTGGTTGGATGACTAATAAACATTACGGTGGACCCTAGAAAGGTTTCAACGGTGGCAGTCATTATCCCCACTGTATCCTGTGGTGTGGCCCCTCAGCTTCGAATCTGCTTATTTTTTTTATGTATGCCCTAAAATGAGCTGACAAAACGGATGGACCGCATGAATATAAAACACATACATCATGCAGCCTCTTATGCCCTAAAATTTCATTGATTCTGCAATCCTAACCTCTGGTTGATGGACATAAGTTTGTTGGATTTCAACCGCTGATATTTTAAAGTTTGCATATTCATCGATCTGGTAGTTATAGTCATCTATCTTTACCTTGTTAGTTGTGAAACCTTAATCGAAGAGCCGAATATTTATTTGGACGGTTAGATTGATGTACCAGTTAGCCAAAGTTACAGCGGCCAATGCATGAGTATGGAAAATCCACCCCTGCCAGTGTACCGATATTTTTCTGCTTTTCCGACCGGAGTCCTGATGCAGCCCACGCTAGTCTCGGATTCATAAGAGGCTATCCTACGTACACGTGGAATGTATCTCAGATCCGAACCGTCCAAATGTCAAGACCCATGATAATTGGATTATAAATCAAAAATAGTAATGAAAAATGAGTGGAAATTTCCCACTGATGGACATTAATCAACAGTGAAATAAAAGCATTAAGAAGTCCAAAGTAAAACGAAAAAAAGAACAGTTATTAAACGCCAATGATTTTGTATAAATATAAAATTTAAGTGGGGCCCAGTTATTTGGATGGTTTAGATTTAAGGCACATGCAATGTATACATAGGAATCCTAAATACAGCACACTCGTGTGGTGATCCTGAAGTTCGTCAACAGGTACATAGTCAATTCAATGGTCTTCTCATCCCATTGCACATGAGGGCTACAGTGTCTGCACCAGTAGGAAGATGGGGGACCACCAAATTCTGGTGGTCTTTGGTGGTCCCCATATAGCCGTTCTTTTTCCACTTTCTTACCCGGAACTCAAGTAAGCCCACGCGCGTGTACGAGTCAGCCAATACACACGCCACAACATATTCCATCTTAGCATACAGGTGATAAATCAAGCCATCCATCATGTGTAAATTACTATTTAATGCTAGAAAAGATAAATATATTCCACTTATTATGTATTACATGATGTTATAAATAAGTGAATGGGTTAGGAAACTCCATCTGATTTTTAACAACCGTACATTTATTCAGTTAATTTTGATCCACATGACTTATAGAATAATATGATTACTAAAATTAAGCACGTAAATGGTTTTACCTTTCTGATGGATGGATTGGATATTGAATATATATGCCATGATGGCATATTTGGTGGCGTGTGCACTAGCTGAGTTGTGCACGCGCATGGGCATGGGCAAAGGATTTTGCATCGTATAGACCCAACGTACTACTCAGCTTTTTTCATTGGACCAAAAAAACCTTAACCACCAGACCACTGTTAGTAACCACAGAAAGATCAAAATACTCCAGCTTTTTCCGGCTGCTTACCAACCAGCGGGGTTATTTTAATTAAAAAAACTAATGTCCGTACCTTACAAACCTGAAATAAGTTTTCGGGCGGTGACAGAAAAAGGGCATTATTGGGACTCATCTACGGTGCTATTTTTTTTTTTTTTTTAAATCGGATTGCGCAGTACGCTTTTATCGTACTGAGTAAACTTAGCTGGGCCTACTGTGAATGTATGTATTCTATCCACACCGTTCATCTATTTTTACTGCTAATTTTAGCGGTTGATCCCAAAATTGAAGTAAATTCAATGGTCAAGTAGACCATTCCATGGTAAACAGTGCTAAATAATGATTTCCACCGTTGAAACCTTCCTAGGGCCCACTGTAATGTTTATTTGTCATCCAACCTGTTCATGAGATCACAAAGACATGGATGAAGAGAAACGACAAACATCATCTTGGTCCAAAACTTCTGTAGCCAAAAAGAATTTTTCAATGGTAGAGGTTCAGTCACACTGTTTCCTGTGGTGTGGTCCACTTGTGCTTTTTATATGCTTCCTTTTTGACCTCAAGCTCTAAAATTATCGGTTAACATGTATGAACGGAGTGGATAAAATAAATAAATAACGGTGGACCCCACAAAGTTTACTCCGTACGCTAATGGTACTGAGTTACTCAGTACGCAATCCTCTTTCTAATTTTTTCCTCCTTTTCTTAAGGTGTAATAAGACATGAAAGGGCAGCTGATCGAATGCAATATTGTGCCTCTACATTTTCTACGGTACACTTGGCATATCTGTGTAAAATCTGGACTATTCATCTTATTCTGTAGCATCCTTGGCTTGGACCCAACTATTTATTTTTATTTTTATATTTACGGAAGAAATACTGTTGTCTATTCAATGGATTTCTTTTCGGTGAATGTGATCCATGACTTGTAGCGTTTATTTTATACAAAAAATTAGATGGTTGGGATTTTATAATTTACTTGATTTTGATTACTTTTCATTCAAAATCTAAAAATTTGAATGAAGGGTCCAGATCTTGTTGATTCATGCCACATATATGAAAATTGGTATGGAGGCATTGCAATTATCGTACCGACGAAGCATGGGATCATATCGCCTGTAACTGGCCAACGTAACATCATATACGGAAATAATTAGAACTGTAGAGTAAGCGGGTATTTTGACCTTTTTGGTTTGTCGGTATGACCTGGGGTCTAGTTTCAGCATTAAGGTTTCTTCTGGGTGAATAAAATTGGTGGGTAGTAGTTGGGTCTATACACCTCAAGATCCCTCATTTTACAGAAAAACTTTAATACTCTAACAAAGTGTGATGGATCATACGCAAGCACCTAGAATTTACTAAAAAATGGTTTACCTTATATAAAAATAATTCAAATTAAGCTGCTCAAATAACGGATCCCAGTTCAGATGTATCACCAAAAATAAAGATTATTTGATGATCATAATATTATATTGGTGGACATTGATTGGATGGTTCAAAATGGAAAATATCCAATGGTCCTGTTTTGACAAACGAGTGTCCACGAATCAATGGTTAGGATTGTCGGTAATTCTAATTTTGGAACTTGAAAAAAATCTGACTATAATAGACTGAATTAGCAATATTGGATTCCTTAAAAATGTTGCGGCCTTCTCTGCAAAGCATTTAATTACTCGAGGAGTGCTACAAAAACGCGTTTGGCCCATCGCAATGCTTGCGTAAATTCCACTTAATTTCATCATTTGCGACTAGTTACTGTAAGACTTACGTCTTAAAAATTAGGTCCACCTAAAAATCAAGTGGGCCGCACAAAAAGGAACAACGGGGCAGGACTCAGACCATTGAAATCTCAATACATTGAATCTGGGATAAAACAGATTCCTTCATCCTCCAAATCATAGTGGGCCATAGAAAATTTCAACGGTTGGACATTTTTATTCTGACATTCTATGTTGTGGTTCACGTGAGTTTTTGGTTGGCATGATGATTACCTTCTAAAATAAGTTAGCTTGAAGGCATTACTAACGGTGGCTTCTTAGGATGCTACAGGATCTATCTCTCAAAAAAAAAAAGAACAAAAAAAAGATGATGCTTGTATAAGCTACCTTAGGTGATGGATAGAGACACTACTACTAATTCATTGAAATTCAAATCATATAGTAAATGGAACTGATGCAGAGAGGAGTTGTCAGTTGTATCTGAATGCTTATAATTAAAATATTATAAGATTCAAAAATTATGTTTTGTTGATGGTGATGCAGAAGGGTTAAATTAATTTTAATACTTTGTGTGGGCCCCACCATGATGTATGTCGAACATCTACCCCATCAGTCAGATGCACCAATATTCCTTAGTGGGCCTTAAAAATCAAGTCAATCCGTGACTCGTGTGGGCCACGCCACATACAAAAGTTGAGAGGGGTTACCCTCCATTAAAACATTCATAATCATTTTTTGGGCCCACCGAGATATGGTTCATAAATCCAGCCCATCCATTATGTGTGTCCCACTTGGATGAGGGGTTAGACCAAGTTTCAGATGCATCACATGTGCAAAGGTACGCACATGCGTGGGTGCACAGGTGAGCATGACTCTCTCTCTGTCTATATATATATATATATATATATATATATATATATATATAGAGAGAGAGAGAGAGAGAGAGAGAGAGAGAGAGAGAGAGAGAGATCGAACCCTAAGTGTCTTGAAAATGGGCCCACTTTTGAAAATCCGAAGGCTTGTTTGTTTGGAAGTAAATGGTGGTAATTTGTGATAAAAGCCTGATGATCGATTCTATCATTGTTTGGAAGAGGTAATTCCATCTGGCAAACAGCATAACTTTCAACCTCTATTCAAAGCAAAACTCTATGGGCCTCATCATAATGTGCTTGTTATATTAACACCATTCATTCATATTTTCAAATCATTTTAAGGTATGATTCCAAAAATGAGGTGGACCCAAAGATCAAGTGGACCTCACTATAAAAAATAATGAGTTCAATGGTTGACATCATTATTCCTATTGTGGGCCACTTGAGCTTTCAATCTACCTCATTTTTTTTTTAAATTTTAATTTTAATTTTTTTTAACCTCATGCCCTAGAATAATTTGGCAAAATGAATGGACTGCATGGATGAAACAAATAAATCTTAGTGTGGCTTAAAAAGCTTTGCCACGTAGCTCTACATGTACGTACAATCCAAGAATCTCAATGGATGCCTTGTCTATAAAATACCCTTCTAAATAATTATTATTCATTTACCATTGACTACTGGTAATAACAATCAACCAAACGGGCTCAAACTATTTTTTAAATTTTAAGAGAATTCTAATTACATGATTTTACTACATTCCATTTCACATTGACTCAAATTATCATTGTTTTCCATCAACCAGGCAACCTTTAATTGCATGTGCATTCATTTACCACCCACCTCCAATTACAGCTGTTTACCATCAACCAAGCTGCCCCTTTCATATTATGGTGGGCTCCATGAAGATATATGTTGCCAGAACTCAAAGAGAGGACCTCTGAGCTGTAATATTAAATCGCTCTTCAAACAAATCAGTTTGTGGATTCCACAAATTAGTCTATTCAAGTTGAGTTGTTGTATGCTAACTATAACATTTTTGCCTATGCATGGAGTCTCATACATTACAGAAGTGCTAAATAAATGTCTCTAGTTAATAATTTTAGACAGGGGTCTACTGTTTGGGTCCAAACACCAACAGTTAATCAGTTTTTCTTTTTTGTTTTTGGAGTCAAGCTGTCATGCAAAGTCTTCTCTCCATTTTCTATCTTCTCTCCTCACCATTCGCAAATAGAAAAAGGGATGAATCGTAGCCATCATATTTAAAAAACTGTAGCCTACCTAATGTAAAGCTTAGATGCTGCACACGTACGTGTATGGATGGCTGTGTCTAATGGAAAGTGATACACATTCATGTGGTCGTAGAACAAAAAAAAAAAACTACGTGTGGCTTCAGCCTCTTCTTACATTTTTCTTCCTTTTTTCTTTGTTTCTCGGTTTCTTCATGTCTCCACTTTCTCCTTCATCTGTATCTATGTGGGACTGTGACAGCCATTTACTCCTCCAATGCTTTAAAAGATGGCCTATAAGGAGTTTGTGGATACTTGAAAGAGATTGATGGTTGGAATGCTGGCAAATATGAAATATGCTTCTTGAATAGATAGGTGTTAGCACAAAAATCAAACCCGTCCGACAAATATGAAATATGATTTTTGAATCTTTGTTTGCTTGATTAGGACCATGGCCATTTTATATTTAAAATTGGATAGGTGGCTATTGTGTTTGTTCGGCGCGGAAGCAACCTAAGATCTAATCAAACAAACAAAAGATAATGAAAAATTGAAAAATACACAAGAACACACAAGATTTTACATGGAAAATTCTTACGGAAAAAAATCATAGTACAAAGCTACGATTAATCCACTATACTCAGAAGAAGATTACAAGAGATGGAACAAGTTATAGGAAAAACCCTAGCTTTCCTTTCAAAAAACCCTTTGGCTCTCAAGCTCTCAACGTTCTACTAAGGTCTAAACTTTAATCACAATTAGCAAGAGTATTTTTACACTCCTGTACAAGATTAGGAAAAAAAATCGCACTTATGCAATTCGTCGATCGGACTGAGGGGACCTTTGGTCGGACAAATATGAACCAACTTATATACATCCAGTCGAACCGAAATCGTACAAAACGGGACATCATGCAATCTGAGAACACACTCCTCATTCAGTAGAACCAAATGGACACTGGTTGAATCGAGATAGATGACATCTCTGCACCAAATAAAAGACATTCAATCAATAATCTCCACCATGGTTTTAATCTTCTACTTTCACCACTCTAAGCTACTTCCACCATCTCTAATCACTTTCAAAGTAATGTCATTATCGTTTCTCGTGCACACTCTGTCTTCATTTCTTTTTTGTCAAGCCTAGAGAAGTCGGGTCAAACTTACACTTCTTTGTCGGAACAACCTTCGTAAGAATGTCCGCCGGATTCTTGCTGGTATAAATCTTCTCAAGAGTGACATCTCCTTGTTCTAGTCTCTGTTGGATAATAAAGTGATGACGGATATCAATGTGTTTAGTCTGAGTGTGATATACCGAGTTCTTTGCTAAATTAATTTTGCCTTTTGTTGTCACAATGCACAAGCATGACTTCCTGCTGAAGCTATAACTCATTCATCATCCCTTTCAACCAAACAACTTCCTTGAATGCATTCATCACTGTCATGTATTCAACTTTAATTGTGGAAAGTGTAACCACAGGCTGAAGCTTCGACATCGAACAAACAACTCTACATGCTAACATAAACGAGTAATCAGAAGTCGAACTTCTATTATCCACATTTCCTTCATAATCCGCATCGATATAGCTTACAAGTTTCTTCTTCAAAATTTTAAAAACAAAGACGTAATACGTCATACCTCATATGTACCAAAGTAACAATTTCAGTGCTTCTAAATGTTACTTGTCGGGGTTTGATATATATCTACTCACAACACTAACCACATATGAAATATCCGTTCTAGTACAAACCATGACATTCATAAGACTGATAACCGCACTCGAGTAGGGCACACGAGACATATACTAGTTTTCTTTATCTGACGTATGACATAACTCTGAAGAAAGCCGAAAGTAAGCAGCACTGACAGTGCTAACCGATTTTGCCTTTTTTTAGTTCGAACTTAATTAAGACCTTATCAAGATATTCATTTAGATACAACCATAGCTTGCTCATTTCTGTGTCTTTTTGTACAGTGAGTCGTCCCTGTGTTTCAACGGTACTCTATAATCCCTTTGTGGATTTCTCTTGATAGATGGCTGCTCCACCTCTTCCAGTACCTCTATCTGTGACTTAAGTTCTTCAAGTGTTAAGTGTTTTACCCTTATTTATTTCAACATCAATAATTTTTTTTTTTCCATTTCCTTGTGTTCATCCTTCCAAAATAAGGACCTTTCAGTAAACTTGACGTCCCGGCTAAATATGATTTTTCGTGAAACTCGGTCATGCATGTAACCTTTCACCCCATCACCATAGTTGACAAAAATGCACTTTTTAGCCCTTTGGTCGAGCTTTCTCTCTTAACTGATAATCTATAAGATTAAGCATCATAACTAAATATTTGTAGCCCTAAACAATCAAATACTTTACCACTCCATACTTCTTTTAGAATTTTATAATAAATAGCTACAGTAGAAGATCGATTTACTAAATTACAAGCCATATAGACGGCTTCAACCCATATTTCCTTGTCTAACCTGAAATTACTCAATATACTCTAAGCCATTTCCAAAATTGTCTAATTCATAGTTCAGCCATACAATTCTGCTCTGGTGTATGCCTTGTTGTATTGTGCCTCACTATAACCCCACTCTTACAGTATTGGTTAAATTCTCTTGAAAAAAAAATTCAACGCTATTATCTGTCATCAAAAATTTTATTTTTCTACCATATCTGATTTTCAACCATTGCTTTTCAAGTCTTGAAAGTGAAGAAAATATCAAATTTATATTTAAAAATATAAACTTAAGCCTTCTTAAAGAATCCGTCAATGAATATAATAAAGAATGATGACTTTCCTCCAGAAACAATATGCAATAACCCCCACACATTTGAACGCATATAATCTAACTGACCTTTACTAACATGCTTATCGATTTTAAAGTTTAACCTTAATTATTTTTCATATATGCAATGCTCATATATATTTAAATAGAACTTTTAAAACTAAGAATTAAACGGTAATTGAGAAGTTCCTTCATACCTCACTTATTCACGTAGCCTAAGCGCGCATGCCACAAACGTGCCGGCGTGGACTCCACTTATAGACGCTGCAGCTCAACCCAATATAGTATTCTTGATAAACTTGTAAAGATTTTTTTCTCATCTATGCTTCCATAAATGTGAGGGTCCCTTTTGAAACCTTTAGTACACCTTTATAACGGTCAAACTTGCACCTAAGTGCATCTAGAGCTCCGAGAGAGATTAGATTCTTCTTCAAATACAAAACATACCTCACACTAGTCAAAGTACGCTAGACCCTATCAAATATTCTAATGCAAATTGAACCAATTTCGACTATCTTACAGGCATGATCATTGCCCATAAGAACCAAACCATCATCATACTCACTATATGTGGTGAACTAACTTTGATGAGGACACATATGGTATGATGCCCCTGTGTCTAAAATTCACTTATGATAGAAGCAACCGATTTCAGACACTGATAACACATCACAACCATCCGTTCATTCACCAGATTTTTCTATATTGGCTTTATTTGATGAATCATCTAATTCCTCATCCTTTTGGATTTAAAAATATTGATAGTCTTTCTTCATATATCCCACCCTCTGACAATTCTAGCACTTCAACTTGCCTTTGCCTTTCGACTTGAATCTCGATCGTGACTTCACATTCTCTCGCTTAGATTGTCCACCTCGAGCAAACAATGCATCTGTAAAAGTATATTCGCATCCGCTCTTATTTCCCATCTGCTTCGATTGAATGACTGAGATAACGGTCTCGATGTCCAAGGTATCCCTAACATAACATAGAGTATCAATTAGATACTCGTAGGACTCTGGGAGAGACATTAACCAAATTAGAGTTTTTTTTATTATTTATTTATTTTTTTTACACACGCACACACACCCCACACACGCACGCTGTGGGATTTCACTGCCGTGGGTACTCGAACCCTTGACCCGGTGTTGATACTCCAGGGAGTCTACCACCCGGGTAAGAGTAAGGACATTAGATTGTCTTCTTCATTAATCTTTACATCTACGCTTGTCAACTTGCAAACCAACTTGTTAAAGACATTAATATGCTCAAAGAGATCCGATCACTCCACTATCTTTAGAGTGTAAAACTATCTTTTTAGATATAAATGATTGGTGAGTGACTTCGTCATGTAGATGTTCTACATCTTTGTCCATAAGACTACGGTAATCGTCTCATTGATGATATTATAAAAGACTTCATCAGTTAAGTATAGTTGGATTATTTTAATTACCATTTGAACAAGTTTATCTCAACCATCGTCCTTCATAGATTTCGTACAATACACTTTTATTAAGGAGTGCATGCTCTAACCCTTGTTCAAAGTTAATTTTATATTCGATCCACTTGTTGCTATGTTTCCACGTTCCAACTAATACCCCAACCTTAAGCTTAGATACCACTTGTTGGGTGTTTAAGCAATCTCCGATCAAATCAAATAAATAATAGAGAACAAAAAATCCAAGCACATACAGAGAATATATGAGATTTTACTTGGAAAACCCTTGTGGAAAAAACTATAGCATAAAGCAATGATCAATCCATTATAACCAAAAGAATGTTACTAGAGATGCAATAACTTAAAGTAGAAACCCTAGCTTTCCCTTCAAAATCCTTTGGCTCTCAAGTTCTATATGTTCTACTAAGGTCTAAATCCTAATCGCAATTAGCAAGAGTATTTATATACTCCTGTATAAGATTAGAAAATAAAATCTGCACTTACGCCCTCCATCGGTTGGATCGATAGGACCTTCGGTCGAACTGAAAGTAACCAATTCACACATTTTCAGTCAAATTGAAAATGTGTAAAATGGGACAACCCGTAATCCGAGAATCCACTCCTACTTCGTTGAACTGAATAGACATCGGTCAAACCAAGACAGAGGATTTCATTGCACCATATTAAAGGCACTCGATCAACAATGTTGGGTTGGTAAGGGCCCTGATCTCTTCATCTTTGACCCAATTTATAGATTTTCTAGGGCTATTGCTGGAGAGCACGATCTCCTTCCGCGGATCATATTGGTCATGGGGATCTTGTCATGATCTTCTACACAATGGTGTTGCCATGTGTCAACTTTCTAACCATCTGACATGACAATGTGAGATCAGGTGTAAGAAGTGGGTCATCACATAGGTAGTCTTTTTATTTTATTTTATTTTATTTTATTTTTATTTTTATAATAAATATACATTTGGATTCAACACTGAGATGATTTAATTTGAATTAAGTCGGTCTATGTGTCATTTTTTAGTGGCTATGCATTAACCATCAAAACTCAGCCCAAGTAACATTGTTTTTCCTCCCCAATCGTCGAGTAGATTGGACCAATGGTTGAAACCTTTTGGACTGCACTGTCCACTAAAATGAGTTGGGTCCCATCCAAGTTTTGGTGGAGTATTGCACTGTCCACTAAAATGAACACCCGTCCCATCCAAGTTTTGGAATAGTACTGCTTGAGAAAAAATATTTGGATTTGGAAGAAACTGTCTTAAGAATTAAATATTTATCTAAGGGGGAAGCCAGAATAGTGTTTAACAAAAATGGAAGCTGGCCCATTTTTGTGGGTGGTCCAGTCCAAACTGGTCCAACTTGGTCAACCCATAGTCCTAACTAATGAAAGTGGACCATCACATGAAAAAAAAATATGAACAAATGGTATTTACCATAAGTTTAAGCTGTGTGGGGCCCACCATGATGCATGAGTGCAAGCCTACTTGTCCATTAGGTAAGCCATCCCCTGTTAGGCCTAGATGCAATCTCCAACCTAATCCATAACTCAGTTAGTCCATGTGCTAAGGGAACGATGGGGGAATTCCAACCATTGAATGTAATGTGGGGTCCACCATACTATGTATATGTGAATGTAGAGGTTTTATCCGTGATTGTACATTGCTTCCTGTGGTGTGTCCCACTTGAGTTTTGATTGAGATGATTCTTGGATGTACATTAATTGCTCCATGGGTGGCCCCCACACAGCTGTTACACATGGTAATTACCATTTGTTCAAATGATTGTGATCATTTCTGCTTATTATAAAGATTATTCAACGGTGTGCAATGAGGACGCGAGCTGGCTGTGTCCCTGGCCACTAGAAGATATTGTGGTTGGAAGCTGTGTAGGGCCCACAGAGATGCCCATGATAAATCCACTCCGTCCATCCGTTTCTATCATAACGTTTATAAGGGAATTCATAAATAAGGCATATTTAAAACTCAAATGGGCCACACCACACCAAATAATGATAATCGAAACATCCACTGTTGAAACCTTCCTAGAGCCAACCATGATGTTTATACGCCATCCAAACCGTTAATAGGGTTACTAACACTCAGATAACCTATAGAAACAAATATCCTCTTGATACAAAACTTCTATCTCCCCCGCAAAGTTTCCAATGGTGGGTGTTCAATCCCTTATGTTTCGTGTGATGTGGCCCACATGAGTTTTTAATCTACCTTATTTTTATATAACTAACTTATTATGATGTTTATAAACAGATGGACGGAGTGGATTTTTCACGGGCATCTCTGTGGGCCCCATAGAGCTTCCGACCACATAACTTCCTATGGCTGGGGCACATGCAATTCGCGTCTGAGCAATGATAACTCATATCCAAACGTATCTGAGTTGAGCTGTTTGGGACCACCATGATGTTTTTTCGTCATCCATCTGGTCCATTAATAGATGCGTCCCCAATGTTATAACCTCTCCAAAACCCTAAAAATGTAGCCTAATAAAAAACTTGGACGGCCTTCAAAGCAACTTTCATATTATTTGTGTGGCTCCATGCATATTTCATCTAAACCGTTCAACGGATGGGACACTCTTGGATGAAGAGAGACTTCAAAACCAATTCTACAACTTGAGTAGGTCATTCCACTTGAATTCAGAAGTTTCAGACGTGATTTACATTTTTCCTGTGATGTAGTCCACCTTAGTTTCGTGTACCTGATTTTTCGTACGTGAGCTGGAAAAATGAATGGATGGTCAGGATATACAATACATACATCTAGGTGGCCCTACTGTCAGGTTCGCTGCCAATCCGCTACCCATTTTCATACCTGTGCAAATTAGCTAACATAAGAATCTACCCTTCCTTGGCAAGGGAGTGGATTAGATGCGGCCCTGGCTCAATATTATGCCACCCTGACCATCGGGCCCACCTTGATGTATGTATTGTATACCTAAACTATTCAGCTCATTTTAGGGCTTAAGCCCAAAAATGAAGCAGATTCAAATCTCATGTGGGCCATGAAAAAGGAAATGGTGGTGATTGAACTCCCATCAATAAAAACTTACCAGGGCCCACTGTATAATACCACTGTAAGGTTAATTGCCATCCAACCTGTTGATAAAGTCACACAGATATAGATGAAGGGACAAAAACAATTATCAGCTTATTCAAAACTTTCATGGCTCATAAGAAGTTATTAATGGTCAATCACCATTGTTACCTGTTGGGTGGTCCACAAGAGATTTGGATATGCTTCGTTTTTTAGACTATGACCTAGAATAAGCTCGAAAAATGGATGAATGGCAGGGATACACAATAAATACATCAGAGTGGGCCCCACGGTCAGGGCAGCACCATGAACATGAGGCCAGGGTTGCACTAATCCGCCCCCGTTGACAAGACTAAATCATTTGATTAGATACCTGTTGCGGGGATAGTAGCCAAAACACTAAAAAAACCTACACTCGCATACATTGAATTAGAGTAAACTAACTAAACTAGCACAAATAATGTCATCTGAGTCACGGTCCAGAACATTTTTAAGTATGAACATTGACTAATTTTCATTTTTAATAATCCAATATATATGTCCACCCAATCATGGTTAAAAGACTCCGCGACTTAGATGGACTTGCGGGGTCTTGGTTCAATCTTGGCTTACCTTGTTGTTGATGTCTTAAATCTATCGATAAGAGTAATAAGAGTGTCTATCAATGCCATCAAGAGACCACTCATTGCTGTTGAGCAGATGTTGATGCTATTGACAGATGATCAATTTCATTGGAAAAATTCAAAAAATCTATGTTGTTTGCTGAAATGTTTTAATGTTTCTACTCAATGTCATCAAAGTCAGTTTGATGCCATCAATAAATTCTTGATGGGTTGTTGGTGCCATCGAAGGTCCTATAAAAAATGTGTACATAATTGCATAAGTGTGAAATTTGTATCCTATTCTAGTTGTGATAGTATATATATATCGGGTGTATTCAGGATTAGGAGATGGAAGAGGTGTATCTAGACTTTTTATATCGTTCCTAAGGGTTCAAGGGCATAGCTAGGGCTTGTGAAGTAGATTCGAGGCTTATTCGAATCAATAAGACTCTATCTCTTGTAATTTTTACTTTTATAGTGCAATACTTGTCGCTTTGTGCCATGATTTTTTTCATGCAAAAATTTTTTCATGTAAAATTTGAATTATTCTTGTTTGAACTTGGTTGTACGGTTGTGTACTTTGCTTGATTCATTTCTGGGTGTTTCTGTGGTCTTCAACAAGTGGTATCATGGATAATGTTGGGAAGCAGATTGTAACGCCCCGGAAAATCGGGGGTCGTGCATACGCTCGACTCCCGAGTCTCCGAGTGTCACTTATCATTAATTTTATGGTTTTATGACTTATCAAGTTTAAATGCGCAGCATGAAATTAATTGAAATATGAGGCACATCCACAACTAGTCTACTGAATCGAAAGAAAACAATATATATAGGTTGAAAAAGAATATAAAAGGGCCGCACAAGGCAAAGCCCAACAAAATCGTAAAGAAAATCATATGCCCATAAGAATGGTATGTGAGCCCATGACTCAACGCTCTAGAATCCAGTCTCTAAGCCGATGGAGAGCCGCCCATCGGTGCAAGTAGGAGAGTCCGTCCTCCTCTTCTAAGCTCGCATCGCCAGCTCCTCATGCCCTGAGTCGCTTTGCATCTATGAATGGGTGCAGTTGGTGTTTTAAAACACCGTCCCAGAGTGGGAGTGAGTGATCAACTCGGTGTGAACTATTAGTCTCAAGTTACAACGGGCATCAATTGTAATATGAACTTAATGAAAAAGCAGACAATCATCAACACCTAATAACTCTTATTTAAAATGCATGCATGAGGATGATATGATGCATGCCCTCGCCACAACACTCCCTCAAGCGACTCCATCTAACGATCGCATATGACAACACTCCTCGGAGAGCGACCTCGACTTCCGAGTCGCCACCCTAACTAATGCGTGCAATGCGATCGTGTTAGCCGAGTTATTAGTTAAGTCCATTCATCCAACAGGTTGGGGATTCTGATTCACCTTACATATCAATGCCCTACGCTATTTGCGAGGCCAAGACCCCATCAACGCGTGAGGCCGAGACCTCGCGGTCCGTGATCCCGTCGGGTTCCTCATCCCCGACTCCAAGCACATGAGGAGTGCCGATAGGGAGGGATCGCTCGCGGTCACTATGGGGAGGCGCGGTACCCCAGCGTAGGCCGACAGCTCGGACACAGTGTCTCATTCCACCATGCCCGGCTCACGAGGCTGTGGACCAGTTTCAAGTGGATTATCAATGGGCTACAATGGTTGCAGGGTGGTTCAGATTCCATTCAAATGTGGGCACACAGGGTTAACAAACAGGGTTGATCAATCAGTAGGCTAGACCGCATGAGTCAGGCAAGCGTGAGACGAGCGACCTCGGGCATGAGAGACCCATGTAGTCGAACTACAGCCACCCGAATACACCCGCCCAAACTCACGGGTTTACCCTCGAGGCGGTCCTACCCTTGGAGCCGCCTTCGCTCACCTCATGTTTCCTGACCAACCCAATGTAATGAAGGTCATCCTTAACAAGCCGACTATACAGATTGTCACTAGCATGTCATCATCATACTCCATGCATCTCAGTCATACAAATTAGATGTTCCTAGCAAGAAATCAAGCAATATAGTACATGTGAGGTGTGTGGGTGTGTGTGAGGAAGTTACGCACTTCCTCCATCTCAAGCCATCATATGCATAAGGGTAATGGAAGCATACACAACATGGATCAATAACATGTGGAAGAATGACACGGCATAAGCATATTATCATCCATTCACGAAAATCATTTGAACAACAAATAACGTTATGAAGAAAATCATGTGCATCCATACAATTTCAAGAACTTACAATTCCTAGGATTCTCTAGGCTCTCAAATGTACCAATCAAGCATCCAAAATCATTAAGCTAGTATTATAATTGGTGCTAAGCCACCTAAGATTAATAGTCCGCACCTAGGATTGTTGGAGGCTTGGGAAAAACGTCCTAGGAAAGAGGGCTTTGCGGTAGATCGGCCGGAATCCCTAAAACAACTTCACATGTTAGATTTATAAGCAAAACCCCCCTCCATACAAGGGTTTTCAAAGAAAAAGAGGGTTGGATCTTACCTAAACGATCCATGAAATGAAAAGGGCGATTTTCGGATGGGTTTCCCCTTGGAGAAGGTGTAGGGAGAGGAGAGATTGATTTCCTTGGGCCCCACCTTGGTTTAGGGTCCACCTTGTCTTCTTCCTTCTCTTCCTCCTTTCTTCTTTCTCTCTTTTCTCTCTTTTCTCTCTTCCCTTTCCTAGGGCAAATTCGTATGGGAGAGGGGTGCCCAAAAGAAACCTCTATTTATAATTCCAAATTTGGTGCAAATGGCCCTAAACTTCCATAATTTCCTAAAATAGACTTATGGGACTCCCTATTGGTGTTGGGGTGGCCCTAACACCCTCGGCCACCAAATTCGACGTGTAGGTGCCTTATGTCCCGATTAGGGCCCATGCAAAAATTGGGGACGAACGGATGAACAGATATATGATCTGAGAAAGCGTTTCTGACCTTTAAGTGGTCCTGTGGGGGCCATTTTGGTGATTGGAGCATTTCGATGGCCCTCGGCCATGAAATTTATAGGATAAATGGTCCATGGCCCGATGAGGGGCCTTACAAATTTGGGAACGAACGGATGCGGAGTTTGGTCGTACGGGTCCAATTCGCGATCAATGGTCATCGTGCCACGATCGGGGCCCAGATTTGGTGGGAAGGCGTTGAAAAATACATTAAACCTTCACCGTAAATTTGGAAGAAATCCGACGGCTAGAAGACCCGGAGTCTCAGTTTCTTATATCAGTGCCAGATTTTAATCTGGCATTGGTGGGGCGCATTGGGCAAGCGCCAGATGGTACTTCTGGGTGTCCACAGTCCGCGATGGACCACAAGCCCAGTGAGATCTATGATTTTCTAAAGTTTTAGATTTTTCTGACCCTTCTCGGTCGCTGGGTGGCCCACACGGGCTATTGTTAAGTGTAAACGGGCCATCTGGCTTGGCGGCCCGCACTTGGTCCTATCATAACTAGACTGGTCCACCCCAGTATAAACTAACATTGAGTGTTAATGGTCGTTAAGTGATATTATAAGTTAATAATAAAATAAATAAATAAATAAATAAATAAATTTCAAGGATTTTTGGAAATCCAAAACAGTGAAAATTCGGGATGTTACAATCTACCCCCTTAAAAATAATTTCATCCCCGAAATTGCAAAAGGGTAATAAGTGAAGGTTTCGTTATTTCATTTGCCTAGGTTTTGTTGATTTCAGGTTTATATATGTTTTAGGGTATATAATAAATACGCAACCCTAGCTCATTGTAATCTACCCCCCTTAAAACTTTTTCACCCTGATGGTTTACTAAAATTTATTTATTTACCTTTTATTATTATTATTATTTTTTATTATTATTATTTAAAAGATTTAGATTCATGGCGATGACTTCCCTCTATCTAGAGTGAAATATTTATTTTCAATGTTAAACCAATACGGAAAGACGGTTGTAGTGGGCTTGAACCCGATACATCGATCATCTACCTGACCAGGGTAGAAGGCTCATCGTATCCCTTCTTCGTCCTAGTGGATCCTGGTCTTCTGCTCGGTCAAAGCAGTGAGTCCATTGGTAGTCACACAGGATTGAGAATTGGGTCAAGCCGCGAATGCTTCGCAGGCGTATACTTCCGTAATTCCGTAGTCTGATTATTCTTACATTTGGAAGATATTAAAATTTATTAAAAAGTTGAAGTTTCACATTTATAATATCTTAGTGGGTGGTGAGTCTCCCATGGTGCCTATGATCAAACGACCACCCTAGAAAGGTTTCCAGGAACCTAAGGTTCTTCTTGACATTACTATTTTTATCCTATGGTTAGTGAGTTATGGGCAAATCACGCTTTGGTTTCAAACTTTTAACAGGGAAGGAAGAATCAAAAGTTTTAAAGTATTCTAGTGGTTTGGAGTGATAATAACGCTAATATGGACGTGAGAAGGCAATTATTCATACAAGCATTCACAAAACGATAAGAAAATTCCAAAACAATCCATACATTCATATTGAATTCAAAATGCCATTAGTATGGCCAGTTATATCCTACAATATGGATTTACATGTATTACTAAATACTCTATACATAAAGAAAGAAAAAGCAAACAAATCAAGCGAAGTTTTAAGCTGTCTTCAATACATGGTAGTAGTCCTAATTAACTCCAAACAACTACTAATTTCCATAAAGTTAAGCTATTATTCTTGAGTTGGACGAGGACAGGGGTGCTTCTTCCCTTTAAGGGAAAGGATCACCGCAATAGCGAAGAAAGAGGCAACGGTTGCCAAGAACGTCATATCCCTCGGCTAGGATGGATTGGCTGTGAGAAATGTAGGTGAGTCGTTTGAGGGAAGATTTTTAGGGGTGGTTTTGAGAAGATTTGAGAATGTATTGGAGAAGGATTTGTTAAGAATGTGTTTGAGAAAAATGGATTTGAGGATGAGATTGGAAAATGTGGGTTGGTTATTACTTTGAAATGAGGTTTTGAAATTGGGGCTTGGAGTCGAAAGGAATTTGAGAGGGTTTTGGAAATTGAATGGGTTCGGGAAAGAATTTGAAAACGGGTCGTGGAATGTAAGGAGTTGGGAGATGGGTTTTCCTTAGAAGAGGATTGAGATCTTTCAAATGGTTGGAAGAGAAGTGTTGAAGGTGAGATTGTTGAGTGGGGTGAATTCGAGAGATGAGTTTAAGAAAATGGATTTGGGGGATGGAAGTTAATAAGTGATTAGGAATGAGTTGAAGAAATGAGATTGAGAAAAGTTTGGAAAGGGTTTGAGAGAATGAGGGTTGAGATGGGTTAGAGTGAAGAAAAAGATGGTTGTTGACAATGTGTAAAAGGAAATGGGTTTAGGGTTGGATTTGTGCTAAGAGCTTGTGATGGATTTGAGTGAGTGGGTTGGAGATGGATGTGGGAATGAGTTTGAGAATGAAAAAGAGAGAAAAATGGTTAATGTTGGGCTTTATGAATGAGTTTTGGTAAATGGGTTTTGTGAATGGAAGTGGAAGTGAATGAGTGAATGGAGTGGGATTTTGAGGATGGGTGTTGATATGGGTTAGTTTTGTAAAGGAGAAGAAGATGGGTTTGAAATGGGTTTTATGGGTGAAATTTGGAGAGGGTTTGGCAAGGGATTTGAGAATGAGGTGTGAGGTTCGGTTTGGGGAAGGGTCAAGTAAGAGGGTTGAAGGAAAGGAAATATGAAGAAGAAGAGTGTGAGTTTGGGGATTAGGTTTTGAGATTGGGAGAGAGAGAGTTTTTCTAGGGTTTAGAAGGGATGGTGGAGGTAATGAGAGTACTAGGATAGGTTTTATGGACTCTAGATGGTCCTAAATAGCAAGGAAAATGGGCCTCACTCATGTGTACATTGAAAGGGAGGAGGGGACCTATCTTATAACGTTTCTTATACTTTTAGTAACTGAATTATTTTTAAAATTTTTATGATGATTTACCATTAAGTTTTAAATCATCCTACAAATTTTCATATCATTTGGATTTGTAAATAAATTATAAAAATTCTAGAAGTAGTCACCACCTAAAATTAATGATTTTTGAATAGTTGTCAATTTACTACAAATATAACTATATTATAATTTTTATTTTATTTTTATATAAAACTAGACTTATTAAGCTTCAATCTGGCTTTTGAATCACCTAAATCGGAGTTATATTGAGGGAGATATGAATTTTTGAAATCTAACGAAAATTGCAGAAAACGGGCCGCCCGGCCCGCTGTGGCCCGCCCGGCCCGCTGGACTTCTGGGCGTTGCGACGCCGGCTGGGCGTGGCGACGCCGGCCCGCTGGACATCTGGGCGTGGCGACGCCGGCTGGGCGTGGCCACGCCGGTTCTCTGGCCTATTGGACCTTATAACTCTCATATCTTGCAAACCAGAATGAGTTACATGATGTGCCATATATGAATTTGGGGTAGGAGAAGCTACTCTACGCAATGGACCTAGTAATTTTGCAAGATTCCATCAGGTTAATGGTCAAAAATCTATTTTATTTATATTTTTACTATTTATAGTAAATTTTTGTTCGATTATAGATTTTCATCCTTTGAGCTTTGTAGTTATGTCAAATTTGAAAGTGCTTAGAGAAATTAGAAGGATAAAGTGGTGGAAAGTGAGTTTATTTTTTTTTTGAAAGAAATGGGTCGGAAGTGGATGTTGGTGGATGGATTTGGGTTGGATATGAGAAGGAAGAGATGGGAGTTTGTTGGAGGAAAGGGATTTGAGAGTGGGTTTAAGAAAAATAGATTTGATTAATGGGAATTGAGAAATGTTTAGGAAATGAGTTGAGGAATGAAGTTTGGGAAAAAATGGGGTTTTGAAGAAGTAGGGTTTGAGGATGGATGTTGGAAGTGTATTTTTAAAATAGATTTTTGGAATTTGTTTTATAGATGGGCTTTGAAAGTAATGGAGTGTGGGGTAGGGAAAGAAATGAGGGATTTAGGTGCTTAAAATGCAAGAGAAAGGCTCCCACACGTGTGTGCATTGAGGGAGGGGAGAGGTGGCTCGTTTTGGGTGCGGACGTGGCAACGCCGGACCATTGGGTAATCGGGCATGGGGAATGCCCGCTCGACGTAGGCACGCCGGGACCTGCTTGGGTTCCCTTATTTTATGATTTCTTGGGTGCCAGTAAGGCTCCCGAGAAGGTACTATATATAAATTTGGGGTAGAAAAGGCTGATCAACGCAATGGGTTTGGGGGTTTAAAAAGATTCCTCCTAGTTAGAGGTCAAATTTTGATTTATTTTATTTTTATTTTTTTTTACATCCCTCCTATTTCCCACCAAATTTCATTCGCCCCTACTACTTAATCATCCCCGACAAGGGTTGGAACTATTTCATTCAGCCTGATAGTTGTCCCGTTGGACTTTGACGATGGCTTCAACTGTCCAATTGTTCAGTCCCTGACTTATTCCTCCCAATGGGTTGAGGTCCCGTAAGACTCTTGGACCTATTTCCTAACGTCCATGCTCTCCCTTGCTTCGAAATCCTAATTCGTAGGAAGTCTTACCATCCACCTAAGATTGTCGGTTCGAGGTCTGGGATGGATCCTAACGTCTTAAATCTCTGTTGCAGTTCCTAATACGTATCCTCTTAAGTCAGCGGACGCGTTAGCGAGCTCATGACCCATGGCCCAATTGATTCCAAACTATTGCTCTGATACCATCTGTAACGCCCTAGGAAAATCGGGGGGTCGTGCATACGCTTGACTCCCGAGTCTCGAGTGTCACTTATCATTAATTTTATGGTTTTATGACTTATCAAGTTTAAATGCGTGACATGAAATTAATTGAAATATGAGGCACATCCACAACTAGTCTACTGAACTGAAAGAAAACAATATATATAGGTTCAAAAGAATATAAAAGGGCCGCACAAGGCAAAGCCCAACAAAATCGTAAAGAAAATCATATGCCCATAAGAATGGTACGCTGAGCCCATGACTCAACGCTCTAGAATCCAGTCTCCTAAGCCGATGGAGAGCCGCCCATCAGCTGCAAGTAGGAGAGTCCGTCCTCCTCTTCCAAGCTCGCATCGCCAGGCTCCTCATGCCCTGAGTCGCCTGCATCTATGAATGGGTCTGGTTGGTGTTTTAAAACACCGTCCCAGAGTGGGAGTGAGTGATCAACTCAGTGTGAACTATTAGTCTCAAGTTACAACAGGCATCAATTGTAATATGAACTTAATGAAAAACAGACAATCATCAACACCTAATAACTCTTATTTAAAATGCATGCATGAGGGATGATATGATGCATGCCCTCGCCACAACACTCCCTCAAGCGACTCCATCTAACGATCGCATATGACAACACTCCCTCGAGCGACCTCGACTTCCGAGTCGCCACCCTAACTAATGCGTGCAATGCGATCGTGTTAGCCGAGTTATTAGTTAAGTCCATTCATCCAGCAGGTTGAGGATTCTGATTCACCTTACATATCAATGCCCTACGCTAGTTGCGAGGCCAAGACCCCATCAACGCGTGAGGCCGAGACCTCGCGGTCCGTGATCCCGTCGGGTTCCTCATCCCCGACTCCAAGCACATGAGGAGTGCCGATAGGGAGGGATCGCTCGCGGTCACTACGGGGAGGCGCGGTACCCCAGCGTAGGCCGACAGCTCGGACATAGTGTCTCATTCCACCATGCCCGGCTCACGAGGCTGTGGACCAGTTTCAAGTGGATTATCAATGGGCTACAATGGTTGCAGGGTGGTTCAGATTCCATTCAAATGTGGGCACACAGGGTTAACAAACAGGGTTGATCAGTCAGTAGGCTAGACCGCATGAGTCAGGCAAGCGTGAGACGAGCGACCTCGGGCACGAGAGACCCATGTAGTCGAACTACAGCCACCCGAATACACCATCCCAAACTCACGGGTTTACCCTCGAGGCGGTCCTACCCTTGGAGCCGCCTTCGCTCTCCTCATGTTTCCTGACCAACCCAATGTAATGAAGGTCATCCTTAACAAGCCGACTATACAGATTGTCACTAGCATGTCATCATCATACTCCATGCATCTCAGTCATACAAATTAGATGTTCCTAGCAAGAAATCAAGCAATATAGTACATGTGAGGTGTGTGGGTGTGTGTGAGGAAGTTACGCACTTCCTCCATCTCAAGCCATCATATGCATAAGGGTAATGGAAGCATACACAACATGGATCAATAACATGTGGAAGAATGACACGGCATAAGCATATTATCATCCATTCACGAAAATCATTTGAACAACAAATAACATTATGAAGAAAATCATGTGCATCCATACAATTTCAAGAACTTACAATTCCTAGGATTCTCTAGGCTCTCAAATGTACCAATCAAGCATCCAAAATCATTACGCTAGTATTATAATTGGTGCTAAGCCACCTAAGATTAATAGTCCACACCTAGGATTGTTGGAGGCTTGGGAAAAACGTCCTAGGAAAGAGGGCTTTGCGGTAGATCGGCCGGAATCCCTAAAACAACTTCACATGTTAGATTTATAAGCAAAACCCCCCTCCATACAAGGGTTTTCAAAGAAAAAGAGGGTTGGATCTTACCTAAACGATCCATGAAATGAAGAGGGCGATTTTCGGATGGGTTTCCCCTTGGAGAAGGTGTAGGGAGAGGAGAGATTGATTTCCTTGGGCCCCACCTTGGTTTAGGGTCCACCTTGTCTTCTTCCTTCTCTTCCTCCTTTCTTCTTTCTCTCTTTTCTCTCTTTTCTCTCTTCCCTTTCCTAGGGCAAATTCGTATGGGAGAGGGGTGCCCAAAAGAAACCTCTATTTATAATTCCAAATTTGGTGCAAATGGCCCTAAACTTCCATAATTTCCTAAAATAGACTTATGGGACTCCCTATTGGTGTTGGGGTGGCCCTAACACCCCTCTGGCCACCAAATTCGACGTGTAGGTGCCTTATGTCCCGATTAGGGCCCATGCAAAAATTGGAGACGAACGGATGAACGGATATATGATCTGAGAAAGCGTTTCTGACCTTTAAGTGGTCCTGTGGGGGCCATTTTGGTGATTGGAGCATTTCTGATGGCCCTCTGGCCATGAAATTTATAGGATAAATGGTCCATGGCCCGATGAGGGGCCTTACAAAATTTGGGAACGAACGGATGCGGAGTTTGGTCGTACGGGTCCAATTCGCGATCAACGGTCATCGTGCCACGATCGGGGCCCAGATTTGGTGGGAAGGCGTTGAAAAATACATTAAACCTTCACCGTAAATTTGGAAGAAATCCGACGGCTAGAAGACCCGGAGTCTCAGTTTCTTATATCAGTGCCAGATTTTAATCTGGCATTGGTGGGCGCATTGGGCAAGCGCCAGATGGTACTGGTGTCCCTGGGTCCCAACCGCGATGGACCACAAGCCCAGTGAGATCTATGATTTTCTAAAGTTTTAGATTTTTTCGACTCTGTCATTGGGTGGCCCACACGGCTATTGTTAAGTGTAAACGGGCCATCTGGGCAGCGGCCCGCACTTGGTCCTATCATAACTAGACTGGTCCACCCCAGTATAAACTAACATTGAGTGTTAATGGTCGTTAAGTGATATTATAAGTTAATAATAAAATAAATAAATAAATAAATAAATAAATTTCAAGGATTTTTGGAAATCCAAAACAGTGAAAATTCGGGATGTTACACAGATCGAATATGAAAGCAATGTATCAATGAACCTGAAGTTTGATGTAGAAAAATACTCTGGTAAAAATAATTTTGAATTATGAAAGTTAAGATGAATGGCATCCTAGTTCAACTAATTTCAACCATACTCTTCCATATACAACGCAAAATCATATAACTAAATTTTAAGAAAGAGAATTTTCACATTAAGAACTTATCATACATTATGAGTCCAGATACCTCTTCAATGCATGCTTCTGTGGAGCACTTTCTAAGAAGGAAAATGCTTAGGTACCCCACGTGAGTACCTACTCAAGTCACTCTAACATGGGAAACCACTTAACATGCATGAGGTCCAACCCATCCACCAGATAGCCCACCCCTTCTTTGGCCTTGAAAATTAGGCTGATTAAACACTTAAGTTCAGACCATCCCCAAAAAATTGTACTTCATCATCATCATCTAAGACTTATCCCAACTTAGAACCTCTAAATTATACCTAAAACCTCTAAATTCACATGGTATGGTCCACCTCAGTTTTGGAATACTGCAAGTTTTAGGTAATATTTTCATCTTAATGAGGGACATCAGATGAATGGATTGGATGACATATAAACACCATGATAGACCCTATGCAAGACTAATAGTGGTGTTCCATCATAACCATTCTCTTTGGTGTGGCCTACCTAAATTTTGGATCATCATGATTTTTGGGGTCCTGGGTGCACATGAGGCAATATGTCAAGGGCATAGATATTTTCTTTTTTAAACCACACACACCCACACACTCACACCTCACACACACCCGCACATTCACACCATGGTAAGGGATTCTTATGAAAGTTCTTCGTGGTTCTTGGTTATCGAAAGTGAATTGCATGAGGTACCTAGCACACGGTACGTTGGTGGGGCTCTTTCAGGGAAAGATCATCAAATAAGTGTCATCAAGTTGCTAAACAACAACATCAATTGAAAACCTTGTTCATGTGCCAAAACACCATAAATTGTTGTTCATGTACAACATTTGACATTTCTTAAAGAGAGTTGTCCATACTTTCAAAGAGAAGTTACTTAATACCCTTGATGGAGTTTGATGGATGATGTTGGGGAATCGCAGAAGCACACAGAGAATCAAGCAAAGTATTTCAATAACACAAACAAGCCTAATAACAAAGACTTATAATTTAATGTGAAAAAACCCTTGCAAAAAAAACTATGGCACCAAGCGACAAATATCACTGTGAAAGTAGAAATTATAAGAGATAGAGAGAATACCCGATTCGAACAAGTCTCGATTATCCCTTTACAAGCCCTTGAAAACACTAGGAACGAATTAAAAAGCTCTTGGATATCCTCCAATCTCGATTACACCCTTATATATAGCCTTAGGAAGAACCATAATCGAAATCGAAAACAAATCCCGCAGATACAAGAATCTTCGCAACTCTGCGCAATGCGTTCAATGAGACTTTGATGGCATCGACAGACCATCGATGACATTGAACCCACTTCGATGGTATCAAATTAATACCAAAACGTTCCAACGAGTAAACATGAAAACTCTGAATTTTACCGATGGTATCGAACATACCTTCGATGACATAGAACAACCTTCGATGATATCGAATAAGACACCAAAAATATCCAACAACTAAACATATAAATTCCGGATTTTCTCGATGGCATCGAGTAGGACTTCAAAGGCATTGAAGTCTGCTCGATAGCATCGAACTGTCATCGACAAACATGTAGATTTATAGATTTAAGACATCCATTAACAAATGATACATATGCTCTTCAATTTATACACATGGAAAATAACTAAAATTAAACGGTCCAAAAAGCCTTTGTGGATAGGCTATAAACCTAAAATAATATTATTCGAATTATGCAGATGTCTAATTTATTTTTAAAAAATATGCTAGCTAAATTTGAGTTGCTGATTTTTTTAAAGCAATTATTTATCATCTAATCAAACAGTTGAGGCATCGTATATTTTTTTTAATGAACCATCTAAATCGGGGCCCACAATCTGGACTGTTTACATTGAGTTACAAGTATACCACGTGTACAATTTATAGGTGCACGAGTATCATCCATCAATCTCTGTCAGAGTTCTCTTTTTGGATGTCCATATCCTACCACACTCGGGATATGGAGCCCCCATGAAACAAAAAGCTTTATTGGGTCAATGTGATATTCATTTTGTTTGTGAAAGGAAATGGAGAAGACAAAATGCAGGGCCTGAATTATGGATTACACTGTCATGATATAGTAAATGCCCCCACATCAATTAAATTGCCATTGCAAAGTATTTCCGCAAGGCTTATTCTAAAGACTGATGCTGTATAAAAAACATGCAGCACTATTTCACAACCCAAACACCTTTTAGAGATAACCTAGAAAGACAGAAGGAAAGGAGGTTTGAGAGAGAGTAATAATAAAAGTATGAGAGATGATTTTCTTGGGTCTTATGGTTCTCCAAGACTGTATATATAGTTTTTGTGAGAGTGCTCAAAGTGCCTCAGAGGATGCCTTGAAGAGGCAACACCAATATGAAAACATGTATCAATATCGGCAATAATATTATCATTACCTAACAATGTACGACATATTCAGAAAAACATTAGATAAATGGTAGAATTTTTTAGCGAAACTTTGGGAGATGATAGAATACATGTATTTATATATTTGGGAATCATACATAATACGTTTCCATTTAATATGGGCTTAAAGTTTGTACTATTATAAAAAATTAGTATAATAGTAACGAAAATGATTTCATTTCGTACTTATATCATAAGGAACACTACTCTTGCTCTGGTAGTAGGCTCTCAGGAGTTTCAACACCCGGTCCAGGGTTCAAGTACCCATAGGTGTGGTGAAATTCCAACACGGCATGAGTGTGTGGGGGTGTGTGTGCGTGTGTGTATATAAAAAAAAAAACTTAAAGTGGTTTTAATTTTTTTTAAAAAGAAAGTCATACATCATGCGTGCGTGCATGCATCCATACATGTCTATCCATGTATGCATCCATCCCTACATACGTTAATATCCATCCATCTATACGTAATTAATAAATACAATCATCCAAGCATCCACACATACACATAATAAATACATTCATCCATCCATCCATCCATCCATGCATACATATATACATACATACACATTTGCATGATTTATCTATCCATCTAACCATCCATCCATCCATCCATCCACACACAAGCGCGCGCACACACACAAATGCCTTATCCATCTATCCAACCATGCGCATGCATGCATACATACTTATATCCATACATGCCTATCCATACATCAATGCATACATACACTAATAGATCCATCCAATATCCATATATACATACACAAATATATCCGTTTATCCATGCATACAGGCATGCATCCATCATCAATCCATGACACATCCATTCATCCATCCATCAATGAACACATCCACACATACATATATATCATACATCTATCCATACATACACACATAATTAAGAAATAAAATAATTAATTTTTAAAATAAATAGATTTTTTTTTTCATAATTTTAAATCTCTGAAAAATATTTTTCATTAAAAACTGCAACACCTCATTCATCAACATTTATCAAGAAATAGAAAAAAAAATGAATATGCTTTTATGAAATATTATCATCTTTTTTAAATAATTTTTTTTTTCTACATTTTCGAAATTTTAAATATTAATTTTAAAAAATTGAAAAAAGTGTTGTGGAAATCCTCCCCAAGAAGATCTCCAAAAACAAAATTCTAAAAGAAATTGATTTTTTTTTTCTTTTTAAAATTTTCCTGATTTTTTATAGTACTTACGTATATTTTTTTTCCTTTCTCGATTTATTTCAAAATTAGAATTTTGATTCACAAAAACTAGAAAGGAGTGGTCAAAACCAACTTCTAAACTAGTAAAAAAAAAAAAAACAATTGGAAAAAATATATTTTTTTTTAACTTTTTACTGAATCTCACTGTATTTGGGTACATTTTTCCCTTCTTGATTTGTCTCCCAAAATTAGGAATTTGATTCACAAAAAATAGAAGAGGAGTGGTTGAAATCTACTCCCTAATCTAATCCCAAAAAAATTTTCAAAATATATTTTCTTATTTTCTGATTTTCACAGCATTTATTATGTTTTTCCTTATTCTCGATTTCCCCACATATGGGAGATTTAATTGACAAAAAATGAAGATAAAGTGCCGAAATTTACCACCCACTTCGATTTGGGAAAAAAAATTGAAAAAAATAAAAATTTTCTTTTTTTAATCTTGATTTTTTTATGTATTTATGCATGCTCACTACCCCTGGAATTGGGGTCACTTGTATCAACGATATTACCATTGATACAAGCGATTTTGAAAACTTTTATACTAGCAATGTGGGGCAATATTTTGTTGATAGTTAAAAAAAAAAATTTGACAATTTCCAATGAAACTAGCATCGATGACTCGGTGATTCCAATAATATTACTGATCATATTAATATTATTGGTGATATTTGGATAATTGCCATAACTACCATACAGGCACTATGTCATGAGATAGTCAACATGGAATCAGCTATGGATCGAGCATTCTTTTCTAGTCATACTAAGCCGTCAGCTAGATCACGATTTGGATCATATCTAGACATGATTTAAAGTAAGATCGATAAAAAAAAAAATAATAATAAAAAAAAAAAGAAAAAAAGAAAAAAGGAAGAAGACTAGTGGTAAGTGTGTTAAAAAAAGGCGCCCAAGCAGTTTAAACCCTTGATGGTATAACTGAAATTTCTCTTCTTGCCACTATCCTCTATCACCCTTTCTATTAGGAAATTAAGAACATTTTTAGAACATAAAATGAAATTTTCTTTTAAACAATTAATGTTTTGGAGGGAAAAAGGAAAAATTATATTTAAAAAAACTCTAATTATTTTTTATTTTGAAAATATCCAATATGTATGGCATCCACTTCGTTCATCTCTTGCGTTAGCTCGTGTTTGGTCGTGATCTCAAAATTAAAAAAAATATATACAAAATTTAAGTGAAACAGTGAGATTAAACACCCACCATAAAACCTTCTGAGAGCCTACAGAAGTTTATGATCATGTTGACATTTGTATTGTTCCCTTTATCACTTTGGAAAACACATTATAAGATTGATGTCATATAAACATTATAGTGGGCTCCAAGAAGGTTTTGACTGTGGGTGTTTTTGTCCCCCAGTGCTTCTTAGCACCCCACTCCAACAACGATGCACCATATCTTGAATAAGAAGAGACGATTTGTGAGCTCGGAACCCTTAGGAAGCTAACCTAACCAATGAAAACCACAATATAGGCCCATGGGACCAACTGGGAAGGAAAATTTGTAAGCAAACTTGGAGTGTCAAACCTTAGCCAGGAAGATCAACGCCGCCCTTAGGCTACTCATAAGGGATAATGGCCTATCATGGATTTACTGCAAGTGTTGATGGTAATAAGGCGACCACATAGGCCTATTCCAGCAAGTGCGTACAAAGAATAAGGCCCCACACTCATCGTGACAAAACATGTAGAAACTGTAAACGGGATTAAGTAATTCTATTGCCTCCTAAATCTTTACAAATCTGGATAAATATTAGGATCTCTCCGAATAGGGGTAAATAAAAATCAGTGGTTGGGCAGCAATTTGATATCACCCCTGGGATAAAATGGTCGTTTCATCCTTTTAAATGGTGAAATTATATGTTTTACCACTTATCAAAGTAAATCTAGAATGTCACATGTCCTTCAACCGTTTAGATTATGCCATGTGATAATATGCCATCAAAGATGCTACAATCTACCAAATTACCAAGGCCAACCTCTACAAATAGGGGCTCACCCCTCTCATTTATACACACACAGACACAAAAAGTTGAGGAGACTTGGTTGCAGGAGAGAGACAAAACGCTTGGCTCTAAAGAGACTTGAGTTTACACACCTGGCTGTAGAGAGAGGTACCTATAGAGAGAAAGATGGTGATTAGAGAGTTATTACTTAGAGAAGGTGGGAGAGAAAGAGTGTAGTCTAGAGTGTCCCCCATCCATTTAAGCCATTAACCCTAGCCTACACTTGCATCCAAGCCTTCTCAATAGCCTAAGGGCAATGGAGTAACGCCAAGATCCAAGATCTACGGTTAGTTCCTCTGGAAGGAGTGCCTTAGCTTTCATTTTCTCCTCCCACATCCCCAGGTGCATCAGTAGCGATATAGCTATCTTTTTTTTTTTTTTATTATTATTATTATTATTTAAGTTAATATTTTGCACCGTGCCCCCTCTCATACACTCCCTTGCTCATAATTGGGTAACAATTGGTTGTGTGCTCCATGCCTTGTTGATTTTTTGGACTCTGGTATATTAGAAATTAATCATGTTTGCTTGAACTATAATTTTTCTCTTCTTTAGTCATTGACATTTTATAGTTGTTCAACTTTAGTACGTAGCTATATCAACTCTTTAAGCTCACCCTAAGTTGAGACATTGTGATCTTCTTAACAGGTAACTTAGGTGAGTAGTAATATATATATATATATATATATATATATATATATATTACATAGCATTTGCACTTCTTTTTCTTTTCTACTTAACTACTATATATTCGAAACACTCCTTAGGTTAAGACATGTCAATGTCCTTACTGATAATTTGGGGGAATGATGGCTCAGTAGTTGGTTTTTTACCCTATTAGTAATTGGACCATTTTATTAATATGAGGCTTTCTGGAAAAATAAATCTAAAAAAATCTAGATCTTCTAAAGTAGAGACCGAGTGTAAGCACCAACGGTTGAATGTGCCTAACCTGTTCAGTCATCATTACTGAGGTCCTTATTGAATTCTTGGCCGCAAACCTTATTTAAGAGTCATCTTGAACTGGAGAGTCTCTGACTCCCTAATTCAAGGCAATTCTATTGGTCTAGCCCATCAAAGATTCTAGGCCTCCTTCGGTTAATGGAGACCCCAAGTCTTCCAAACTCACCATTTTGAGTTCATCCCATAATCATCAATCACATTGCCACATTTTTCTCAAGGAGTATTTTTCGAGTGTGCTTCCCTGCATTTCAACGTGGGGACAGGTGCCCAAAGTCCAGTGAGGCTCATTCCCACAAGTGTGTCCCACTTTGAGGTTGGATCTAAATCTTTTTTTGGGACGTGGATTAGGTACTAATCTCGCTGGTCCCCAAGTAGGAACGAACATGGTCTTGAGGGGCCACCGTGTTGTATGGGTTTTATCCGCTCCATCCATTCAATTTGTCATATCATTTTAAGGTACAAACCCATAAAATGAGGTGGTTCCAAGGCTTAAGTGTACCACGCGGCGGGGATTAAACACCTATTGTCCATAACTTTTTGGGGCCATGGAAGTTTTGGATCATATATTTCTGTTTTCCCTTCGTCCAGGTCTATGTGACCTTATGAACAGGTTGGATGGAAATTAACTATCACATCAACTTCGTATAGTGTAGTGCATAAGCTTTGGATATGCTTTATTTGTGAGCTTGTGCCCTGAAATGATATGAAAAAATAAAAATAAAAAATGCTTGGACAGTGTAGATAAAACTTAAACGTACTGGTGGCCACTCAAAGCCCTCATCCATTCCTAGCTGAGGACCGGCGAAGCCCACGGTTGAAACCTTTCTAAGGCCTACCATGATATTTATTTCCATCCATAAGGTTGCGTAGACCCAGATGAAGGCAAAACATAAATATCAGCTTGATTCAAAACTTATGTGGCCTCGGAGGGGTTTTCACTGGTATGCGTTCAATGCCTTTTGTTTCTTGTGGTGTGGCCTACTTAAACCTTTGATCTGCCTTATTTTATTCTCATCGCCTAAATGATCCGTAAAAACGGATGGACAGCATGAGTAAAACAACATCATGGTAGCCTACGAGATCCCCCACCAGGACAGTGAAAATCTCTAGTTAGGTCCTGGTGGGTAGTACCCAATCTGCATCTACCTAACATGAGTTGGGAAAATGGATCTTCTGGGTGGATATAACACAGACATCAACGTGCCATGTGATTGACTCCTACCTAGCACATACATCTGTGTAAATTTAAAGGACTGTTTGATTTTCCACATCTTAAATACTCTAATTAATCTGTGAATAGATAATTAATACTCTTTTAGCTTGTTTGAAAATTCAATGTAATTTTCACACGGAAAACTAGCCCAAAAGGACTTTAAATTTGTGGGCCTCACCATGATATATGTGGCATATCCACGCCCACTATCTATTATACTTGAACATTTTAGGGTGCGAACAAAAAAAATGAGGCAGATCTAAAGCTTAAGTGGCTTGTGCCAAAGGAAACAGTACCCTTAGAATGTGTACAGTTGAAAGTTGTTTATCAGGCTCACATTGATGTTTATTTGTCATCTAACTGGTTCATAAGGTCACACAACAAGGATAAGAGGAAAAACACAAATATTATCTTGATTCAAAACTTCTGGAGCCCCAACATTTATTATTATTATTATTATTATTATTATTATTATTATTTTTATTTTTAACGATAGGCATTCAATGTCCACCTTTCCTTGTGGTGTGGTCTAATTGAGCCTTAGATTAGCCTTGTTTTTTAGCTCATTTCCTAAAATCAGCTGTTACAATGGATGGACGGTATATATAATCCACATACATCTTCAGTGCCCTACATTTCCCACATCTTTTCCATTTTAGCGTTGAAAAATCACTCTCAAAGGTCATGGGTTGGAGTTTATTGTCTTGAAAGGTCATGGGTTCGTGTGCCCATTGTGGCGAAGTCAAAGGTCCTCTTTAATTTGGATGATGCTTCGGTGGGTCCCATTACATCTTATCGGGTGGGATGGCATTAGAGGTGGGCTTCGGATGCCTCGATCCGGCTAACTCGACGCGTCCGACTCGACCCGAACCGAAGGGGTGAGTTGGTCCAAACCAAGTAAGCTTTGTCCACTCTGAATTCAAATCGAGTCGAGTTCGAGTTACATAGTAACTCGACCCGACTCGACCTGAAACTCGATCCGATTAGATCTGACTTGATCCGAAACCCGACTCTTTAACCCTACCTGTCGCACCCCACCCCGATCCCAAAATCTCTTTCCCTCCCTCATTCTCCTCGAACACGGATTATGTCCTACCCTCGGGCTCTATGGGACCCACCATGTTGTAAGTGTTTTATCCACGTCGTTCATCGTTTTTCTAGGATCATTTTAAGGTATTAAATAAAATGTGAGGCAGGTATGGGGCTTAAGTAGACCACAAAGTGGGGATTGAATGTCCACCATTAAAAACATCTCGAGAGCTGGAGAAGTTTTAGATCAAGCTGATAGTTGTGTTTTTACTTCATCCACGTCTACATGACCTTATGAATAGGTTGGATGGTAAAATAACATCACGTTGGCCCTTATAAAGGTTTCAACGGTGGGTGTCATTATCACCGCAGCTTCCTTTAGTGTTGTACACTGGAGCCGTTGACCTGATTTATTTTTAATATCTGAACGGCGTGGATAAAACACTTACATCATGGTGGGCCCCACAGAGCCCTGCCTAGACGGATTACCGTCCGGGCGGGGGTAGGACGCAATCCACATCCCATTCTCCTCATTTTCCAAGCCCGGCCTCTCTCTCTCTCTCTCTCTCTCTCTCTCTCTCATCCTCCTCATCTTTCAAGCCTGGCAGCCACCCACAACCATCACCTCCTCCTCTCTCTCCTCTCCACTCTCTCGGTCTCTCCCTCCCTCGTCTCTTAGTCCGAATCGGTGCCAACTCGACCCGACTTGGTACTTCTGACTGGATCGGATTCGGTCCGGATCAGTCCAAGCCGAACTCGTCGAGTCTGACATGCTGGACTCAGTATCAAGTCGAATCGAGTTTCGGTCAGGCCTATTTCAAAACTGAATCGAGTTGAGTCAGCCCTAACTCAGTCCGACTCGACTCGATGCCCCCCCCTAGATGGCATAGGCATGCGGGTGCTTCCATGAAAATTTTAATGGTTGGTATTCAATCACCACTATTTCCTTGTGGTCTGGTCCACCTAAGATTTATATTTGCAGTATTTTTTATATCGTACAATAAAATGGGCTTTCAAAACGGATGGACAGCGTGGATGTAAGAAACATGCATCAAGGTGGCCTCACAGTAGGGATCCACCGAAGCTGCGTACCTTTGGTACTCTTTATCAGTGCCTGTCTATCAAGCGTCAATACTGTCGGGGCATCATATAACTCTGTCAGAAATGATAGTCGTGGGCACTGCGCATCCATAATCAAGCGCTGAAAAGATCCACACGACTGCCTAACAAACATGTGCAGCAAAAGGTCCATACAAGTGCCTAACTGGTGCATTTGTGTAAGATCTGGCAGGTCCATTAACCGGCTTTGCCACGAGTACACGAAAATGGACGGTTGGGATAACATAAAGGATGGAATGGTGTACACTCATCGTACGTGTTGCCCACGTGATGAGTGGGCTAGTCTGATTTTTTCGTGAAAACCAAAAAAAAAAAAAAAAACAAAAACAAACTAAGGATCTTTGGTATTAACATTCCATGTCCCACGCACGTGTGCCACTTGGACATGTGTGACTCGCTTGTTTAGAACCTAAAATAAGAGTGCTTGCAAATTGCGATTCTATTACACTTTATCATTTTTGATCCGGAAGAAGATTGCGTTCTGCCCCTGCCTCGACCCATCTTGATGGAATCGCTCCAAGCAGGGGCTCTGTGAGGCCTACCGTAATGTATACGTATTATCCATGCGTCCATCCATTTTTTCACATCAATTTAGTCTAAGATCATAAAAATTAGAAAGATACAAGGCTCGAGTGGACCACACAGGAAATTAAACGACCACCGTTAAAAACTTCTTGAGAGCAGCAGAAGTTATTATCAAGCTGATAATTGTGTTTTCCCTGCATATAAGGCTACGTAACTGATTTAGAGCGGGTCGCGGACAGTTTCATGGAGGCCCAGTTGACTACAGAAGTGATTCGGACCGTCGGACTTTAGATCGGGTGTATCTCACAATCCGAAATGAGTTATTAGACATAAAATATATGATTCTGGGGTAAGACAAGCTACTTTAGCCAACCAACACAGCATAATCCTGGTTGCACATGCGCAGGATTTGTGAAATTTCATTACATCGATGGTCGATTTTCATATTTAATTCCATTTTTACTATAAATAGTAAGTTTTAGTTTGATTATAACTCTTCATCCGTTGGGCTTTAGGAGTTGTGTCCAACGTCAAAAGTGCTTAGAATAATTAGGAGAATAACGTGGTTAAGCCACATAGGAAACTTACTATAAAAAGTAAATTTACTATTTATAGTAAGTTACGAATTTCTAAGAGTTTTAGTTATAGTTAGAGCTGGGCATATCTGACCTGATTCGGTGGATCCGACCCGATCAGACCCGATTCGACCCATTCCGAACCAAACCGACGACCTGGATCCATGCAGATTGGGTAGGGCCATTCAGATCCGACATTTTTTCGGATCGAGATCGAGTCGTGGTCAATCCGGACCGATTCGATCCAATCCTAATGGATCTGGACTGATCCGATCCGACGCGATTCAGAGTGGTTCTTATTAATAATTCTATTTTTTTCTGTGGTATGATCCACTTGAGCTTTGGATATGCATCAATTTTGGGTTCAACCACTAAAATGATCTTAAAAAATGAATGGACGGCGTGGATAAACCAAATGCATTCACAGTGTGCCCCAACAGAGTTTACTCGGTGTAATAAGAAGATATTCGTTGGTGTACCATACACGGCTATATAGCTGCTGCCGACTGCCGTATGCTGTAGCTATAGGTACGTGTCGTGCGAAGACGAGCACTGATGCTCCTCGAGCTTTGAGTTGTACGAACGGTTCAAAGGAGATCAAAGTTATATGGGCCACACAGTGATGTATTTATTATATCTACACCATTCATATAGTTTTAGAGATCATTATAGAGTATTATCTAAAAAATAAATCATATCCAAAGATCATCTGGACCACACCACAAATAGCAGCCGAGAATGATTTTCACCGTTAAACAATTCGTAGGGCCCACTAAAACGTTTGTTTTCCATCCAATCTATTCATAAGGTCACAAAGACCTAAATTAAGAGGCAAAATAAATTTCAAATTAATCCAAAACTTCTGTGAGACTATGACCCCAAAAAGGCTTTCAATGGTAGACGTTCAATCCCCACTGCTTTTTCCAGTGTGGTCCACTTGATAGTTAGATCTATCTTATTTTTTGTCTTAAGCCTTAAAACGAGCTCGCCAAATGGATGGACGGTTTGGATATAACACATATCCCACTATCAGACCCACAGAATTGCTAATGTCAATACAGGCACTTTCGTGCCCAACACGTTATCGTTGCAAGCCGTGCACAACATGTTCACAGCTGTAGCGCCTCGAGCTTCAAGTTATACGAATGTCTCAAATGTGATCAACATTACCTGGGCCCCACAATGATGTATTTTTTAAATCCATACCGTTTATCCATTTTTCATGATCATTTTAGATCATTTGGAAAAAAAATGAATCATATCTAAAGCTTAAATGGACCACTTCGAAAATAGCAGCAAGGATAATGATTTTCACCTTTAAAAAAGTTGATCTGAATCGCACCCAATTCGATCTGACTCGGTTTCCTTGATCGAGTCGGACTCGGTTTTGGGTCAGGCCAACCGTGTGCCGGATCGGTTCGAGTCCTATGTCTCGGACTCGGTCCCAGATCGGATGGGGTTCGGATCAGCCCAGCTAGATTTCGGACCAAATCAGGTTGGACCCAATCCGATTCGACTCGGTTTAATGCCCACCTCTAGTTATAGTTTGCTTTTGATTTCTCTCTTATTGCTTGGTATCCATATTTAAAGGGTTGCAAACTCGTTTATTTGATTTATTAATCAATTTCAAATTTGTTAGAATTTATTTCTATTTTCTTGCTTTCTTTTCTCGTGGATTCGAGAAGTATCTGTGAAGAGTCCAGAGAAGCTCCGTGGATTCCTAGTAGTTATCCTTGAGGAAGACGGTGATCGACCTCATCACATTTATCCCTGCATCAGTTGGTATCAGAGCGAGGATTCCCCTAAGGCAGATGGCAAACAATGAAGGTATAAGCTAAAATCATGTGGACGGTGATTTAGGGATTTGTGATCTTGCGGAAAGAATGAAAGCTTTCCACTGGGAGAGTCAGTTGAACATGCAAGGGCTGCAGGCAACCCTCCACCGCCTTGTGGATGCACTACTTCCGCCCTGGCCCCGGGGCGTTGCTCCACCGCCTATGGTTGCTGTACAGCACAACCCCGATTTTCGTGGAGCACTACCAGTGGCAAACCGTGGGGCTACACCAGATGATTCGAATTATACCAATGAGGACCTTCATAAAGGTTTTGCCTGACAACCAATCCATAGAGGCAATCATCTAGATCATGCTGAAAGAGAGTATCGAGGTAAGGGTGAACTTCCTGGTTTTAATGGTGTATTATGCATAGAAGATTTCCTCGATTGGCTAACCGAAGTAGAGAGATATTTTGATTATATGGACGTGCTAAATCATAAAAAGGTAAAATTGGTAGCATTTAAATTAAAATCCGGTGCTTCCGCATGGTGGGAGTAATTACAACTTTTACGATCTCGCCTGAACAAGGTGCTCATCTGATCATGGCCACAGATGAGACGTCTTCTTCGATTACGATTTCTCCCTAGTGATTATGAGCAGATATTATTCCATCAATACCAGAATTGCTGACAAGAAAATCGAATCGTCACAGATTACACTGAAGAATTCCAGCGGTTGACAACACGAAATGATCTGTCAGAATCTAAGTTATAGAAGGTGGCACGATTTATAGGAGGGTTACAATCGACAATTCAGAATCAAGTTCAGATGCACTCAGTCGGGACCGTGAATAAAGCGGTTCAGTTGACAGGTAGGGAAGAAACACAACTTTCAAGAGTTTCGAATCGACCTTATCCTTCAACTCGACCCTCCATAATTGGTCCCGCATAGGATCCAGTGCTGACATGAGGAAAAGAACCAGTATGAAAACATCTTCAACCTCCTGTAACTACAAACTGTGGTACAAGGAGCGGCTCATCTAGGCCTCAACGTGTAGCACCCACAACAGCGGGTCCGAGTAGAATTCCAAATCCTTACGTTTGACCAAGGTCGAACAATTATTACCACTGTGGCCAACCGTGCCACTTATCAAACACATGTCCTCAACGTCGCGCAACATACTTGACCATAAACAAAGGGGACACTGAATGTGAGGCCGTAGAAGAAGATCTTGACTTTGATGAACATGAACAAGCCACTGAGGAAATAACATATGGTAATGAGTTAACGGGCGAAGATCGTGATGAATCTCTAGTTGTGAGGTGATTACTGTATACCCTACGGAAGGAATTACATCTATAACAATATAATATATTCCGTACGCGATGCACTTTCAACGGAAAGGTCTGTGGTGTGATCATAGACAGTAGTAGTAGCGAGAACATCGTCTCAAGAGTGATGGTAGACAAGTTGCAGCTACCAACGATAAAATATCCTTCCCCGTACTCAATTGACTGGATAAAAAAGGTGAACGAGACCCAGGTAACTAAACAATGCACTATCTCGTTTTCAATTGGTAAAAATTATAAGGATCAAATACTTTGTGATGTGGTCGACATGGAAGCATGCCATATGTTACTCAATCGACCCTGATAGTCTGACCGTGATGCGACCCATCGAGGATGAAACAGTGTCTACATATTCGTCAAGGATAATCGAAAAATAATCCTTGCCCTTATGGCACCAGAGAACCACCTTGAAGCCTCTAAAGTGGAGGGGGGTTCTCTCTTGGCCATTCGAAATTACATGAAGGAATCTAAGGAAACCGGTGAGGTATACATTGTAGTGGTGAAGGGTGAGGAATCAGAACCCTTAAACATTCCTCCATGCTTAAGACTATTACTAAACGAATTCAAAGAAGTTTGGCCTGAAGATTTACGTGATGGATTACCCTCCATGAGGGACATCCAAGATCACATAGACCACGTCCCTGGGGGTAGCTTGCCCAATCGCCCTCATTATCGGATGAGTCCAAAGGAGTGTGAGATACTTCAAGGGCAAGTGGAAGAATTAATCCGTAAAGGTCTCTTGAGAGAGAATGAACCCATTTACCGTACCGGCATTATTAACGCCCAAAAAAGATGGAAGTTGGCGCATGTGTGTCGACAGCCAGGCAATCAATAAAATTACCATCATATATCGGTTCCCAATACCACGATTGGACGACATGCTTGATATGATTGAAGGGGCTAAGGTGTTCTTTAAACTATACCTAATGAGCAGGTACCATCAGATTCGTATCCGACCTGGTGATGAGTAAAAAACTGCATTCAAGACCAAGGAAGTGTTGTATGAGTGGCTGGTCATGCCCTTCGGCCTATCAATTGCACTAAGTACTTTTATGCGTTTGATAAATCAAGTTCTAAAACCGTTCACTGGCCGACTTATGATAGTATATTTCGATGACATACTCATATATAACTAGGATAAGAGGAGCACAAGAAACATGTCAGGCAGGTGCTGCAAGTCTTACAAACTAACAAGTTGTACCTCAACTTAAAGAAGTGTAGTTTTTTAACGGATAACCTGTTGTTCCTACGATTTGTTATAGCGTCCACGGGCATCCATGTGGACGATGAAAAGGTACAAACCATTAGGGAATGACCAATCCCGACAAATATTCATGAGGTGAGGAGTTTTCCCAGGTTGGCGACCTTTTATCGTTGATTCATGCAAAATTTTAGCACAATAGTTGCGCCTATTACAAATTGCATGAAAAAGGGACCGTTTTAGTGGACCGATGAAGATGACAAGAGCTTTCATAGAATCAAACATCGTTTGTCCACAACACCAGTCTTAGTGCTTCCTAATTTCGACAAGCTGTTTGAAGTTGAGTGTGACACTTCATATGTTGTAATGGGAGGGATATTATCACAGGAAGGTAGGGCGGTAGCCTTTTACAACGAGAAGCTCAGCGAAGCCTGAAAGAAGTGGTCAACGTATGAGCTTGAGTTGTACGTAGTTATACAGGCGCTGCGACATTGGTGGTATTAACTGATTCAAAGAGAGTTTGTTCTGTACACTGACCATCAAGCATTAAAATTTATTAATAGTCAGACTAACGTGAATCGTGTACATGTTAGATTGGTTGCATTTTTACAGGAATTCAGGTTCGTTATGAAGCACAAGTCAGGCCAGCAGAACAAGGTGGCTGATGCACTTATCCATCGTGCATCACTACTTGTTACAATGAGCAATGAAGTGGTTGGCTTCGACTATCTCAAGGAGTTGTATACCAAGAACAAAGACTTCAAAGATTCTTGGGTGATCTTCAAAGGGAATCGATTATGTATCCTCCAAAGTTCTCTAAGAGAACAGATTATTTAGGAGCTACGTGGAGGTGGTCTCGGTGGACACCTTGGGTGAGACAAGACGTGGGCTATTGTAAAAGAGCGGTATTACTAGCTGCAATTGGTACGTGATGTGGAAAAAGCTGTACAATGTTGTCATGTTTGTCAGACATCTAAGGGGCAATCTCAGAATACGGGCCTCTACGCCCCGTTACTTGTGCCTAACGGTCCTTAGGATGATTTATCTATGGACTTTGTGCTTAGTCTCCCATGAATATAATGCGGTATGGATTCGGTGTTCATGGTGGTAGATCGTTTCTTCAAGATGACACACTTTATCCCATGCAAGAAGACCCTCGATTCGATACACGACTTTAATTCGGTAGCACCTACCACCCATAGACTGATGGGCAGACCGAGGTTGTGAATCGCACGTTGGGAAACCTCCTTCGCTGTATTTTAGGAGAAAAATTGAAGTAGTGAGATTTGGTCTTATCTCAAGCAGAGTTTGCATTCAACAACATGGTGAACCGCTCGACAAGGAAATCACCGTTCCAGATTATCTACGGACGAGTCCCTCACACACACTTGACTTTGTCCCTCTGCCTAAGCTCCCAAGCATGAGTATTGTTGCTAGATGTGTACACGAGTCGAGCCGAGCTTTGCCCAGCTCGCGCTCGACTTGGACGGCTCGAGTCCTAACTCGTGCTCAACTCGGCTTGACCTTCGAGCTGGGAACAACAGCTCGTGCTCAGCTCGTCCGAGTTCGAGTAGATTTCGAACTGAGTTCGAGCAGAGTTTTCGAGTCGAGTTCGAGTTCGAGTCTTCGAGTCTGTTTTGAGTTCGAGTCTTCGAGTCTGTTTTGAGTTCGAGCTTTTGAGCTGAGTATCGAGTTTTGAGTTGAACTTTGAGCCGAGTTCGAGTTTTAGGGCCGAGTATCGAATTCGAGCTTTGAGTTGAGTTCGAGTTATAAATTGAGATTCATTTGAATTTGAATTCGATTATCAATTAGAATTCGAAGTTGAACAAAGCAATAAAATATATATATGCGTAATTTACGATTAAAAAACATCGATAATTACATATTTACATTGTTCAAAATGACAATTTACAACTAATAACCTCCATAAGAGGAGTGCCTTCCTATATTGTTATTTAATCCATCCGAACTATTATCTATTTTTCATATACATATTGGTTCACTTCCTCTGAGTCAGAAGGCGAAGAGATGTTTCCTTCGTGCTCTTTTACACTTTGAACTAGATTTTTTAAACTTTGTTTATGTGAAGGATTGTATGTAGTACCCAATGCCTTATAAAATTCACCGAGACAGGTAATGAATTTGAATTTGTTACTCTTCTTCTTCTTCTTGCTTGTCGTACTCGATCCTACTTCAACATCGTGTTGTATTTGAGGATATCGCTGAGGTCTAGAAACTTCTTCCATACTGCGTTTTAAGGCGAGTTGGAATTGTTCTTCCTCCAAAGCTTTTAATCTGGCTTCCTCCTCTACATCTTTTGTAGATGTCATTCATTTACTAGATCCAGAACCAGAAGGTTTGGATGGAGTGGAAGGTTTTCTATTCAAATCTAAAAGGATCTGAAAAAGAATTTGGACATCCTTAGGGGCACTGGAGCATGGTTTTGCATCACCAACTCGACATGACAAGTGTAACCGAAGCCGATTAGTCTTGTTTACAAACTTTACGCCATACAAACCACACTTAATCTTTATTCTTCCAGACCTTGGTGGTGATTCAATTAGGGAAGCTTAGTCCCGAATGTTTGTCGATGGGTCAGATGACGACATATCTACACTCAATTTTTAATAAAAAATCAGAATATTGATAAATATTTTGAACTTGATATAGGAATAAAATAAAATATTAATGTATCAAAAATAAAAGCAAATGAATGATAGTGAGTAAATAAATATCAAAGTCTTACAAATTACATTCCACCACTTTCATGTTTCAAGTTAAATAATATTACAGATCATTCAAGTTTCAACCAAATAGAATTAAAAAAATGAAAATAATTACAGATCTGTAGGTAAAGACTCGTCATGAATCTCAATCTCTTCTTCTTCATCATCATTCATATCTCCTCCCCATATCGGGCGCAATCAATCTTCCGTACAAATTAAGGCTTCAACTGTATTTGGTGCAAGTGAGCTTCGATACTTGCTCACAACCCTGCTCCCTGTGCTGA
This sequence comes from Magnolia changhungtana, assembly GCA_030180095.1. Lineage (NCBI taxonomy): Eukaryota > Viridiplantae > Streptophyta > Magnoliopsida > Magnoliales > Magnoliaceae > Magnolia > Magnolia changhungtana. Next base: position 1,819,821 of record JASAUF010000596.1, read on the forward strand.
ACCGGATTCTGATGCCACTGTTGAAATTGGTATTGATAAAATGTCCCGTGCCATCACAGATAATGTAGGGTATTTTGATTCATTAACCCTCATCTTCCACCATTCCAACACATCAAAATCGGATCGCACTATAATTGGCTCATTGAGGTACATTTCTAGCTCTGATTCCTTAGTCTCAGGTCCCATTCGTTCTTGTGCCAAGTATGATATGTATTCATTTAGCACATCGTCATTATCAGGTATAGAAACATCCTTATCTCTACTTTCTTCAACACCTGCTGCAGGTAAAGTAGTAGCATACGGATTGTACAAATCTTCAAGGGCTTGACGAACCTTGAACGTCTCTGTTGCCGCTCTATCAGTAGGATAAATCTTTATGAAATAAACTTAACCAACCCCATATTACAACGAGGATCAAGAACAACTGCTAAGGACATCAACAGATGACATTCGTCCCAGTATTTATCAAACTTCATCTTCATAGCAACTATTATCTGACGTATGAAATCTGGACCCGCATTGACATTTTTTTTGTAGAGCAACATTAATCTTCCAAAGAGACGGAAGAAACAGATTCGCAATTGGATACTAATTTCCAGAAAAAATCTTCGTGCAATCGTAGAAAACTTTGAGAAAGGTGTGAACTTGTTTTACTTTGGCTCATTCATCTGTGCTCGGCAACCAAGAATACGTTTTGTTACGCGTCGTATATTCAGAAAATGCAAGCTGTAATTCTATTGTCGTATCTAACATTTCAAATGTCGAGTTCCAACGTGTACACATATCCGACTTCAATGTTTTTTTAGATGACACATTCAAATGTTGGATAATGTCATTCCATACACTCAGTCTCGATGGTGACCCCCTTATATATTTCACATATTCTCTTTTGTTCTCTACAGTGAGGTCAATTTCTTTCAACCCTTCTTGTACAATTAAATTTAGAATATGAGCACAACATCCGACCTGGAATATCTTTCCATCAAAAAATAAATTTTCTGTAGCCCTGAACTGGTTACGTAAGCATGAAATGTCACTGTCATTTGCTGAAGCATTGTCTAAAGTTATGGTTGAAATTTTCTTCTCAATGCCCCAGTCTTGTAGACAACTATATATGTAATCTGAAATAAGTAAACCAGTATGTGGAGGAGGAAGGTTGCGGAAATTTAAAATTCTCTTGTAGAGTTTCCAATCCTTATCTATATAGTGAGCGGTTAATGAAATGTATCGTTTTCTTTGATTGGACGCCATCCTTAAAGCAGACGTCAAACTTATTCTAGACACTGAAGCCAAAACTTCATTCAGTTTCATCTTCTCCTTTGCGTATATCTTCATGCACTCTCTCTACACTGTGATGTGGGAGATATTCTCGGCTCGAGGGTTAAAGAATTGATAGAAAGACCTAAACCATTTACTTTCTATCATTCTAAACGGTTTTTCTTCGAGAATCACTAATCTAGCATACCACTCTTTCAGCTTCTCTTTATCAAACTTATGAGTGGATACTACGCCTTACGAGTCATCCTCTTCTGACTTTCTAAATGACAGCAACCGTTGGCCGGGAGAAGGGAGTCTTGGTCTCTTAGGACACGTCTTCAAATGTCTGTTTAGATGTGTCGTAAATCCTCCTGGAATCTTACTGTATAAACCTTTGCAATGATTACATTTTATCTTATCTACACTGTTAACTGTGACTTCTTTGAGTCATCCAACACTGTTGATCTCTTCTTCTTCCCTTTAACTGCAGTTGACGTGTCTCCCTCTATGATTAGAGGAGATGTGGCTGATGCACCCATTCCGGGGGTATTTAGGCTTTCGTCTTGACTAGTCATGTATAAAATAATGTTCTTGATATGTTATACTTTTATACCAATACCGCTAGACGGGTATACTTACTTAACTGTCTAAATCAGTCACCCATTCAAGGTTGGATAGATTGTAATGCCTTCATTTTCCAATTTCAATACTACGCCGAAATTCCGGTAGCATATCCTGTTATCTCTCAAGAATATATTAATCCTATATTTGATTCCTATGTCAATCATCAACACAAAGTGTGAACACATTTGACGATGAAAATAAATACAAAAAATATATCTAGAGTGAAAAAGGAGAGATGAAACCAGAACATGCATATGCATTTTAATTGGAATAAATGACGACATTACAATCTATCTAACCTTGAACTGTCCAAAAAGGGATAATTTAAGAATTTTTATACATCGAAGAACACACTTAATCTATGTTTGGCAACATAGAAATTCTCAAATGGGCAACTGATTATCTTATACTACAACTAGAACAATAAAAATAATTAATATCTATGCAAATAAAAGGGCAGGCTGAAAGAATAACTATTAAAAACATTTATAAAAATAAAAGATATCCAATAGCCAATAGGTAAAAACATAAATTAAGTCTAGCTAACTGTAAGTGCTATAGTTTTTAGCCCCTATAATTGTCAAATTTTGTTGTGCCAAAACCTCTTGAAATCTGTGTCTTGTGTAACACATCGATATATTCAAGACAATGCAAATCATGTACAAGGACAATGGCCTTTACTTCAAGAACTTCTAATGCAAGATCAAGTACATAGTTCACTCCTTCAAAGTCTCGAAGTTCAAGGTTTCAAAGCTATCTCTAAAGGCAAGACAATAGTCTGTACTTTGGGACTCAAGACTCAAGGTGAAGATCAACTCAAGCTCAAGCTTCAATGTAACTACAAATTCAAGCTTCAAAAGTTCTCAAGTTCAAGCCTCTATATATGTCAAGACCTCAAGCTTCGTGAACTTCGAAGATCATCTATCAACCAAAGGAAAAGAAGTTTTAATGTTCATACATCATGTATAAGGTATGAATGACCTTAGATTGACCTTTGGATAGGTCATTTTGAAAACATAATTTATTTAAATCATTTTATATGTGAAAAGTCTATTTTTCGACTAGTCCTAGACTCTGTTCGACTAGTCCTAGCATTGACTCGACCAGTCAAAAAAATTCTACGACCAGTCCTAAGGTTGTTGCAAAATTTCAGAAGTTTTTGGTTAAGCCACGACCAGTCTTGGAGACTGATCGACCGGTCGTGTGAACAGTGCACGACTCGTTTTCGACCAGTCCTACAGTTACGACTTAAACTCTAGCGACTAAATCAGACTCCACACGACCAGTCATGGATAGGTCACGACCAGTCGTGGAGGTCCCTCGACTAGTCGTGAAGGTCCTACGACTAGTCGTGGAACGGTTTTATCTGATCGCACTCATAATTTCAAAAATCCGTTGATCCTACGACCAGTCGTAGTGTCAACAGGACCAGTCGTGAACGTGATTTCTTCATCCATAAATAGAACATGAATTTCAGAGTATTTCATTCAATTTAAGCTAATTCAATTCGTCACTCTGAGAGATAAATTAGTGTTCTATTTAAGCTATATTGTGCTCATTTAATATTCTCTTAATTTAGTTTTTTTTATATTTGATTTTGTATTCTTTATTCCAATCATATTTGAAGAAGGGATTGAGACTTACCCTTTTCTTGGAATCAAAATCAAATAGAGCTAGCCCAACTTGATTTAATTTAAAATTAATTTATAACATAGAACCATTTCATAAGTGAGTTTAGATATTGAACTTCTACGTTGAAATTCTACTCTGACTTGGTTCTACCGGACTGCATCAAGGAGAATATCCAGGTATTTTACATTATTGTAAATTCCTTTGTTTTTTGTTTTTGAGATTGTGCCAGAAAAATCTCTGTTTTGGTTTATCTGAAGTGATCCAGAAAACTCAAAGTGTGGGGTTTTTGAATTATATAAGCCCACTTGAAAGACACAATTGTGAAGGTTTTAGGTGAACTTGGAAAAACCTATTTTCATAGTGAACGCTAATATCCACTGTGTGAGGATATTAGGAGTGGAGTAGTTGTGTGACTATTTTTCTAAACAGTTGGTGTACACACAAGCGAACCACTATAATTTCTTATCTTGTGGTTTGATTGTTTATTTATTTATGTAGATGTTTGTAATTTCCCTTTTTATATTTGTGGAGAATATTGTAATCCTTACGTGGATGTATGGGAATGTTGTAATAGTTTAGATTTTTCTTCTTGCTATTTATTTCTTTATTCCTCTATAACAGTTTGAGTTTTTTATACAAACTATTCTAGTAAGGTTGTCCTGCCATAAACCCTTGGTTTTTATGGTGCAAGGTTGTCCTTAGAATAACATTTGTATCAACCTCTCAATACTCGTTCTTTTGAGGTTGTCTTTAAATTCAACATTGTGCGATTATCTTTTGCTATCTGTATTTAATTTATTTAGATTCCGCTGTTAAAGTTTTAATTTGGCATAGTCCTATTCACCCCCCTTCTAGGACATATAGCTCGGCCTTTTCAAGTGGTATCAAAGCCTTATAGCTCGCTTTTAATTATTCTTTTTGGATTTATTTCCTGAGCTAATCAATCTGAGCTATTTGAGATGTCAAATTTTGATAGCCTTTCAGTCACTAGGCCTCCACCATTTAATGACTCCAATTATGCCTATTGGAAAGCCAGAATGAGGATTTTCTTAAAATCCATAGATGAGAGCGTGTGGCAAGCCACGGTGATTGAATGGACCCCTCTTACCACTGAAGTAACTGGTACCGACGGATCCAAATCTATGAAATTCTCAACTTATTTTTCTTGGACCACACTTCAAAAAAGTGAGAGTAGTGCCAATGCAAAAGCATTAAATGTAATCACTTGCGCACTATCACCTGATGAATTTAAAAGAATTATATCCTATGATATTGCAAAGTAAGCCTGGGATTTTTAGAAATGACACACGAAGGAACAAAAATTGTCAAGAAATCTAAAGTCCAAATCCTCACAACCAAATTCGAGGAAGTACGTATGGAGGAAAGTGAAACTTTCATGGATTTTTATACTAGATTAAATGACATTGTTAACTCTATGTGGGATCTCGATGATAAAATTTCAGAAAGTAAAGTATGTGCAAAGACACTACACTCACTACCTAATCGGTTCAATCCAAAGGTGACCGCGATCCAGGAACTTCGTGATACGGACAATATGAGGGTGAAAGAATTGGTTGGGTTTTTACAAACCTATGAGTTGAATTTTAAAGCTCCTAAAGGTAAATCAATTGCTCTTAAATCTTCTAAATGTTTTTCTCAAGAAAATTGTAGTAATTCTGATTTAGAAAATTCTGAAGATGATATGGCCCTTTTAGCTAAAAAGTTTTACAAAATTTTCAAAAGTAAAAAGATGGTCGATTTTTAAAAATCTAATGATAAGAAAAGATCTAAATCTAAAACTTGGAAATCATTAAAAGATAGTCAATGTTACAACTGCCATGAATATGGGCATTTAGCGAACAAGTGTCCTAAAAAGGACAAACTGAAAAAGAAAGGAATGTTGGCTACTTGGGATGAATCTTCTGGATCTGAAGCCTCTTTTAAATCAGAAGATTCTGATACCGAGTCGAGCAATGAAGTCAAAGCCGTTACGACTCTGGCCAAGTTCACTTTTTCAGATCATGATGATTCAACTAGTGAAGAAAATCTGAATAGTGATCATGAAAATGAAGAAGATCTTCAAGATGCTTACAATGCCTTATATAAGGAAAGTTGTAAAATTGTGGTAAAACTAAAACTTCAGAAAGAAAAGTTTTTAAAACTTTAAGAAAATTTTGATACTCTTGTTTTAGAAAAATCCTACATTTTAGATTGTTTTTAAAAGACTAAATGCGATTTAGATTTCAAAATCTCCCTTATTGAAAATCTTAAATCTGAAAATGAAAAACTAAAACTTGAAGTCTCTTCACTTTTGAGTTTAAAAGACACTTGGAGGTATACCCAAGGTGATCCTAAGTTAGAAAAACTTTTATCCAGATCCCAAAAATGTGGAGACTGATCTGGTTTGGGCTATGACAAAAATATTCCTCCCAAACATAAGAATACTTCTCCTAAGTTTGTGAAAGGAGAGTCTTCAAACTCAAAATGGAAAAGTTCAAGTCAAAATTTTCCTAAAAATGCTAAAACTTTTCAATCCTTAAAACCTAAAAACAATCATATCAACTATAAAAATTAGAATCGTAATCCTTTAGTTGAGAAAATTATTGATTTACTTAAGGAGCTCTTAAAATCTAACTCAATAGGTCGATCTTATATCAACTACAAACATGAAAAGACCAACTATACTCCTAAACCCAAAACAGTAATGAAATGGGTTCCCAAGGTTACCTGCTTGGTTGCCCACACGACTTTCAAAGCTTCAAGCCATTCAAAGTGGTACCTAGACAGTGGATGCTCCAGGCACATGACTGGTGACAAAGGTCTGTTCACTAATTTTAAAGACATGACTGATGGTTCAGTCACATTTGGTGTTGGTAGCAACTGCAGGATTATTGGCCAATGTACGGTTCAACTTTCTAACCTCCCTTTATTTAAGAATGTTTTATATGTAGAAGGTTTAAAACATAGCTTATTAAGCATTTCTCAAATATGCGATAAAAACCACAACGGAAAATTTTTTAACCTAGGGTGTGAAATTTTAAATAAAGATGGTTCAATAATATTAACTGGTCGTAGAACTTCTGAAAACTGCTACATTGTAAGTGAGTCAAGTTCGTCTAATCTATCGTGTTACATGGTCCATACCGATGAGTCCAAGTTATGACATAAACGCCTTGGACATGTACACTACCGTAACTTGTATAGACTGAGCAAAAGAGAGTTAGTAAGAGGCTTACCCAAAATTTAAAAAATAGATAAAATATGTGGCAGATGCCAGATTAGCAAGCAAACTAGGAGCTCTCACAAAAAGGTGGACTCTAATGCCACATCTAAATCGCTCGAACTCCTCCATATGGGTCTGATTGGACCTACTAGAACGGAGAGTCGAGGTGGCAAAAAGTATATTATGGTAATTGTTGATGACTTTACCAGATATACTTGAGTAGTCTTCTTAAGAGACAAATCAGAAACTCTCGATGAAGTTAAAAGGGTACTTAGACGTATTCAAACTGAAAAAGAGACTCGAATCTGTAAGATCCGTAGTGATCACGGATCAGAATTTGAGAATAGCGGTTTTGAAAAGTTTTGAAGTGATTAAGGAATAGAGTGCTTCAAGAAATGATTAATCTAATGTTAAACAGTATGAAGCTCCCCAAAAACCTTTGGGCTGAAACTGTAAATACTGCTGTTATATAATTAACCGCGTTTATATGAGAAAATCAAATAGTAAAACGGCTTATGAAATGTGGTTTGATAAGAAGCCTACTGTCAAATACTTTCAAGTTTTTGGCAGTATGTGCTATATTTTACGTGATCGAGAAAATCTGGGAAAATTTGACACCAAAAGTCGATATTTTTAGGGTATGCTTTAAATAGTTGAGCATATCGAGTTCTTAATAAAAGGACCAGTGTGATTCAAGAATCAATTAATATGGTTATTGACGATCACTTGAATACACCTGTCTCTAGTTCAGATAATGATGAAGTACTTCTAATTGATAAACCAGATTCTTCATCAAGTCAAAATAACTCTAAACTGAGAACTGTTAAAGACCATCCATCTAATCAAATTCTTGAAAACCCTCTCACTAGTGTACGCACTCGTAGACAACTAGAAGATGTGTGTAGCTATGTATGCTTTACATCCCAGATAGAACTGGCTAATGTAAAAGAAGCTCTTACTGATGAAAACTGGATAGTTGCAATGCAATAAGAGCTCAATCAATTTGTTAGAAATGATGTTTGGTACTTAGTTCCTAGACCAAAAGATAAACATATTATCAGAACAAAGTGGATTTTTGAAAATAAGTCTGATGAACTTGGTAATATTATTAGAAACAAGGCTAGACTGGTTGTACAAGGGTACACTTAAATTGAAGGCACGATTATGATGAAACCTTTGCCCCAGTAGCTTATTTTGAATCAATCAAACTATTTATATCCATTGCCTGTTTTAGAAAGTTCAAAATATATCAAATGGATGTAAAGAGTATTTTCTTAAATAGTGATTTGTATGAAGAAGTGTACGTTGAACAACCAACAGGTTTTTAAGACCCTAAGAATACTAATCATATTTATCGCCTAAAAAAGGCTCTCTACGGTTTAAAACAAGCTCCCAGGGCATGGTATGAAAAATTGACTAAGTTTTTACTAAGTCATAACTTTATAATGAGAAGTGTTGATAAAACTCTGTTTGTAAAGAAACATAATGATCACATTTTAATAGTACAAATTTATGTTGATGATATTATTTATTGTAACGCCCTGGAAATTGGGGGTCGTGCACACGCTCGACTCCCAAGTTCCCAGGTATCACCTTTATCCAATTATTTTTACTAATTTACGTTTAATCAGGATAATGCACAATATGAAATTACTTGAAATATGAAGCTCGATCACAACTAGTCTGCTGAAATGAAAAGAGATCAATATATACAGGTCCAAAAGAATATAAATTGGCCATATAAGATGTTGCCCAACAAAATCCCAAAAAGAATATCATGTCCAAAAAATAGAGCCGAGTCCACTACTCAGCGATCTAAATCCTGTCTACTGGGCCAACGGGGAACCGTCCATCAGCTGAAAATAAGACAGCTCGTCCTCCTCAAGGCTCGTGCCGTCAGACTCCTCATATTCTGTATCACCTGTGTCTATGAGAGAGTCTGGTTAGTGTTTTAAAACACTATCCCAAAGTGAGAGTGAGTGATCAACACAGTGGGTGCTATTAGTTTTAAGTTGTAACAAGCATCAATTATATTATGAACTTAATGAAAGACAATCATTCACAAATACCTAACTAATCTTATTAATGCATATGTATGATAAATGAAATGATGCATGCCCTCGTTACGACACTCCCTTAAGTGATACCATCTCATGATCGCATATAACAACACTCCCTTGTTGCGACATCGACTGCCGAGTCGCCGACCTAACTAGTGCAATGCGATGTAATAGTGTTAGTCGAGTTCTTAATTAATTTCACTCATCCAATAGGTTGGAGAAACTAGTACGACCCACGTATCAATGCCCTCAACTGATTGCGAGGTCAAGGCCCCTCAACGCGCGAGGCCAAGACCCCGCGATCCTTAGTCCCGTCGGGTACCCCATCCCCGACTTCAAGCATATGTGGAGTGCTAAGAAAGGGATCACTCACAGTCATTATGGGGAGGCTCGTCACCCCAGTTGACGCAGGGTAGGACGTGAGGTCGAGCACCGTCTTCCTCAAGAGGATAACTATTCCGAATCCACAGAACTTCTCTGGACTCCTCACAGAGACTTTCTCGAATCCACGAGAAAAGAGAGCAGAAAATAGAAAGAAATTCTAATAAATTTGAAATAGATTAATGAATGCATAAAAATGAGTTCACAACCCTTTAAATAAGGGTACTAAGCAATGGGAAAGAAATCATAATCAAACTACAACTAAAACTCCTAGATTTCGCGACTTACTATAAATAGTAAACTTACTATTTATAGACGGTCATGATATCTACTAGTGCGCAAGGTTTTCGGCCAAAAATAGTAAGTGTCCTATTTGGCTCCACCAAACCTTTCCCTAATTATTTTAAGCTCTTTTCACATTGGGCGCAACTCCTAAAGCCCGACGGATGAAGAGTTATAGTCAAACTAAAACTTACTATTTATAGTAAAAACGAAATTGAAACAGGGAAACGGCCGTCGAATCAGGGGTTTCTCTCAATTTTGAACTTCGTAACCCAGCATATCTGGGTTGGTTGGCTAAAGTAGCTCGTTCTACCCCAAAATCATATATTTTACGTCGGCTAACTCATCCCGGATTGCAAGATACGCTTGATTGAAGGTCTGATGGTCCAGATCACTTCTGTCACCGACCGGGCCTTTTCTGATCCATCTTTGCCATGTAATTGTCCGCGACCCGCTCTACATCACCAGTGTAGGCCGACAGCTCGGTCACAGTGTCCAATTCCACTATGCTCGGCTCACGAGTCGGTGGATCGGCTTCAAATGGTTAGCAATGGGCTACAATGGTTTGAGGGTGTTCCAGGTTCCATACATATGTGAGTAAATAGGGCTTACAGAAAAGGTGAGTCAGTATGTAGACTAGACCGTACAAGTTCAGGCAAGCACGTGGCAGACGATATCAAGTACGAGCGACCCATGTAGTCTAACTATTGTCGCCCACACGCACCCGCCCAAATCCATGGGTTTAGCCTCAGGATAGTCCTACCAAAGGGACCACCATCTCTCTCCTCAGATTCCTGACCGACCTAGGGGTTTTGATCGTAGCTCATATCATGTCAACAATTAGGGTTATCAACTAGCATAAGTAATATCATGCATCCATACTTCCCATCATAAAATTCAGATTTTTACAACAAGCAAAGCCATCATTGTGTGGTTTAGTGAGGAGAAAGATACATTTTACAACAAACATGTAAGCAAAGCTAGCATAACATACATTAAGAACTCAATCATGCACATACCTACAACAAAGATTAATATAACAAATAAGCTATAAGGGATCACCAACAAGAATCGAGTAGCCATAAACATGCATTCACTAAACCCATATTCAATCATATTGAGGATCAACAAACATGACATAATCAATTTATATTAATTGAGAGAATCTAAAATGTAGGGTCTTGCCTAAATTTTCTCTAGATTATCCAAATACATCACCCAATCAAGCATAATTATTAGATTCATACAACAGTTGGTGTTAGGCCACCTAAGAACAATAGTCCACACCTATGGATCGTTGAAGACTTGGAGAAACGACCTAGGAGTGTGGATCTTGGGGTCGATCGGCTGGAATCCCTAAAGCAAGCACTTGCATGTTAGAACTCCCTGCAAATCCTCACTCACACAAAGGTTTCAAGAGAAAGGGGTGAGGGATCTACCTAAATAATCAACATAAGTAGTTCTTGCGGTTGTGGTGGAGGTTTCTCTTAGAGAAAAGGTAGGAAGTTGCAAGATTGGGTTTGTTTGGGCCCCACCTCGATCTAAGGTCCACCCTTGCTCTTCTTCACTCACTCTTTCTCTCCCTTTACTCCCTTTGCTCTCTCTTTACTCTCTTGGTTGTTATAGAATGGTGGAAGTTATGAGAGATAGAGCTAGGGCTTTATTTCTTAGACTTGGGCCCTTTGGCCTTAAGTTTCCACAAATTTCCAAAAGGGCCCTGTGGGGGCCCCTTTTAGCTTTGGAGCAGCCCTATCACCCCTCTGCCCACCAAATTTGGTGTGTAGGTTACTCATGGCCTGATGAGGGGCCATGCAAAATTTGGAGATGATCGGACACAGGGTTTCATCGTATAGCTCCGATCTTTAAATGGCCCTACGAGGTCCGTTCTAGTTGTTGGGGCAGTTTTGGTGGCCCTTTGGCCATGAAACTTATAGGATAGGTGCTTCATGGCCCGATGAAGGGCCATGCAAAATTTGGAGGCAAACGGACGGGGGATTTGACCGCATGGGTCTGATTTGCGATCAATGGTCACCGTTCCATGATCGGGTCTCAGCTTTTGTGGATGGGTGTAGAAAAATATATTAGACCTTCACCGTAAATGTAAAAGAGATCCGACTACTGGAAAGCTTGAAATCTCAGTTTTATTTAAAAGATGCCAGATTTCTATTATGGACTTGAGTGAGTTGTGTTTGGCAAGTGACGCTGGAACGGTGAGGATAATTAATTTCTGTGTATCTACTGAGTCCGTGGTTTGCGATGGTCCACAAGCCCAGTGAGATCTTCAGTTCTCTAAATTTTTAGATTTTTTCGACCTCCCTTGGTCGCTGTATGGCTGACACGGGCTGTTGCTAAGTGTAAACGGGCTATCTGGCTTGACGGCCCACACCTGGTCTGATCATAACTAGACTGGTCCACCCCAATGGGCTAACCTGGGTTAATTGATTTAGTGGTACCCCTCACATGTGCAGTTTAAGTGAACGGTCCCGCGGTAGATCCTACGTGGACTCCCTAGGACACTGTTCTGGTTAGACAGGACGTTACAATCTACCCTCCTTATAAATAAATTTCGTCCTCGAAATTTATACCTATTCGTATTGCTGAAGCAGGCTTGGGTAATGCTTGCAGACTTTTGTTTTCGTCTCCCAAGCGGCCTCTTCTTCATTGTGATGGGTCCATAGTACCTTAACCAATGGGATGACCTTGTTGCGTAGGACTTGTTCCTTCTTATCCAGTATTTGAGTGTGTCAGAGAATATACGTGGCATTTTTCTTGAGCTCCACGTGTTCTCACTTGATGATATGCAAAGGATCGGGGACGTACTTCTTCAACATTGATACATGAAAGACATTGTGCACTCCGGCGAGTGGCGTAGGTAGGGCCAAGCGATAAGCGACTATACGTACGCAGTCTAAAATCTGGAAGGGCCTAATGAATCGTGGTGTGAGCTTTCCCTTTTTGCCGAAATGTACAACACCCTTCATTGGGGAGATTTTGAGAAATACGTGGTCCCCAGCTTCAAATTCCAAGTCCCTTCATCTAGTGTCAGCATAGCTCTTCTGTTTACTTTGAATCGTCAAGAGGCGGTGCCAGATAATTCTAATCTTTTCGGTCGTAATCTGTACCAAGTCCGGCCCCAGCAAACTCTTCTTGCCAATTTCCTCCCAGCAATGTGGGGCTTGACACGGATGTCCATACAAAGCCTTGTAAGGTGCCATGCCGATTCTAGCCTGAAAGCTATTGTTATAGGCGAACTCGGTGTACCGGAGGCAGTCGTCCCAACTCTCCTGAAAGTCCAGTAAACAAGCTCGCAACATGTCCTCTAGTATCTGATTCACCCACTCGGTTTGCCCATCTGTCTGTGGATGAAAGGCAGTACTAAATTTCAGCTTCACTCCTATAACTTCTTGGATACCCGTCCAGAATATCGACGTGAATCGAGTGTCACGATCCGACATAATCTCTAACGGGACACCATGAAGTCATATTATCTCATTGATATACAACTTCGTTAAATCATCAACGGAGCTAGTAGTCTTGATTGGCAGGAAATGGGCTGATTTGGTTAGTCGATCCACAATCACCCATATAGAGTCATGCCCATTCCTATTCTTAGGCAAACCAGAAATAAAATCCATTGATATGAAGTCCCATTTCCATTCTACTATAGGCATGGGTTGCAAAAGGCCTGACGGTTGGCGGTGCTCGGCCTTGACTTGTTGACGCGTGAGGCATCGAGACACATACTCTGCTATTTCCTTCTTCATGTTGTCCCACCAATAATTTCACTTCAGATCCTGGTACATTTTAGTGCTACCAGGATGTATTACCAATTTGGAATTATGAGCGGTATTTAGGACTTCTTCCTGTAGTCCTTGAAGATCTGGAACATAAAGGCAGCCTCGGCACCGCAATCCCCCATCATTTCTGATTCTCCACCGGAATCCGCATCATTCTCCGCTCTTTCCTTCATCCTTTCCAACATTTCATCGTCTTTTTGTGCGTTGATGATTTTGCTGTTAACATGTGGCTGGACATGGATGTGGGCCACGACCTCGTACGGTTCCTCCACGGTTAATTTCATATCAAAGTCCCGCACAAACTCCACCATGTCCCATTCTCTCACCATCAACGGGGTCGCAAATTCGAGCGTTCTCTTACGGCTCAGGGCGTGTGCCACCAAATTGGCCTTGCTAGGGTGATATGAGACATCGAACTTAAAGTCCTTCAACGTCTCCATCCAGCGACGCTATCTCATATTCAGGTCCTTTTGAGTGAAGATGTATTTGAGGCTCTTGTTGTCACAGAAGAGCTCAAATTCCTCGCCATAAAGATAGTGTCTCCATATCTTCAAAGTAAATACTATTGCCGCAAGTTTAAGGTCATGGGTAGGGTAGTTCTCCTCATGTTTTCTTAATTGTCGAGATGCGTAAGCAATTGCCCTGTCCTTTTGTATGAGTACGCAACCCAAGCCCACACGAGAGGTGTCAGTATAGACGGTGTACTTAACTCCTTGCTCAGGTAACATGAGTACAGGTGCCGACGTCAGCTTATCTTTCAACTCTTGGAATGTCGCCTCCGCCTTCTCATTCCAGGCGAATTTGAGGTCCTTCCATGTAAGCTGGGATAGCGGTCGGACTATTTTAGAAAAATTCTTAATGAATTTTCGATAATAGCAAGCGAGATCGAGGAAACTTCTGACTTCCGTAATCGACTTTGGTTGCTTCCAATCTTGCACGACCGTCACCTTGGCGAGGTCCATAGAAATACCTTCTTTGGATACCACATGACCCAAGAACTTGACTTCTTTCTTCCAAAAGTCATATTTTCTATACTTTGCATACAATTGGTTCTTCTTGAGGGTTTTGAGGACGGCCCGTAAATGACCTTCGTGTTCTTCGCGGCCTTTTGAATAAATAAATATGTCGTCGATGAACATGATGACAAATCTATATAAGAACGGCCTGAAGACTCTGTTCATGAGATCCATGAATACCGCTGGAGTATTGGTGAGCCCGAACAACATAACTAGGAACTCGTAATGGATAAAGTAGGTTCTGAAGGTCGTCTTCTGTATATCCTCATCCCTGACTCGCAGCTGATGGTACCCTGATTGTAGATCAATTTTTGAGAAGTATTGAGCACCCCTCAGCTGGTCAAACAAGTCGTCAATTTTGGGCAACGGGTATTTATTCTGAACTGTCACTTGGTTCAATCTCTTGTAATCTATGCACAGTCATAATGAGCCGTCCTTCTTCTTCACAAATAGGACCGGAGCTCCCCAAGGCGAGACACTGGGTCGGATGAAGCCAGACTCTAACAAGTTATCAATTTGAGACCTTAGTTCTTCCATTTCTCTTCCATTTCACATGGGAGTATGTAGTAAGTAGGCAAGGAAATGGGCGTGACACTCGGCTTTAGATCGATCGTGAAATCTATCTCACATCGAGGAGGAAGTCCAGGTATGACTTTAAACACGTCCCAAAAATCTTGAACCATGGGGGCGCACATTATCGAGGGTCCATGATAACCCTCTTCTAATGACGCATAACATAAAATTCTACGATCGTGGTTGACCTTGACTGGAAATGTGAAGGAAGCGTCATCGTCCTCGTATATCTTCACTGATAAATGTCACAGTCGATTTCTGCTTTCATCGAAGTCAACCAGTCCATGCCCAGGATGACGTCGTAATCGAAAATCTTAGTTGCGATCAGATTTACGAGTACCACCTTGCCCCCCAAGTCTATGGGGCAATCACGACACATCCTCGTCGCTTCAGAAAAAGTTTTGGCGTCGGCAATGATTTTCACTCCTACGATAGGAGTGAGGCGTAGCCCTAGGCGCTTGACGGTTGCATGTGATATGAGAGAAGCAGTGGATCCGGTGTCCATCAAGAGAAAGATGGGAGTACCTTGTATGTGGGTCGTCACCTCGAAGGCCGTAGGAGTGGGGGTGACTGCATCTTGGCCCTCTACCGCTAAGGCATGTACTTATGCTTGCTTCGTGAGGTTCGGTCGTTGTATAGGCCATTGTGGCGGCCTAACTTGAGGTAGCGGAGGACGACGGAACTGCTGGCTAGGCCCCATCATCCATAGAGTCAGAATCTGCAATGCCTGCTGCAGGGGTCTATTGTTGCGTGAAACCGACGTCCCTCATCCTCGTAAAACAATACTTCTTCGAGTGACCCGTCCTCCTACAGTAGTTGCATGTTTAAGCAGGTCATGCAGAAGTGGCCGGTGTGACAACTAGTCTGGGCGGAGAGTTCGGGCGCGGCCTTTTCCCGGCAAAAGAAGAGGATGGCCCTTCCATCCTATTTTGTGGCCCTAGCTGTGAACGGGTCCGTGAGACTCGCTCCTCATCCTGTTCCACTCGTATCGATATCTCAATGAGCTCGGTGTAGGTCCTGATGCTTGCACAACACATCTTCGAGCCGATGCCGCTCTTCAGGCCCTCCGTGAATCACCGCATCTTGGTCGCCTCTTCTGTAATCATTTGGGAAGCATAGAGCGACAGTTCAGTGAATCGGTTCTCATATTGCGCTACAGACATCCCTCCTGGTTGGAGGTGCAAGAATTCATTTTCCCTCTCATGTCGGTATGTCTGTGGGAGGTACTTCTGATTGAAACGACTCTCAAATGCCTCCCACGTCCATACGTGGTTCTCGGGAACGGCCCGGAGAACACTCTCTCACCATGGGTCCGCCTTTTTCTCAAAGAGATATGAGAGGAGCTCGACACTCTTAGCTTCAGAACAGTGGAGAGGCCGAAGTAGCTTGGTGACTCGGTTGAGCCAATATTCTGCCTCCTCTTGGCGGTGGGTGTTGGTAAAAGTAGGTGGCCTATACCTCTAGAACAACTCGAATAGATTACTTATATTGGTTATGGGCGTGGCCATGGCGGTGGTTCCGGTTGTTGCACCCCCATGTTGTGGGTCATGGTTCCCATCATGACGGCTAACATTTGTTGTTATTGTTGCATGAGAAGTAACATCTGGCCCATTTGGTCCATAGCTGGCGTCGGGGGAGGTGCGGGTGCCGTGGTTGGCATTGGTAGCACATTCAGGGCCACTTCTTGGGTAGTACTACCCATATTTTGGAACCGGCCGCGCCTTCGGGGCCTTGTTGATCATTAGGGATTTGGTCTCTCTCGACCAGGCCGCCATGAGGTAGGCAGACAAAATGAGCTTCACTCCTAGGGAGCATCTTCTTGGAAAAAGTTCCTTAGAGGGTTAATCACTAGAGCATAGCGTACACCAGGCATACAAGACCTATAGATTTAATTTATGATTATAACAACCACACATGCAAGGCACTCGCAAGCAATAAGAAAACGTTAAGTCAATCCATACGTTCACATTGATTTCAAAATGCCATTGATATGGCTAGTTACATGTTACATCATGGATTACAAGCATTACTAGATATGTTAGACATAAATGAAATACAATCTAATTAAGCAAAAGTCCTAGCTATCCTACAATATATGTAAGTAGACCTAACTGACATAAAGCAAACTACTAGCTATTCATAAGTTAAGCTACTATTCTTCTGAGTCAGACGAGAACGGGGGTGCTTCCTCCCCTTTGCTGCTGTAGATCAGGGTCTTTATGGCCTTGTAAATCTTATTGTTCCACTTTTCCTGCTTCGCTTGGTGCCTGGCTTGGTTTTCCTTGATCTTTGTTACCTCGGCCTTGAGTGCATCCAAGCGCTCAAGTATATCTGGGATAGTAAGTGGCTCCCTGCCAACTTCTTCGATTTCCTCAGCTCCTTCCACCTCTTTAGTTTCACCTCATTCTCATTCTCGTCCTCGTCACTTCCATCGTCTTCCTTTTCCTCTTCGTCGGCATCCCCGTACTGGTCGATGTGGGCCTGTCGCTGCTTAGGGCCTTTTTCCCATATTGTTCAATATATCATCACCCAATATTTGGGCCGGTATAAAATTTCCATCCGATCCGTCCACACTGTATTGCTGAGCCAACGATAGACCAGGTGACCAAATGGGAGGCATACATTCTTCTGTGTTGCCCTTGCGCCCTCACGATCTAGTGGAGTACTACGCTGGGGAGGTGCACATCTGCTCCCTGTCCTACTTGATATAAGAACTCCACCATATAGCGGTAGCACTCGATGCGTTTCTTGAGCCTCGAGTACACATTGTGGGTGTAAATGTAGTGAAGTACTCGGTACTCTGGGGTCAAGTTAGACGAGTTCAGGCCAACCTCTCGCCTCCACTGGGCAACCTGTCTACACAAAAAGTGAGTCCTCTCGTTGCGGGCTCGACTCATATCCAAGTTTCCCTCCTCAATCTGCATCTCGCCTACTGGCACTCCAAGTACGTCTGCAATGTCCGCCGCCCCAAATTGGAACCTCTTGCTTCCCATTACAAGATCAAAGCCTAAGGGCTTGAATTGCGGATTTCTGATCCTGGTGTAGAAAGCCTTAGCTTGTCCTTCATCAGCCTGGGAATCTCCATAGAATATTGGACCACATTCCTTTCCCATAAGCCGATCGAGTAGGGTGATATCATCGAACAGATGCTCCTCCACGGAGGCTTCGAAGGCGACGTTGTGTACGCGAAAATTTCCTACATCTTTAACGGGTGGTTGGGACCTTGAATCATGAGAGCCCTTTGAGAATCGTTTCTTCGCTTGGATCGGACTTCCAAGATCGCCTGCCCCTTTGGATCGGCCTTTTGCTTGCTTCGCCTTTCTTGGCTCGGTCTCGGCTCAACGGGGGTCGATCTCTTCTTCCCCATGAGGGAAAGAATCATCAGAATGGTGAAGAAAGAGATGACGATTGCTAAAAATGCCATTTCCCTCGGCTAAGGCAGATTGGGTGTGAGAAATGTAGGTGATTGTTGGAGGGGAGTTTCTAAGGATGGTTTTGGGAGGGGCTTGAGAATGTGTTTAGAACTGGTTTGGGGAATGTGGGTTGGAAAATGAAATTTGGGATTGGGTTTGAGGTGATGGTGAGTGAGATGAACTTGAAGATGAGTTGAAGATATGGGATTTGAGAAGGAATTGAGATGGGTTTATGAGAAATGGAGTTGGGGAATGGGAGTTGAGAAATGGAGATGAGTTGAGGAATTGAGGAAAATGGGTTTTGGGAGTGAATAAGTGTATGGAGTGATATTTGGTGAATGAGTTTGAAATGGGTTTGTTAGAGGGGTTTTGTAGGTGGACTTGAGACGAGAGAGAAAGTGGGTTGGAATGGGATTTGGTGAAGTAGAAGGAGATGGGTTTGAAGAAATGGATTTAGAGTGATGGAGTGGAATGAGAGAGTGAGTGTGATAGAGTGGGAGTAGAGGGAATGGGAAATGTGGAAGAAGGGAATGGTAGATTTGAGGTTTGGGTTTGAGGATGAGGAGAGTGAAGGAAGTGGGGTTTTGTGAATGAACTTTGAGGGAGATATGGGTGATGAGAGGGGATGAGAAATGTGAGAGAGAAAAGAAAATAGGAAATTTGGAAGAGAGAAGGTGGGTTTCTTTGAAGAAATGGCTTGAGAATGGGAGAGGGGAATTGTGTTGAGGTTTGGAAAGGGGTAGAGGGTAATGGAAGAGGCAGAAATGGGTCTAATGGACTCTAACTAGTCCCAACTAGCAAGGAGAGTGGGCCCCACACATGTTTGCAAAGCAAGGAGAGGGGGCCACCCATTTTCGGTCCTAGGCGGGGTCCTGCCAAGACGCTGGACGTGTGGGCGGGGGCCACACCGTGTGTGCAAGGTCCCATCGAGTCTCTGGACACGTGGACGGGGGTCACGCCGAGCGGACGGGGTCCTGCGTAGAAGCTGGGTGGTGGGCAGGGGCGCTTGGGCGGGTTGCGCGAGGACGGGCGGGGTGCCGGGCGGGGTCCCGCGGGCTATGTATTCCCAGGTGGGGTCCACTTCGGATGCTATTTCTGAGGCGCTGGTACGGCCCCCCGGAAGGTGCCATATATGATTTTGGGGTAGGAGAAGCCAGTGTATGCCGTGGGCTTATTTGTTTGATGAGATTCCTCCAGGTTAGGGGCTAAAATTTCATTTTCCTCTATTTTTTCTATTTCTGGTAAAATTTCGTTCATCCCTACCTAATAATACCCGAACTGGTTGGAACTATCATGTTCGGCATGGTATTAATTCATTTGGACTTGGACGAGGGCTTTTACCGTCCAATCATTCAGTCTCCGACTCATTTCTATCGATGGGTTGAGGTCCTGTACGACTCCCAGACCCATTTCCTAGCGTCGTTACTTTCTCTCGCTAACCAACCCTAACACTTTGAAAGTCCTACCCTTCATCTACAATTGTTGGCTCAAGGCCTGTGATGGTTCCTAGCATTTTAAGTCTCTATTGCGTTTCCTCTCGAGTCAGCGGACGCGTTAGTGAGTTCTTAATTCACGACCCAATTAATTTCAAACCATTGCTCTGATACCATCTTGTAATGCCCTAGAAATTGGGGGTCGTGCAAACGCTCGACTCCCAAGTTCCCGGTATCACCTTTATCCAATTTTTTTTACTAATTTATGTTTAACCAGGATAATGCACAATATGGAATTACTTGAAATATGAAGCTCGATCATAACTAGTCTGCTGAAATGAAAAGAGATCAATATATACAAGTCCAAAAGAATATAAATGGGTCGCACATAGTATTACCCAAAAAAATCCCAAAAAGAATATCATGTCCAAAAAACAGAGCTGAGTCCACTACTCAGCGATCCAAATCCTGTCTACTAGGCCAACGGGGAACCGTCCATCAGCTGAAAATAGGACAACTCGTCCTCCTCCTCAAGGCTTGCGCCGTTGGGCTCCTCATACTCTACATCACCTGCGTCTACGAGAGAGTCTGGTTGGTTTTTAAAACACCGTGCCAGAGTGGGAGTGAGTGATCAACTCAGTGGGTGCTATTAGTCTTAAGTTGTAACAAGCATCAATTATATTATAAATTTAATGAAAGACAATCATTCACAAATACCTAACTAATCTTATTAATGCATATGCATGATAAATGATATGATGCATGCCCTCGCCATGACACTCCCTCAAGCGACACCATGTCACGATCACATATGACAACACTCCCTCGTTGCGACCTTGACTGCCAAGTCACTGACCTAACTAGTGCGATGCGATGTGATAGTGTTAGCCGAGTTCTTAATTAATTTCATTCATCCAGCAGGTTGGGGAAATTGGTATACCCCACGTATCAATGCCCTCAACTGGTTGCGAGGTCAAGGTCCCTCAATGTGCGAGGCCAAGACCCCGTGATCCTTGGTCTCATTGGGTTCCCCATCCTCGACTTTAAGCACATGGGGAGTGTTAAGAAAGGGATCCCTCACAGTCACTACGGGGAGGCTCGTCACCCCAGCATAGGCCGACAGCTCGGCCACAGTGTCCAATTCCACCATGCCTAGCTCACGAGTCGGTGGATCGGCTTCAAATGGTTAACAATGGGCTATAATGGTTGGAAGGTATTCCAGGTTCCATACATATGTGAGCAAACAGGGCTTACAGACAAGGTGGGTCAGTATGTAGACTAGACCACACGAGTTCAGGCAAGCACATGGCAGACGACATCAAGTACGAGTGACCCATGTAGTCTAACTACTGTTGCCCACACACACCCACCCAAATCCACGGGTTTAGCCTCAGGATAGTCCTACCAATGGGAACACCATCTCTCTCCTCAAATTCCTGACCGACCTAGGGGTTTTGATCGTAGCTCATATCATGCCAACAATTAGGGTTATCAACTAGTATAAGCAATATCATGCATCCATACTTCCCATCATAAAATTCAGATTTTTACAGCAAGCAAAGCTAACAGTGTTGTG
This sequence comes from Magnolia changhungtana, assembly GCA_030180095.1. NCBI lineage: Eukaryota > Viridiplantae > Streptophyta > Magnoliopsida > Magnoliales > Magnoliaceae > Magnolia > Magnolia changhungtana. The sequence goes on from JASAUF010000596.1 coordinate 1,841,088, forward strand.
AAATAAAAGTGCATGTGTATTGTGTGGTTTAGTGAGGAGATCAAGATCCATAAATCATTCATAGCATAAACATGTAACAAGGGTCAATGCTAGCATAACATACATTAAGAACTCAATCATGCACATACCTACAACAAAGATTAATATAACATATAAGCTATAAGGGATCACCAATAAGAATCGAGTAGCCATAAACATGCATTCACTAAACCCATATTCAATCATATTGAGGGTCAACAAACATGATATAATCAATCCATATTAATTGAGAGAATCTAAAATGTAGGGTTTTACCTAAATTTTCTTTAAATTATCCAAATACATCACCCAATCAAACATAATCATTAAATTCATACAACAATTGGTGCTAGGCCACCTAAGAACAATAGTCCGCACCTATGGATCGTTGAAGACTTGGAGAAACGACCTCGGAGTGTGGATCTTGGGGTCGATCGACCAGAATTCCTAAAGCAAGCACTTGCATGTTAGAACTCCATGCAAATCCTCACTCACACAAGGGTTTCAAGAGAAAGGGGTGAGGGATCTATCTAAACAATCAATGGAAGTGGTTCTTACGGTTGTGGTGGAGGTTTCTCTTAGAGAAAAGGTAGGAAGTTGCAAGATTAGGTTTCTTTGGGCCCCACCTTGATCTAAGGTCCACCCTTCCTCTTCTTCACTCACTATTTCTCTCCCTTTACTCCCTTTGCTCTCTCTTTAATCTCTTGATTGTTGTAGAATAGTGGAAGTTATGAGAGATAGAGCTAGGGCTTTATTTCTTAGACTTGGGCCTTTTGGCCTTAGTTTCCATAAATTCCCAAAATGGCCCTATGGGAGCCCCTTTTAGCTTTGGGGCAACGCTATCACCCTTTTGGCCACCAAATTTGGTGTGTAAGTGACTCATGGCCCGATGAGGGGCCATGCAAAAATTGGAGACGATCGAACACGGGGTTTCATCGTACGACTCTGATCTTTAAATGGCCCTACGAGGTCCGTTCTGGTGGCCCTCTGGCCATGAAACTTATAGGATAGGTGCTCCTTGGCCCGATGAAGAGCCATGCAAAATTTGGAGCCAAACGGACGCAGGATTTGATCGTACGGGTCCAATTTACGATCAACGGTCATCGTTCCACGATCGGGTCCCAGCTTTTGTGGACGGGCGTAGAAAAATACATTAGACCTTCATCGTAAATGTAGAAGAGGTCCGATGACTAGAAAGCCTAGAATCTCAATTTTATTTAAAAGATGCCATATTTCTATTCTGGACTTGGGTGAGTTGCGTTTGGCAAATGCCGCTGGAACGGCGAGGATAATTAATTTTTGGGTATCTACTGAGTTCGTGGTCCGTAATGATCCATAAGCCCAGTGAGATCTTCGGTTCTGTAAATTTTTAGATTTTTCTGACCTCCTTTAGTAGCTGTATGGCCCACACGGGCTGTTGCTAATTATAAACGAGCTATCTGGTTTGACGGCCCTCACCTGGTCTGATCATAACTAGACTGGTCCATCCCAATGGCTAATCTGGGTTAATTGATTTGGCAGTACCCCTCACACGTGCAGTTTAAGTGAACGGTCCTACGACAGATCTTACGTGGACGCCCTAGGACACTGTTTTGGTTGGACAGGGCGTTACATTTATGGATCTACCTATGTTAACATGACTATTGAGTTTGCAGTTCTTATGAAATCTAAGTTCAAAATAAGCATGGTTGGGGAATTGAATTATTTTCTTGGGTTGCAAGTTAAACAACAACCTGATGGTTTCTTTATTTCTCAAACCAAATATGCTCTGAACTTAGTTAAAAAGTTCAGATTTGAGAATGGGAAGAATTTTGATACTCCTATGAGTACGACTTTAAAACTCTCAAAGGACTCTACAGGTAAAAAAGTAGATCCTAAATTATATCGCAATATGATAGGTAGTTTGCTGTATTTAACTATGAGCTGACCTGATATTGTATTTAGCGTAGGTTTTTGCGCTAGATATCAATCTGACCCTAAAGAATCACATTTAACTGCTGTTAAGTGGATTATGCGATATGTCGCAAGTTCAACTAATCTGGGTCTTTGGTATCCTCATGATACTAGTGTGCAATTAGCTGGTTACACTAATGCTGATTGGCCTAGTAACATTGATGACAGAAAATCAACTAGTGGTGGTTGTTTCTATGTTGGAAACTGTTTAGTTTCTTGGCAAAGTAAGAAATAAAGTTTCGTATCACTCTCTATTGCTGAGGCTGAATACATTGCAACAGGAAATGCATGCACTCAGCTGGTATGTATGAAAAGAATGTTAAGTGATTACAGAATTGCACAAAACTTTATGGTTTTATATTGTGATAATTTCAGTGCAATCAATATATCTAAAAATCCAATCTAGCATTCACGAACTAAGCACATTGACATTAGATATCACTACATTCGTGAATTAGTGGAAGAAAAGACAATTTCGTTGGAATACATTCCGACCGAGACTTAATTACTGACATTTTCACTAAACCGCTCGACAAAAGTAGGTTTTCTAAATTGAAATTTGATCTTGGTATGTGCAATTTGAATCGATCATTTATGCATTTATATATCATATTGTATATATTTGTTATTTAAATGATTAGAATTTCAAATTTTAAGAAAATTGCATATTTTTGGTTGTGCATGACCAGTCGAGTACATACTCGACCAGTGGTGACACGACCGGTTGAGCATGTCCTCGACCAGTTGTGTAGCGCGGGTTTGACCTTTATTTGGGGGAAAATCTCTTTTTCTTCTATTTGGGGCTTCTTCTCCAACGAGTATTAGCACGACCGATCGAACTCATCTCTCTAGATTTTCAAGGTTAGTCCATTATTTCAATTTTTCTTCTAGATTCAAGTTTATTTCACTTTTTTTCATCTTTGGAGTGATTTATTTCTTGTTTCCTTGAAGTTTTTAGGGTTTTCTTCTCCAAAATCTAATTTTGAAGAAACCTACTCTACATCTTTTACAATCTCTTGATTCCTTCATTTCTTAGTTGCAAATGGATGCTAGAAGTAAAAAAGAAAACTTCCCGTGGTGCTTCCTCATCTAGATCGACACCTATCACAAGGCACCACCTTCAGTCACCTGAAGACGATCCCTCCTATGTATGGGATTTACGGTTGCGCAATGTGATAGTTGAACGACCTATGCATATTGAACATATTACTCCATTTGAGATCTTTCCTCTTCTCCAAGCTGTAGGATGGGATAACATTCTACATTGGGGTGGGTCGGCATACTGGTCTATTGCGCAAATTATGTTTGCATGCATTTCTGATTTCTCAACTGAAAATTTAATTTTTATTATAGCAACTAGAGAATGTCCATTTGAAGTAGACCGACATTTGATTTCTAGACTAATGGACATACCTGTCAATGATGAAGGTATTCCAATTAGCTCTCTAGTTGATAAACCATCTGAATTAGAAAAAGGTGTACTTACTAGAGCGTTATGCAATATAGATGCGCAATGGAGTCAAAATGGGAATGCGCTTACTTCAAAGTATTTGTTACCAAGATACAGGGTCCTTCACAGGATATTTATTTCAAATCTTTATCCACGTTCTGGTAACAAAACTGAACTCACCTCTTTCATGGTTCGAATTCTGCATTCCATCATCTTTGGTACATTATTATTTTCCTTCTTTGATTTGTCATTCCATCATACAATTTCGTCTCCATCCTGGACACAGCGAAATCCCTTTTGCATATCTTATGACTACGTTGGTAACCCATATGTTAGTGGCTATGCCAGTTGGAGAGGCTCCTATTCAACATCTTATTTTCAACAACTCAAATATAAATAAAATGAATTTGAGGTTGGTTGCTGGTTAAGTCAATGTAGGTGTTGGTGGAGCTGAAGCAGTGAATGAAGAAGAAGGTGATTTACCTGCAGATGATATTAACATGGACGATATCTTTGATGAGATCGAATCAGATTCTGAGGCTGAGCCAGATTATCAGCCTTTTGATTTCGCTAAGAGGTTGCATTCTCTTGAGGAACAGGTGGCTCAGATTCATGTAATCCAGGATTCATAATTTGCTTATATGCGTAAATATATTAGGTGCATTAATAAGTGTTTACATCAGATTGATCCATCTATTCCTTCTCCCTCTTCAGGATCTGATTAGTATTTTCTAATTTTGGATTGTAATAACTCTTATGATACCTTGCTTCCTTTTGGTTTGTGGGATTGACTTTGGTTGAACTTGGATGATGTTGATTGATAATACTTGATCTTTACTTGCTTATGTATTTTCATATCTTGCTCCTTTATTCTTCATTGTTTATCTACATCCTATTTCCTGTATAAGGTTCTTCCTTTGTCATTTTGTGACAAAAATGGATAGAATTTTGATATGCCATAATGCTTATGTTTGTAATTTAAGGCATGTGAATTGTAAATGAAGGGATAGGAGTAAGTGGGAGTAGTAGCAAAAAAAAAGTTTTTTTTTTTTTTTTTTTTTTAAATAACTGGTGCATAATTCTTTAACCAGGTTGACTAGTTTATATTGATAACTGGTGCATGATTCTTTATGCGTATAATGCTTATGTTTGTATGGAGTGTGTTTTGTCACAAATTTGACAAAGGGAGAGATTGTAAGTGCTATGGTTTTTAGCCCCTATAATTGTCAAATTTTGTAGTGCCAAAACCTCTTGGAATCTGTGTCTTGTGTAGTGCATCGATATATTCAAGACAATGCAAATCATGTACAAGGACAATGGTCTTGACTTCAAGAACTTCTAATGCAAGATCAAGTACATAGTTCACTCCTTCAAAGTCTCAAAGTTCAAGGTTTCAAAGCTATCTCTAATGGCAAGACAATAGTCTGTGACTCCACACAACCAGTCGTGGATAGGTCACGACTAGTCGTGGAGGTCCCTCGACCGGTCATGAAGGTCCTACGACCAGTCGTGGAACGACTTTCTCTGATCGCGCTCATAATTTCAAAAATCCGTTGGTCCTACGACCAATCATAGTGTCCATAGTACCAATCGTGAATGCGATTTCTTCATCTATACATAGAACATGAATTTCACCTTGAGTGGGTCGAATTTTGGCCTGTAGGGCTACTTCTGGGGCCCGCTAGCCCATCCACGTCATGAGGCAGGTGCCCCATCATAGGATGAGCGATCGGACCAATTTTAGTGGAGATCGGATGCCTTGATCGACCATGGGGACCCTACTTACGATTGATGGTCGTCGGTGCTCGATCGGGGATGCGACTATGCGGATATGAGTAGGGAAATATCTTTAACTCATACATCGAGTTTGGTCGCGATGTAACGGTCGGAAAGCCACAATTTCGCGAAAGAGTGGGAGGTTCGTTTCACTTAAGTTTCGGGTTTTAGGTTTCAGCCTTGGGTATTTGCGCATTTCGAGCAATCGGCCTTTGTCCTACTTTAACAGTTCTGAGTACTTTCTTGATTCGCCACCTGCGATGGATGTCAAGCCCAGTGAGTCGAACATTATACTATAATTTCGGAACTAGTGGCCCACTAACGAGCGATCTAAAGCTTGTTCGGATAATCAGGGCATTTTTCAAATGAATTGGGTAGGGAGATTTCTTGGGCTCAGTTGTTAGACTCTTGATTAACTAAGTTCATAGTGTGGCCTATTCAAAATTAGCGAAAATGGTGATTCGATTATGATCACTCTAGATCGTTGGTTTTTAGACTAAATGAGTGATTGGGTTAATTTGGTTTATTAATCAAGTTTCGACCCATAGTTGTCTCGGCTTTAGGTAGGTCTTTATTTGGTTATGGTTATCTCGATTGGTCAGTGATAGGTTGACTAGATTTGGGCCCTATGTGAACAAATCATAGGGCTAAACTCGATGTTTAAATGATTGGTCAGATTCGTTGGTTTTCTATGGTTGATTAATCTTATTTTTGCGGTTCTTTATCAGTACCGCCCACGTATACGCTCACTTCAAGCATCAAAGGTCAATAAGTGATGACATAGACTAGTTATATATAAAAAAATAATTAAAGATTTTTGGCAATCCAAAATAGTGAAAATTCAGGATGTTACAGGATTATACAACATGGTGGGCTTGATAGCATGGATGTTTTACACGTAAAATAGTGGAGTAGACAATCCCAGTCAGGGGAGCAGATTACAGAGACACACTACCTACTGGGGTGTTTGTTTTTTCAATTTGTTGTGTAATGCAAAATAAATGATTATAAATTCAAAGAAATTGTGAATAATTTTCCTCTTTTAATCTCATTAATTTATAGAGAAGATAAATATATAAAGATGGTATGCATGAAAGAAAATATAGTATAAATCATATCATGGTCCTAGGAGCACACATTTATACAATAATACTTGAGACGGCCCATGCGACGGTTCAAAACCGTCGTTAATTGAGAACTGAGACGGTTTTCAACTGTCATTTTTTCACTATTTTGGCATAGTGACATGCCAACTTAGATACAAAAGTAAAAAGATGAGACTTGATAATTAAAAATGTTGGCAAGTTGTTTCTTCAATGACATGTAAGGAGTATAAATAACCCAAGTAGATAACTTTTCTCGCTCAAAATAACGATCAATCTTAATGTATTTGGTACATTCATGAAATAAGATTTGAGGTAATATGGATGGCCGCTTGATTATTGCAAAATAAAGGAACATAATGAGGTGGCAAAGATACTAGATTATTTCTAGTATCTAGTATAAGAGCCAAATACATACCAGTGATTAGTTACACAACCAGTCTATTCAACATCATAATAATCATGAACGTTGAGATGACCATGATAACAATACATAATGCCTTTTTCCTCTGAGCTCTCTTGAGGTAGTGAAGAATATGGTAGATTCCTTCAAGATGATGAAAGATGGTTATTGCAGGAATTGGCTAGCAACATTCACAACATAAGTGATATTTAGGTGAGTGATTGTTAAATAACAAGTTTTTCAATGAGGTGTTTTAAAACATCCCGAATTTTCACGGCCAGAGTTTATACTCGTGCCTGAGAAAACCGGTTGTTAATAATTGAATGAATTGGATGCTTCGAAATCGCATTATATATATATATATTTTTTAATCACATCCAGTTACTTTCATGAAGGTAACCATTAATGAGAATAAAACCAACTGTGATTATTAAAAGAATTCAATAAAATATCAAATGCCCTCTCAATGAGAGCTTATTACATTATCGAGTTCACAACAGAAGTATAAATCTAAATCAGGAATCTATATTCTTATTCATCCAGTATAATCTTCCATAGCAAGATGGTCTTTTAGGTCTTCAATTTGTATATCACCTGCATCATCTGTACGGTTGGAGAGGGTCAACGCCCTACTCATAGTGATGGTTATCCTTTAAGATTAACAATAATTTTAGAGATTCATAAAAGTAATGTAAGGGTTTTGATACGACTCGTATTCTACTATTACGAGGGGTATTAACATGTGCAAATAACTTACATGAGATGCATGCCTAGCAAAGTGTATGCGGCTCATCATACGTAGTGATCATCATAATGTGAAATATAATTTATAGAAAACTCGACTCGACACGCATCCCATAACTATGAATATTCGCCGGCGTGTCCAATGTTAACGTGGATTTATGCGAACATCTCAAGGTGACACAACAACATGGTTGGGGGATTTACGTAACACGAAATGTTCATAAAGCGACTATTTGCTACATCCAATCCCGAAAGTGATGTGACACGCATGGCGATTTACTTACATCGATTATGCACACGCTAACCAGCCCACGGAATTACGTGTCGACCAAGAGGGCTGCTACCCGTAACCTATTACGTCCACGATAAATATTTTTACCACTAGTTATGATACCTTTTAATACATCACTTGCACTGATAGAGGGATAAATTGAATTATGGGGGGTCTTGGAAATCCAAGACACATGCCCAAGCCTAAAAAGAAAGTAGCACAAGGTTAATATAATAAAGGGGGAGAGTAACAATGGCTAACTCAACAAAAAGGAGAGTGGCAATGACCAACTCAGTAAAGAGGAGAGTGACAATAACCAACTCAACAACGAGGAGAGTAGCAAGGGCTAACTCAACAAAATTCATAAAGGCAAGGGCAAGGCTTGTATCCATCGCCCCACATAAATTCATAAAGGCCACTCATAATTAACATCATATCATGATTCTCAAAAGCGTAAATAAGTGTTGATGGTAAATTAAACAATTGTAGAGAGAAAATCTTAGTAACATGAAAGCATAGTATGTAAAAGGCAAGATAAATCATATCAACTTAAATTACCGTAAGCTTAAAGAAATAAAACCCTCACCTTCTTTGTTTGTTCCTCCTCCGGGTGTGAGTCGGTGTCATAGGTTGACGTTTTAGTCTAGCGTTTTACAAATCGAATGGTTAGAATCTTGTTTAATCTTCTTTAATTAAGTACTATAATTTGATACGTCTTACTAGAGTGATTGTATGACTAGGAGTGTAAAGATTTTAGTCTTAACTCAACTTGGTCCTGGTTACCTTGAGTCCATCCGTTGAGAAGAAAAGGAAAAAAAGAAATAAGGGATTTTAGATGGAAGGGAGTAAAAAGGAAGAAGAATGAAGGAAGAGAACCTACACCGAATTCAATAGGGCTCAGGTTTCTTGGACGTATGGAAAGGCCGAGCTATATGTCCTACGGGGAGGGGTGTGAATAGGACTATGCCAAATTAAAAAATAACAGCAGAATTTAAATAAATTAAATACAGATAGTAATATATAGTTTCACACTGATGAATTTAAATACAACCTCAAATGTACGAGTATTGAGAGGTTGATACAAATGTTGTTCTAAGGACAACCTTGCACCATAAAAACTAAGGGTTTATGTCAGGACAACCTTATTAGAACGGTTTGTATATCAAAAACTCAACTGATACAGAGGAATAAAATAAATAAATAGCAAGGAAAGGAAATCTAAGCTATTACAACATTCTCATACATACACGTAAGGATTATGGCATTCTCCACAAATGTAAAAAGGGAAATTACAATCATCCACAAAAATAAATAAACAATCAAACCACAAGACAAGAAATTATAGTGGTTCGCTTGTGTGTACACCAACTGTTAAACAACAGCCACACAACTACTCCACTCCTAATATCCTCACACAGTGGATATTAACGTTCACTATGAAAATAGGTTTTTTCAGGTTCACCTAAAACCCTCAGAATTGTGTCTTTTAAGTGGGCTTACACAATTCAAAAATCCCACACCCTAAGTTTTCTGGATCACCTCAGACAAACCAAAATAGAGATTTTTCTGGCACAATCTCAAAAACTAAAACAAAGGAATTTACAAAAACTGTAAAATACCTGAATATTCTCTTTGATGCAACTCGGAAGAACCAAATTGGAGTATAATTTCAACGTAGAAGTTCGATGTCTAAACTCACTTATGAAATAGTTGTACGTTCTAAATTGATTTCAAATTAAATCAAGTTGGGCTAGCTCTATTTGATTTCGATTCCAAGAAAAGGGCAATCTCAATCCCTTCTTCAAATATGATTAGAATAAAGAATACAAAATCAAATGTAGAAAAGCTAAATTATGAGAATATTAAATGAGCACAATATAGCTTAAAAAGAACACACGACAGGTCGTGTGGAGCCTGATTTAGTCACTGGAGTTTGAGTCGTGGCTGCAGGACTGGTCGAGCACGAGTCATGCACTGTTCACACGACCGGTCGAGTAGTCTCTAAGACTAGTTGTGGCTTAACCGAAAATTTTCAAAAATTTGTAACAACCTTAGGACTGATCGTGAAATTTCTTGGATTGGTCGAGCCAGTGCTAAGACTAGTTGAAAAACAGACTTTTCACTTATAAAATGAGTAATTGAATTATGTATTCAAAATGACCTACCCTAAGATCAATCTAGGGTCACTTATACCTTGTTAGTGATGAATGAACATTGAAACTTCTTTTCCTTTTGTTGATAGTCGTTCTTTGAAGTTCACGAAGCTTGTGATTATTACACGATGAAGCTTGAACTTGAAATATCTTGAATCTTGAGCTCGAGGCTCAAAGTAAAAACTTTGTCTTGACTTGGAGCTTGAACTATGAATCTTGAACATTGAACACACACTTGATGCTGTACTCGAACATGAAGTATATTCTTGAAGTAAAGATCTTTGTTCTGGTGATGCAGAAGTAAAGATCTTTGTTCTTGAGTGATGCATAGTCTTCGTTCTTGAAGTAAAGATCTTTGTTCTTGAGTGATGCAAAGTCTTCATTATATAGATGAGCTACACAAGACACAAATTCCAAGAGAGGTTTTGGCACTACAAAATTTGACAATTATAGGAGCTAGAAACTTTAGCACACTTACAACGTCGCACTAGACCTCTTTTTCTCTCTCTCTCTCTCTCTCTCTCTCTCTCTCTCTCTCTCTCTTCCTCTCTTTCTTTTCTTTTCTTTTCTTTTTTCTCTTTCTTTTTCTTTTCTTTTCCTTCTCTTTCTCTTTCTTTCTCCTTTTCTTTTCTTGCTGTGGTATCCCCTCCAATTGTCGGACGGAGGGGTTTTATAACTATAGGAGTCTCTTAAACTCTTTTTATGGTTGGCTTACGCTACCATTGTTGCGTAGCCACGATTTGCGGAAGAGCCTTATGCAGCTTCTGTTTTGCGCTGCCAGGAAAAACGAGATGGGTCAGCTCTCCTTCTTCCAGATCTTCCTTTTCCCTCTGGGTTGGTTCGATTTTGGGTGGCCCACTATCTGAACGAATCAGATTCCTTCCGAATCTCTAGGGTGGATCGGAACCCTCATTGCTGGAGGATTAACGGACCTGATCTGACGACCGGTTGTGGCCGAAATCTCAGAAGGAGACTTCCGTGCGTGACTCTCTTCCAGACGGCGTAAGATGTCCGTCTTTGCGTGAGAAAACAGGGAGTGCCGCAGCCTCTGATTCTTTCCTTTTCTTTCGTACTTCTTGGGAAGGATCGAAACTCCTGCTCCTATTCTTTGGACAGTCCAGATGGCCCTTGATCAGTGGCGTGCAATGATCAGGAGTCCTTCATTCTCGCAATCCTTTGGTATGAGGCTCCGTTCGTCGAAGTGGTGGGGACGCACCTGATCCTCTCTGGAAGAGGTTTTGATTGGATTTTGTTCGGAGGTGAGGTCCGCACATGATGGACGGTTTGGATCATCCCAAGGGATGGTCATGGTGGGCCATGATACGTCCCAAACGGACATTGTTCGTCCATCTGCTTCGGCGGGCGTTTGTTTGAAAGGAATGAGGGGTTTTCCTTCTTTGGTGGGGAGAAGTCAGGTCAAGGTAGGTTTGACCCGATTTCTAGTTTAGTGTACTGCCGGTGCACATGCTCCGTGCACACTCATACCAATTATGGGGCCCACAGAGATGTTTTTGAGGAATCCACTCCATCCATGATACTCTATGGGCCAAGCTGGATCATCTGACTGGAGACAAGACAAACTCAAATCTTAGGTGGGCCATAATTTGGGATTTGTGCATGTAGTTGTCATTTTCATCCGATCTGGCGGTCTGATAAGTTTCAAATCTGATCTACACCGACCATTCGATCCCCTGGGTCTACATAAGGCCATGAGTCCAAGAATGAGACTAATTTAACATTCCAGTGGGCCCTACAACTCGGTATTTAGCTTTCACTCACCAATCTACATCGATCCAACAGTAAGACTGCTACCTAAACTGATCATCAACGCTCTAACATCTCCTTCCTAGTATAGATCGAGATTACTAGCAAATTAAATGATCAGATGGCTTGATTGTAGTGGTCAAGTGATGGATTCCCACATTGAGCAGTGTGAATATGATGAATGGTGGCTCTGATGATTTGGGTCCCATTTGCAGATTCTCGTCAACCCAATGGTCGTGTCAACTTCGGGTCTGACCTTCATGGTTTATAAGGGTTCTTAGTCGATCCTAGATGAAATCTAATTGTTGTTTCTATAATCAAATAGTTGGATTATCTTGTTATGTAATGTGTTTCAACATTGGGTGACATGGCCTGATAAACGATGGATCTGATGACTTAATATATGGATAGAGATTATTCCCAACGGTCCGATTCGTGTTGAAGAATGAATGTAAGGTTAAGATAGCTAGAATGGTATCGTAACATGTACATAATAAGTTAAATCTAATGGTAACACTCGAAAACTTTCAATACTCGGGTATTGAAAAGTTCGAGGTGTTACATGTTTGGGTCATCATCGCAGTCAGGAATAATGACAAATGGGGTTTGGGTTGATGACGATGAAGTCGAGATCAAGGTAGCAGAGACAATGATGGTGAGTAGGCCTGTGGATAAAGTTAGAAGAGAGAAGGGTTGAGGTCAACTTGGATCTAGAGTTCTAACAGATGAAGGATGGGGTTTTGGCTGTGGCGGGTTACTACACGAGGCAGAGGGGTTGGAAGAGGGTGATGCCATATCGAGGTTAGAAGAGGGTGGTGCCAGGGTTAGGAGATTTAGAGAGCAGCATGTTGGGATGCCTTGCACAAACCTTAGGATCTAGCCTCCCGAAACAAACCAGAATTATGGATAAAGCAATGAAATAAATCAAAGCATCAATCACACACCACACAAGAGATTTTTACGTGGAAAACCCTCAAAGAGGTAAAAACCACGGGACCTCGTCCAGATCAACAATCCACTATGAAGTAGAACGTTACAATCTTCTTCACTCACGCAGGAGTGGATAAACAATAAGAGAAATAGAGAAAACGGAGAGATCTAACCGATTACGAGGACATAGAAGCGGCCGAGATATAGATTGCAAAGTAGAGAACCTCCACGAGCGAACCTCCCTTCTATAAGCTTCCTCTCTCTCTTTCTCCCTCTCTCTCATCTTTGATAGCCCTAAACCCTTTAGCAAATCCCTTGCAAAGCTTTAGAAACCCTCTTGCTATTTTGTGATACCTAGAAAACCCCAGGCAACCCCTTTTATAGTTTTGGGAAACTCCTTTCCGCATCCCAGGTTTGCGAAAGGACTTAAATCCAGATTTCGCGCAAAATCGCGGAACAAATCGCGTAACCTACGACTAGTCCCGGAAATTCCAGATCGGTCTTAGCCTCCTACGACGGTCGTAGCTCACCTACGACCGGTCGTAGACACCTACGACCTGGTCGTGGGTCACCTACGACCGATCGAGAACTCCAGAGAAAAATAGTCCGAACTGCTGGACTTTGAGTCGAGCTACGACTCGACTCCCACGACCGGTCGTACAGCCTCGACCGGTCGAGGTGGCTCACGACCGGTCGAGCACGGGTAAAAACTCCATCAAATCTCCCCTTTTTGACCCGGAGGGATCCACCTTCTTAAGCCACCAGTTTCTACAAACCTCGAACTTGCTCTTTGAGCAAAGCCTTAGTCATCATGTCCGACCCATTATCGTCCGTGTGGACCTTCTCAAGCAGTAACACCTTTTGTTCCAAAGTATCCTCGATCCAAGAATACCGATCTCTATGTGCTTCGACTTGGAATCCGACTTAGATTCTTGCTCAAGTGTATAAGACTCGACTATCGCAATAGACCACTTGCTCCTCCCCCGAAGGCTAAGTTCTCCCGTAGGAACCTCTTCATCCAAAGCATCTCTTTACATATTTCGTGATCGCAATGTATTCGGCCTCTCGTGTCGACAATGCTACGACCTTCTCGTAGCTTGCTCGCCAAGAAACCGCTCCCCCGCAAACGTAAACATGAACCCCAATGTAGACTTCCTAGAGTCTATGTCACTGCCATATGTGTAGCCCTCAACACAGGTTTATCATCACCATAGCATAGGCTCAACCTGGATGAGCCTCTTAGATACCGTAGTATCCATTTCACCGCTGCCCAATGTTCTTTGCCAGGATTGACAAGATACCGGCTGACTACACCAACCGCATATGCTATGTCTGGGCGTGTACACACCATAGCATATATCAAACTTCCTACTGCTAACGCGTAGGGTATTTTCTGCATCTCTTCCACCTCTTCCTTCGTCTTGGGACACTGCCTGTCGCTCAATCTGAAGTGACCATCCAGTGGGGTACTAACCGGCTTCGCTGCATTCATATTGAATCGCTCTAGGACTTTCTCAATATACCGCTCTTGTGAAATGCCCAAAGCTTCCTGCCGCTTCTCTGCATTACGGTTATTCCATTCCTAGGATCTGTTTTAATAGGGCCCAAGTCTTTCATCGCAAAAGACTTGCCCAATGCTTTCAGTCATTGTTAATCTTCTTGATGTCTTTTCCCATGATGAGCATGTCATCAACGTATAATGCAGTAACTAAGAAATCACCATCCGTCGAACTAAGAAATCACCATCGAGAACTTGCGCGTGAACACACAAAGTGGTCCGACTAGTTCGTCATACCCATGTTTCAACATAAACGAGTCGAATTGGAGCTTGTTTGCCCCATACAAGCTCTTCCTCACCCTACACACCATATGTTCCTTGCCCTTGACTTGAACCCCTCTGGTTGGTGCATGTAGATCTCTTCTTCCAGGTCACCATGGAGAAAGGCAGTTTTAACATCTAACTGCTCTATCTCCAGATCCATGCTAGCCGCCAACCCAAGCAACACCCGTATGGATGTCATCTTCACCACTGGTGAGAATATCTCCTCGAAGTCTATGCCTTTTCTCTGACCAAATCCTTTTACCACAAGTCTGGCCTTAAACCTCGTCTATGAATTCTTCTGCTCAACCTTCTTTCTGAACACCCACTTGTTGCTCAAAGCTTTCTTGCCCTTAGGCAATTTCACCATGTCATAGGTGTGGTTCTTATGCAAGGATTCTATCTCCTCTTGCATAGCTTTCAACCACTCCTCCTTATGCTCGTCGGCTAGGGCCTCAGAATAATCTTCTAGCTCTCCCCCATCGGTTAGCATAATGTACTCATGCGGCGAGTACCTCTTGACTACTGTCTATCCCAGATGACGTGGCTCAACAGTGGATCAAGTGGGGGTTGCTCCCCTGGTCCATCTTCTGAAGGAACTCCCTCGTCCTCTGCACCTTGCTGTACTCCCCCGTCATCAGGCACCATAGGAGGAGTAATCGGATCCATGTCTTCTAGCTCACCTGAACTAGGCTGGTTCTTCTCTGGCTTACCAATGTCTTCGATACACTGATCTTCAAAGAAAACCACATCTCTGCTCCTGACGAGCTTCTTCTCGTTCGGATCCCATAACCTGTAACCGAATTTTTCATCACCGTACCCTAAGAACACACACTGCCTGATCTTCATATCGAGCTTGGACCTCTCGTCCTTTGGTACGTGAACGGATGTCCTGCATCCAAACACCCTGAGATGACTGTACGATGGATCCTGTCCAGTCCACACCTTCTCAGGTACTTCTCCATTCAACGGGGCTGATGGAGACCTGTTTATCAAATACACTAACGTGCGCATTGCTTCTCCCCAGAACGTCTTGGGCAACTTCACATGGGATAACATGCATATGATTCTCTCAACAATGGTGCGATTCATTCGCTCAGCTACACCATTATGCTGGGGGTCTTGGGAACAGTCTGTTCATGCTGTATACCCTGGGACTTGCAGTACTCATGAAAGTCGCCAATGTATTCACCACCATTGTCGTATGATGCACTTCAATGGTCTACCCTCTCTCTCTCGACCATAACATGAAACAATTTAAACACACCAAAGACCTCGTCCTTGGATTTCAAAGCATAAACCCAAACCCTCCTAGATGCATCATCTATAAAAGTAACAAAATACAATGCCCCACCCAATGTTTTTGTCCTCATAGGACCACAAACATCAGAATAAACCAAATCTAATGCATGCACTTTATTAACATGAGAAGCGGCTTTTAATGAATGAAACTCTATGTTGTTTCCCGATAAACAATCAAGACATGTTTTGAGAGGCATACCATGCGTCACGTCGGAATGAGTGCTTCCGCTAGTAATGAAGCCCTTTTTCACTCATGTGGCCTAGACGCCCGTGCCACATGTCAAATTGAATCTTCTGGCTGCGTTCAATCCACCCTTGCACATACCGACACTTACCTTGTACAGGTGCAACTCTTCTTTCCTCTAGCCACGATCAATGAACCTCGATGAGCTTCCATCGCCCACCAAAGAAACCCGCTTTCATAGCCATCATCAACCTTCCCGTCGACATCAAGTTGAGGCGAAGGTCCGGGATATGCCTCACATCCACGAGAACCAATGTGCGGCCCACATCGGTCTTCACACAAATATCATCGACTCCCACGATGATACGCCGGGAATTTCTCATCTTCACAACCCCATAGTCACCGACTTGAACTTGTGAAGGAGTCCCGTGTGGAGTCGCATGAAAAGAAGCTC
The DNA here is from genome assembly GCA_030180095.1 of Magnolia changhungtana. Classification (NCBI taxonomy): domain Eukaryota; kingdom Viridiplantae; phylum Streptophyta; class Magnoliopsida; order Magnoliales; family Magnoliaceae; genus Magnolia; species Magnolia changhungtana. Next base: position 1,857,412 of record JASAUF010000596.1, read on the forward strand.
CCGAGTCTATCACCCGGTCGGTGCCCCGACTCGTAGCCGTGAGACATACATCGTGATCCGTAGAAAGAATAACTACCATGTCGCCATCCGAAGCGACCGCAGTGGAGTCCGATTCATCTTCCTTCCCTTTTCCTTTCTTGTCGTTCTTCTTACTACGACATTCATGTCAGAAGTGGCTCTTCTTGCCACAATTCCAAAGATTCAACCTCTTTTTCGTTACTCGACTTGCCTCTTGATTTATCTCGGGCCTTCCCGCCCTTCCCTGTTCTTTCCTCTCCCCGTTCCCGTGTCACAAGAGCCTCTTCTTTGTGTAGACCCCCGAGACTTCCTCCTTGTCTCCTCATTGAAGAGACAATCGGTTTTGTTCCATGGATATCTTTCCGTCTGGCGCGGAGTTACTTAGAGACACCACCAATGTCTCCCAACTGTCAGGTAATGAACTAAGCAATAGTAAAGCCTGCAATTCATCATCCAGGACCATCTTCATAGAGGTGAGTTGGTTCACTATATTGCCGACCTCATTCATATGCTCGCCAGTAACCACCATCCTTGAACTTGAGATTCACAAGTCGCCTTATCAGAAATATCTTATTACCGGCTGTCTTCCTCTCATACAACCCTTGTAATTTTAGCCATAGGCTTGCGGCTGAGGATTTTATAGACACATGGTGAAACACGGAATCATCCAACCATTGTCTGATAAACCCCACCACCTTTCGGTCCATCTTCTTCCAATCATCATCAGTCATATCCTTGGATTTTGCTGATATGCCTGAGATTGGAGAATATAGGTCCTTGCAATAAAGCAAGTCCTCCATCTTAGCCTTCCATATGGTCCAGTTAGAACCATTGAGGCTGATCATCCTTGAACCACCTTCCATAATTCAAACCGATCCTATCCGTTCAATGAACTTTGCTCTAATACCACTTTGTTGGGATGCCTTGCACAAACCTTAGGATCTAGCCTAAAAACAAACCAATTATGGATAAAGCAATGAAATAAATCAAAGCATCAATCACACACCACACAAGAGATTTTTACGTGGAAAACCCTCAAAGAGGTAAAACCACGGGACCTCGTCCGCATCAACAATCCACTATGAAGTAGAACGTTACAATCTTCTTCACTCACGCAGAGTGGATAAACAATAAGAGAAATAGAGAAAACGGAGAGATCTAACCGATTACGAGGACATAGTAAGTTACCGAGATATAGATTGCAAAGTAGAGAACCTCCACGATAACCTCCCTTCTATAAGCTTCCTCTCTCTCTTTCTCTCTCTCTCACTCTTTGATAGCCCTAAACCCTTTAGCAAATTCCTTGCAAAGCTTTAGAAACCCTCTTGCTATTTTGTGATACCTAGAAAAACTCTAGGCAACCCCTTTTATAGTTTTGGGAAACTCCTTTCCGCATCCCGATTGCGAAAGGACTCAAACCAAGTTTCGCGCAAAATCATGGAACAAACTGCGTAACTTACGACTAGTCCTGGAAATTTCAGGACTGGTCTTAGCCTCCTACGACTGGTCGTAGCTCACCTACGACCGGTCGTGGGTCACCTACGACCGGTCGTGGGTCACCTACGACCGGTCGAGAACCCCGGAGAAAAATAGTCCGAACTCGCTGGACTTTGAGTCAAGCTACGACTCGACTCCCACGACTGGTCGTACTAGCCCTCGACCGGTCGAGCAAGGCTCATGACTGGTCGAGCACGGGGCAAAAAACCCCATCACAGCACCGATCAGTCAATGTAATGGTTAAACCAATGAAATTTGTTTGATTAATTATCCAGATTAGATAGCTCTAAAACCTTGTAAAATTTTTTTAATTGGGATAGCTTTCCTCTCCATAATTAGTTTCACTAATTTACACAAAAGAGAAATATACAAAGATAGTATATGAATAAACAAATTGGCATATAGGAAAATATAGTATAAACAATATGGTGCTCCACATTATCGCACATGTATACACTGGTAATGAGTTATCATTGACATTTAAGAGTGTTTACTAAAATAAGAATAAAATGAAAATAGAGACTCAAATACACGTATGATAGGAGATAAGTATAGGAAATTATAATCCTTACAACTTTTTAAAATAAAACTATAACGATGACGATGCTTGGGTATAAACAATATAGTGCTCCACATTACCGCACATGTATACACTAGTAACAAGTTATCATTGACATTTAAGAGTGTTTATTAAAATAAGAACAAAATGAAAATAAAGACTCGAATACACCTATAATAGGAGATAAGTAAAGAAAATTATAATCATTATATTTAAAAAAAAAAAAAACAAAACTATAACAACGATGATGCTTGGGTAAAATTTTAAAAAAGAAAATCCAAAAAAATATTATCATTGCCCTTAAAATTCTTTTGATGTTATAAAAAAGTAAAGTTGAAAACAATTATTGATAATTTCTAGCCCGAGGTTTGAGTCCTTACCTTAGTGGTAGACTCCAAGGAGTTTCAACATGAGGTCTTGGGTTCGATACCCATAGGTTGTGAAATCCCACTATGGCGTCCGTGGGGTGTATCAGGTGTGTGTGTGTGGGAAAAAAAAAAAAAAAAACCTTAGTCTTGGAGGCCATGGTATTGAAAATGTAAAATCCACCATCTATATATTACCTACAATCCTCACACCTAGGTAAAAAAAAATTAAGGCAGGTAAAGCTAAAATGAGCCGCACTACATGGAACAATGGAAAGAGATGCCAACCATGGATGGGGTTTGGCTGGTGACCTCAACACCAGCCAGCCAGTTGATGTCAAAGCTTTGTGGGCCCCAACACAATGTGTATGTTTTATCCACACCATCCATCCATCCATTTTTTCTGACTTGTGGACCCCACCACAATGTGTATGTTTTATCCCGGTCATCCATCCATTCAACTGGACCACACTACAGGATACAGTGGAGAGAATGAAGTCCATGGTTGAAACCTTCATAGGGCTTACACAGGATAAGGGGGAGAGGGGGAGAATGAAGTCCCGGGGCCTACAGGAGATAAGGGGGAGAGGGGGAGAATGAAGTCCCGGGGCCTACAGGAGATAAGGGGGAGAGGGGGAGAATGAAGTCCATCGTTATCTTAGGATGATGTTTATTTGTCATCCAACTTGTTGAAAATATCATACCAACCTTTTTTTTTTTTTGTTGTCCACACATTCTCCCCACCCACACAATCACGCACGCCATAGGGATTTCACCACCTATGGGTCTCGAACCCAAGACCCCATGTTGAAACTCCTCAGAGTCTACCACTGAGGTAAGGACTCAAACCCAAATTAAAGAAAAATACATATACAAACTCCATCCAAAACTCGTGATAAGAAGTTTTCAACACGGCATTATATGATCTAACTTATTTTTTCGTATCATGTCTTAAAATAAGCTAGCAAAAATGGACGGATGGAGTGCATAAAAGACATACATCACGGCGCCGTCCATGGAGATTTGACACTAGCCAAACCGCGTCCGCCAACCATAGGCATGTGTGTGGGCTACCATTGCGTGGATCTTAAATCAAAATCATTAATCACGTGTAAATCACCGGAATGGATGAAGTGAGAATACAAAAGTGAGCCTGATCGAAGTATCAGCGGGCCACACTGTCTGAATTTGGAGGTTTCGGGAGCAATTTAAATTGTCACCAAGCCCCATTGGTATGACTAATAGGATTTGTTAATCGATCTTATCTTCTCTATGTACGGTTAAAATACAATTTCTCAGCTGATAAACGGAGTAGATTTTATGTAGGATTGCGTTGTATACCACTTCTGTCCGCATAATATCCTTGCATATCTGACAGTGACAACTAGATCCTGAGAGCTTTTACAGTTTCGCGTGTTTGATGAGGTGAGATATGTCTCGACATGCGAGGACGTGCCTGTCGTGTCTACATATGCAGGGCCATTTTTGTCATTGTGAAAAAGATTCGGTGGATGTAGTTAGAGTGCTATGGGGTCGTTGCAGGGAATATGGTGTACGCGACTCCACCTTTTGCACTTCTTACACGAGTTTTCAGTTTTGCCAAGTAGGCCCACTTTTATTTAATCTTGACTGTTGATATATTTCCTCTATCGTGGATAGTATCAGTCTTTTGATGTCTAGCTGAAGTAAAGTCGGATAAGTGTAGAAATATAGAAACAGTTCTCATTCAAATGATTTTTTTTTTTTAAAAATTAGAAGTAATTTGTAAATATTATCTAGATAACATGTAAAAATTGGATTAACGGTCTAGATTACTTATATATAGAGCGAATTTATCATAATTGAAACGAGGATGTAACATGAAACGTGTATTGCCGAGTATCGTGTAATTTCACAATTGGAAAATGCCCCTTATTCCCGTTCGGGGTCATTCTGGGTCTGAATGGAGTGGACCGAAGACTAAAAAACTTTTACGAAAATTCTGGGCGATTCGCGCGTGGATAGATTGAAGTGGAAATGCGTCAGACCGTATGCACATCAAGCAAGTGTGACATATCCTACGCAATTATGATGAGGATGAATAGGGGGTATACGGGTGGACTGGCAAGCCCATTCAACGACCACACAAGGCTCGAACCCGACCGGGCACGGTAAACAACTGGGCCCTGGCGCGAGTTCGGGCCGAGTTACGAAAATTCTGGGCGATTCATGGGAAGGGCTTTGAAGTGGTCCCATTACAAGGCCCTCGATCAACGATTTGATAGTTGAACTATAGACTCCACAAAAAATCTAACTAGTCATGACATTTACATACATTTACATACATTTGACAAAGCATAAAATAAAACATTTTATACAATCATAGTGGCCGGATCGATGAGGATGTTACAGGTGAATACACTCATAGGCGATATAAGTCCATTACGTAGGACATGTACGTGAGAAAATAGACTGTTAGGAAAAATGATGACCACCGGCCAATATTAATTCACATGTGTGGCTAATGGCGTTTACATTCTTTTTTGGACCTGACCAAAGGTCACCACGTGTTAATACTATTTATGCAATTGGCGTGAAACCCGCTGTGACGGCCAAAGATTTTTTATTTTCTTTTATTTATTTATTTTTAAACACACGCATACACACAGCCACACACTCACGCATTAGTGGGATTTCACCACCTATGGGTACCCAAACCCTTGACCCGGTGTTGAAACTCATGAGACTCTACAGCAAAAGAATTTTGATTATAATTACAAAGTTTAAATTTAGCTGATCACACCTACCTTGAGCGTCTATTTTGATATATGTGCATTTATTTTTTTCTTTTCTTATTTTTGGTTTAGATGTATTACAACTTGTTAATGAAATTGTCAACATTTTGCCCTTTTTAATTGACACAAGTAATATTTATTGTTACGAGGTAAAAAGAACTCATTCGAAAGTACTAATCCTTATTTATTTACCAATAGATTGATCTGAAACGCAAATATTCATAGTTGAGAGGACTCTAAATCTTCAATCTTTTCCTCTAATCTATTAAGCTCAATATGGGGCACCAACGGTTCAATCAAACTTTAAGTCAAGTAAACTTTAGCATGCATGAGCACTATACTTGCACATAAAAACTAAATTTAAGCGCTGAGTGGCCCACGTTGATTGAAATCCACAATAAATATAATATGTGGACCTTGACTTTTGTTATTTTTTATAGTGCTGAATGGGCAGAGTCTTATGCTTTTGCTGCATCATTACGTCAGGTCCGAGCCGCCCATGGATCTTGCATAGGAATGCCCTTCCTTGGTCTCTCATATATATTCTACGTACCACCATTGCTTATTGAGTAAACTATGTGGGGTTGACTGTGATGTATGCATTTTTTTCTGAGTCATACATTCAGTTTTTAATATCATTTTAGGGCATGAGTTTAAAATTAAAGCCTATCCAAAGCAAAGGTAAACCTGATGTAGAGTGGGTCGAACACTTTTATGGCCAAGATGGATCAGAAAAAGTCTGGTTGACGGCTGAAGTGATCCGGACTGTCAAATATTAAATCGGGCATATCTTGCAATCCGAAATGAGTTGTCGAGCGTAAAATATATAATTATGGGATAGAACAAACTACTTTAGCCACCCAACCCCACTACGCTAGGTTACGCAAGCCGGATTTGTGAAATACCACCAGATCGACAGTTGTTTCCCTATTTTAATTCCATTTTTACTATAAATAGTAAGTTTTAGTTTGATTATAACTCTTCATCTGTTGGGCCTTACAAGTTGCACCCAACGTGAAAAGTGCTTAGAATAATTAAGAGAATATCTTGGTGAAGCCAAATAGGACACTTACTATTTTTGGCCGAAAACCTTGCCCACTAATAGACATCAGGACCATCTATAAATAGTAAGTTGCAAATTTTCAGATTTTTAGTTATAGTATGATTCTGAAATTTCTCTCATTGCTTGATATTCCTGTTTAAAGGGTTGTGAACTCGTTTATTTCATTCATTAATCAAATAAAGAATTTTATAGAATTTATTTCTATTTTGTTTTTTTTTCTTTTCTCTCGTTGATTCGAGAAGTCTCTGGGACGAGTCCAGAGAAGCTCCATGGATTCAAAGTAGTTATATCCTTAAGGAAGACGATGATGGACCTCATCACGCTCATCCTTGTGTTAAAACCACACCACATGAAAAAGTGAGAATTGAATGCTTACCATTGAAAACATCTCGGCGCTATGGAAGTATTGAATCAAGATTTTTTTATTTTTATTTTTTTGTTCCATTTATCAATATTTTGTGGCCTTATGAACTATTTGGATGACAAATAAACATCTTATGAACTGGTTGGATGACAAATAATGTCATTGTGGGCTCTTTGAAGGTTTCAACGGTGGACATTATTATTGTTACCGTCCCGTTGTGTAGTTCACTTGAGCTTTGTATATGCTTTAATTTTGAGATATTGCCCTAAAATAATCTGATAAAACGAATGGACGGCGTGTGGAAAAGTGGAAAGGTGCCATGTGGCACACGTGTCAGGGATTGAGCCGTTCATCGTTTGGGGCACATGTGACAAGTGGTCCACACATGTAGGTTGAATATTCTGACCATTCATTCGTCTCATCGATGTGCGACCCACCAGATGAGAGGGCAAACCCGATTGTGGCGTTGGATATTATTTTTCTCTATGACCTCTGCCTGATAAACAGACCAGATCTCCCACACGCGTTGTACTTCTGCACATGTGCCACGACTAGCGGCTTCACTCACTTTTCGCTAGAGAAGAGTCAAATTTGGCATGTGTTACGTACGCCACCCAGCTCTTGAAGTGGGCCATGACCTGTCGGTTGAACGTGGACCGTTCGTCCACTTTGTTCGGTATTTAAACTAATGGGGAGTTATCTGATACTCTGTCAGAACATGCCACTTGATACGCAGGCCCCAGGAATTGTACACGTGGCATGCTTGGTGTCAAATCAAATTGACTAAAATCAGATTGAGTGAACAATCCTAACCTCTAATGTGTGGACACTTGTTTGTTGAAACATGGCCTTTGGAATCTCAAAATCAGATAATCCAACAAGAAAACTTTTGAATATGTCAATTTATAAAGATAAGTCCTTACACTTGCTCCGGTGGTAGACTCTCAGGAGTTTTAACAGCTGGTCAAGGGTTGAAGTACCATAGGTGGTGAAATTCCACTACTGCGTGAGCGTGTGGGGTGTGTGTGTGTTTTAAAAAAGAAAAAAAAAAGAGGTCCATTTAAGAAACACATGTACGCATGCACACACACTTATCTTACAAGTCAGAAAAGGCCATTTCATACCTTAGGTGGGCCACGACGTACAAAACAAAGAAGCTTGCCGGTGGTATATTTTTACATGCGCTGGCAAGCTTACGTAAAGTGGTCCAGCTTTTAGTTAGAAGAAGTCCGCATTGTTTTGAAGGATTGCTCGTGTGAAGACCACGTGAGTTGTATTGACACATGTACATGTAAGATTCTTATCAGGTGGGTCACACATGATCATCATTTTAGATTTAACTGTTAGATTATTCAGATTGAGCAATTTAGTGGGCCTCACTCTAATTGTGATAATTGTAAATTGATTTAAGACGGGATGCTTGAACTGTGGTCCCTATACACGGTTATTAAGCTGGATATGGAAACCTACAATATGTAGACCCTAAAGAAGAGAAGTGTGATAAATAAGCTTCTCCAGTCCACTTTTCTATAAATATATGTTTTAGTCTCCTCACCAACACAATAGACAATACCATAATTTCAATGAGGGTTCTCCTAAGAGTATAAGGTGCAAAATATCAAAATTCATGTGGGTGATATCAAGGCATCGAAAATATTTTCTAAATTAGGTAGACTTTTAGATTATAGTATTGAATTTTCATTATTGATGCATAGATAATCCGTCAAATCTACGATACACATGTAAGAGTGCGTGGAATGAGCAAACATACGTCCCTGTGTGCCAGGTATATCTCTAATGCAATGATCCGGTGAAGTCGATGTAATAATAGTCGTGTACACACCACCGGACATGCTAGCGACGGTAGATAAGCATGAGATCCGGGGCATCCATCAGGTGCGTCCCACCATGCACACGATATGGCTGAATAACCAAGCAGTCGCCTGATTCTTTAGCCAGATGGTCTACCCGGTGGGACCCAGTTGATGGGTCCTGATTATTCAGCTAGATAGTCCGCATGATGGGACCCACCTAATAGATGGCTTGGATCCCGCACTCATCTGTTGTCAATAGCCGATCGGATGACTCGTACATATGCTACAGGAAGCGCATGTGTTTCACCACGTCATGAATACGGTAGAGACATGTCTATTTATAGATGTTTGCTAATTTCACGCGTATGAGGAGCCGCGCCCATCTACACGCAGTCACATATGCAAATATGGAAAATGTACTCGGGATCTGGTCATCCTGCTTTTTATCTGATGTGGCCCACCGCATATGTAAAATGCTCCACAGTGTAGGCCACAAGATCTAGATAGTGTCGGCCACGTTACAAAAATCTCAGATATTCATGTGCTATCGTATCTCTCCCTCCCTACTGAAAGCCAACTGGCGGTGGTCGCACTCCATGCATCCCCAGTTGGTTTGGGAGCTTGCATTGGGATTGCATAGGGAGCCACATCACAAATCAAGGTGATTTCAAATCTTCAATTATATTTATGATCTTAAAATAAGAATGTATTGAAATTCTTAATATAATCAAGGAAATTCGAAATCAATTATTAAAATCAACTTTAATATTCTAAATTAGTGTGTATAAACACACGTGTAATATTTGACAGAATGATTATATTAAGCCCATTGAAATATATACTTTAGTTAAAATGATGAAATTCCAAGCCATGATTAGGCCAAAAGCATAAGAATCACGGATGACTAACTTGCCAATGTTTTCTCATCCTTTGTTTACCCGGAAAGTTCAAATCATTCTATTGATGCGGCTTTAGTGATGTAACGATAGCTAATTCTTTTGAATATCATCAGCAACATGCTATGTGTATAATGGATTAATAGTCTATCAATATCTTTGTTACACTTGCAACCTGACTTTAAAAGTATTTCACTACAATAATATTAGAATTTAACAAAATGTGAGATTTCAAAACACACCAAAATTATATATTTAGTTTAAAAAATACACCAAAGGTATGTATTTTATTTTAAAACACACCAAAGGTCGAACCATGAAACTTTCATTTGAAAAGAAACTCAAGGATTCGAACTTGATAGTGGTAACCAGAATCAAATTCTTGTCACTCTACAAAACTTGAATCTCGAGGCATTCTCGAAATAAGGTAGCTTCTATGACCTGTGGGTGTCAACAGAAATTGAATTTTCACCATTCTCCTTTCCTAATTCTGATCCGTGTTGGGGTATGGGAGTTTTTAAGGTTGACTAGGAAAAGAAGTGCTCCTGAAATTAGTTTCAACGGCTGGTTCATATCAAGCGAGGTAGATTTGATGGAGGTTTTTTCCCCATGCTCGACCAGTCGTGAGCTTTGCTCGACCGGTCGAGGGTTGGTGCATGACCAGTCGAGCAAGGCTCGACTCAAAGTCCGGCGAGTTGAGGTTTTGGATTTTCAAGGTACTCGACTGGTTGTGGGATGTGCTCGACCGGTCGAAGGTGCTGCTCAACCGGTTGAGGGATCCACTCAACCAGTCGAGGTTACGCAGATTCGTTTCACGATTTTATGCGGATTGCGGATTTTTTAGTCCTTTCGCAACAAGGATGCGGAAGGGAGTTTCCTAAAACTATAAATAGGAAGTCCCTGAAGTTTTCTAGGATATAAAAAAGATACAAGAGGGTTTCTTAAAGCTTTATAAGGTTTTACTAAAGGGTTTAGGGCCATCAAAGGGGTGAAAGGAAGAGAGAAAGAGAGAGAAGAAGCTTGTGGAAGGGAGGTTCTGCTCATAGAGGTGATCTACAGTGCACTTGATATCTCAGCACTTCCACGTCCTCGTAATCAGTTAGATCTTTTCGTTTTCTTTGTTTCTCTTATGGTTTATCCACTCCTACGTAAGTGAAGAAGGTTGTAATGTTATACTTTATAGTGAATTGTTGATCTGGACGAGGTCCCGTGGTTTTTACCTCTTTAAGGGTTTTCCATGTAAAAAATCTCTTATGTTGTGTGGTTGATGCTTTGATTTATTTCATTGCATTATTATTCCATAATTCTGGTTTGTTTTGGGAGGCTATATCCTAAGGTTTTGTGCAAGGCCCCCAATAAAGTGGTATCAGAGCTAAGTTCATTGAACGGGTAGGATCGGTTTTGAATTATGGAAGGTGGCTCATCAAGGATGATCAGCCTCAATGGTTCTAACTGGGCCATATGGAAGGCTAAGATGGAGGACTTGCTTTATTGCAAGGACTTATATTCTCCAATTTTAGGCATATCAGCAAAATCTAAGGATATGTCTGATGATGATTCAAAGAAGATGGACCGAAAGGCAGTGGGGTTTATTATACAATGGTTGGACGATTCCGTATTCCACCATGTGTCTACGGAAACCTCAGTCGCTAGCCTATGGCTGAAATTAGAAGGCCTGTATGAGAGGAAGACAGTCGATAATAAAATTTTTCTGATAAGGCGACTTATGAATCTCAAGTTCAAGGATGGTGGTTCTGTAGCTGAGCACATGAATGAGGTCAGCAATATAGTGAACCGGCTCTCTGCTATGAAGATGGCCCTGAATGATGTATTGCAGCATTTACTATTACTTAGTTCATTGTGTGACAGTTGGGAGACATTGGTGGTGTCTATAAGTAACTCCGCGTCAGACGGAAAGATATCCATGGAACAGGTAACCAGTTGTCTCTTCAATGAGGAGACAAGGAGGAAGTCTCAGGGGTCAACTCAGCAAGAGGCCCCTGTGATACAGGAACGGGAGAGAGGAAAGAACATGAAGGGCGGTAAGGCCCGAGATAAATCAAGAGGCAAGTCGAGTAGCAGAAAGGATGTTGATTGCTAGAATTGTGGTAAGAACGACCACTACAAGTATGAATGTAGTGGTAAGAAGAACCATAAGAAAGGAAAAGGAAAGGAGAAGGAAGATTAATCAAATTCCACCGCGGTCACCTCAGATAGCGATGTTGTAGTTATTCCTTCAGCAGATCACGATGTATGTCTCACGGCTACGAGTCAGGACACTGACTGGGTGATAGACTCGGGAGCTTCTTTTCATGCGACTCCACGTAAGGACTTCTTTACAAGCTACAAGTCATGTGACTATGGAACCGTGAAGATGAAAAATTCTGACGTATCGAAGATTGTAGGGGTCGGTGATATTTGTGTGAAGAGTGATGTGGGCTGCACATTGGTTCTCAGGGATGTGAGGCATATCCCAGACCTTCGCCTCAACTTGATGTCGACAGGGAGGTTGGATGATGATGGCTATAAAAGCCAGTTTACTGGTGGGCGTTGAAAGCTCATCAAGGGTTCGTTGATCACAGCCAGAGGAAAGAAGTGTTGCACCCTTTACAAGGCAAGTGTCAGTGGTGCAAGGGTGGGTTGAACATAGCGGAAGATTCAGCTATTGACATGTGGCACAGGCGTCTAGGCCACATGAGTGAAAAAGGGCTTCAGCTACTACCATGGAAGCGGCTCCTTCCAGACGTGACAGGTACACCTCTTAAAACCTGTCTTGATTGTTTATCAGGGAAATAGCATAAGGTTTCATTTATTAAATCTGCTTCTCATGTTAATAAAATGCATGCATTAGATTTGGTTTATTCTGATGTTCGTGGTCCTATGAGGACAAAAACCTTAGGTGGGGCAATGTATTTTTTTACTTTTATAGATGATGCATCAGGATGATTTGGGTTTATGCTTTGAAATCCAAGGACGAGGTCTTTGGTGTATTTAAATTTTTTTATGCTATGGTCGAGAGAGAGACAGGTAGATCATTGAAGTGCATCCGCACTGACAATGATGATGAATACATTGACGACTTTCATAAGTACTACAAGTCCCTAGTTATACGACATGAACAGACGGTTCCCAAGACCCCCTAGCATAATGATGTAGCTTAGCAAATGAATCGCACCATTGTTGAGAGAACCAGATGCATGTTATCCCATGCGAAATTGCCCAAGAAGTTCTGGAGAGAAGCAATGCACACGGCAGTGTATTTGATAAACAGGTCTCCATCAGCCCCATTGAATGGAGAAGCACCTGAGAAGGTGTGGACTGGACAGGATCCATCGTACAGTCATCTCAGGATGTTTGGATGTAGGGCATCCTTTCATGTACTAAAGGACAAGAGGTCCAAGCTCGATATGAAGATCAGGCAGTGTGTGTTCTTGGGCTACGATGATGAAAAGTTCGGTTAAAGATTGTGGGATCTGACTGAGAAGAAGCTCGTCAGGAGCAAAGATGTGGTATTTTTTGAAGATCAGTGTGTAAAATACATTGGTAAGCTAGAGAAGAACCAACCTAGTTCAGGTGAGCTAGAGGACATGATCCAGTTATTCCTCCTGTGGTACCTGATGACGGGGAAGTACAGCAAGGTGCAGAGGACGAGAGAGTTCCTACAGAAGATAGACTGGGGGAGCAGCCCCCGCCTGATCCACCTGTTGAGCCAGAGGTGAGGAGGTCATTTAGGGACAGACAGTCATCCAAGAGGTACTCGTCGCATAACTACATTATGTTGACTGATGGGGGAGAGCCAGAAAATTATTCTGAGCCCTAACCGACGAGCATAAGTGGGAGTGGTTGAAAGCTATGCAAGAGGAGATGGAATCCTTGCATAAAAACCACACTTATAACATGGTGAAATTACTTAAGGGTAAGAAAGCTCTGAGCAACAAGTGGGCGTTCAGAAAGAAAATTGAGCAGAAGAATTCATAGACAAGGTTCAAGGCCAGACTTGTGGTGAAAGGGTTTGGTTAAAGGAAAGGTATAGACTTCGAGGAGATATTCTCACCAGCAGTGAAGATGACATCCATACGGGTGTTGCTTGGGTTGGCGGCTAGCATGGATTTGGAGATAGAGCAGTTAGATGTTAAAATTGTCTTTCTCCATGGTGACTTGGAAGAAGAGATCTACATGCACCAACCACAGGGGTTCAAAGTCAAGGGCAAAGAGCATATGGTGTGTAGGCTAAGGAAGAGCTTGTATGGGCTGAAATAAACTCCACGATAATGGTACAAGAAGTTCGACTTGTTTATGTTAAAGCATGGATATGACAGAACGGAGTTGGACCACTGTGTGTTCACGTGCAAGTTCTCAGATGTTGATTTGTTAGTTCTGCTGCTATATGTTGATGATATGCTCATCATGGGAAAAGACATCAAGAAGATTGACGGGTTGAAACAGGAGTTGGGTAAGTCGTTTGCGATGAAAGACTGGGCCCAGCTAAGCAAATCCTAGGAATGGAGATAACCCGTGACAGAAGTAGCAGGAAGCTTTGACAGTCACAAGAGCGGTATATTGAGAAAGTCCTACAGTGGTTCAATATGAATGCAGCGAAGCCGGTCAGTGCTCCACTGGATGGTCACTTCAGATTAAGCGACAGGCGGTGTTCCAAGGCGAAGACAAAGGTGGATGAGTTACAGAAGATACCCTACGCATTAGCAGTAGAAAGTTTGATGTATGATATGGTGTGTACGCACCTAGATATAACATGTGCAGTCTTTATCAATCCTGATAAAGAACATTGGGCAGTGGTGAAGTAGATACTGCGGTATCTAAGAGGCTCATCGAGGTTGAGCCTATGCTATGGTGATGGTAAACCTGTGTTAGAGGGCTACACAGATGCAGATATGGCAGATGACATAGACTCTAGGAAGTCTACATCAGGGTTCATGTTCACGTTTGCAGGGGGAGCGGTCTCTTAGCAGAGCAAGCTACAAAAGGTAGTAGCCTTGTCGACGACAGAGGCCGAGTACATTACAGTCACAGAGGTGTGTAAAGAGATGCTTTGGATGAAGAGGTTCTTACAGGAACTTAGCCTGAAGCAGGAGCAGCACGTGGTCTATTGCGATAGTCAAAGTGTCATACACTTGAGCAAGAATCCAAGTCAGCACTCCAAGTTGAAGCACATTGAGATTCAGTAACACTGGATCAGGGATACTTTGGAACAAAAGGTGTTACAGGTTGAGAAGGTCCACACGGACGACAATGGGTCAGACATGATGACCAAGGCATTGCTTAAGGGCAAGTTTGATGTTTGTAGAAACCTGGCTGGCTTGAAGAAGATGGATTTCTCCTGAGTCGAAAAGGGGGAGATTTAATAGAGATTTCTCCTCATGGCTTGACCGGTCGAGGGTGGTGCTCGACCAGTCGAGTGGTGCTCGACTCAAAGTCCAGCGAGCTTTTGGGTTTGAATCTTCGAGGTGCTCAACCGGTCGAGGGAGGTGCTCGACCGGTTGAGTAGGCCGCACAACTGGTCGAGGACCCTACTCGACCAGTCAAGGTTACGCAGATTTAAGTCCGGATTTTGTGTAGACTGCGGAAATAAAGGGAGTTGCCTAAACTATAAATAGGGGTTCCTAGAACTTTTCTAGGTAATGGAAAAGAGTTTCCTAAAGCTTTTCAAAGGTTTGCTAAAGGGTTTAGGGCTATCAAAGGTGTGTGTGTGAGAGAGAAAGAGAGAGGAAGCTTGTGGAAGGGAGGTTCTACTCGTAGAGGTGATCTACTGTGCACTCGACATCTCAGTACTTCTACGTCCTCGTGACCGGTGACATCTCTCCATTTTTCTTATTCTCTTATTGTTTATCTACTTCTGTGTGAGTGAAGAAGGTTTGATTTAAGCGGTGTGTGCTTGTGATCGATTGTAACGTTCTACTTCATAGTAGATTGTTGATCTGGATGAGGTCCTATGGTTTTTACCTCTTTGAGGGTTTTCCACGTAAAAATCTCGTGTCGTGTGGTTTATGCTTTGATTTATTTCATTGCTTCATTATCCCATAATTCTGGTGTTTTTGGGAGGCTAGATCCTAAGGTTTTGTGTAACGGCCCCCAACAATCACTGCACAAATGCGATCACATATGCCACATGTGCGATGATATTCGATCGCATGGTTGCCAACAGTCAGAAATTTGACCGTTGGATTTTTTTTTTTTCAAATCTTGATTTTTTTTTTCTCTATAAAAAGGGATTCTAAGTACTCCTGCATGCACTAAAAGCTCAAACTCTCTCTATCTCTATTTTGCTCTCTTACACTCTCTTACACAATTCCAAGCCCATCTTATCTACAATAAGACATACGACTGCCAAATGCTACAGAAGAAAAAATAGACTCAGAAGCTCTCAGATTTTGAGGAGGAACTAGTGGTAAAATGCATGAGGGACACATGCGTTTGTGACAAGCGATGTGGTTCTAGATTTGGATCACGGACGAGTGTTGAGGGTCAAATATTGCATATCAGACCCTAGTTATTACCTGGATTTACGATTATGATACTGTTTAACGGCTTGAAATAATCGTGTTTATGTTGCAGGTTGAATTTAGGAGCTTTGATTATAAAAGAGCACTTAAAGCATGGATTTAACGCTCTGATGACACCAAAGGCAAGGGACAGATTCCAGGGGACCAAGATCGAAAGATTTTCAACGCCCGAGATTCAAGGAAATCATGAAACTGAAGCTCAAGTGGTCCGAAGGACGTCCAGAATGCAAGAACATAGGGTTCCCGCCATCCGATTAACACAAGACTTCATACGTGGCCTGAACGCCCTATATTAACCGTACACGTAAAATTTCAGCCGTTGGATCCCCCTAGAAGTGGCCTAACGGATAGATCAGCCCACAAAACTCTGATTTTGGGCCCACCTGCTATCTGGATATGCTTCAAAATTGGTATCAACGCGTTAAATGAGCTGAGGAAATGAATGGACGGAATGGATTTTAACCAAACATCACAGTGGACCTCGCATGTACTTCGCGTGTACATGGGGTATCCGATGCCCGAGCTGCACCGGACGGTCAGCCCGGTCAAAGATGGGCTGACCCGTCTTCTTTCATTCGCAGCAACAGCGGACGCACCAGCGTCCACTGATTTTTAACAGTGGGCCACCACGGTCCACCTTCTGGAGAATCTGGACCGTCCATCAGATCCCTAGGGAGCTTCTTATCACTGCCTAGAGGGCAGAATTGCAAACGATCTCGAGGATCAAAATCCAACCGTTCAAACGGACAACCGACGGTGGAGTGAGAAATCAAGTGGGCCACACTGAAATCAAACAAATCTCGTCCTTCCTGGACGGTTTTTCATCCTGAAGCCAATGGACGGCTTGGATTCTTCAAAAGACGTCGAACTGGGACCCACCGAATTTCACAGCGTCGGCTGCGTACACGTGTTTCGCGAAGGGACGTGCGGTCGTCCGCTGTGGGCCACTTTCATCATCCGGGCAACTGATCCAAGCCATCCAATGCACTCAGGAGAAGAATTCGACCGCACCCTAGGAGAGTTTGGCCCAAGATACGTCAGAATATGCTCTCTTGTTCGCTGAAGGGTCGAATCATCATCGAACAGTAGATCCAGTGGGCCGCATCAAAAGATAACCAAAATCATCCATGTCAGACCGGTTTTTTTAGGGGAATCCAGTGTACGGTTCAGATTTCCCATATGGTGCCAGTCAGAGGCCCACCAACTTCAGCTGCGTAAGACATGTGCGTTGCATGCGTTGAAAGAGCTTATCTCCGTAAAGCAGGACCGTGCGTATGCTCAAGTCCAGCTCTATTACGGACGAGCTGCGAAAGAACACCTCTCCACTGGGTGCTTATAAAAGACAAAGAGAGCAAGAGAAAAGGAGGCCAAGAAGTTGGGACGTGGAGCCGAGAGACAGAGGGAGTAGATTTGTTTTTCTTTTTCTTTTATTTTTATTTTTATTTTTTATTTATTTATTTATTTTGTTTATTTTATTTTGTTTAAGGGTTCCAGCCCACTCATGTGTGGCTAAACCTCTTAGATAGGGCTAAGAGGGGAAGCTTGTAGCATGATGGGAGACGCTATTTTATGCCTTTTGTTTATACTGAATTGAGGTTGATTTTAGTTTAATTAATGAAATGTTTTTAGTTC
Organism: Magnolia changhungtana; assembly: GCA_030180095.1. Classification (NCBI taxonomy): domain Eukaryota; kingdom Viridiplantae; phylum Streptophyta; class Magnoliopsida; order Magnoliales; family Magnoliaceae; genus Magnolia; species Magnolia changhungtana. The sequence goes on from JASAUF010000596.1 coordinate 1,874,915, forward strand.
TTAATGGTCTGTTGTGACTGAAATTACAATGGGTCTGTGATGGCTTTGAGTATTTCCATTGCCTTTTTATGTTTATGACGTCAGGAAGCCCTGTTGTTCACCATCGTCTCCTGGGCATGGTTGGATGTCGGTACCCTTCCTAACCCTCATGACATGATTGATTGGTTGGTAATTAGTTTAATTCTATTATTTACTTTGTCTCATGGGCATGGTTTGGTGATTGAATCCATTCTAATTCATATACCTTTCATCTCTTGAAAACTATATCAAAGGAAGTTTAGTTGATTTTCATGAATCAAGTGTAGTTCTCCCTGATCTCTACAAGTGGATCCTCTGAATCCCTAGTTTCCCACCTCTGAATTTCTTAAGTTTAGATTATTATTTCACCATTATTCCTCAAAATTATTTGATTTAGATTTCATCTTATTCTAGTTCTAGTTCTAGTTATTTTCAGATTACGTACAGGTTTCAGTCCCTGTGGATTCGACCTCGGTCTTACCGAGATTATTACTACATCACAACCCTATACTTGGGGAGTGAACAACGAGGGAGGGGAGCTCAAGTTACAGGCTACAATATGGATATGGATCACAAGCATAGGAGAGTAGCTCGAGTGATGTGCCACAGTATGGATATACATATGGACCTAGTGGATATGCGGTGAGTGACTCTGGCAGTTACAGCACATCGTTTTTCAACCATGGTCATAAGTCCACTTCTGCATATGGGCAGGGATATGAGCAGCAATATGGATATGGCTAGCAATATGGATACCAATGAACTTCACATGTGCCCTACCCAGATCCCCATTAGCCACAGACTGTGACAATTATGCAGTACCCACGGATGAGCGTATTGGTTCAGTTTGGAGAGGATGAGTACCAACGTTATGTCAGGGAGTATCTTAACTGGTACTACTCTATTATGACCTGGGCACATACCAAAGGACGAGAGGTCCAAGCTCGATATGAAGATCAGGCAGTGTGTGTTCTTAGGGTACGATGATGAAAAGTTCGGTTACAGATTGTGGGATCCGACTGAGAAGAAGCTTGTCAGGAGCAGAGATGTAGTTTTTCTTTGAAAATCAGTGTATAGAAAACATTGGTAAGCTAGAGAAGAACTAACCTAGTTCAGGTGAGCTAGACGACATGGATCCGGTTATTCCTCCCGTGGTGCCTAATGACGGAGGAGTACAACAAGGTACAAAGGACAAGGGAGTTCCTTCAGAAGATGGACCAGGGGAGCAGCCCCCACTTGATCCACCCATTGAGCCATAGGTAAGGAGGTCATCTAAGGACAGACGGTCTTCCAAGAGGTACTCACCACATGAGTACATTATGCTAACTGATGGGAGAGAGCCAGAAGATTATTCTAAGGCCCTAGCCGACGAGCATAAGAGGGAGTGGTTGAAAGCTATGCACGAGGAGATGGAATCCTTGCATAAGAACCATACCTATGATATGATGAAACTGCTTAAGGGCAAGAAAGCTCTGAGCAACAAGTGGGTGTTCAGAAAGAAGGTTGAGTAAAAGAATTCATAGACAATGTTTAAGGGCAGACTTGTGGTGAAAGGATTTGGTCAGAAGAAAGGCATAGACTTCGAGGAGATATTCTCACCAGTGGTGAAGATTACATCTATACGGGTGTTGCTTAGGTTGGTAGCTAGCATGGATCTGGAGATAGAGCAGTTAGATGTTAAAACTGCCTTCCTCCATGGTGATCTAGAAGAAGAGATCTACATGCACCAACCAGAAGGGTTCGAAGTTAAGGGCAAAGAGCATATGGTGTGTAAGCTGAGGAAGAGCTTATACGGGCTTAAATAAGCTCCATGGCAATGGTACAAGAAGCTCGACTCATTTCTGTTGAATCATAGATATGACAGAATAGAGTCGGACCACTGTGTGTTCACGCGCAATTTCTCAGATGGTGATTTTTTAGTTATGCTATTATACGTTGATGACATGCTCATCATAGGAAAAGACATCAAGAAGATCGACAGGCTGAAACAGGAGTTAGACAAGTCATTTGCGATGAAAGACCTGAGCCCAACTAAACAAATCCTAGGAATGGAGATAACCCATGACAGAAGCTTTGGCTATCACAAGAGCAGTATATTGAGAAAGTCCTAGAGCGGTTCAATATGAATGTAGTGAAGTCGATCAGTACTCCACTGGATGGTCACTTCAGATTGAGCGACAGGTAGTGTCCCAAGGCCAAGGCAGAGGTGGAAGAGATGCAGAAGATACCCTACGCATCATCTGTAGAAAGTTTGATGTATGTTATGGTATGTACATGCCCAGACATAGCATATGTGGTTGGTGTTGTCAGCGGGTATCTTGTCAATCCTGGCAAAGAACATTGGGCAGCGGTGAAATGGATACTACGGTATCTAAGAGGCTCATCCAGGTTGAGCCTATGCTATGGTGACGGTAAACCTGTGTTAGAGGGCTACACAAATGCAGATATGGTAGGTGACATAGACTCCAGGAAGTCTACATCAGGGTTCATGTTCACGTTTGCAGGGGGAGCGGTCTCCTGGTAGAGCAAGCTACAGAAGGTCGTAGCATTATCAATGACAGAGGCCGAGTACATTGCAGTCACAGAAGCATGTAAAGAGATGTTTTGGATGAAAAGGTTCCTACAAGAACTTAGCCTGAAGCAGGAAGAGTACGTGGTCTATTGAGATAGTTAAAGTGCTATACACTTGAGCATGAATCCAAGTCAACATTCCAAGTCGAAGCACATAGAAATTTGGTATCACTGGATCAGGGATACTTTGGAACAGAAGGTGTTACAGCTTAAGAAGGTCCACACGGACGATAATGGGTCAGACATGATGACCAAGGCTTTGCTTAAGGGCAAGTTTGATGTTTGTAGAAACCTGGTTGGCTTGAAGAAGGTAAATCCCTCCTGGGTCAACAAGGAGGAGATTTGATGGAGTTTTTTTTCCTGTGCTCGACCGATCGTGAGCTTTGCTCGACCAGTCGAGGGCTGGTGCATGACCAGTCGAGTAGGGCTCGACTCAAAGTCCAGCGAGTTGAGGTTTTGGATTTTTAAGGTACTCGACCGGTCATGGGATGTGCTCGACCGATTGAAGGTGTCGCTCGACCGATCGAGGGATCTACTCGACCAGTCAAAGTTACGTAGATTCATTCCGCGATTTTGTCCGGATTGCGGATTTTTTAGTCCTTTCGCAACAAGGATGTGGAAGGGAGTTTCCTAAAACTATAAATAGGAAGTCCCTAAGGTTTTTTAGGGTATGAAAAAGATATAAGAGGGTTTCTTAAAGCTTCATAAAGTTTTACTAAAGGGTTTAGGGCCATCAAAGGGGTGAGAGGAAGAGAGAGAGAGAGAGAGAGAGAGAGAGAGAGAGAGAGGAAGCTTGTGGAAGGGAGGTTCTGCTCGTGGAGGTGATCTACAGTGCACTTGATATCTCAGCACTTCCACGTCCTCATAATTGGTTAGATCTCTCCATTTTCTTTGTTTCTCTTATTGTTTATCCACTACTGCGTGAGTGAAGAAGGTTATAACGTTCTACTTCATAGTGGATTATTGATCTAGATGAGGTCCTGTGGTTTTTACCTCTTTGAGGGTTTTCCACGTAAAAATTCTTGTGTTGTGTGGTTGATGCTTTGATTTATTTCATTGCATTATTATTCCATAATTCTAGTTTATTTTGGGAGGCTAGATCCTAAGGTTTTGTGCAAGGCCCCCAACAAGATTCCCCAAAGAATATTTTTGCTTTTCTTATAAAATTTGTCCATGTATTTGATACTTGGGGCAGTTAAATGTTCTAATTTGATGCAACTAATGAGTAATGTATCTACATATAATGATATGACTAAGTGTCGTATCCCCCGATTAAATGTGATAAGGTGACTAAGTGTCATAATAAGCAATCAAATGCTACACGAGAAGGTTGTGCTCTATCTCTTGTGATCACTCATCATTATTCATGCAATCAAACACTCCAACAATGGGTAATAACAATGTGCGAGTTATTTCACTAAATAAATATAAATTAATAAGTATAAAGTAGGTTGAATATTTATCAAAATGATATTCCATTCCATTCATTGTTTCATATTATTGTTCATATATAACATGCATCCATGACATTTGCTCGAGAGCGGTCGCATTGACCATATCTCAGATTGTCTACATCACCAGCTTTATGTGATTACTCCAAACTCTTCTCAATAGGCTTGCTGTGGGCATGGCTAATACCTAAGAGCGGGGAACATTACTGGATTTACTCTTCTCTTCAAGAGAAATCTTGGCTTCAACTGCTTGGTCTTTTTGCACTCCAACCTCAATGGTCCAGGCCACAATGGAGGGAGTTTCATGTACAACCTTTGTCAACTGCTAATTAGTTTATCTCTTTGGCAAAGGTAAACTCTTCGTCTCCATTACTAGTGCCTCTTCAAGAGCAATCTTGGCTTCATATGCTTGGTCTTTTTGTGCTCCAGCCTCAATGGTCTAGGCCACAATTGAAGGAGTTTCATATACAACCTTTGTCAATGTTGCTAACTAGTTTACCTCTTTGGCAAAGGTAAACTCTTCATCTCCATTACTAGTGCCCCACACTAGTTGTGTATCAATGGCCGCATCCCAGACTACATGGCTACATTACTCATTTCATTTGATTTTGATCAGCCATTAGATGAGCCAAACTCGTCAACTTTGAGACTATCTGGGTCATGATGAATCTAACTTCCCGATGGGCGATTTTGGTAGCCCATTAATCAGACGCAAGTTATGTTGTTGCCTCTTGTTATTCTACTAGATGAGCCTTGACCTTAGTGGTGGCATTATCATCCAAAATTTTGTAACACCTCAGAATTTTGGTGCGCATGTGTACACATGCATGCATGTATAGTTTCACTCATCTAAGTATACATCATAGGTCCATGCATACATCTATGCATCCATACATGCATGCATATCCATTATTCTGTGTAAGTTGTGACCATTGACATACATGTTCGATCTGCTTAGTATGAACCATTGGCATGTGTAATGATCAGTTTTAGGATTTGTGTATGTGTGTACACATGTACACTTGCACTCTCGTCACTTACACTCACAAGGCTACCATTCACCCTTACTGTAGCTTTAATTTAACCATTAAACCTCTCCTAAACTTACCTGATCACAATGCATGACTTGTGTACCAAACCCACTCGATTAGGGCCGTGTATTGTACTAAATTTTATCTAATAGGATTTCCTACTTTTACACCCAATCAACATAATCTAAACTGTACAATTTCAAGTTACAATGACCCTTAGTGAGCCTGTAAAGTTAGAGATTAATCCGCCTTTAATTGACCCATGATCTACACCTTAGACTCACATCACTTATGGCCTTTGTACCCATGATCTTATGATGTAGATCACCCTTTTGAGATATGTGATAACCTACTTAAACTATCCAAAACCAACTAATCAAGAAAATAGACAAATTCTTCGATCCTTACCTTAAATGGACTTGTATAAATCCTCTAATTCCCTTAATAATCATGTGTCATTCATTCATCAACTTTCACATTAGCTTGTATGCATGATCATTAATCACCAAACCAACCATAAAGACACTAAAGTATCCTTAAACCTAGTGATCTAATCATCCACATCATCATCGGACCTTTCCGTCATAATGAACTTGCCCTAAGATCATCTAAACCACACTTATACTCATTCATCTATAAATCTAAACTATCTATCACATTCCTTACATTGGCATCATCATATGTTGCCATTGAATTTCAATTCTAACGGTTAGAGATGCATCCATCGATTATCTAGATTTTCATAGTGCACATGTTCCTAACTTACGCAACTCTTTATAAAACTTAATTTAGGAGTTTGATCGTGATAAAAAAAAAATAATAACCAATGCTTATTTGACCTAGCTGAATCGTACACTTTCAATCTCAACTTTTAACTCATAAGATACACTGTTCAACAAAAGTCACATCACGTTCACTATGTGACTGTCCAAAAATCACACAATGACCATCATTATAATCCACAGGAAACCCCCAAAAAATCCACCGGTTTATTTTTCATATCAGACTACATTTTGGTATATTCCTGAAGTCTTCAAATTCTCCAGGAAGGATGCTACGATTCCCCAGTTTATAAAACAAAAAATAGATTTGATAAACACATGTTGTAACAACTCTTTTTTTGTGACCCACTTGAAACCCTGACTAAAACAAATTAATAATTTATTTTCATTATTTTCTTATTTTCTTCACAATTCCTATCTAAAAATCCTATATCTAACCAATGGACATGGCAGCTTAATCTTACATGCTTAATCTTACATCCATTGTTTTGATTTATGGAGAAGCTTTTGAAGAGAGAAAATAATTGATGTGTTATTTCTGCATATTGGGAAGATTGGCTTTGAGAAATCCAGTCGCATCAGTTTAGGAGGTATGAATTAAAGGATCCTTAAACTGAATCATTTTAGGACCTCGAATTCTAGAGTGATCCGACTGAAGAATTCTCAGAATGATCTGTAATTTTTTAAAGTAACGATAGTTTATTGACCGAAAAAACAGTTTTTTAACCACTAATTATAGATTCCAGATAATCTGAATCCAAGAGGTCATTTGGTTATTTTGAATCTAACAAAGAGAAAAACCATTAGATGGGTTGGACTCAAATTTTGGGATCAATAGGATTCACCAAAGTTAAGGAAAATGGGAAGAAACCTTAGAATTTTTGGAAAAGTGGATCGTGTAGCACAACCTACCTGAATTCAGTCGATCAATCAAAGTCAGTGTTCAATCGATCGAACAAGTCAATTTTTGTTTAAAGACTAAATTCTAAAATTCGTAACCTAATTTGACTAATCAAACCCGAGGTTCGATCGATCAATGGGATCCCTGAGCGATCCCGATCAATCAAACTAATTCGATAGACCAAATTTCTCTAGTGAGCAAATTGATTTAATTCGACTACGATCAATCGATTAATGAGCAGGGTTCAATCGATTAAAGTGGTTAAAAATGTCCAGAGACTTAAGGAATATAATTTAAATTTTATCGATCCGTGGTCAATCAATCAAGAGATCGATGGAGGGCCCTCGAGCTAACTCGATCGATTGACTGCATTGATCGACAGTCCCTATTATTTTTAATTTTTAAAGTTTAGAATTTATGTTGGGTCATCTTGCTTGGATCAAAAGTAGAACCCACCTATTGGAATAATATAATTGAATTGTGGTATGCTAAATTATCTTAATAGGGATTGAAGTATAATTATACAAAGCGATCGATTGATTGAAGGATTCGACCCTATCAATAGGTGAGTGAATCCCAACGTGTCATATGAAGCATTATTAATTAGATTCACCATCATCCTTAGAATTTCTAGATTCTTCAAGTTCCTTAACCTTCTTAGGAATTTCCTTGTTGATCTTTTTGCCACTTCTCAGGGTAGTGATAGAGTTAACATGTTTTACATGTCAGGTTGAAGAATTGGGATAACTTATCTCCAAATTTCCCTTGGATTTAGGTTGAGGTTGGGTCAGAAAGGTCCCTTTCTCCCTAACACTTAGGTGTATCTCACAATTTTTGCAATTGAAGTTTTAAGTTCATTTATGGCTTATATAGTGTTATGATTGTCTTGTATTTGCCCTTGCATGAATGCATTCAACGTGTATTCAAGAGTTCTCTTTAATTGCATTCGCAATTGGTCCATTCCTCCACCTAAGATTCAGATGATTCCACCAATCAGGAATATATGTGTTAGAATTTGGCGCACTAAGGGATGTTGATAAACATTCATAACATTCACTTGAGCATGCAACATCTCCTGAAAAGAAAGGATTATAGAATAATCCTTAGTCAAGTGAGCATCACTCTCGTAAATACACATATGGTTAAAATGACCTCAATGGGTTAGACTGCATCCTTCCTAAGTTTCATGGCCTCGATTTTACTTGTGAGACCTGCTAACCTTGCACTAACATCGTTCTCCTCCTTGAGAACATATATTCCCTTCTCCCTTGGAACTGCCTTGGGATTAACTAGCTTAGTTGGATATGTCCCATGATTGGGTGTTTTTAACTAGCATCTCAAAGTAATATCAGGCTTCTTCCGGATCCTTACTCATAAATTCTTTTTTACACATCATCTGTACGAATTAGCACATGTTTCAGCTTAGTCCATCATAGAAAAAGTTAATCACCTACCAAGTCTCATAGCTATGGTATGGGCAAGTGAGAAGTAAGTCTTTGAACCATTCCCAACATTGGAGAAAAGTTTCATCTCCCTTTTGGGATAAGCTCATAATATCACGCTTGGGAGTATTGATTTTATGAATCGGGAAGAACTTTTTAAGGAATTCCTAGGTCATCTCGGCCCATGTGCCAATAGATCTCGACCTCAAGGTGTGGAGCCATGACTTGGCCTTCTCCTTAAGAGAGAATGGAAATAGTTTCAATCTAATTACATTAGTATGAACATTGGTAAAAGTGTATGGTTGCGACAATCTATTCAAACTCTTTTAAGTGCAAGTATGGACTGTATGAATCAAGTCCATGGAATTTAAGGAGTAATTGGATAACCCCCAGTTTAAAATTCATGTTTCTTACGTTGTTTGGGAAAATCATGCAGGAAAGTGTACTTGTTCTTGTCGGTTGTAAATAATCACGTAAGTACGAACCGGTGGAACTCGGTGTACCTCATTATCATCACGCATGGTCCAATCGGTGGTGTGTTCTGCATATGATTCTCATTAAAATTCTGTTCAGTGCCAACCATATTTTCAGAAGATGTTTCATGAGTATTTGTGTTTTCTAACTCGTTAATGAATTGTGAGCCTGTTGACCAAACCTCCTTCACTTAGAAGTCATGCACCACACAAAACCCTAATTCTAGAAGTTAATCCTAAATCGTACAACAAAATAAAAATTCTACAACAATTAAGGAAGTAAGTAAAAAGAGTGAGGAATGATGTTGCCGGTAGGGAAGAAGTAGAACTTGAAGATCCAATAAACAAAGACAAGCAACCGATATTAGTAATGTTAGAAAATCTGAAATATAATCAACCTTGGAAAATTTTTGAGATTAGAAAACCTAGAAACCCTTAATTAGAGAAATTCATAAAAATAGAAATCTAACCTAAAATAAAAATCAAACCTAGGAAACCTGAACCTAATTATATTCAATGTCACTTCTCAGCAATAATGCCAAAAACTTGATCGAACCCAAGGATTGACAACCCTAACTCGGTGAGACCAAGCTCTCAGGGAATATGAAACACAACTAGAATTAATATAAAGGTAAATGATTGTCTGGATTTTTAATCCAGTGCAATTAAAAATGGTTTTAAATTATTAATAAAAGACTAAGGATGAAGGAATCCGCTTATAGCAATCACAATATTAATTCATTGATTCAACTCTTATAACTTGATTGGAATCGAAGTCTTATCTTACCCAATTGAAGAATAATTATATTAAACCAATCATCAACACCAATAAAAATATGAATTCAATTGAACAATTTTCTTAAGAAGCACTTGGATCTCAATTGCAGGGAACCAGGAGCATCCACTGTAACCAAGGCCTACAATAAATCAATTAGTTATACAGATTGATTCATTCTCTAATCAAGCTAAGCAATTTCTAAATCAAAACATTTATTGTAACTATAATTCACAATAAATGTAAAAATAACAACTCATAAGATTTAAAGAAAAATCCAAACCAATTCAATTAAATGTCATCATTCAAACTATTGTTATTGAATTACATAAACAAAATACTGTAATTAACTACAAGCTTCATCTCATAGCCTTAGCTAAGAAATTAGCCTTATATAGCTAACATTCTAAAATAAAAATAAAAGAAAAAACTGAAGGATTGTAGAAGAATGATGGCTTCGTGGAAGCTCCACCACCTCTTGGTCTATCTTCTAAACCCTAATTCGTATCTAAAATAGCTTAAAACACCTCATTAAGTAGGAAAATTTCGTACCAACTTCAGATTTCTACACTTTTGTTACACTTCATTAGTCGCACCGAACATCACTTCGGTCAAACCGAAGGGGTCTTTTGATTACAGCCGAATTTCATCAAAATGCCTCTAAACTCTTTATCTTCATCAGGTCGCATCGAACCTTCCTTCGGTGGGACCAAACATCACTTAGGTTGCAATTAACTGCTGAGCCAAATTAAGTCTGAAAATGTAAGTCCCAGAAAAATTCGTACAAAGACCCGAGTACCACTTCAGGCAGAAATCACTAAGGGTCAAATTATGTAGAAATTAGACGAAAATTAATTAAGTACTAAACTGAATTAATTAGTAGATTAGCTTGAACCACTTTCTATATGAACTGCAAGACCCAAAACTAGTAGAATCGCTAACTCTACATTACCTAAAAATCTAGGATTAATCTCAAAACTCAGTTGCTCATGGGAGCATATTGAAACTCTGTGTCGGACTTGGACCGCGTGTTGAAAGTTTGATTACCGCGAAACTATACGGTTATGACTGCCTTACTAGGCTTGACAATCATCGTGGGAATCAAGCCCGAATAGTATCCAGAAACGCACAACTAGAGCCTTGAGTAAAAGTATGTGAGAAACGCGAATATCTTTAGAAAATGAACTCAGATTTAAGTGAATTGGGTTATTTGCTTGCAAGATAAATTTAAGGTTTCGGACCGTCAGATTCTGACCCAACTACACCCTTGGATCAGAAAAATTTTCCTACACATGTCAGTGCACGTGTGGCCCTGATCGAGTAACAGAGATCATTGAATTGAAGCGGGTCCCCCATGATCGATCCACTAATCTGATCGGACCGAAATCTTAACCTGGCATGGATCCATTGTCAGGGAACTTTTTTCAGACCGTATGCAGGTAACGGACCTCCAGATAAGCTTCGTTGGCCCGAAACAGATGCCTTTTGGCTATACCCTAAGTATACCATGGTCCTAGGGCCATTTGAACCAGTTTTGGGCCTATATAAGACCCTTAACCCACACCTCTCTCATTCCATATAAATTTTCCTAACCCTAGGAGAGAGAAGAGAGAAAAGAGGAGGAAAGAGAGAGATCAGGAGTTAGTTGCTGGGATTCATTCCCACCACTAAACGTACCGAATCATCTCTCCCATATCACTACACCGTCGATTCCGACTTCGTTTTTGGGTAAGAAATCTTAACCCTGATCTGTTTTAGGAATCCAAAGAAAGAAATCGGTGAAATAGCTAACATATTTTAATGATTAGGTAGCCATTGTGCCGTAGATAAAGACGTTGTGTACGAACCGAGTTCGTGACTAGTAAACCGACGAAAGTTGCAGGCTATAAACATTTAGGTTATGGTTTTCAAGGCTTTAAATGTCAGCTAATGATTTATGTCCGACTTGATTGCTACCATATGATCTTAGTTACGATGTGTTCAATAAATAATACATGTGTGTAAACTATGTGAATATATAACGCATTGCATGTGTTTGTTGAAATGTTTGAATGAAATTGCTATCATGATTTGTGCTTTCCATGACTATTAACTTAAAATATATGATTGTTGTATGCATGACAACTCCTTTATGAAAGGATTTACCATAATATATGCCATAAATAATTTAGTTCATATATGCGGTAATGTGTAGTCTAAGTGTTTGATAAAATGACTGAATGAGAAATTATCCGATGAATTGTATTTATTAAGGGCGTTGAGATAGGATTCTCAACCACCTTATCTAGATATATAATTTCCTTCATGTAGTCTTAATTTCGACTACGTGATTTATGTATAAAATGCATATGTATAATAACATATTTTATGTGTTTGATAAAATATTAGAATGAGATATTGTTTGATGAATTGTATTTAATAAGGGTATTGAGATAGAATTCTCAATTATCTTATCTATATGTATAATTTCCTTCATATAATCTTAATTTCAATTATGCAATAAATGGATGACTTGAAATGTTCGGTAGCATGTTCAATATGTTGATGAAATGCTCAAATGAGTATTGTACTTAGATTGTTTGTTAAATGCATATATGATTATCACATGTCTCCACATGCTGCATTTAAGTGTGATTGGGACTACTACGTAGTCTAGGTAATCGGTAACAATTCCTGTTTGAGTGGCCGAGCTAGTCTCACCACAGTGGATAAGTTTGATTAATTCGAGCCGTACGGTGATTGTCGATAGTGGTTAGGCCACGGGGAGTGCTTACGCACTTCATGCCGATCAATTCAATATGCACTCATACTAATCGCACTTGTCAAATAACCCGATTGGCCTGTTGTGTGTTTACCATGTATGGACGCTATTGCTTGAATCTAAGGTACCACTTACTGATGCAAACCCATTTCAACTATGGTACCAAGATCCACTAAGACTCATGAGCTGGGCATGGTGGTATGGGACACCGTGGTCGAGCTGTCGGCCTACGCTGGGGTGACGAGCCTCCCCATAGTGACCAGTGAGCAACCCAAACTCGTGAGCCGAATACAATGGTATGGGACACTGTATTCGATCTGTCGGCCTATGCTAAGGTGACGAGTCTTCCCGTAGTGACCTCAAGTATAAACGAGGCCTACCCAGCGCAGCCTGGCTGCAGTCCCAGCATGGGTTAGGGTGTACCGTTTGATCCGGACCCCTTTCAAAAATAGCGCTCCAGTTGGTAGGGCGTTGGTGGAGTAACCTCAAGTATAATCAATTGAACTTGCCTATCCACTACTTTCATTAAAGGTGATGCCCTACAACTTGCCTATCATAAGTAATTAACTAGGATTGACGACCCTAGATGGATCATTGTTTGGGTAAATGATATAAAGAGAGGTACCTTAGCTTCCTGAATCTACTGTATGGATAAACCTAATTAAGAACTCGGCTAACACGACCATACACCGCATTGCATGTGCCTTTAGCGTGGAAGAGCATAGTGGGAGTAGCATGTGCGACTGTGAGATGGTGTGGCTGAGGGAGTGCAGGCGAGGACATGCATCATTATTGCATATCATTACTGCATTAATAAGAGTACTTAGGACATGAGTGTTGTACTACTTTATCATTACTACTTGACTAAATTGATAACATATTAACCTTTACTTTATAGTTCCACTGAATTAGCTACTCATTCCCACCTAGGATGGTGTTTTAAAACACCGACCAGACTCTATTGTAGATGCAGGTAATGGCGGAGTCTATGCAGCTGAAATGGACTTCATGGATGAGGAGGAGGAATTCTCCTATGTTCAGCTATCAGGCGGGTCTTCGTAGACCTTGTTCTGATTCGATGGGATTACAGGGTTACATGAATTAGTTGGATATTTATACTTTGATATTTTATAAATTTTGGAACCATACATGTATGTATTCAACCTGGTAACATACTTATACTCTGGAGGTTGTGAAACACTTTCATATTTTATATACCTATCTCAGTCTTCCGCTTGCTTAATTTAATTATCTCTGGAGTATGATATGTTGTCTTAGTATAATCTCACTCATGTTTAATGTACTAATATGGACAACATTTAATCATCATTATCTATGTTGCATAAGTGATGCGTTGAAACTCGAAAGTTAAGCTTTGCTCGACCCCCGATTTTCAGCGCGTTACAGAAAATCATTGTTTCTTGCTGGACTATTTTGGGCATTTTCGGTTGGACTAAACTAACCTTAGGTGAGACCGAACAACTGTTATTTCTATTATTGGACTATGTGATTTTTCAAACCTTTCTCTCTCCTTGGTACTTGATTTTTCTTGGACCTTTAGCACTTGAATTCTTCAATAGTGTCCTCCAAACATCCAATTCTTCATTACCTTTGAGCTTGATATATTTTTGAGCTTTAAATAATTCTTTAAGCACGTATTCAACTTTAGATCCAAAATTACCTCGCATATAGAAAACATATCTTATTAGATTAATTTAGTACCTGAATGCATGGAAACTAATATAATTGAGAGGATAAATATGTAATATTTAAGCATTATCAAAGTCCCTAAAATTGTCTTAGTAATTACACTTCCATGAGATCTCCCTATTTTGTTCTCAGATTTCCTAAAATTATCTTGGTTGGTGCACTGTCATGAGATATCCTTGATATATATATTGCAGGTTTCTAAAACTATCATAGTCAGTACATTGCCTTAGATGTTTCCTACTAGTATGTTGATATGTGAGGATGTATAGCCCCACTTGTTGCCCTAAAAATCACGTAAGCCTATTCAAAGGGCCACACCAAAAGCCCAACTCTATTCATGTTCCGGTGGTGTTGAACTCAAACACCTCCCATAGAAGTCTATGTAATTTACCCATCAAGCAAGGAACGCTACCATGGTAGCTGGCCACGGAAGCACCCACCATTGACCCAGACAACCACGGAAGAGCCCCACTACATATGGGGTTTAGAGAGCAGAGGTTTAGGGACATCATCATGGATGGTTAGCACACACATCTATCATGAAGGTGGCCAGCATGGCCATTATCAGTACTGACCATGGTAGTCGGTGCTCATGTCGGCCACAGAAGTTGCGTGCATGAGCATGGGTAGCCATGGCCATGAAACCTCAAAAGAGAATGTAAGATGGGGAAATTTATGATTTTTCTCTATGTACGTATGTGTGTGTCTTGGCAATAGTCTTCTTGATTTCTCATAGACCCATTGAACCCTGAGCTAATGGTTGAGGACCACACGTATACATATGCACTTAAGACTAATCAAATTTTACGAGCTATGTATTATCTAATTGAAAGTGGAAGCGAGGTAAATATATCAATTTTAAAGCCCGTCTAGATACCACCTAATAAGTAACTTTTTTAACTTACATAACTAAAGAAGTTATCTTTTTATTACTTTTTTTTTAAATTTTAAGTTAATTTAGTAAGCACCATGGCAAAAGTAACTTATGAGATAAAAGTTACTCATTCCCATGAGTTTTTAGTTTTTGCATTTTCAGCTTTTTAACTTTTCTACTTATCTCTCTCCATGTGATGGATGATCCATATCAATCATGGGAGGTCCCACATGATGGGCGGTCCACATCAAAAGCGGTGCCCACATGATGGATGGTCTACATCAAGGTTAGCCCTATATGAATGACCCACATCAAGGTAAGCCTACATAATGGATTGTCACATCAAAGGTAGGTCCCTAATGATGAATGACCCACATCCAAAGCGGGCCCCGCATGATGGATGATCCATGTTGAAGGTAGGGCCCACACGATGAACCTAGTGGACTTCACATGAGAGGCTATGGATATTGAAGGTGGCCCCACATGGTGGACAATAACATTAAAGGTGGGCTCTAAATGATGGATGAGCCACATTAGGTGGGCCCCACATAATGGACGGTCCATATCAAAGGTTGGCCTGGCCCCTAATGATGAATGGTTCACATCCAAGGTGAGCCCTTCATGATGGACGACCCACATTGAAGGTGGGGCCCACACGATAGACATCAAAGATGGGTTCCACATGGTGGACGATAAACATTGAAGGTGGGCCTCACTCATTAATGATTCACATCAAGGTGGACCCCATATAATGGATGGTCTACATCAAAGGTCAACCCTGTTAGCCCCACATGATGGATTATCCACAACAAAGGTGAGCTCCACATGATAAGTGTTGGACATTAAAGTTGGGCCCCACATGATGGACAATTTATTTTGATGATGGGTCCCATATGATGGATGACCTATATCAAATTGGGCCCCACATAATTCACAGTCCATATCAAAGGTGTTATAATGAATTGCCCACATCTAAGGTGGGCCCCATATGATGGACATACCACATTGAAGGTGGGGCCCGCATGACGGATGGTACACTTCGAAGGTGGGCTCCACATGATTGGTTGTAGATATTAAAGTTGGGGCCCACATGATGGACAATAACATTGATGGTGGGCCCCACATGAGAGATGACCAAGATCAAGGTGGGCCCCACATGATGGACAATAACATTGATGGGGGGGCCCACAAGATAGATGACCACGATCAAGGTGGGCCCCACACGAGGACAGTTCACATCAAATGTCAGCTCCTAATGATGAATGACCCACATCCAAGATGGGCTTTGTTTGATACACGACCCACTTCGAAGTTGGGTCCTATATGATGGACAATCCACGTTAAAGGTGGGCCCGCATGATGGTCGGCCACATCCAAGGTAGACCTCACATGTTAGGTGGCCCACATTGAAGGCGGCCCTCACAAGGTGGATGGTCCACATTTAAGGTAAGCCCCGCACGATGGATGGTTCACATTGAAGACAAGGCCAAGGTGGGCCCAATATAATGAACAATCCACATTGAAGGTTGAGTCCACACGATGGATAGTGGATATTAAGGGTAGACCAAACGAATATGAGCAACAAGTACTTATGTGATGTTGGAAACCAAACATATTTTTTTAAAACTTTTTATTGATTAGTATGTTGTTGACCAAACATATAGCTTATGTAAAGTAAATTACGATCGAAATGACCCCTTAGCATTGTTTGATTGAAAGTGGTAGTACCATAAATATGTCAATTTTAAAATTTTCATAAATTAATGAGATTACCTCTAATTACAATTGTCTTCTTTGCTGCATGAAATTATTACAAAGACGAAGAATATTCATCAGTGATTTTAATTTTTAACTACAAAATGGAAGCAAACATTGTACACATGGAACTCTAGATTTGGTAAACAATAATTTTAAATATGATTTTTTGGATGTAATGATTTCTTTATGGCTAGGCCTAGAGAGGAGAGAGTTAGAAATATTTCAAATAAAAAATCTACACTCATAAAATAAAAATAAATAAATAAAATCTAATTAGATACTAATTCCAATATCTCTCATGTTTGATAGTAATTAGGTATATCAAATTACCACACTCCCTCTTTATAAGAAAACTCAATCTACACCCTCTAATTAAATAGATCCAACGTGAGATCTCTGAGACTTTGATTCTTTTTAGGGGATGACATCACACCAAATCTATAAGAGGCCGAGGAAAAAATCATCCCAATCTCAATCGCTTATCTTAGATTGTTGATCTTTTCATACTCGATCTAGCATGTTTGATTCCATATGTGCACATGCACAAATTCTAATGCTCTAATAATGACATATAATTATCTACTTTTTAGATTGAACTGACTTTATCTTTGCAAACTTATTCATTAATCAAAATCCATTTAAAATATTAATAAATATATAAATATTTTTAAAAAATTGCAATAAATTTTAACCATCATTCAATTGAACTCTTAGATAAGTTTCATGTGCATCATCACTATTATGGAGTCATGCATGATATTTCTTATTTTCATAACTATGTCTTGATTTGGTCATTGGAAATTAGTCATGCATGATCTTACTTTAACCAATTTTTATGACCATATTTAGATTTGGTTACTTTCCCAGCATTGTTGTGATCCAGCTGGATTTGTGCATATGACCTTAAGAATGCACATCAAAGTAATGCTAGCTCATCGCTGCCTTACTACATAACATAGAGTAATAAAGACCGTAGAATCACTTATTAAACTAGCCTACTCACATAACAATTGGAATAAAATCATCAGTCACCTGTAGGTAATTAGTCTTAGAGCACGTATGGCTCAATTCACATACTGTGAATAATCAAGCATTCATTGTCTACGCGATCATCATGCAAAATTCAACCAGTTTGCAATATATAAGCTTACATGATTTGACTAGGTATGAAGCCAATTAATTAAACCTATATGAGATCTTATCTTTATTATTTCATAAACCAATGTGAATGCTCATATATACATACAACTTAGTGTATATTACAACTATTATGCATACTTACACACTAGTCTATGTTAAGAAAGAACTAAACCAAACCAAACCTTTAATTAACGAATGCCGACCATATCTCATCATGATGGCCAACACAAATATATGTATTAATAAATTATTATAAAATGATCGCTTCCATACATATAAACTCAAATATCGAGAGAAAATTTAGTATAATCTAATGAATAGATATGCACACATGTAAATAATTTATAATTTAATAAGCTGCACAAAGTCTAACATAGTAAAAGAGGTTAATTGATTAGCATAATGTAAATTTTTTTAAAAAGAAATAGATGAATCTATTTCTAAAGTTTTAAGTTAAGAAGAATAAAAAATGAATATTAAATCTTTACTCCAAAATGATTACGAAGATTTATTAATTTAACTTTCATTATGAATATTTGATTATCCTTATAAGTTTAATTTCATTTTTAAACTCTTATTGCATATATACTTTCATAAAATATTTGAGAAAACTTGTATTACTAAAAATTATTCTAATACCACATGAACTACTTTGGTACAATAATATAAATTTTAAATTTATTTATTTTAATTTACTTCTTCAAGAAATGTATTCTACATGCATTGGTACATGCATATTAGGAGGTAGGGTCAACTTGTTAAGCCACTTGAACTTTTTGAAAAATTTCATGGTTGCATGGGTTGTGTGCAGTGATAAACAGGAGTGGATTAAGTACGGCCTCGGCCTCACCCAACATGGTGTGGCCCTAACTGTAGGGCCCACCTTAATATATATTTTGTATATCCAAGCCATTATTCTGTTTTGTCAGCTCATTTTAGGGCACTATCTCAAAAATAAAGCAGATCCAAATCTTGGGGGATTATACCACAGGAAACAGTGGTGATTGGCCATTAAAAACTTCTAGTGGGCCATAAAAGCTTTTTTTTTTTATCAAGCTGGTATTTCTTTTTTCCATTCATCCATGTCTGTGTCACCTTATCACCAGTTTGGATGGTAAATAAACATTACAGTGAGCATTTCGGTGGGTGCTATGAAGTTTTTAATGGTGCGCATTCAATCACAACCGTTTTCGAGGGTGTGGTCCACCTGATATTTAAATCTCTTCATTTTTGGGATCATGCACTAAAATGAACTGGAAAATAGATGTAAGGCGTGGATATACAAATTACAAATCAATGTGGGCCCCACTGTCAGGGCCGCACTGTGTTGGGTAAGGCCATGGCCTCACCTAATCCACTCCCAGAAGTGGGCGCAGATTTCCTACAAAAGCCTTTCGCCAGAAGTTCCTGCTAAAGGTGGGCATATCTGACCCGATCCGGTGGATCCGACCCGATCAGACCCGTTCCGAACAAAACCGATGGCCTAGATTGGGGCTAATCGAGTCTGTCTATCTAGATCTGATCATTTTTCGGGTCGGGTTCGGATAGACCACTATCCGGACAGATCCAATCAAAAATCCCGAACCGAAATGATCCGAACCGACCTGACCCAGAGCAGATAGTTGGGTAGTATAAATACTATTTTTACCCCTAAACTCTAACCCTCCCGAATCATTTTTACCCCTCCCTCTTTTCTTACCCTACCCTCTGCCGCCCAAATGAACGAGCGTTGTCCTGCCTGCCCGATCTTCTTCCTCTCCTTTTCTTGCTATGTCTCTTAACTGCATCGCAGTTTTGTCGATATCTCGCACCAATTCCTCCCAAAACTCCTTCAGCCACGTGTCATCATATAGGACGTTCGATCTCCTTCTCCATCCTCACATCGACGAAGATCCATTGAAAAGAGCTTTGGTAAGGACATTTTATCTCTCTAATTAAATTCGGCGAAAGCGGCACCGTCCCCCAAATCTAGCAGGAGAAATGATCAGATGAAGTGCCTGTACCATAAGATATGATAAAGCCATTATTTTCCGCCAATATGTCTTATAGACAAACTATCCTATCCATAGAAAAGGTGGGCCACATTATCATCATCGGTCCATTGTAAGGTAATCTGATAGAAACTTACAGTGGGACACATTATTACTGCAGACCATTGATATCATTTCATGTGCTGATGTGGCGTACCCAATACATATATAATTCGGATTTTCATAAGAGAACATCATCGTATTGTTTCTCATTTTTTGTACGAATTTGATATTTATATCAGTAATCAACTTACGACGAAAAGATGGATGTATCTTAGCTTACAATACAGCCAATGTACCTTGATCATTTCTCAAACTAGATTCTAGCA
Organism: Magnolia changhungtana; assembly: GCA_030180095.1. Classification (NCBI taxonomy): domain Eukaryota; kingdom Viridiplantae; phylum Streptophyta; class Magnoliopsida; order Magnoliales; family Magnoliaceae; genus Magnolia; species Magnolia changhungtana. The sequence continues at coordinate 1,894,961 of JASAUF010000596.1, forward strand.
TGTCTTCAGTAATACCGCCCACAGGTTTCCTCTTCAAAAGCGATTTTTAGCTTAAACCTTATATGCTCCTCGGGAGCACCCAAACCTAAATACCTAACGTATGGACAGATAAATCCATCGATTAGGTGGCTATGATTATCCTAATAGATCAATATTCGTCTAATGCCCTGCACGTCGTGTGGGCCACAGGCGAAACTCGAGAGATAACGAGGAGAGCTATCGACAAAAAAAAAATCTAGACCGATCTGTACCGTGCCCAATCCGATCCGACTCAGTTTTCCTGACCAAGTCAGACTCGGATCGGATCAGGCTATGTACAGTTCGGAACGGTTCGAGTTAGGTGGCCCAGACTCAGTCTCGGAACGGATCGAGTTCGGATTAGGCGAATGAGATTTCGGATAGGATCGGGTTGGACCCAATCCGATCCGACTCGGTCAGGTGCCAAGCTCTAATTCCTGCACTGACACCTAGGTGGGGCCCACCACAAATCTGACTGATCAACGGGAGCGGATTAGGTGCCACCCGGCCTCACCCAATACAATGGGGCCCTAACCGGGGCCACTTTGATGTATGTATTTATATCCAATCAGTCCATCAGCTTTGCCAGCTCATTTTGAGGCATGATCCTAAAATTAAAAATGAAGCAAATCAACGATTCAAGTGGACTATGCAATAAGAAATAAGAAACAGAGCTGATTGAACGTCTAGCATTAAAAACTTATTAGGGACCACCTTAATGTTAATTTCCCATCCAACCTATTGATAAGGTCACATAGACTGTGGATTGAGGATGATCTTAAAGCTCTGTGGATGGTCAGTATCATTATAAATACACTAGAATGGAAACAAGTTCCCATTTAAATTCGACAAAAGATTTCCACAAATGAAATGTCTATATTCCTAGAATGGGTCGAACCAGGCCGTCAGTTTGGTTCGAAACGGGTCGGATCGGATCTGATCAAGTCGGATCCACCAGATCAGGTCTGATATGCCCAACTCTATTGCTAGGACCACATTGCTTTGGATAAGGCTGGGCCAGCACCTAAACTGCTCCCGTGATCAACAACACAGGTGGGCCACACCATAGGGAACCATGAAAAGAGGACGCAGACCGTACCTGGCTCTGTGGACCCCATTGCTGTTCGACTCCTTCCGAATGTACATCAATGACCCTCTACATAAAGAAGGACATTCCAAAAAAAATCAGCTTTATGCAAAACACAGCCATTTCAAGGTGATATCATTGTCTCCACCTCATGAACGGAATTCATTTTCCACATACAACAAGGTAGGCCACAAAGAACTGGGGCTGTTGTAACCGTTTCCTTTCCACACCACTTGATTTCCATGGGACCCACTATCTTTGTGCTCAGTCAGATCACTTTCCCACTTGTCAAAGTTTTCAGATGTTTTCGTACTAGAGTTTTCAATTATTCTATACGGAGTATGTCTGTCCATAGATTCCATTCTCGTGCAAACCTCCATTGTATGACTGACATACATTTGCATCAATGACAACCATCCAAAATGTGGGGCCCATTGTAAATGTATCCCCAAAAATCAAACTGAACGGATGATCTTAAAGCTCTTGTGGGTGGTCATTATCATTAAAAATACACTAGAATGGAAATAAGTTCCCATTTAAATTCGACAAAAGATTCCCACAAATGAAAGGTGAATTTTCTACATCCAAAATAATTTTCGGGACACCTACAGTAGGTTCAACGGTTTGGACGGTTTAGATTGATTACAATACATGTCACTTGTATCTTATCTGTGTGAATGAGTATGGATGATTGTACTCCTTCGAACATCAAGTGGCTTCTATGGAAAGGTAGCAGAGGCATTTTTTGGATTGGAACTTTTGTTTGGTCGGCCATTTCTCTTGTAGGGGCTAAGTTCTTTATGTTATTTTTTGTGCAGTTTATAAAATGGTGCGACACTTCGACAGTACACATGGCATAATCGTACGGCCATCTAAAATGTGCTAATCTCTGGCCCACCCGTAGATTGCTTGTGACACCCACATCGGAGGAAGTTCCTGCATTTAGGAGCTAGGTGGGGCCCACCATGATATTTATGAGAAATTGACCTTGTCCATCCGCTTTGCCAGGTCTTGATAGGAAGATCCAAAACTCAAGTGGGCCACACAATAGAAAACAGTGAGGATTGAACATACATAGCTGAAACATTCTTGGATCGTTACTCTTGCTCAGGTGGTAGACTCTCCGCAACACTCAGTCAAGGGTTCGAGTATCCATAGGTGGTGAAATCCCAGTGGTGTGAGTGTGTGGGGTGTGTGTGCGTGTGTAAAAATATTTTTAAAAAATAAAAAAATACATTCTTGGAGGTATAGAAATTTTAGATGAGGTTAATATTTTATGCTTCCAGTTCATTCCCATAGTAATGAACGAATCGGATGGACAGTTGAGCTTTGGTGGTTCTGAGGTGGGTTAGAACCCTGACTGTGGAGTCCACCATGATGTATGTTACTACATCCACACCTTACATTTATATTGAAAACTCATTTTAGGGTGGGATCCAAAAAATGATGGATGATAGTACAGGACACAATGGTAATTGATCATTAAAAACTTCTTGTGGGACAAAATAGCTTTGAATCAAGATGATATTTGTGTGGTTTCTTCCTTTAGGTCTTTGTGACCTTATCAATGGATGGAAAATAAACATTCTCACGCACTCTATGAAGCTTTTAATAGTGGGGATTCAATCACAACTATTTCTTTTGGTGTGGTTCACCTAAGATTTAGGTCTACTTCATATTTTAGACCATGCCCTAAAAAGATCTGTCAAAATGGTTTGGCTGCGGGTCTGTATTTTTCTATCCATTTTTTCTTAGCATGCGGTCACTTTTGAGATTGTATCTTAATATGATCTGACAAAACAGAAGAATGGATTTCTCACAAGCATCATCGTCGGCCCCACCTAACTTCTGAACCCAAGAACTTCCTGTGACAAGGTGTGGCAGGCAATCAGTGCCCCATGGTGAGTCACTTCCATTTTTAAACATCCATATTTCAATAATGTCTATATTCCTAGAATGGGTGGTCATTAGTTGATCCCCCGTATTAAATAATTTTAGCTGTGGGGCCCACCGTTAGTCAATCCTAACCAAGCTAGCACATGCATGACAATAATAGGTGGGCCATTGATCATGGATATTCATTGATACATGTAATAATTCTGAAATTTTCCATGAAATAAGATCTAGTACCAAACAAGAAAACATGAAAATTAGACTCATTTCCCTGCAAAATACGAGGGTAACGAATATATATATATATATAGGGAGATGGTCACCTGCGCACCTTTTCACGTGAGCACCAATGAGCACCTTTGCACACGTGTCATGTGCACAAAATTTGAACGGTCCAAGTGAACCGCTTGAAATATCATAGGCCCAATTTTCAGCCTGATACAAAACTCTGATGGGCCATGACAAAAGGAAACATGATTTGCATTTCTCTTTGCTATGGCTCACCGAGTCATGTATTAGGCTGAAAATTGATATAGCATTTCAATATCACTTGGACCGTTCAGATTTTGTGCACATGACATGCAAAGGTGCTCATGCTCATGAAAAGGTGCGCAGGTGACCATCTCCATATATATATATATATATATATATATATATATATATATATATATATATTCCGAAAATATATTATTTCCTCTTTTTAATTTTAGCGAATCCAAATGGGTTTGGATACGGAGATATGAAATGGACCCACATGTTTCAACTTTAGGAAATCAGATTGCGTAGTGAGTAACTCAACTAAAATGTAATGGTTTATCCATCCGTTTTTTCATCTCATTTTAGGGATTGAGCCCAAAATTAAAGTATATCCACGGATCATGTGGACCATACCACAAGAAACACTAGGAATAATGATTTCCACCGTTAAAACCTTCTTAAGGCCTGCAGTGATGTTTACTTGTCATCCAACCTATTCATAATATCATTGGATAAAGGGAATGAAGGAATATATATATATATATATATATATATATATATATATATATATATATATCATCTTGATATAAAATTACTGTGGCCCCCAAGAATTTTTAAGTGGTAGACATTCAATTCACAGTGTTTCCTGTTGTGTGGTCCACCTGATCTTTGTATATACTTCATTTTTTGGCTCAAGCCCTAAAATTATCTGATAAAACGGATGGGCCGAGTGGATAAAAGAAAAAAATCATGTTAGGCCCCACAGAATTTAATCAGTACGCTTAGCATACTGAGTTACTCAGTACGCAATCCGCTTCCTAACTTTATAGTAAGTTGCTAATTCAACTGGGCCCACCACCTATCACTATAGGACCCTGATCGGATGGTGATAAGAAAAGTGAAGATTCGCTGTTGGTCTCCAACATCGGATCTTTTTCAAGAAAGAACATCACTGGCTTTTCGACTGTGAAACCTCCGTACTGCCCGACATGAATATATAGACAAATGCTCAAAAGGAGCCAATGGAGAAGGGGGTCCACTGTAAGATCCAGGCCATTCATCAGGTGTTTTCTATACGGGACATTCCCTGGCCCAAAAATCAAGTCATTCTATGCATCATTTCTGTCAGGTGTGTGTTGATATGGAGTGTTGGGCATTTTTTCCAACCATCTATTTTTATATATATATATATATATATATATATATATATATATATATATATATATAATTGATGTGATTGCGTGTCCGGGATATATCCACCGTGGGTACCACATAATGAATGGCTCAGATCTCCCACCGGTTCGACATGTTAGCTAGCTTGAGTGGAGGCCCAATTTCTCCGTCTTACTCGCGCGAGTACCGTCGGCCACCTTCAGAACATGTCGCTGGAAGCGGATTGCGTACTGAGTAAACCATGCGGAGCCCACCATATATGTATTTGTCTTATCCACGCCGTTCATCCGTTTTTACTGATAATATTAGTTAATGATCCAAAAATATAAGTATATCTAAATCAATTGGACCACACCATAGGAAACAGTGGGGATAATGTCATCCACCGTTGAAGCCTTCTTACGGCCACAGTGATGTTTATTTGCCGTCATACCTTTCATGAAAGGTAACATAGACATGGATGAAGGGAAAACACAAATATCAACTTGACTACAAATTTCTGTGGCCCCAAGAAGTTTTCACCAGTAGCCATTGAATTCACACTGTTTTCCCTGGTGTGGCCCATTTGAATTTGGATATGCTTCAATATTTTTCCCATTCCCTAAAAATATCTTTTAAAATGGATGGACGGCGTCGATAAGATAATAAAGTAAGGTGGGCCCCACATATTTTACTCAGTAGGCAATCCGCTTCTCATGTCCCTCTGCCAGTTATTTGATACTCGGTATGCATCGACGCTTGATATGCATGCACTAGCAAGCAACCGCTTTTCAGCTAGAGGTAGTCAGCAAGCAACGGTTGAAAAGAAAAGCAAGCCCTTGCGTGCCAACGCGCACACGTTTTTCAGTTTCAAAACCACATCATTAACAAATAATATCATTTTGGCTTATGATACATCCAACTACCACAAGTTATAGTGCACCTAGTTGCATCATTCAGTAGGACACTCCAGTCGATCAATCTGAGCAGTTCATCAAGTCTAGACTGCAAAAATCGCGTTGATCGGAATCCATCCAATGTGGCCTTATTTTCTATAGCCATCCTTTTACACGGGCTGTACAGTACCGGTACAGAAGAGGGTCCCACGTGATGTACTCATGAAATCTAACCCGTCCATCAAATGCTTGGCCTCAAATCATCTCTGTTAGGAAAAATACAGCCTGATTCAACACTCATGTGGGTCACACCACAGGGAACAAATTCAGGCGGACGATTACCGTTTATTTGAATGAAGGGCTCACGGTGTATTGTATCTGCAATTCAAGCGGTTCAACCGTAAACGGATTGGCTACTCCCCCTGCCACCGGCCCCGTGGCTGATGGTCGTTGCTCTGTGGGCCCCACCATGATGTACGTGTTTCATTCATTTTTACAGATCATTATAGGGCTTTATTCCAAAAATGAAAGAGATATAAATCTCAGATGGACCGTACCACTGGAAAACAATAGTGATTGGATATCCACCATTAAAATCCTCCTAAGGCTCACTGTACTGTTTATTTGACATCCAATCTGTTGATTAGGTCATACACACCCAGAAGAAGGGAAAAAACAAAGATCAGCTTGATCCAAAACTTTTATGGCCCCCAAAAGTTTTTAATGGTCGACGTTCATTCAACACTGTTTCCTATAATGTGGTCCACTTGAGACTGGGATATACTTTATTTTTGGTTTCATACTATAAAATGAGCTAGAAAAATATATGGACGGCATGGATGAAACACACACCCACCATAAGGCATTGGATGGTGGCAGGGTGATTAGCCAATCCGTTTCCGGTTCAACCCATCCTCTGGTCTGGATGAAGGTCAGACCCAAAATCAGACCGTTTTGCAACTCAGGTGAATACCGGTGGCAATTCAAGGGTGGATCTTCCCTTCAATCTTCTTCCTTTTTCTTGGGCCCACTTGAGCGTCGGATCAAGCTGATTTTTGGATCCTCTGTACTAAAATGAGCTCATGCATCTAATGGACGGATTAGATGTCTTGCATACATCACGTGGGCGCCACTACCATCGTACGCTTAAAGTGGTATCCATACCACTGGAGTACTGTACCTCATCTCAAAATGCCTGAGTATCATCCATTACACTCTACCAGAGTATCAAAGTCTTTTCTCCTTTTTTTAGTCCACGTTGCTCGCGAAGGCCACACCATATCTATGACAATGGATGATGACGTGGAACCATCACAAATTCAAAATAGGTGTTCCCATTGTAAGTCATGGCCCACCACCACCAGTATTGACCCTACCACCATCATGACATGAATAAAAGTCTCAAATGCTGTATCATATCGTCTAGTCTACATGGCCTATGGTCGCTTTTGCATGTCATGAATGTGCATGTTGACTTCAAATATGGTTATCATCCATCACACGTGGCCCTATCTAAACCGTACGCATGGCACATGTGTGTGATGATCTGGATTGTTCAGATAATGGGCCCCGACATACAACTCTCCACGTCGGTGTACTTGCAAGATCCAAGAATTAGGCTGGTTCATTCATCAGGTGGGACACATGTATACGCTGAATGTGGACTGTTAATTAATTATTTTTGAGCCATCTATTTTTTACTAGTGGCCCACCTGATGAGTGGAATGGATTGATTCCTGGGCTAGTGTATTGACTCGATTGAACTTACCAAATGGGCGACTAGGATCATGCATATGCCTATCAAGTTCACACTGTGGGATAGGCAACTCTCCACGGGAAGCGGATTGCGTGCTGAGTAAACTCTGTGGGGTCCACTGTTATTTATTTATTCTATCCACTCAGTTCATCCATATTAATAGATAATTTTAGGGCTTGAGCCCAAAACGGAAGATCTATCAAAAGCTCAAGTGGACCACACCACACGAAACAGCGTGATTGAACCTCTACCATTGAAAATTTCTTAGAGGCTACATAAGTTTTGGATCAAGCTGATGTTTGTGTATTCTCTTCATCCATGTCTTTTTTATCTTATTAACAGCTTGGATAACAAATAAACATTACTTTGGGCCCTAGGAATGTTTCAACGGTGGAAATCATTATTCCACACTGTTTCCTGTGGCATGGTCCACTTGATCTTTGGATTTACTTCAATTTTGAGATCAACCCTTAAAATTAGTAGGAAAAATGGATGGACTGTGTGGATAAACCACATATATTCACAGTGGACCCAACTGAGTTTACCGAGTACGCTTGTTGGATGGATATATATAGGGATTTTTACCTCCAAATTGCTGAGGAATCTATCTTTCACTGAATTATGCCTAGACCAGTGGAAAGTGCATGGAGGTGCTTTCTAAGGGTTGAAATTACAAAATCGCGTTCTTTAGTTATTATTCTTTCTTTAAAAAGTAGTAAAAGTCAAGATATGTAGTGCCCACGTGATATTTGAATAACATTCAAATCGTCCAAAGTATGTACCCCACCATAGTGACAACAAGAAAAATAATATCAGACCCATCGAATCATCAGATAGGCTACACTTGAATTGTGATATTCTGAATAGTGTACGTATATTATTGTTTATGAAATGATCTATCTACCGCGTATGATTGGATTTACCATTTTTTAATTCAATCTAAGTAATAATGTTGGTATGCATTTGTTGGATGAGTTGGATGTGAAACACATTATGCCATGTGGGCTCATGATTCTTAACACTCAACTTTGTTTAAAGAAAAAATAAAAGAGGGCGGTAGTATAATTTCTCATATGAAAAAGCACTGCCCAGTGGTATAGTTAGATACTATTTGGTTAAATTCATATTCTAGAGGAATTTTGCAGTAAAAATCCCACACTAAGAAGGGATTATTAGTATGGGATTTTTGGGTAAAAATTCCATGATAATGAGAAAAAAATTATCACAAAGTTTCTAATTAAGGATTTGAATTTTATCATATAATGGCTCAAATAATTGATACTCTAGCTAAGGCAGTGCTTTTAAAGAGTGGAAATTTAATTACAGCCTTCTTTTGTTTTTTCTTTACAACAAAGTGGAAATTTAAAAGTTGCAAGTCCCACGTATTATAGGTACACCAACATTATTTTTAAACAAACCAAAAATATGATGGATCCAATTGTAAGGTAAGTCAATCCATCAAAAAATAGTGTACACCATTCAAACTATCCCAACTCAAGTATGTATCCCACTAATTAACTTAATGTTTTGTTTGTGTTATGACCATCGATCGTGTGGTGCATACATTTAATGGGTTGGATGTATTTGGCATACCATGTGCCCCAGGTCTTAAGCTTTACTACTTTTTAAACAAAAAAATAAAAAAAAATTTAATAAGAGCAATTTTATAATTTCATACCTCAAAAGGCACTTCCACGTACATCGTGACATTATTTGGTGAAATATACATTCGTCGAGGATTCTGAGATGCATGTATAAAAGGGGAGTTTGCCAAGCCAAATCAAGTCTACAAACCAGCCAATGGATATTAATATATTGCCTATAACCTAGGGTTACATGAATTTTGGAACCCTAACACTAAAATATTAGCATGCCATGTGCACATGTTCAATGTGGGGCCTACAATGAAAAATAAATATTTATTTAAATGAAATAAGATTTCTGCCATCTTCCATATAGGCTCCACTTCTAAGAGCTGCACATGACACTTTTTATTGGACCATGTTAGGGGTCACTGAGGAGAGGAGTTCTCGTCTTCAGCTAATGTACACACCACCATAGATGCTATTATGGTAGACAAGTACAATATCCAAAGTCATTCATTATATAAAAAAATAAATAAATAAATAATAAATAAATAAAGTATTGCTATGTAGATTCATACCCAAAGAATCATGTTAATACACTAGTCAAGTGGTTAGGTCGGTCCACTAGTTAGGTGGGTCACGATTAACTAAACTAATGTATAGTTGGGAAAAATTAGCCAAAGATTTTTGACCCATTCATTTATTTTTAATGCCATGCTGGCACATGTATTCCATAGACTACTTTTATCTTTTGACAATGGCATTTATTGTGAGGTCCACATGCTGGATGGCTTAGATATTTCACTTGTGGGCGAAGCTGGCATATGTGTTAGTATGTGCATTTGTTAAGTTGTACATGCACAGTTCAGCAAAGCTACTAAAAAAAAAAAGCATCCATTGACAAAATTGCTAGCAATTAATTTTTTAGATGACTAAATCTTAAGGTTTGATAGAATATATCCGGAGGTATTGTAATAGAATGTGTCATAACTATTTCCACTAGATCAATAAAGATCATTTTCAGTGATCAAGGATTCAAAGATACTCATACTTAAATAATATTCAAATAAGGGTCAAGGAGATGATTCATACGCATAGGAAAAGATCTAAATTATTAAAAGGGTGCACTCATCCAACTCTGGCCCATTAATGTAGTGGATGCATGGATGGAACAAAAGAAATCATCATCTTTCTTCTAAAAGTAATAGCCATTTAAATCTGCAAGGAGACAGATATCTCTAAAAATTCAAAATAAATTTGATAATATTGAATAAAGGATTTATTACAGCGAATTTGATGTGCTTATATAAGCAAAAGATATCTAGATTCTTAATTTAATTTTAAATAAAACACTTTCCTAAAATATTAAAAATTATTAAGGGCTCGTTTGGAATCTCTACTCTAATTCAATAAGAATTTAAGAGCTATTCTAGTAAGCTATTTTTGTTCTATCTCTTATTTTAAATAAGCTCATTTGGTAAAATTACTTTTCAAATTTTATTTTTTTAAAAAATAGTTCTTATTTAAAATAAGTGTGTTTGCTAAAACATTTAAATAAGAGCTTTTTTAGAAGTAGTTGATGTCATTTTTAAATATCATAAAACCTCCATTATAATAACTATCCAAATTATTGTTTTGATGGATCTCACCATAGAATGACCGTGGCCCTAATGGCAAAAGAATTGATCGCTATAATCTTCATGTTTTAAGACATTTGGATCATCGATTACGTCGAACATTGGATATGGATCGTCCATCTTATGGAGCCCACTTTTGATGTGGATTGTCTATCATGTAAGCCAAACCTTCAAAGTGGGTTGTCCATCATACAAGGCCTGTCTTGGATGTAGACTATTCATCATTAGGGGCCCACCTTGATGAGGTCATCCATCATGTGGGGTTTACCATCAATGCTAATTATCCTTTATGTGGGGCCCCTCAATGTCCACTACCCATCACTCATTATGTGGAGACCATGTTTGATGTGTCCATTGAGTGGGCCCTACCTTCTAAGTCGATTGTCCATCATGTGGGGCACACTTTCTATGCGAATCATCCATCATGTGGGCCACTTTGGATATGGGCCATCTATCATGCGAGACCTCGGATGTGGACCATCCATTAGGTGGGGACCATTTAATGTGGATGGTCCATCATGAGAAGCCACGCTTTAACGTCGACCATCAATCATGTGAAGCCCGTTGCATACATTATGTGGGCCCACCTTAATGTGGACCATTTATTTTGTGGGGCCCCATCCTCAATATCAATCATTCATCATGTGGGCCCACCTTTGATGTCAACCGACTATCATGTGGGCCCACATTCAATGTCCATCATCCATCATGTGGGTCCCACCTTTGATGTGGACCGCCCATTAAGTGGGGCCCACTTGATATGGATGGTCCATCATGTTGGGTTGCACTTTGATGTGAGCCATCCATCATGTAGGGCCCACCTTTGATGTGAATCATGCATTATATGCTCCAACTTTGATTTGGACCACTCATCATATGGGGCCCCATCTTCAATATGGGCCATTCATCATGCAAGCCCACCTTTGATGTCTAGCATCCATCATGTGGGTCCCACCTTTGTTGTGACTATCTATCATGTGGGGCCCACTTGATGCGGATAGTCCATCATGCTAGGCCACATTAATTTTGATCCAAGCCATCCATTATCTGGATCTACCTTTGTTGTGGACCATCCATCATATGTGGCCCACTTGATGTGAATAGTCCATCATGTGGGGCCACATTTTGATGTGGGTCATCCATCATTTGGGACCCACCTCTGATATCCACCATCCATCATATAGGTCCCACCTTTGCTCTAGACCGTCCATCATGTGGGGCTCAACATTCGATATGGGTTATTCATCATGTAGGCCCACCTTTAATATCAACCTTCCATCACGTTGTCCCACATTCGATGTCCATCATCCATCATGCGGGTTCCACCTTTGATGTGGATTGTCCATTAGATGGGGCCCGCTTGATGTGTATCGACCATCATGTGAGGTCACACTTTAATGTGGGTCATCCATCACTTGGGGCCCACCTTTAATGTGACCGTGCATTATGTGGCCCCAACTTGATGTGAACCATTCATCATGCGTGCCACACCTTCAATATGAGTCATTCATCATGTGAGACTACTTCGGAGAAATTGTAAAGAGAAGAGAAAATGGCAATGTGGGAATTATTTAAAAAGTTAAGTTTTAGGATAAACTTGTAGAAAAATTAACCAAAATCTCTAGCCTACTTGAGCAAAATAAACTCTTAAAAACTTGTACAAAAATTAACCAAAATCTCTAGCCTACTTGAGCAAAATAAACTCTTAAAAAAAACTCTTAAAAAATAAGTCCCCCCCCCCCCCCCCCCAGCTATTTATAGTTGGTTTGGCTTTTATACTATAATCTAATAAGAGATTTTCAAATAAGAGTTATTCTAATAAGCTTGTTTTGTTCTAGCTCTTGTTTTAAATAAGTTTGTTTAGTAAATCATATTTTTAAAATCATTTAAAAAAAAAAAAAAAAAAAAAAAAAACCCTCTTATTTGAAATAAGTACATTTAATAAGTCATTCAAATAAGAGATTTTTTTTATGGGTTGTTGATGTCATTTTTAAAGATTATAACAACTCCATTATCAGAACAATCTAAACAATTATTTCAATGGATCTCATTATATATTGACCATGCTCCAAATGGAAAGAGAATGGATGTCTACAACCTTCATGTTTTCATACATTATTCTGTTTATTATGTCAGACATTGGATGTGGATCCCTTATCATATAGAGCCCACCTTTGATGTAGATCGTCCATCGTGCGAGCGAAACCTTCAAAGTGGGTCGTCCATCATGCGAGGCTTGTCTTGGATGTGAATCATTAATCATTAGGAGTTGACCTTTGATGAGGACCATCCATTATATGGGGCCCACCTTGATATAGGTTATCCATCATGTGGGGCTCACCATCAATGCTAATTGTCCTTTATGTGAGACCCCTCAATGTCCACTACTCATGACGCGGAATCCATATTCGATGTATATAACGTGTGGGCCCCACCTTCAAAGTGGGTTGTCCATCATTTGGGGCCCACTTTTGATGTCCACCATCGGTCATGTGGGGCGCACCTTCTATGTGGATCATCAATCATGTTTGGCCACTTTAGATATGGGTCGTCTATCATGTAAGACCTTGGATGTGGACCATCTATTAGGTGGGGCCCACTTGATGTGGATTGTCCACCATGAGGGGACACGTACACTTTGATGTGGGTCATCCATCATTTGAGACCCACTCCGTCCGTTATGTGGACCACCTTGATGTGGACCATTCATTATGTGGGCCCCGCCTTCATTATTGGTCGTTCATCATGCGGGCCCACCTTTGATGTCCATCATCCATCATGTGGGTCCCACCTTTGATGCGGACCGTCCATTGAGTAGGCCGCACTTAGCATGGATTGTCTATCATGTTGGGCCACGATTTGATGTGGACCATCCATCATGTGGGGCCCACTTTGATGTGAATCGTGCATTATGTGGGCCCACCTTGATGTGGACCATTCATCATGTGGGGGGCACCTTCAATATGGGTTGTTCATCATGCAAGCCCACCTTTTGATGTCCACCATCCATCATGTGGGGCCCACTTGATGTGGATAGTCCATCATGCGGGACCACATTTTGATGTGGGTCATCCATCATGGGGGACCCACCTTTGATGTTCACCATCCATCATGTGGGTCCGAACTTTATTGTGGACCACCATCTTGTGGGGCCCAACCATCAACATGGGTTGTTCATCATGTGGGCCCACCTTTAATGTTAACCTTCCATCATGTGGTCCCACCTTGAATGTCCACCATTCATCATGTGGGTCACTTTTGATGTGGGCCATCCATCATGTGGGGCCACACTTAAATGCAGGGCATCCATCATGTGGGGCCTACTTCGATGTGATCGTGTTTTATGTAGGCCCACGGTATGTGGACCATTCATCATGTGGAGCCCCACCTTCAATATGGGTTGTTCATCATGTGGGCCCACCTTGGAAAGATTATAAAGAGAAGAGAAGAAGGTAAGATGACGATTATTTAAAAAGTTTAATGACAAACTTGTCCAAAATTAATTTTTTTAAAAAAAATGCCTACTCCTTAAATCAAATAAGCTCTTAAAGAAAACGTGATATCCTCACCACTTACTTTATAAGAACTTTTTTATCAGTTTATAAAAAATAAAATAAGTTCTAAAATTATAACTTTACCAAACAGTTATTTCTAAAATAAGAGCTTAATTTTTTAGAATAAGTGATTAGGTTCTTACTAGCATAAATGTTAATTGACCCCATATTTTTAAGAACTTTTTAACTAATTTCTAAAAAAGTTAGTATAAAAAAGTTAGTAAAATTATAATTTTACCAAACAATCTATTATTAAAATAAGAGCTTATTTATTTTAGAATAAGTAAATAAGTTGTTATTAGTAAAGCCGCCTAACCGCCCCTAAAATAATAAAAAGATGCTAATTTTATCAAAAGTTATAAACAACTCTTAAATGACTAAAACAAAAATTCTAGACTACAAATGAACTTTTAAAACTCCAAATATAACAAAATAGAACTCACTAAAACTAAAAAGTTCCAATTAAAACTCTAATTTAACTCCTAAAGCAATTGAATTTTGAAGATGATGCCTATTTCCTAGCTTTTTTTTTTTAATGAGTGAAATCATTTTATATATATATATATATATATATATATATATATATATATATATAATAAAATTCTTTTTATTTGACCATTGACATTTTAACATTTTTATTGAAAATAAAAGTATAAATGAAAAAAAAAATAGTGATAATAAATCATTTTCCTCTACTAAATATCAATTTCCACATTTAAGGACTATGGGTGATTTCATTTCACTATGTAATTCATCGATCATAGAAAGCTCACCATTAACCTTCCTCCCCACAAAGTTTTGGCCGATTGATTCAATAGGTGGGACACATTTACGAGGTGATGGCCAAGAGCGGCCTACCTAACGGCTTGACCCTCAATACAAAGGGAAGAGACGCCCTCACTAACCGCTCGACCCTTAAAGAAGAGGTTGGACCAATAATCAAGTTTCTCACGTTTACCATCAAAGACTTCCTTTAGTGAAAGGAAAAGAACAGTCCTTGATTGACAGCCTGACCCTTAGAGAAAGGGGCCAAACTGTCAATTTCTACTGCTAATTTCTACTGCTACTTAGGCAACACAACCCACGACAAAGGGTGATTAATCAACCGAAAAATTAACTCATCCACATCCTGCCAAAACCTACATGGCTAGCAGGCTAGCCCCAACACAACATAAGAAGGTCGACCTACCTATCGACGAAGAAGCAATCCAATCAACCTGCTCGAAAAATTCAAACAAACAGTCATTAATGAAAATTCCATTTTCATTAAACATAGTAGAAAATACAAAGAAATGAAAAAGGAATACAAAGGGAAACATGAGAAGCTTGGAGCACTGATAAGCGGAGCCGCTCGGAAAGGGAGACTTCACCTCCCAGTTGGAGTTGAGTCATCAGAAGGGCCGACCTCAAAGGCAGACAGTTTGAGCTCGGGGTACACCCCCCCTAATGTTTTCTAGGCATTTGTCATACCCAGCACTGTAGAGAGCGTCCATCTCTTCTTCCCTTTCTTTAGAGGTTCTCAACTCCTCCACCCCCGCTTCCTTAGCCTTTAAAAGGGTCATCTGAGCCTCCTTCGCCTTCGCTTTGAGGGTATACTTCAACTCGGCATTCTCAGCTTTCCACCAAGTTCCCTTCTCCAGATCCTCATTAAGGAGCACCTTCGCCCCCTCGAACTCTGCCTTTGCAGACTCCAGCTTGACCTTTAGCCCCTCCTCTCGAGCCAGCAAAGCAGCATTCTCATAATGGAGCTGCTCAAACTCAATGCTCTTTTGTAGCAGGCTCGCCTCCGCCACCTTGCACTTCATCTTAAGGCATAAAATGTCACAACAAGTGTTCACAAGGAAAGGGGCGAACTGAAAGCAAACTCAAGATTAGGATAAGAAAAACTACTTGGTCAGGAAAAACAACCAACATAAGGAGGACAACTTACCCTGTAAAAAAAAGCCGTCATATGATCCGTGATGACCTCAGGGGGAAGGTCCATTGATCGGGTAAACTCAGCATCGGGTACATGTCAAGCAATCCAGGGCATGAGACCCACCGTCGCGGTGACGGCCGACATCAAGGAGGCCTGACCTTTGCCATCACAAACCCCAGCCAAGCTGGGTAACTGAGTCGAAGAGGGTCGAGCCTCACCGTTAGGAATCGCTCACACCTCGGGAGGCTGAACCTCTACCACAGGGGCCACCCTCAAACCAACTTTAACTCCCCAAGAGGCCATAACTTGATTTGCAGGAGCAACGGCAGCGCTAGGAGCAGAGTCAGTAGCTGCCTTCCTTTTCTAGGCATGCCTCAACTTTTTCCGGACTAGCTCGGCTGCAGACGGAGCCTTCCTCTTGGCCTTATTCTACTCAGGCATCTCTATACGACAAAAAAAAAAGACCAGCAAACACAGGCAAAAGAAAAACCTATAATTAAAACCCTTAAAACAATGTCCCTGACAAAATAGATCAAGACCTGATTTGAGCAGCAGTTAGGGTGTGATTAAGCACTTCTAAGATCTCAGCTCAATGTCTATCGCCCTCACCTAAGCAATCCTAGCATGCTCCTCTCTACCCACTCTAGCTGGATACTTCGGTAGAACTGCCAAGGATGACCACAGTTAGAAACAAAGAAAATAAGTTTAACTAAAAGACAGTTCAGATATACCAACTTGTTGTGGTGAAGGAGGTTAGAACCCAAGAGCACAGCCTGGAAATCCCTAGTGTCTCCCAGTCCCCCGACACCCATAACCACTTGGCCTTCCAACTTTTATTCGAAGTTGGGACGTCCGTGACTATGGCCTTACTGGTCTTCTTCCAAGCGGTGAAATAATACCGGACCTCATGGTAAGGTTAGACTTCACTTGGTACTAGTGAAGGAACTCATTCACTATCAGCTCGGGGTGATCGAGCTCGGACCAGAGAATGTACGTCCCCACCAACACTCTCCATGCGTTGGGGATCGACTACCCAAGGGCCAACCCCAAGTACACGAGAACCTTCCTCACTATCCTCTGGAGAGGGAGCCTCAACCCGCATTGGAGGGCGACCTTGTAGACAGCCACCTCGCCCTCCCAAGGTTCATTTGGGAGCTCACCCGGTGCGGGAGCTCGGAGTATCAAAGAATCAGGGACGTGATACTGGGACCTAATCCGCACCAAGTCGGTCTCCGTCAGCGAAGACCCTACCCACCCTTTCTCTTCTCCTTCCGATGAGGACTCGGTTACTTCTTCATTTACTGGGGCAACACCCACTGTGTCCTCTGGTTGATCAGTCGGGGGCTGCTCCGTCATTCTCGACCCATGGGACGCCCGAAAGTCCATGTCGCTTATCATCATCAAAGGTGATGATGGGTTCGACATAGGACGGAGATCGTCTGCCCCACCATCACCACGATATGTCCCCTCTCGGTGGCTTGGCATCTCCGGTACAATTTCGAAAGCGAAAGATTGCCGGAAACCCAAAGAAAATAAGAAAAAGGTGGACAAAAATAGGGCTCACTAGCGGAGAGGACTCGCCTGAGAAGAAGACGGAGAATTGACCAGAAGTGCACCGAAAATCACCTAACGCCAAAGGAAAGCAAATGTAACAAGAGAAAAGGGGTAAATAACTCTGCCTAATGCTAGGGCACCCCCTTTTATAGAAAACTCGTCCGTACGGCATTTAATGTCACATGAAATGCGGCAGCCAGAACAGCTCCTCGACGCCGGCGCCCGGACATGTGGAGCCCTTTCATTTGTTGCACGATTCCACAACCAAAAGCATGCCACACGTCGTCGCCTAGTTGGACGGACACCGAAAAGGCACTCTGACAGCACAAGTGACCTCGAGTCGTGAGCATACTGTCTCGAGTACTACGTGTCATGATTGTAGATATGCTCCGAGGCATGTGCACGCCGCCTAAACTCAACATTAATAAGGAATTGACCGACACCCCGGGAAATAAAAATTCGACCTAACTAGGTCCGAATTACTTCTCAAGCCTGCTTCGCAGACTTAAAAGTAAGAGGGGCTTACTGTTATGGGGAAAATGGACCGACCAATGGAAAAAGGTCTAGTCGGAACCTTGCACGCTCGACCGAGCCAGGTGACAACAGTAGCTCTAGACTCGACCTCCAACTCCAAAGAGATGAGGTCGAGCTCGACATCCGCCGGTAAGCCAAAAGGACCATAGATCTCAATAAAAGGAACCTAACCGCTCGATTAAGGAGATAAGTCGGCATGTCCAAGGTCGGCATGCCCCAGGTCAGCATGTCTCAGGCCGGGATGTCCTAGGTTGGCATGTTCTAGGTCGGTACGTCCTAGGTTGGCACGCTTTAGGTCGGCGCAGCCCGCCTCCTATCAAGGCCCGACCACATCCGCCCGAGATCCTGGCCGAAAACCTAGGAAGCCTATCATGATATGGATTCGCCCGAGATCTCAGCCGAGAATCTAAAGCGGTCATGACAACTCATAATAGGATTGTGATCCTACTACTAGATACCCTGCTAAATAGGGAGACTCTTATGCCACTGCCTATATATAGTAACATCCCTAGTGATGAAAGGTATGCACAATTCTAAGCCTTAAACCCAATCCTCAACTATACCCGTATTCCTCAACCTGACTTAGGCATCGGAGGGTCCCCTGTTTAAGTCAAGGTCTCCTTTATCTGTTTCTTACGCAGGGGTTCGAAGACCCGGGGAAGGCTAACCAAACTTTTGCAGCAGCAACAACTAAAATTATAATTTTTATTAGAGTTAGAATTTTGCTATTTTTGGTAATTATGAATTTTAGTTTAGTTTTTTTCTTTATTAATAGTGTAACAGGGACACACACATTAGACAATTATGAATCAATTTATTTCAAATTTCTAGAAATTTATTTCTATTTTCTTATTTTTTTCTCGTGGATTCAAGGTATCTCTGTGAGGAGTCCAGAGAAGCTCCAGGGATTCGGACTACTCCCCCTGAGGAAGACGGTGCTCGACCTCAACACATGCAACAATCTAATGGATGATACTCTATGGAATCATCTTTTAATCGCGACAGCTTTCGAAACGACGTGACGAGAGAATTGGCAAGTCACGCAAGGGCTGCAGGCTACCATCGATCGCATGACGGAGGCCATAGGAAAACTTCATGTTTGTGGTGTTGATCTGCCCTCGGTAGGTGCTTAAATTTATAATCGCGCTGATCGTAGGCGATGCCGGCAGTGAATCGCATAATCGCACCCGAGAAGGTGGGATTCAATGGCATGATTTTGCAATATCCTAGACGAAGCATTGATCAGATGGATCGAACAGATCGAGAATTCAAGATGAAAGTTGATATTCCTAGTTTCAACGACAAACTCTACTTCAAGGACTTCCTCGACTGGTTGCTTGAAGTCGAACGTTTCTTCGACTACAAGGACATCATGGAAGAGAAGAAAGTTAAACTTGTGGCTTATAACTTGAAGGGCGAAGCTTCAGCTTGGTGGAAACAACTTCAACTCAAGCGAACGAGACAAATGAATGTATCAATTCGTTCGTGGTTGCAGTTGAAGCAGTTGTTGTGCATGCAATTCCTCCATCGAGATTACAATCAAGTATTATTCCAACAAAACCAAAATTCTTGACAAGATAGCTGATCAATAAGGGGTTATGGAGAGAAATCCTATTATTTGTCGGCAAGAGCAACCTCGCCGAAACAGGGTCACGATAAGCCACATGATTGATTAGTGGCAGACATGTGGCCCCTATGGGAATGGAGAACCAAACCAAGACTTCTAAAGTAGAAGGAAAGTCTCTCATAATCGAACAGGATTTTGTTAAACAATCTAAAGAAATAGGAGATGTAGATGCATTAGTTGAAAAGGAAAATATCTGGAGCCTGTGAACATCTCAGAAGATTTGAAACTAGTGTTGCAGGAGTTCAAGGCGATTGTGCTTAATAAACTCCCTAATAAATTGTCTACCGTATGAGATATACAAAACCACATTGATCTTGTCTCAGGGGCAAGTCTGCTTAATTGCCCATATTATAAAAAAGAACATGAGATCTTGCAGGCATAAGTGAAGGAACTAAAACCTACTAGTCAAGTCAAGGAGAGCACGAGTACATTTATTATGTTAGCTCAAGAGCCTAATGTAAAGTACAAGGAAAAGACTGATAAACATCGGTACCATAAATTGTTTGAGTATCATGTGCGAAGTCATTTACATAACTCGAGGATGATTATTTTCCAAGGGGTCTAATGTAAGACGTGGCACTGATACATTCCTAGCATGGTTAGACCAAAAGAAGGTGGACCGTAAATTAATCATATATTTTGATCCGGGCATCGTTACGGGACGCTCAAACTATCAATCTGTACTGTAATGGGTCATTTGAGGTGAACTGACCTACAAAGTGGGTCGTAGTTTTTCATTTTGCCGAAAAACACACGCTTTCAGCTCAAAAACGAAAATTTAAGAAAAAATTATTATTTTTAGTAATTCTAATTTTTGTAATATTTTCTTATTTTCAAAGTTTTAGATTTTCTTCTTTTTTAGAAATAACTTTTAATCATGATAGGAATCTTCTAGCAAAAGTTTATTTGGAAATTTTACTTTTAGAAATTAAGCTTTATAAGAGTTTTACTAGAATTATGATTTTTATTAGAGTTGGAATTTTGCCACTTTTGGTAATTACGAAATTTAGTTTAGTTTTTTTTTATTCTCTTTATTAATAGTGTAACAGGAACACACATTAGACAAGTATGAATCAATTTATTTTGAATTTCTATAATTTATTTTTATTTTCTTATTTTCTTATTTTCTTTGTGGATTCAAGATATCTCTGTTAGAAGTCCAGATAATAAGCAGCTAGCTCCAAGCGGTACTGAGGAACTGGTTCAATACGCCTCTGGCACTTCGAACAAAGCAGATGTATTCCACAAACCTCCATCGGCTGGCAAAGGGCCAGGCAAAATCAATTTTTTGAATAGGGCCATCCCAACCGGCACAAAATCCGGCCCTGGACCAACCCCAGGCCTGCCTTGCTGGCCTAAATGAAGCCCTATCTTGTCGTTTGGAATTGTTGCATGACTAGCATGAGTCCACACGTGTAGACCCTTCCCGTCCACATGAAAGCACGTGTGAGGACCGAGAATATGTCACACGTGTAACAGAGCAGAGCTTCCCATCAGGTGACCCATTCTGTTTAGATATACCGGCCTAAACAACAGGCCCTTTTTCTCCTCAGGTGGGCCACAATGTACAAACAAATCCACCGGTGGACCCCAGCATATAGAACGGTGTAAGGATAGAAGATCTGATAGGGTGAGGTCATCAGGTGGATGCAAGTTTCAAATTTCGGGCAACGGTCAAAATCTACCCTGGTTTCTACACGATGAAGGTTCCAATTGTGTTGATATCATGCAGGTGGGCCCGGCCTTAATTGACCTGGCCATTCCTTTTTTATACAATCAAGCTGACCGATCTGGATGTGGGCCCAGCCAGGAATGGCCCAGTTCCCTATAGGCGACGAGTTGGGCTAGGTTTGGACTATGGTTTTAGCTCATGGGTTGGTCTTGCGAACGGTTCAGCCCGGCTCAGTTTACGGGCCATCTTGGGTGTTGGGCCCACCCTGTAAATGGGATTTGTAGGGACTAAATTTTAGACCCAATTAATAAATATGATGAAAGCGGCTCGGCCATAGAAGCATAGTTGTCTTGGACAGATCGGTCCTGATAGCTCTGCGCTCTTTCGGGCGCAGCCTCGAGACCATCGATTAGACTGGGCCAGGGTTCTAGATCAATAGCTACTTGTGCTTGACATATGTTTCAATGTCAGTCATTTATCTTCAGTTGGACCATTACCGAGCCCAATATTTGGTTGGTGGGCCTAGCCCAAACCAACGGCTGGATTAGCTCCTTAGTTCAGGTGCTGGGCCTAGACATGCTTGGACCCGGCCCAACTTTGAATTTTACCAAAGAGAAATGCTCCGCGGCTCTCATATCACTGTTTAAGTTATATTACTAGTTGCATTGGGCACTTAATCCATTCCCTTGATCAACGCTGTTCAATAGGTCCAGTGCACATCTAATGGGATACCATGTAAACTTTACAGCGAACCGACAAAAATTAACCATTTGATCAATGTCCTTTAATATGGACGGTCAAAACCATTTACAAAAAAAAAAAAAAAATAGTTCCAATAAAAAATCCAATCCATCTATTTTCTAGGGTTCATCATGGATTGGTTATCAATCCGAAGAATCACTTTTGTTAGGCATTCATAACCATCCCATCCATGCCTTGGAAAAGGAGGGCTATAGAAAAAAAAAAAGGACCAAATCATGGATGAATCAGATTATCCGATCAGTGTGATCTTTTCATGGTGGTCCGTTAAATGTGTTCTATACTAAATGGACAGTTCAGATCGATCGATCGAACTGTCCAAGTGAACTTACGCAACTAGGAGCACATAACTTATAATTCTCCAAGAGCACCGGATCATTTTCTATTTAATAAATAACCCATTGCGTTTGTCCACTTTACTACTTTGATGATGACTCGTTGAAAGTAAAAGTTGGGGGCATAAGATCTTCTAGAGGAGATTGACCCACATCCATCGTTTATTCTACCTTATTGAATAATGGTGCTTTTTTTTTTTCCGTTTTTTCCACAGTGGGGCCCATTGGATGAATGGCCCAGATGATGTTTAAGGGACACTTGTAGATACGTTCAACATTTTGAAAATAAAAAAGATCTTACTACAAAATTCCCCAAGATTTATAGTTTTACTAATCAATGATTCTGCTGAGTGGAAGTACGAGCAGGTGCTCGTTTGAAATGACCAAAATGCCCTCTTCTGTAGAAGAGACCAAGTCAAACATTGTGGGGCCCACATGGTGTGTTTGTGACACTTAACCCATCCAAGATAGTGCACCCCCACAGTAATTATATGAGCCAAAAATTAAACCGATTCATTCATTAGACCGGCAATGCCATAAAATTCTAATTTCAAGTGTGGTCCACCTGACGATTGGATCAGCTTAACTTTTAGCTTGTTTGATCATCATGATTGGGTGCACTTGTTGGACAGATTGGATGTTCTACACACACCATGAGTTATCTGAATACATGCATGACATGCACTTATAGACCCTCACCATCTTTAGCGGGTGCGGTGACACGGGGAGATTTGATTATTGGGCGCCAAATAATTAAATCTCTCTGTGTCACCATTAGGGTTGAAAGTTGGGCAGGTTCAACCCAATCAACCCATGACCGACCCGACATTGGCTTCGGCTTGGGCAAGATGTATCAAGTTTGGTCTCTGGCTTGTATCAGTGTTTGTACCAAACCTAACCCAATAAAACTTGGGTTGGGCTCAGATTAAGGTCTCGGGTTGCCCAACTCAATCCAAATACAATCAATATATAAGTTCCTTATAAATTAATTATAATTGAGTGTGGAGTGACTGTAATGAAGGCACAGAAAATTCTGACACCGTGGAGTTTCATTGGTATATGTCATTTTCGATGACTCAAGCTATCAAGATAGGATGAATTTCTCTCCTCCAAATATATTGCTTGATACACAATATAACTTTTAAAGGAGTAGTCCAATATTTGAGCTTGTTTGTTTAGAAAAAATAAAAAATAAACTTCTTTATGATAAATAATTATATATATATATATATATAATTAAGTTTTAAGTAAAAAAATAAGAAAATATAATAAACTAATGTAATAATGAAATTATTAGTATATATCTACCTAACCAATCCAGCCCGCTTGTGTTGGGCTTGGGTTGAGAATTCATAATCCGACATTGGGTTGGGTTGGATTGTACTAGGGTCGAGGTATAGGATCCTTGTGTTGGGCTGGGGTTGAGCGCCACCCAATCGGCATGGCTTTAACCCATGGTCACCATAGGTATGTGTTAGGCCCATCTCTGTGACACCGTATGCCCTAATAAATCAAATCTGGCCACGTCACCACGTACCGCTAGGTATGGGAGGGTTAACTAATTTTTGCTTTCCTGCCGCAATTGTCAGAGATGGATAGGCATCAGGATACTTTGGGTAAAAAGAGGTTAGAAAGGATACTTTTGATGCATGGAAAAAGGTTCTAGGCAATCAACCTCATGGGAGTTTCACATGAGGTTGAGCCTAGTAGACCCCACAGTGATGCGTTTTGAACATCCATACCATCAAGTAGATGCACCCTTCAAAGGTGGAAGATTGTCTTAAAACTTAGACCAATCCATGACTTAGGTGGGCCACACCATGGGCAAAAGTTTAGAGTGAATCCCCACTCATTGAAACTTTTCTGATTATATCAATTCATGATTTAGGTAGGCCATACCATAGACAAGAGTTGAGTGGATGCCTACCCATTGAAACTTTCCTTATTGTTTATAGGGCATTGAGATTTCGTTAAGACATCCAACCCATCCATTATTTTTGTGCCTCTGGACAAGGGATTACACCAAATTTCAGTCCATTCTAGAGCTCAGGTAGGCCCCACCAAGTGCTTTTAGATGATTTAGGTATAATTTCATATGATTTTAAATTGTACGGCCCACCTAAATTTCGAATACAACTGATTTTTGGGACATTCCATAACCTAGAGGGGACACACCATAGGCATAGTGTAGATGTCCAGCACACGTCACGTTGGGGCCGTGGATGTCAACCTCATGGGAAGCCTATGGTCTCTCCGCAAAAAGGTTTATCAGGTCGACCTAATGAGAACTTCCCATGAGGCCGAGCATAATAGCCCCACTATAACATGTGTTAGATATCTTTTAGGTTATCGGATGCCCAAAAATCAATCAGTGGGCCACCTAATTTAAAATCTTGTGAAATAATGCCTAAAACATCTAAAAGCACTTGGTGGGGCATATCTAAGTTTTGGAATGGGGATCCTTACTCTTGCTCCGGTGGTAGACTCCTAGGAGTTTCAACACCTGGTCAAGGGTTTGAGTATCCATTGGTGGTGAAATTCCACTATGGTGTGAGTGTGTGGGGGCGTGCGTAAGTGTGTTTAAAAAAAAAAAAGTTTCCGAATGGCATGAAATTTGGTATGACCAGGGGTGTATATGGACCGAGCTAGCTCGATTATCTAGCTCAACTCAATTCGACTCAGTTTGAAGCTTAGTTCGAGTCAAGTCGAGCTAATTTTTTTAAATGAGTTTGAGCTGGCCCTAGCTTGACTCGACTCATATCGAACCCAACTCGAATCGAACCAGTTTGGTGACCTGGTTACTTTGATATTAATGTTGCTCACCAAGTGTTTGATGAAATGACTCAACGAAGTGTGGCTAGTGGCAAGGAAGGTATGTATATGAAACAAATATCTTTTTTTTCTTGGTTTTATGTTGCTTAGAAGGTGTTTAATAAAATACTTGTAAAACCATTACTGTTGTTTTACATACAGTGAGATTTTGAAGGTGCAGTCCATGTGTTTGTGAAAATGAAACATAAGAAAACTCGGCTCGATCTTGGCTCGAACTCGGCTTGAACTGGCCCGAGCTACTGACCGAACCGAGCCAAGCTGGCCAGTCAGGCTCAAAAACTGAGCCAAGCCGAGTTCGAGCTGGGGTTAGCTAGTGGCCGAGCCAAGTCGAGCTGATGCCAGCTCGACTCAGTTCCACTCGCTGTACACCCCTAGGTATGACCCCTCATCCAAGTGGGACACACAAAATGGATGGACTGATGTCTAAACCACATCTCGAATTGACCTAATTTTTAAGGTCATGGCTCACCTTGATGATGGTGTGTACGTCTTATACACATTATAGCGAGGCCCACAGAGCTCGACCTCATAGGAAGCTCCCATGAGGTCGACCTCTTAGAACCATTTCCCTTTGTATGTCTGTGTGAAAAAGGTTATATGAGGTTGACCTCAAGGGAGCTTCCCATAAGATCGAGCTGTGTGGGTTTCATTGTGATGTGTGTTGGACATTGTTCACTCCTCAAGTATAGGGTTGTGATGTAGTAATAAACTCTGTAAGATCGAGGTCGAATCCACAGGGACTGAAACTTATACGTAGTCTGAAAATAACCAGAACTAGAATTAGACTAAGATGAAATCTAATCAGGAGAATATGAAAGAATAATGGTGAAAATATTAATCTAAAACTGGTGAAATTTAAAGGTAGGAAACTAGGGATTCAGAGGATCCACTTGTAGAGATTAGGGAGATCTATGATCGATTCATGAACTCAACTGGACTTCGAGTCCCATCCTCATCCAGTTGGAAAATATAACCTGAAAATCAATTCTGAACTTCATTTAATCTAGTTTTCAAAAGATCAGACGGGTGTAAATTAGAATGAATTCATCACAAAACCATGCCCATGAGACAAAGTAAACAACAGAATTAACCCAATTCACAGCCAATCTGAGTGATGTATGAAAGTTAGGAAGGATTCCATCATCCGACCATGCCCAGGAGACGATGGTGAACAATAGGGCTTCCTGATTTCATAATCAAAATAAAAGGAAAAGGAAAATACTCAAGCCATCGCAGATCTACTGTAATGTAAGTCACAATAAACCAGTAAAGACTATAAATATCCATGTTAATCAAACAATGACTAAAGTAGTTCATAACACGAATCAAGACCGTAGACATCACCCATCACGCTACAAGCTTCACCTCTTAGCCCTAGCTAAGAGGTTTAGCCAACCATGATCTGACTAAATCTCAACAATCAAAAGAGAAAAGAAAAAAAAAAAAAAACAGGAAAATAAAGAAAACAGCGAACTAAAACTCTAGGTTCTCTCCTGCACTTGGCCTCCACGGCTGCCTAAGATCTTCCTTTTTCCCTTTTTTCTCATTTTCCTTTATAGGAAACATGTGTCGATTGGCTGGGAGTCGGACGTGGATAGCTATGTGCGGAACTATCATGCAGACCGGCTGCACACACAACACCATTCACAGCTAAAGGCAACGTAGCAGATTTGGATTTTCGGCTAAAGGAGTTCCAAATGCAAGATCCGATCCATTCAAACTTCATAGCTCTGATCGATTGGCCCAGGGGAGATTTTGAACGGCCAGGATCGTCATGGCCATGCCTGCAAAATGGCCTGCAGCGTCCGAGTTTCGAATGCGCTATAAACAAGGACTGCGCACATGCGCTGATGTTACTGGTGGGGTCCACTTCGATGCCTTTTGAGAAATCCACGCCGTCCACCAGATTCCCCTCGAAATTTAGGTCAGGAATGATCAGTTTTGGATAGGTTTTGGTGTGGCCCACGGATTTTCTATTCAGCCGTCCGTCCGATGTTTGAACGGTTGAGATCCCATACTCTTTATTTTTTTAAATTCCAATCGTGGGACTCTAATGGACGGTCCAAATTCATCATCTGGACCACAATGGTGACCCACAGCGATCAGCCGCAACTCCCTGTACAGGGATGTTCGCAACTGTCAAAAACGGAAAGTGTCGTTTTTGAATGGGAGTCGGGTTAGCGTATGCTGACTAACTCCCTTTGGTTCGATGTTGCTCGAAAGTTTGTGCATGTTGTGTACATGCCCTCTCTAATGGGACTCACTGAGATGTACTTGGAGATATCCATTCCATTCATCCTTTTTGTCACCTCGTATATAAGGGCCAAGACTAAAACTGAAGCATTTCCAGAGATCAAGTGGGCCCCAGATTGATGATTTATGGGCTGATCTATTTGTTGGACCACTTTCACAGGGATTCAATGGCTGAAATTCGACGTGTACGGTTAATTTAGGGTCTTTAGGCCATGTATGAAGTTTCGAGCCGATCTGATGGTGGGAACCCTGTGATCTTGCATTCTGGACGTTTTTCAGACCTATTTGAAGTGAGTGGCTGGAATTTCTCTGATCTCTAGTGTGTAAATCCTTGATCTTGGTCCCATGGAGTCTCGTCCAATGCCTTGGTCATACCAGAGCATTAAATCCAAGCTTTTAGCATCCTTTCCAGTCCACGCTCCTAGATTCACCTTGCATCACAAACATGATTAAAATATGTCATTGAACAATATCATGTTCATAAAAGCAGGTAATAACTGGGATCTAATATGCAATATTCGACCCTCAACAGACATCCACATCGTGCATTTGGTAGGCCCCCTCTAGGTTATGGGATGTCCCGGAAAACAGTCATATCTAAAACTTGAGTAGGCCACACAATTTGAAACCATGCAAAATAATGCCTAAAACACCTAAAAGCACTTTTTAGAGCCCACTCGAGTTTTGAAATGGCCTCAAATTTGGTTTTGACTCCTCATCCAAGTGGGACACACAATGGATGGTTTAGATGTCTAAACCATATCTCAGTGAACCATATAAACAATCAAGAAGGTTTCAATGGGTGAGCATCCACTATCAATTGTTTGTCTATAGTGTAGCCTGCTTAAGTCATGGATTGGCTTGAGAGTATAGACAAACACACGAAAAGAGAGAGAAGAGAGAGGGAGGGAGAGAGAGAGAGAGAGAGAGAGATTTTCCCCTAAGAACCAATTCTCATGAGAATCCCTTGAGAACTCATTCCACATGATGTGTATATGTAGTTTAGGTCATATATGCAATTCATTTGGCTTAGATGGAGGATTGGGGAAAAATACGTTTTTTTGCAACTCAAGTGGGGAGCCCGTGAAAATAAAGTGTGGAAATTCTCTCCTACTTTTCTATGGCCCACCTATTTTTGAATCAGGCTAATTTTTTGGCCTTAAAAGTTTCATGAGGTGACTCATCTAGTGGACCGTTTAGATTTTGTGCACACATAACGTGAAATGAGTTCTCAAGGGCTTCTCATGGGCCCTCATAAGAACCGGTTCCTAGGAGAAAATCTCTCTCTCTCTCTCTCTCTCTCTCTCTCTCTCTCTCTCTCTCTCTCTCTCTCTCTCTCTTTCTCATACTCTCAAGTTAGTCTCATGGGAAGCTTCCCATGAGGGCGAACTATGTGGGGCCTACCTATGTTTTGGAATTGCTTGAAATTTGGTGTGATGCCTCATCCAAACAGGACACACATGATGGATGGCTAGATGTCTGAGCTACATCTCAATAAGCCCTATAAACTATTAGGAAGGTTTTAATGGGCATGCATCCACTCTCAACTGTTGTCCATGGTGTGACCCACCCAAGTCATGGATGTGTGTACATATTTGTGTATATACATATATATTTATGTGTGTGTGCATGCACACACACACACACACACACACACACACACACACACACACACACACACACACATACACACACACATGCATATATGTATTTATATAAATGGAGGAGTGCTCCCCTACAAATCATTGTGCGACCCCAGTCCTTAGAAACACGGCCCGAGTACGCACGTGCCCTAATCTACACCATCGATTAATTATACGTAGTACCCTTGTGTACCCGGTAGGGCTGTACATTGAGCCGAGTCGAGTCGAGATGGGCCAAGCTTGGCTTGACTCGTCCATGTTATACTCGAGTTCGAGCTCGCCCTCGAGCTCAACATTGAAGCTTGGCTTGTTTGCCAAAGCTTTCGAGTCGAGCTAGTGGTTCGAGTCGAGTCGAGTTTACCTCGGTAGGGTAAGGGAAAGAAAAAGAGGGAATGGGGATGGGTAGGGTTGGGTAAGGTTTTTTAGTAAAAACTTTAAAGTTTTAACTTCTTTTTTTAAAAAAAACTTAAATATATATATTATATATTTAATATTAATATAATATATATAATATATATTATTAAAATATATTACTCGAACCGAGTCGAGTAGAGTTGAAATAAACCATGGTCGAACTTGGCTTGAACTCGACTCGAGCTTTAGTAAACAAGCTTGACTTGCCTTGAGTCAGCCTTTCAAGCCGAGTCAATCCGAGCTGAGACGAGCCGAGTCGAGCGAGCTTTTCAAGCTAGCTTGACTCATGTACAGCCCTAGTACTCGGCAACCCCACCCAAGTGATTTGTGTCGTATGCCTTTGAAACCCTTGTCATGTTGACCACGTCATCCCTACGATCACAAATAGAGTTGTACACAAGTCAAACCAAGTCGAGCTTGGCACAGCTCAACTCGGCTCAACTACTAGCT
This sequence comes from Magnolia changhungtana, assembly GCA_030180095.1. Taxonomy (NCBI): domain Eukaryota; kingdom Viridiplantae; phylum Streptophyta; class Magnoliopsida; order Magnoliales; family Magnoliaceae; genus Magnolia; species Magnolia changhungtana. The sequence goes on from JASAUF010000596.1 coordinate 1,925,008, forward strand.
AACCCTAGCTCAAACTTGAATCGGCTCAGTCCTCAAGCCTAACTAGCCAACTCAGCTTGGTTCGGTTCGGTCAACAGCTCAAGCTAGTTCGACCCGAGTTCGAGCCTGTGCAGCATTTTCTCAAACATATGAAGTGTACCTTCAATTTCTCATAGTTTGCAAAACAGCAGCAGTAGTTTACAGGTATTTCATTAAACACCCAGTAAATAACATCAAAATTAAGATCCAATATTAGTTTTATCATGTAATGTTTATTTTTTTTGTAGTGATTTATTTCATATCCATACCTTCCTTGCCACCGACCGATCCCATAAAGAATGTATCCACCCAAAACAACACTTCGTTGAGTCATTTCATCAAACACTTGGTGAGCAACATCAATATCAAAATAATCTAGTCACTGAACTAGTTCTATAACACCCCAAAAATCGAAAGCCGAGTACATAGACTCCGATCCCGAGTTCTCAGGTGTTAACTTAAGAAAATGCACATGCATCTTCATTCTAATTCACATTAAGTCCGCACACGAATAATCAGAGTTGCGTAATTCAACTTAGCGGAACCCTAATGAATAAATATAGGCCAAACAGTCAAAATACAATTGAAAAGTGGTGTCCGCCCTAATGAGGATTATACAAGCCACAATATATATACCCAAGATGGTTAAAGTGTAAAGTTTTCAGTTTATTTCAAATCTTCCAGAACATAACGGTGGTGGCGCAAACTAATCTAAGCTTACCCGCCGGAGGCCTCGATAGAACCTGCATCAAAATATGCCTGGTTGGTGTTTTAAAACACCGTCCCAGGTGGGAATGAGTAGCTAACTCAGTGGTTTGATTAATTTTAAGTTACACATGCTATCGACGTAATCAGCGCAGTTAATGATAAACAAGAAATCAAACATTTCCTAAATACTCTTGTTAAATGTGGATATGAATATATGACAGGATGCATGCCCTTTCCAAACAACACTCCCTCACACGCCATTCCGACCACCTGTTTCGTAAATGACAACACTTCCTCAACATGCAACTTCAATGCCTATTTTACTACATTCTAAACTAATGTGATATGATGAATGATCATGTTAGCTGAGTAATTATTAAGTTCCATTCATCCCGCATATTGGCGAAGCTAAGATACCAACGTTATATCACAAGTCCTTATCTGGATCACGTAGCTCGTTACTGCATGTAGCGACTCCTTACCAGTGTCCCTTGATCCAACTTTAAATATCACCCATTTATCTCACAAATCAACAATTCCAAAGGTACGGTATGATACCTAAATGTATAAGGATCAACCTGGTATGAGTCGTCACCCAATACCGGGTATGATCACTCAGTTCAGAGGTGTGGGCTTGTCAGATAAAACCAAAACACATAAAAGAAATAGCTCGTCACACAATTCCATTCACGCTCGAGTCGTTCGAACGGTACTCTAGCACGCAACCATCGGCCGAGTAATTTGACAGGGGTCGTTCGAACAATGGTCTATCACCTCTATCAGTGCTCATTGATCACTATGGGGAGGCTCGTCACCCCAGCATAGGCCGACAGCTCGGACACAGTGTCCTATACCACCATGCCCGGCTCATGAGTCTTAGTTGCTCACTGGTCGCTACGGGGAGACTCATCACCATAGCGTAGGCCGACAGCTCGGACACGGTGTCCCATATCACCATGTCCAGCTCATGAGTCTTAGTAGGATCGTATTGCACTAACGGTTATGAATGGACACATCCGTTAGAAATGGGGTATCCTAGATTCTATTTAGTCGTGTCATACATTGTGAACATACATGATCACTTGGCTAGTAGACTAATTTGATTGACCTGGAAAAACTACGATACAACCGCATTAGGTGCAAGCAGCCTGTTATTTTAGCTATTATCGGTCATCCGTGCTCAACCCGAGTCGATCGAACAAGCCTAAGGTGGCCGCCTTAACTTGGGCCACCCCTTGATTTGGGTGATTTATCGACTGACCCAACATCTTAGCAATCTTAAGTATTTTTATGGATTAAACTTTATATCAACAATTATCGCGTAGATTTCACTACGCAACCACTTAGGCATTTCATCGAACGCATGAGCATCCATAGGGTATTACATTCACTAAAGCATCAAATCAAACTTGTGGGCATGCATAAAATAATATAATTACTTAGGCAATAAATCAAGCATGTGAACATTAACAAATCAACACATTCTACCACTTAGACATTTCGTCGAACATATGAGCATCCATATCCAATCAATAGCATATAATACAATCAAATATGAAATATGAACATGCTAGCTATTACAACTCATTCAACACAAAACATCATTAACTGAGACCTTCATGGGTCGATAAATAAAAACCTAAAAATAATGGTCCACACCTTAAGAAGGAATATCCTATTTTGAGCTCCTAGGGTTAGGGATTTGGGAAAAATCACAAATTCCTATATAAATACCAAGAACTATATGAGATTCATGCAATTCATTTTAGAAAAACATAGGTTAGGAAGTAAGATTTGTTTCTTACTCTCAATCGTCGCCAAGGGAACTCCATAAAGGATATGAGAGTGGCAATGTGGCTATAGAGAGGGGGATGAGAGAGTGAATGTGCACAAACCCTCACTCTTCCAAGCTCTCTCTCTCTCTCTCTCTCTCTCTCTCTCTCTCTCTCCTCTTTCTCTTCTCCCTCACCCAAGCTAGGGTATAAAATTCATATGGGAGAAGGGGGTGCCCAAATGAGGCCTTTGTATAGTGTCAGAAGTGGTGCAAATGGCCCTATTGACCCTTTATCCATTATATTAATCCTAAGGGAGGTTGTTTCCCACGTATAGGGTCTTTCTGGGGGCTCACTGGCTCATCCACGTCAGGAGAAAGGTGCCCCACTCTAGGATCTATAGTTTGTCAAAATCGGGCGGCAATCGGACTCTTCGATCAACTGTGGGGGGCCCACTTACGATGGACGGTCGTCAGTGATCGATCGGGGCCATGACTATACGGATATAAGCAGGGAAATATCCTTAATTCATACCTCGAGTTTAATTGCGATCTAACAGTCGAAAACCACAACTTCGCAAAAGAGTGGAAAGTCTATTTCACTTAAATTTTGGGCTTCAGCATAGGGTATTTGTGCATTTCAAGTACTCGGCCTCTGGCCGAAATTGTGCAGTTCTGGGTACTATCTTGATTCTCCACCTGCAATGGACATCAAGCCCTGTGAGATGGACATTATTTTATAATTTCAGAACTAGTGGCCCACTGACGGGCGGTCTAGAGCTTATTCAAAAAATTGGGGCATTTCTTGAATGAATTAGGTATCAAGATTTCTTGTGTGCAACTACTAGGGTTTAGATTAACTACGTTCATAGTGTGGCCTATTTATAATTAGCGAAAACTACGATTCGGTCTTAATAACCCTAAACGGTTGGTTTTTAGGCTAAAGGAGTAACTGTATTGATTTGGATTGTTAATTAAGATCTGACCCTTACTTGTCTCAGCTTTGGGTAGATCTTTATTTAGTTATGGTTGTCTCGATTAGTCAGTGATAGTTCGGCTAGATTTGGACCCTACGATTAGTCAGGCTAAACTCGATGTTTAAGTGATCGGGCAGATTCGTTGGCTTCCTACGGCTGATTGATTTGATTTGTGTGGTCCTTTACTGGTACGACCTGTGTATAGGCTCACTTCGAGCGTCAAGGGCCAATAAGTAACAACGTATGCTAGTCATATTGAAGATTTTCAAGGGTTTTTTAGAAATTCAAAATAGCAAAAATCCAGGACGTTACAAGTTCAATCCAAGTTCGATTCGAGTTAAGGTTCAATCTAAGTTGATTCGAGCTCAGCCAAGCTTGAACTCGACTCGAAACATTTTCGAGCTCCAAAAATCAGCTCGACTCAGCTCGAACTCAGTTTCGAACTGAGCTTTTTCGAGTCGAGCGAGTTAACCGAGCTAACTTGATTCGTGTACAACTCTAGTCACAACGGTGAAAATCATGCTTCGATCTGACACTCTGTTACTGAGATGTAGCATGTTGAATCCACAACCCAAATTACATATTTTATAACACAAGCAACATTTATTATGCTAGACCCATTGGACTTGGGCCTATGTGAGCCTAAAGCCTACTTTCTAAAATATAGGAATTATCATAAGATAGAATAAGCAATACATGAGAAATGAAGAGCTAACATGTATGAGACAAAGCACTATGAGATAAAAGTGGGTTTTACCCTAAAATCTATCGTTAGCCCTCTCCCCATGCCTTAGAAACTAATCATGGCCTATGGCCACCTCATCCTACATATACATCGAATGAACATCTTGTTTTGTGTCACACCACTTCAAACAACCAATTGAAACACTCCACTTCATCATCCATCATGCATCGCCTACAACCCACAATCCTTATTTATCCACTAGCCAATGCATGTCTACATTTCATCCACCTTGGCCAATGTATACTTAGCACTATCCACCACATTCATCCACTACCCACAGCATACACCACCTTCCACCTCACTTTTAGCACCAATAAGATCCCCCAAACTTGCCACATTATCTTTCCACCTCAACCCATATTCTCTATAAAAGAGTATGGACTCTCTTACACTTATATTTTAGCTACACTTAGAAAATTTCTGAAATTTAGAGAGAGAGAGAGTGTGTGTGTGTGTGTGGGGTGGGGGGGGGGGAGGCTAAGGTGTGGCACACTATTAAACCTAGAGGGAGTGGACCACTCATCATCATCCAACCATTCATCCATTTGAGATGAGTCTACACCCCATCCTTCCCTCCTTTTCTTCCTTCTCTTTCTTTCTTCCTTTTTGTATTTTGTTAATGTGTGGGGGGCCCTATGTGCATGTATGGATGGCCATGGTGGTCAGCATGGTGGCCCACGTCGATATGGTCCACCAGGATATCCATTATATCCACACATTTCACATGTAATACCGTTTTTATATCTGGATAGTAAATTTTAAAAATTGTACAAAATCAAATATATTAAGATCTGAAGTGAAACTTGGTAGTAGTATCTACCACACTATGATCTAACTTTGGGCCAAATTTTGTGGCTATTTGACGGTACAATCTCCCATAGCATCAATTTTTTTGAGCAACTATCCAGCAACGCGCAAATGGTCTTGATTTGCCAAAAATGGACTCATTTTGTGTCCCTTTAATAGATCTAATAGAAATATATGATATGTTGGGTTCATAAAAAATCAAAGTAAATTTCTAAGGGTGTATACTATACCTCGATAAGAGTTCGGACGATAGAGATCTTAGCCTCGTACGAAAATGTATTCGAGGACTTGTTGTGGCCACACATTGTGTGGGTCATATCCATAATTCCAACGGTCAAATCCATTTGAGATTTTTTTTTTACTTTACTTGATTTAGTTAATTACGTATTTATAGTCCCTATGGTTAAAATTTTTGTTTATAGAATTTACAAAATTCTGGACCGATAGATGCTTATGTAAGGGTAAATCTTGAATTGTTATGTGTGGAACAAATGAATCCAAGACCATGTATGGATAGAAAATTATATGTAGCCTAAATGATGTATTTTAAAACCATCGGTTGGTTTAGATTTTTCAACAAAGAATCTGATCATATAGAAATTTGATCACCACATTTCATGTTCTACTAAATGTGTATGTTATATGTATGTTGTCCATAACGTTCATCCTCTTATTGTGGATCCACTTGGGAGTGGGATCCACTTGTGATTTATGTGTTTTAATATGTCATCCAATCTGTAAAATCATGTGAATTGATGTGTGTCTTATTTATCTTTCCCTTGCATGTAGGCCCCTCTTGCTATTGGATTTATTTCTTTTCTTTTGCACTTTTCTATTTGCTAAAAATTTTCCAAGTACTTAATTGTATTGCATGTAGGCCTCTTCGACACATCGTTGTGGGCCTCACACTACGTAATAAAGGGTCCTACCATGGGGGATGTTTATTTCACATGTCAGAGTATTGGGATGTCCCACCACTTTATCAGGAATGGCCCCTAAGTATTTGAGAAGTGGGCCCAAAGTTGGGATAAATCCACTCCTGAAATTGCATATTTGATTTTCTAGGTTTTTAACCAACTTTGGGCCTCTATGGTGGACCCCACGTATAAGATAGGAATTGGCCACAACCTGGCCTTTTTAGACTATACCTATGGCTGGAGAAATAGTATTTTACTTGGACCAAAGAGGACCCCATGCACATGATCGAGGAGAGGATCTCAAAATGGGGTCAGGCATGGTTGTACAGAAAATTCCGTGTAGAAAATTGAAATGCTCATGTTTGGCCTTGCGCCAAAAATTATGTGTGCACAACCAGTGGGGTCTCACATTATGGGTTTTGAAGTCCATATATAGGACTACCAAGGGAACCTAACGAAACACTGAAAGGTGGCCCCATGTGATTATGGAACGTACTCAAAATTGGGTCAAAACTATTTTTGCATTATATTTCCTGTAAATTCTCCCAAAGTACCCGTGTTCGGGCTGCTCGATGAGATTGAGCACCACTCGAAAGTCTGTTGTTTTGGGCAAGCGATTTTGTAGCAACTTTGCACCTTTTAAAGCCTTACTTATCATATTCCAATTTAACTTCTAAGGCTAAGAGATGATCAACAAGGTTTATCTATAAAGTTAAGGATCATCTAGAGGTTTAGGGGTTTGTTTTGGGTCAAGGGTTAGGGTTGCCAAGGCACCTCATTTACCTATTATTTTCTCATTGATGCTCATGTACCCTTATGTCTTTGGTCTTTTAAGGGCTCAACCAACTACTTGACACATGGATTCACATGATTGACAAACAAAATGCACAAATCAGTGCATGCATTAACACTAAATAGTTATCTTTTACACATATTGAAACCTAATACTCATCTTTTCAACCTTTTTTTAGAAAGCAAGAAAGAACAAACTCACTTATTACTAAACCAAGGCAAAGTCCGAAGGAAAACAAATAAAAAAAAGATGGTAAAGCTCTAAAGAAAAAGAAAGAAAAATGCCTATATCCCAGTCTAAGAAAAATAAAGGTGAAAAGGAAAAGGGAAACCCACACCCTGGCCAGGAAAGGAGACCATAACTCAAGTTAGAAAAATCAAATGATAGAAGCTAACTTGCATGCAGGGATAAAACGACTAGAAGACTGCAGCGAAGCACTAGCTAACTTCAAAAGAAGGCTTTTATGATGCCTTGAAACAGCATTAGTCAAACACCCAAAACATGAGATAAAGGTGTGCACCCCAGATGTGAACATACGCATCTCCAAAGACGAAGAGGAAGGAACATATAAAGTGAAAAAAGTCTCACAATTGTTAACTTGGATACTAGCACGTTGAATAAATGCATAACTTAATATGGAAGTGCTAAGAAAAAGAGTTCTGAGGCTTTTATCTCTTAACCTATGTATGTTCACTTTAGAGACAATTCTCCGAATGGCTCTAAAAGAAAGGGGAAGTAGAGAATGCCAATTTTAGAATCATTAATTTTTATACAAGTAAGAGTCCAACATGGCCAAGTTGTAATGAAACGACTATTTAGAAGAGTTGGGAGACGAACTGAAGTATAAGATATTGGGAGGTCCCAATGCATAGATAAGTGTGAGAGAGACACAAGGAAGTGGTGTTAAGACAAATAAAGGAGGAACATTGTCTCATCTACATAATATGAACCTTGATTCCATAAGGTGTAATGGCTCTTGAATCCACAAGATATAAAGAAAATTTTTAAATATTTTATTGATGTGTATATCTAAAATGAGATTAGAATTCTTTAAATAATAAAATAAAAACCCTAATTAAGAGTCCTAATATGACTAAACTAAAACTTACCTAAAATAGTAAAATTTATTAAAAATAAAATGTCCTAATTTTATTTTGTCAAATGATTCCTGGCATGATAAGAAGCAAATCATAAAAACGCTTCGTTTACTAAAACTCTAAGACGAAGGAGATACGTCTGTCCTAAACTTACTAAAAATAGTAAGTTTTCTTCTAAAATTACAATTTTGAATTAAAATGAGTCGTTTTCTCGTGAAACGGAGCGAAGCAACCCATAACAATACCTTAATCAAAAGTTATGGCATATTCCAATCAAATTTCATAGGTTGTGTGTCCCATATTGATACCGTAACAATACCCCGAATGGCATGTTCTAGTCAAAATTCATAAGTCGTGTGTCTCGTAATGATACCCGAATCAAAAGTTATAGCCGATTTACAGCTCCCACTTTGAACACCAATTTCTCCCTATCCGGAATGAATCTCTTCAATCCGGACATGCCTGGGGCCCGGTTATGCCATGCCCCATGTAGAATTGGGCCCAGATCGATGCGATCTTCTTTCGGTCCATCTGTGCCAAGAATAGGTTTGCAGCCAGCTTTACATCATAGAGGCTTTAACAACGATAGCTACCCCAAAAATGAAGATGACTCTAACTTGCAAATCAAATATAATATGCCTAAAAATGACTTCCTTTGGAATGGACTTAGCCTTGAATATGTAATTATTTCTTTCCTTCTCAACATACCAAGCAAGCGTCGAACAACTAAGCATATAAAAAAATTTTAAGATTTGATCCCCTAATCTATCTCCAAGATATTTAACAGTTAAAAAGGTGAAAAAGTAGTATAAGAGATTTTTAAAAATTGACATTGAGTATTTTGTTGTGAAGGAAAGAGTATAGAATCGTCTGATGTCTATAGAGTTCATTAGCACTAAGCAAATGATTACAGATCCACTCACTATAGGGCTCTCCATCACGCTATTTCATAAGCATGTAAAATTCATGGGAGCTATCGATCCCATAGATGTATTTAATTAGTGGAAGTTGAGTATGATCCATATTTATAGACATGTATAGAGATCTAATTTATAAAGTTTTGATGATTCTAATATAAAGTTTTTTTTTCCCCTTAAGTATGCTCAATTTTTTTTGAGTAAGTGAAACTAAAGTCTTACCTCGTTGGATACATTTAAAAGCTCCAAGACCTTTTGAGGATAAGCACATATGATCACATTACGTGTGTAATCCTCATGCCACACTTTCTTGTTCATGATCTATGTCATTAAGGCTGGTGATATTCGTGACCATGCTTAGTCTCGCTTCGCAAAGATTAAAAGTTGTGTTGGCTATTATGATCCAATACTAGTAATCGGAATCAGATTGTAGTGGTTTTGCCCATATTGTTCAATAATTGTATTGGTTAACCATTCAGATGTTTTTTCTTCAAAATTAAAACATGTTTTCTAAATAGTTTCAAAATTAAACATTGACATTAATCAATATGGCCTAAGTGAGAGAATGTAAGAATTTTATAAGGTTGGCCTAATTAATCAACGGTTTAGATCTCCCTAAGGTTAGGATATCATGATTGGGCATACCGATGGACCCCAAAAAGTCGTGATGAGTCTAAATTCATGTAGAGGTGGTGTGCTACAAATATGTTACATGCATAATATTCTAATTGGACTAGGAATGATAAAATTCATATTGAGCCTAAGGGAGAGGAGTTTCAATGGGTTTCAAACTCCCCACCCTCCATAAATATTTAAACATGACTAGGTCCCCAAGCCTACACATGTTTGAAGCTAATTTTGCATCTCAATGCTCCTCTAAAGGGTGTAAGGTGTGGAAGACTACGACATTCGGTTTTCAGAGATAGTGTCCCAACCATCTCTGAAGGTTTCTGGATTATTGAGTCCTCATCACCAATGCACTATTCGATCATTTTCAATTTGCATTATGGTTTCACAAAAATATTACCTGAGAAAGCAAGGTCTTCAAGCCCCGTATAGGAGGGCAATTGTTAAAATCTTTCAATGTGTTTCAACTTTAGATTTACACTCCTACACTTTTTTAAAAGAAATCTTATATAATTGAAGTTACCTATAAGAACCCAAGGTGAAGCCATCCCAATGCCTAAGTGGGATATGCCTTCCAAAGAAGATCTCTTTGACCAGCAAAATTTCAGGCATAAATACCTATGAACATGAGTTGACCAGAAACATCATTAAGTGTACAATGACTAAGTTAGTCAATTTTATGAATAATGGTAATTTGGATAGACCTATTTTAGGCAATTAAGTTCAATAGTTAGATGTTCACTCCCCAAGTATAGGGTTGTGATGTAGTAATAACTCGGTAAGATCGAGGTCGAATCCCACGAGGACTGATCGTCACAATTCAAATCTGTGATCCTCCTTAACTAATTCAGCAAATAATGGAGCAAATTACTAACACAAATTTATGAAAAATAACTATTGAGGAAGAAAATTCAATAAGAGAAAGAGCACTAGGACTTTCGAATCCACCCCTAATTATCCCAACCCTTGTTTTGTCTGTTAATTCACTTTAATATAGATTGATCTAACTTATCTAGATAAAGCACAATCTGTGTCCTTAATGCATCTGATTGTCTAATTCCTTCAAGCAATGCCATGAATAACATATCCCATGTCCAAATCGGGCATATGGAATATCGATTCGATAAAGCACCACTGTTTCTTCCTCTCTAGGAACTGTTCATGATCAATCAAGCACCTAGAATAAGCATCGGACCACATCCATCCATAGACTCGATCAAGTTCATAGATGGAGAAGTATAGAATTTAAAGCAATCAAGCACACTATGGAAAGAAACAAACCAATCTAATTAAAATAAAATCAACATAGAAAAAGAGGTGTTCAAATTAGGGGTTTCATCTCAGCCCTAGCTGAGAGATTAGTTACCCATAAAATCCATTAAACATATGGATAAATAAAATAAAAATTCATAAAAGAAAAATCAAACTAATTTCTCTCTCTCTCTTCTTTCTTCTCTCCCTTCCTGTGGATCTGGAAATCCTTCAATTTCTGAATTTGGAATTTCTTCCCTGGCTTCCCTCCCCTCCTTCTCTAGCTCTCCTCTCTCTTTTATATAGCAAGGATAGGCGGTGGAGTGCTGGAATCGGACGAAAAGCTGCTGAAGTCGGTGCGTTTATACCCTTTACACAGTAAAATCGGAGCTTCATAACTCCATTCTTCCTTGCCTGATTTTGGCAAAATCAACGTCTTCTGGGATGTTTTGAGGTGGTCTACATGATGGACGGCTTGGATCAGCCATCTGATCAACGGTCTGATCGTGCAACCGCCTTGAAAGCAGTCGGTTTCGGACGTTTAAACAGGCTGCGTAAAAGCCTTCTGCTTTGCTACCTTAGTGGGGCCCACTCCATTATTATTTTGATAAATCCAAACCGTTCCTTGGATTCGAGTGAAATTTCGGTCGGACATGATCCACTTTGAATCGGTCGTGGTGTCCCACGGAGTTTTCTGCAGCAGCCGTTGACTGCGTTTGGACGGTTAGAAGCGATCTATGTCTTCATCGAAATTTTGCCACCTAGGCAATGGTAATGTGGGCCATTATGATCTAATGGGCGGTCCAGATTAGATCTTAAAACAACGGATGGATCCCATAACAAAAGACCGCAAGTCCCTGTTCGAGCGCAAAAAATGGAAATTTCCGTTTTTTTGAATGGGAGTAGGTGGGGTCCACATACTTGATATCTTAGAAATCCACTCCGTTAATTGGATGGAGGACGAAATTTCAGATGGGAATGCACATTTTTTTCTTCTTTCGATGGGGCCCACACGTTATCTCTCTCTACCGTTCAACCTGCTTTTGAACGGTTAGATTTCCATAATCGCTCTCTTCTAAAATACTTCCACCTAGGCGATGGTCTTCCCTATCCCAGAAGGACATTGAACGGTTCAGATCTCACACTTGGGCGATGTGTGGGGCCCCAACCGAAGCCGGCGTCGGCGGTCGGGGCCATTTGCGTTCTGCTGGATCTTTGAAAACGGCGCGGGTCACTCGTCGGCGAGCCGTCTTCGGTGGCGGTGCACGGCGGTGTGCCGTGTACATGGTGTACACGCATCATGTACACGCCCCGATAATGTTTGTGAGAAATCTTCTCGAGTCCATCCTTTTTCCCATGTTATTTCAACCGCTAACACCAAGTTTGAAGTAGTTCCAAGTATCAGGTGGACCCCAAATTAGAGATAAATGGGCTGATCTGACTGTTAGACCACTTCCCGAGATCATCAATGGCGAAATTTAATATGTACGGTTGATTTATGTCCCCCATCACATGTATGAAGTTTTCGATTGATCGGATGGCGGGAAACATGTGATCTTGCATTACGGACCCTTTTCGAGCCCCTTTGGCTTGCTTTCCTCCGATCCCGAGCGTGTAAAATCTTCATTATTAGTTTTACGGAGTTCATCCGTGCTCGATAATTTTGGGCGTCAAATCCATGCCTTTAACATCAAATTCCAATTAACGCTCTCGATTTCGTCACCGTAATAAAAATATAATTAAAATCCGGCATTAAACATTATCATGTATATAAAATTTGGTAATTCGAAGTGCGATATGCAATATTCGACCACGATCACAACAACCCAACCAGCATTTTGCTAGTCGAGCAAAACATGCGAAACATAATTCAGAAATAACGCAGACAATTCTGTAAACTCGAGTTACTTGTGAGCAGATAGTTGAGATGTGAAAATTCTAAAATTCATGAATGGTGAGAAGATTTTCTCCTCGGAATCAAGCTTACTGATAAACTTCATAAACAAGTTTATAATATTAATCCATTAATTAGAACAATTGTAAACATTGAGTTCATGAGTGTATGCCATCTCGACTTTCAACCATTAAGAGATTCAATTGTCAATTTCATGATATCATTGGTAATTAACAACGGAGCTCATGTCACCCAAAACTGGAACCACACTTGCCTTACAGATTAACCTTTCATTCTACCATTTTTTTGATTTTCTTTATGAATAGTATGCCAAGGAGGAGAATCAAATTTGCACCTATAGGGAGCAAACCTATGGTGAAAACTTGTCGCCTAACTCTTTTCTCATATCAACTATGGGGAATCGAATCTTCATCTATAGGGAGCAAACCTATGATGACGATTATGCGACTTATTCTTTCAATTCTTCTTTATAGACTGATGTTAAAAATTTTATTTTTCAGGCTAGTTCCTTTCATGCTTAGTGATTACCAAGTTACCATTTAATATCAAACTGAAAACTTAATGTGTAAGTGAGATCTGATATGTGAAATCATGGCTCAATCAATGTTTACAACTTCTAATCATGGATTAACCATTCAAACTTCAGTGTGAAATCTGCCAGACAACCAAATCCAAGAGTCATAAATTTCTCACATTATGAATCTTGTAATTTCAAAATCACAACTATCCTTGAAATTACTTTGAATTCAACAGAAATTCCAGAAAAATTTTAAAAATTTTCACAATTTTGCTCAAGACTAAGAAAATACTGATTAGATAACCTAATCTCCCACCCCAACCTAAAATCTACATTGTCCTCAATGTAAAAGAGATAAGCATGCAATGCACATGAGACAACGAAAAGAAAAGAGGAGTAGGAAAAGATAGTACCTGGATGGAGAATCAAGAAGCTCTCAAAAATATCAGTGTAAAAGCGAGTCAGAACAAGAGAGATATCAACAAAACAAAACAAAAAAAATAAAAATAAATAAAATCCTAAAAAGAAAATCCTATCTATACCACTTTATGTGAGTGCTCTCGATTGCATTTAGCGTATGCAACAAGCCTTTAAACCCCTAGGTTACCCCTAGTGGACGAGTTGTAGTCTCGTGAGGGTTTGCGATAATGTTACCCACAAACATTGAACTAACTAACAAGAAAAAAAAAAAAAATCAAATGAAATCTTTGGGTTGCCTCCCGGGAGCGCTAAGTTTGCGTCTTGACCCAGAAGAACGGACCATGAATTCATTAATCTTTAAGACTAGGGTCGCCAAAGAACTTACCTCAACACGTGGTTAACCAATCCCGGACAAGTGATGCGAGTTCCCATAAAGCATTGTGCTATACGAAATGAGGTAATGGACACTATCATCAAATAATTTAAGGACTTACGCTCGAACGACTTCTTCCATGTTAGGATCGTGCTTCCTTTGTATGTTACATGACATTTCCATGACATGATCCTTACATACGGTGGGGCACACTCCTTGTATTTACTGCTATCTTAGTTCAATTCTTTGCCTTATATGTTGAAGAATATTAAGCAACTTGTTCTCTTTTGCCTTCTCGAGTTAGAAAGCTGTCTTTGTCGGGAAGAGTCTCGAGAGGGATGAAGAGGTTCCACTTTCGCTCTCCATTTTTCGGTCTCAATATAGGAGTAGAGTCGAAAGCGGTGCATGGACTTCGTGGATGGGACTATCGATATCAAAATCCATGGCCGATGTTGTGCTAAGCATGTCTCAAGAGGATCTTCAAAAGATGTACGGAAGGAGTCTGCACAAGGCTCTCGATCATGTCCACTTCAAAAATGTCGTCCAAATCATGCGGGTTGTTGTCTGCATTAAAAACATTGAGTTTAATATTCATGTTACCAAAGGACAATTTCATAACTCCATTCCTATAGCGAGTTTATAATAGCATTTGATGTAGCCAAAAATGGGCGACCCAAGATATTTGGGATCGACTATGAGGATTACGACAGTGTGCAGTGAGTATCTATAACTATGAAATCCTTTGGAAAATAGAATTTATCAAACTGGATTAGCACATCTTCAATAATACCCAGGGAACCTTGACGGATCTATCGGCCGGTTGTAATGTTACCTTAGTCGGTTTCAACTCACCAAGTCCTATTTGCTCATAAACCGAATAAGGTAACAAATTAACACTAAGCCCCTAAATCGAGTAATGCCTTCCCAATCTTATGATCTCTATCATGCCGTAAGAAATGGTGGGAGCTCTGGATCCCTAAATTTAGGAGGAGTATTATGTTGAATCATGGGTAGGTACGCTCACACTTCTGCCAGAAAACTTTCTTATGAACATTGCGCTACGCTTTTGAGTGCATAAATCTTTAAGAAACTTAGCGTAAGGAGGGACTTGCTTGATGGCATCAAGTAATGGAATGTTGACTTGCACTTTTTAAACACATCCAGGATTTCATCAAAGTTATTTCTTTTCTTCATTGGTGCAGACGTTGAGGAAATGGTGCTTTGGGCACGTATGGTGGCACATTAGTGGTTCTGGAGAGTCGAGAGCTTTTGAATTTTGGATGCATTGGTGTGTCTCTCTGCTTCATCTTGATCTTAAAGCTTTAGAATCTGATTCATCCCTAGGTATCTCTATTACATTTATCAATCTGTTTGCACGACCTAAGGGTAGTGATCGATTTGGCTTGCTCATGATATTGTCCTTGGTTAGAATTGGAGCCAATCTCATCTTGTCCCTTTGGATTAGCCACGGGTTGACTAGGGAACTGCCTTTCTCTCTCTCACTCAATGTAGTGACTAGTTGACCCATTTGTACTTCGACAGCAATGGATTGCGCATTTGCATGTAAGCTTTCTTTGGTTGGCTAGTAAGGTTTGTTGGGTGTCTTTTTGGAATTGGAGAGAACTCTGCATAAAAAGATTGAGTGTATCCTCAAGAGATGGTTTCCTTGATTGTGCGTGTGCGGTTGTTGATATTGCGGAAGCTGTTGAAATTGTTATTTGCCAACTTGGGAGTGTGGTTGCATGGGAGGATTTCCGAGATGGTCCTCCTTGTTGTGGTCCTTTCGCCCAAGAGAAATTTGGATGCCTAGCCCAAACTGGGTTGTAAGTTTCTGCACGTAAGGATTATTCCCAGGTCTTTGAAAAGTGTTCATTGCATGTACTTGTTCGGAAAGAAGTTCGGGGATCTTTGCACTAGATGGACAAGGCGCATAGGATGGGCGGGACTAGAACATATGGCATGCCTCGACTTGAGCGGTTTGTGGAGGTCCATTATTTAATACCAGAGCATCAACTTTCTTTGTCAGGTTATCAAGCTTGGCGCACAAATCTGGCATGATTCCTATCTCATATATGCCACCTCTCTTTTGTGGTTGGGAACTTCTTTCACCTCTATCTGAATAGTCCCATTGCTGGGAGTTTTCACATAAGGTTTCAAAGAATTTCCATGCTTCGGTATCGCTTTTGGTCATGAAGGACCCTCCACTGGTGGCATCAACCATGCGACGGTTGCAGGGTGTCGACCAGTCATAAAAGTATTGCACTTGTTGCCACTTCTCAAAAACCGTGGTGTGGACATTTAAGAAGCAAGTCCTTCCATCTTTCCCAACATTCATGAAAGTGCTCTCCTCTTTTTGTGTGAAATTAGTGATTTCTCTACGGAGAGCATTAGTTTTGTGAATGAGGAAGAACTTGTTTAAGAACTTTCAGACAATTGGTCCCATGTAGTGATAGACCCAACTTCTAGAGAATTCAACCATGCTTTCGCCTTATCCTTCAAAGAAAAGGAAACAGGCGTAGGCGGATCGAATCGTCGAGAAGTTTTGGAATTTAAAGGTGGAGCAAATGTCTAGGAATTCTTTCACATGATGATATGGGTCCTCCTTGTCCAACCCATAAAGGAAGGCTGACAAGCGTATGACCCCGATCTTGAGTTCAAAGTGTCTTCTTGCCGTGGTGGTGGGCAACACTATGCATGAAGGCGCATTTAATTGGACGGGAGTGAATAATCTCTAAGAGTTTTAGTTCCATTCTCTTCTGCCATTTCAATGAGATGTCTTTCAATCTTCTATGGAATGTTCTTTCTATTTCGAGGATCAAAAGGTGCTAGTTCTTTATCTAGAGATCTACGTCTAGCATAAACCAAGTAACAACCTAAGAGAAAGAAAACTAGAACTAGAAATTATGCTATAAAAAAAAAAAAAAAAAAAAAAAAAATTAAAACTATGTGAATAAGAATGGGAAGAAAGAACCAGGAAAAGGAGATGATTGATGGCGAGAAGATTTAAGAAGCTCCTCCTTCACTTAGTAGCTTCCTTCCTCAATTCTGTAAATAAAAACAAAAACAAATCAAGTTTCCTAAAATAATGATAGAAAAATCCTAAGCAAAGGTTAATTTCTAAAAAGAAAGTTTCTAAAACTAGAAAATAGAAAGTTACCAAATCGAAAGTTAGAAAGTAGAAAATTCTAAAAATTGAAAACTTAAATCTCAAAATAGAAAGTAGAGAGAATTTGGAGAATTTAGAAAGATGTTACCAATTGGAGATCTATGTTAAAATCCTGTAAAAGAAAACAAAACAAGTTAGTATTTAAAACAGAAAATCTAAAATTAGAAATTTTCTAAAGAACAAAAAGTCAATTTCTAAAAAGGAAGGAAATCCTAGAATTGGAAAGTTACTAAAAATAAAAAGCTAAAAATTTCTAAAACTAGAAAATAGAAAGTTACTTAAAAGAAGAATCTAATATCTAAAATTAGAAACTAAAAATTTCTAAAAAATAAAATCCTAATTCTAAAAATAGAAATTAGAAAAAGTAAGAAACTTAGAAGGGATTACCAATTTAGAAATTTATGTCAGGACCCTACAAAATAGGAAATAGGTTAATTTCTAAAATAAAAAAAAAAATTCTAAGTTAGTAAAATCCTAAGCTATGAATTATGATAAGAGAGAATCTTAAATCCAATTTGGATCAGAAAGCAGATCCGACAGCAGCGCCAAAAACTTGTTCACTCCCCAGTATAGGGTTGTGATGTAGTAATAACTCGGTAAGATCGAGGTCGAATCCCACGGTGATCGTCACAATTCAAATCGTGATCCTCCTTAACTAATTGACAAATAATGGAGCAAATTACTAACACAAATTTATGAAAAATAACTATTGAGGAAGAAAATTCAATAAGAGAAGAGCACTAGGACTTTCGAATCCACCCCTAATTATCCCAACCCTTGTTTTGTCTGTTAATTCACTTTAATATAGATTGATCTAACTTATCTAGATAAAGCACAATCTGTGTCCTTAATCGGGCATCTGATTGTCTAATTCCTTCAAGCAATGCCATGAATAACATATCCCATGTCCAAATCGGGCATATGGAATATGCGATTCGATAAAGCACCACTGTTTCTTCCTCTACAGGAACACATTCATGATCAGATACAAGCACCTAGAATAAGCATCCAGACCACATCCATCCATAGACTCGATCAAGTTCATAGATGGAGAAGTATAGAATTTAAAGCAATCAAGCACACTATGGAAAGAAACAAACCAATCTAATTAAAATAAAATCAACATAGAAAAAGAGGTGTTCAAATTAGGGGTTTCATCTCAGCCCTAGCTGAGAGATTAGTTACCCATAAAATCCATTAAACATATGGATAAATAAAATAAAAATTCATAAAAGAAAAATCAAACTAATTTCTCTCTCTCTCTTCTTTCTTTCTCTCCTTCTGTGGATCTGGAAATCCTTCACTTTCTGAATCTGGAATTTCTTCCCTCGCTTCCTTCCCCTCTTCTCTAGCTCTCCTCTCTCTTTTATATAGCAAGGATAGGCGGTGGAGTGCTGGAATCGGACGAAAAGCTGCTGAAGTCGGTGCGTTTATACCCTTTACACAGTAAAATCGGAGCTTCATAACTCCATTCTTCCTTGCCTGATTTTGGCAAAATCAACGTCTTAGGATGTTTTGAGGTGGTCTACATGATGGACGGCTTGGATCAGCCATCTGATCAACGGTATGATCGTGCAACCGCCCCAGAAACGGTCGGTTTCGGACGTTTAAACAGGACTGCGTAAAAGCCTTATGCTGCTACCTTGGTGGGGCCCACTCCATTATTATTTTGATAAATCCAAACCGTTCCTTGGATTCAGAGTGAAATTTCGGTCGGACATGATCCACTTTGAATCAGATTCGTGGTGGCCCACGGAGTTTCTGCTTAGCCGTTGGCCTGCGTTTGGACGGTTAAGAACTGATCTATGTTTTCATCGAAATTTTGCCACCTAGGCAATGGTAATGTGGGCCATTATGATCTAATGGGCGGTCCAGATTAGATCTTAAAACAACGGATGGATCCCATAACAAAAGACCGCAAGTCCCTGTTCGAGCGCAAAAAAATGGAAATTTCCGTTTTTTTGAATGGGAGTAGGTGGGGTCCACATACTTGATATCTTAGAAATCCACTCCGTTAATTGGATGGAGGACGAAATTTCAGATGGGAATGCACATTTTTTTCTTCTTTCGATGGGGCCCACACGTTATCTCTCTCTACCGTTCAACCTGCTTTTGAACAAGTTAGATTTCCATAATCGCTCTCTTCTAAAATACTTCCACCAGGCGATGGTCTTCCCTATCCCGGAGAAGGACATTGAACGGTTCGATCTCGCACTTGGGCGATGTGTGGGGCCCTGGCCCGAAGCCGGCGTCGGCGATCGGGGACGCTGTTGCGTTCTCTCGGATTTGAAGACGGCGCGGTCGGCTTGTCGGCCGACCGTCTTGATGGCGCGGTGCACGCGGTGTGCGCGTGTACATGGTGTACACGCATCATGTACACGGCCCACAGTAATGTTTGTGAGAAATCTTCTCCGTCCATCCTTTTTCCCATGTTATTTCAACCGCTAACACCAAGTTTGAAGTAGTTCCAAGTATCAGGTGGACCCCAAATTAGAGATAAATGGGCTGATCGATCATTTGTTAGACCACTTCCCGAGATCATCAATGGCGAAATTTTAATATGCGGTTGATTTATGTCCCCCATCACATGTATGAAGTTTTGATTGATCGGATGGCGGAAACATGTGATCTTGCATTCGGACCCTTTTCGAGCCCCTTTGGCTTGCTTTCCTCCGATCGTGCGTGTAAAATCTTCATTATTAGTTTTTACGGAGTTCATCCGTGCTCGATAATTTTGGAGCGTCAAATCCATGCCTTTAACATCAAATTCCAATTAACGCTCCTGATTTCGTCTGTAATAAAAATATAATTAAAATCCGGCATTAAACATTATCATGTATATAAAATTTGGTAATTACTGGGGTCTGATATGCAATATTCGACCCTGATCATTAGAGCAGTAATCAAGACTTGATTCATAGTTCTAGAAAGCAGGGAGAAAAGAGTTACATAAAATGTGTGTTCGAATGTGTCTACTTTATCCATGTCACTGGTTCTCATAATAAACTTGAACATCAATCAGTTTGATGAATTTTTCTTTAATATTCTACTACTCAAAGAGATTGCAAGTGGTCTCCTACTACCAAACAAAAGTAAATCTCAAAAGATATTACCTTCACAAATGATATTTCTTATTTTTCATTACTTTCTTTCCTGTTGTGCCTAGTTATGCTTCCCTTCTAGCTTTAACAATTACTTCAGCTATGAAGAGGCTTCAACTCCCAATAGAAGAACATGATGATCGAGCTAGTTAAACAGTCTTTGAAGCTCAGGTTATAGAGACCTATTATTGAATCTAGTTCACATTGTTGAGGATTTTGGCCTGCGGAATCACACAGATCTAGATCTAGGATAGCAATCCAATGGCACCAAGCACACATAAGAGAACACAGATTTAACATGGAAAACCCTTGCTGGAAAAAACCACGGCACAAAGCGACAGATCTCCACTATGAAAATAGAAATTATAAAGAGAGAGGACTTACCCAATTCGAACAACCTCGAATCTCACCATTGCTACACCCTTTAGAAACCCTAAAAAACCTTTTAGGAACCCTTGGAACTACTTTAGAAAGCCTTAGAATACATCCCAATCCCTCATACACCCCTTTATATAAGTTTAGAAAGAAGCAGACTCGGAATAGGAAACAAATTCCGCAAAATCTGCGTTTCCGCAATCACATCTGCGGAACTCTTCAATGTCATCGAAGGTCTCTCGATGACAGCTTCGATATCATCGACGGTCCTTTGATGATATCGAAACAGGACCAAAATTGTCCAGCAACCAGGGGTAAAAAAATCCAACAATTATCGATGTCATTGAAGGTCTCTCAATGACAGCCTCGATAACAGATAGATTTAAGACATCTGTCGATATCATCTAAAACCCTATCGATATCATCGACAGACTACCAGACAGATTTAAGACATCTGTCTATAACAATCTCCACCATGTCTTCAATCTTCATCCATGTAGCTTCTTGTCCCCTTCTCTTATTTCTACACCACATCATAGCTTCTCTTGCACACTCCGTCTTCCTTTTATGTCACTGCCAAGCCTAGAGAAGTTGTACAGAACTTGAACTTCTCTACAGGAACATTCTTGTTGATCATGTCTGCCGGATCTAAATCCACATGCTCAACCACCTTTGCTCCTGTCTTCCCAAAAGAAAAGACATAGTCTTCTTACCATCTCACCGTTACCCAAAATTATTTGTCGGGGTACTTGCTCACAACATTGATAGCTTATGAAATAACTGGTCTAATACGGACCATGACATACATTGCGAACCGCATTCGAATAAGGCTCATGAGATATCCTGCTTTTCTTCATCTGTTTTGGGACATGTCCGGAGGAAAACTTGAGGAGAGACGTGTAGGGAACGCTCTCCGGCTTTACCTGGCCCATCACATCCTTGATCAATACCTACACACAAGGTATTCTTCCTATGATTACCAAAGCCTACTCCTCCTTCAGTCTCAATGCTGAGAACCATCTTTGCAGCCCCCCGATCTTTCATCCTCAATGTCCCACTTAACCGAGTCTTCAGTATGATGATTTCAGACATGTCATAATTGGCGATCTATATGTCATCAATTCCTAACTCACCATGAAGGAATCAAACCACTTCCTAGGTGACAGGTTGAACCACGACCTCCTGCAAAGTCTTTTCTCAGCCCCTTTAAATTCAAACCGCTCTGGTTGCATCATGTAGATCTGTTCTTCGCTTTCTCTTACAGAAGTGCAGACTCCACATCCATCCTTCCAGCTCAAGATCACATTGGCCAACCAGCGCCAATCACGGATCTAATAGACACCTGCTATACCGTCGGTGCGAATATCTCTGAGAAGCTAATACCTTCTCTCTGAGCATAACCCTTCGTTACCAACCTCGTCCTGTATCTATGATGTGACTTCCTGAAGATCCACCTGCATCTAACCGCTTTCCGGCCCACTGGAAGCTCCACCCACTCCCATATGTCAGTCTAGTACAACGAATCCATCATATCGCCGATAGTCACCTTTCACTTCTCAGTACCAGGCTCACCTAGAGCCATCTGAATAGAAGATGAATCCCCTGCGATATTGGAGTCGTCCATGTACCTCGTCGATATTCTGCGATCATGCCGTGTAATTCTTCTCACAGGTGGCTACTCCACCTGCTCTATATCCCCGTCTGCACGTCTCAGCCTTCCTGCCCTGCCCACTCATGTGGCCATGCCCAACATGTCACACACATGCAGAGGTAGAATCCACTACATCCACTACAGCTCCACCTTTTAAAGTGCTCCCGATCAACCTGTACAAGTTACCGAGTCGTTGTACTTTCATGATTACCTGTGCCCCCTTAGATACCTTAAGAGCAGTATCAATACCTGTGTATTTGCATCCTTTTGCCTCAAGTATACCAAGAGAAATCATTTTCTGCTTCAAATCAGGAACGTGCCTGACATCACTCAAGATACGCTCCACCCCATCAAACATCCTGATGCGCACCGTACCAACAGCCACAACATTACAGGCAAAGCCATTGCCGATAAATACCTGTCCACCATCGCACTTGCTATAGCTGGCGAACCAACTCCGATGAGGAGTCATGTGAAAAGATGGTCCTGTGTCTAGCATCCACTCGTCCTTACGATCATCGTATGGCTGCCTGATCGTAGACACGGACAAAACATCACCATCATATCTACTCGATCCATCTGACGTGACAACATTAGCCTCCCTGTACGAAGCCTCAGAATCTTCTCTCTTCGATTTAGGATTTCCACAATCATTCTTCACATGTCCTTCCTTCCCACAATTCCAGCACTTTACCTTTCCTTTGCCCTTACCCTTGGATTTGGATCTATAACCTGAAGAACCCGTACCTTGTTTAGAATTCTTGCTCATTGTAAATAGTGCATTAGAAGATGTCCCCATGTCACCATTTAGCTTTCTTATAGCCTTCCCTTGAAGGGCTGAGATAACGGTGTCGACACTCAGGGTTTTATTCGTGCTACACATAGTGTCCTTGAATGACTCATACGATGCCGAAAGAGAATTCAGCAACATACATGCTTGTTCTTCATCTTTCATCACTTCCTCCATATCCAGCAATTTGTAAACTAATTTATTAAAGTTGCTGATGTGAGCCTCCAGATCTCCACCCTCTGCCATCTTGAAGTTATACTACTGCCGCTTCAAGTGTAGGTAATTTTTCGAGGATTTTTTCGCATAGACATCCTCTAACTTCATCCATAACTTAGCCGCAATTTTCTCCCTCATGACGTTGTAGAGAACCTCATCCGTGAGACATAAACGGATCGATGATAATGCCTTCTTATCAAGAGTATTCCAATCACCATCAGTCATAGTAGACTTTCGCTCCTCAAGAGCACCATCTTCGCCTTGCTTGATTAAGGAACTCATCATCTTGATCTTTCATAACTCAAAATTATTTTTTCCTGAGTACTTCTCAATCTCATACTTGGTGCTCACCATTATTACTAATCCTGCAGATTCAGATCTGTGCCCCAAACGATTGCTTTGATACCACTTGTTGGGGATTTTGGCCTGCGGAATCACACAGATCTAGATCTAAGATAGCAATCTAATGGCACCAAGCACACATAAGATAACACAGATTTAACGTGGAAAACCCTTGCGGGAAAAAACCACGGCACAAAGCGACAGATCTCCACTATGAAAATAGAAATTACAAAGATAGAGGACTTACCCGATTCGAACAACCTCGAATCTCACCCTTGCTACACCCTTTAGAAACCCTAAAAAACCTTTTAGGAACCCTTAGAACTACTTTAGAAAGCCTTAGAATACATCCCAATCCCGCATACACCCCTTTATATAAGTTTAGAAAGAAGCAGACTCGGAATAGGAAACAAATTTCACAAAATCTGCTTTTCCACAATTGCATCTGTGGAACTCTTCGATGTCATCGAAGGTCTCTCGATGACAGCTTCGATATCATCGACGGTCCTTCGATGATATCGAAACAGGACCAAAACTGTCCAGCAACCAGGGGTGAAAAATTCAACAATTATCGATGTCATCGAAGGTCTCTCGATGACAGCCTCGATATCATCGACAGTCTCTCGATATCATCGACAGACCAACAGACAGATTTAAGACATCTGTCGATATCATCTAAAACCCTGTCGATATCACCGACAGACTACCAGACAGATTTAAGACATCTGTCCATAACACACACAACCTCCAAATTGCTCTTCGTAAAGTAAACCATTGTTCCCTTTACTCATTATTGTACCAACTCAAACATGCCTCATTCTATTGGTAATCATGTTTACTATGATTATTTTTCTTAGCCTTTTTGTGCTTTTCTTTCACTTATTTTATATCACTCAATTCTGTATATAGTTCAAATGACTTGAAAGACCCCATTGAAAGGCTTCCATGATTGATGAGATCAGTGTTTGAAGTATCGGTATCGCTACAAGTTTCGCGGGATAGGGATATGGAAACAATATCGATATCGTCGATAATATCGCTGATAACCAGAAATGCGGGGAAACATAAAAAATGGTAGAATTTTCAGCAAAACTTCAGGAGATGTTAAAATGTACATATTTACAGATTTAAAAATAAAAAAATTGAAAAAAAAGAATGTATACATAACAAATTTCCATTTAATGGGGCCTTAAAAGCATGTGTTGTTGTAATAGATCAATCCAACCATCCTATCCAGCCTATTTAACAATCCAACCTTCCATCCAAACATCCACCGATATTGCAAAATATCAACAACACATGATATTTCACCAAGAAATCATCAATAATTGGAAAGAAAATGAAAGATTGTGGTCTCAATATCACACATGTTGCGATATCGATAATATTGAGATATTATCAATATTATCGATGACGAATTGAACATTACATACAGCCATGTGCCCATGAAATAAAAATTATTCTAATAAACCAAATTTTGATGATATCAATATGTTGGCAATATTATCGAAATATCGTCGATACATTTATGATACAAGCATTACCTAGAATTTACATAGTCAAAAATATTAGTGATATATTGGCGATATTAATACATTGGCAATACAAGCGACACCTAAAATTTACATAGTTGAAAATATTGGCGATTACATTAGTGATATTGATACGTTGGCGATATTTAACGATGTATTGCTAATACCTTAAATTTCTTATACTACCAGCATTATCGGAATCGTTACCAATGTTATCGGTATCACTAAGTTGGAGACAAAGATAATATCAGAGATACTTTGATAATATCGGAGATAATTTGAACACTAGATGAGATACAAGTCCTTAAACAACAAAGCACTTGGGAGTTAGTTTCTTTCTCTGATGGGAGTTAGTTTCTCTCCATGATGGACATCATATTATTGGTTATTAGTGGGTTTACACCCTTAAATATAAGCCCAATGGATTGTTACTTGACATAAAGTGCATTTACTTGCAAAAGGCTTCACACAAAGACCGAAAATTATCTATTACAATACTGTGAACGCCCTCCCACATGCAAAGACGTGGAATGCCCTCACTTCCTCAACATTCTTTCTCTTAGTGACCCTGGTTTGGTTTGGTTTGAATGTGGAATTGACTCATAAGTAAAAGTGCATTTGATTTGAAGTTGTCACTAGCTAAATGAAGCTTAAAATCTACAACCAACTAGAAATCGTAGAATCGCTTAAGGGCTGGAGAAATCATAAGATTCCCTAACTCAAGTACTCTTGTAGTTGGTCTGTGACCATGGATTCTGAATAAGGACCTTGGTTATGGAAAAGGAATGGGTCAAGCACCTTTTTCCACTTCCACGATTTGTGGTTTCTGCTTTATTAGATTTCATGGTTTTTAGGGGATTCAACATAATTTCGGTGTTGCTACATCTAACAGTGCTTCGTAGAGTTTAAGACTTTAGGTAGGCAAAAAATAAAATGGCACTTAGCCTTACTTCCCGGGGTTTATGACCCTAGGTAAGCAGATAAAATGAAAAAGAAGGTAGATAGTAGAGTGGATTGTCGAAATAAATAAAAAGATGAATGTGTGTATGTTAATGATGTATTTAGGATGTGTGGACTAGAATGCAAGTTGATTTGAGATGTGAGAAGGAAAATGGAAGACCCAACATCCCTTTTCTGCAAAATAGATGGTTAGATATCTTCGATTACAACCATACTCTTTTGACTTCAGTATTTTCTTCAACTTTGAAAATTTTGTGATTTTAATTGGACAAAGTAATTGTGCAGTTGAACCCTTTTTGGAATTTACAAATGATCGGAATGAATTTCAACACATGTAACTTCGAGTAGGTGTCAACACACTAATACCCTAGCTAGGCTTCAAATAACCCATAAATAGTTCTGCAAGCTTCCCCAACAACGGCCATTTATCTCCCATCTGGGGCCTCCGTCGTGCCCCCATTGACCACTAAGAGTGGCCTTTAAATGGGCTTAAGCATGTCAAGGACTGTTATTTGGCTAATCACGTCAAATAATGGCCATTCAAGGGTTGTTATTTGATGTGCTTTTACTTTTCAAATAACGATCCTTCAAGGGCCGTTTTTTAGCTCTTTTCCTTAAACTTTTTAGGTTTTCAGTAAAGTCGAAACACTTTATTCCATTGGCCCTTTAAGGGTCATTTCTAAGGATGCACCTTTTGTTGTGTCGGTGCTTTATGTATCCAGCTATCTGGTGCTATTGGGGTCTTTTGGAGTTCACATGTTCATCTTGATCTTTGTCACATGCTTGTTTCAGTACCAATCGATCTAATCCGGTGGTTATCTCTAAGAGGTATCAGGGATCCTTTCAACTAGCCTTTCATAGACTCTTGGTGCCATTTGAGTTAGAAAAATGTGCCTTTAACTGCTTTGCGACTTAAAAGTACCTTTGGGTGAGCAGCCAAGATCAAGTCAAACGGTTTGCGGGTTCATCAATCTGTCTCGTTGATCATTTTTGGGTCATGTGAAGGGCCTTTCTGAGCTATCTCCCAAGCTTTTTAGGGTAGTTAGGAGCATCATTATCAAAATTATTTATGTTTGAATGTTCTAGAACCGATGATTTTGGACGGAAGTGAGTTGGTGGACCCCTCGATTAGCCAATTTGGCCCATTGGTTGTTTCCAAAACTTGCATAGAGTTGTACCCTGTCCAACCTATATGGTCGTACAATGAGCATCAAAACGTATGAATACTTTTGATTGAAGCTTAACTGAAGTCAAAAGTAGTTTTAATATCATGAGTTTGGGGTGGGTGTCTATAAATACGTTCTCTCTTGTTGCCACGATGAACTCCATTCAAGTTATTTTCTCTATTAATGCTCATCAACATTTCCCACTTCACTAGTTATATGTCAAGAATGTATTCCTTCATAGAAATCTTCGTGAAGAGATCTATATACATCTACATTTAGAATTTGACCCTCATGGAAGTAATGAAAAGTGTTTCGATTGAAAAAGGCATTGTATGGTCTTAAAAAAGTCATATATTTGATTTGAGCACTTTAGTTCATCTATCATACCACTTGGATTCCATTTGCGCTCCTTTAATCATATTGTATTTGTTGAGAAAAGTGAGATTTTTGTTACGATTATTGCAATATATGTTAATTATATTTGATGGTTGGCAATAATTTTGATGGAATTGAATATTTTCTCACTCACTCCTTTGATATTAAAGAATTGGCTGCTTATGATACTTCCTTGGCATCAAGATTGCTCGGTTTGTTCGAAAATTTTTAATATCTCAAAGGAAATATAAACTAGATCTTCTTAATAGTACTGGTATGCTTTTTTAATGCTTATATGAGACACAATCAAAGCTAATTATTGGTTGTTTACTATTGAGTTTTTTCCTCTTAATAATTTGGAGTAATATCATTTTCTGGTTAGGATATATATATTTATCTGACTATTATTCATTTAGACATCACTTATGCTATGAGTGTTGTTAGTTTGTTTATGTAGAAACCATGCTCTCATCACCTTGAAGTAGTCCACTGCATACTTCGTTATCTAAAATGAACTTGATGAAGGGCATTCTGTATTTTTACCATGGTCATTTTAACATTTGTACTTATGTGATGCTGATTAGGCTGGTTGTGCTATTGATTGATGATTTATGTCCAATTTTTATACTTTCATGGATGACGATCACTTGTGAAAGCAAGAAATAATATATAGTTATATAAACCTTTGTGAGGTCGAGTATTAATTCATGAGACATGGAACAAGTGAAATTCTTCGGCTCATTCATTTCTCCATCAACTTAGTGTTAATATTTTAGTTTATGTCAATCTATTTTGTAACAAGCAAATGGCCATTCATATTGCCTCTAATCCAGTGTTTCATAAACATATAAAGCATGTTGAAGTGGATTGTCATCTTCTGCCATAAAAGTTAACCAATGGTGTTGTTGCACTTCTTATTATTAACAAAAGAGCAGCTGGCTAATATTTTTACTGAGGGAATTACCAGGCCTCATCTATTTAACATTGTATTTAAACTGCACATGATTAATATTGATGCTCTAGCTTGAGAGGGTGTGTGTGTGTATGTATGTATATTCAATGGTTCATAGGACTACCATATGGTCCTTTTTTTTTTCACACACGCACACACACCCCCACACACGCACACACACACTCACTCCCTACACGTTTGGGAATTTCACCCCCTATGGACACTCGAACCCTGGAACGGGAGTTGAAACTCCCAGGAGTCTACCACCCGTCCAAGAGTAAGGATCCTTCTCAATAATTTAAGAGTAGAGGACAAGGTAAACCCTAACCGTAATATATATTATGAAAATAATGATATGATATGTTCATTAGACCATTAGCTGTTGTTCTCAGTGCATGTTCTCCCCAAAATTCAAGCAACCCACCATGAGTGAAAGTGACCATCGAATATCCTTAATTTTTCTAGCCATCTATTTCTTAGCACATTTTGAGCGGCCTACCTAATAAATTACCCAGTTTTCCTACGACAATTGTTGTAAAGAGCCCGTTCAACAAAAGCTCCATGAGGCTCACTTTCAAATTTGCATGTGTGACATCTCCTCCATTGGCCTCATCATGTATGTGCTCTTGTTAGAATGTCATGAACTGCAAATCAGATCAAACCAAAGTTTGAGTGAGCCACTTCATAAGTAAGAGTGGGGATGTTGACACCTGCAACTAAAACCTTCCTAGGGCCACCATGGTGCTTTCGTGCCACCCAACCCTTGCGGAGGTGAGATTACACTAGTATGAAGGGTAAAATCAAATCTCAGCCTGAGCGAAAATTTTGGTGGACCCAAATAAGGATTTGATTGTAGATCATTACATCCCCACCTTTTCCTTTATCACAAATCAGATGTGGATTGTGTCTGACCCCAGTGGACCTTTAAGCGTCTGATTGGATCTGTGTGAGGGCCCACTGTGATGTATTTGTTTATCCCCATCCTTTCTTTTTCTCAAATCATGTTAATTTATGCTAAAAAATGAAATGGATCAAACGCTCTAATAGACCACCACGCCATATATGACTCTTTGATTTAATGTACCTTGCATTTAATGTAATCCAAGCTTATTATTTGATGTGGTCCACTAGAGCATTGGATTTGCCTCAATTTTTGGGCCCATGCCTTGATAGGGATGCAGATTTTCTGAGGAAGCCTTTCGTAAGAAGTTAACCTATGTGAAGCCCATTGTCATGTTTACGAGAAATCTACCTGTTTATTTATTTTTTTAAAGATCATCATTTTATTCCGTAATGCAAAAAACTAGCTGGATCTAATCCTCAAGTGGGTCAAAAACATAAGTATTTAACTTCAATAATTGAAATATTCTTGAGGCCACAGAAATTTTGAATCAGGCTAATATTTGTGTTTTCTATTCATCCCATTATTAATAATGTTATGAACAGCGAGGATGGCATGTAAATATCACCGTCAATGCCAAGGAGGTTTCACTGTTAAGGGCCTGTTTGGCCAGTTGCATTGGAAATGATTAGGTGAGATGGGATTCAAAAAACATAATTATTACCCATGGCAGAGATTGTTCCCTCTTACCATGGGATAAGCTTAATTTTGTGCTTTGTTTGTAATAAGGTGGTACATTGAATGAATACACTCACCATCATTTGAAATTATTGAGAATAACACACATGTGTTATATCTAAACTGTTCATTTGTTTTGTAACCTCATTTTATGACATGGGCCTAAAAATGAGGCAAATTCAAAACTTAAGTGGCCCTAAAGAAGTTTTCAACGGTAAGTATTCAATCCACATTGCTTTCTATAGTGGGGGTTCACTTGAGCTTTAGTTTGACTTGATTTTTTGGCCCATGCTCTAAAATGATCTCGAAAATTGGGTGGACGGTGTGAATATAATCCACACATCATGGTAGGACCTACACAACTTGCTAACATTGAATAAAATTGGCAAGGAACCAATGCAATTCCATCTAATAGTACTTCCAAGCTTTTCCATTCTTCCCAAATATGGAGTGAAATTGGCACAAGACTAAATGCAATTCCATCCCACCTAATCTTTTCATGCAACTGGCTAAACAGGCCCTAAGAATTTTCATACTCACCTTTTCCTTTGGTGCGGCCTCAATCTTAGATTCTGCTCGCTTTTGGTCTTAGGTACTAAAATGATCTCAACAAAGTGAATTTCTGGCAAACATCACAGTAGGACCCACCTAGGTTTCAAGCACAAGAACATTCCAAAGAACGCGTCCCATTAATAAGATCATAGGAAAGGGATGGACGGCATGGATAAACAGATACATCATAGTAGACCCCACACAGATTTAGTCGGACGCGTAAAAATCCGACGGGTCGCTTCCCCGTAAATCAGCCTTTTTTATGAGTTGACATCCTTAACATGAGCTTGACCGATTACTGGAGTTGATGTCACACAAGCACTATTCATGCGTGCGGAGTGGTTTTTGTCGGCAGGGCTCTGTATAAACAGTTGTACAAAATTTATGTCCTTGTGCAAAATTGCGAGTTTAATGAGGAACGAATATCGTCTTTCTAGCCATTCATTTCTTCTCGGGCTCACCTGGTGAATGGACGGATCTGATTTAAAGGCCAAAGCATGTTTACCGTGGAAGGATGCGGATCAGGTGGTGTTGCCAACACCAATCACTGGGAAGTGTCTATGCGTTGGGCCCTATGGGTCCAACGCGATGTATATGTTTTACAACCATGTCATCCATCCGTTTTGGCACCTCATTTTAGGGTATGAACCAAAACACGAAGCAGATCTGAAGCTCAAGTGGACCACACCATAGGAAATAGTAGTGATTGAACGCCCACCGTTAAAAGACTTGTGGGAGTACAAATGTTTTGGATCATGCTGATAGAGGCGATTTCCCTTCATCCAATGTCTTATGACCTTATCAATTAGTTATATTACAAATAAACATTACGGTAGGCCCTAGAAATGTTTCTAACCAGTGGGTGTCATTATCCTCACTATTTCTTGTGGTGGGGTCCACTTGAGATTTGTATCTGTTTCGTTTTTGGGTTAGTGTACTGAAATGATCAGGAAAAATGGATAAACGGCTTGGATATTAAACATATACATCTACATCCATCATGTCCGTACGTTTCATCGTATGATTTTAGGGCGTGAGCCAAAAAAAAAAAAGAAATTGACCATTGTAAAGGTTACCTTTCACCCAGCGTCTTTTCCAAACGCTCCCAAACTTACGATTTTAGTCTAAACCTTTCATGCACTATAGATTAATTGAGGATGAAAATATCCTTATTTTTTAAAGCTATTTCCCCGGAAAACAAGGGTATTTTTGTCCTCAATTTGTCTATTGGAGGTGAGAGGTTTAGACCGAGAATGCAAGTTTGAGATGGCTCATAAAAGACGCTTGTTAAAAGGTGGTATTTACAGTGGTCAATTTTTCTCGCCCAAAATAAGAAACATCCAGATACCGGGGATACCATATTGTAAAAAACAGTGGTGATTGAACACCTGACTACTAAAAACCTCCTAGGGCCCACCTAAATATTTATTTACCATCCAACCTGTCTATAAAATCACATAAAATTAGATGAAGGGTAAAAACAAATGCTTGATCCAAAACTTTATGCCCTGTAATAAATTTTTAATGGACAATAACTACTGTTTCTTATGATATGTTTCATCTGAAATTGGATCTACTTCTTTTTTTGGATTATGCCTTAAAATGATTTGGAAAAACGTTTGCACGGCATGGATGCATGGATATATAATACATGCATCAAGGTGCGCCCCAAAGCAAGGGCCGCCCATCTTGGGTGAGGTGGTGCGGCGCGGGTCGCACGTAATCCGCTCCCGGTGGTAACACCACCGAATCCACGTGCGCCACGTAAACCTTTCAAAACCCCGGCCCGGTCGGGCTTGGCTACGGTGGATAGCCGGATCCACCAAGGTCGGTCTATCTCTGAATTCGGAACCCACCTGGATGTATTTTCCTTAAGAACCACTCCGTCCTTCCGTTTTCAAAGCTTCATTTATGTCATGTTCCCAAAATTGAAGCAGATCCACATCTGGATTATACCATAGGAAACAGTAGTTATGGACAATTAAAAACTTCTTGTGTGCCAAAAATTTTTTGGATCAAGCTTATATTTATTTGATCCGTTCATCAAGGATTTTTTGACCTTAAAAACATGTTAGATGTCTAATAAACATTCCGGTCACCCCAGAGAAGTTTTTAATGGTGGGTAGTCAATCACCACTATTTCCTCTGGCGTGATCCTCTAAGATTTGGATCTATGTCATTTTTTTGGATAATAAACTAAAATTATCTGTCAAAATGTATGGACGGCGTGGATATAAGGAACACACATCAAAATGGGCCCCACCAGCAGGGATCCACCCAATTTGGTGAATCCCGAGATTCACCCTATCCGCGCCCCGACCAGGTCGCCACTAGGGCCACGCCTACACCAGAAGACGAATAGTGGTCCGCATTCAACGGTCCAAAAGTCCACTTGGATGGTAGAGATTGGCTAGATCTAAAACTCAAGCAGAACGAGTTCTGACCCGGATTTTCTGCAAAAGCCTTTGACAGGAAGTTCCTGGCTGGAAACCTAGGTGGGGTCCACCGTGATGTTTTTGTGAAATCCACCTCGTCCATCCGTTTTTTGAGATTATTTTAGTACATGACACTAAAAATGAACCGTATCCAATACTCAAGTGGACCTAAAACGAGAGTATTGAACGTCCACTGTTGAAATATTCGTGGGGACACATAATTCTTGAATCAGGCTAATATTTGTGTTTTCAGTTCATCCCAATATGAATGACGTTATTAACGGTATGGATGGCATATAAACATTACTGTTGACCCCAGGAAGGTTTCAACGGTAGGAATTTCTCTACCCAGCTTTTCCTTTAGTGCAGCCCATCTGAGTATTGATACGGTCCACTTTTGTCCTCATGTCCTAAAATGATCTCAAAAAACGGATGGACGGGGTGGATTTCTCACAAACATTACGGTGGGGCCCACCTAGGTTTACAGCACGGGAACTTCATGCGAAAGCGTCCAACGAGTACCGTCCGCACGTTTTTCAAAAAGGTCGGTTTTCATGGCTGGCAACATGACACGAATGGCCACGTGTTTCACAACTGGACTCGTCGTTATCTAGCTCGGAAGATGATGCATGGTTATATTTAGCTAGCCCGGGACATGATACGGTGCACCCACATGAACCCGAATATCGTAGACCAATCCTCCATATTACACGTGGCAGGATTACTCATCGATCAGTCCGTTCGTCTAATGGGACCCACCATGAGTAGTTTGTGTTTCAAAAATACACGATTCTATTCATCGTATTAGTGGCCGTTAAAAGAACGGTAAAAAAACGAAATAGTTAACGGTCAAATATTTAGTGGGTTTAAATAAGAACCGTGGTAGATAGTATTTTTTAATAGAATTTATTTTTTAAATATAAGCCATCCATAGTAGGGTCCACTAAATGGATGGAACCGATTGATGCATAAACTTACCAAGTGTACCGAAGATGGATGGATCTAGCATGTCTTGTTTCTTGAGGTTCTACCGTATCATCTACGGAACGCGGACGGTCGATATAAGGCACGTCAGCGTGCACGCGAGACAATAAATGATCACATGCGTTCGGATGTATGGTGATTTTCACACGTTCGAGCTGTGTCGAGGCCATCAGTGATGTTTATCTAAAATCCACACCGTATATATGGTGGGCCCCACCTAATTGTCCTACAATCCTATGTATATGACGATTACCAGAGAATGACACTATGGATCGAAAAAAAAAAACTGATGCGCAAGCAAGATGAGGCTAGAAGGGAAATCGTAGGGTCGTGATGTATGCATCCGCTACGTACAAATGAAGCCCATGGTTCGTTGATCGAGAACGTGGATTTGATGGGATCCACGTTGGATGGCAGATAATCCTTCTTTTTTTTTAAAGAATAAGAAATCCTAGCCTTCCAATCTTCAGCATCTCTTCTGGATCGTCGATGTACTTTCGGACATCTCTTCTCATCAAAGCCGTAGAATCTTCCTATCTGAGAGTTTTTGGGGGCCCATCGACGATGGATCAATGATCTGGATGACCGACTTCCTATCTGGGAGTTTTCGGGTCTCATCGACGATGGATCAGTGATCTGGGCCCGCTTGGGTACGCTGGCCCATCAAGACATTGAACCCTACAATCCCAAAGTACTCTTTGCCCGGTTCACCATAGTATGAAGGTGGGGCCCACTTTAAGTAATGCAGCAGATTGTTCCCCTGTTGGGACACTCGGAGGACGGTGCTCCAAGGACACCGCCTTTGAAAAATCCTAGCCGTTCAACTCACTCGCAGGTGGGTCAAACGTACGCCCCACACTAACCGCATTTTCGATGGTCCGTTATTTCCTACAGGTCGGGTTCACCTGAAGAATGTTCAATATCGAAGTATAATGTTCAATAACGAAGTATATCCAGGACTGCTCTTCTACAACAGTACCACCAGATGAACGGTCTGGATTGTTCGGCCGCACATGAAAAGCGGGAGCCGATTAGGTGTGCCCCGCCATCACCCCAAGACGGTGCGCCCTTACGTGGGACCCACCTTGATCTACGTATTCTACATCCATGCCGTCCGTACATTTTGCCCGATTATTTTATGAAATGAAGTAGATCAAAATCTCACGTGGACCTTACCGTTGAAACACCGGTAGTTGATGGCTCCACCACTGGAAACTTACTAAACGCCCGTGTTTCCGTAGTGTTAGTTGCAAGCAACCTGGCAATAAGGCCGTACAAACATGAATGAAGGAAAAAAGAAAAAAAAAACAAAAGAGTATTAATTTAATTCAAAACTTTAGGTCACAGTAAGTTTTTAATGATCCTGTTTCCCATGGTACACCTAAGATTTGAATCTACTCTAATTTTGGGCTCATGCTTTCAAATAAGTTGTGTAAAATAGATACATCAAGATACATACAATGTTAATGGTTGCACTGTCTTAGGTGAGGTGGGGCCGCGCCTATTTATTCTATATTCACACCGTCTGTCTGTTTTTCTATACTTTTTAGGGCTTGAGCCAAACTATGAAGCAAATGGAATTTTCAAGAGGTGGACCTTCTCTTATAATGGGTCACAAAAGTTTTGGATCAAGCTGATATTTACCCTTTTCCATCATTTGGGTTTATGCAATTTTATCAACCCTTTTGGATAATAAATAGACAGTATGGTGGCCCGAAAGAACTTTTTATGATAGGGTATTCATTGCCACTGTTTCTTATAATATGGTTCACTTGAGACTTGGAATTGCTTCAATTTTAGGCTTATTCCCAATTTGGAAAAATGAAAGGAAAACATAGATATAGAATAAATACATCGATATAGCCCTAGCGTAAGGGTCAGCGTAGTATTGAGTGAGGCGGGGATGCAAGTAATCGGCTACCAAAGTTGGAGGTGTTCGGTCAATGTAGCCCCCAACTATCCTAAAATGGCCTTAAAATCTCTCTTGCTCAAAACAAGCATCCGTGGCCTCCTGACAACTTTATAACTTTTTTTTGGACCATTTTGCCTTTCACCCTGTACGATCGTTGAGTTCCTCGATGCATAAAAGCCCTCCTTTCTACAAAGTGGCGGTGTGTCTCCTCAACGTTGAAAGGACCCACTCCATAAAAGACCAGATCTGTTGATTGTAATCAGGCAGCCGTGAAACCTTAGGAGAGTGGTCTCTTCTCAACCGATCAACCTCTCGATGGCTCACAAGACTCTTAGAAGTTCATGTTCATTCATATATTGTTTCCACTAGTGTGGTCCACCTATGATGCATTTCCTCCTCAAACTTGGTCTGGCCTCACGAAATTAATGTTAGTGCATTAATTTATGCACCCTATTTTTTAATCACATAGTCCTTGTGTCATGCAATCAGTTGAGCCCTTAGAAGTTAAAAACCGAAAACACAAGTGAAAGTGGAGCATCAAGGAGCAAAGAACATGTAAAAACAGTATTTTGATGATCATAACTCTTGACCCAAAACAACCTAAACCTCTAGATAATCTTAGACCTAATAGGTAAATATTTTATTAATCATCCCTTAAGTCATATGGGCCTAAATTAACCATCTTTAGATTGGCTTTAGAGGTCTCGTATTGCTGGAAAAACTGCACAATTTCAGTAACCTTCGGTCCCACTGAAAATGACTAAAACAAGACAGCGAGCTTGTAAAATTTTGAGTAATTTGGCTGCAACTGAGTGCCACATTTGGTCTCACCAAAGACCACTTTCGGTGCGACCGAAGACCATGCTCGATGCGACCAAAGTGCCCAAATCTGTCCAGCGGCTTTCCTATCTAATTCGGTTTGACCGAACTTCAATTCGGTGCAACCGAACCTCCATTCGGTGCGACTGAAGAGTAGCCGTTATAGATTCGTTGGAACCTTTTTCTTATAAATCTACCAACCAGATCCTTGTAAAAATAATGAATTTTGGCATTTTAAATACCCTAGTCCATCCCAAGTTCAACCAAACCTCCTAGGCTCTATGTCAATGAGATATGTGCTATCTTCTTAGTAATTTTTCACTCTAATGAACATTCCAAGCTCCTTTACAAAAAGACCATGATCTCAAGCCACCTCTAATGAACATTCCAAGCTCCTTTACAAAAAGACCATGATCTCAAGTTATCTCTAGAGTTTAGACATCATTTCTCTTGGTAAACTCAAGTGTCTATCAATCTCTAAAGTGTCCATTAAGTAAAATCCCATAGACTTTACAACTTTTCATTAGTTGCAGGAGATTCTACCCAACCACTCATCACCTTAGTCGCCGCATTTGAGGATCATATCCAATGTATTTGATCTTGGAGTTGAAGCCTTGACAAAGCATCAACATCATGATCCTAGAGCAAGGGGGTGCTGATTAAAGCATGGGAGAGCATCAATCAACCAACCCAAGAAGGCGCTACAAAAGGGGCTCAATCCAACAAGTAAGTTGTCATATGTAAGAGTCCGTATACACTTATTTCTTATGTAGGATTGAGTGTAAGAGTTTGAATTGTCGAACTCGACTAAGTTCTAGTGTCGGAAATTAGCTCTTGTGTAGGGCCTAAGTCAAAGTCTTGTGTAGGCTATCGAACACGAGTGCCTATATGTTAGTCTTTGTGGAAGCCTCTGACGGGGGTAAACGTAGGTCATTGGATTAAGACTCATGTTGTTGGTTAGCCTATGGAAAACCAAGTAAAGTCTCTTGTGGGAACCTCCACGCGTGAGTGTACATCAGAAGGTTCTTGTGTTGTATCGAGATTCATGAAAAGCTTATAAAAAATCATATAGAGTCTCTTGTGGGAGACAGTTATTGTGTATGATTATAAAGGTTAAAGGTGAACCTAATTTAAAACCTCCGATAGTGAAATTCGGTAAACTCACGGGTTGAGTGCTCTATCGGAAGTAGAGTAGGGAAGTCGAACTACTATACATGCTTGTGTTTGGGATTGTTATTCGGGCACTTGTTTAATTATATTTATGTGGTGAATGTTTAATTATATATATACATGATTAGATGAATGTTAGGTGTTGATAGTTAGCACATCTCACACGCATGTACACTTAGAGCTATACACGAGCAGATTAAGGCTCGAGTACTCG
This sequence comes from Magnolia changhungtana, assembly GCA_030180095.1. NCBI lineage: Eukaryota > Viridiplantae > Streptophyta > Magnoliopsida > Magnoliales > Magnoliaceae > Magnolia > Magnolia changhungtana. The sequence continues at coordinate 1,963,152 of JASAUF010000596.1, forward strand.
CTTGACTTGACTCGCAATACTCAACTCGTACTCGACTCGTCTGAGTTAGAGCTGAGTACGAGCGGGTTTCTTGTAAGACCCGTATCCTATTCCGTACTGTTCCGTCAACTCCCGCGATCCTTCCCGTCGAATTTCGGCAACCTGCGACGTATAATCAACGTTACGATCGACCCTAAGTCGTATCCTGTAGAATTGAATTGGTTTAATCCGAGACCTGTATCATTGCGACCGCACCGTCGCCGCGGTTCCAACGCCGCGACTTGCGCACCGATCCGATACCCAAGCCGGAAGATGTGGGTCGGCGTTTACTTCGAAAGAACGCTGCGTTTTTACGATCCCGAGAGAATCTCTACAACATGTCAAATCAATCCCATTAATCAATCAATCACTTTAATGTCAAGTACAAAGCAACCCATGCTTTCTCTCTTCAAAGTCAACTCTTTCTTACCCTCTCTCTTACACCACCTTTGTAACAACCCATTTTTTTTTGGGAAGTAACCCCACCATCGGCTTATGCGTGGCCCACCTGAGTTTTGGATCAGCCTCATTTTTGGCCTTACATCTTCTCTTGGCCAGGCCGAGATGATGGACGGAGTAGATTATATTATTGCTAGTGGGACCTACCAGATCTAAAGAAATAAAAATAAAATAAGTTATACCTTTCGCACGCCGACTAAACCACGTTCTCCGTTCTCCTTCCTTTTCGTACGGTAATGGGCACCGAAACCTCCCACTAAATGAAACCATCCCATAATCTACACCTCCATTTTCATTACACATCCATTTATAAAAAAAAAAAAAAAAAAAAGAGAGAGAGAGAAAGAATCGAAGAAATCAATCAAAAAAATAATAATATATAGAGGGAGAGTGAGAACCCGGTAGATCAAGAGAGAGAGATTTGTGCGGGGCCGGATCATCAACTTTGAGGTAGGTGATCTTATCTCGAAATTTAATATTTTTAGTTAATTATTATTTTTATTATTCCAAACATTTTAATAGGAATATTATTGTAGTGATTATTATGTGGGTAATTCTCCTCCACTATGAATTTTCGATTTTATATATTTCGAAATTATTTATAATAACTTTAATAAATATTTTCAAATTCATTTATACATGATATCATTTTTCTAAATTTTAGTAATTACTGAATCTACTTAACTTGTAGATTAGATCACAATATCTTTTATTTTCGAAATTAAGTGTTAAGATTTATACCATAAATCTGAGTTAGAGTAATTAATTTAAATTAGTTGGTTAGAATAAATACTAATTAAATTTATTCTAAATTAAAATATATACATATTATATATATATATATATATATAATAAATAGATAACAATAATTTTACTAAATTTGTATTCTGAGTTAGAAGTTTTAAAATCCCTTTTGGTCAAATTAAATTGTTATAAGTCTAAATTTTAAGTATTTAAGGTTTTATATGATTTAATTTAGATGATTATTAAATTATTTAAATCAAAATCTTAACTTGATGTTAAATTAAACTTTCAATTCATACTAATTTAAACTCTGATATAAGATTTTAAAAAATAAATAAATAAATAATTTATCTGAAGCTATAATTTAATTTATAAAAGTATTTGTGTTATCATGTGCCACAATTATAATTTCTGAGTGCATGCGTGTCAATCGTCATACTCTGCCAGAGTACCAAATAACTCCTCATGAGATGTCAGAGGATGCACCATGAGAACCTACTTTAATAGAGAAGGTTTCAAGTCCATCAAGTTGGACCACAAGTTACGGTCCACCCACCAATAGATTTATGACATACTAAGTTCATACAAAATCCAACCCTTCCAATACATCTAAACAACATGAAGATCACTTATATGAAAAATTATTCCTATATACTAGTCAGGATATCCTCAAAATTAGGAAATAACTTATAACTGTTGATAAATAGTATTATTCATTTAATGAGTGAATGTAAGTGTATTTTTTTTTAGTGATCCTAATTGTTTAATAAACCTAGTGAATGGGTTAGATTTTTCACATATATTAAAGGTTAGAAGTTATTTACTTGATGGACCGTAATGTTTCCAACCGGTTGTACTGGAGATCTTTTTATTTTAAGGGAACTCTGTTAGTACGAGATATGCTAGTATGACTACAATCTTACTCGTCTCTACATGCGGAACATAGCATACGTGTGCAAGTCTGAGAAATCTACTATATAATCCACATCTTTAATTTGCCCAGATAAAGTAATATATATATAATAATAATAAATAAAAAGAGCACGGTCTGTCTATTTTCTTGGGCACTATGAATGAATGAAATCTAACAATGTTCCTTATTCAACTTATAAGTATGGTCCACGTATTTAATTTAACTACCAAATTTTCAATAAGAGGAACATTGAAAACATGACCTCTCAAATGAACGGAATAGATATCACACACGTGGCTCGTGTGGCACATGACACACGAGTAGGATTCAAATCCTACTTGCGCGAGTAGCTTTCCCATTTTTTATGAAGAATTGAATGGTGGGGGATTGGAGTTGTTGTATGGATTTTAGAAATGAACCAACAGCTTTGGATTGTGTAAAGGGTTATAATCCCTTAGGTTCTGTAGTGTAAAGATTCACCATATACCTGCAATTTTTTTAAATTATTATTTTGAGTGAAACCAATACTCAGTTTGTTGTATGGATTTATTTCTACACTCCGCCTCCTTATTAAATAACACTATCATGATAGTCTACTACCATTCTTAATATGGTGGTGACTCCTCAACCGTCTATTATGAAATGCTTGTACGGTAAATTTGATCGTCCAAATTGATGAACCAACTTTTAATGGTGGACCACCAAAAATTTGAGCCGAGAATGTGAAATAACTATGAAATTTAGTAGGCCCCATCCACTCAATGTGAGATTTATTGCTCAAGGGTGGAGCTCATGTAGAACCTGATATTTTAACAAATTTATGCACCTTGTTGAGAACTTGCATTATAGTTTAGAAATTGGATTGATTAAATTATTAATCATTATTTTGTCGATATTGAAACTGTTCATGTTATTCATGTTTATCTGTTGATTATTTAATTGTAAAAAAAATGTGTATAAATTAGCAAGTAGGGCAATCGTGTCCCTTGAGTGAGAGACCCTAAAGCCAGCAAGTAGGGCAATTGTGTCCCTTGGGTGAAAGACCCTAGAACCCACTGGATCCATTGGAGTTTCCTTTGTGTACGGCGTATGAGTACATTTGTGTGCGTGGACATACGTCAGAGGTACAACTGGAGCAATAGTCTGACCAGCTAATGTGTAAATGGGTCCCTCACCATGAGGTACCAGTGCGTGGGCGTTAATGCAACGTGACCATCCACTTGGGTACGGTGTTGTAAGAAATAATTTAAATGTTACAAGTATTCATGGAAATATCACATGCATCGCAATTTTTTTACAATTCTGTTGTCAAATTTCATTATCGGTATTTTATTTTTTCATTGTTATAAAAGTAATATTACCTGAACATATTAAATTTTGGGTAAGAAATGACCCTACTGGGCTGTTATGCTCATCCTACTAAAATAAAATGTACAGGTGAAGAGCTGGAATACTATGAGCAGGCGGGCCTCTACTATTAATGTTATTTTCTAGAAAATTTGTTTAGTTTTAATTCAATTCAGTTTTCTTTTGTTAATTAGGTTTAGTTTATATTTAAATTTCGTTGTAGAAATGAACAACTATCAAAGAGTTGAGTTTAATAAATATTCAGTTGTATTTCCTTTTAGATTATGTTGAATATTGGTTGAATCAGCTAGAATGTAAAATTATGTCATCATATCATAATTCACACCTTGGGATTCGGGCCCTTAATACCTTATTTAGGTACCCGAATTTCGGGGCGTGACACCTTACATGTCAAGTACCACATCCATCACTCACCTTACCCTTTCGCCCATCACACCCATCCCTCATCTCTCTTACAACTCTCTCTCTCATTTCTCAACATTCCCAAGCCAAGCAAGAGCACCACACGTTCATGGTTTCCAAGAGAGAAAAGTGATTTTTTTGTGGCCCACTTTTCCATTCCAAAATCCATCATCCTAGCCATCCATTTCCCATCTCCACCATCAAAGAGGGGCACAAGGAGGGTGGCGTTCCAACGAACCGAAGAGATCAACCGGTAGTTGCTTCTATACGCTAGCTTTTGTGTTTTTTTTTTATGGGCCAAGTGAGGCCTACCAATCGATGGTATGGATCTCACTTGAAACCCTAGATGTGGCTGATGGCCCACCTTGATGTTCATAATCATTCCATGATGGGGCCATTCTCCATGGACCCCATCATGATGTTCATTTTCCTTGCATGCATAGGGTCATCTAGACCGTCTATTTTAATGGAGAAGGGATCTCCACCGTTGGATTTTAATTTAATGGGCCCATATGTAATGGGACCCACTCGATGTATGATTGGATGTTTGAAACGGAGGGCCCATAATGTCGGGGTCCCTCCATCACGCGTGTCCCACTCTCCTTCTCTCTCTCTCTCTCACTCTCTTTTTCATTTTCTTTCCATATGATGTTAATATGATTGTGTGGCCCACCCGAATAGACCCCACCATAAGGCATGATTTTTATATAAGCCATCTCTAAGTGGGGCCCATTTCATATGTGTTGTACCCACATCATCCACCATTGGTGGTCCACCAGAGCAGGTCCCATCTTGAGCCGTCCAGCGTCCAGGGACGCTGGACATCACTGGGAAAAAAAAACACAAATATTAGCTTGCTTCACAAGCTTTTGAGGTGGGTCACTTGTCTAGGCCCCACCTTGATGCATGGACTTAATCCACGCCGTCCATCCTTTTACTCGTACCATGTTAGGCGTTGATCCGAAAAATGGGGCTGATCCAATCTTCTGGCGGGCCATACCTTTAAAAATAGTGAGCTCCACCGTTTAAAGTCGTTTTAATTTTTTTACACCCCGAAGCGTGCCCAATATTGGGCTCGTTGCATTTGTTATGGGATGTAGGGATCAATGGGTGGAGTGGATCCATCGTACGCGGGCCCCACACGTGAAAAACCCCTAGAAAATAAATAAAAATAAAAATAAAAACCACTGCAGCAACCGCTGCTGCTGCCATTGTCAGAGCGCCTAGGCGCTGGCGGGCGTGACCGAGCAGGGCCCCACGAGTCCCCTGCTGTGGGCCCCACCGTGATGTATAATTGTCATCCAAACTGTCCATGAGGTGGGCCTTTTCCTGAAGTGGGTCCCCTCCAAAAATCAGGCCCACCCAAAGCTCAGGTGGCCCACATCACAGGAAACAGTGTGAATTGGCTAGCTGCCATTGAAACCCATTTTTGGGTCCACCGAAGTTTGGGATCAAGATAAATTTTGTTTTTCCTTTTCACCCAGGTATGTGGGACCTTATGAACGGGTTAGATGGAAAGTAGACGTTATGGTGGGCCCCACGTGGGACCCATAGTGATGTATTTGCTTCACAGTCCACCGTCAGTGGACGGTGAACTGCCCCTGGACGCATGTGTATATCCACACCGTCCCTCTGGACAGTGGGCGTGTGACTGTGCATGTGTGTGCATGCATGTGTGAGTGTGCACGTGTGTGTGCATGTGTGTGTGAGTGTGCACGTGTGTGTGCATGTGTGTATGGGTGTGTGTGTGTGTGTGTATATATAATATTATATTATATATAGTATTGTATTTATATACTATATATAAGTTATATATATATATATATATATATATTGTATATACCAGATGGTGGGCCTTTATGGGCCCTACCATGTTGCATGTGTTGCATCCAAACCGTCCACCATTGGGCAAGCCCGTCTTAAGTCTTGAGACTGAAAATAAGGCAGATTTATTTACTAAGTGGACCTTATGATCAGATAGATGGGATATATATGGTGGGCCTTAGGAATTTTAATGGTGGATTAGCTCATTTGATACATGTGATTAGGCCCACCTTGCCATAATCATGGCCCATTGTTGAGGCTCACCTTGAGGTGTATGAAGCTGTTGTTGTGGCCCACTTTGATGTGAACATAAGGCCCATGTGATTAGGCCCATTCGATGTATTTGTGGCCCGTTGTCGAGGCCCACTTTGATATATATGAGAACCACGTTATAAAGCCCATTGTGATGTATTAGGGCCCGTGGGTTGAGGCTCATTGTGATGTATTTGGGGCCCATGGGTTAAGGCCCATTGTGATGTATTAAGGCCGTGGGTTGAAGCTCATTATGACGTATTCAAGGCTCATGGCATATGGCCCATTGCAATGTACATAAGGCCCATTGGTGTGGCTCATTTGATATGCGTATGGCCCATGTGGTGAGGCCCACGTTGATGTACTTGTGGCTATCCGTTGAGGCCCACCTTGGTATATACATATGGCCCATGCGATGTGGCCCACTTGTCATATTTATAGCCCGTTGTTTAGGCCCACCTTGATATACATGAGGCCTATGTTGTGAGGCCCATTTGATGTATTGGAGGCCCATGGGTCGAGGCTCAATAGGGTATACATAAGGCCCATTGAATGTGATTCCACCGTGTTTTATGTGTTGACCGATATGGCGGGCTATGCCTTGGGAGCAATGTTGGTTTGATGTCCACATTGTAAGTATAATGTTAGTTAAATGTCTGCATTACGACTCTCCCTAGGGCCATTGGTAGGCCCATACTTGTTGTGTGTAGGCCGTCTAGGCCCATCTGCGTTGTAAGGATAGTTCATCACCTTATAACATGCTTAGTGTAGCTCCATGATTCATGCCCATACGCATCATATGTATGCTTGATATGAGAAATGTTGGTTATAACATGAGCTGTTGGGGTGAGACATTTACGGGACTCCATATGAGACAGAGTGCCCGACATGAGCGCATGGTACGTGCGAGATTGCTGCATGTTTGTACGGTGTTATTCATGCATCTCGCATACATGTTACTTGATTACTGTACGCCCTAGCGACATCAGGGCCGTAGCCTCCACAGATATGTTGTGGATGGCCAGACGGGACACCGAAAATATTTGGTTCTAGCATACGGGCGCCATAGATGTCCCTAGGTGAAAATTCCTGAACCTCCGTGGCCAGGAGACGCCCCAACGTCGAGACCGAGTGGATATATATGAGCGTATGAGGGCCGTATTCCAGTAGGCCACGTCTCCCACTGTGTCGTGGTCGGTTGGGAGGGGGTGTGACCTTACCCGCCTGAGTGAGGGGGCAATATCTAGGTTGAGTTTGACCAGCTTGAGGAATGGGTCCGCTATCGATGAGCCGGGCCTAATATTGGCAGGCGGATAGTGAGGTCTCTTCCACTTACCCAGTTGTGCGCTCGGATAGGGGCGGCAAGCTGGCGTAGAGTGTAATAGACCCCGGTGATAATCCCAGAGAGGAGCGGTACTGATGCGTGGACTTATTGAGCAGGAGTTGCATACTCATTCATTCATTCATTCACTATTCACTTGGGCTAGTGGTGCGTAACTATTTGTTACGTGTACCATCGCATGGCCAGGATTTCGGTTGGGCGCGCGACTAACCCGAGATCAGGAGTTTACCACATTGTGTCTGACTATCCAAATTTAGGTATGGGACTGGTTTGGATAGAAGTCTCTTGTGATGGACTCCATAGCCTGTGATACTTCATATTATCATCCCGACTTCACATTCCAGCATAGTCATTTCATTCACACCGCATATTACATTGCATTCGCAGTACTAAGCATTTTGGATTACTATGTTTTTGCACTTATATATCCTAGATGAGGTTGATGGTATTCATGGCTCGTCAGGATTTGCATATTGCATTGCATCCTCAGCATCCGTTATTGTCTTGTTATGTTTTGCATCGCATAGCCTTGGTACGGCTGATAGCATTCATGGACTTACCAGTACACTTCCGCTTGCTCTGATGTCATATGTTTCATGATCTTATTAGTATTTATGTTTATCCCGATGATGTATGATTTATGTGCTTTATTGATACTTAGCACTTACCTTACACACACTTCCACCACCCTCTAAGCTTTTGTAAGCTTATGCACGATAGATGCGTGCAGGTGGCGTTAGGTTACAACAGCGTTGAGCTTGGTGCTTGCAGCTGTCCTCTGGAGCTTTGATTTCGATATATGTATTTCCCTTTCAGCAGTGTATTCAAATGATTATATTAGTGGATATGTGATGATGATGTTGCCTTTATGATTTGGGTATGCTTGTGGTTATGCTCCCTTACAAAAAAAAATTTATACTGAAAATCCTCCTTGTAGGATCCCAGGATCGGAATCTGGCGTATGGACGTTGGGAGCCGAGAATGGGGTACTACAGAGGCTGTCGGCACCGGATTAGGCAATCGGGATTCCTGTGAATCTGATTTCCGGGTTTGGGGCGTGACATTTCTCATACTCGTTTAGATTACGAGTAGAGTACGAGTCTAGAGATACTCGACTCGGTACTCGACTCAGTGCTCGACTCAGACTTGACTCGTACCAGTGTATATAAGTCCGCCCAAAAAAAAAATCCTACCCCACCCGTCATTTTCCAGTAGCGCCCAAACCCTACCCCACCCCGCCCGTCCTTTTCAAGCAGCGCTCAAACCCTTCCCTCCCAGCGAGCGTTCAAAAAAAACAATCTCTCTCTCTCTCTCTCTCTCTCTCTCTCTCTCCCCTCCATCTCCCAACGCCTGTCCTGTCGTCCCTCTTCTTCCCTCTCTCTCTCTTTCACTCGCCCCTGTCCCCTGTCTGGCGGTGCTAGAAGCCTAGACCCTGCCGCTCGTCCCTACGGCCTGTCCAGTGCCCCTGTCCGGTGACGAAGCTCGTCCCTGCCACTCGTCCGGTGGCGCAGCTCATACCTACGAGGTTATCACTTGTCCCGTCGTCCGTCATCGCCCTACCCTGCACGCAGCTGCCGATTGTCCTTCTTCTGCTCGCTCGGTAAGGAGTGGGATTGATTTTTTTTATTTTTTATTGCTAATATATGTTAGAAATTGTTAATATAGTTTGAGATTAACCTGATATTTGTGTTTTCATACAATACTCGTTTACTACTCGTCCTCGGCTCGTACTCGGGCGAGTAGAGTATGAGCAGGGAGTCCATGCTCGTTGGTTGAGTAGAGCCGAGTACGAGCAGCACTCGGGCGTTAAGAGCCGAGTACGAGTAGGGCGATACTCGACTCGACTCGACTTGTGTACAGCTTTATGTACACTATCATATTTATAAATTAATTATTTAATTGCTACATCATTTGTAGTCTATATGATTAGCTCCTTTAATGACTTGGAAGCCTTATAGTTAATTGTTTAACTTAGTTTAAGTAGACAATTGTGTATAAAATGTATACTTTTTATTTAGTCTTAATCAACTCTCCTCTATGACATAGCCATCATCATTCCTTTGCTCCATCAAGCTTCTGCATGTAGCTGTGGTATCTCATTCCACGCAATCTCAATAAAAATACATTCCATATGAACAAGATGGATCCCCTCCGTGCCAAGTCGGTGGCTCCAAACAATGCACCTCAAATCCCCTTGTGGGGTCAATTAACAATAAGTCATTGGCCCTTCTCGTAGGTCATTTAGTTTTCTTTTCTTGCATAGGGAGGGACCACTTTCGACAACGGTTGGATGTAGTTATACGAAGAGCACCACACTCTTCGGCAACTCTCTGGCTACTCTCTGGTTAATGTATTTTTCGACATAAGAGTAGTTTATTCATATTTCTATCTTACTTTTCATCGTTTTATGAAGTTGGTGTTGTACATCTCACATACCAACCCCTTTAAGGAGGATATGGCTTGGAAGTGTTCATTGTGAGTCGCAATGGGGCTATAGTACTCGCAGCTGAGGAGATGTCACCTAGCTGCGAGTCATCCAGTTGTGAGCCATATGGATCATGTAACACCCTGGATTTTTGCCAACCTAGAGTTAGACGTCCTTAGGTAATGGGTCGATCCTAACACCTTATGAACTTGTCAGAACCCAATCCCAAAGTCCGAAATCCCCTTTTAAACCATTTTCTTCAAAATCTCACCTTTCACCACCTTGTCCTTCGAATTTTTCTAAGTAATTTCACATTAGACATAATCCTAAAGTTTAGGTGATGAAGAATAATACTTAAACTAAAAAATTACCATAAATAGTAAATAAATAAATAAAATGGGTTTTTTACCATCAACCTTTTTGAATATCATGAAATAAATAGGTTATTTGGATAGACCAGATTCTCCTACCCCAAAATCATATATTGCATATCGAATAACTCATCCCGGGTTGCAAGATACGCACATTTCAAAAATCATGTGGCAGAATCACCACCGGACAGTCCAGCGGGCCGGGCAGCCCGTTTTCTGCGACTTTTCTGTCGTTTTTCAGCCCGATTTCAAAAAGTCATATCTCCCTCGTTATAACTCCGATTTAGGTGATTTAAAACTCAAAGTGAAGCTTAATATGTCTAATTTTATATAAAAATAAGTGAAAATATAATAAAAATATTAAGGTAGTTAAATATGGGTTGTTGTGACAGTGGTCTGAAAATTATTAATTTGGACAGTTGTTGCTTCTAGAATTTTTAGAATTTTTTTACAATACAAAATCTAATGATATTTGGTAGAGATGAAGTAAACTTGATGAAGAACTATTAAAAAATTAATTAAAATAATATACTAATTAAAAGTGTCAGAAGGGGGCGTAGAACTACCCTATGACCTTTTTCTGTCATAATTAGGACATAATTTAGTTAAGTACTAAACTAAATACTCAGTAGAATTAGCTTGAACCACTTTAAATACGAATTGCAAGACCCAAAACTTACAGAATCCTTAACACTATATTACCCTATAACCTAGGATCAATCTCAAAACCCAGTTGCTCTCGAGGGCACCTTGAAACTCCATATTGAACCTGGACCACGCGTCAAAAGTCCAATTACCGTGAAACTAAACGATTATGACTTCCTTACTGGGCTTGATAACCATCTCAGAAATCAAGTCCTAATGATACTCAGAAATGCACAACTTGAGCTTGGAGCAAAGTGTGTGAGAAACGCGAATATCTTTTGAAAACATACTTAGATTTAAGTGAATTGAGTCGTTCGCTTGTAGGACAAATATAAGGATTCAGACCATCAGAATCTGACCTAATTACACCCTTATATCAGGAAAAATTTCATACATATGTCAGTGTACTTGTGGCCCTAATCAAGTATCGGTGACCGTTGAACTGAAACGGGTCCACCACGGTCGATTTGTAAATCCGATCGGACTGAAAACATAACTCGACCTAGATCCAATACCAGGAAGCTTAAGTCCGACCGCACGCAGAAAAAGGGCCTCTAGAAGTGCTCCGTTGGGCCGGAACAGTCCGTCTTTGACTATAACCTAAGTATACCATGGCCCTGGGGCCATTCCCATCAGCTCTGGGCCTATATAAGGGCCTTAAACCCTCTCACTCCCTTCACATACGAAATTCTAACCCTAGGTGAGAAAAGAGAGAAGAAAGAGAAGGAAAGAGAGAGAAAGTGAGAGAAAGTTGGAGTTCATCCCTGAGATTCAATCCCATCACACTACGGGCTGAATCAGCTTTTCTGTATCGCTAGTTTGGCGATTCCGATCCCGTTCTTAGGTAAAAAAATCCAAACCCTAATCTGTTTTAGGGTTTCAAATAGTGTATGTAATGAAATAGCTAACCTATTTCATACTGTAGGTTGCCGTTGTGCTGTAGACACAGACTTGGTATACAAACTGAGTTCGTTGCTTGTTTACCGGGGAAAGGTGCAGACTATAAACGTTTAGGTTATGGTTTTCAAGGCTTTCAATGTCGGTTAATGATTTATAACTGATGTGGGTGTCATTTCACATGCTAAATGCGATGCCTGTTTCACTTTACAGATATATATGAACTATGTTGAATATAGTGTATTCCATGTATTTGTTGATATGACTGAATGAGTACTGAACTTGGGTTCGTGCTTGCCATGATTATTCATCGTGAATATATGTTCGTTATGTGTGTGACAACTCCTTAGTGAAAGGATTTGTCCTAATTCATATTATCCCCAACATACGTTACGTATGTTGTAGTGTGTAGTCTAAGTGTTTGTAAAAATGTCTAAATGGATATAAAATTTGGATTTGTGCTTGCCATGATTATTAACGATGATTACATGCCTGTTGAGTATGTGGCAACTCTTTTGTAAAAGAGCTTGCCAGGATATATGTTATATTTAGTCTAATCTGTGTATGTCGAAATATGTAGCCTATGTGTTTGATAAAATGCCTCAATGAGGAAATACCTGTGGAAATGCATGTACTGAGGGTGTTAAGATAGGATTCTCAACTCCCTTAACTGTGGTTATAGTTTCCTTTATGTATTCTATAATATTACTAAGTGTTATATGGTTGAATGCCTATGTATGCTAATATGTATGTTGTGTGTTTGTTGAAATGTTCAAATGAAACTTATACTTAAGTTGGTTGCTACATGCTATATAGGACTATCATTTATATATATATATATATATATATATATTTCTATCTTACTTGAGTTATGTTTGGGACTATGATATAGTCCAGGCATTCAATAATAGATTCTAATCAGGTGACTGAGGTTGTCTCGCCACACGGGACGTGTTCGATGAATATGAGCCGTACTTTGGTTATCGGTAGTGGTTAGGCCACATAGAGTGCTTACGCACTTCATGTCGATTAACTCAAGGTACGCTCGTACTAGTCGAGTTTGTCAAGTAACCCGATTAACCCGATGTATGTTTACCATGTATGGACGTTATTGATTGAACCAAGGTACCAAACTCACCAATGAATACCCTGTTAACCTTGGTACCTCGATCCGCTAAGACTCATGAGTCGGACATGGTGGTATGGGACACCGTGGTCGAGTTGTCGGCGTACGTTGGGGCGACGAGCCTCCCCGTAATGTCTAGTGAGCAACACAGCCTCGTGAGCTGAATACGGTGGTATGAGACACTGTATTTGAATTGTCGGCCTACACTGATAAGGTGATGAGTGTAAGACCCATATCATAGTTCGTACTGTTCCATATGCTTCCACGATCCTTCTGGTCGAATTCCGGTAATCCTCAACCTGTATCCGACGTTTACGCATGATCCTAAGTAGAGACCTGCATACGAAAGTCAGCTCAACCCAAAACTTATACCTTGGCGACTGCGCCGTCACCACGGTTCCAACACCGTGACTCGCGCATCGACCAGATACCCAGGCTAAAAGATGTCGGCCCGCGTTCATTTCAAGGAAAAATGTCGTGCGTTGCGAACTTCAAGGGAATCTCTACAACATGTCCCATCAATCAATCAATCAATCAATGTTAAGTACACACCTACCCAAGTACAACAACCCATACCCTATCCTTACCTCTCTCTTACACAAGTTACCCAAAGTAAACCCTCAAATCACTTCATCCATCACTCAACCCATCACCCATCCTTATCATCCCATCACTTCTCTCTCTCATTCATTCTCAAACAATATCTCAAGCAACACACCACCCCATGTCCAAGCTCCCTCTCTCCCAAATCACAAGTGTGGCCCACCCTCTCATCTCACATCTCAACCATTCATCCATCATCAACCTCCATCAAAAGTGTAAGCAAAGAGCTAAGGAGGTTAAGGGACCAAGGAGAAGGCCTAGAGGTGGGTGATCCACCGTTGATTCTTAATTTTTAGGACCCACTTATAAGTGGGACCCATTTTGCTGTATGTGTTGCAACCATGAGGGGCTCATAGTGGCGGGGTCCCTCCATTACCATCTCTCTCCCTCTCTCTCTCTCTATCTCTCTTGTATGGATGATAGTGTGGTTGTGTGTGTGGCCCACCATGAAGTGTATCTTATCCATGCCATTCACCTTCATGGGATCCACCTGATGGATGTGTTGGATCTACGTCATCCAGCCCGTTATTGGTCCTGGATGGAAGCAAAACACAAATATCATATTGACCCAAATCAGGTGGGCCACATCCATGTGGGACCCACCTTGATGAGGTAAATCCACACTGTCTGTCAGTGGAGGTGGCTAACAGTGCAGTGTTAACTGTCAATGGGGTTTAGCTAATGGTGGAGTGAGAACTGGCAGTGGAGTGTACCATCCAGCCACCCCTTCTTTTCCTTTCTTTTACATATTACATAATAAAATATTATATATATATATATATATATATATATATATATTATATCATCAGGTGGGCCACGTGCATGTGGAACCCACCATGGCGTCCGTGTTATATCCATATCATCCAGCATCTCTAACGCTGGACGGGTGTGGCTAACGTGAGTGTGTGTACTGGCATGGGCGTGTATTATCAGCTAAATAATAATAATAATAATATATTATTTTTTAAAAGTTTTGGGGTGGGTTGCTCATGCAGGCCCCTCCTTGATGTATAAAGTTAATCCATGCCGTCCATTCCCTTCTCTAGCTCATTTTAGGCGTTGAGCCGAAAAATGAAGTTGATCCCATTTTCTGGTGTGCCATATCATAGGAAATAGTGGTGTTTACCGTTGAAACTCACCTTAATCTTTTTACTTGCCAAATCATACCACATATCAGACTCTTTTGGTTGGTCTTGAGCTGTAGAGTGCAATGGACGGGGCGGATTTTCCTGATGAGGACTCCACCTATGAAATTCATTGGAAAAATGCATTTTAATATATATATATATATATATATCCAAACAACGCCAGTGGCTGCTGCTGCTGCTGACAGATGACGCCAACGGCGTCTGCGCTGCCGAGGATGGAAGGACGTGTTTCTCATACGTGGGCCCCACCGTGATGGGTTTGGAAAATCCATGCCGTGCATTTAGTAGGTCCCCTCTGGGACGGCGATCCCCTAAAAATCAGTTGTATTTGGAACTCAAGGGGGGCCACATCCTAGCGAACACCGAGGATTTAACGTCTACCATTGAACCTTTCTAGATGTCACAGAAGTTTTGGATTATTATGAAATTTGTTTTCCCACTTCACCTAGACCCGTGTGACCTTACCAACGGGTTGGATTGCAAATAAGCATTATAGTGGGCCCCACGTGGGACCCACAGTGATGTATGTGGTTTATTCACACCGTCCATTGACCGTGGACGGTGGAAACCAAAATGATGTATGTTTTTCACCACTGTCGTCTAGCCATTTGGTTGGGCTGTTGGACGGTCAGTGGGTCCCACCATGATGCGTGTGCTGCATCCAAACCGTCCGTCCACCTTGAGGCTCATTTTGTGACATGAGCTAAAGAATAAGTCAGATCCATAGTTCATGTGGACCCCCACCATGATGCATATGTTTCATCCAAACCTCCAACCATTTTGGGAGATTACTTTGGGGCCTATGGTGGAATAAAAATGAGATAGATCTAGGATCAGGCGGATCACATTACAGAAAAACAGAGGGTTTGAACATCCACCATTTGAACCCTTGGACTGTAGGGTTTGAACCAAAATGATATTTGTTTTCCCTCTAGATCTAGGCCTTTGTGACCGTATAAATAGGCTAGATGGGAAATAGACCCTATGATGGGGCCCACTAGAATTTAACCATGGAAAGTCATTATCTCCACTGCTCGTTATTGTATGGTCCAGTTAATCCTTTGGATATGCTTCATTTTTATACTCTATTATAATCATGGATGAATAGTGTATTGGGCTTAGCCCACTCAACTCGGTCCATCCGACTTGGCCTAATTGATTCAGCCCATTGTTTTAGCTCGTGTGATGTATTGGAGGCCCATGGGTCAAGGCCCAATGGGATGTACATGAGGTCTATTGTTATGTGAAATTCCACTATGGTTATGTAATGATGTTTGCAACGGGCCGTGCCTTGGGGGCAATGATGGTTTAACGTCCACATTGTAAGGATAATGTTAGTTAAATGTCTGCATTATTACTCTCCCTAGGGCCCATTATTAGGCCCATACTTGCAGTGTGTAGGCCGTCTAGGCTCACCTTCGTTAAATGGAGTCCATCACCATTTAATGTGTAGTATAGATCCATGATTCATGCTCATACACATCATATGTATGCTTGATATGAGGAGTGACTGATCATAGCATATGCCTTCGGGCAGATTGTTTATGGGCTCCCTGATAAGCGAAGTTGCCCTTCATGAGCGCACGGTACGTGCAGGATTATTGCATGTCTGGTAGGGTGATTCATGCACTTGCATTTGTGTAATTGTGATTATTGTATACCCTAGCGACATCAGGGCCATAGCCTCCATAGACACATCATGCATGGCCGGATTGGATACCGAAAATATTGTTTCTAGCATCGAGGTGCCATAAATGTCCCTGGGTGAAAATCCCTAAACCTGATGGTACCAGATGATGACTCCAACATCAAGATCGAGTGGATATACGAGCGCGCAAGGGGTATATACCAATTTCTACGTTGAGTTTGACCAGCTTGAGGAATCGATCCGCTATCGATGAGCCTGGCCCGATATTAGCAGGTGGATAGTGAGGTTTCTTCTACTCTCTCAATTGTGCGTTCGGATAGAGGCGGCAAGTTGGCTAGAGTGTACTAGACCTCGGTGATTATCTATACTTAGAACCTTACTGACTTGATGCTCTAGTGAGGAGCTGCATTAATATGTGGATGTGGATTAACATGCTTGACTTGTATTATGCATCGCATGGCCTTGATATGGCCGATAGCATTTATATCTTACACTACATATCCTTGGTACGGCTAATTTCATTCATGTACTCATCAGCACGATTCCACATTACTCTGACCTTGCATTCTGAGCACGCTTATACTGCGCATACACTTATGCCACCCTCTAAGCTTTCCATAAGCTTATGCACCATTGATGCGTGCAGGTGACGCCAAGACACAGCCGTAGTCTCCCCGCGGTTAGAGCGTGCAGCCGAGCTTTTGGAGTTTTTGTTATTTTCAATATATTGTATTTCCCTTTCATACACCTTGTACTCAAAAGCTTTTTTATCATAGTGGATTTTGTGATGGTGTTCTTGTGGTTATTGTTCATGGGTTATGCTTATGGTTATGCTCATTACAAATCAAATTGATGATTAAAAATCCTTCTTGTAACATCCCAGGATCTGAACCTGGCGTTTGGATGCCGGGAGCCGAGAATGAGATACTACGAAGGCTATCGGCGCTGGATTCGGCAATCGAGAATTTTGTGAGCCTGTTTTGCGAGTTCGAGGCGTGATAGTAGTTGGTATCAGAGCATAACTTGGGAATAACCGAGAATAACATCACATGTTTGTTATAAGTTTGGACGATTAGGTTCTGAGTGCGAAACCTTCTAATTGAGTTCCATAACGTGCGATTCTCAAGGTTGATTGGCGTCATTATTCTTCCTATAGGACATGCCGCTCAAGAGAGCGACCCGAGCGCACCCCGCTCCACCACCTGAGGCTTCAGGTTTACCACCTGCTCCTCCCGTTCCACCGCCAGAGATCCTTGCTCTCCTGCCTGAGGATGACGTTCCTCCACCTGATGCCGGTGCGGATCCGACCATGCCTGTGAGTGTCTCGCAGTTACAGCAGATGTTGCAGGCTGTGACTGTTGCGCTTCAGGGGTAGGGCAGGCGCCCAGTTGTTTCTCTAGCCCAGGCGGAGCAGGAGCGCGTGAGCGCCCTTCTTCATGAGTTCTGACAGCTCGATCCTCCACGTTTTCAGGGCGAGCCAGATCCGACTGCAGCCGAGAGATCGCTCTCCAATGTGGGGAAGATCTTCGATACTATGGCATGTACGACTCAGCAGCGAGTCCGGTTGGCTGTATTCCTTCTCTAGGGTGAGGTAGAGCATTGGTGGACCTCCATTACCCTCGTCGCAGGACCTGATCATGTCTGGATATGGGAG
This sequence comes from Magnolia changhungtana, assembly GCA_030180095.1. NCBI lineage: Eukaryota > Viridiplantae > Streptophyta > Magnoliopsida > Magnoliales > Magnoliaceae > Magnolia > Magnolia changhungtana. The sequence goes on from JASAUF010000596.1 coordinate 1,980,991, forward strand.
GACTTTATTGACTGATTCGAGGAGCAGTACTTCCCCGACCATATCCGTCGTCAGAGAGCATTAGAATTCGAGACCTTGGTGCAAAGGGACATGACTGTGGCACAGTACGCGGCTCGTTTTATGGCGCTATTGAGGTTTGCACCATATATGATTAATGATGATGGGCGAAAAGTCCACCGTTTCGAGAACGACTTACGTTATAATCTTCGAGGCCGTGTCATTGGGCATGAGCTCCCGACTTTCTAAGAAGTAGTGCGGAGGGCTCAGATTTATGAGACTAATGGACCGGTATGCAGGCCGACCGAGATCAAATGAGAGGTCAGAAGAGGCAGGCCCCCTCCAGTAGCTCACAACAGCATCGACGACCACAGAGATACAGGAGCTACCCATCCGCTAGAGCACCAGTAGCACCGTCGGCACCACCTCAAAGATAGCTTTCTGATACCTGCTATGGTTGTGGTGGGGTAGGACAGCGTAGGTGAGAGTGTCCCCGACCTCGGCGAACGGCGTACGAGAGCACCACGGCGGCCTCCACGGCGGTGAGAGCACCGCAATGACCTCCACGGGCCGGCGGCGACAATGATTTCACCACGCGAGGCCCCTCGGCGGAAGCACTAACACCAGCCTCCGAGACTGCATAACAGAGGCAGCAGTTTCGAGCGCCTCAGCGACATCAGCAACAACATCCTCCGAGGGGACAGACACCTCCCCAGCCAGCTCAGGCTAGATTCTATGCGGCTCAACAGGACCCGCAGACTTCCAGAGGAGTCGTTGAGGGTATACTTTCAGTCTCTTCATGCATCGCCCAAGTACTATTTGATTCTGGTGTTTCGCACTCATTCATGTCTAAGGATTTTTACCGATCGACTTGGTTACTGACAGAGTCTGCTAGTGAGGGATTGACTGTATCGACACCCTTAGGAAAGACCACAATATTGGGCCGTTTCTGTTCTTCTTGCCCTGTTCTGGTCAGTGATATCTTTTTGCCCGCTAATTTATTTGTGCTACCGATGATGGACTTCGACGTTATCTTGGGCATGGATTGGCTTGCCGAGTACCACGCCATTTTAGACTATTCCGCTAGGATAGTCACGTTCTGCATACCTGGCTTGCCATAGTTTCAGTTCGTTGCAGAGCCCCGAGGATAGCCGTTGTCTTGTTTGATGTCCTGCTCAGTCGAGGAGCCCGTTGCCTTATGTATCGATCAGTTGCCGGTGGTCTGTGATTTCCCCGACATGTTCCAGGAGATTCCGGGATTGCCACCGCGCCGTTATATTGAGTTCCAGATCGATCTTGTGCCTGGTACCACGCCTATCTCGAAGGCCCCATACCGTGTGACACCGATGGAGTTGCGTGAGCTATAACAACAGTTGGACGAGTTGTGCGAGTTAGGATTCATTCGTCCGAGCAGTTCACCTTGGGGATCGTCGATACTCTTCGTCAGGGAGAAAGACGGCTCATTGAGGCTCTGCGTCGATTACCACGAGCTCAACTAGGTCACGATTAAGAATAAGTACCCGCTCCCAAGGATAGATGATTTGTTTGATTAGCTGTAGGGTCCACAATTCTTTTCGAAGATTAACCTGCGTTGTGGTTATCATCAGATTCGTGTTTGAGAGGAGGACGTCTCAAAGACAGCTTTCAGGACGTATTACGGTCATTTTGAGTTTCAGGTCATGTCTTTTAAACTAACCAATGCACCCGCGGTCTTCATGCAGTTGATGAATAAGGTCTTCCATCCATATCTCGATCAGTTTGTTGTGGTCTTCATCAATGACATTCTGATATATTCGAAGACCCGTGAGGATCATATGCAACATCTAGAGATCGTATTGTAAACCCTTCGTGCCCACCAGTTGTAAGCGAAGCTGGAGAAGTGTGAGTTTTGGCAGGAGAAGGTGAGGTTCCTCGGTCACGTGGTGATGAGAGAGGGTGTCGCAATGGACTTCTCGAAGGTTGAGGTAGTGGGCCAGTAGAACTAGCCCATGACTACATCCGAGATCCACAGTTTTCTTAGTTTAGCGGGCTGCTATCAGTGTTTCATTGAGGGCTTCTCCCGTATCGCGGCCTCGATGACCAGGTTGACTTGGAAGGGTACAGATTTTGTTTGGACTGACGCATGTGAGCAGGCATTCGTGGAGCTGAAGGACCGTCTAACGTTCGCTCTTGTCCTCACTCTTTCCTCTGGGAGTGATGTATTTATTGTATTTACCGATGCCTCACGTATTGGTTTAGGTGTTGTCCTGATGCAGCATGGCAGGCCTGTAGCCTTCGCGTCTCGTCAGCTCAAGGTTCATGAGCTGAACTACCTCAAACATGATTTAGAGCTGGCAGCAGTCGTCTTCACACTGAAGGTGTGGAGACACTATCTCTATGGGATCAAGTTCGAGCTCTTCTTTGACCACAAGTGTTTGAAGTACTTATTCTCTCAGTCTAAGCTGAACATGAGGCAGAGACGCTGGATAAAGCTTCTGAAGGACTATGATTTTGACCTCCAGTACTACCCAGGCAAAGTGAATGTGGTGGCGGATGCCCTCAGCCGTCAGCCACGAGGCCTGGTGGCACATATGATGATTCAGGAGTGAAGGATGCTCGAGAATATAGCAGAGTACGACTTTGATTTTTGTCTGCAGTCTTCTATCGTTCAGCTATCGAGCCAATCGATTCAACCCTCTCTTGTCACAAGGGTAATCGAGGCTCAGCAGGCAGACGAGTCGTTACAGGATTACCGAGCAGAGGCAGCATCCGAAAGTCAAACAGATTGGCAGATTGGTTCTGATGGTGGACTTCGCTTCAGAGGCTGATTATGTGTCCCAGATATTCCCGAGTTGCGCAGACATCTTATGACCGAGGTACATCGATAGCGATTTTCTATCCACCTTAGCTCGACGAAGATGTATCGTGATATGAGGAGACAGTATTTTTGGGCAGGGATGAAGCGCCAGATTACCAGTTTTGTGGCCAAGTGTGACACATACCAGCGTATTAAGGCCTATCATCAAAGACCCCCTAGTCTATTGCAGCCGTTGAGCATCCCAACGTGGAAGTGGGAGCACGTGTCGACCAATTTTATTATGGGTTTGCCAAGGACTCAGCGCGGTCATGACCCCATCTGGGTCGTCGTTGATCATCTAACGAAGTCGGCATATTTTCTTGCGATTTGTGCAACTTGGCCTTTAGACCGGCTTGCGAGGTTATTCATCGAGGAGATTGTGAGACTGCATGGTGTTCCAGTCTCGATCGTTTCTGACCAAGACCTGAGGTTCACGTCTCAGTTCTGGAGGAGTTTTCAGAGAGCGATGAGGTCTGTTTTGCAGCTCAGTACTACGTATCATCAGCAAACCGATGGCCAGACCGAGAGGGTCAACCATATCCTTAAGGATATGCTTCGGACCTACGTGATTGATTTCGGGGGTAGCTGGGATGAGCATCTGCGATTGGCTGAGTTCGCATATAACAACAGCTATCAGGTGACCATTGGCATGACTTCTTTTGAGGCATTGTATGGCAGACCGTGCAGATCTCCGAGTTATTGGACCGAGGTTGGAGAGCAGCGTCTCCTAGGTACCGAGCTTGTGCAGGAGACATCAGAGGCTATTGATATCATTAGGCAGAGGATGCGCACAGCTCAGAGCCGGCAGAAGAGTTTTGCTGATTGCCGGCGTCGTCCCTTGGATTTTAATGTAGGGGACCATGTGTATCTCAAGGTCTCACCCATGAAGGGCGTGGTTCGATTTGGAGCGAAGGGCAAGCTTGTCCTGAGATTCATAAGACTTTTTGAGATCACTGAGCGCATTGGCGCCGTGGCCTATCGGCTTGCCTTACCATCTCAGTTGTCTGACATCCACAACATTTTTCATGTCTCTATGTTGAGGACGTGTGGGTCAGATGTGGTTCCTATTATTGATTGCCAGCCTCTGGAGGTTCGTGAGGACGCTTCTTACATTGAGCAGTCAATTCGTATCCTTAATCGAAAGGAGCAGGTCCTCCGGACCAAGGTCATTCCCTTGGTGAAGGTTCAGTGGGGTCACCATTCTGTTGATGATGCATCTTGGGAGCGCGAGGCCGAGATTCGAGAATGTTATCCCCATCTCTTTGATGATTGATCATATATTGTATCTTGTATGCTGTCTTCGATTTTATATGATGATGCCTTATTTCTTCTTCTATTATGAGTTATGTTTACTTACGATGATTATGCAAATTTTGAGGATGAAATTTTTATTTGGAGGGGAGAGTTGTAAGACCCGTATCCTAGTTCGTACTATTCCGTAGGCTTCCACGATCCTTCCGGTTGAATTTCGGCAATGCTCGACACGTATCTGACGTTTGCGCAAGATCCTAAGCTAAGACCTGCATGCTAAAATCGGCTCAACCCGAAACCTGTACCTTGGTGACCGCGCCGTCACCACTGTTCCAACGCCGCGACTCGCGCACCGACCAGATACCCAGGCTAGAAGATGTCGACCCGCATTCATTTCAAGGATAAACGTCGCGTGTTGCGAACTTCGAAGGAATCTCTACAACATGTCCTATCAATCAATCAATCAATGTCAAGTACACACCTACCCAAGTACAACAACCCATACCTTATCCTTACCTCTCTCTTACACAAGCTACCCAAAGTCAACCCTCACATCACTTCATCCATCACTCAACCCATACCATCCCATCACTTCTCTCTCTCTCTCATTCATTCTCAAACAATCTCCCAAGCAACACACCACCCCACGTCCAAGCTCCCTCTCTCCCAAACGACAAGTGTGGCCCACCCTCTCATCTCACATCTCAACCATTCATCCATCATCAACCTCCATCAAAAGTGTAGGCAAGGAGCTAAGGAGGCTAAGGGACCAAGGAGAAGGCCTAGAGGTGGGTGATCCACCGTCGATTCTTAATTTTTAGGACCCGCTTGTAGGTGGGACCCATTTTGCTGTATGTGTTGCAACCATAAGGGGCCCATAGTGGCGGAGTCCATCCATTACTGTCTCCCTCTCTCTCTATCTCTCTTGTATGGATGATAGTGTGGTTGTGTGTGTGGCCCACCATGAAGTGTATCTTATCCATGCCATTCACCTTCATGGGATCCATCTGACGGATGTGTTGGATCTACATCATCCAGCCCGTTACCGGGCCTGGACGGAAGCAAAACACAAATATCATATTGACCCAAATCAGGTGGGCCACATCCATGTGGGACCCACCTTGATGAGGTAAAGCCACACCGTCCATTAGTGGAGGTGGCTAACAGTGCAGTGTTAACTATTAGTGGGGTTTAGCCAAAAGTGGAGTGAGAATTGGTGGTGGAGTGTACCATCCAGCCACCCCTTCTTTTCCTTTCTTTTACATAGTACATAATAAAATATTATATATATATATATATATATATGTTATATCATCAGGTGAGACCCACCATGGCGTCCGTGTTATATCCATGCCGTCAGCGTCTCTGACGCTGGACGGGTGTGGCTAACGTGAGTGCGTGTACTGGCATGGGCGTGTACTATCAACTAAAAAAAATAATAATAATAATATATTATTTTTTTTAAAGTTTTGGGGTGGGTTGCTCATGCAGGCCCCACCTTGATGTATAAAGTTAATCCATGCCATCCATTCCCTTCTCTAGCTCATTTTAGGCGTTGAGCCAAAAAATGAAGTTGATCCCATTTTCCGGCATGCCATATCATAGGAAATAGTGGTGTTTACCGTTGAAACTCACCTTAATCTTTTTACTTGCCAAATCATGCTGCATATGGGACTCTTTTGGTCGGTCTTGAGCTGTAGAGTGCAATGGACGGAGCAGATTTCCCTGATGAGGGCTCCACCTACGAAATTTCTTAGAAAAACGCATTATATATATATATATATATATATATATTGAAATAAGCAAGCCACTGACTCGCTTTGCTGGCTTGACAGATGACGCCTTGTGTGTCACTTATTACTAGACGGATGGACGTGGGTCTCATACATGGGCCCCACCATGATGTGTTTCGAAAATCCATGCCGTGCATTTGGTAGGTCCCCTCTGGGACGGTGATCCCCCAAAAATCAGCTATATTTGGAACTCAAGGGGGGCCACATCCCAGCGAACACTGAGGATTTAACGTCTGCCATTGAACCTTTCTGGATGTCACAGAAGTTTTGGATTATTATGAAATTTGTTTTCCCACTTCACCTAGACCCGTGTGACCTTACCAACGGGTTGGATTGCAAATAAGCATTATGGTGGGCCCCACGTGGGACCCACAGTGATGTATATGGTTTATTCACACCGTCCACTGACCGTGGACGGTGGAAACCAAAATGATGTAGTGTTTCACCACTGTCGTCCAGCCATTTGGTTGGGCTACTGGATGGTCAGTGGGTCCCACCATGATGCTTGTGCTGCATCCAAACCATCCATCCACCTTGAGGCTCATTTAATGACATGAGCTAAAGAATAAGTCAGATCCATAGTTCATGTGGACCCCAACCATGATGCATATGTTTCATCCAAACCATCCAACCATTTTGGGAGATTACTTTGGGGCCTATGGTGGAATAAAAATGAGACAGATCTAGGATCAGTGTTCACTCCCCAAGTATAGGGTTGTGATGCAGTAATAAACTTGGTAAGACCGAGGTCGAATCCACAGGGACTGAAACTTGTACGCAATCTGAAACTAACCAGATCTAGAACTAGGCTAAGATGGAATCTAAACCAATTGTGATTTGAGGAATAATTGTGAAATTATTATCTAAAACCGAGGAGAAATTCAGAGGAAGGACACTAGGGATTCAGAGGATCCACTTGTAGAGATCAGGAAGATCTTATGCCAGTATCACGAATTATGGAAACTTACTGAACTGCCATTGATATAGTTTTCAAGAGATGAAAGGTATATGAATTAGAATGGATTCCATCACCAAACCATGCCCAAGAGGCAAAGAAAACAACAGAATTAAACTAATTACCAACCAATCAACATGCTATGAGGGTTAGGAAAGGGTACCGACATTCAACCATGCCCAGGAGATGATGGTGAACAACAGAGCTTCCTGACGTCATAAACATAAAAGGTAAAAGAAATACTTAAAGCCATTGCAGACCCATTGTAATTTCAGTCACAACAGACCATTAAAAACTAAAAATATTCCCATAATAATCAAACCAATATCAAATTCGGTTCATGAATTAAAATCAAATTAAAGGCAATGAATAGAATCCCCCATCTCACTACAAGCTTCACCTCTTAGCCCTAGCTAAGAGGTTTAGCCTAGCATGGATAGTGTGGACTCCATGGAATTCATAGAAAGAAAATAGAGAAAAAAAAAAGAAGAATAAAATTCAAACTCTTTCCCTCTCTCCCTGTGCTCCACATCCCAGCTTTCTCCCTCTCTCTCTCTCTCTCTCTCTCTCTCTCTCTCTCTCTCGATTCACGTCCAAGATCCCTGGCCTCTGCCGTAGCTCCCCTTTTTCACGTTCTCTCACTCTTTTTATAGCTTCAAAGGAGACGATGGCTGGAAGTGCGTAAGAAGCTCTTACGCACTCCCTGTTGCAGCAGGAGACAGTTACTTATGCTGATATTCTCTGGGGTCCATTCTAGAGCTCAGACAGGAGATCCACTCCATTCATCAACTTCTCCTTGGAATTTTCGGGTATACAACCGGTTTTGGCTGTCTATTGATGCAGCTTAGGGAAGAATTCATTCTGCCGTCCATCCTTCTTTTGATCACGATCAACACATGCTCGCACGCATGGAGAGAAGAAGACACCTAGGATTGAACTATAGGGCCCTTAAGCTCCTAATGGACGGCCCCGATTAGGCCAATGGGCCCTGATGGTGGCCCACTGAGATTGACCGCAGGCTCTGCTGCGAAACAGAGCCCGCGGAGACGGCGCTGTGATGGTGGTGGGCCCTAATTCCCTATCATTTTGAGAAATCCACTCCGTCAATTATGATCCTCTAGAAAAACCGTTAGGGAAGGGTTAGTTTTGGATTGATTTAGGCATGGCCCACAGGAGTTTTCTTATTGCCGTCCATCTTTCGTTTTGACTGTAGAAAAACTGATCTCCGTAATTTCTTGAAGTTTTGTCACCTAGGACATAGTAATATAGGCCTTGTAATTCTGGTGAACGGTCCAGATCAATTAGAGGGACCGAAATGGTGGCCCACAGGAAGGGACCGCAACTCTGTTTGCGGAACAGAGACTCCGCGAGATTGCTGTGATATCGGTGGAACCCACTTTAATGTAGATTTGTGAAATCCACGTCATCCACGATAGTCTACTCGAAAAACCCATCGGGTATGGACGTTCTTGGATTGGTTTTGCTTTGGCCCACCAGAATTCTTATTCTACCATCTGAACTGTGTTTGACGGTCAGGATTCTCCGAGAGCTTGCATGGAGCGAAAACTGCACCTAGGAGCGGGTCTCGGCCATTCTCTAGATCATATGGACGGTTCTAATCCTCCATTGAAAGGGTGAGTGGGGCCCACAATCACGACCTTGCGTCGGCCGTGAAGACGCTGCGGCGTCATTCCCTTTTGAGAAAAATCGTCGGTCAGCGCCTGCGCTGACCGACTTCCTTTATCTGGTGTTCGGCGTTCGTGCGTGTACTGTGCACACGCACGATGTAAGGTGGGTCCCCCTTTGACGTATGTGAACAATATGATCCGTCCATTATTTTCCTCATGTCAATTAAAGGGTCGATACCAAAATTGAAGCATATCCGGAGATCGGTTAAGCCTCAGATCGCTGATATGGGTGCTGATCTGTCCGTTGGGCCAATTCCACAGGGATTCAAGAGTTAAAATTCGACGTGTACGGTTAATTTATGGCCCTCAGACTATATCTGATGTTTCTAGCCAAACGGATGGTAGGAATCCTGTGATTTTATATTCTGGACGTCTTTCAGGCCTGTTTAAGGTGAGTGGCTGGAATTTCTCTGATCCCCGGCATGTAAATCCTTGATCTTAATCCCATGGAGTCACGTCCAATGCCTTGGTGATGCCTGAGTGTTAAATACATGCTTTTAGCCTCCTTTCCAGTCCACGCTCCTAAATATACCTTGCAACACAAACACGATAAAAAATAGGCCGTTAAACAGTATTATATTCGTAAAATTAGGTAATAAATGGGGTCTGATATACAGTATTTGACCCTCAACACAACCCCCAACCAGCATTTTGCTAGTCCCGAGCAAAGTATGCGAAAAATAAGTTGACAATTACAGGAGAATTTCTATGAACTCGAGTGATTTTGGAAAACAATCCAGATATGAGAAATCTTAAGATTTATGAATGTTGATTATCAATTTCTCTTGGCCTCCCATGCACGGTGAATTTCATAATCAAGTTCAAATATTAATCCATAAACTAGAATAATTTTAAACATTGAGTTCCATGGGTGTATAGTGAAATCTCGGCCTATCATCATTAAGAGATCAAATTGTCGATTTCATGATATCATTGGTAATAAATCAGAAAATTCATAACTACCATCACCTAAACCAAAACTTTGCCTCACAGATCATTCTTTCATTTTCTAGTTTTTTTTTTTTTTTTAAATGTCAAGATGGGAATCAAATTTTCACTTATAGGGAGCAAACCTATGGTGAAACTAGTCACCCAACTCTTTCCAACTGTTAATCATGGAAAATCGAATCCACACCTATAGGGAGCAAACCCATGGTGTAATTCTTTTTTTTTTAATACCCTGATGGCCAAATCTTTTAGGCTGGTTTCTTTCATGCTCAGTGATTACCAAATTAACCCTTCGGTTTCAAACTGAAATCTTAATGTGTAATCGAGATGTGACATGTGAAATCATGACTCAATCAATGTTTACAACTTCTAATCATGGATTAATAATTCAAACTTAACTGTGAAATCTAACGAGCAACTGAATCCAAGAGTAGTAAATCACCAACATTCCATATCCTGTAATTCTAAATCAAAGATGGTCATCAAATCACTTCGAATTCACCAGAAAGTCAAAAAAAAAATTAAAAATAATTTCACAATTTTTGCTCAAGACAAAGAAAACACTGATTAGGTAACCTAATCTCCCACCCCCAACCTAAAATCTACATTGTCCTCAATGTAAAAGATATAAGTATGCAATGCACTTGGGACAATGAAAAGTAAATATGAAGTGATGGGAAGAAAGTACCTGGATGATGAATCGAGAGACACTTTCCAAGAGATCGCATCATGGACGCCGGTTAGCATGAGAGAGATAACAACACAAAAATAACAAAAATAAAATCCTACCTATACCACTTTCGCGGGTGCTCTCGATTGCATTTAGCGTATGCAACAAGCCTTTAAACCCCTAGGTTGCCCCTAGTGGACGAGTTGTAGTCTCGTGAGGGTTTGCAGTAATGTTACCCACAAACATTGAACTAACTAACTATGAAAAAGAAATGAAATAAAAAGCTGGGTTGCCTCCCAGGAGTGCTAAGTTTACCGTCTATCCTAAAATAACATAAAACAAACTACTCTAGTCCTATGAAAGCAGGGAAAATCTACTCGATCATGGTGCAAGGTTCCCCTTCCGGACAGTATCTTGATAAGGTTTTCAATAAGTTCCTCAATAGAACATCCAAAAGCCATTTTTGCAATAGGCTTGGACGCCCTGGAGCATGACTTTCCAGAGAAACTTATGTACCTCATAAGAAATTTTTCGTTGAAGTGCTTGAGGTATCCATAGTATATACGATTCACCTGTAATAGAAGAAGTTTCAACGTTAGTATCCCATGGTGAATCAGAGACTACACATAGATGAAATTCAGAAAAATTCTCAGAAAGTGATGTAGTCTCAACACATTCTGAAGTAGCAGACTTCGGTTCAATTTTCAGCTCCTCCTCCCTTAATGGTAAACATTGAGGATCTAGGGAGGGAGGGGCTTTAGAGTAAGGGTTCTCTCGGTCAGTGACGACTACCGAGATGTCGTCTTGCAAGGCATTCACTATGTCTCTTATCATGAGATTGTTTGAATCTGTAAAGTGTGCCAAGCAATCATCCAAAGAGTTGGGACATTTAGCTGAGAGTAACTCATTTTCCACATTAGAGCTCGTGGTGATCTACCCAAGGAATCCATCGTCTTTGAAGGTAAATGGAGGTGTGCTCTCTTGCTCCAGCCCTGCACAGACAGATTGAGGGTCAGTGTAAGAAGCATTGTTGTGCAGACTCTGCTCATTAATACTACTCAGAAGAGGCATTGAATCGTCATTATTCAACAGTTCAGATGGTGACCTCAACTGGGTGGTTTCAAATTCAAGAGTCATATCGAGTAGCTCGTCCATCTCCCGAATCAGATCATCATTCGATTCAGAGTGGTCCAAACACGTTACACAAGAGTTAGAAGGGTCGATTGTAAGGGGCCCATCCTCTACCTTTAAATCAGACATGTCAGGTGAGGGGAGTGGCTCATTATGACCGACCACTTCGTGTACGTCTTGATCATTGACTTGGACCAAACTTGAGATTGATTCCAGGGGAATTTGGGTTGCACATTCATGATCATCTTCCCAATACGCATCATCGTCTAATTCCATGCAGTGCACACTTGGGATGGGATCACTTTCCTCACATTCTATACTTAAATTCGGTCGAAGTTCGAATAAACTATCCTCAACCTCATCATTGAGATCCTGTGTGTCATGTGATTGAAGTGTGTCATCATCATTATATTTGAAAGACAACCATGTCACTTCCCCATTCTTTTGAACCGTCATCGAGATCGACTCATCGGGAAAATGAACCATATGCTCATTAGCACAATTTAACTCTTCATTCCAAATTCCAGAGTTTTTCAAGAGCAAGTGATGATCACTTTCCTCGCATTGTATTTCTGGATTGGGTTATGGCTGAGATGAACTAGCCTCCATTAGCCTATCAAGGCGTGATTCAAGTGCTTCTATTAATTTTCTCATGCCAGTAACATAGTCTGTGTAACTCGGAGATAATTCCTCTTGGATCGTTTCTGGTGGATATTCAAACGTGGCTGATCGATGAGGGTTATTATCATTATGTTTTACTGACTCAACTTCGAAATATTTCTGTTTCCACTGATCAAAACCATACGGGTCATCGGTCGGGAGTTGATACGCGCCATCATTCTAATAATCACGTATTGTTTTCTTAACTCGTGGAATGCAATTATTCTCCCTCAGATAATCACCGAAAGACTTCTTAATCGATGGAGCATCATATTCCGATTGGTTCTCGAAGATACTTTCTGAAAAATTTTGAGGCATAGGCTGTTTTCCATAAGCTATCTCAACATACTGTCGTGCCCACTCATTCATATACATGGTGAAACCTTAACTCTGAATCTAATCCTAGAAGAAAGCAAAATCATACAGCAATACAGAAAGTAAAGGAGAAGTTAGAAAGATGTTACCAGACTAGAAGTTCCTATGTTAAAAACCTACAAAACAAAACAAAACAAGTTAGTTTCTAAGAATAGTAAGTCTAAGGTTAGAAAATTTCTAAAAATAAAACCCTAATTCTAAAAATAGGAAAAGTAAAGAAATTAGGAAGATATCACCAAATTAGAAGTTTCTATCTCAGAGTCCTACAAAACAGGAAAGTTAGGTTAGTTCTTAAAAAAAAAAAAAAAAACCTAAACCTAAAGTTAGAAAACCCTAATCTTAACCTAATTCTAAAACCAATTAATTTCAGAAAATCGTAGCCGTCAGTCCCCGGCAACGGCGCCATAAACTTGTTCACTCCCCAAGTGTAGGGTTGTGATGTAGTAATAAACTCGGTAAGACTGAGGTCGAATCCACAGGGACTGAAACTTGTACGCAATCTGAAACTAACCAGATCTAGAACTAGGCTAAGATGGAATCTAAACCAATTGTGATTTGAGGAATAATTGTGAAATTATTATCTAAAACTGAGGAGAAATTCAGAGGAAGGACACTAGGGATTCAGAGGATCCACTTGTAGAGATCAAGGAGATCTTATGCTAGTATCACGAATTATGGAAATTTACTGAACTACCATTGATATAGTTTTCAAGAGATGAAAGGTTTATGAATTAGAATGGATTCCATCACCAAACCATGCCCAGGAGGCAAAGCAAACAACAGAATTAAACTAATTACCAACCAATCAACATGCTATGAGGTGAACAACAGAGCTTCCTGACGTCATAAACATAAAAGGTAAAAGAAATACTTAAAGCCATTGCAAACCCGTTGTAATTTCAGTCACAACAGACCATTAAAAACTAAAAATATTCCCATAATAATCAAACCAATATCAAATTCGGTTCATGAATTAAAATCAAATTAAAGGCAATGAATAGAATCCCCCATCTCACTACAAGCTTCACCTCTTAGCCCTAGCTAAGAGGTTTAGCCTAGCATGGATAGTGTGGACTCCATGGAATTCATAGAAAGAAAATAGAGAAAAAAAAAGAAGAATAAAATTCAAACTCTTTCTCTCTCTCCCTGTGCTCCACGTCCCAGCTTTCCCTCTCTCTCTCTCTCTCTCTCTCTCTCTCTCTCTCTTAATTCACGTCCAAGCTCCCTGGCCTCTGCCATAGCTCCCCCTTTTCACGTTCTCTCTCTCTTTTTATAGCTTCAAAGGAGACGGTGGCTGGAAGTGCGTAAGAAGCTCTTACGCACTCCCTGTTGCAGCAGGAGACAGTTACTTATGCTGATATTCTCCGGGGCCCATTCTAGAGCTCAGACAGGAGATCCACTCCATTCATCAACTTCTCCTTGGAATTTTGGCATACAACCGGTTTTGGTACATGCTCGTTGATGCGAGCTTAGGGAAGAATTCATTCTGTAGTCCATCCATCTTTTGATCACGATCAACACATGCTCGCACGCATGGAGAGAAGAAGACACCTAGGATTGAACTATAGGGCCCTTAAGCTCCTAATGGACGGCCCCGATTAGGCCAATGGGCCCTGATGGTGGCCCACTAAGATTGACCGTGTGCTCTGTGGAAATGAGGCTCAGCACGAGAGGCCCTGCGCTTGTGATGGTGGTGGGCCCCAATTCCCTATCATTTTGAGAAATCCACTCCGTTAATTATGATCCTCTCAAAAAACCGTTAGGGAAGGGTTGGTTTTGGATTGATTTAGGCATGGCCCACAGGAGTTTTCTCATTGCCGCCCATCTTTCATTTTGACGGTAGAAAAATCGATCTCCGTAATTTCTTGAAGTTTTGTCACCTAGGACATAGTAATATAGGCCTTGTGATTCTAGTGAACGGTCCAGATCAATTAGAGCGACCGAAATGGTGGCCCACAGGAAGGGACCGCAACTCTGTTTGCGGAATAGAGACTCCGCGAGATTGCTGTGATATCGGTGGAACCCACTTTAATGTAGATTTGTGAAATCCACGCCGTCCACGACAGTCTACTCGAAAAACCCATCGAGTATGGACGTTCTTGGATTGGTTTTGCTTTGGCCCACCAGAATTCTTATTCTACCGTCTGAACTGTGTTTGATGGTCAGGATTCTCCGAGAGCTTGCATGGAGCGAAAACTGCACCTAGGAGCGGGTCTCCGCCATCCTCTAGATCATATGGACGGTTCTGATCCTCCATTGAAAGGGTGAGTGGGGCCCACAATCACGACCTTGCGTCGGCTTTGAAGACGTTGCGGCGTCATTCCTTTATCTGGTGTTCGGCGTCCGTGCGTGTGCTGTGCACATGCACGATGTAAGGTGGGTCCCCCTTTAACGTATGTGAACAATCTGATCCGTCCATTATTTTCCTCATGTCAATTAAAGGGTCGATACCAAAATTGAAGCATATCTGGAGATCAGTTGGGCCTCAGATCGCTGATATGGGGGCTGATCTGTCCGTTGGGCCAATTCTACAGGGATCCAAGAGTTGAAATTCGACATGTACGGTTAATTTATGGCCCTCAGGCCATATCTGAAGTTTCTAGCCAAACGGATGGTGGGAACCCTGTGATTTTATATTCTGGACGTCTTTCAGGCCTGTTTAAGGTAAGTGGCTGGAATTTCTCTGATCCCCAGCATGTAAATCCTTGATCTTAATCCCATGGAGTCCCGTCCAATGCCTTGGTGATGCCTGAGTGTTAAATACATGCTTTTAGCCTCCTTTCTAGTCCACGCTCCTAAATATACCTTGCAACACAAACACGATAAAAAATAGGCCGTTAAACAGTATCATGTTCGTAAAATTAGGTAATAAATGGGGTCTGATATGCAGTATTTGACCCTCAACAATCAGGCGGATCACATTACAGAAAAACAAAGGGTTTGAACGTGCACCATTTGAACCCTTGGACTATAGGGTTTGGACCAAAATGATATTTGTTTTTCCCTTTAGATCCAAGCCTTTGTGACCTTATGAATAGGCTGGATGGGAAATAGACCCTATGATGGGGCCCACTAGAATTTAACCATGGAAAGTCATTATCTCCACTGCTAGTTATAGTATGGTCCAATTAATCCTTTGGATATGCTTCATTTTTATATACTCTATTATGATCATGGATGAATAGTGTATTGGGCTTAGCCCACTCAACTCGGCCCATCCAACTTGGCCAAGTTGATTCAGCCCATTGTTTCGGCCCAGGCTGGATGGGAAATAGACCCTATGATGGGGCCCAATTGATTCAGCCCATTGTATTGGAGGCCCATGGGTCGAGGCCCAATGGGATGTACATGAGGCCCATTGCTATGTGAAATTCCACTATGGTTATGTAATGATGTTTGCCACGAGCCATGCCTTGGGGGCAATGATGGTTTGACGTCTACATTGTAAGGATAATGTTGGTTAAATGTCCGTATTATTACTCTCCCTAGGGCCCATTATTAGGCCCATACTTGCAGTGTGTAGGCCATCTAGGCCCATCTTCATTAAATGGAGTCCATCACCATATAATATGTGTAGTATAGATCCATGATTCATGCTCATATGCATCATATGTATGCTTGATATGAGGAGTGACTGATCATAGCATATGCCTTCAGGCAGATTGTTTATGGGCTCCCTGATAGGCAGAGTTGCCCTTCATGAGCGTGCGGTACGTGCAGGATTGTTGCATGTTTGGTAGGGTGATTCATGCACTTGCATTTGTGTGATTGTGATTATTATATGCCCTAGCGACATCAGGGCCACAGCCTCCATAGACACATCATGGATGGCTGGATTGGATACCGAAAATATTGTTTCTAGCATCGGGGCGCCATAGATGTCCCTGAGTGAAAATCTCTAAACCCGATGGTACCAGAAGATGACTCCAACGTCAAAACCGAGTGGATACACGAGCACGCGAGGGCTGTATACCAGTAGGCCGCGTCTCCCACTGTGTCGTGGTTGGTTGGAAAGAGGTGTAACCTTACCCGCTTGAGTGAGGGGGCAATTTCTAGGTTGAGTTTGACCAGCTTGAGGAATCGGTCCGCTATCGACGAGCCGGGCCTGATATTAGCAGGTGGATAGTGAGGTCTCTTCCACTCTCCCAATTGTGCATTTGGATAGGGGCGGCAAGCTAACTAGAGTGTACTAGACCCCGGTGATTATACAGACTGAGAACCGTACTGACTTGATGCTCTAGTGAGGAGTTGCATCGATATGTGGATGTGGATTGACATGCTTGACTTGCATTATGCATCGCATGGCCTTGATATGGCCGATAGCATTTATATCCTACATTGTATAGCCTTGGTACGACTGATTACATTCATGTACTCATCAGCACGATTCCGCATTAATCTGACCTTGCATTCTGAGCACGCTTATACTGCGCACACAGTTACACCACCCTCTAAGCTTTCCATAAGCTTATGCATGATTGATGCGTGCAGGTGACGCCAAGACGCAGCCGAAGTCTCACCACGGTTGGAGCGTGCAGCCGAGCTTTTGGAGTTTTTGTTATTTTCAGTAATTGTATTTCCCTACACCTTGTACTCAAAAGTTTTTTATCATAGTGGATTTTGTGATGGTATTCTTGTGGTTATTGTTCATGGGTTATGCTTATGGTTATGCTCATTACAAATCAAATTGATGATTAGAAATCCTCCTTGTAGCATCCCAGGATCTGAACCTGGCGTTTGGATGCCGGGAGCCGAGAATAGGATACTACGGAGGCTGTCGGCCCCGGATTCGATGATCGAGAATTTTGTGAGCCCATTTTGTGAGTTCAAGGCGTGACAACGAGCCCTTTGTAGTGACCTCGATCATACTCTAAGCCTGCGTAGAGGTGATGAACCTTTTTGTAGCAACTAGAGTATAACTAGGCCTACACTGTATCGTGGTGACGAGCCCTTTGCAGTGACCTAGAACCGCAACATCGTATGAGATTTACTAGGATTGACGACCCTAGAATGGATCATTGTTTAGGAAATGATATAAGGGAGCTACCTTAGTTTCCCAATCCTGTTGTATGAAAAGGACTAATAAGAACTTGGTAACACGCTCATGCACCACATTGCATGTGCCGTTTGGCATTGGGTAGAGCACTGAGGAAGTGACTGATATGCGCGACCGTGAGATGAAGATCGCAAAGGGAGTACAGGTGAGGGCATGCATCATTTATACATACCATTTTTGTATTAATCAGAGTACTTAGGGATGTGTAATTGTATTGCTTTATCATTACTGCTTAACTGAATTGATAACATGTTAACTTTTGCTTTATAGTTCCACTAAGTTGATCACTCACTCCCACATTACAGGACGGTGTTTTAAACACAAACTAGACCCCGTTTTAGTTTCAGATGATGGCGATACTTGCGAAACGGAGCCGGACTTTTATGATGATGAGGAGGGTTTCTCCTATATGCAGCTATTAGGCGGGTCTATGTAGACCATGTTCTGATCGATGGGGTTACAGGGATGTTGAGTAGAAGCCATTACACTTGTTATTTTGCACTTTTGGAGCACCCATGTATATTCTTTTTGGAGTATACATGTATATATTTAACTTGGTAATATGTTTACACTCTGGAGACTTATAACAGTTTATATATTTTAAATGTCTAATACAGTCTTCTGCTTGCTTAGTTAACTGTCTCTAAAGTATGATATGTTGTTTTGGTATAATCCCACTCATGTTTAATGCACTAATATGGACAACATTCAATCATCATCATCTATGTTGCATAAGTGATGCATTGGAACTCGGGAGTAGAGCTTCTGCTCGACCCCCAATTTTCAGGGCGTTACAGATCAGGTGCGAGCTATGTGTAAGCCTTGTGGCCCATGTGCGAGCCATGTGGCCCGGGGGGAAGCCACATGGCCCCAAGTGCAGGCTAGGTGTGAGACACATTGCCTAGGTGCGAGCCATGTGGCCCAAGTGGGATGTGTGAGCCACATTGCCCAGGTGTGAGCCACTGTGGGTGTTCCAATAAAAATTTACGATGGATTTTTTGTACAAGTTTCCTATTGTATTTCATGGACTAATAGCCTTAATTTTTCATCACAAGTATGAAAATAGTTGAAGATCATAGCTTTCTGGAAAATATTGTGATGCTCTGATGAAGAGTTAGTATACATAAATGATAAATGGGACGACATGGGCGGTGAGGCTAAAATGACCGTTGTGAGCACAAACATAACATATCGTGAACTCTTAAATAAGATGCACAGGATTACAAATAAAGTGGTGAAATCAAACAAGAAGAGATGCACTATTAAATGCATTATAGAAAGTTGTGGTTGGATGGTGCATGCATTGAGACTAGACATGTCTAACGTTTTCAAAATAAAGACATACATATTCGAACACACATGTACACAGGTTGCTGATGAAATAGCTTATCGACACACAACTTCAGTGATGATATCAAGTGGTGATGCTGATGGGCTTTTCCACCTCAGTTCAAACTAGAGATAGTGTAGGCAGTTGAAAATCGAAGTGTTTCACCACGCTGCTCGACCAGTCGAGGGAGCCACTTGACCAGTCGAGGGTCACTCAACTCAAAGTCCAGCGAGCTTAGTTTTATGGCCTCGACCAGTCGAGGGCCTGGCTTGACCAGTCGAGTGAACAGTGCTCTACCAGTCGAGGCCTGGTTGAGGGTTATGCAAATTTGTGTGGATTTTGTGAGGACTACGTAAATGGAGGCGGTTTCGTAGAGGTGAAAAAGGGAAGTTGCCTAAACTATAAATAAGGGTCCTTAGGGCTTTTCTAGGATATTGAGAAGGGTATTCTAAGGGTTTTTACGACCAAGGTAAGAAAGAGAGAGAGAGAGGAAGCTTGTGGAAGGGAGAATTCGCAGTCAACGTCTCAGGCTTCTACGTCCTCATGATCGGTGAGATCTTTCTGTTTTTCTTTTATTCTCTTATTGTTCATCCACTCCTGCATGAATAAAGAAGGTTTGATCCAAGCGGTGTGTGCTTGTGATCGGTTGTAACGTTCTACTTCATAGTGGATTGTTGCTCTGGACTAGGTCCTGTGGTTTTTACCTCTTTGAGGGTTTTCCACGTAAAAATCTCTTGTGTCATGTGGTTTTGTGCTTTGATTTATTTCATAGCTTTATTATCCCATAATTCTGGTGTTTTTTGGGAGGCTAGATCCTAAGGTTTTGTGCAACGACCCCCAACAGATGCAACTCCTGATAGATCAGTTGTTGTAAATGAAAAGCGTCTATAGGCATAGGGAGACATCATCGTAAGGCTACTGCAAAGATAAGCAGTGAGTTTGTTGGTAGTCGCATGAGGTTGGGTCTACCAGTAAGGCCACGTGATATACAACATCTAATGTATGAAGAATACATAGTTGAGATCAGTTATACGAATGCAATCAAGGGTAAAGAAATCGCAATGAATGAGGTGATGAGATCCTATGAGATATCTTACTGTGCTTCTGTCTTACCTTCACGAATTGACAAAGACAAACTCTAGAACTTGAACATATTTACAAATAAATAGCAAAACAAATTGTTTTGAGAGATGCTTCATTTCACTCGAACAATGCATTATAAGTTTTTCAAGTATTTTCGGAGGATTTTGTGTGTGTGGATGGAGCTCATTTAAAAGAAAAATATAGACGAGTATTTTTTATAGTTACATCATTAGATGAAAATAATCACATATCCCCAGTTGCTTATGGGATTAGAGAGTCGTGAAGAATGAAACAGTTAGAATTACTTCCTCAATGAATTACAAAAAGTGATTGGACGGGTCAACAAACTCATTATTTTTTATCATTGGAAAGGCTCAGTGAGTGAAATGAAAGTCGTATTCCCATTCGCTACCCATGGGTATTGTGCACACCATATTTTTACCAATATGACTCGTTCGTTTATGGACAATATGTTAAATAAGTATTATTGGCCGACCGCTATGACATGCATGAAAGTTAGATTTGATTATTTAATGCACTCGATAGGCCTAATCAACGCATCTGCATATAACTGGTTTCTTAATATCAAAAATAAAAGATGAGTGTCTTCTTGGTCTGAGGAAAAAAGATACAACATCATAACTACAAAACATATATAAGAGAGTAAATGCACTTTTCAAGGAATTATGAAAATATCCTATAATCACACTCCTCGAAACAATGAGAAGCAAAATATAACAGTTTTACCAAATTCATAGATAAGATGGCATGTTATTCCCATGATAGCTAACTCCCTAGGCAGAGAATAGATTAAAAGAATTATATCCCTCTTCTTGACAGGTAGTATGTAAGACAATTTCAATAAATAAGTTCGAAGTAAAGGCGGAAGGTTTGACTGGTATAGTTAAGTTATCTTCTACATAATGTACACTTGGTGAGCTTCAAACCATAATATTGCCTTTCCTTCATGTAACTGCAGCATACGGTAAGTACGAAATTGATTTATACAAGTTATGTTATGGGTTTTACACAACATGACTTTACCATAAAATATACCAAGAATTGGTCTATCCTCTCACCGATACTAGTCAATGGACACCCTGTCAGATATTAAAGTGATATATGATCATATATGTCTCCCAATACAAAAAAAAAAAAAAAACAATAAAAATAAAACAAAACTAAGGGTAAATAAAAGACTATTAGGATTACTAGCACTAAGGAAGACACGACTAAGATAAAGTATGGAAATTGCGGGAGAATGGGTTATAATCGGTTGACATGCAAATTCATTTCTACTGCTAAAGATAATTAATCGTGTATTTAAATAGGATCCTTGAAGCTTATATTGTTTAGAATTTTTACAATATATAATACGGCTTGTAAATTTTTGTATTATAATATATATGATGTAATGATGGACATGTATTTAAATATGAATTTTTTATGTGAATATATATGTTGGAGTGATGGACATGTCTAAGGATGTTGACAGAAACACATAGCTCGAACCCTCCTACCCGAGTTCAATGTGACTCACACCCGGAACACATGGCTCATACATAAGTCTTTATGGCCCGCACATGTAACACATGAATCTTTGATGAGACACATGGCTTGGCGATGTGACATATTGATCGAACCCTCCCACCTAAGTTCAATGTGGCTCACAAATGAAACACAATGCTCGCACTTGAGTCTATGTAGCTCGCGTCTTGAACACATGACTCACTGATGGGACACATGGCTCATCGATGTGACATGTGCCCCCTTTACAATCAACGTGGCTCGCAGATGAAAATGTGTACTTTGGTGAGCCACAAAAGGTCTCAGGTGCAAGCCATTTGTCGAGGTGCAAGTCACAGTGAACTTCTATTTTAGACAATTTCCTTTCCTTTTTGTGCCTAACTTGAATTTTTTTAAAAAAAATGGTACTAATGAAAAATTAAAATGGATAATGTATACTGATTTTGGCAAATGTTGATGTACAACATTTTTATAAAAGGAATGAATTAAAGATTTTTAAAAAAAAAAAAAAAACTACACATCATTTTTCATTTTATTTCTCATTATGTATTGCTTTGGGCCAGTTATCTTTCTCTTTAATATCATCTTATCATCGGCTCTTTATAACTTCATATTCTTCTCTCTTCTTAGTCTCTATCCCTTCTCCATCATTCCCCTCATTCTTCTCAACTACCGCTTTGTCTTCATTTTTTCCCCCTTGCTTTAGCCTTATTGTTATTTTTATCTACAGGTTTCGATACACTCTGTTGTTACTGAAGACAATCAAACGTGATAGTTTGTCTGGAATTTGGGATATCATCCTGCATTTAATGAAGTTATTACAATTGAATAGTAAAGAAAATTAAATTAAAAAGTATTCTTCCAATTAATACAAACCTAGGTAAAATTGCTTTTTTCATCACTACATAAGTAGTCAGTGTATTTGAGGACGGATGTCCCACAATCATAGTAAGTATTTTTTTTTTGGGATCTCCTTCAGTATATAAAATCTTTATTGCACCTCCTAACACTTATTCTCACTATAAAAAAAAATATATGAAATAACTATGTCATACCCATGATGGATGTCCTGACCTAATCATCGTATACCCCCTTTTAAGAGTTGTAAAAACTATCGAGCAATGTTGCTTAATCCCCTCTTGAGTTATACTACCATCATAACTAAGATCCCGTTGTGACTCTGTTGTTAGACCTTTTGAAGTCTTCGATGATTTGTGCCGCTCGACCAGTCGAGGGCCTGGCTCGACTGGTCGAGGGTCCACTCGACCGGTCGAGGCCTACTCGACTCAAAGTCCAGCGAGCACATGTTTTGGGTGTTCGGGATGCTCAACCAGTCGAGAGTTAGGCTTGACCGGTCGAGGGGGTCCCTCGACTAGTCGAGGCCTCATGCAACACCCCGTACTTTCTAGTACTCGAGTGTTACCATGTAACCAAATTTAGTATAAATACAAGCCCAACTTTAGTAAACACTGACGCGCATTCTAGTCTAAATCTGACCGTTTAAAAGTAACCCCAATTCGTACATCAAGCTATCTATCCGTCGATTTCCAAGACGGGCCATCATACCTAGAGGTGGGCATCGAGTCGAGTCGGACCGAGTTAGGTCCAACTCGAGTTGACCCGTTTTTTAAAAAGCCCTGACCCGAACTCGATCCGACTCGGTACCGAGTCCAGTATGCCTGACTCGATCCGATTAGGGTATGGGTTGGGCTGATTTGATCCGAGTCCGTCCCGATTAAAAATACCAAGTCGGATTGAGTTGGCACCTATTCGGATCAAGTCATCGAGCTAGCTATCCAGCTATTTGATAAAATGATGAGATGGAGCTCCGTATGGGCCTATTTGTTTTTCAAATTTTGCCTTTTTATTTTTCAATATCCCGCCAAAACCGCATCGCAGATGCATTGTTATCAGGAGCAGATTGGCTAGTGTACCTCACACCAGCTATATAAAGCTTGTGTATTGACGTCAGCAAGTTTTGTGGGCCCCATCATGAGGTGTGTATTATATCCGAACCGTCCATCCACTTAGCGAGCTTGTCTTAAGACCTTAGACTAAAAATAAGAAAGATATAAAGATCAAGTGGACCATGCTGAAAAAAAGCAGCGAGATACTGAACGTCTACCATTGAAACTCTTTTGGGGGTCACATAAGTTTTGGATCAATATAATATTTTTTTCCTATTCATCCATGTATTTTAGACCTTATGAACAGATTGGATCAATTTAATTCATCTTTTGACTCATGTTCTAAAATGATCTTGAAAATTAGATAAACGGTGTGGATATAATAAATACATCATTTTGGGGACCATTTAACATTGTTCTCCTTTAAACCATTCGTACAACTCGAAGCTCGAGGAGATTTTTGCAAATCTTCCGTGCCCTCAAAAAAGAAATAAAAGATAAGCTTTTATTGCCACTGTTTGATGTGGTGTGGTCCAGCTGAGTGCTGGATCTGACTCATTTTTTGGGTTCACCTCTAAAATTAGAGGAAAAAATAAATGGATGGCAGGATCAAGAACATGCATCATAATGGGCCCCAAAAGTTTTAGTGGTAAAAAACCCATCTTTCCTCTATTTAAATGCATAGTCAATATCAAATCACTATCAAAGTGACTTCCGAGAGTAGATACGGAAGCCAATTACATCCTACCCCTACCCGGATGCTAATCCATCATGAAAAGGGCTATGTGGGGTCCACTGTGATATAAAGATTTTATCCACGCTGTCCATCCATATTTACCGATAAATCTAGGATATTAACCCAAAAAACAAGGAGGAACCAAAGCTTAAGTGGACTACAAAGTGGGGATTAAACATCCACTGTTAAAAACTTCCTAGGAGCTGAAGAAGTTTCGGATCAAGCTGATATTTGTATTTTCACTACATCCAGGTATGTATTACCCTATGAATAGGTTGGATGGTGAAAAAAAATCACGGTAGCCCTTGGAAAGGTTTCAATAGTGGATGTCATTCTCAGGGTGGAAGCATCTTTGTTTGGTATGGATCCCACCATGATGAATGTGGTCAATTTGGAGATGTGGATCTATCTTATTTTTAGGATAGTTATGTAAAATGATCTGATAAAAGCGATGGACAGTGTGGATAAAATACTTACATCACAGTGGGCCCCACATAGCCGTGTCGGACGTATTATCGTCCTAGTCGAGTCTATTGACCAAGATGGTGTATTCGAGGTGGCGAGCAGAAAGGTAGGAGATTAATCTACTACGTAAATGAGATAAAAACAGACTGACGTACCTAGTATGCAACTAGCTTACATCTCCACCATTCCTATGTGTGGTCTCTTAACATTTAAAAAAAAATTAAAAAAATACTAATAAGAAAGACGCACCTGATGTGCCGCTAGGTGCTAGTTGCCCCTGCAGGATGGGAGAAGAGAGGAGGAGGAGGAAGGCCGAGGGTTCTTAACACCTGCTGACCGATGGGTGCCGGGAAGGGGTTGGTATTTTTCGAAACGAGGCATGAGACAGGTAGGATATATATATATATATATATATATATATATATATATATTATGTGTAGAGATTGAGAAATTAAAACACGGGATTTTGGAGAATAGCTTTATGTAGGGATCGATGGTGTGGGATATCAAAAGATGGGATTTTGGAGGGTAGGGAGGGAGGGAGGGAAGGGTAAAAAATTAAAAACAATATTTATACTACCCGCTCCAGGTCCGGTCTGGTCGGTTTGGGCCGGATCCTTTCGGTTCAGGTATCTAGGTCGGATCGGTCCGGATAGACCTCTATCCGGACCCGACCCGAAAAACGATCGGATCTTGATTTATACACTTGATCCGGCCCGATCTAGGTCGTCGGATCTGTTCGGAAAAGGTCGGATCGGGTCGGCTCTGGTCGGATCTACCGGATCGGGTCAAAAATGCCCACCTCTAATCATATCATTGAAGAGACCTTCCTTAGGATCACCACTTCATTGATGGACAAATCAAATTGTCCATTATGAACATTAGCTCTTAGATCACCAAGCCCACTGTTCAATCTCAAGGTATACCATACATTTGTAGTAGGACTCCTCGGAGGAACCATGGATCAATCATCACCCACTAGATCTACCGTTTTATCAAGCCACATCACTCAATATGGAAGACCGTCACATAACCAGATAACCCAAGGCATAGCAGAACTACATCGACTCACTAACCAGTCTTTAAAACTCAACTGGAAAACCTTATCTAGATGCTTGTTGGGGCCCTATGACATTGTAGAAGCAGATTGATGAGTTAGGAGCTATCCACCCATAGGATTGATAGAAATTAACAAATTAAAATCAATCAAATCCTTGGTGTTCAAAATATATAATCTACTATTAAAAACTATAATAGTAATAGTAATAATAATAACAATGATAATAATAATAATAATAATAATAATAATAATAATAATAATAATAATAATATGAAATTCTGAGATAGATGGTCCTAATAACCTAACCCATAATAGCAAATTAGAGGGAAATAAAATAAGATACTATATATGTGATAGAAATAATATGTAATAATAATATTCAATGTTCTAAAGGCATATTAGGTCATCTATTCCCTAACTCAGCCACATATTTGCAGCTAAGCGGTCCCTAAGACCATTTTAACCACTGATATTCAATTTCGGGATGATCTAACCATTTGATCAATGGAAATCCACCATTAGAACTAGGAATTGAAGAGTATGGCCCACCTAAGAATTGGATCTGTTACATCTCCAGTCAAGATGGCCCAATAAAGCCATGAAGCATAATGGACGAAGTGGATTCACTAAAACCATCATGGTGGGCCCCACATTGGTGTGCATGTACACCAGTGCGAGAGCACAGGCAATGCACAGGACTCCACCTTAGGTCAAATCGGGCTTGACCCGATTGTTTCCCAAAAAGGGAGGATATCCCGCCAACGACCGTTTTAAAATGACTGACCCTGTTTCGGTGGATCTACGGCTCACCATGATCGTCTCATGGACGATCCAAACCGTCCATTGTGTGCATCCCTCAGCCTTAACCAAAACCATAGCTGTTTCACATGAAATAGCACACTTGTGTTCTCACAATCGCCGGAGCGAACATGCCCTACAAACACTCATTTCTAAAAACGGAAACTGTTTTTCGTACGCCAACTTGGCGATCCGCGTGAGAGGTGTTTAGCGGAATCTAGAGTGTCCATTTGATGGCAGCTCAACTCTCCAAACCCGTCTCCACCTTAGCAAAAGCAAAACTACGGTTGGTTTTAATTTAATAATAATAAACAATGATAATAATTCCTCCTAGTTCGAACCCACCGGATGGTCCTGATCCTCCTCAAAGCTTCGATGAAGCTTAAAATAAGATAGCTCTCTAAAGTCCTCATGGATGCGATGGAGGAAAAATATGAAGAAAATATTGGCGATGGCGAAAATGCCATTCCCTAACTCAGCCTATCGTCTTCTCCCTAAGACCATTTCAAAGCCGAGTTGAGATCGGTTCGGGCGTGCCATCTCCAATGTCTTGCCAGATGTAGGGCTGAAAGTTGGGCGGGTTCTAAATTGACCGACTCCCAAGTGGCCCGACGACATTGAGGTTAATGGCTCTGAGGATATATCGGATCCGATCTCCACATTGGGGCGTATACAAACACCAACCCAAGATAAAACTTGGTTGGGTTTGGGCTCCCACGAAGCATCCATTTTAAAGGTCTCGGGTTGATCACGACCCAACCCGAACCTCATGGACAATCCGATCAATATATTAGTTACTTATAAATTATAATTGAGTGTGGATGGTTTGTGTCGAAGGTACACTAGTGATGTTGTCCTATATTTTAGCTTATTTTTTTTAAGAAAAAAATTGAAGTTCTTTATGATGAATAATCACATATATAATTAATAAAATCATATATGTAAAAAATAAGTCTTATATTGAAATATAATAAACTAATGTAATAACGAAAATATTAGTATGTTTACACCCGACCAACCCGATCAACCCAACCAAGCCAGCTTGGGTTGGGCTTAGGTTGAGAATTCCCAACCTGAGATTGGGTTGGGTTGGGTTAGGTTTGAGGTATAGGAACCTTGGGTTGGGTTAGGGTTGAGCACCAACCCGACCCAACCCGCCCGACTTTCAACCCTAGCCAGATGTAGATGTCCCTAGTGTTGGAAGAAGATGGAAGGAAAAGAAGAGAAGCAGAGGAAGGAGATTAGTGAGCGGCTACCCTGTGCGGTAGCGGCCTGAACCGAGCCGAATTTGGGCCGAGTTGGGGCATGGTTTGCTGTTCCCATTGCTGGACACTTCCAACAGCAGAAGGAGAGAAGAAAAGAAGAAGAAAGAAATAGAAATGAGAGAAAGAATCATAGAGAGGGAGAACAATGAGAGAAGGGGATTGCTGTCTGATTTCATACAGCACCGAGTCTTGGCCTAACTCGCTAATGAACCGTTGGGACGAGTCGGGCGAGTCTCGGTCGGGTTGGCGCTGCTTCTAGCCAAAAAGAAGAAGAAGAAGGGAAGCAGGAAGGAAAGTAGGAGAATTAAAGAGAGAATGGCGAGAGAAAGAGAGTGGCTGCCAGGTTGAGCTCAAACCGAGTTGAGTCATCGGGCCAAGTCGGGGAGTCAGGGTTGCTGTCCATCTGGGCAGGACGTGGATTGGTCTAGTTCAGGCTTTTGGGAAGTCTAGGGAGAGAGAAGAGAATGAGAATAAGGGAAAGAGAGAAATGGAAGGAGAGGAAGAGAAAAGAAGTGAGAGAAGGTGAGAAGGGAGAGAGTTTAGATGGTGGGTTGCTCCGAGTCAACTCGTCTAAAATCCGCCGAGTTGGTCTGAGTTGAGTTGAGTCATGTCTAGTCAGGCCACTAGAAAGAGTAGGAGAGAAGAAGAAAAAGAGTGGGAGAAGGGACTGAGTTGACTCAGTTTGAACTCAAACCGAGTTTGGTTCAAGTCATGAGATGAAGTTCGCATCCAAGCCACATTGAAATTCATAGAGTGGAGCGGCCAAACCAACTAATGTAAGTCAACTCTTCTCCCCCAAAATAGATTGCTTTAAGTTATTTATATTAATAGTATGTCAATGATAATTGCGATTATTAAGTAGGATTAACCATTAATAGATTACCCATGCTAATAATAGTCATTGCAATCAAAGTTACCGTTATTAAATGTTAGTCATTTATTTATCATTCTTAGGCATAATCATTAATCGTAGATCATAGCATTTACTTATTATTACTAAGTTAGCTAATATTAATTATAACACTAATGTTAATAATTATTTCTAATTATTAAATTAATTTATCGTACGCCAACCACAATTCAAATCCTAAAATTTGTCGTAGACCTAAACTTTAGGATAAAATCCTAGGCCTAAGTAATCTAAACCCTAGGTTATAATCTAAACCATAGATAGTTTTGTAATACCTTGATTTAACCATACAAGTTCATAATCTGTGGTAAGATCCAAGTCTAAGGGCATGTGCACTTCCTAATAGCATTGGAAGGCGAGTCGACAAATAAGGTGATGATTTCTTCCCCTTAAGCTTTCCATCTCCAAATTAGTTTGAGTTATAGTCTTTATTAAGAATCAAAATTGTTAATTCATAGCATGTGATCTCTTACATGATTTATATCTGATTTACGGTTGGTAATTGTGAAACATGATTGCATGCGATAGTTACTTACATGATAACTCTCATTTTAATTTATAGTTCACATCATGACTTGTTGTGATTATTATGCTTAACATATGCCTGCCATGGTATAGCGGTATATTTTGAATTGCTGTAAGTCACTATGGACTTATATTCACTACACTTATTAGTGGATAAGCTCTCTTGTGTATGTGAACCCATACTTAGGATGTAACATGATGGAGTGTGGAATGGAATGGACCCTCGATTGGAGGTTATATGGGACATGGAATATTAATGTGAGATTTACCATCCATAGGTCATATGGCTTGAGTGGCCTAGAAATAATCTCTTTAACTGTCCTGGTTTAATCTTATATGATCCCTTTGCCTTTTTGATTTAATGTACCGAGCACCCTTTTTCCGCTGCGATTTAACGTTTATCCTATGTTTTGGTGATTGCCTTGCGTGCCTTCAATGGCCTATAACCATGTGATGAAATTCTCTACTCAATTGATTTGATTGGCCATTGGTCAACGGGCATCTATTAAACATCTTAAGATAAGGAAAGTCCCATGAGACAAGGATGGTGGTCATGGGACACTATCCCCGAGCTGTCGGCCTACGTTGGGTGATGAGCCCCCCGTAGTGACCATTGAGTTTACTTAAATTAGCTGATTGTAATTAGAATAATAATGGTTTGGCTAATCATGCATTCATAGCATATTGGCGATGACGGGTAGCTAATTCTGGATGCTGTAGTACGTGCCTTAGTGTTATTGGGGTATCGTTTCACTAGCTCCCAGACCATCTACTATCGGCCTATTTTCGGGTGACGAGCCAAGTTCCGACTGGATGAGTATTTCTAGGTCGATGATTGCATGGGTGACGAGCCCAAGTCTGACTGGATGAGCATCCCCAAGTCTATGTGCATTCACGCATCCATTCATTTAAATAAGACTGCATTTTAGTTGTTTGAATGCTTGTTGTTTTAAACTATGCTTAGCTAAAGTGGCGATGTGTAATCTTGAGGGGAATTCACACTGAGTTATCCACTCATCCATCAAACATACAACCGTACAGGTAGCACAGGTAGCTTAAGTGATATGCAGGTTCAGGCTGATGAGGAGCTGTCTTGGTGGTTAAGGATACGTGGTTGTACCTGTCAAGGAAGCTGTGGGATCTTGCGGCTTTCGTTTATATGTTTTGCATGCTTTTAAATTTCTCATGTAAGTAATCATATAATTGTCAGTGTAGAGACATTGGTTTGTATAAGTCATTATGGACAACCTCTTGTGCATTCTAAATATAAATGAAAAATTTTCTTTATGCTGACTTGTCCATCCTATGCTTATCTGCTAACTCTGATAAAAGAAAAAGATTATATATGGAATTTGGCTCTTCTTAGGTTAACACTCGGGTTTTTAAGAAACGGGTCATATACTCGGGTCCTGAAAACACGGGGTGTTACATCTCGGCTCGACTAGTCGAGGTTACGCAGATTCTTGCGTGGATTTAGTGCGGACTACATAAATTTGAGGCGGTTTCACAAGGGTACAAAAGGAAAGTTTTCTAAACTATAAATAGGGGTCCCTGGGGCTATTCTAAGGCTTTCTAAAAGTTTTACAAGGGTTCCAAAAAGAGTTTTAGGGTTATCAAAGGGTGTAGCAAGGGTGAGATTTGAGGTTGTTCAGGTAAGTCCTCTCTCTTGTAATTTCTATTTCATAGTGGATTTCTGTCGCTTTGTGCCGTGGTTTTTTTCCTATAAGGGTTTTCCACGTTAAATCTTTGTGTTCTCTTATGATTGTTTAACGTTATTAGATTGATATCCTAGATCTATATCTGTGTGATTTTGTAGCACAAATCCTCAACAAGTGGTATCAAAGCAATCGTTGGGGTACATATTTGAATTTGCAGGATTAGTAATAATAGGAAACGACAAGTTTAATATTGAGGAGTACTCAGGCAAAAATAATTTTGAGTTATGGAAGGTTAAGATGATTAGCCTGTTAACCAAGCAAGGTGAGATTAAGACTCTTGAGGAGCGAAAATCTACCATGAAAAATGATGAATGGAAAAACTTTGATAGTAATACTTTAGCCTCTATCCGTTTATGTCTCACGGATGAGGTTCTCTATAATGTTTTGAGGGAGAAAACTGTGGCTAGTTTGTAGACGAAGTTAGAGAACATCTATATAAAGAAGTCCTCTGAAAATTGTCTACACTTGAAGCTATAGTGTTATACCTTCAAGATGGTAGAGGGTGGGGATTTAGAAGCCTATATCAACAACTTTAATAAATTGATGTGCAAATTGCTGGATATGGAGGAAGTGGTCAAAGATGAGGAACAGGCATGTATATTGTTGAATTCTCTTCCTGCATCATATGAGTCTTTCAAGGACACAATGTGCACCGCAAATAAAACCCTAAGTTTTGACACCATTATCTGAGCCCTTCAAGGGAAGGCTATGAGAAAGCTAAATGGTGACATGGAGGCATCTTCCAATGCACTGATTACGAGGGGTAGAGATTCTGAGCGAGGTATAGGATCTTTAAGACCTATATCAAAATCCAAGGGCAAGGGTAAGGGAAAATTAAAATGTTGGAATTGTGGGTTGTCTGGACACATGAAGAAGGATCGTAAAAATCCAAAAACGAAGAAATAAAATTCTGCGACTTCTTCCAAGGAGGCCAACATGGTCACATTTGATGAAGAATCAAGTGGTTGTGATGTTCTATCTGTTTCCATGATTGGTCACTTACACGACAATCATAAAGACGAGTAGATACTTGACACAGGAGCATCTTATTACATGACTCCTCATTGGAGTTGGTTTACCAGTTATAAGGAATACGATAATGGACAGGTTTTTATGGACAATGACAATGCCTGTAATGTTGTGGTTATTGGTATGGTGAGCATCAAGATGTTTGATGGGATGGAGCGTACCTTAACTGACATTAGGCATGTTCCTGATATGAAGAAAAGTCTGATTTCTCTCGGTGCACTCGAGGCTATAGGGTGCAAGTTCACCGGTATTGATGGTGTCCTTAAGGGCCTGTTTGGGCAGTGTGATTAGAAGGGATTAGGTGGGATGGGATTCATCTGGTCCTGTGCCAATTCCACTCCATGTTTGGAAAGAATGGAAAAGCTTGGAATTACATTAAATGGAATTGCATTGGGTCCCGTGCCAATTTCACTCAATGTTAGCAAATTGTGTAGGTCCCACCATGATGTGTGGGCTATATCCACACAGTCCACCCATTTATTGAGATTATTTTAAAGCATGGGCCAAAAAATCAGGTAAATCTAAAGCTCAAGTGGACCCCACCATAGAAAGCAAGATGGATTGAATACTTACATTGAAAACTTCTTTAGGGCCACATAAGTTTTAGATCTACCTCATTTTTTGGCCGATGTCATAAAATGAGGTTACAAAATAAATAAACGGTTTAGATATAACACATGTGTGTTATTCTCAGTAATTTCAAATGATGATGGGTATATCCATTCAATGTACCACCGTATTATCAACAAAAGCATGACATTAATCTTATCCCATGGTAACAGGGGACAATCCCTGTCATGAGTAATAATTACATTTTTTGAATCCCATCCCACCTAATCCCTTCTAATCCCACCGCCCAAATAGACCCTAAAGTTTCAAAAGGGGCACTCGTGGTTATGAGAGCACAAAGGTATGAAAACCTTTATAGGTTGATTGAGAGCACTTCAGCAGGTAGAGCGATAGCAGTTATTGTAGATTCCATGTCTCTACGTATGTGACATGCTCGTTTGAGCCACATGAGTGAGCGGGACATGAAGGTACTTTCTGATCGACGTTTGATTTTAGCCTTTAAAAATTCTGATTTAGATATATGTGAGCATTATATATATGGTAAACAATCTAGATTGTCTTTTAAATCTGAAAAACATGTTTATAAGGGAGTGCTTGATTATGTACACTCTGACGTATGGGGGTCATCGCCAGAAGTATCCATTGGGGGGTTGTCATGGTTTGTTTTATTTATTGACGACCACTCCAGGAAAGTTTCATGAAGCGTAAATCTTAAGTTTTCACCATATTCAAACAATGGAAGGCAATGATGAAAAAACAGTCAAGGCAGAAAATAAACGTTTTAAGGACTGATAATGATAGAGAATTTATTTCTACTGAGTTTAATGAGTATTGCAAGGATGAATGGATCATCAGGCACAACAAAGTGCGTTAAACGCCCGAGCAAAACTGTGTGGCTGAGCAAATGAATCAGACTCTCCTGGAGAGGGCCAGATGAATGTTAAGTAATGCTGCTTTGGGCAATGACCTATGGACAGAGGCCATTAACACGACTTATTATTTGGTGAACCGATCTCCTTCAACGGCAATTGAATGTAAAATCTCAGAGAAAGTATGGAGTGGCCAGAAAATCGACAATTCAGATCTACGCATATTTAGTTGTGAAACTTACTCTCATATACCCTCAGTTGAGAGAGATAAGCTAGACTATAAAACTAAAAAGTACACCTTTGTTAGCTATGACATTGGTATGAAAGGTTACAGGTTATTCAACAAGGTCACACGCAAGGTCATCACTAGTCGTGACATCAAATTCGATGAAAGCTCTCTATTCCTCAAGAATGATCAAGAGAAGCAAGAGGAATAAGAAAGGTTGATCGTAGACGTTCAAATTGACTCAGATGATACTCAGGCAGAGACAGATGCACAGACAGAGGTACAGGATCAGGTGGAGCAGCCAGTTGTGAGAAGGAACCCACTGCGTGATCGCAGGTTACCGACAAGATACATGGACGACTCTAATATTGCATATGCCCTCATTACAGATGGGTGGGCCCATCTACTATTCAGGAGGCTCTTGATGAGTTGATGTAGAAAAGTGAAAGACGGCTATGGACGACGAGATGGACTCGTTGTACCAGACCGACATATGGGAGATGGTGGAGCTTCCAATAGGCCGGAAAGCAGTAGGATGTAGGTGGATCTTCAGGAGGATACAACATAGATACAGGGCGAGGTTGGTAACGAATGGTTATGCTCAGAGAGAAGAGATTAGTTTCTCAGAGATATTCACACCGACGGTATAACAAGTGTCTATTAGATCCGCGATTAGTGCTGGTTGGCCAATGTGATCTTGAGCTAGAAGGATGGATGTAGAGTCTGCACGTCTGCAAGGGAAATTGGAAGAGCATATCTACATAGAGCAACCAGAGTGGTTCGAAGTTAAAAGGGTTGAGAAAAGACTTTGCAAGAGGTCATGGTATGACCTGTCGCATAGGCAATGGTTTGATTCCTTCATGGTGAGTCAGGAATTGATGGCATGTAGATCGCTAATTATGACATGTCTGAAATCAATGTACTAAAGACTCGGTTAAGTGGGACATTCAGGATGAAGGATTGGGAGGCTGCAAAGATGGTTCTCGGCATTGAGACTAGAAGAGTAGCAGGCTTTGGTTATCTCAGGTAGAATACCTTGGGTAGGTATTGATCAAGGAAGTAATAGACCATGTAAAGCCGGAGAGCATTCCCTACGCGTCTCTCCTCAAAGTTTTTCTCAGGACATGTCCCAAAACAGATGAGGAAAAGTAAGATATCTCATGAGCCTTATTCGAATGCGGTTGGCAATGTATGTCATGGTTTGGATTAGACTGGTTATTTCATAGGCTATCAATGTTGTGAGCAAGTACCCCGTCAAGCAATATTGGGTAACGGTGAGATGGTAAGAAGACTACGTCTTTCCTTTTGAGAAGACAGGAGAAAAGATGGTTAGGCATGTGAATTTTGATCCAACGGACATGCTCTCCTAGATCGTTCCTGTAAAGAAGTTCAAGTTATGTGTAACTTCTCTGGGTTTAGCGATGACGTAAAAGGAATACAGAGTGTACACGAGAAGCTATGATGCGATGCATAGATAAGAGAAGAGGTCAAGAAGCTACACGATTGAAAATTGAAGACTTGGTAGAGATTGTTGTTAGACCTTTTGAAGTCTTCAATATTTGGGCCGCTCGACCGGTCGAGGGCCTGGCTCGACTGGTCGAGGGTCCACTCGACCGGTCGAGGCCTGCTCGACTCAAAGTCCAGTGAGCACATGTTTTGGGTGTCCGGAATGCTCGACCAGTCGAGGGTTAGGCTAGACCGGTCAAGGGGGTCCCTCGACCAGTCAAGGCCTCGGCTCGACTTACGCAGATTCTTGCACAGATTTGGTGCGGACTACATAAATTTAAGGCAGTTTCACAAGGGTGAGAAAAGGAAGTTGCCTAAACTATAAATAGGGGTCCCTAGGGCTATTCTAAGGTATTTTAAGGCTTTCTAAAAGTTTTTCAAGGGTTCCTAAAAGGGTTTCAGGGTTATCAAAGGGTGTAGCAAGGGTGAGATTCGAGGTTGTTCGAATCAGGTAAGTCATCTCTCTTGTAATTTCTATTTCATAGTGGATTTCTGTTGCTTTGTGCCGTGGTTTTTTTTCTGTAAGGGTTTTCCACGTTAAATCTTTGTGTTCTCTTGTGATTGCTTGACGTTATTGGATTGTTATCATAGATCTAGATCTATGTGATTTTGCAGCACAAATCCCCAATAGACTCGTCGATATACACATGGCCCACACCTGGGACCTTGCATGGCCTATCAATGTATACATGGCTCGCATTTGTCACCTTCATTGCTCACCAATGTCAACATAGCTCGCACCTGATACACATGGCTCGCACATGGACACATGGCATGTGCAAGCCATGTGTACATCAGTGATCTAGAGGTCTTAGTTGCAGGCCCTATGCGGATCAGGAAGCCATATGTACATCAGCGAGCCATGTGTCCTAGGTGGGAGCCATGTGTACATCGGCGAGTTAAAGAAGGTCCCAGATGCGGGCCATATAAAGTCAAAGGTGCGGGTCATGTGTACATCTTCACAAACTCCATTACACAACCTTCGTTCCACAAACTCTATTCCACAAGCTCCATTATCTCCACTAGGCATTATTTCCATAAACTCTATTATCTTCATTGTCTAGATAAACTAAAAAAAGAAAAGAAGAGTAAACCCACCTTTCACTGCCATAATGTGGTTGGAAAGATGTTGGAGAGTAACCAAAGTTTTGTCGGAGATTGCAGTTGTTTCGTACTGTTACAACCAACGGTCGAAGCTTCCAATGATGGTGGTCCCCTCCTTGCCAAAGATAACAAAGATAAAAATGAAAATTATGGTTTTGGGCCCAGCCGACGCAGATCCTTTATATGGGGATTTGAAGTGCATTGTTTGGGGCTCGTCGACTTAGCATGAGAGGGATCCATCCTGTAATTCGTACGGAAGGGGTTTTAATTTCGTATAGCAAGACTAAGTTTAAGGGGGAAATGCATTACAGGTGGACCACACTAGAGGAAATAATCTGTAAATGTACGTGAAATTCTAAGGTCTCGTAGGCCATTGAGATGTTGACCGATTACAAAGAGATCACTCTCTGGAGGTTTCATGGCTATCCACTTACAATTAATGGATCTGATCTTTCATGGAGTGAGCCTTTTCAACGTTGAGGGAACACACTACCATTTTGTAGGAAGGCGGGCCTTTATCCATGGAGAAACTCAACGACCATACGGGGTGAAGAGTAAAATGGTCCGAAAAAAGTCAAAAAGTTGCTAGGGAACCACAAAGACTTGTTTTACGGGGGGTGGGGTACCCTAATATTGGTTGGAATACTTTCCCATGTATTGCATAAGATACATGGGGATCTAGCCACAGGATTTTAGATTTTTAAATGATTCAAAAGCGTCCATGTTATAGGACTCTTTTTGGACCAAGGATGCTATAAGTTGCTCTTAGATTTAACATTTCGACCACTTGGTCACAAAAAGCTATGGTGACCGTCCATATTCAAAGAAAAATAGCCAAATTACCAAATGGTTGAAACAATCCATTGATGTTAGAAAAAAATGTGTTGGATACACCGAAAATAAAAAATAAAATAAAATGTGAATTTTGTTTCACTAGACTGAATCACGTAAAACGATACATTGTCCTTAAAGTGTGATTTGCCCCCTTATCAATTGTTGATGGGTTATAGGTGAATTGCTTCTAGGATATGACAAGCCTGTTTGGATCCAGCGTGCAACAATCACAATGGGTCCACTTAGGAACAGTTTAATGCAATAGATCTGTTCTAGCAGAATTGGATAGTGGAAATGTTCACAATATTCTATAAAGGAGATCTGGAGTATCTGATGTGAGAGATGGGGTTGAGATGATTGATTTTGGAACAGAATGGTCTAGTTTATATAGGCACCAGGGAGTGGACCGTTGCTAGGTGGCTATCAATGGTTCAGAACGTTTGAAAAATGTTTATGACCGTTAACCATTAATTCCAGTCATTTCTAGTCGTTGGATGTAACGTCCTGGATTTTTACTATTTTGAATTTCCAAAAATCCTTAATTTTTTTTTTTCAATTAACTTATATTATCACTTATTGACCACTAGCACTCAATGTTAGTTTATACACGGGTGGTACCAGTAAAGAACCGTACGAGTTTAATTAATCAACCGTTAGGAAGCCAACGAATCCGCCCGATCACTTGAACATCAACTTCAGCCCCATGATTTACTCACATAGGGCCCAAATCTAACCGGCCCATCACTAACTAATCAAGACAATCATAACTAAATTAAAGATCTAACCGAAGCCAAGTCAGATAAGGCCTGGATCTTGACTAATAGACCAAATCAACCCCGTTACTATTTTAACCTAAAACCAACGGTTTAGAGTAATCATGACCAAATCTCTACTTCCACTAATTATAAATAGGCCACACTATGAATATAGTTAATTCAAACCCTAATCATTGCCCACGAGAAATCTCAATACCTAATTCATTCCAGAAGTGCCCCAATTTTTCGAACAAGCTCTAGACCGCTCATTGGTGGGCCACTAGTTCCAAAACTATAGAATAATGTTCATCTTATTGGGCTTGACGTCTATCGTGGGAGTCAGATCTGGGTACTGTCCAGAACCACACAACTTGAGCAAAAGGACGAGTGTATGAGAATTGCAAATACCCTAAGGGCCTGTTTGGCCGGACGAATCCTATGAGATTAGGAGGGATGGGATGGATTTTAAGGTAATGATGGTGGTGTCAGTGGATTGGTTTAAGATCCATGGGATTGCTATATCCCAGGACAAGTTCACTAGGTCTGTTTGGCACGCCCGGCATATCCTAGGATTTTACCTTCGAATCTGTCCAACTAAGGGATGCAATCAATTTTAAGGTAATGACGGTGATATCAGTGAATTGTTTTAAGATCCATGGGATTGCTTATATCCCGGGACAAGTTCACCGGGTCTATTTGGCTCATCATGCATATCCCAGGATATCGCGATCACATCCCTCTTAATACCGTGGGATCGGTCCGGCCAAACAGGCCCTAAAGGAAGAAGCTGAAACTTAAGTGAATTGGGTCGTCCACTCTTATGCAAAGTTAAGAATTTCAGACCATCGGTTTATGACTAAACTTCACACATGGAGTAAGGATATTTCCCTACTCATATTCATATAGTCGCGGCCCCGATCAACCATTGGTGACCGTTGAACAGATTTCTAATCATATCTGTCGATTGGTGCATCCAAATGGCGGACCGAACATGTCCATATGTAGATCATCATTAGGGATAATTATCCTATAGTGTATATCAATATGTACACTCCATAGTGGGCTCTAGAGGCTAGAAAAACCCTCCTATAGGGCTAGTATAGTAAAAACCCAACCCTTGGGGCCATTTACACAAAATTTGGCATTATAAACGGGCCTCATTTGGGCACCTCCTCTCCCCATATGAATTTGCCCTAGAAGAAAGGAAGGGAGAAGGAGAGAAAGAGGAGAAAAGAGGAGAAAGAGAGAGGGAGAGCTTGAAAACATGAGGGTTTGTGCACCTTCACCCTCTCATCTCCTCTATAGCAACATCGTCCTTCATTGGTGTCGATCCGGCGACGATTGAAAGTAAGTATGGAGTTATATTTGTAGGTTTAGGTCTTGGATTAAATTCCTTCCAATTATTACAAGCTTGTATACTTATTTAGGTATTTTAACAATGATTTCCTAACACCATAACCCTACGGGTGCCGTGGATCGAGCGGTTCATCACAAGGTGTAGACTATTATCCTTAGGTAGCCTAGCACCAATTCTACTATGAGTTTAATGATTATGAATGTTAGGATGATGTGCTTGAGTAATCTAGAGAGAACTTATCCAAGACCCTACATGATAGGTCCCCCTAAATCCCATGAAATGGTTAAGTGTTGGTTATTTGTTCTTCAATATGATTAGGCTTGATTTGGAGTGGCATATACATCTCATATGTGATTCTAATATAACCTTCCTTATGACATGTATGATTGCATAAAATCCTTGTTGTATGTTTGTGCTTGCATAAATCCTTGTTGTATGTTTGTGCTAACATTAATCCTTGTTGTATGTTTGTACAATGAATGATGTTTAGCTCTTGATCTCATCGGTAACCCCACTCAACACACACACACATTAATTTCGTATTTTGTTAGTAGTTGCATTGTAGACAATCTGAATTTTTATGTTTAATGTATGAGAGCGTGACTTTACTTGTGTAGAAGATGAATCCTGAATTGTTGGAATATTATTAAATGTTACAAACCCCTGGGTTGGTCAGGGAACTGAAGTGGGAGAAAGTGGTCCCGTTGGTAGGACTATCTTGCGGCTAAACCAGCGGTTTGGGCGGATGTGAATGGACGACAGTAGTTGGACTACATAGGTCACTTGTACTCGATGTCATCTGTCACGTACTCCCCTGAACTCTCACGGTCTAGCTCTCTCACTTTCCCACCATGTTCGTTAACGATGTCTGCTCATGCCTATATGGAACCTATAGCACCCTTCAACCATTGAAGCCTATTGATAACTATCTGAAACCGATCCACTGACTCGAGAGCCGGGCATGGTGGAATGAGACACTATGTCCGAGCTGTTGGCCTACGCTGGGGTGACGAGCCTCCCCGTAGTGACCGCGAGCGATCCCTCATCTCAGCACTCCTCATGTGCTTGAAATCGGGGATGGGGAACCCGATGGAATCAAGGATCGCAGGGTCCTGGCCTTGCAACCAGTTGAGGGCAATGATATATGAGATGTACTAGTTTTCCCAATCTGCTGGATGAACAGAATTAATTAATTACTCGGCTAACATTATTCATGCATCGCATTAGCTATTATTTGGCGACTCAGCAGTTGAGGTTGCAATGAGGGAGTGTTGGTCATGCACGACCGTGAAATGAAGTTGCTCGAGGGAGTGTTGTTGCGAGGTCATGCATCATATCATAATACATGCATATACATTAACAAGACTAGTTAGGGATCTGTGAATGTATGCCTTTCATTAAATTCATCATATAATTGCTGTTAGTTATAACTTAAGGCTAATAGTAACCACTGAGTTAGCTACTCATTCTCACTTTGGGACGGTGTTTTAAAACACCAACTAGACCCTTTATTAGATGCAGGTGAGGCGGAGCTCGACGAGCCGAGCGAGGTGAGCAAGGATAGGGAAGAGGAGCTTCCCTGCTTCCAGACTTTCGGCAGATCCTTTTAGTTTGAGTTCGGGCTACCGTGGGGTATGTACCAGAGCCCTAGTCGATTTAGGTCATGTATGGGTGAGAATAGTTCCCTATTTAGATGATTTTGGATTCGTGGTTTAGATATTTTTATATTTAGTAGCAATTGAT
Organism: Magnolia changhungtana; assembly: GCA_030180095.1. Taxonomy (NCBI): domain Eukaryota; kingdom Viridiplantae; phylum Streptophyta; class Magnoliopsida; order Magnoliales; family Magnoliaceae; genus Magnolia; species Magnolia changhungtana. The sequence continues at coordinate 2,021,668 of JASAUF010000596.1, forward strand.
ATTGCTTTATGACGTACTTATGCTTTATGCCTTGCAAAATCCTCCAGTGTTTATAAGCTCATCCAAATGTAATTAAAATATGAAGCCCATTAGGGCACCCATGACACTTGGGAATTCGGGAGTCAAGTTCTTATACTGCCCTTGAAAATCTGGGGTGTTACAAATGGTATCAGAGCAATGGTTTGGATTAAATTGAGTTGTAGATTATGAACTCGCCATAACGCATTCGCTGACGTAGGAGGGAGCGATCAAACTTAGAGACATTTATAGGATCCTGTGATCATGCCATTGGCAAGTCCGAAGACTAAAACGTTAGGGTTTACGAATAGAAAGACTTAGACTGCGCAAAGTGATCCAAATCACTTCTAATTGGAAGGTTGGATGACTTGAGTCGACTCGACCTAAATGTGATAGGTTCAAGCTGCTGAAGTAGCTTATGCGATCCCAACATCTCGGGTATCTTGGCCCGACGAATAGGTGGGGCCCTCCCACACGTGGGGACCCCCTCCTTGCCTCTCCAAGCTCCTTAAAAGCCCTAGGGGCTTTTCCTTATGGTCATTTCTAGTCAATCTTACCCCTTTCACCCTTAATCATCACCCCATTTTCTTCCCAAGCTCTCAAAACTTAACCCCTAAGTCTCAACTCCTCCTTCTAACCCATTTCTTTCAAAAAAATCTCACTTTTCACCACTTTAGCCTTTTAATTTATCTAAGTACTTTCAAATTGGACACAACTACAAAGCTCAAAAGATGAAAAGCTATAATTAAACGAAAATTTACTATAAATAATAAAAATATAAATAAAATAGATTTTTGACCATTAAAATGATATAATCTTGTGAAATAACCAGTTTATTTAGATAGAGTAGCTTCTCCTACCCCAAATTCATATATATCATGTCGAATAACTCATTCCGGTTTATGAGTATGCCCGTCGGAAGGTGCCCTCGCCAGGAAGCAGTGAGCCAGCGGAATCCCGCCCGTCCACGCACCCCCGCCCGTCTGCAGGACCCCGCCCGGGTGTCCAGCGCGCCCGTGGGACCCGCTTAATCAAGCCCAGCGTGGCCCGGGATCCATTCAAGGCGTTGCCCGTCGGAATTTTTTGCAATTTTAGGTCAACTTCAAAAATTCATTCTCCTTTGTTATAACTCCGATTTAGGCGATTCGAAAGGAAGATTCAAGTTGATGAGTCTAGTTTTATATAAAAATAAGAAAAAAATGAAATAAAAATTATAATATAGTTAATTTTAGGATGTTTTACCAACTATCTAAAAATTACTAATTTCAGGCAGCTGTTACTCCTAGAATTTTAATAATTTATCTACAACTCCAAATGAGATGAAATTTTTTGTTATGACTTTAAACTTAATAATGAAACATTATAAAAATTTTAAAAATAAATCAGTTACCAAAAGTATAAGAAACCTTATAAGAAATAGAGACATTTTGAAATCATACAAAATCATTGGTTTTAGACAACCGTTACTTCCAGAAATTTTTATAATTTTTCTGGAGATTAAAATGAAATGAAACTTTGTGAGATAAATGTTAATTTAATTATGGATTACAAAAAAAAATTATATATATATATAAAAATTAGTAATTAAATGTGACAAAGATGTTATGAACAATAGATGGGTTGAAACAAAAAAAATTTGCAACCTCAAGTTGCCAATAAACCAATTGTATTTTTTTTTCATATTGGAGTTTTAGTATTTTATTTCTTTTTATAAATTACTTCTAACTATGATAGAAATCGTCTTGTATAATTAAATTAGATTATTTTAATATATTTTTCTACTTAAAGTAGTTTCTAGTACGGTTGAACTACGACTCTTGAATAGGGTTGAGTTTGATTGTTTAATACTTTCTAAGTTCATATTCGAGGTAGACTTCAATAAAATATTATAAGTTTTCTTATTTTCTTATGGAATCAAGATTCATACCACATTGAGGAGATGATGTTCGTCCTCTTTCCATTCCCGTGGCCTTTCTAGGTCACCATCCCTTCAAACCTCTGAAATATCCTAGAACTTTCGGTTCTTTATTCTCTTTCAAAATTAACAAAACCCAAGCACGGTTTGCTCATAACCCACTAGCCATAGGATCGAAACGATAACATAAAGATACAATTTTAGTCCACTGGAAACCTTTTTTATGATAATTGTTTGACCATAAGCATAGTGAAAGATTTATTAACCACTAATTTGGATATTAATTTTAGGAGATTTTAACTTTTTAATGATGTGTGATTTTACCTAAACATTTAGGTTGATCGGACTACGAAATCACGAGACCATACACTTGCGAAGTATTCACGGCTTGACCCAATTCTCAATCCTAGATGACTACCAACGGACTTACTGCTTTGACCGAGCAGAAGACTAGGATCACCAGGATAAAGAAGGGATACAATGAGCCTTCTACCCTGGTCAGGTAGATGATCGACGTATCGGGTTCAAGCCCACTACAACCGTCTCTCCGTGTTGGTCGAACATTGAAAACAAATATTTTTACTCTAGATAAAGGGAAATCATCATCATGAATCTAAATCTTTAAATAATAATAATAATAATAATAATAAATAGATAAATAAATAAATTGTAGTAAACCATTAGGGTGAAAAAGTTTTAAGGGGGGTAGACTAAAATGGGCCATACTAGCATAAATAGTATACATCCTACCACGCATATAAACTTAAAATCAATAAAACTTAGGTAAATAAAATAATAAAATCTTTACTTATTACCCTTAGGCAATTTCAGGGACGAAATTGTTTTTAAGGGGTATAGATTGTAATGTCCTGGATTTTCACTGTTTTGGATTTCCAAAAATTCTTAATTTTTTTTTTTTGTAATTAACATATATTATCACTTACTGACCATTAGCACTCAATATTAGTTTATACACGGCTGGTACCAGTAAAGAACCGCACAAGTCCAATTAATTAATTGTTAGGAAGCCAACGAATCTGCCCAATCACTTGAACATCAAGTTCAGCCCCATGATTTACTCACATAGGGCCCAAATCTAACTGATCCATCTCTAACTAATCAAGACAATCATAACTAAATTAAAGATCTAACCGAAGCCAAGTCAGATAAGACCCAGATCTTGACTAATAGACCAAATCAACCTCGTTACTATTTTAGCCTAAAACTGACGGTTTAAAGTAATCATGACCAAATCTTTACTTCTACTAGTTATAAATAGGCCACACTATGAACATAGTTAATCCAAACCCTAATCATTACCCACGAGAAATCTCAATACCTAATTCATTCCAGAAATGCCCCGATTTTTCGAACAAGCTCTAAACCGCTCGTTAGTGGGCCACTAGTTCCAAAACTATAGAATAACGTCCGTCTTACTGGGCTCGACATCCATTGCGGGAGTCAGACCTGTGTATTATCCAGAACCGCTCAACTTGAGCTAAAAGACGAGTGCGTGAGAAGTGCAAATACCCTAAAGGAAGAAGCTGAAACTTAAGTGAATTGGGTCATCCATTCTTATGCAAAGTTGAGGATTTCAGACCTTCGATTTATGACCAAACTTCACACGTGGAGTAAGGATATTTCCCTGCTCATATCCATATAGCCGCAGCCCCGATCGACCATCGGTGACCGTTGAACAGACTTTTAATCATATCTGTCGATCGACACATCTAAATGACGGGTAGAACATGTTCATACGTAGATCATCATTAGGGCTAACTATCCTATGGTGTATATCAATATGTACACCCCGTAGTGGGCCTTAAAGGCTAGAAAAATCTTCCCATAGGGCTAGTATAGTAAAAATCCAACCCTTGAGGCCATTTACACCAAATATGACATTATAAAAGGGCCTCATTTGGGCACCCCCTCTTCCCATACGAATTTGCCCTAGAAAAAAGGAAGGGAGAATGAGAGAAAGAGAGAAAGAGGAGAAAAGAGAAGGGAGAGAGAGAGAGAGAGAGAGAGAGAGAGAGAGAGAGAGCTTGAAAGCATGAGGGTTTGTGCACCTTCACCCTCTCATCTCCTTTATAGCAACATCATCGTTCATTGGTGCCAATTCGGAGACAATTGAAGGTAAGTATGGAGTTATGTTTGTAGATTTAGGTCTTGGGTTAAATTTCTTCCAATTCTTACAAGCTTGTATGCTTATTTAGACATTTCAACAATGATTTCTTAACACCATAATCCTACGGGTGTCGTGGATCGAGCGGTTCGTCACAAGGTGTAAACTATTATCCTTAAGTGGCCTAGCACCAATTCTACTATGAGTTTAATAATTATGAATGTTAGGATGATGCGCTTGAGTAATCTAGAGAGAACCTAGCTAAGACCCTACATGATAGGTCCCCCTAAATTCCATGAAATGGTTAAGTATTGGTTATTTGTTCTTTAATATGATTGGGCTTGATTTGGAGTGGTGATTGCTTACCTCCAAGTGCAGAGGTTCATAAGTAATATCCTGTGAATATAGGGTCAATCCCACAGGGAGATGAATTGTGAGAAAGAAAAAATCAAATGCAAAACAAACTAGGTAATAAAAACTAAAACTGATTATTCGATTTTAAGATTTTTGAATGGATGTAATTCAACTGAATTAAAATAACACCCAAGCTTTAAAGTTCTACACATAGGTTAATGTTCCAAAATCATGATGACTTGGATAACACAACTAGGATCAGATCACTATGGTCAGCCTAATTGGAAAATAAAACAGTTTAAATATTTTAATAAATGATATAAAAAATTAGAAAATCATGGATTTGCAACATTGATATACTCAAGCGCCAGTGATTTTAAGTATTCAATATCTATAGGATAATGAATATCAAAGAAATATAACAGGTTGAGAACCTCTCTTATCTAGGAAATCTGATTAATTCAGAGTAAGCCTATCCATCAATATGGATCTCATATGATGGAAACATATGAATCTCACAAGAGGATAAAAAAAAACCTAAATAATAGATAACATGCATACACCATTCTTCTCATCATTAAAACAATCAATCATCATAACTTAAAGAAATATTAAACCCATGTGCTTCCCTTCTAGCTTAGGCTATGGGAAACTTAGAAAAACATAACTAGAATAGAGAAAGAAATAAACAAGAAAGAATAAATGCAAATAGAAAAAATCTAAAAGAAAAAAAATAATTTATAAAACTTAAATAAAATTAAAAACTCTTTAAAAACCCTAAACTTTGCTCTTGAATGCTTTAAATGATGTTCAGGAATGCCTTAGGAAGCCCTATTTATAAGTAGGGAACTCTAATTTTTGTACAAAGTTGAAAAACACTAGAAATCGCCTCAAATATACGTATTTTTCCAAAATAGACTTCTCATGCATAGTTTATTTAAAACAGACTTCCTGCTGCGCAGTTTTCCAAAATGAACTTCACAGCTTCAGAATACACTTTTTCAGGACGATTTCAGGATTCTTCACTTCAAATTTTCGATTCCCTTCATTCCTCACTTAATTTTCTTGGATCTTTGGCATGTGAATTCTTCAATCTTGGTTTCCTAAGATCCATCTCTTACCTTGGTGATTTTTGAGAATAAAAATCATGCTTTTAACACCCCTTTTCATTCTAAACACTTAAATTCACCTTACAACACATACATGAGTAAAATAGAATATTAAGCGGATTTATGTTCATAAAACCAAGATATAAATGGGAAAATTATGCAATATTTGAGTCTCAACAAGTGGCATGTACATCTCATATGTGCTTCTAGCATAACCTTCCTTGTGGCATGTATGATTGCATAAAATCCTTTTTGTATGTTTGTGCTTGTATAAATCCTTATTGTATGTTTGTGCTAACATTAATCCTTGTTGTATGTTGGTACTATGAATGATGTTTAGCTCTTGATCTTGTCGGTAACCCCACTCAACACGCATACACATTAATTTCGTATTTTGTTAGTAGTTGCATTGTAGACAATCTGAATTTTTATGTTTAATGTATGAGAGCATGACTTTACTTGTGTAGAAGATGAATCCTGAATTGGTGGAATATTATTGAATGTCATAAACCCCTGGGTTGGTCAGGGAACTGAAGTGGGAGAAGGTGGTCCCGTTGGTAGGACCATCCTGTGGCTAAACTAGCGGGTTTGGGCGGATGTGAATGGACGACAATAGTTGGACTACATGGGTCGGTTGTACTCGATGTCGTCCGTCACGTACTTGCCTGAACTCGCACGGTCTAGCTCGCTCACTGACTAACTATGTTCGTTAACCATGTCTGTTCACGCCTGTATGGAACCTGAAACACCCTTCAACCATTGAAGCCTATTGATAACAATTTGAAACCGATCCATTAACTCGAGAGCTGGGCATGGTGGAATGAGACACTGTGTCTAAGCTGTCGGCCTACGTTGGGGTGACGAGCCTCTCTGTAGTGACAGCAAGCGATCCCTCTTCTCAGCACTCCCCGTGTACTTGAAATCGGAGATGAGGAACCCAATGGGATCAAGGATCGCGGGGTCCTGGCCTCGCACGTTGAGGGACCTTGGCCTCGTAACCAATCGAGGGTAATGATACGTGGGGTGTACCAGTTTCCTCAATCTGTTGAATGAACGGAATTAATTAAATACTCGACTAACATTATTCATGCATCGCATTAACTATTATTTAACGATTTGGCAGTTAAGGTCGCAATGAGAGAGTGTTGGTCATGCGCGACTGTGAGATGAAGTCGCTCAAGGGAGTGTTATTACGAGGTCATGCATCATATCATAAAACATGCATATACATTAACAAGACTAGTTAGGGATCTGTGAATATATGCATTTTATTAAATTCATCATATAATTGCTGCTGGTTATAACTTAAAGCTAATAGTAATCACTGAGTTAGCTACTCACTCCCATTCTGGGATGGTGTTTTAAAACACCAATCGGTCCTTTACTAGATGCAGGTGAGGCAGAGCTCGACGAGCCAGCGAGTTGAGGAATGATAGGGAAGAGGAGCTTTATTGCTTTTAGACTTTCGACGGATCCTTTTAGTTTAAGTTCGAGCTACCGCGAAGTATGGACTAGGGCCCTAGTCGCTTTGGCTCATGTATGGGTGAGACTAGTTCCCTATTTAGATGATTTTGGATTCGTGGTTTGAATATTTTTATATTTAGTAGCAATTGATACTGCTTTATGATGTATTTATGCTTCATGCCTTGTTAAATCCTCCATTGTTTATGAGATTATCCATATGTAATTAAAATATGAAGCCTATTAGGGCACCCATAGCACCTGGGAATTCGGGAGCCGAGTTCTTACATGGCCCTTGAAAATTTGGGTTATTACATTGGATCACAAGATCTTACCATTGGTTCATCATGGCCCGTTCATTTTCAGACCGTTGTGGCTTTCAAGGCAGCTAGCCATTTTCAGAAACGGTTGAACGTTTCAGATTTATCATCCGATTGTTCTTAGTCGCCTATAAAGCCTTGGCTCATTTCAGACCCATCGCACCTAGGCTCCTACCAGACCTCTCACGCTGTCTCGAGTAAGGTCGCGAAGGAGCGATTACTGTACGTGCGGAATGTGCCAACTAGTGCCACTACAGCCACACTACTCACGTTCACGCCCTTGACCATGCCCGAGCGAGCACGTGTTCCAATAACCCAAGCATCTCCATCTCCAAAACATCTACGTAAGAATATTATACACACATCCACATATGAACCTGAAAAACTTTTCTACAATTTCCGATGTGGGACTAAAGACACACACTATACTTTTTAATTTGAAATTTTCAAAAACCGTTTTGGTGACAAATTCCTGAAATTTTGAAGTTTTGAATATTTTTCAAAAAACCATAATTAATTTCAACAATTGAGAGATTATATTATGTTTATATCCATAGTAAAAAAGTGAGAAACATCGTGTAAACGGTTAGGATCGGTGGAAGATGACCCGTAGTCAAAGTCTAAGGTCCCCACATTTCTTCTTATTATAAGTCGCGATGTATCCTAGCAAACCTCAATGTTGGTGGTTGGGGGAGCTTGTACATCTTGTACTCAAATTTATAGATGTGAAATGCTCCAGTTCTCTCGGACCAGTGTAACTTACTGTACTCCGGGTTGTATTGGTCCACTTAGAAAGTCCTATTCAATCCAATCCATCGGTCCATATTGTTCATAAGATACAGTCCATGTTTCATGGGCTACCATGCAAACATTGTACCTATCTAACAAAAATTAACCATTGATCAACGGCTTTTTACATGGATGGTCAAGATTTTTTACACGAAAATAGGTCCAATCAACAATCTGATCCATCTATTTGTTAGATTCCATCACGGATTTCTTATGATTTTGAAGAATCACTTTTGTTAGGCGATCATATTTATTTTATTTATAGATTGGAAAAAGGATGGCTATAGAAAATAGGATCAAATGAAGGATAGATTAGAATATTTGATCAGTGAAAATTTTGCGTAGTAGTTCGTGAAATGTTTTTTGAACTTAATAGACGGTTCAGATTCATAAATTGAACTGTACAAATGGGTCTATCCTACTAGGAGCACTATAGCTGAGAGCACTGGAGCATTTCTCATCGAAGATATGGTGGATGGAAAGAAAGGCCCACCGACCAATGGCTGGGATTGTTTACTGGTGGACTTTTTATCTGTCATTTGCCATTCAAGGTGGGCCACCCTATGAGTGGTCAGAATAATTAAAAGGATGGTTCAGATTACAGGAGGGCTGGTCTGAAAGTCTGAACATAACAGCCGTCCGTCCCGTCCTAGATTCCCAGCGTTTGATGTGCATGCACCAATATTAAGGATTTTTGAGAGAAGAGGATCTTCATGGCACGTGCCAACTCCAGACAATTGTGCAAATCCGGGCCATTAAGCTAGTTAGGCCCCTGTTAATATTCCCTTGCCCAAAATTCGGGCCGTTCACTCATCAGGTGGGCCACACACGTAGGAGAAAATTATAAATAAACGTACATCCATCCATATGTCCCACCTAATGAATGGACGAACCTGATTTCATGAATGGTCCAGATTTCATGCATATGTACCAGGTGGGCACGTGTGCTGCGAATATCATCTTCAATTCGATTCGTGCGACTGTGTCCTAAGGAGCAATCTGACAAAATCGTGAATCCCGCGAGTAAAATCGAGTGAAGACACTTGTAAGTATTCACTGGTCACACGTGACAATCAGCCCCGTGTGAAAGATCGAAGCCACTCAAAAGGTGGAGCCCACCAGATATTTTCGTAAAAGGAAAAATCGCTTGGATCATTTGGTAAGATGGGGTCCACATGACCAACAGCTGGGATATCTCACGCACGTGCAACGTTGTGACAATTGCATGCCCTTGACACGGTAAACGTGTGAGTGATCCGTTCCGTTTATCAAGCCGGGGGCACCGTGAACATTCACCGGCCCAAAAATCATTAAGGCCCACTCATCGTATGGCAAGAATCAAACACGTAAACATTCAATCTAAACCCTTGATAATTATTTATTGTATAGCTACCCATTTCATATCGTAGATTTTAATCGTAGGCAAGTGGGCCCGACCAGATAAAATGTACCAAATCTTCCACACGTATTATCACCGCACGTGTGCCTCTCCCCCGTCCAACCTTTCCTCGCGATTCGCCGCAGCACTTTTCAATCCTCCGGCAATTTTCACGAAAAGAAAAGGACGGTTCACAGAAAACTATCCGCTTGTTTTGCAGAATTTACATTCAATACCTTTTTCGAAAAGATTTTCAAAAGCTTTTTCATTAATGTAATAAATGTTATACCTTCTATTAGATAATTTAGATTCTCAAAGATTGCCTACCCACACGTCGGCAAATGATTCGTGGCTCTAATGCCTAACATAAAATTCACCCTAACCACGAGGTGCATCACCTACAATCAGGCCCACTTATTTTCATATGTGATTAAGGTAGACCACAGCCTAAAGCATGAATAGTCATGATTTTTGGGCCTCATGTATAAGTTTTAGGACGACATTTAATAACTGAGCAGATTTTATATAATCATCACAATAGACCCTGTGGTGGACATCTCTTCCATCTATTTCCTTAATTATGGCCAGCTGAATAATAGGGTAATTTATTTTTTTATTTATCTATTTATTGCTTGAGCCTAGCTTTGAATTACACAATTAATCGTTGGTTTGAATCTTGTATAGACATCAGCTTTGTAAAAGATGAAGGATGGGTGGGTGTCTATACAATTCAATAAGTAGAAATATTTTAAAATGGTTTGAGAGAAAGATGCCACACTAATTGAAATAGTTAGGAGAGATCCACGGCCTAATATAATTATTATATAATACTCAATTCAACCATTATATGCCACACTAAAATTTAGTCAAAGAAACCTAATAATAAAATCAATCATAATTTAGGTAAATAACATGAAAGAAATAACTTGGGAAGTGAGAGCTTAGGCTCTTACACTATTTTCAATTGTAAAGTTTATTGCTTAAATCATGAATAAGGTTGATATTTGAGCCTTGAGCCTAATAAAAATGCAGCGCAGCCGGTGGTAGAGGTGAATTTCACATGACCATGGCAGTGGAACCTGCCCCAGCCGCCGCCTATTCTAATTATAAATATTTACATTCTTGAAGTATAAAAACATATCCGATTGTATTAATTAGATTTTTTTTATTTTTATTTTAAAGCTTGGTATTAGTTTAGTAGGTAGCTTGAAAGCCCTCTTAGAATAGTTACCGGATTGTGTTAATTAGGTTTATTTATTTATTTATATAAATTCTGAAAAAAGACGGCGTAAGTTCCTCTAACATGCGCAGGAAGTACTTGTTACCGCGCCCGTGCTGCAGGAGAGCAAGCCGCCGTAGCTGTCGCGGAGGAGTTGGGTTGAAAGCAGTTAGAGAGAGAGAGAGAGAGAGAGAGAGAGAGATTTACAAAATAAAAAATAAAAAATAAAAAAAATCAGATAGATGAACGAACCCTCTTTCGATTTTTCAGCTTTATATTCTGAAATACCTATTTCATCCTCAAAATCCATATAAATCCAGTCTCTTTTCGTTTCTAGGGTTTCTCTGTTTCTCCCTCAACAGAAGAAAAAAGCTACAGATTAACAGATTCTCTCCATCAGGTATGTGAAATCTCCTTCCTTTTGTTTGCTGGGGGTTATATCTGTCATTCGCAGCGGAGTGTGATTCAGCTCAGGATTTTGCATGTCGTTCGATTGATTGTTTTGATAAAATAGTACAATTTTGTTGCTTTTTTAGTACCAAAAGTAGAAGAAATGGGTGTATCCATCAAAAGGAGAGGGTGGTGTTGTGATTTTTTTAAAAAATGGTTGATTGGTTGGGATTTGAGGATTTTGCATGTTAAGTGCTTGGAATGCGGTCGTTGCAGCAGATTGTTTGAGTGGTGACTTTCACATTTCTTGTTCAACCGTGGTGTTGTTCATCGGCATTAGGTTGGGAATTATGATTTCACAGTCATGTATTTGTTTGATTTTCAGTGCGGCATAGCGTCTAGACTATAATTCCTGATGACCCACCCATCCATCGAACACGTGTCATACTCATGTTTATCCTGATCGTCTAAATTTCTGGCTGCATCGTGGGCAGAACGCAGCCTGAAAATTATATCGATGGGAGGATCCAAAGTGTCGGATTGGCCATTGAACTGGCATTCGAGGACAAAATCATATGTACTTCAGATTTTCAAATCCAACGGGCAGTTAGAAGAGAAGATAATGAGAAGATCATTCGGTTGTGATTTTCAGATTCAGTAATCCCTTAACCCTCTCCCCCATGAGAATTCGCTCAGCACCCCAATTCTACTCAAGTTAGCTTACACCTGCGTGAACAACCAGATGCCATGCACTGGAACTTGGCTAGATGCTTAGATAACATGAGCGGGTGGGAAAGAACTTGTATGGCACTCATGAGGAAGTTGTTATGGTTTTGAGGAGTGAGATCCAATAACCTTTCATCAATGTCCTGATTATGCTATTTGGCATTCATCCAACTGTCCAAGAGCCTTCATGTCGTTGACCATTCTGCACGTCTCTTTTTGGAAATAAATCCGATTTGTGGTCTCGCAATCCAAACTATTCTACACATCTAGCTAGTAGCTACAGAGCTTCATAGAATGCAGAGTCTTCTGGAGATCAGTACACACTCTTACAACTTTACAAGGCTCTGGCTTACTTTATAACCTTCTACAGTGCTTCTACACCTATAAGCCTTGCTATTATGTGTATATAGAGCCAAAAAATGGCTAGGTTCATGGTGTTGATGTCTTTTTCTCTGACAATTCTACCCCACCTATTGTGACGTTTTGTTGAGTCTTCATGGATAAACCTCTGTATTGGCTCATCAAATTGCCACAACATGTCAGCCCCCTCCTAGCTGGCTTCTCTCTTGGTCAGTCCTCCCCGCTTTACTAAGTAGTCTTGTACACAAGGATGCCACTACCACTCGTCATGTGGTCTACTAGCACATATTCTACCATCTTATTGGAGGAGTCAACACCATCACAGGGCATTTTGACATGTCTTTTGTCTGATCTTTATAGCTTCATGATATGACTTCAAAGCAACTTACATAAAAAATGGAGTGAATCTTCAAGTAGGTTGGTAGCTGAAGTTGGGAACACCTTGGTTACCTTTTTTAACAATGTTAAAAAAGGTCCATTGTAGCATCATACTAAGCCCTTGTGCATCTTTCAAACAGTTAAGGTGACATCATCATTATCATCTTTCATTTTTTACTCAATGAGCTGCATCTTCGCATTCACCCACTTCTTCATCTTCTTGGTGTCTCTATCTCAATCAAGGTATTTTGTAATGGTAACGGTGGCCATAACGGGCACCACCGTTACCTTTATGATACAGGTTGTAACAGCTGTTACGGTCCCTGTAACAACTACTATGTACTCTCTCTCTCTCTCTCTCTCTCTCTCTCTCTCTCTCTCTCTTTAATTGAAAAAAAAACCGAAAAACTTGTATGGGTCCGTAATGGACGTTATGATCGTTACGGGAGGTGTAATGAGCCGTTATGATCGTTACGGGAGGTGTAATGAGCCGTTATGAAGGCTATAATGGCCTTTATGGGTCATTTTTTCTGTAACGGCTGTTATGGCCTTTACGACTTTGTAATGTATAATGATTGCCATCATTACCTTTACCTAACAGTCTTTACGACACACCATGATAGACACATAAGGTCTATCTTCCTTTGTGACGGAGAGACCATCCTCCACCTATCACTAAAATCTCTTAGGGCCTGTTTTGCCGGACGGATCCCATGGGATTAGGTGGGATGGGATGGATTTTAAGGTAATGATGGTGGTGTCAGTGGATTGGTTTAAGATCCATGGGATTGCTATATCCCGGGACAAGTTCACCGAGTCTGTTTGGCATGCCCGGCATATTCTGGGATTTTACCTTCCAATCCCTTCCAATCCGTCCAACCAAACACGCCCCAGGCACAATTGAACGGGATTAGGAGGGATGAGATCAATTTTAAGGTAATGATCGTGATGTCAGTGGATTGGTTTAAGATCCATGGGTTTGCTATATCCTGGGACAAGTTCATCGGGATTCGGGTCTGTTTGGCTCGTTTGGCATATTCCAGGATTTTACCATCCCATCCATCCTAATCCCTCTTAATCCGCCCTGGCCAAACAGGTCCTTAGTCTTTCAAGTCATACAAGCTTATGCTCAAGGTATCCCAAATCGGTTATGTATTGGCCGTAACGGTAACAACTGTAACTATTACGCAATATGGGGCTGAATCGATGAGGGTAAAAAAAAGGCGCATAACAACCGCTATATGGGCCAATCGGCCGTCCCCCCCCCCCGAAAAAAAAAAAAAAAAAAAAAAAAAAACTTTTACTTATTTTATCTTTTCAAAGAAAAAAAAAGAGGAAAAATACATACCTAGAAGTTGAAAGGAGCCATGCGCGTCTCTTAGGGTTTTGAACTCGAAGGGAGCCGTGTGCATCTCTCTTTTTCTCTCTCTCACCCCATTTACGAATCCTCCATTTTTGAAGCCTCCCCTCTCTCTTTTCGAAGTCCCCCCTCTCTCTCTCTCTCTCTCTCCGTTTATGTGTTGGTGGTGTGTTGATGAGATAGTTTTGTGGCCCCCATCATGATGTCTGCATTACATCCACACTGTCCATCCATTTTGCCATATTATTTTAGGGCATGAGCCCAAAAATGAGGTAGATCCAAAGCTCCAGTGGAGCACCCCAAAAAGTAGTGGGGACAGTGACGCCAGCCATTGAAGCCTTGCTAGGGCCCACACAAACTTGGATGAAGGGAAAACACAAATATTTGATCCAAAGCTCCAGCATGATGTTTATTTGCCATCCAACTTGTTCATAAGGTCACACAAACATGGATGAAGGGAAAACACAAATATTTGCTTGATCCATAACTTCTATGGCCCCAAGAACTTTTCAATGGTAGGTATTCAACCCCCAATGTTTCTATGGTGTGGTCCACTTGAGCTTTGGATTTGCCTCATTTTTAGGCTCATGCCATAAAATAATTTAGCAAAATGGATGGACGGCACACATACATCATGGTGGGGCCCACAGAACTTTGCTATGTTAACACTATGCTACCCGGTCCGAGTCCCATTAAAGGACGCATCATGGCTAGTACCTCGGAACCAACAACGCTGGTGGTACTTGACTGTGGAGCCCACCTCAATGCATGTGTTATATCTATGCTGTCTGACTATTTTGTGAACTCATCTTATGGCATGAGCCCAAAAATGAAGGAAATACAAATCTCGGGGGGACCACACCAAAGGAAACAATGGTCATTGAATGCCCACCACTAAAAACTTCCTAGGCCCCATTGTAATGTTTATTTTCCATCCAACCTATTGATAAGATCACACACAGACTTGCATGAAGGGAAAATGCAAATATCAAATTGATCCAAAACTCATGGCCCACAAAGTTTTTAATAGCCATTCACCATTGTTTGGATTTGTGACCACCCAAGATTTAGATCTACCTCATTTTTTAGACCATACCATAAAATGAGCTGGCAACACAGATGGACGACATGGATATACAACACATACATGGAGGTGGGCCCATGTTCAGGGCCTCACCCACTAAGTTGTTACCTTGCCTCACATAATCTGCCCCCTAAAAAAATTGTACGTTAACTCAAAATCAACCAATTATATTATGGGACCATTGTTACTATAACACAGTCCCAAAATCAAATTGTTTGAACGATTTTAATTGTTGATTTGCGGACACTTGTTTTTTAAAATACGACCATTGAATATTTTTCATTCTTCATTGTCAAATAAATATCCATCGATTTGGGCCAATTACATTAGTGGGATGAGCGCCAATAATTGCATAAATTTGAAGTTGCCTTGGCGCATCAAGTGGTCCGCAAAATTAGCTCCAAATCGGTATCATTATTCACCCAAATTTAATTTCAATTTTTTCTTGAGATCTATTGAGGAAAATGATCTTAAATTGTTAGGTATGTGAATTACATAATATGACACAAATTTCTAGATTCGGTATGTTGAAATAAAATGTTCGTGAGTCGTGAGGTATGCAATACACCAATACTAAATAATAGTAAAACATGCAATCGAGAGATGTTTTAGTATTGCATTCATTCTAATAAACTTATCATTGATATTATATAGTTAGAAAATTAATATAAAAGGTTTGCAATCAATCCCAGGTTGTTAGGGTTCACAAATCTATTAGACAGCCTGATCCAACATTCTTACCAAAGATTGGATTGTTACACTACCATAAACATGTTCAAAACAAAAAACAAATGCATATTTGCAATATTTACAATTTTTTTTTTTTTTTTGATTTGTTGGATATTTCTTTAGAATTTTTCGTGCAATTTTTTTTTTCCCAACCAATATGGGGGTGTATCGGCTGTTACGCCCCCTATATCGGCTGTTAATCCAATACTCCGTATCGGTAACAACGATGATCGTTATGGCCACTATTATTGATACAAAATACCTTGCTCATGCTAGTTTTGGTCTAGAATGTAATGCAGGGGCATTTTCACACCGGGCTCGAGTGGGGTAGCTCGTGGGATGTGGGGACACACTTGGGGTGGGTGACCCATGTGATTTGAGGTCCACGGGGGAGGTCTCGTGTTCGAGATTCCTCATCGGGGGTGATTAATGCGCATTTCACACCGAGCTCGAGTGGGGTAGCCTGTGGGATGAGGGGACACACTCGGGGTGGGCGGCCTGTGTGAGGCGGGTGGTTCGTGTGAGGCGGTACCCATGTGATTTGGGGGCCCACGAGGGGGGTTCGGCTGAGGTCCTAACCCATGCGATGTGGGGCTTGGGCTATGAGATAAATGGATTAATTCGCCATACTCTAACAGTTCGAACTTTTAGAGCAAGTGGTTAATTGTCCTGCATCAGAATGAAAAGAGCCGTCATGATGATATGAGATTGAGACCAACTGATACATGACTAAAATGGATGAGTTAGGTTAAGTCATTTCAGTTTTGGATTCCCAGGCGAGTCAGCATCCATGTTCATACTTTGTCACACATTTTGCCTTTGGCTCATCTCCTTGGGCAATCCACACCTGTTAGTAACCATATCTCAGGTCCAATTTAGATCATTCATTGCCCGATAATTGATACATAGTCATAGATGCCCATCATAATTCTTTTGGAACAATGCAAGGGCTTCAAATGTTGTTTTTGTAAGTGCCTTTGCTCTCGGCTTTAATTCGATCTGCTTACCTACCTCTCTCCATAGAGCTAGCTTCTTTGACAACTTGTCCTTGAATTCTCCAATTACAATTTCTATCTTCTTGGGAAGTGGTTCTTGTATACACTCCTTGTACCCTCGGCTCTACACGTTGTCTCTCTTCTTGAGACATTTGATTATCTTCAAGGTTGAAATGATCTAAACCTTGTCCTTCTCCATGTGCACCTTAGGAAATCCATGAAGGGACTTCTTTGTTGGTCCACCTACTGACAGGTATCTTCACGTCCTTGCCCACATCATGAAAAGGCTTGGTTTCTGAGTCGACCACCATCATCCTGTCAGAGTTCTTCACCAACTATAGACCCAACCGCTTCGCCTCCTTGCTTGAAACAAAGTTGTGTGTCTTGCCCATATCAAAACCCTATGTTCCCATCCTTGGCTCCTCACCCCCATCACTGGCTTGGTTATTGTTTATGGCCTTCTTTTATGAGCACTTCAAGCTTGATAGTCACCATCACAGATGAAGCAACTCGAGTTCCTTTCTTGGTCATTGTGCTTGCCCTTTACATCTTATGGTTTCATAAAGTCCTTGGTGCTACCATTTGGCTCCTCTCCTCCACCTTTGCCAATTGGGGGTGATTGGCTAGTGTGGTCTTGGAAGGTCCCTTGGCATTGCTAGTGAACGCCATGAGCTACTCAGTCCACACCAATGTCGATGCAAGGACTTGGACCCTGTGTTGTCAAAAGTATGCTCCGTCCACCACTGAAGGCTATCCGTGAAGAAGAGGTTGTGACTCTCCATCATGTCTGTGATTTCAAGCAGCAAGGTCATGAATCGATCCACAAGATCCATTCTGTCAAAGTGTTTTAGGACTCTTCATCACTTATTCTTAACGAGTTGCAACTTTAACTTCTTGAGGTCTTTCCATGTTTGCATGATACACACCAAAGAACTGCATCATTTGGTAAGGTACATAGTTGTTGTGTGTTTTCAATCCCAGCTTATCCATAAAAAGTTATGTTTCTTTATCTCATACCTTCAGACCTCTATATCACTTGACAATCCAAACTTTCATCAACTGCATGGATGGCTCTTTTTCTCTCTCTAGAAGAACAAATTTAACAATGGCAATTTACTTATCTTCTTGAATGGATTGTAAGGTGCAAAAGTTCTTCCAATTTGCATGCACACCCACACACACACGCATATCCCTTATCTTCTTTTTGGTTATAAGGTATTCTCTTGCATGGCAGAGTATTTGCCCGAAATGTTTCAACAGAGCTTCTTTTCTTTTTGTCAGTAGGATTTTTCAATTCTATATTTGTTTTTCGCATTCTTGGCTTAGTTAAATTGATTGGCACCATGCACTAGAAATGGATTTGGAAGATCCAGAGCTGTTTTGAGGGCATGCAACAAGCTTGAATCATGGGCAATGAAGAGGCGGGTACTCCAGCAAAGACCCCAAAGGCGTCATCAGCACAGGTCTGTATAACATTAACCCAGTCTAGAAAATTGAATTCTGTTGATTATTTATTTATTTTATTTATTTTTTATTTTTAAAATTTTTAATTTTTAATTTTTTAATGAGAATGTTTGTTATCTTTTGTTTTCATTCTGCAGGAGCAGCCTCCTCCTAGCAGCCCTGCCACGCCTTATGCCGACTGGGCTTCATATCAGGTGCCACGAGTCCATCACAATTGTGTGGAAGGTTGTGTTGTAGTTTTAGGTTTCAGCGATCTTATTTTGTGATATTTGTACACTTGTAGGCATACTATAACCCTGCTGGAACCCCTCCTATTCCACCACCACTTGGTTTCTTTCATTCTTCTGTTGCATCCAGTCCTCAAGCTCATCCCTACATGTGGGGCGCACAGGTATTCTCTTCTCAAACTCTTGTGTTATTGTTATTACTTTAGGGTGCGTTTGGTGGCACCAAGTATCATGATATCTGGTACCACCAAACGCACCCTTAGTAATTCAACATTTTAGTTGTAGCTGGCTGATCTTCTCTTCTGATATAGTTGAACTTGAAATGGAGTGCTCCACAAGAGAGTTTCACTTAAGAGGATTTATTTGATATATTGGCAGAGTATGACGATCCATGTGCTTGTTCACAGCCACCGTACACATGGCATACATGTAATTAACTGTCCAGATTCCGAGGCCCATTACAGATCAATCATTACCCAAAAATTGCACTGAATGGGTAATCCCAATTGTTTGATTGGGGATATCAAATGTATGGTGAAAACAAAATTAAAAAATCAATGGTTCAACTTCGGCAAACAAACTCTCATTACTGGGTAGTTAGGATCATTCAATGAATCCAATTGTGTGGCTGTGCACATTTTGATGTCAGTACTGATTTGGATGGTTTGGACAATGTACACGCATACCACATTTACATTTGCATACGGATGATCATGCTTTGACAGAGTATCAATGTTTTTCTTCTGAATCAGCTTTTAAATCCCTTATTACAGAATGTTATCCAATAATTTGGAAGCACCTCTAACATATTCATCTTGCAGCACATGATGCCTCCATATGGGACGCCTCCTCCTTATGTTACTATGTTTCCTCCTGGGGGACTTTATCCTCATCCATCCATGCCACCGGTATGTATGTGCTAATCATGTGTACTTTCTTGCCTGCTTGGGAGACTCCAATTTATTGGGAAGTCATGTTTGTCAGGGATCCGTGTAGTTATGTTTTAGCATTCATGCATCAGTGACTTCATTACTTTTTTAGCATCCATACACCTGAGTTCCATTATGTTTACTATGTGCTTTTCATTCATCTTTGTCAGGGATCTCATCCATATGGCCCTTATGCAATCCCTTCCCCAAGTGGGACTGCTGAAGCTGCTGTAAGTGTCAGCTTTCCTTTCTTGGATAGTGCATGAAATCATGTTGATCCATATTCTCCAAGAAATTAGAAGTTTAATTGCAACCAAAAGATTTCAAATTACCCCTGGCTTACAATCAAGTCAGGAGGTTTGCTTGAATAGATCCCAACATATTGCAATATGATGCATTGGGATTTTATCAATTGGAATTGTTTTTTTTTTTCCATGATCCAAATCGTTAATGTGATAGGGCTCCCCTTGGATGGTGAATCCCTGAAACCCTTTCCAGATTGAATATCTCAACCCTTTGAATTTTGATTATGCAAAAGGTATTGTTGACCATCCATTTGCAAATAAGAAAAAAACAAATTTCAAATGGTTGAGATAATCAAATTTAGGAGATTCTATTTGTTGTATATCCACCATAAAAGTTGACACTAATCGTATGAATGGTTTGGATCATTAGAATAAGATTCAGATTCAAAGGACAAAGTCCTAAGGTATCACATTGCAATACGTCCAGATGTATTCGAGCAAACCTCTCAAATCAGTACCTTGGTAAATTGCAAGCGTACGCAAATCTGGTAAAATGGCAAGCGCACCCTTTGTTATATTAGCCTAAACAATAGCTGTAAGACCGCTATTATATGTCATTCAATTGAAGGCCATGGCAAGAGCAGTGAATGACTGGTAGCTGAGTAGCCATCCGGATCCTACTATCTGCCCTCGCGAAATGCTGCATGTCTCCTAGATATGGGCCATTCACTAGGTGGGTCTTACTTTTATTGGCCATGGCCCAAAAATCAGTTCATCAAATGGGCCATGTGTAAGTTGAATGTAGATCATTGGTCATTTTTAACTGTCTGAGTTTCTCACTGCACTCGTCTGATTTTTGGGCCACAACACATACTACCACCTAATGTTATCATCTTTCAAAAAAAAAAAAAAAGAAAAAAAAAAAAGGAAAAAACATACCACCACAGATGGACAACCCAGATTGTGTACACATGCATCATTTCCATGTGTGTGGGAGCAGGATTCAGATGGCACATTTCTTCAAGGGAAAATTATCCATGTGTGCGATTCATCATCTTAGTTATTTAGATGTGAAAGTCTTAACCATTGAGGCATGTTTTCAGGTTGCTGCAGCTGGTGGCACAGAACTAGAGGGTAAGTCAGTCGAAGGTAAGAACAGGAGTCCCCTAAAGACATCTAAAGGAAGCCTAGGGAGTCTGACTATGCTTACAGGAAAGAGTAATGAGATGGATAAAGCATCTGGTGCTTCCACCAATGGAGCCCTGTCACAAAGGTAAACTAATCCAGGAATAGTTTTCTAGTATGTCTTTAACATGCTGGCGACATATTCATGCCTAAACTAAGGAGACATGCAGTGGTGAGAGTGGAAATGATGGTTCAAGCGAAGGAAGTGATGCCAATTCTCAAAATGTAAGCAATCCCAAACTTATTGATTTCTTGTTTACTTATTTTTCTTTGAGTTGTAGAGCTGCTGATCCAACTTATTACTTATTTTTTCAAAAGGGGTGGGGACACCGTGTCTTCCAAAAAAAAAAAACTTATTACTTATTTTTCTTTGAGTTGTAGAGGTTGCTAATTCCCCCACCCACTGATCCAAGCTGTCCATTAGTTGGTCCCACTATGTAGATACCCTTGCCCAAAATCAGGTTGGTCCCCCCATTACATGGCCCACAATGTAAGAAAGATATGTACAGATTCGAAGAACTATAGGTCACATGTGTGGCACGTAGATGGGATGCATTATGCATGTGGGGTTACTAGACCTCTTGAATTGTGTACCTTGGGATATTTTATGAATGTTCCCTTAGACTCACATTCTATTGAAGAACACTTATTCATGAGTGTTTATGAGGCTGGGGTATATATTCTTTGTTTAAGCTGAGGCGGCACTTCAATTGCTTGCCAAAAGTATCTCAAAAAACTTATCAAGTGCTGGCATGTTCTTGTTTAGAGCACGATCAAGATTCCTGGTTTAGACTTACTCAGTGCTTATCTGGTAATGCTGCCATCCATCACGTGGTGGTGTAGAGATTTGCTCGAATGCATCCGATGCATTGCAATATGATAAACTTTAGCCTTTGAATCTGGGTCATCTTCTAATGATCCAAACGGTTACATAACAAGTCTCACTTACGTATGGTGGAAAGACAACAAATAAAAGCTCTCAATTAGATTATTTCAACCCTTCGATAATTTGGCTATTTTACTTTGAACTTGAATGGCCAACATAGCCTTTTTGTGATTGATGGATTGAAATACTTAATCGGAGGTTTTTTATTTTTTGGGGATCCCCTATCCAAGGGGAGCCCAGTCAAATAAATGGTCTGGTCATTTAAAAAGGCCCAAATCCACGGTATCTTATTGTATAGTTTCGGTTGTATTCAAGCAAGCTTCTTTCTAGGGGAAAAAAAACACACTTCCAGATCCATTTTTTAAGTACATTCTTTTTAACAAGCTGTTTCTAAGTACTTACCAAGTCCTCTTTGGAGTTTCCTATAGTTAAAATTCATTGAATTGTTTTGAAGACCTGAGTAATTGTGGTTGAGTTTATTACAATTGCTTCTTTGATGTAACAGTGATCGCCTAGATTTGTGCTCGGGTGTCTGGCTTTTGGACAATAGTCTGATATCTACTCACTTTGGGCTGTGTTTTGGTGTAGTCATTTTCAACATATCCAATCATTCCCCCCACTCCCCCCCAAAAAAATAAAAATAAAAAAAATCCGTAGATTTCCATAGATTGTTTCAGTAAATTAAGTTGTAGAGATTTTAGCAGTGGTCTTATCATTATTTAATTGTTTCGGTGTAGTTTCTTATTGTGGTAAGTTTCCTGGTTAGGTTAGAACTAGGGTTGTTTTGGAGTCTTATGATACCATCTTTTTGTTACTCTTTGTTGAGAGCTGGTTGCTCTTAGGGGGATTTTGACTTGTGGTCACTTGAAATTGTTGTATGAGACCCTCAATCATTGAGATCTTTCTAGTTTCTTTCTTTCTTCTTCTTCTTCTTTCTTTCTTTCTTTCTTCCTTTCTTTCTTTTCTTTTTTTTTTTTTTTTTTTTTTCACACTTTTGTGCTTAATACTGCTGGTTCTTGCACCTGTAAGTTCTTGCTTAAAGTACTGCCATCTGTTAGTTTCAGCAAACTGTGTTTTTGTGGGATATTTTCTTTGTTTCTCTATGATCTATCAATACCACAGATGTCAATATCTCATAAAGAAGCAAAGAAAACATCCTACAAAAAGACACTTCTCCACAAAAACTAAATAATACAGAATGCGAAGCCATGGACCCTCATGATGCACATGTCAAACATGTGGTGATGGGAACTGTTGTTCTATTGGGCCATCACATGGATAGGTGATGGCTCACTAGAACAGTTGTCAAGGGGAAGGACTGTCATAACTATATATGATAAGTCACCTGCAAAAGGAATGATTAGAGCAGTGGTCTACGTTGAACCATTCAAACTCGGAACTTGGAATCATTACAACTCAAGAGTTGTCCAACCATTGCAATTTTTGGAGCTTTGCGGGGCATGCTTCGCCTCTCCCCCGAACCACTAGAATTCAACTAATCGGGGGGGGCGCACTAAGCAGCAGTTGGCAATGGGTGGACTGACTGATCCAATAGCGCATAGGGAGAGTTTGAGGCATTGGTTTCATGAATTAGTAAATAATTCCCATCTTGACTCGATAAACAGTAATATCCATCCTTTTCCGATTGGGGAGGCAATAGATGCATTGGCCTTCCCCAATGTGCCTGATCGCCTGCTTTGGAGCCCGGATAAACAAGGCACATTCTCAGTCAAATCTCTTTATGGCCTTCTGATTGGCAGACTATCTCATCCCGCTGGGCTGTTGCAATATTACGGCTGGAAATGTAATGTTCCCCCTAAAATTGCAATATTTGGCTGGCTAGTTGGTAAAAGGAAGGTCCTTACTGTCGACAATTTGAGGAAGCGGGGCATGTTAATAACTAATATATGCGTTTGCTGTATGGCCAACGAAGAGTCGGTGAATCATCTTGTCATTCACTGCCCCTATACTTATCAGATCTGGTTGGAAATGCTATCCCGGTTCAATGTCTCTTGGTGCTTCCCGGCCTCCACCTCCTACCTCCATTCTTGGCAGGGGGTCAACTGTGGGAAACAGCGCACCCTCCTATGGCGGATGGCTCTTCTAGCTGTTTGGTGGGCCATTTGGGTTGAAAGGAACGGTAGATGCTTCCAAGATAGAGCCAGTTCTGCGGATGTTACTTTCAGTAGGGCGATTCACTATTTGGTTGAGTGGGCCATGTATTCTGTAAAACCTATTGATTGTAACTTTGCGTTTTTACATGTCTAACTGTTCTGCTATCTCAGCCTTTCCACTAGAACAGTGATCCTTTTGTTCCTTTTTCTGTTTTTTCTTTCATTAATATAATCCTTTGCGTTATCTCTCCGAAAATAAAAAAAAATAGATGCATTGGGTTCACCAGAGCTCAAGTGGGAGGGACAAAATCCATTCCTAGTGAAGCTGAATCCTAATATTAGTTATCTGCTTGAAATGATGGGTGGGCAGAAAAGAGAATATGGAAGAGGTTGATGTCAAGATCTAAATGAAGGAAGCCTTTCCACTGGAAGCTAACATATGTTGGAGCTAGTTGTTGGCTCCTGATGTGGTAGAAAAATGGGTTGATGATCACCAAATGGATGAGGGTCAACTGCAGATTCTGAATCAATCCTACCTGGAACGAACTGAAAAACCTATTTTTAATGTGTTGCGGGTGTGAGTGGGCCCGCGAGATCGACATCCTCAACCACCAAGTCTGCAGATTGCACCTTGGAGGGAACTACATAGAACTTTTATGCAGCTTGCTCTGCATACTAGCAATCATCTTTGGATTCGTATTGTGGAACCCATATAGCTGGGACAAGGCTATGGTGATGATGATCATCATCTATCAGCTCCAATTCCCTGTCCTTGTCGATGATGATAAATGTGTTCGTGTCCAAGTTCCATAGCTTACCCTGTGTTTCTTTGCTCTGCAATGTTCATGTCTATTGCCTACTTGCTCTAAAAAACCATGTGCTTCTTGCAACTCTGGGGACATAAAGCTACAGGTACCATTTTCTTTTACTTTTTAAAAATCAAAATAATGTAATCCATTTTTTTCCTCACAGGGTTCACAGCAAAAAACAAGCTGCCATCAAGGCTCATTGAGTGGTAAGGTTTGAACTTCGGGTCAGGAGTGACAAGTCCATATGTTTCTCCCCTGTACATAAAATATTTGGGCCCAAGTGCATTTTAAATGGGAGTGATATATACATCCTATTCCTTTTTCTACTTTTGGGTTCAGACCAGTGGAAAAATCTATTTATTCCAAGAGAAATGATCATGTACTGGTGTTATATGTGAATTTTCAGATACAACCACGCATTTCCAGGTAATGTGTTATGGGAAATCCAAGCCATGCAAACAATGGGCCACAGGATGAAGCTTACCTGACATGAAAATCGGGCCAATCCACTCAGTAGATGGGCCACACCTCTATTTTGAGTTACACCATTTGCCGCTTATTGATTTTGACAGTTGTGGGCCTCCTAATGAGTGAATCAGCCTGATTTTCACCATGGTGATTTTCATGGTGTTTCCCTTTTGGCCTGGATGTTTTACACTAGCGAGGCATTGGCAGAAAAGATGAGGGCTGTATTTGAAACTTCACATACAGATCTTGTGTGTGATTGTTGATCTTATTCTAATAGATATGGAATATAGAGGGTGTGTGTAGATGGTTAGGGTGCATTTGGTTGCACCAAATATCATTAAATTTCATGATTAATCAGTCTTATTTAGTGCAAAATATCATGATATTTGGTGCAACCGAACACACCCTTAGATATCAGTTCCGTTGAAATTTGTCTTTTACTCTATAATCTCTTTCTTAATCTGGATACCACATCTAATGGCAGCTGATGACGCCCAGAATGGGGCCACTAGTTGCAGTGCACCGAGTAGGGTCGCACAGGCCCCCTCGATCCAGACCACGGCAAATCAAACTGTGCCAATGATGCCCATTCCACCAAGTGCCATGACTGGTCCGACAACGAACCTGAATATTGGCATGGACTTTTGGGGAGGGACTGCTGCTTCCCCCATGACACCAATCCGAGGCAAGCTCCCTATTGCACCAACTACAGCAGCCACGGTTCCCACCAGTCATTTGGGATCACGTGATGGCGTTCCTTCGGAACTCTGGTTACAGGTTTTCCCTCTCTCCCGTTGGTTTGTGTCTTTCTATGCATGTCTCTGAGGTTTCTTCCTTTCCTGAAACACAGGACGAAAGAGAGCTTAAGAGGCAACGAAGAAAACAGTCTAACAGGGAATCAGCGCGCCGTTCAAGGCTGAGGAAGCAGGTTAGAGACATCCTGATGTTATTGTAGCTTATATCCTAACAGCTTTTTATGTCCATCCCAACGTTAGAAAACTGGCATATGGCCTTCTCGTGAGATCGCCGGTGTCGATCAATGCCTCTCTACTTGTAGCATTGCACATAAGTGCGACACACTACTGTTTAAGCTGCAGATATGCTGGCATGGAGCATGCTTGTGTGTGCATGACCACACTTGCAGGAACCAGACCCTGCCTTGATTGTCTGGCTATCTGAGGGTGGCAGTCAACAGTTTCCATGTTATGGGCATGAATACATTGCAAAAGGGGCTCTTTTAAGGTTTTTAAATTTTTTATTTTTTATAATTGTTTTTAAACCACGACTGACCTGTGCAGGCCGCCTGATCTGAACCATCCAAATTTGCAACTCCCACCTTGCTTCCTTGCATGCATAACACTTTATATGATCCTTAACCAAGTATATGTACAATATTCGTTTACAGTTTTGGCCCATGATTCAGTAATTCGGAGCATCGGTCTGTAGGGCTCCGTTGTGGATGAACTATGCCCCAAAATCTCCTTGATGGTCTTGGCTACCGATTTTGGGTCGTTTCTCAAAAGAATTGGGATCCATCTATTCCAGACCTCAGTTGAAAAGTCAGGATCGTTAGGCATTTTCTTCTTCTTCTTCTTCTTCTTTTTGTGTGTGTGTGTGTGCGCGTGCGCGCACGCGTGTGTGTGTGTGGCAATGCTACATAATGATGGTTCCTAGAAGACCAATGGTCTGGATCCTTCTCAATCTCACCACTTTGATTGAAGTTCTTTTCGATCTTTTACTCATTCATGTTACATGCCGTTCACTCGTAGTCAAATCCTTTACTGGAGTTGCCTCTGGTTTTCCTACCACACGACGGAACCATCTCAATCAGCTTGCGATCATTTTATCTCCTATTGCTTCGAAGGTCCTCATTCTTGATCCTATCCTTCCTAGTCTTCCCATGTATACATTTTGGCAATCTTTGTTCCTCAACCGTCTTTTGAACAATCTCTATTGGCTTCGGATACATTCTTCTACCAGTCTAGTTTCTGAAACCATGGCCTACCAACTTTCTTCGTTGTGTTGAAGAAACATTCATGGGCAAAATGAGAACTCAGTGGCAAACGGGACATAATAAGAAGTAAAATAAAAATAATGTACCAAGATGGCATTCTTTAGCAAAGGTGGTTAAATGCTCTATATTTACTTTTGTTTTTTCCTCTAACGATTGTTTGGTTTGGAGCCAGGCTGAGTGTGAAGAACTGGCCCAGCGTGTGGAAACTCTAAAGGAGGAGAACAGTTTGCTCAGAGATGAATTGGAGCATATGCGGGAGGAATGTCAGAAACTCACGGCTGAAAATGTTTCTCTTACAGTAAGTTCCATCTTGTGGCCTGGAAAATGCTAATCTTGCATGTGCATGCGGGCACACTTTGTTTGGTTCAGATTGGCAGTGGGACCTACACATCAGAGTGTGGTGGCCTTTTCCTACTTGGGTTTTGACTGCCTATAGTGAATATCAGCATGCAAGAAAAGGTCCCTACTTGCAGTTTGATTAGTTGACATGGGCAGTGGGACCCACACATCTGAGGATGGAACTCTCTTTCTACTTGGGTTGACTTCCTATATGACCAATGAAAGCACATATCAGCACTGGTGCCTTTTTCTTTCACGCACATAGGATTGAGAGTCCTATCATCACCAAATCGGGATGCCGCCGCACATGGGAATATATGTCCCCCTATTTCCTAATGCGACACGTGTATGAGATTTTAACTTGCCCTGGCTCAAAAGTCAGACTGATCTGCTCATCAGGTGGAGGCAGCACATGCATGTTAAATGCAGAAATTTGGTTATCTTCCTTTGACTGTCCATTTCTCCAAAAACCTGTGAATCAACCTGATCACGAGCAGGTCACCTGGTTTGATTGGACAGGGCGCATTGACGGCGTGGCTTGCCTATTGAACAACAAGGATCTTGCTTGTGCCAGATCGTCTGGTTTCAGGCCTTCCGGCAACTGCCGTTGCACGTCAAAGTAGGGTTGCTCTCATTAAAACTATGGGGAGATGTATGATACTCGGGCAGATTATGACACTTGAGGGGCAGGCACTCAGAAATTGTACACAGAGCATATGTTAACCCAAGTTAAACCAACTACATTATGGAACCCACTGTGGCTAAGACCCAAAACTCAGATTGGTTGAACAATCCTAACCTCTTATTTGTGGACACTTGTTTCTTGAAACTTGAATAGGAAGATTTGATGTTTCCTTTTAACTATCCAATAAACGTCTGCCAATCCAATAATCAGATCATGAAATAAGCATAATTTTTCGTTCATGATACATCTAAACCGGGAAGCATTTTGGACAGTTTAATTTGACTTGTATGCAACACATGCGATGTCTAAATTATTTTAAGTGCCTGTGTATCATCCATCACACTGCCAAAGTATCAAAGTTCTTCTCTAAAACTATCATTATGATCTCTCTCTCTCTCTCTCTCTCTCTCTCTCTCTCTCTCTCTCTCTCTCTCCCTGCATTCATCGTTTACTGGGATGTCCATGGAACTGGTTGCAGGAGAGACTTGAGAAGCACCAGGGGCAGGAACCAAGATCGGGAGATGTTTGTGGTCCAGAGAGGCAAGTAACATAGAAACCCAGGAAGAGTGACTGCTGAAAGCAGGTACTGTAGCTCACACCCTAAGTAGCCAAGCAGCTTCTGTTTTTTTTTTTTTCTTTTTCCTTCTTTCTTCTTTTTTCTTTTAAATGATCAACGGCTGACATCTGCTGATGCTAATGTGGCATGTCCCACTATCCTTTGTGTAACAACATGTGAGAGGGCTCATTAGAGGAGGGTTAGGTGTAATTGGTGAAATAGAGAGGTGACTGCTAAGCTATTGCTAACCAAGGGACACTATAATGAATTCATACATAATATATGTTATATATTGTATTGTTAGAAATTACTACTTGAGTCCATTGTAGAATTACTCCTGCCATGATCTGTATGATGAGAAGTTGAAGAGACATGGGCTACTCATTGTGTGGGTCCCAGTCTGATACCACCCTGGTCTGGAATTCAGGGCTGTTCGCTCATTAGGTGGGCTACATGGGTGCAAAGAAAATAGAAGATTAGATAACTTTCAAAAGAGTCTTGTTCATTCCATAGTTTGCAAACCCAGCAGGTCAACTCAGGATTCACCCAATCAACCTGGGCAGGTCATGGGCCGCGTCACTGGGTCGGGTCGTTTCCTGGGTCAACTCGAAACACGGCCTGGTTTCAATGAGGCAGCCAGAGTCAAAGAAACGGCGTTTAGGTAAATTTCAGGAGAAGAAGATATACAATAATTGACTCAGGACTCTCCGGGTCGACTCAGCCAGTGATTTTACATATGTTCCCCATCTGATGAGTGAACCAACCTATTCTTGAGCCAGGTTTGCTGACCATGGGACCCACATGATGAATGGCCTGATCTTGCATGTGTATACCAGAATGGAAGAACAATTCAAGAGACTTTTGGGGCATGGTCTACCCTGTCAGGATGGCCCATCCGATCAATGCTCTACTTCCCCTTTTAGCTCATGCTTGAAAGGAGACGGAAGAAGTGGCTGGAATCTCTTGCAAAAAATATGAAAGCAATGGAAGCATGAGGATTGGTCTCCACCAACGGTACTGTTTTTGTGGTGGAGACAAAAAAGGAAGTATTTTACTATCTTGCTTTGGAGATCAATCCACTTGCCTCTCAAATTTATACTGTACACCCGGCGTGTGTATGCGATGATCCAAACCGTTCGGTCATTGTAAGACCCCACAAATGGGCTACAAGCCAAAATTCATAGGGCTTGGAGAATCCTAACCGTGGTTGGATGGTTGCAAATATTATACACCATATTTTAAATGGTTAGGATTACTACAATGAGTGGGGCCTAGTTAGCAATCCTTGCAAATCCTAATCCTCGAGGACTATGGCCCGTCATTTTCTGTTGAAATAGTGGGCCAGATCCATCATTTTTGTCAGGCTTAGGTCCTTGCTTTTGGCCATTTTGGGCTCAAGGCTACCTGCATTTTTTTAAAATTTTTTAAACCTGAGAAACTTGCTAATATCACAGCAGCATATCTCCTCTACAAGTTGCCATGAGCAGTACACTCACAAAATCTTAGCTGTCCATAGAGCTGTATACAAGTTGAGCTTAGCACAGCTTGACTTGGCTGGGTCCTGGAGCCTGACTGGCCAGCTCGTCTCAGTTTGGTCTGCAAAACAGCAGCATCAGTTTACAAGTATTTCATCAAACACTCGGTAGGCAGTATCAAAATCAACATCAGGGGTAGTTTTATCATATAATGTTTTTTTTTTTTGGGTGGTGATTTGTTTCATATCCATACCTTCCTCGCTGCTGACCGATCCCATGGAGAATGTATTCACCCGAAACAACACTTCGATGAGTCATTTCATCAAACACTTGGTGAGCAACATCAATATCAAAATAACCGAGTTACCAAACTAGTTTGATCCGAGTTCAATTTGAGTTTAGGTTCGATATGAGTCGATTCAAGCTCGGCCAAGCTCGAACTTGGCTCAAAATTTTCTAGAGCTCCAAAAATCAGCTTGACTCGGCTCGAACTCAGTTTCAAACCAAGTCAAATCGAACTTTTTCAAGTCGAGCGAGTTAACCGAACCCGTCTATGAGGTGGGCCCTTCTGTAAAATCCTTAACCGGGTCAGATTTTCTACATAGCGAATCCGTGTGATGACAGCTTACGGATGAATGTCAACCTGTTTCTGATTTTATAGGTGCCACTTTCCAGTTGGTGAATGTGGATCTCATTAATCTCAACCGTCTGTTTGAGGGAGGCGACTGAGGGTTTGGGTCTTCCTGTTTTGAACCGTCCAGTTGGTGAGCATGAAAGGAATGTTAAAAGTGGAGATGATCAGTGGCTCAGATTTAACGGGCGAAATGAGTTTGTTTAGATAATCTGTTTGGTGCGGTTTCTGATTTACGTTCCATTTACACTGGGCCCCACGGTTCGGACCATCTAGATTAGCATCCACGTAGGTACGGTGCCTCGAATAATGTTTTTATTAAATAGATGTGCCCTGTCTTGATTTGATATGGACCGTCCGCACCTTGAATTCTAATGGACGAAATTTGTCCAGATTGGGTGATTCTAATCATCCATCCAATACCTTTCAAATGGATGGTAACAAAAAACATGGGAAATGTCCGGAATCAACCAAAAAAATCCAAGTGATTGAGCAGTTGCAATCATCTGACTACCTTGACTTTGGAGCCATTGGCAATCGAATGTGGGCCCTACTATATGAGTAGTCGAGGCGAATCATTGTGGGGCCCAAACAGATCTCATCATGAAACATAAGAGGATGCTCGACACATGGGGGAATGCCTATTGATTACTCCTTCAATAATGCAATACAGCCAATTGATCACATAAGAGGGAACAGACTGCAACTCATGGTCCCAAACCATCTTCATGGCAAGCATGATACTTGTGTGTGACATCAGTGCCATGAAAATGGTATGCCCCACCACAAGGATCTCCTCATTTTGGGGGTTGTGGACTGCAAAGGTCTGTCTCAACACGCGGATGTGCCCTATGCAATGAGCGAATTGCCCTACTCAACATATAGCTGTTGCCTATGCGATGAATGGATTAGCCTTGCCTTATTTTTGTAAGTGGTGTTATAGCCTTATCTTTTAAGCGAGGAATTCTGACATGTTATAACCCAGAGCTACAAGGTATATATATATATATGAGAAATATTACTGCTGAAAATATGCTAGGAGTTGACTGAAATTACGTGGGATAGTCTACTACTGCGCATGCTGAAACTTGGCGGAGATATAGAATAAATGGCTATGTGGAGGTAGTGAATAGGACCACTTAAAATTTACCAATTAATTTTATAATTACGTAATTAAATAATTTACTAATTTAAAACTAATAAGGCAATTTAATACTAATGCTTCCAAAGGAAAGAGGGTCCAATCAAATAGACTTCAAAACATGCATCAATAAGCAACTAATTTATAATGTAGATAATGAACTTGTGTGTGGAATGTGGTAACTATTTAACTCCTAGCATTTATCTAATTATGTATGCATATAATTTAGTAAATTAACTCTACAAGCATGATTAGAAATGTGCTTAAAAGATAATTCCAAATACAAGGAGGTATAGTGGTTTGGTTTCCCTATTCCACTCCCTGCAGATGTACTTTTTTTGGGTGTACCGGTATTCACTATCAGAGGTTTTCAATGGGTTCAACCCTACACAAGGACCTAATGTATACTCTTACTCGAGGCTCCCTCGAAGACTTAGTTGATTTTCTATCGGCTAACCAATAATATTGGTTCTAGTCCAAAAACCTACATTTACTCCCGCCGAAGGCTCTCAAGGAGACTAACACGTACGCTCTCTTATTAGGTAGATTTGGCCCTACACAAGAGCTTAGGTCTTACACAAGAGCTTATTTGAGCTTAGGTCATAAACTCTTACACTCAATCTTACATATAGAAGAGTGTATGGACTCATACTTGACACTTAGTTATCGAATTGAGCCGCTTTGTTGTGCCTTGCTTGAGTTACTTCTTCAAAACTTTCCCATTGTTGAATCAGTTCCTCAATTGCTCCCACTTTTGTTGATG
The DNA here is from genome assembly GCA_030180095.1 of Magnolia changhungtana. Taxonomy (NCBI): domain Eukaryota; kingdom Viridiplantae; phylum Streptophyta; class Magnoliopsida; order Magnoliales; family Magnoliaceae; genus Magnolia; species Magnolia changhungtana. Next base: position 2,054,309 of record JASAUF010000596.1, read on the forward strand.
CTGATGGTTCAGCTCCACGAAGAAATACATTCCATGCGATGCTCTAATGCGGTGACAAAAGTGATAGGAGAATGGTAGAATCTCCTGCACCTAGTGTCATAGTTGAAATCCTAGGGGATTCACTTACATGAGTGTTCTAGAGGGTTTAGACAAGAATTCGACTATTAGTTCAACTCTAATATCTAGAACGAGACAGAGATCAGGCTCATCTTCATAATCGAGGGTGGAATCCCCTCTCAAGTAATAAATCACAAGGAAGATGACTTGAATCACATGGGTTTTGAGACTTGGGATGAGAGATATGAGTAGGGAATCTCCTAAGTTTCTATTGCACCAAAACCCATCAAAATACCCAATAACTGAATGCTCTTTTATAGGAAATCATGTTCCAACAACTAGTTAATAAATCTATCGATGAGATTGAAGGTCCTTTAATAGGATCGAATTGTCTGTCGATCCCATCGAGAAAATACATGAATTTATCTGTTGGGTTGTTGGACTATTTCTTTGACTGGATCGAGTGGGTCCTTCAATGCCATTGAGACCCATTGACAGACTATTTTATCAATGAAGGTTTACCAATAAAGGTTAGGATCATATAGATGTTATGGTTGTTTTGGGTCTAAGCTTAGTGTTACCAAGGCACTTCATTCACTTGTTCTTCACTCCTTGATATTACAAGTCTTCATGTGTTTTCGGTCTTTAGCTACTAAGGACTCAACCGACTCCCTGATACACAGATGCATGTGATCGATAAACGAGGTGCACTAATATTGACGTTAAACAATAATCCTCTGTAGTATTCTTTATGCATCGAGCATAAGCCAGAGTTTTATTTTTGTTTTTAGATCGTCAAAAGATGATTTCGATATTCATTTTTTTTAAAAAAATTTCTAAATTAGAGTTTCTTTGGAATTTCATAACCTTATCTATACATAGGGGAGTTTCATTTTAGATTAATTTATTCTAAACATTGATAATAATGATGTATCTCTTACTTTGTTAGTTATTTCAAATTAATCAATTATAGATAAATCTGTAAAATAGCATTCGTGGTTAAGTCATACTGAAAATAACCATATAATAAGACTAACTTATTTTAGAATGTTAGGCTCCTTATAAGAAATTGATCTATCATTTTATTAACACCATGTTTCTAGAAAAAAAAAAACTACTAAAAAATATTTTTCTAAAGAGGTTATATTTAAATGTTTATTAGAGACAATTCATTCTGAAATATATAGAACCTAAATGTATGTGCTAAAAATGAATGTTTACACTTTATCACTTTCATTAACGATTACTTATGCTATATATATATATATATATATATATATATATATATATAATCTCATATAAATTTGAGGTATTTGACTGTTTTCTAAAAACAAAGTTTAAATGGAAAATTAACTAAAGAATAAGATCAAAATTTTTATATCTAATAGAGGTAGTGAGTATACATTTGAAATGTTCAAATCATACTGTAAAGTTGTTGGGATCGTCTAAGAGTATATGATAGTTTATAATTCACAATAAAATGGAGTTACAAAGAGAATGAATATAATATTGTTGAACATAGATCGATAATCACACATGTTAATCTTTCTACCATATTTTAGGGCGATGCATTGCTCGCATTCATTTATGTTTTTAACAAAAAAATTATCTAAATCTGTTTTTAAGACCCCTTTTGAGATATGGATGAGGGTATTTCTTCTCTACTTGACCTACACTTTTAAGGATTTCTACAATATGTTTTATTATCCACTTCTTATAGGGATAAAGTTAAAATATAGTTGTCCAATGCATGACTTAGTGGTGGACATGGTGCATTTCAACACTGAGGTCATGGGTTCAAGTATCCAAGTTGTGTGTGTAAAAAAAAGTTATAAAAAATAGACATAAATACCGTATTCTTAAATGGTGATCTAAATGAAGAAACATACACGCAACAATCCATAAGATATATAAATAAGAACCCAAAGAAAGTTTGTAAGCTGCTACAATCTTTCTATAGGCTAAAGAAATCTTCGGGCCAGTAGTACATGAGGTTTCACTTAGTAATCACATCCTTTGAGTTTATAATGAGCCAAGAAGACTATTATACATATATGTAAAGCGGCTTATAATCTTATATATGTCAAGTGTAATACCCCCAATCTTCTCAAGCGCATTCCCCAACACTTCTTGGCTAAATTACGTGTGCGATCGCACCCTTGTGTGAGTGCCCCAACTTTTTATGCGATTAAACAATCCGCACTTGTGAGAATTAGTCTAATGGGGCACATAATTACATAGAATTAGAGGTAAGAAAACCTACTTGAGGAAATTGAATTCGAAAGGGGCAATTTGGTTTAGATGCACTCAATTGAGTGTAGATCCAATAAGAGATTTGGGGAAAACAGATTTTCTATATTAATCACACAAAGTAACAATCAATAAACCTAAAATTTTCTCTAATTACTCTTCTAATATAAGGTTTTGAGAGATTACTTACCTCAATTGATCTGGTTTGACTCGTTTTGACTCCACTCGGCTCCAACCGAAGTCTACTCATGAATCCGACTTCCAAGCCTAATATTTTGAGGTAACTAAACCCAAAACAGACTCAAACCGGTCTAAATCACCCTAGAACAAGTGTAATGCACTGAGTCAATAACTCAGTGACTCATAAATGAAATAGAGATGGATTGACTAGCTAACTCATTTCCATACTGAGTTTTGCTAACCAACCGATTGATTGGGTTTTCCTTCGATCTGTTATTGGGGGATGGTCCAGATTGGTTAGGGGAAACCTGTGGGACCTACAATTTGAGAGAATGTAATAAAAAACTCAGTGGGTACCAAGTTTTTCTTGCTGCACATGCCTCTCTTGAGAAAACATGATATCTCACAAGAGGAATCTGTTTCCGTTACGGGAACTATTAGCTAGCCTCTCTCGAAACTTCTCTCTTGATCCTAAGACAATATAGGACTCCATGAACGGATCAAATCGACTACAGCTCCTCTCCTTTAACATCAATAGAAGAAGCTTTCCAAAATGGTTTCTCCCTGTAAAGAAAATTAGGGATCTGTGGACAATAGATGGAGGGATAGGATCCTCCTAATCATAAGGTTAAGATTGAGCAAAGAGATATTCTCCTAGATTGCGACCATTCAGGCTGAAACAGAAGCTTCCACTTTGAAACCTATACCGCATACACAACAACTTTTGCCTGAGATTCAGAGTATGTACATGCACATACATTCATGTGGACATCACTATCCTGATTAGAATGATGAACTCTAAAACCTTAACGGTTTAGATCAGGATGCGGTGGGCCACATAGATGACAGATGATCGGTTTCCAGCTGTTGATGAAACGGGTCTCTATTTTCAAATGAAGGAGGGACCTGTGGCTCCCTTGGTTAAGTTCAATCACTTTTTATTTTTATTTTAAAATTTTTTGTAAGCCCATTTTATACATCAATGGTTCGATCTGAGCCATCCATCACATGATTAGCCCCTTATGGGCCATGGTTTTGAAAATCAAATGATCTTAATACATGAGTGGGCCACATGACATAAATTTTTCATATTGACTACCAATTTTCGACAATCCAATGGTTAGACTGTTTCTGATTCTTTTATCCATGATCCCGAGGCCCTGAAACTGTTTAGGTATCTTTTGAATTGTTAGTTTTACAATTTAATGATGAAAATAATGTGATTTAGTATTCGATCGTCTAATTGAGTGTTGTGGACTCAATGAACGATGAAATCTGTGATAAAAGTTCCGAGATTTATAATATACAATTCAAGTTATCTTTAAATGCTTTGTTTGAAGTTTTGTCATAATCTGATACCTAAAAGAAAATTTTCATGTGTAGAGTTCCTAAAAATTCAAGTGTGAATCACACACACACACACACACACACACACACACATATATGCATATTAATTTAAAATTTCAATAGTAAAATCTAAAAACTTCCAACAAGTATTGGAGGATTTGGGGTGTTACAATAAAAAGTTTGTAATGGTGGGTTTTCAGTCACCACAATTTTTGGTGCTTGGTCCACCCAGGATTTATATCTCCTTCATTTTTAGGATGACACCCTTGTTCATCCCCATTATCGTCATTGCTCAAGAGAGCCAATCAGAATAGATTACATGTGATTTATACAAATCTGCATGGTGTATTTGGAGATTTAAAAAGATTTCTTAGCAAACAATAGCTGGAACGTATTAAATAGCACTACGTCAATGTCTAAGTGGCCGATGAAGAAGCAATCGTGAAGGAACGGTTACAAGACAAATGACTAAAGGAGAAACAAAGGAAGTCAAGTAGTAGCAAACAGTTATGGCAATCGTCAGGATGTGAGAATGATCCAGATGATTGGATTAAAGCTATAAATAGAAGAATAATGCAAAGAAAAATTTCGTCTCATACCAACCCAATCAAACCAAACATTATCTTTCAATTATCCTTTCAATTACCAATCAATTTACATTCCATAATGTAGTCCTTTACTTTTCCAGCCAAGTAAATTACATTTCATAGTGTAATCCTTTATTTTCAGCTTGTTGTTTACATTTCGTAGTGTAATCCGTGGCATTAATCGAATAACTGGTAAATGTAGTTGTAATTTGAGTCTATGCTTGTACACTGGATTTAGTTCTTCATTCGGAAAGGTGTTTTGCAGCTGTTCTTCATGATCGACTATAAGAATCCTTTTTCTCATTTTCATTTATCTATATTGAAAAGTCATTTCGTACGGAAGGTAAATGTGTAACCCATCATCAGAGGACAAACCCCACCTTCTAAAAATCGCCTAATCTTGTTTACACATTGATCGAGTGCCAAAATAGGTGACCGATCTCATCAGATCTTAGTCATACACTACTTCTTTTCCTATCTTGGTGCTTGGGGTTATAGTTGTTCGATTTGAATTGAGCTGCAATTTCAATTCTCGCACGTACGCACACGTATAACCGAAAACCACAATAAGTTTTTGGTACACCTGGTGGGACCCCGTCTCTAATTTGCTGGTGTATGACCAATTATGAATAGAAGAAGTGCTCTCATTGTTGAAATCTATCCCTCTACGCCAACCACACCACCTCTAGTAGAGGACGTGCCGGTTCCAGCGGCCTTTGAGGCATTAAATCTAAACAATAGTCCAATGCCTGGTACTGAGGACCAGGGAGGAGCATTGACTTCTCAGACTATTCTTCCAGATGAGATAGCTATCGTACTTCGAGATGTACAATTGAGCATTCAGCTTGTACAAGAATATGGAAGGGCTCAATGAGAGCAATTCCACATTCAATTTGAAAATACTAATCGATATATGGCTAGCCAGACAGAGGTCATGCATCAATTGATGACTATGATGGACGAGTGAACGAAATACAATGCTGAGGAAAGTTCTATCGGTAATGCAATACAATGCTGATTGAAGTTCTATCGACAATGCAGCTCCTCTGCTATCCATGCCGCCTCCGCAACAAAATCTACCACCAGTCCCAGTTCAGGAGATGAGAAATGTTCTACCTCCTGTGGAAGCTAGGCAACCGGAGCGAGAGGTTAGGAAATTTATACCTGAGAATTAAAATTAGGGGTTGCTAAGAGGATTTAATCCCCAACAGTTCTCTAGACTTCAGGATAATTTGAACCGATTTGGCCCTAACCTAACGCCAATCTTAGAACCTCGGTGATCACGACAAGATTGTGCAAATCATCCAAGAAGTTGCTAGTCAAGTACTCGATCGCAACACTATCTCGCTGTATCATAAACCATACCCCGAATGGATCGATCGGTAACACCCATTACCAAGGAACTATCGACAGGATTTTGCCCTATTTTTAGGCGAACTTGGTCAGTTGACTATCGAACATGTTGGTCAATTTACTATACAATGCAGAGAATTGGCTAATAATAATTTTCACAAATTGCAAATGTTTGGTCATTCTTTAACAAAAGCGGCCTTCATATGGTATTCAGACACATTGCCAGATTCAGTACACACTTGGCAAGAAATGGAAGAAAAGTTCCATACTCAGTTCTATTGTAAGAATAGAGAAATAACTATGGCTAATCTCGCCCACTTTTGGTAGCTACTTAGAGAGACATGTGAGAGTTATATTACATGGTTTAAGTGGGCAAATAGTCATTGTAAGGTTGCCATGACTGAAGCCGAATTTGTGCAACTTGCATAAGATGAGCTTGAGTATAAACTTCGTAAGAATTTCATAGGCACACAGTTCATAGATTTATATGACCTAACCAAGAAGGTCTCTCGCTACGAGGAACTCTTACAGGAAGGACCATGTAAAAGAACTCATCATTAGGGACGTATTACAACAACCCGAATTATGAGGTTGCAATTGCCGAAGTGGTGGCTAAGAAGCCATTAGTGTGTTTGGCATTTGTCAAAGTGGAATCGACCATATCAACCGTACAGAAAGCTCAAAAGACCTACACTTTTGACATCACAAGAGCTGAAGATATATTTGATATTCTGTTGGCTATGAAATTCGTCAAAATTCCTATGAATCACAAGATATCCTTACTCGGCGAATTGTAAAAGACTGAATATTGCAAATGACACGGAACTCGGTCTCATTTGACTAATAAATGCGTTGTGTTTAGGAATGTCATTTAGGACCACTTCACCCACGGAAGTTGCTGAAGTTTCCTGAAAAAGGTGAGGAAGCCATGCTGATTGATATAAACCCATTCCCATCCAACCTTGAGGTCAATGTGGTCTTGACTAATTTGAGGAATCAACCATGGTTGAAGGTTGATCTTGGCCCAAAAAACCAAGGAGAGGTATCACGATGACCAGTACGGGGGTGACGTTGGCCTTCTCATTTGAACGACAATCGGTCGAACGTCATTCGACAGGATGGTTAAGGCTCACAACTATGTGATCGATGTGCTCAAAGAACTATTCATGGATGGGGGGATTCTACTGAATCAAGATAGAGAGGTCATTACATGGCCCCTAGGCCAGTCAGAGGGAACGACCAACATCGACCACAAGAGATGACTCCCGACTACCACCAACGAGTTGAACTTTCGAGCCAAAATATGGTTAAACCCCCAACGACTCAAGAAGGAATATGGAAGTGGGTTATTATGCATATAAAATTTTTAGCGGTACCAGAGGCGCTGACCCGAACTCAAAAGTGTCGATGACAAAGACATCGGGTCATGTTAAGGAGAAAATCAGAAGAAGTTGCAAGATCACCTTGGTCAGAGGTAACTCAACCTAAGCCTTTCTAGAGGATCCCTGTGATTGAAGGACAGGTGGTTGTAAACACAGTAGGGGCAGTGTTGTCTCCTGTATTGTAAAACCAGGACTCCGATGCTCTTAGTCGATCTAATCAGTCGGTGAGTCCTAAAGAGGAAGACAGTTGTGGTAACCTATCAGACTACCTCAGTGATGGGTGTGTCCCAGTGGATGAATGGTTGGATAATGAACTGATGTCGAACGCTAAAGCACTGAAATATGTCTCACCAGCAAACGCCTCAGTCAGCCTTGCGATCGATGAAAGCGTTGACCTAACAGAAGATCTTAGAATGGAAGAAGACCCTGAAACACTAAGGGGGCAATGTCCAAATGAAGGAATTGTGTTTGAGACATTGCCACTAGTTATGTTCGATTGTAACATGGTTTTCATGTTGCCTTCTAGTTTGCAAGGTAGACCAACCTAACCAAATAGTATGGCAGGCGATGTAGAAGAATATACCCCCTGGTAATAATACAACATGCTTCTTTCTCTTTTGGAAAAGATGCTAGAAATGAACCCAAGGTGAATGAAGCATCTCAAGTCAACACCATCACAGTGGAGGCGGGGGCCACGATTGAAAGGGTGGTCATAGAGAGACCTACCCACAACATGATGCAACATCTCAAACTTTTTGCCATTGAGAATGATGTCTAAATTGGGGAAGACAATAAGCAATTTGATTCCATCAAAGGTGATCATCAGTAATTTTGCCGGTTATGTTACGAATAGTTTCTTATCGGTTGATCTGATTGTTGGAACCAAGACAATATTGGCACCATTTTTTGTGGTCAATACTTCATCAAGCTATAATGCTTTGCTGGGAAGGGATTGGATTCATTCATTTGCATGTATCTCGTCCTCTTTATATAAGTTCGTGATTTTTTTGGAACCAAGATAAGTTTAACTGGTCCTGGCTGATAATAAATACTTCGTAGCCATCTCGAACGCCAATAAGGCTTCTTATTATGGAAAGGAAGTGAGACTGATTCGGTTCACTGAAAGAAACAAGTTTGGCCGACTAACTGGAACATCAGTAAAGAAGAATTTAGAAAGTATTGTGTAGGCTATCACCAATGTAATACGAGCAAGTAACACCCTGTTAAGGGATATTATCCCTTATCTGTCGGTCCTGCGTTGCATTATCGAAGAAATTCCATGATCAATACACCAAGAAACGAGCAATTTCGGGCTGATTTCATGGCTAGAATAAGAAGGTTTGAAGAAAGTCTGAAAGTGATGGATGACGACTGCCATGTAAACTTGGCAGATGTGGATGTTTCGGCTGAAGATGAGGGCATCGAGCTTGAAGAGGCTCCCAATAAGATGGAAGATTCTTGACCCTAAGTCCAAGACCTGTTGGTTGAAATCAACTTTGGGATCGAGCAAGATCCAAAGCTTACATTCATTAGCGATTTGTTGAAGCCTCACGAGAAGGAACAATTGACGAGTCTACTAAATGAATTTGTGTACTGTTTTGCATGAGATTATCACGATATGCCTGGGTTCGATTGACATTTAGTTTAGCACATGTTATCGATAAAAGAAGGATATCGACTGTACAAGCAACCACCCAGGTGAATGACGAGAGAAGTAACCCATAAAATAAAGGAAGAAATTGAACAACTATTGAAGGATGGTTTCATTAGGCCTATTAAATACGTCGAATGAATGTCAAATATTATTCCAGTAATAAAAAAGAATGGCAAGTTGAGGATTTGTATTGATTTCAAAATTTTAAATTTAGCTACACCAAAAGATGAATACCCCATGCAGGTGGCTGATTAGCTAATCGATTGGGCTGCCGGGCATAGAATTGTGTGTTTCATGGATGGACATTTTAGATACAATCAGTTTTACATTGCAACAGACAACGTGCCAAAAATGATATTCAAATGCCTGAGTCCATTATGAACTTATTATTGGGTAATAATACCTTTTAGACTTAAAAATGCAAGAACCACATATCAAAGGGCAATGAATGTTATATTCCATGATATGATCGACGGATTTATGAAAGTATATATGGATGATGTAGTCGTCAAGTCGACCGACATGGGAGATCATGTGACCCAACTGCGTAAATCATTTGAGTGGATGATGTTCCATAAAATAAAAATGAACCCCTTGAAGTGTGCTTTCGGAGTCTCGGTCGATAATTTTCTTGGATTCTTAGTACATCAGTGAGGGATTGAGGTCTCTTAAAATGAGGCTCGAGAGATCATTAATGCTTGTCTGCCAAGGAATAGATAAGAGTTGCAAAAATTCCTGGGTAAGTTAATTGCGAAGATTCATATCTAATTGTGCAGGGAAAACTAATTTTTCTCTTCATTAATAAAGGTAAAGCGAGGGTTCGAGTTCGTTTGGAAAGCGGAGTACCAGCTGGCCTTCGATAGAATTAAGGAGTATCTAATGAGGCCAACAATTCTGATGCCACCAATTAAAGGTCACCCTCTCAAGCTGTAACCTCTCAGAAAAATTCGTACAAAGACCCGAGTACCACCTCAGGCAGAAATCATTAATGACCAAATCCTTTAGAAATTAGACAAAGATTAATTAGGTGCTAAACTAAATCACCTGTCGAATTAGCTTAGGCAGCTTTCAATGCGAACTGCAAGACCTAAAACTAGTAGAATCGCCAACGCTATATTACTTAAAAACTTAGGATTAATCTCTAAACCCAGTTGCTCATGGGAGCATACTGAAACTCCGTATCAGACCTGGACCGTACGTCGAAAGTTCGATAACCACGAAACTATATGATTATGACCGCCTTACTGGACTTGGCAACCATCTCGAAAATCAAGTCCAGATAGTATCCAGAAACGCACAACTTAAGCCCGGAATGAAGTGTGTGAGAAACGTGAATATCCTTTGAAAATGAACTCAGATTTAAGTGAATTGGGCCATTCGCTTGCGGGCCAAATCTAAGGTTTCAGACTGTCAGAATCTGACCCAATTACACCCTTGGATCAGAAAATTTTTTCTACACAGGTCAGTGTACTTATGGCCCTGATCGAGTGCCGACGACTGTTGAACTAAAACTGGTCCACCACGGTCGATCCACAAATCCGATCAGACTGAAACCTTAACCTGACCTAAATCCAATATCAGGGAGCCTTTCCCAAACTGTATGCAGAAAATGGGCCTCTGGATGAGCTCCGTTGAGCTAAAATAGACGGCTTTTGGCTATAACCTAAGTATACCATGGCCTTAGGGCCATTCCTATCAGTTCCGGGCCTATATAAGTGCCTTAACCTACCCCTCTCTCATTCCATATGAATTTTAAATCCTAAGAAAGAAAAGTGAGAGAAAGTGAAGGAGAAAGTGGAGAAGTGAGAGCGAGAGTTAGAGATCGTATACGGGATTCAATCCCGTCACTCCACGTACTTAACTACAGCTTCTGTATCGCTATTCTGGCGATTCTGACTCTGTTTTTAAGTAAGAACTCCTAACTCTAATCTGTTTTAGGGTTTCAAATGGAGTAAATGATGATGTGGCTAACCTATTTTATACAATAAGTTGTCGTTGTGCCGTAGACGAGGACTTAGTGTTTAAACTGAGTTTGTTACGAGTTTACCGGTGAAAGGTGCGGACTATAAACGTTTATGTTATGGTTATCAGGGCCTTCAATGTCAGTTAATGATTTATGATGGACCTGAATGCTGTCACATGCACTTAGATGCGATGTTTTCTGCATATTACACATATATATGAACTATGTTGAATATAATGCATTCCATGTATTTGTTGAAATGTTTGAATGAAATCATTTTCATGATTTGTACTTGCCATAACTATTAATCGTGAGTACATGTTTGTTGTATGTATAACAACTCCTTTGTGAAAGGATTTTCTATAATATAAGCTATAACTAAATTACGGGATGTACGTAGTAATGTGTAGGTTAAGTATTTGATAAAATGCCCAAATGAGTATTTGTTTATTGAATTGTAATTATTAAGGGTGTTGAGATAGGATTCTCAACTACCTTATCTACGTGTATAAATTCGTTTGTGTAACCTATCTTATTACTACATGATTTATGAATGAAATGCCTATGTACGATAACATGTACTTTATGTGTTTGTGAAAATGCTTATATAAGATTTATATTTAAATTGGTTGTTACATGCTGTCTTTGATTTACACATGTGAATGTTATCGTATTTGAAGTGTGATTGGGACTACTGCATGGTCCAGGAAATCGAAAAAGTTTCTCGAGTAGTGGCCGAGGTTGTTTCACCACACAAGACATATTTGAGGAATCCGAGTCGTACGCTGATTGTCGACAGTGGTTAGGTTACGCAGAATGCTTATGCACTCCATGTCGATTAATTCAACGTACGCTCGCACCACTCAAACTTGTCAAATAACCCGATCTGCCTATTGTATGTTTACTATGTATGGACGCAACTGCTTGAATTTAAGGTACCACTTACCAATGCAAAGCCCGTGAAAACCTTGGTACCTTGATCCGCTAAGACTCATGAGCCGGGCATGGTGGTATGGGACACCGTGGTCGTGCTGTCGGCCTACGCTGGGGCAACGAGTGTCACCGTAGTGTCTAATGAGCAACCTAGACTCGTGAGCTGAATATGGTGGTATGGGACACTGTATGCGAGCTGTCGACTTACGAACAGGTGACGAGCCTGTAGTGACCTCGAGTATACTCTAAGGCTACATTAAGGCGACGAGCTTTTCCATAGTGACCTCGAGTATAAACCAGGCCTACGCCGAGGTGATGAGCCGCTCCGTAGCTACCTAGAACTGTTCTTCGTATATGATTAACTGAGATTGACGACCCTAGATGGATCAATATTTGGGTAAATGATATGAAGGGAGGTACCTTAGCTTCCCAATCCTGTTGTATGAATATGCCTAGTTAAGAACTTGACTAATCATGATTATGCAACGCATTGCATATGCTTTGGCAAGGAAGCGTACGTTTCGGGAGGATGTCATGCGCAAACATGAGATGAAGTCACTGAGGGAGTGTAGGCGAGGGCATGCATCATTATTGCATACCATTCTTGCATTAACAAGAGTAATCTAGGACATGATTGCTGTACTTCTTTATCATTACTGCTTGACTGAAGTGATAACATGTTAACCTTTTGCATTATAGTTCCACTGAGTTGATCATTCACTCCCACTCTGGGACGGTGTTTTAAAACACCAACCAGACTCTGTCTTAGTTGCAGATGATGGCATAGTTTATGGAGCAGAGCCTGATTTTTATGACGACGAGGAGGAGTTCTCGTATATGCAGTACTCTGACGGGTTCATGTAGGCCACATTCTGATCATCGGGGCTATAGGGATTTCATGATGTAGACGGACCTACACATTTTGATATTTTGTATTTTGAAACGATATATGTAATTGTTTAACCTGGAACATGATTATACTCTGGAGATGCACCACCACTTATATGTTTTATACATACCTATCATGGTCTTCTGCTTGCATAATTTAACTGTCTCTAGGGTATAATATGCTGATTTGATATAATTCCACTCATGTGTAGTACATTAACACAGACAATATTTAATCATCATTATCCATGTTGCATAGGTGTTGTGTTGGAACTCGCGAGTTGAACTTCTGCTCGACCCCCAATTTTTAGGGCGTTACACAAGCTATATGTAGCGGCCTCTGTAGAGTCAGTGGGAGCTCTCCTAGCCCAGAATGATGATATGTGGAAGGAGTGCACGGTCTATTGTTTAAGTCAGATATTATTCGATGCCGAGAGACGGTACTCCGTTATAGAAAAGTTATGCTTGTCATTGTATTTTGTTGGACGAGAGAGTAAATGTAACAACAATGACTGATTTAGTGAAATACATGTTAAATAAACCGATTCTGAATGGCCGAATTGGCAAATGGGTGTTATCTTTGTCTGAGTTTGATCTTTATTATATCCCATAGAAAGCAATAAAGGGTCGAGCCATAGCTAATTTTTTGACAGACCACCCCTCTAATCTGGAAGAGAAAATTCCTTTAGAGATCTTGAATTTATATTATGTATAATTGACGCCATGGAAGTTGATCTTCAATGGGTAAAAAATGCATAAAGCATCAGAAGCTGATATAATTCTGATTGCTCCAAATGGGAGCAGACATGAATTTGCATTTCAACTGGAATTCGACTGCACTAATAACCAGGCCGAGTACGAAGCTATGATAATCGGCCTAGAGTTATTGATAGAATTGGGTGCAAGGACTATGAATGTAATTGGTGATTCACAACTATTGATCAATCAAATGGCAGGGTTGTTCAAATGCACTAGTGCAACCTTGTTGCCATACTATGCCTTATCCACCCAAATGTTGGACCATTTCGAAGAAGTGAAATTGGTACATGTGACTAGAAATATCCACCCAATATGGATATTTCTCCTTGCTGAGTTTGTAGAAGAAATGTTGACCGAATTTGAAGGGTTAGAGGAAGTTCGCATGAGGGCCCTTGATGCGATCATCGTCAACAAAGCGGTCGTTGTTCGTGCCTATAATAAGAGGGTGAAAGGAAAATTCTTTGCGGGTGTGAGATATGGTATGGAAGGCTATACTTTCGATCGGCCGATTCCTGAAGCCACACTTTAACGACCGATTCCTAAAGCCGCACTTTCCTTCCTTGTGGGAAGTTATTCGAGAACAAGCCAAGTGAAGTTAAGGGACATAATAATTCAAACAAAAGTTATATATATATATATATTGTGTAATAAAAGGGCCTTCAAATAGACGCCATTTAATTACACAAAAAAAATGCAATCTTTGGCCAATCGACCGAATTACAAGTGGGTTGCCTTTGGCAGCTGACTCTTTGGCCTTCATAGCTAGTGTGACTTTATTTCTCCATGATGGCTATTGGTTTGTGAGCTGTGGAGAAGGTTGCTAACTTTATTGATGCGATGGTCGACGACTGCGAACTCCTTCTCTGCCTCCGACCTTTTAGACTTATTGTACTCTTCGCAAGTCCAATAGAGTTCTATCTGGGGCTTGATGAAGTTTTGAAAGTCCTGATTTTCCGACTGATCATGCCCTAGATAGAGCCGTTAGGCCTCAGAGAGGTCAGTGAAGTGGTTGCCAAGTACAACCTCCATGGATCGCAACATCTTTTGGTTTAAATGATGTTAGTAAGTCCAGTGCAAACGATTCTTCCAAGCTGCATCATAGCCAGCTGAAAGAGTGGTAGACTTGGCTCGGAGGGCTGGTAGTTTCATCAGAGGGGTAGTGCATCGTTCAAGCTCAAAATCGGCCTTGGAGTATGCCTATCCAAGCCGCTGGAGGTCCGAAATGACCTTGAGAACCTTTTGTGGAGGTTGATCAGTCTTAGCTGCTTCAGTCGCATCCCTAAGGAATGGATATGCATCATATAGAAAATGGGAGTGGGAGGAGTCAATCCCTTCCTCGAGGATTTGTTTCAAAACCCTCGAGGATTGAGAGAAGGACAAAAAAGAATTCATGGTGTCAAGGCTTGCTGCTGAGGTTTCATGTTTGTGGTGTGCTACAAATTTGAGTGGGGAATTCTTTTTATAAAGGTCACATGGAGTGTTAAATGTATGCATTGGATAGGATTCGAAGGTTGGGAACTCGATGCGGACGGCTGGGTTATCGATTCGTTTCCTAGAATATGGGGAGATGCAATAGAATAAATGAGGTTCCTCGAGGAACGTTGCATATTTTTTCCTGCTGAGTCAACATATGGTAGAACATACATGAAAAAAGAAGCTAAGTATTGAGTGACCGATTTGTGATAGAGAGACTCAGTCGGTTGTGGAAACATGTTCGAACCAATTATCTTTTCTGAACATTTCTAGCCACGACTGATGGTAGAAGATTTGATACCTGAGAAGAAAATTCCCCATATTTCCCATGATGTCATAATGATCTTATTGGTAAAAGAAGATTTATTTAATAACATTGCCGGTCATTGACTACATTACATATGCAGGAAAAGAGAGATAAAAAAAGGGAAACACAGAGTGACCGAGTGACTTAATTTATCTTGATCTTCTTTCCCTCGAACTCCTCGACAAGAGCTTGCATCTCAACCTCATTCTTCTCTTATTTTGGTGCCTAACCCGCTCTTTTCTCGATGATGATCAGAAGAAAGTGAAGTAGCTGGTTGACACGAATGTTGTTTGAAGAAACCCTGTTCTCGGCTTCTCTCTTTGTGCTGAAACTTATTTTCGACCGCATCTGGTAGATGTTGATCTGTTCGTCTAGAAACGAAAGGTCTTATGGGACGACCACATGTAAGTTATAAATACCGCATTAATGAGGAGTCGCACGTCACTTTCACCATTTTTCAAAGGTGAAGTGACATGAGGGCAATGTTCATCCCTATTATCGTCATTCCTCATGAGAGCCAATCAAAATAGATTACGTGTGATTTATACAAATCTGCATGGTGTATTTGGAGATTTGAAAAGATTTCTTAGTAAATAACAATTAGAACATATCAAACAGCCCCACATCAATATCTAAACAGTTAATGAAGAAGCAATCGTGAAAGAACAATTACAGTACAAATGGCTAGAGGAGAAACAAAGTAAGTCAAGTAGTGGCAAACAGTTATGACAATTGTTAGGATGTGAGAAGAATCTAGATAACTTCATTAAAGCTATAAATAGAAGAGTAATCTAAGAGGAAAATTTTGTCTCATACCAACCCAATCAAACTAAACATTCTCTTTCAATTAACGGTTAATTTACGTTCCATAGTGTTATCCTTTACTTTTCTAGCCAAGTAAATTATATTTCTTAATGTAACTCTTTACTTTTAGCTTGCTGTTTACATTTTGTAGTGTAATTTGTAGCAATAATCAAATAGCTGGTAATTTTAGCTGTAATTTGAGTCTATGCTTGCATGTTGGCTTCAATTTTTCATTTGAAAATGTATTTTGCAGATTTTATTCGTGACTGAATGTAAGAATCCCTTTTCTCATTTCCATTTATTTATATTGAAAATTCCTTTCGTACGGAAGTCAAATGTGTAATCCATCATTAGAGGATGAACTCCATCCTTTGAAAATCGCTTGATCCTCTCTACACATTGAGCAGGTGGTTGAATAGGCAACCGATCTCATCGGATCTCGGTCATACACTATGTGTCCGCCTATCTTAGTGCTTGTGGTCATAGTTGTTTGGTTTGAACTGAGCCACAATTTCAATTCTGGCACGCCTGTACACTTACAACCGAAAACCATAGCAACAACTCTAACATGAGTTGTCAAGAGAGCTAGGTGGCATGGATAACCAACATACATCATGGTAGGACCCATAATTGGTTATAGCCACCTTAGTGTTTTGAGGGATCCACCGAAATCGGGCCCACGATTTCCTGGGAAAGTACTTACGGAAGAACATGTTACGACGGGCAGGTAGGTGGGGGTCATCATGATGTTTGTAAGCAATCCATTCGGACATCAGGTTTGTAGACGATGTATTTGACTCGAACCACGACAGTACTTAAACAAGATATTATTTATTTATTTATTTTTTCTCAATTCTTCCCAATACGAATGACATTATGAGTGGTATAGATGATATATAAACTTGAAGGTCTCAGGAAGTTTTCAACTATATACATATCTCTGCTCCTAATTTTTATCGTACAGCTCACCTGAGTTGTGGATTTACCTATTTTTTGGGGTGATGTTATAACCACGAGGGAAAAATATATGGATGGTGTGGATTTATCATAAATGTCAGGGTAGGTGTAACCTATTTTCTGATGTAGAACGTGTCAAAGATACGTTCCTAGCATGGTTGGGCTAAAAGAAGGTGGACCGTAAATTGATTGTAACTTTTGATCCGGGTATCGTTATGGGGAGCACAACCTATCAATCTTTACTAAAATAGGCCATTCGACATGAACTGACCTACAAAGTGGGGTCACATCTGTCCGTTTCGTCAGAAAATAGGCGCTCTCAGCTCAAAAACGAATTTTAGGAAAAAAAAGAAGCTATTTTTAGTAATTCCGAATTTTTTAATATTTTTCTATTTTTAGAGTTTTAGATTTTTTTCCTTTTTAGAAATAACTTGTAATTATGCTAGGACTCTTCTAGCAAAAGTTTATTTCGAATTTTTATTTTTAGAAATTAGGCTTTAGAAGAGTTTTAGTAGAATTAGGATTTTTGTTAGATTTAGAAATTTTTTATTTTTGGTAATTACGATTTTTTTCTATATTAATGATGTAACAGACGCATACAAATTAATCAATTACCAATCAATTTTGATTTTTATAGAATTTATTTTTTATTTTCTTGTTCTTTTCCTCGTGGATTCGAGGAGTCACTGTGAGGAGTCCAAAGAAGTTCCGTAGATTCGGAACAGTTATGCCCTGAGGAAGACGGTGCTCGACCTCACGTCCTTCCCTGAGTAAGTTTGGTATCAGAGTGAGGCTTTTTCTCGGATCTATGACTTCTAACAACGGGTCGAGCAACAATCCCATGGACGGTGCTTTAGAAAATTTATCTTTAACGGCGGCGGCTTTCAAAGCGGTGTAGTGAGAGAATTGGTAAGCTATGTAAGGGCTGCAGGCTTCCATTGATCGCATGACGGATCTCATAAAGGATCGCATAACGGAGGCCCTAGGGTAGCTCCATGTTATGGTGGTGATCTACCACCAGCAATTGCTGGAATTCGTAATCGCACTGATCGTAAGGCGATGCTAGCTGTGAACCACAAAATTACTCCTGAGAAGGTGGGATCCAGCGACATGATTCCACAACATCCTAAACGAGGCATTGATTAGATAGATCAGACAGATCAAGAATTTATGATGAAGGTTGATTTTTCTATTTTCAAAGGCTAACTCTACTTCAAAGACTTCCTCGATTGGTTGCTTAAAGTCGAACGTTTCTTCGACTACATAGACATAGAAGAAAGAAAGTTAAACTTGTAGCTTACAAGTTGACGGGCAGAGCTTCAGCTTGGTGAGAACAACTTCAACTCGAGCGGACGAGACAAATGAAGGCACCAATCCGCACGTGGTCATGAATGAAGAAGTTATTGTGCATGCAATTCCTCCCTAGTAACTACGATCATATATTATTCCAACAAAACCAAAATTATTTGCAGGATAATCGATCGGTAATGAGATATGTAGAGAAATCCCATTATTTGTCGGTGAAGGATGATGGCATCGAAATGGAGTTGTAATAGGCCACAGGATTCATCGATGGCAAACATATGGCCCTTATGAGAATGGAGAACCAACCCAAGACTTCTATAATGGAGGGACAGTCTCTTATAACAAACATGCCTTTGTTAAACAATTTGAGGAAATGGTAGATATATATGCATTAGTTGAAAAGAAACAAATATGTGGAGCCTGTGAACAACCTAGAGGATTTGGAACCAGTGTTGCAAGAGTTCCAGGAAGTTGTGTTCAATGAACTCCCTAATCAATTACCTCCTATACGAGATATGCAAAACCACATTGGTCTTGTCTAAGGGGCAAGTCTGCCTAATTGTCTACATTATCAGAACGAATGTGAAATCTTGAAGGCAGATCCGAAGAAATTGATCGATACTAGTTAAGTCAAGGAAAGCATGAGTACATGTATTGTGTCAGCTCAAGAGCCTAATGCCAAGTTCAATAAAAGGGCTAATAAACATCAGTGTCAGAAGTTATCTCAGAATCATGAGCCAAGTTCCTTGAGTAACTCGAGGACGAGTTTTTTTCAAGTGAAGGGGTCTGATGTAGAACGTGTTACAGATACGTCCCTAACATGTTTGTCCAAAAGAAGGTGGACTGTAAATTGACTGTAACTTTGGATCCGAGTATCATTATGGGGTGCAAAACCTATCAATCTTTATTGAAACAGGCCATCCGAGATGAATTGACCCACCAAAGTGAGTCACATCTGTTTGTATTATCAGAAAACATACGCTTTCAGCTCAAAAATGAATTTTTAGGAAAAAAAAAATACTATTTTTAATAATTCTGAATTTTTTTAATAACTAGAGTTTTAGATTTTCTTCATTTTTAGAAATAATTTATAATTATGCTAGGATTTTTCTAGCAAAAGTTTATTTGAAATTTTTATTTTTAAAAATTAGGCTTTATAAGAGTTTTAATAAAATTATGATTTTTATTAGAGTTAGAAATTTACTATTTTTGGTAATTATGAATATTAGTTTTTTTTTTTCTATATTAATGATTTAACAGATGCATACAAATTAGTCAATTATCAATCAGTTTTGAATTTTATAGAATTTATTTTATATTTTCTTATTGTTTTCCTTGTAGATTTGAGGGGTCTCTGTGAGGAGTCCAAAGAAGTTATGTAAATTTAGAATAGTTACACCCCCGCCCCGGCGAGGAAGACGGTGCTCGACCTCATGTCCCCTGCATCATTTTTCCATCACAATGTCATCCAATGTCCACTTCAAGATAGAGCCAATGTCCACTTCAAGATAGAGGGAGGGCAGCTGGACACTGGACTTGTTTTGAAGTGGGCACATGAATTTACACTTTCTATAGACAAACATGTTAATGGCTAATATACAATATGATCCTCTGTTTGTCACCAATGGAAAAATGTTACTTTCTTGTATCATGACTGATCCACATCACCGTGGAGATTGTCAACCCCGCTGCATTGAATTGGGCGCATGATTTTACACTTTCTATAGACAAACATGTTAATGGCTAATATCCAATATGATTATCCGTTTGTCACAAATGAAAAATCTTACCTTCTTATATCATGATTAGTCCACATCACTGCAGAAATTATCAACCCTGTTGCATTTAACTGGCTCATGATTTTACGCTTTCTATATACCAACACGATTTTGTTTGTCACAAATAGAGAAATCTTACTCTTGGGCAAATTTTTTCCAAATCATCAGCCCACGTGATCACTACTGTTGTTAATATTACGCATTAAATGCAACATATGATGATGTGACCTAATTAGATTGACGCAAGAGGATTTTTCCGCAAGTAGAGGATCCGAATTCATCCGTAACATGCGTCATAGGATCGAACCGCGTTTAAAAAGTCAACTGACATATGCCTCCAGTTGCCAAAGGAAGTAATGATGACATATTTCAAAACATTTACCAGGTAAAATAAAAATCTAACACTTCTTTGATAAAAATTCAGCATACGCCGAGAAAATCATCCCATCAATGAGATAATCCATTGCCCACCGGCCTCTCTCTAGTTGATCTAAACCATTGATCCTGTTCAGGGGCCATGTTTTCCATAGGATCAAAGAAATGATTAGAACCTTTCTGCTCCCATCGTAGTTAGGCATAGTCTTAAACGCATACCATACATCCTTAGCTTTGAGCGAAGTCCCTAAAATAGTATAACTATGATCATATCCTTTCCACCCATCCAACCCTTTCAGTATGTGCCTAGTTATCTAAGTAGGCTAATTTAAACCTACTAATTTTCACATGCATTCGATCTTTACTCATCAAGAGAACTCAACCACAATGTGATGGGTGCATGCTTGTGGGAGGGGCATGCATGAGACATGTGCATACCCTGGTTGAAGTTCGACGAATCATCTCTTATCAACATTCATATATTTATTGATTGATGTATTTGATTTTGATATTAACCATCGTAATTACATAACCATTGTTCATCTTATTTGTTTTTAGTAGTGGTCATTTAGGACTTGGTCGTTCTTTGTTTTTTTTTTTTTTTTTTTTTGCAAATTTCATACTAAAGTAATATAAGTGAGACATCATTATTATTTTTTAATATTTATTTATTTAATTAGTATTATGGCATATACTTTGAGAGTTAAATACACATTTAATTTAATAGGAGAGATATAAATCTTTTTGTCCAAGTTAGTTATCTTTTTGTCTAAGTTACTTCCTTTTTTCTTTATGTGTATTGGGAATATCTCCATTCATGAATCCGAGATCAACATCCATGAATTGAAAGGCCCTAATGTTCTTCCCTTTCGAGAAGGGAGAATTAGAAAATTCTTATTAATTGCTACTTTCTCCGTACTTCCAAGGAAAAACATGAAAAATAAAGGAGGTTCCAATGGTACGAACCCTCCATCCCAGAATAAAAGGGGTGATCTCGTATTTATTGGTCGGTGAAGATGCGTTGTTAGGAGTTAGATTTTCCCATTGAGGTCAAACCTAGTACAAATTTCCGGGATCAATAATTGGACCATGCAAAATAGAAATACCTTTTCTTGGGTAAAGGAACAGATGACTCGATTCATTTACGTATCGATCATGATATATGTCATAACTCGGACATCTATTTCAAATGCATATCCCATTTTTGCGCAGCAGGGTTATGAAAATCCACGAGAAGCAACTGGGCGTATTGTATGCGCCAATTGCAACCTCAGAAATAGAACACGAGAGAGTGTAGAAGAAATAGATGTATTAATAGAAACAACTTCCTAAATAAAGGGGACTAAACAAGAACAAGAGGCATCCACCGAAAAAGATTCTTTCTTTTGTTCGTAAGAAAATAAGGATCTCGACAAACTAGATGAGAATCAAGGATATTAAATGTACCCGAACTTAGGTGATCTATCCATGATCAGGATGAAGCTTCGGGGAAACTAAATGGAGACTTAAACCGGCTGATATTGAAGAATGAGAGGATGAGTTGTGGTGACTGGAGTTCCTTTTTTATTATTTCTTTCTCCAATATCTTTAGTCATGGGTTGGTTACGCGTATAACCCAAAAGGAAACCAAACATTTCATGGTTCAAAAATGCAGAATCGTAAAATCTAAATCCGATTTAACATTTGACAGATAAAACAAATAATAAAAACATGTTATTATAATATTGCCTTTTATTTACTGAGGCAGATGTAAAAACAAACACGCCCTTTAAAACACTGATTGGACCACTAACCCATGTCCGTCCAAATGCCTGGTCTAGCTGATCAAACCCTACTCGGGCCCATTTCAATCTAGAAATCTAAAATCATAAAATGGTAGAACTTTAGTAATTTACCATTAACCAGGTTGTATAAGAATGAGAAAATGACCACTGTAGACAAACCCTTTTACCCGGCGGTTTCTATGAAAGAATACAAACCTTAGTTACCAATCTAGATTAGCACGTGCGGACAGCGACGTTGAGGACGAAACTACCCCTCCTTTTCGCTGCGAAGACGTGCGCTGACGCTCCTCGAACTGAGAGTTGTACGAACGGCTTAAAAGGATTGGGGTCGGTGGTCTGTGGGCCCCACCATGATGTATGCTATTCATCCATGCCGTCCATATATTTTTCCATATCATTTTATGGTATACGACCAAAAATGAGGTATATGCAAATCTCAAGTGTACCACGTTACAGGAAACAGTGTTGAATGAGCGTCCACCATTAAAAACTAATTCCCCATTGCCTTTCACAGTGTGGTCTACTTGATAGTTAGATCTATCTTATTTTTAGTCTCAAGCCTGAATATGAGCTCGCCAAAAAGATGGACAGTTTGGATATAACACATACCTCATAGTAGGACCCACAAAAAGTGGTAGAATTACAACAGCAAAAAAAAAAAAAAAAAAAAAAACCAACGTCGATATATCGACTAACAGTCGATATATCGAAAATGGTCCAGAACTGTCCAGTGAGTTTTCCTAAAAAATCTCACAATTTTCGATATATCGACTGTCTGTCGATATATCGAAAAAGGTGTTTTACCTTTAGCTACGGATTATAATAGTAGCTATAACTATGAGTCTGTGCGATCTATAAAATTATTTATTTATTTATTTTTATTTTTATTTTTTTACATGGAGAAATTTATTCTACCTACAATTTTCTTTAATACATATTTATATAAATAGGTATATATAAGTATATAAAATTTTTTTCCCTCTTTTTTTTCATTTATTTTTTTAATCATTTAACAAGAATATCTTCTAAACCAAAATTAGTTACTTGACGTACCACATATGATTTTGGGGTAAGAGAAGCTACTTTAGCCAACCAACCTAGTTATTTTGAAGATTCCATCAGTCGATGGTTGAGCGAAGCAACGTAGAAATTGAGCGAGCGCAACGTAGAAAATGAGCGAGGAACCTACGATTTGAGTAGAAGGCAACCTAGGAATTGAGCGAGGAAGCTACAAATTGAGTGAGGCAACGTAGAAATTGAGCGAGGAACCTAGAAATTGAGCGAGGAAGGTAGAAATTGAGAGCGAGGCAAGCTCGAAATTGAGCGAGGAAGGTAGAAATTGAGCGAGGAAGATCGAAATTGAGCGAGGAAGCTCGAAATTGAGCGAGGAAGGTAGAAATTGAGCGAGGAAGATCGAAATTGAGCGAGGAATTTAGAAATTGAGCGATGGGAAGCCGTAAATTGAGCGAGGCAACCCTAGAAATTGAGCGAGGAAGCTAGAAATTGAGCGAGGAAGGTAGAAATTGAGCGAGGAAGCTAGAAATTGAAAAGGAAGCTAGAAATGAGCGAGGCAACGTAGTGAGCGAAGAGAAATTGAGCGAAAGCTCGAAATTGAGCGAGGAAGCTCGAAATTGAGCGAGGCAACGTAGAAATTGAGCGAGGGTAGAAATTGAGAAATTGATGCGGAAGCTAGAAATTGAGCGAGGCAACGTAGAAATTGAGCGAGGAAGGTAGAAATTGAGCGAGGAAGGTAGAAATTGAGCGAGGCAACCTAGAAATTGAGCGAGGAAGCTAGAAATGAGCGCTGGAAGCTAAATTGAAAGCGAGGCAACGTAGAAATTGAGCGAGGAAGTAGAAATGAGCGAGGAAGGTAGAAATTGAGCGAGGAAGCTCGAAATTGAAGCGAGGAAGGTAGAAATTGAGCGAGGAAGCTCGAAATGAAATTGAGCGAGGAAGGTAGAAATTGAGCGAGGAAGCCAAAAAAAATGAGCGAGGAACCTAGAAATTGAGCGAGGAAGGTAGAAATTGAGCGAGGCAACCTAGAAATTGAGCGAGGAAGGTAGAAATTGAGCGAGGAACCAGAAATTGAGCGAGGGAAGGTAGAAATTGAGCGAGGGAACCTAGAAATTGAGCGAGGGAAGGTAGAAATTGAGCGAGAGAAGCTCGAAATTGAGCGAGGGAAGCTAGAAATTGAGCGAGGCAACCTAGAAATTGAGCGAGGGAAGCTCGAAATTGAGCGAGGGAAGCTAGAAATTGAGCGCGGGAAGCTAGAAATTGAGCGAGGCAACGTAGAAATTGAGCGAGGGAAGCTAGAAATTGAGCGAGGCAACGTAGGAATTGAGCGAGGGAAGCTAGAAATTGAGCGAGGGAAGCCAGAAAATGGCGAGGAACCTAGAAATTGAGCGAGGAAGGTAGAAATTGAAAAGCGAGAAGCTAAAGAAATCGAGAAGAGGAAGGTAGAAATTGAGCGAGGAAGGTAGAAGAAATTGAAAGCGAGGGAACGGAAGTGAAAGCGAGGAAGGTAGAAATTGAGCGAGGCAACGTAGGAATTCGAGAAAGCGAGCGGAAGGTAGAAATTGAAGCGAGGCAACGTAGAAAGAAAGCGAGGAAGCTAGAAATTGAGCGAGGAACCTAGAAATTGAGCGAGGAAGGTAGAAATTCAATGAGGAAGCTAGAAATTGAGGCGAGGCAACCTAGAAATTGAGAAAGGAAGCCAAATTAGAAATTGAAGCGGGAAGCTAGAAATTGAGCGAGCAGGCAACGTAGAAATTGAGCGAGGAAGCTAGAAATTGAAGCGAGGAAGCTAGAAAGTGAGCGAAGCTCGAAATTGAGCGAGGAAGGTAGAAATTGAGCGAGGCAAAGCTAGAAATTGAGCGAGGAAGGTAGAAATTGAGCGAGGCAACGTAGGAATTGAGCGAGGAAGGTAGAAATTGAGCGAGGCAACGTAGAAATTGAGCGAGGAAGCTAGAAATGAGCGAGGAAGCTATAAATTGAGCGAGGAAGGTAGAAATTGAGCGAGGAAGTTAGAAATGAAAGCGAGGCAACCTAGAAATGAGCGAGGAAGCTAGAAATTCAGAACAGCGGGAAGCTAGAAATTGAGCGAGGCAACGTAGAAATTGAGCGAGGAAGCTAGAAATTGAGCGAGGAAGGTAGAAATTGAGCGAGGAACGTAGAAATTGAGCGAGGAAGCTAGAAATTGAGCGAGGCAACGTAGGAATTGAGCGAGGAAGTTAGAAATTGAAGCGAGGAAGCCGAAAAAAATGAGCGAGGAACCTAGAAATTGAGCGAGGAAGCTCGAAATTGAGCGAGGAAGGTAGAAATTGAGCGAGGAAGGTAGAAATTGGCGAGGCAACGAGGAACGAGAGCGAGGAAGGTAGAAATTGAGCGAGGCAACGTAGAAATTGAGCGAGGGAAAGCTAGAAGCGTGAAGGCAACGTAGGAATTGAGGAAGCTAGAAATTGAGCGAGGAAGCCAGAAAATGAGCGAGGAACCTAGAAATCGAGCGAGGAAGGTAGAAATTGAGAAAGGAAGCGAGGAAAGTAAGCGAGGAAGGTAGAAATCGAGCGAGGCGAGCAACGTAGAATTGAGCGAGGAAGGTAAAGAAAGTGAGCGAACGTAGAAACGTGAAGCGAGAAGCTAGAAATCAGAGCGAGGAACCTAGAAATTGAGCGAGGCAACCTAGAAATTGAGCGAGGGAAGAGTCAAGTGTGAAAGCGGGAGAAATTGAGCGAGGAACCTAGAAAGAAATTGAGCGGGCAACCTAGAAATTGAGAAGTGAAGGAAGCTAGAAATTGAAGCGTGGCGAGTGGCGTAGAAATTGAGCGAGGCAGCGTAGAAATTGAGCGAGGAAGGTAGAAATGAGCGAGTAGCAAGGCGTAGAAATTGAGCGGTAGAAGCTGAAATTGAGGCTATGTCGGAATCGAAATTGAGCAACGAGTGCAGAAATCGAGGAAGTAGAAATTGAGCGAGGAAGGTAGAAAGTGAGCGAGGCAACCTAGAAATGAAGCGAGGAAAAGGAAGAAATTAGGGCGTAGAAATTGAGTGAAAGTAGAAATTGAGCGAGGAGCGTAGAAATTGAGCGAGGAAGGTAGAATTGAGCGAGGAAGCTGAAGGTGAGCGAGGAAGGTAAAGTGAGCGAGGAAAGGTCGGTGAAGCGCCGAGTTTCATGGAATTGAAGGTCGAAATCGAGCGAGGAAGGTAGAAATTGAGCGAGGAAGGTAGAAATTGAGCGAGGAAGGTAGAAATTGATCGAGGCAACGTAGAAATTGAGCGAGGCTAGAAATTGAGCGAGGAAGGTAGAAATTGAAGCGAGGAAGCTCGAAAGTGAAAGCGAGGAAGGTAGAAATTGAGCGAGGAAGCTCGAAATTGAGCGAGGAAGGTAGAAATTGGCGAGAGTAAGCTGAAAGGAAGCCGAGGAGGAAGCTAAAAGCGAGGAAGGTAGAAATTGAGCAAGTTGAAGCCGTAGAATTGAGCGAGGAAGGTAGAAATTGAGCCAGGCAAGCTTCGAAATTGTTTAGAAGTTGAAATTGAGGAAGTTATAAAATGAGCGAGGAACCTAGAAATTGAGAGAAGGTAGAAATTGAGCTGAGGAAGCTAGAAAGTGAAGAAAGCCAGAAATTAAGCGAGAAGCGAGAAAATGAGCGAGGAAAGCATTTAGAAATTGAGCGAGGAAGGTAGAAAAATGAGCGAGGCAAACTCTAGAAATTGAGCGAGAGGAAGGTAGAAATTGAGCGAGGAAGCTCGAGTGCCCTCGCTCAATTTCTACCTTCGCTCAATTCTACCTTCCTCGCTCAATTTCTTCCTCGCTCAATTTCTACCTTCCTCGCTCAATTTCTACTTCTCCGCTCAATTCAGCTTCTAAACCTTCCTCGCTCAATTTCTCAAGGCTCAATTTCTACCTTCCTCGCTTCAATTTCTAGCGATTTCCTCGCTCAATTTCTAGCTTCCTCGCTCAATTTCTACCTTCCTCGCTCAATTTCTAGGTTCCTCGCTCATTTTCAAACTCAATTTCCAGTTCCTCGCTCTTAATTTCTAATTTCTCCTCATTTCAATTTCTCGCTTCCCGCTCAATTTCCTTCGCTCGATTTTCAACCTTCCTCACTCAATTTCTACGCTTGCTTTCAATTTCTACCTCAAGCTCAATTTTTATTTATTATTCGCTACCTTCTCGCTTTCTACGCTCCTTCACTCTTCCTCGCTCAATTTCCTGCTTCACCGGCTCATTTCCCGCACTCAATTCGCAAACCGATTCCTCCTAAACCGATTCATTTCCCTTCCTAAATTTCGGCTTCCTCGCTCATTTCTAGCTTCCTCAACTCAAACTCATTTCTCTTTTCGCTCATTCAATTTCGCTCGCTAAACTAATTTTCTAGCTTCCTCGCTCAATTTCTAACTTCCTCATTACATTTTTTCTAAATTTTTTCCTCGCTCATTTTCTCGCTCTAATTTCCTCGCTCAATTTCTACCTTCCTCGCTTCAATTTCTAGGTTCCTCGCTCATTTTATTTCAGCTTCCTCGCTCAATTTCGAAGCATTTGCCTCGCCACTAATTTCTACCTTCCTCGCTTCAATTTCAGCTTGCTTGCTCAATTTCTACCTTCCTCGCTCAATTTCTAGCTTCGCTCATTTTCAGCTTCCTCGCTCACGTTTCTACCTTCCTAGCTTCCTCATTTCTCGTTCACTCGCTTCAATTTCTGCCTTCCTCGCTCATTTCTACGTTCGCCTTCAAATTTCTATTTCTCGCTTCATTTTCTAGCTTCCTCGCTCAATTTCTAGGCTGCTTTTTCTTTCAATTTCTACCTTCCTCGCTCAATTTCTAGCTTCGCTCAATTTCTATTTCCTCGCTCATTCTCTTTTCTCACACTTCTACCTCGCTTTCAATTTCTACGTTGCCTCGCATTCAATTTCTACCTTCCTCGCTCGATCACTCCTACTTTCAGGTTGCCTCGCTCAATTTCTACCTTCCTCGCATTTCTCGATTTCTACCTTCCTCAATTTCATTTCGCCTCGCCATTTCTACCTTCCTCGCTCAATTTCTAGGTTCCTCGCTCATTTTCTCGATTTTCCTCGCTCAATTTTAGAAGCTCTGGCTTTCTGCGCTCAATTCCTACGTTGCCTCGCTCAATTTCTCTAGCTTCCTCGCTCAATTCCTACTTGCCTCAGCTTCGGCTCGCTCAATTTCTCGGCTTCTCGCTTCGCTCAATTTCTACTCGCGCTCGATTTCTACCTTCCTCGCTTCAATTTCTACCTTCCTCGCTCAATTTCTACCTTCCTCGCTCAATTTCTAGGTTGCCTCGCTCAATTTCTAGCTTCCCTCGCTCAATTTCTAGGTTCCCTCGCTCAATTTCTAGCTTCCCTCGCTCAATTTCTACGTTGCCTCGCTCAATTTCTACCTTCCCTCGCTCAATTCCTACGTTGCCTCGCTCAATTTCTACCTTCCCTCGCTCAATTTCTAGGTTGCCTCGCTCAATTTCTACCTTCCCTCGCTCAATTTCGAGCTTCCCTCGCTCAATTTCTACCTTCCCTCGCTCAATTTCTAGGTTCCTTCGCTCATTTTCTGGCTTCCCTCGCTCAATTTCTAGCTTCCCTCGCTCATTTTCAGCTTCCCTCGCTCATTTTCTGGCTTCCCGCGCTCGCCATTTCTCAAGCTTCCCGCTCAATTTCTACCTTCCTCGCTCAATTTCTACCTTCCTCGCTCAATTTCTACGTTGCCTCGCTCAATTTCTGGCTTGCCTCGCTCAATTTCTAGCTTGCCTCGCTCAATTTCTACCTTGCCTCGCTTCAATTTTCTACCTTCCTCGCTCAATTTCTAGCTTCCTCGCTCAATTTAGCTTCCTTCCCAATTTCAATTTCTACGTTGCCTCGCTCAATTTTCTACCTTCCTCGCTCAATTCCTACGTTCCTCGCTCAATTTCGAGCTTCCCTCGCTCAATTTCTACCTTCCCTTGCTCAATTTCTAGGTTCCCTCGCTCATTTTCTGGCTTCCTCGCTCAATTTCTAGCTTCCCTCGCTCAATTCCTACGTTGCCTCGCTCAATTTCTACGTTGCCTCGCTCAATTTCTAGCTTCCCTCGCTCAATTTCGAGCTTGCCTCGCTCAATTTCTACCTTCCCTCGCTCAATTTCTAGGTTCCTCGCTCAATTTCTAGCTTCCCTCGCTCAATTTCTAGGTTCCCTCGCTCAATTTCTAGCTTCCCTCGCTCAATTTCTCCGTTGCCTCGCTCAATTTCTACCTTCCCTCGCTCAATTCCTACGTTCCCTCGCTCAATTTCTAGCTTCCCTCGCTCAATTTCTACCTTCCCTCGCTCAATTTCTAGGTTCCCTCGCTCATTTTCTGGCTTCCCTCGCTCAATTTCTAGCTTCCCTCGCTCAATTCCTACGTTGCCTCGCTCAATTTCTAGCTTCTCGCTCAATTTCTACGCGTTGCCTCGCTCAATTTCTAGGCTTCCGCGCTCAATTTCTAGCTTCCCGCGCTCAATTTCTACCTTCCCTCGCTCAATTCCTACGTTGCCTCGCTCAATTTCTACGTTGCCTCGCTCAATTTCTAGCTTCCCTCGCTCAATTTCGAGCTTGCCTCGCTCAATTTCTACCTTCCCTCGCTCAATTTTTAGGTTCCCTCGCTCAATTTCTAGGTTCCCTCGCTCAATTTCTAGCTTCCCTCGCTCAATTTCTACGTTGCCTCGCTCAATTTCTACCTTCCCTCGCTCAATTTCTAGCTTCCTCGCTCAATTTCTACCTTCCTCGCTCAATTTCTACCTTCCTCGCTCATTTTGGGTTCCTCGCTCATTTTTACGGCTTCCTCGCTCATTTCTAGCTTCCTCGCTCAATTCCTACGTTGCCTCGCTCAATTTCTAGCTTCCTCAATTTCAATTTCCGTTCCTCGCTCAATTTCTAGCTTCCCTCGCTCAATTTCTGGCTTCCGCGCTCAATTTCTAGCTTCCCGCGCTCAATTTCTACCTTGCCTCGCTCAATTTCCTACGTTGCCTCGCTCAATTTCTACCTTCCTCGCTCGATTTCTAGCTTCCTCGCTCAATTTCTACGTTGCCTCGCTCAATTTCTACCTTCCCTCGCTCAATTCCTACGTTCCTCGCTCAATTTCTACCTTCCTCGCTCAATTTCTAGGTTCCTCGCTCATTTTCGCTTCCTCTTTCAATTTCTAGCTTCCCTCGCTCAATTTCTACGTTGCCTCGCTCAATTTCTGGCTTCCCGCGCTCAATTTCTAGCTTTCCGCGCTCAATTTCTACCTTCCCTCGCTCAATTCCTACATTGCCTTGCTCAATTTCTAGCTTCCCTCGCTCAATTTCGAGCTTGCCTCGCTCAATTTCGACCTTCCTCGCTCAATTCGACCTAGGTTCCTCGCTCAATTTCTACCTTCCCCTCGCTCGATTTCGAGCTTCCTCGCTCAATTTCAGTTCCTCGCTCGATTTTCGGCTTCCTCGCTCAATTTCGGAGTTGCCTCGCTCAATTTCTACATTCCTCGCTCAATTTCTACCTTCCTCGCTCAATTCCTACGTTCCTCGCTCGATTTCTAGCTTCCTCGCTCAATTTCGAGCTTGCCTCGCTCAATTTCTACCTTCCTCGCCATTTCGATTTCTGGGTTGCCTCGCTCAATTTCTACCTTCCCTCGCTCAATTTAGGTGCTTCCTCGCTCAATTTCGGCTTCCTCGCTCAATTCTACGTTGCCTCGCTCAATTTCTAGCTTCCTCGCTCAATTTCTACGTTGCCTCGCTCAATTTGTAGCTTCCTCGCTCAATTCCTGGGTTGCTGGCTCAAATCGTAGGTTCCTCGCTCGTTTTCTACGTTGCCTCGCTCAATTTCTACGTTGCCTCGCTCAACCATCGACCTGATGGAATCTTGGAAAATAACTAGGTTGGTTGGCTAAAGTAGCTTCTCTTACCCCAAAATCATATGTAGTACGTCAAGTAACTAATTTTGGTTTAGAAGATATTCTTGTTAAATGATTAAAAAAATAAATGAAAAAAAAAAGTGGGAAAAAAATTTTATATACTTATATATACCTATTTATATAAATATGTATTAAAGAAAATTGTAGGTAGAATAAATTTCTCCATGTAAAAAAATAAAAATGAAAATAAAAAAATAAAAAATTTCATAGATCAAGCACTGACTACTGATTATGGCTACGGTTATAATCAGTAGCTAAAGGTAAAACACCATTTTCGATATATCGACAGACAGTCGATATATCGAAAATTGTAAGATTTTTGAGGAAAACTCACTGGACAGTTCTTGACCATTTTCGATATATCGACTGTTAGTCGATATGTCGATGTTGGTTTTTTTTTTTTTTTTTTGCTGTTGTAATTCCACCACTTTTTGTGGGTCATATTATGAGGTATGTGTTATATCCAAACCGTCCATCTATTTGGCGAGCTCATATTCAGGCTTGAGACTAAAAATAAGATAGATCTAACTATCAAGTGGACCACACTGTAAAAGGCAATGGGGAATTTAACGTCTACCATTGAAACCCTTTTAGGGGTTATAGAAGTTTTAGATCATTATGAAATTTGTTTTTCTTCTTCATTCAGGTCTTTGTGACCTATGAATGAACTTGGACGGGGAGGATTTCTAACGAACATCACAGTAGGCCCCAAAAAGTTTTTAATGGTGGACGCTCATTCAACACTGTTTTCTGTAATGTGGTACACTTGAGATTTGCACATACCTCATTTTTGGTCGTATACCATAAAATGATATGGAAAAATATATGGACGGCATGGATGAATAGCATACATCATGGTGGGGCCCACAGACCACCGACCCCAATCCTTTTAAGCCGTTCGTACAACTCTCAGTTCGAGGAGCGTCAGCGCACGTCTTCGCAGCGAAAAGGAGGGGTAGTTTCGTCCTCAACGTCGCTGTCCGCACGTGCTAATCTAGATTGGTAACTAAGGTTTGTATTCTTTCATAGAAACCGCCGGGTAAAAGGGTTTGTCTACAGTGGTCATTTTCTCGTATAAGAATGTATGATTTTCGAGAGGAGAGGTTTGCTCGGATGACGTATTATAATTATTATTATAGTCAGGACTATATCGGTTGAATCAATGGTCATGTTCTGCGATCCGAATCGTTTACAAGATGGGCCTCACCACCAACGGTGATAACGAACTCTATTCGATTGGAATACCTAAGCACTCTGGCTATTTAACATTTCTGTTGAATAAGGACCGTCCCTTTGACTGCTACTTTGTGGGTTATTAATTTGAATGCTTATGATTTCCCAATCTTGAAAATTTATGAAAGAGATTCATTTATTGTGGTATTTTGTCACATCAACGGTTTGGATCACTGAATAGGACCCGTGATCCAATCATATCCTGATAGGTTGGATGTATGCTAGCACACCTCTTTAAGAGAGAGTATATCTCGATTCTATTGATACGTGAGATTTTTGGGCCATGACCTTACACGGATTAATCCTAGTCGTTGAATTTGTATATCTGATTTGCTAACCGTTCATTGGCCCTGACCAATCGTTCCACTCTAGTGTGTGAGATTTTTGGGCCGTGGCCCACTAAATGAACAATCCAAATCAATAGACCACGCGCTAAATGTCGGATTTAGACTCTAGTGGAGCCGAAAATTTAAAAAAAATAGCAGTTTCCAAAAAATAAAATATTCGGAATGTTTTCACGCTTATACTTTGGTTTAAGTATTATAATATAGAGGGTTAAACGCTCAAAGCAATCTACACTAACTTATTTTAAAATATTTTATTTTATTTATTTTTTAAGAGAGAAATGATATCTACACAGCTCCTGATTGATTTGATACACCTGATTTTTCATCATGGGAACTGGGCATTCGGATCACACGTGCCAATATTGGGTATGTATGGAAGATCCAGTCCATTCATCAGGTCGGCCAATCGACTTTTTTGGTACTGACTAACCTCCGTTGGGCCAACTTCTAATGTGTGTGGTTTATCCACGCCGTCCGTCCGTTTTTCCAGCTCATTTTAGTGGTTGAGCCCAAAATTGAAGCATATCCAAATCTCAAGTGGACCACACTACAAGAAACAGTGGGAATAATGATTTCCACCGTTGAAAACTTTCTAGGGTCTAGAATGATGTTTATTTGTCATCTCATAAGATCACACAGACATGGACGAAGGGAAAACATAAATATCAGCTTCATCCAAAACTTTTGTGGCCCCCAAGAAATTTTCACCGGTAGATGTTCAATTCACACTGTTTCTTATAGTGTGGTCCACTTGATCCTTGGATATGCTTCATTTTGAGGATCAAGTTCTAAAATTATCCGATAAAATTGATGGACGGAGTGGATAAAATACATAGATCACGGTGGGCCCCACATAGTTTACTCAGTACGCTAACTGAGTAGTACGATCAGGGTACTGAGTTACTCAGTATGCATTCCACGTTCTGGGAAAAAGATTATCAACCCTCTATATTCGACATACACCTCTGACCCAAATGATGTGCGGTCCTTTCTTGATTTTTGGGCCGAGGTATTCTGATGGGGCCCACCATGTGAATGGTCAGGATCTCTCGCGCGTGTTGCGTTGGCACGTGTGCAGCTAATGGCCTTGTGCATCAGCATGCCTACATGTGAAACGCTTTTTTTTTTAAAATCTGGGGGTGGGAACAATCAATGCACGTGCAGTGGTGGGGACCACTAGCTGGTCCAGCTCTTTCACGGGACCATATCATGGCACGTGGAGCAATGCTGCAGTCAGACCAACCGGTTCTCGGTGAGCGGAAACCGGGATCTGCCGGTTCTCGGGGGAAAGGTGTGAGAGGTGAGAGACCAGAGACAACCCGTCTGACACGTGTCGGGAAACTCCGCTGTCTGCGGTGAAAACGCCAACCGTAAGTCGAGACAAAGCGTACTACTGTACATCCCTAGAAGATGTTTGTGACCGTTGCTCTCAGGCGCGGCTTCGATGGATCCCTCGCTGTAAGGCCCACCTTGATATATAAAACTTATATCCACTCCGTCCATCCGTTTTTAAAGATCATTTTATGGCATTATTATAAAAATTAAATATATCCAAACCTCAAGGGGACCACACCGCAGAAAAAAGTAGTGATTGACCATTAAAACTTTTTGTGGGCCGTTGAAGTTTTTAATAAAGCTGATATTTGTGTAGTTCCTTAATCCAGGCCTTTGTAACCTTACCAACAGGTTTGATGGCAAGTAAATATTCCGGTAGCCTCATAAAAGATTTTAATGTTGGTATTCAGTCACCACTGTTTCCTGTGGTGTGGTCCACCTGAAATTGGATCTGCTTCATTTTTGGAATCATTCCCTACAATAAGTCTTAATATAAGGAGCATACATCACGGTGGGCCCCACAGTCAAGGATTCATCCATGAAGCCACTCCTACATTGCTCACCTCTTGCTCCTCGCGGCTTGCTAATCTAGACCGTTCATTTGGTGGGCTCTACTGTCGATGGGCTAAAAGAAGTAAGATCTTTGGCCAATGGAATCTACTACATGTGGCCCACGAAAAATGAGCCGTTTGGATTCAAGCAAAGCTGACATCGCTATCCATAAACATGCCGTCGTAGTAACTGTCTATGGAATCGTTGATTTTCAATTCTAGTCCATAGAAATAGTTGTTTGGCTCTTTTCTCTTTATAAAAATTATATAGTTAGAAAGTTACAGGCGTGTGTTGAAGACCATGTTTGGGGTAGGTTTTTTGTTTTGGAGTGGACGTAGACATTTTTCTAGTTAAAGAAGAGGTTTTATTCAACCTTCTTACAAACAACCATAAGAGTGCAAATATAGTATTGAAGATAGCAACACCGGAATATTCTTTAAGCCCATTTTTAAGTATGCTTCTGATGTTTTGCCTACCATATATAAGTTATATGCCTTTTCAAGGCAAGTGCACTTTGGAATCACGGAGCATGTGTATGGAGATGGTGAGCACATACATGGGGAGGCATGTGG
Organism: Magnolia changhungtana; assembly: GCA_030180095.1. NCBI lineage: Eukaryota > Viridiplantae > Streptophyta > Magnoliopsida > Magnoliales > Magnoliaceae > Magnolia > Magnolia changhungtana. The sequence continues at coordinate 2,089,386 of JASAUF010000596.1, forward strand.
TAGGCATCCATGGAGGGCGTGGCTCGGCTGTCTACGTAACCTTATCATTAGGTTGGATGGCAAATAAACATTACATTGTACCTTAGGAAGTTTTTGAAGGTAGGTGTTCAATTACCATTGTTTTACGTGGTGTGGTGGTCCACTTGAGAATTTTATCTGTTTCTGTTTCATTTTTGGGTTGTGCTATAAAATGAGTTGGCAAAAATGATAGATGGCTATAGACAACCCATCTCGGGCCAATAACCTTATTGAAAATTGAACATAATCTTGATCCATAGCCTTAACCCTAATTTAAATGTTAAACTCTAATCTGAACTCTAAAACAAACACTTAAACCCTAGAAAATCAATTCGAAACCTGGTCTTGAATCCAAACCATAGGAAAAATCTAGCCTACAGAGTCAACGGTCGATTCAACTCACCTAGTTAGCCCAATAACTTACCCAGTCAACTTACATTATCAAACCAAGCCCATAATCCATTTTGGCCCAAGCCAATTCCAAAGCCAATTCGGAGAATATGGGAGATAATAAGGTGGCTTCGGATAGCCAAAGCTGTCCACTTGTACAAGAGGAACCTCCCTCCAAAGTTGAAGTAAAAAAAGAAAGGACGAGCAGCACCCAGGGTGTTGCTCACCACGTGGCACAGGCTGTACATCGGCCAACTAGTCATTCGTGCGCTGTTGTCCTCCCTGCCTATTTCATGCATGTGTAAAATTTAGAAGTTACTTTGATGCCATTCCCTTACGCCAAAATTACACCTTATGCCATCCAAATCAACACATGAGATCTTACTATATGGTAATCTCAAATCCCAACCATTCAAACCCTTTTTAACCTTAAGCTTTGCAGGAATTACCAGAAAACCGGGCTGGAGGACTATAAATACCTACCATTTCCTTCACCTTTTAAGCATGCAAGAAGAATCTACTCTAATTTCAAGCCTTTTCACTCACCCCTTAAGCCATTAGTCCAGACATTTCATCCCTCCATCAAGGAGAGGAAAGAGTAATAGGAAAGAGTCCAATTAGGTACAACTAAGTCCAGCCAAATCCAAACCCACCTGAACCATTCAGGTCTCAATCTAACCCATTTTATATCCCAAACTTTTTGACACTATCATCCATCCAACAGTTCGATCTTCAGTTAAGCTTCATCTAGCCATAACGTTTGCATAACGCAATATTCACCTCATCATCCAACACAACTTGCACCAAATTGGTTTAGAAGTATGCTTTAAGGCTTCCTAATTTAATCGGATCTTGCCCAACAGAAAACTTGCCTATTACTTCCCATTTTGTCACCAGCATTGCATACATTCGCATACAAGAACTGAATCCTCACCCTCAAGAATAGTCAGATCTTGTGAAATAGAGACCGTACATCTGTATGGGCAGAGCGGGTGTTTAGCACATTCCCTCTTTATAACTCTAGTCCTTTATAATCTCTGATCATAAAACCAAAGAGTCGTCTTAGGGTAAGAAATCTTTAGATTCCTACCCTAATGTTTTTATAGAGTCTAACCGACTGTAGAGACGAAGAAATTGTCTAGTGGCGACTTTGGTCAAACATAATCAATCAATCACAGTGCAAAAGCCCTCGAAAAAGGTAACCCGTGGAGTGAAGTGACTCTCGAGTTGATTCTGGCCCGGGATTCCATCATCCAAAGAATGACGACTCTACCGGGGATGTGCTAGCCACACCAGTAGCGGCCCTATTCGAAAAATAGGATCTCACTAATTCTTAAGGATTAACAGTTCTTACGCATTCGCATAAGCATCTAGCATTAATCTCATTCAAAAATAAAATAAAAATAAAAAACCATTGCTCGTGGGTGTTCTAAAGCAAACCTTCCCTACCATAGTTCAATTCAGAATAGTCATGGCTCTATCCTTCCCTGCCCTTGAAATGCCTAAGGCTACTCTATCACAGTCACATCTGATCGAATCGAAGGCTACTGCTTGCATCAAGGAGTTGGCACAAAACATGAAAATCGTGCAAGAATAGCTCTTACAATTTATACAAAGTAAAAGTGTGCCAGTCGGTAGTCAACATTCAGGTTAGACTAGCTCAGCAACAATAACCATCAGGTTTCATGCAAGACTACCGATACCCTCCCAATGGAGACCTTCAACCAGAACTACCATCTACCTTAGGGCATTTCTTCTAGCATCCTTTCATGAATGGAAGCCAATTCCAGGCACATCCAGTAACTAGGAATCCTAGTCAATGTCAACATCATCATGCAACTAGAATTTCTTTCCAGTCACAATTCTAGTCCAACAAACTCCTTACAATGAAAGTAATTATTGGGTTCAACCTCCTTCAAGCAGGAGTCATAAGGGCATTAGTGAGGCCAATTACTATGAGAGGGGGGCTGTCCATATAGGGCTAAGGGTAAAATTCCTCTCATTCGATACATCTGAAATCGAACAAATCCGAGAGGAAATACAATAGATGAAGAGAAAGCTGTAAAAGCAGCACTGGGTGGATATTCCATCCACCAAGTTTAGGTACCTCTATCCCTTTCCTGACACAAATGTACCTTTAGGCTTTGAGGTGCCAAAATTTAAAAGATATAATGGTATGAGGTGTCTTGTAGACCACTTGAGAGCATTCTATGGAGAGCTTAATGTCATGGTAGGTAATAATGGAGTGTTGATTCGTTTGTTTCACAATTCCTTGAAAGCCAATGCGTTAGATTGATATACGTCACTAGACTACCATTTAATTAATATTTGGGAAGAACTTTCTCAAGCATTTGTCGATCATTTCGTATACAATCTTAACTCAACACTCAAAATAACACATCTAGCTGCCTTAAGACAATGGAATGATGAATCATTGTTAACTTACGTTGGACGGTGGCGGGCCATGGCTGAAAGAATGAAGACACCCATCAACGATGGGGAGCAAATTTCCATGATCGTCCGCTCAACAAACTTGAGTATCTCTGGATACCTTATCTCGTATATGCATGCTAACTTTACCTAACTCGTCTGCTTTGGGGAACAAGTTAAAGCTGGAATAAGGGTTGGGATGATCTCCCCTTGGTGACCTCATTAGGCCTCCCCAGTACAACCGATAGTGGAAAGAAGGCCTACCGGATGTGAGAATGGTGACGAAAGTATTCATGTCCCCCATCCAATGGAAGAAGATAATATATTTGCCTCTATCGAAGGCACACATTCACCCTTGAACAGGGACAACCATCACAACAACAACAACAACCAGAATTGAACTTACAATATCTCGATCACATTTGGCAAATGGAACCCACAAGCCACAATACGCCAATCTAGCTTATTATCGGGCACATGTATCATTAATATTATCTAAGAAGAGCCTCCTCTCCATCTAGTCCAATTCATCCATGCCATCAACTATTGTTCAGAGTTTGAGCCCCTCATCCTATAAGGAACACCTATAGATGGTTTGATCTCAGAGCCCCTCATCTTACTAGGGGCACCCCCTAGACAATCCAATTTTTCCACCCCTAAATATGTACAGGGCATCTTTAGTGAATCAAGTTTTTAAAATCCTAAGTCAACAAGAGGACAATTTCCCCATCATAGCATCAGTCATCGGGGGGGGGGGGGGGGGGGGGGTAACCCTCAAGCATCTACTAAGGGGAAAAACCTCCCTGATGCAGCAACGGTCAGCCAGGGGCACAACCTGCCCTCTCTAGTAGTCAACCAGGGGCACAACCTGCCCTCTCTAGTAGTCAACTAGGGACACAACCTGCCCACTCCAATTAGGTTTTTTTTTTTTTGGGTTAGCTCGTTAGTACACACCAATGTCAGTACACACACTCCATGTTAGCCACCCCCGCTAGGGATCAATACCAAGACCTCGAGTGTTGAAATGAGGTATCTCCACTCAGTCTGCCAGTTGAGCTATGGATCTGGGTGTCCACTCCAATTAGCTAAGGACACAACATGCCTTCTCTAGTAGTCAGCCAGGGGCACAACTTGCCCTCTTCAGTAGTCAACCAGGGGCACAACCTGCCCACTCCAATTAGTTAGGGACACAACATGCCTTCTCTAGTAGTCAGCCAAGGGCACAACCTGCCCACTCCAATTAGTTAGGGGTACAACATGCCTTTTCTATTAGTTAGCCAGGGGCACAACCTGCCCACTCCAATTAGTTAGGGACACAACATGCCTTCTTTAGTAGTCAGCCAGGGGCACAACCTGCCCACTCCAATTAGCTAGGGGTACAACATGCCTTTTCTAGTAGTTAGCCAGGGGCACAACCTGCCCACTCCAATCATCCAGGGGGACAACCTACTCACTCCAACCAACTAAGGGCACAACCTGCCCATTTTAGCCAACTAGGGGCACAACCTACCCACACCCATCAGCTTGGGGCACAACTTGCCTACAACACTAGTACTACTATCCATGCCAACGCCATAAGTTGACAACCAGGGGCAGAAGTCCCCACCATATAGTCACAACAACGAGAGACAAAAGGAGCCTGACAGTTTAGCCATAGACGTACAATGCTCCGATGAGGACATCCCAGACCATAGTCTCGAGTTTGAGACTATAAATTGCATTTCTCTTGCATGTCTCATTGGATTAAACTACGTCTTTCATCTTTCTAAGCATTGAATCTTCTATTATCGGCTAAAATATTAAGACTCAATCCAAGTCATTGAGGATTGAGGGAATGTGAACAGGAGAAGACTATGATATCAGTTAGGGGAGAAACTAAGGCATAAAAATATAGAAGAACAGGTTGTCGAGAAAAGAAAGATCCCTTCATTTGCATATCTATCCGATATATTAGTATAGGGATCACTTATCTCGATGGAAAGACATATTCTACCCCAGATGACCAAATGAGCGGATTGAGCTTGGATGAGCTGTCTGACGAGGACTCAGCCAAGGGGCAGGAATTGCCTTTGATTGAATGGACCACAATTTTAATTTCACTCAAGCCAGAAGAACTTGGGGAGTTATAATGCATTAAAGATGAACCAAGAGAAATAACATCCGACATCGACAAGAGTTCAGTCATAGGTTTATCATGACGTTTTGTAACGTCCCGGAAAAATCTGTACAAAGACTCGAGTACCACCTCAGGCAGAAATCACTAAGGATCAAATTATATAGAAATTAGATAAAAATTAATTAAGTGGTAAACTGAATTAATCAGTAGATTAGCTTGAACCGCTTTTTACATGATCTGTAAGACCCAAAACTAGTAAAATCGCTAACGCTACATTACCTAGAAACCTAGGATCAATTTCAAAACCCAGTTGCTCTTGGGAGCACATTGAAACTTCGTATCGAACTTGGACCGCGTATTGAAAGTCCGATAAGTAGAAAACTATACGGTTATGACCACCTTACTGGGCTTGACAACCATCTCGAAAATCAAGTCCCAATAGTATCCAGAAACGCACAACTTGAGCTCGGAGCAAAGTATGTGAGAAACACGAATATCTTTAGAAAATGAGCTCAAACTTAAGTGAATTGGGCCATTCACTTACAGGCTAAATTTAAGGCTTTAGACCATTAGATTCTGACCCAACTACACCCATGGATCAGGAAAAATTTTCAACACATGTCAGTGTACATGTGGCTCTAATCGAGTAACGATGACCGTTGAACTGAAACCGGTCCTCCGCGGTCGATCCGTAAATTCGATCGGACCAAAAACTTAACCTGACATAGATCCATTGTCAAGAAACTTTTCTTGGACCGTATGCAAAAAATGGGCCTTTAAATGAGGTCTGTTGGACCGAAACAGCCGCTCTTTTGCTATAACCTAAGTATACCATGGCCCTGGGGCCATTGACATCAGTTCTAAGCCTATATAAGGGCCTGTACCCACCTCTCTCTCATTCCATACGAAATTTTAAACCCTAGGAGAGAGAAGAGAGAAAAGAGAAGGAAAAAGTGAGGAGAAGAGAGAGAGAGAGAGAGAGAGAGAGAGAGAGAGTGTGTGTGTGTGTGTGTGTTGTGAGATATAGTTGTTGGGATTTGATCCCGCCGCTCCACGTGCTGAATCCTCCTTTCCGTATCGCTAATATGGCGATTCTGATTCCATTTTTGGGTAAGAAATTCTAAACCTAATCTGTTTTAGGTATCTAAGTAGATGAATTGACGAAATAACTAACCTATTTCGTGATTCAGGTAGCCGTTATGCCGTAGACAAAGGCGTAATGTTCGAACTAAGTTCGATACGAGTTTACTGATGGAAGGTGCGGGCTATAAACATTTAGGTTATGGTTTTCAAGGCTTTCAATGTCGGTTAATGATTTATGACTGACTTAATTGTTATTACATGTTCATAGTTATGATGCTTTCCGTATATTTCACATATATGTAAACTGCGTTGATTTTAATGCATTCCATGTGTTTGTTGAAATGTTTGAATGAGTATGGAATTATGATCGGTGCTTGCCATAACTTATGATTGAGAGTATATAATTGTTGTACATGTGGCAAGTCCTTTGTGAAAGGATTTTCTATAATACCTGTTATAACTACTTTATTACGTGTATGTTGATGTGTGTAGTCTAAGTGTTTGATAAAATACCTGAATGAGAAAATGTTGGCTGAAATGTGTTTAAGGAGGGTATTGAGATAGGATTCTCAATTACCTTATCTTTAGTTATAGTTTCCTTTATATTACCGATCTTACTACTATGTGCTTTATGGATGAAATGGTATGTATGATAACATGTGTGCTACGTGTTTGTCAAAATGCTCAAGTGAGATTTATATTTGAATTATTTGTCACATGCTACTTTAACTATTACATATGAATGCCTAAAGTGTTTGAGTATGATTGGGACTACTGCGTAGTTCAAGCAATCGGTAATGATTTCCGAATGAGTGGCCGAACTAGTCTCGCCACATTAGATAAGTTTGATGAATCCGAGTCGTACGATGATTGTCGATAGGGGTACCATGTCGACTAATTTAGCGTACGCTCGTACCAATTGAACTTGTCAAGTAACCCGATTGGCTTATTGTGTGTTTACCATGTATGAACACTACTGCTTGAATCTAAGGTATCAACTTACCAGTGCAAAGCCCGTTTAACCTTGGTACCACGATTCGCTAAGACTCATGAGTCAGGCATGGTGGTATGGGACACCGTGGTCGAGCTGTCGGCCTACGCTGGGGTGATGAGCCTTCCCGCAGTGTCCAGTGAGAAACCCAAACTCGTGAACCGAATACGGTAGTATGGGACACTGTATTCGAGCTGTCAGCCTACCTCGACGCAGCCTGGCTGTGGTCCCCAGTCGAGTTGGTGACGAGACTTTGAAAATAGATTGCCACTTGGTAGGGCATCGGTGGAGTAACCTCGAGTATACACTAGGACTACGCTAAGGTGACGAGCCTTTTCGTAGTGACCTCGAGTGTAAAATAGGTCTACGCTGACGTGACGAGTCTCTCTGTAGCGACTTGAAATTGCCTATCGTATGTGACAAGCTAGGATTGACGACCCTAGATGGATCATTGTTTGGGTAAATGATATAAAGAGAGGTATCTTAGCTTTTCGAATCTGCTATATGGATATGTCTAAATAAGAACTTGGCTAACATGATCATGCACTGCATTGCATGTGCTTTGGCGAGGAAGCGCACATTTACCGGGAGTGTTGCATGTGCGATCGTGAGATGATGTCGCTGAGAGAGTGCAGGCGATGGCATACATCATTGTCGCATACCATTCTTGCATTAACAAGAGTACTTAGGAATGATTGTTGTACTGCTTTATCATTAATGCTTATTTTAATTGATAACATGTTAACCTTTGCCTTATAGCTCCATTAAGTTGATCAATCACTCTTACTCTGGGATGATGTTTTAAAACACCAACTAGACTCTGTTATAGTTTCAGATGGTGTTGAGGCTTACGAGACAGAGCCTGCCTTCTATGACGACGAGAAGGAGTTCTCCTACCTGTAACTCTCTGACGGGTCTATGTAGATCTGGAGTCGCGTCACCGGGGATATAGGGATATGGATTAGATGACATTACGCTTTATCATTTTGTACATTTTGAAGTTATACATGTAATTATTTAAACTGGTAACATGTTCATACTCTGGGGACTTATAACCACTTATATGCTTTATATATCTATCACAGTCTTTCGCTTGCTTAATTTAATTGTCTCTAGAGTATGATATGTTGATTTAGTATAATTCCATTCTTGTTTAAATGTACTAAATCTGACAATATTTAATCATCATTATCTATATTGCATAAGTGATGCATTGGAACTTGGGAACTGAGCTTCTGCTTGACCCCCAATTTCAGGGCGTTACAAGTTGGTATCAGAGTCTGATTTAGATTAAACTAGACCTGGTTTATGGTAACACGATGTACACTGACGTACTTTGACTTAGGAGGGAGCGATGAAACATAGAAACAGTCGTAGAATTCCCAGTTTCGCTAATTGGCAAAAATTGACCGTTGAAGTCTGAATCGTATGCATTGGTGATCATGTGAAGTGATGCCGATTCCTCTATAGATGGTCGATCGACGGGTTGGGATGTCAATCCAGCGCATCCAATACTTGAATGGTGTGGAACACATGAATACGCATTTGTCAGGACCTGAAACTGCCTTAAAAAGTCGAGGGGGCCCAAACCACACAAATTAGTGAGACCCAGGGTGTCCCTCGTACACCTCCGACACCTCGGGTGGGGGGTGGCCACTGCCCAGGCGGGGCGACACCCCGCTCGGTCCAGCGGACCGGGTCGGCACCACGTCGACCGGGGCGCACCCCTGTCCGGTTCGTTCGGGCCTATCGGGCCGCGCCGAGCCGACCCTTGTACGCACCTGTGGGGCCCATGAAATCGTGTGGGGACCCCTATTTCTTCCCCATTTGCTTCCTTTTCTTTATACCCACCCCTCCAAGCTTTTCAAATCCTTCAAAATTCCATTTTTGGCTCTCGAATCTCCCCTCCATTCTCATATTTTCTCTTTTTTCTTTATTACATACACCCCTCCACCATCTTCATTAAAACCCATCTCTTATCTTCCTCATTTCCTTCCATTTGAGTGCACAAACCCTCCTTTGTGTCTCAAGAATCTCAAGGTCCAATAACCAATCCTATCCCTCCCTTTTATTTCACTTTCATGGCTCTTTTCGACTCGTGGCGGCGATTTTCTCTCTTTCCACACTTCTTTCTCTCATGGGGAAGAAGAGGGCTTCCACAGATGAAGCCGTGCTTAGCCGTCCTACCCATTCAAGGAGGCAGAAAGGTGCTGAGGCTAGCACAAGCGTCGATCGGGAGATCAGGACGAAGTGGGATCTCGATCCCCAACTTCCTCTCGAGAGAGCTCTACTGGTGGATATGGAATATGGAAGGTTTCAAGGCCGTAGGGTAGTTCTCTTTAAAGCACACGTGGATGAAGAGCTGTTTGGGATGTATCCAGTAGAAGCCAGGTGGGGTCTCATTTTTGAAGGCAAGTCACGTGCGTGTGAGAGCACTGTCCGAGCCTTCTAAGCCCACATACGAGACCCATCGCTGGAGCCTCTACAGTTCATTATTCCTGTGGGAAGGAGGGAAGCCACTATTGATGTTGGTGTGATAACTCAAATAATGGGGATGCTGCATGAAGAAGTTCATGCTAGCGAGAAGAGTCTCAGGAGCGTGTGTGAAAGAGATCGACGTACGTGATTTCTTTATGGTCGACTGGTCCACTGGAATTGAGGCAACTGCCTCTTAGCGACCAAGATGACTCACGACCTCCGCCTGCTCCACCACATCTTCACGCACAATGTGTATCCCAGGTGGAGCAATCGCAGCCAATGTACGCGTTTGATGGTAGACTTCTTATACCAAGCTGGGCAACGAGATAAGCTATGTCTGCCTACTTACGTCCTACTTCAAAGAGTTCAGACCGCACGCTCTCCTAGGATAGAGATTTCACTCCCATTCGGCTGACTTATATGTAAGCTTTCTTGTGAATTTGGCTACGGACTTGGCGCAGATAATCTTGCGCCGATCCATTTCATCAATGACACTACGCTTAACAACATGGGTATTGGGCCACGACAACGTCGAGCCCGACTTGATGAGTCCGGGGATGAGATAGAAGAGGACAAAGAAGAGGGAGAAAATGAAATAGAAGAAGAATGTGAGGAAGAAGAGGAGGGGTCTCAAGACTCAGATAGGGAGCCTTCTCCTGCTATAGAGAAAGACCGCCATGATCAGGCCACCCTGGAAGCCCGCCTGGCTCAGATTGAAGAGAACCAGGCTGCCCTGAGACAAGAGGTTAATGAGGATCAAGCCTATCTGAAACAGAAGTTCAAGAGGATGTCTTGCACTCTTAAGACCCTCCTATGCTGTATGCAGAACAAGGGTGCTCCTCCACCATTACCAGAGTCAGATGACTAGTCATATGTTGTAGTCATCTTTGGAGTTTCCTTGTTTTCTTGCTTTCCTTTATAATAGCCTTGATAGGCTTAGTTGTGTGTTGGTTTGCTTAGTGTTTAAAGCTTTTGTTAGATTAACTTACATGCATCTTTTATCATGATCCATGTAAGTCTACAACTCATGTATTGTGACAATTTTGGCTAAACAAAATGCATATAGTTTCTTTGATTTGGAATGTGTATAATGCTTGGAAAATTGAGAGTTGTTGCTCAAACCTTACACATGTTGCACCCTATGTTGTGTATAGGGAATGCCTCTGAAAACCACTTGGAGTACGACATGTCTTGCACTTGACGGATCGATTGACGGGGCATCTCCCCTGAACGATAGTCATACGGACTCTAGCTTAGGCCCAGACTTTGAGACGATGCCGGATTCACAGCTGGCCACCGACGCCACCAATGAGCCAACACCTAGTGCACTACCGTTTCCTGAGTAGAAGGTGCGTCTTCCTCGACACCTCACATGCCTCAATCGGCTCCTCCTCCAGATAGGTTAGAGCAGATGATGCTCTTGATGTAGCAGCAGCAACAGTTTTTGGCCACCATTGCAGGGGCCATTACCCAAAACTTGAATATGGTCCCGCCTGCACCACTTATAAGCCTGATGGGAATATGAATACCAGCGGTCTTTTTGAGCACTTTCATCGTTTCTGTCCTTCCACTTTTACGGGTACTCATAAACCTAAGGAGGCCGAATATTGGCTTGATTGCATCTCTAAGATGCTGAAGCCGCTACACTGCACCGAGGCAGAGCAAGTTGAGCTAGTCACCTATATGTTCAAGAAGGAGGCTAGTTTATGGTGGGACAACATCCTACGAACAGTTCCCTTAGGACACGTGTGGACTTGGGATGTATTTGAGACACACTTTCATGGAAAGTACTTCCCCCTCACTTACCGTAATGAAAAGTAGGGTGAGTTTCTCCGCCTCGATAGAGAGGAATGACCGTGTCAGAGTACGAGAACAAATTTATGGAGCTAGCCAGATACGCTCCTCTGATACTGGCAGATGAACCGACGAAAATGTGGCATTTTTCAGATGGGCTGCGGCCCGATATCCACGCTAGGATGTGTTGCACTAGCACACCCAATTACACTGAGCTAGTCAACATGTCTCTACGAGCTGAGCAAGATGGAGATAGAGTTTCTCAAACACGTATACCAATAGGCTCGAGGCCTCAGCCCGAATTACATCACCGGCCAGTCCTAGGTAAGAGGCCACATGTAGACTCGCCTCCCAGGCCCATGGCTCCGCCGACCCAGAAGAGGCGAACGTGTCGTTGGTATATATATTGCAACAAAAGGGGACATACTGACCCCTTTTATTTTACTAAGATGAAAGACAACGGTCTCACGCCACCTCAGAAGATCAACCGTCAGCCGCTACATGTTATAGCGACTCCACCTCAATGACCTATGGCAGCGCAACCAAATCACCCTCAACAAGCGCGTGTACATGCACTAGTAGCTGGAACATTTGGGAAAGCAACTGCAGCGCCTTAGCCGCTAAAGTCATTGCCCACATTCAAGGTACCAACACCATAGTACACATCATCGATGAAAGGAAGACCAATGTATTGAGATGTCGTTTCCCATTTCATGTCGAGGATAATTCCTAAATTACACCTTGTTCCGACATACGGATCAGGACATAGATTCGTGAGCCTTGAGTGATTTTTTTTTAAAAGGGGGGTATAAAGGTTATGAACTCAGTTGGGTTAAGTAAGTACACTTGTCTACCCACTGATAGGCGCAATGGAAGCTTGGTGGCTAATAGCCCACTGGGCCGGGATCGAAGGAAATTGATCCAGGTTATACATAAGGTCAGGTCACTAAATAAGATCTGAATCTTCCCTAAAATGTCAATAATGAAGTCATTGAAGGAAAGCAGTTAGGGTTCAAGTATTAAACCAGTTCATATTAAAGAATAGGCCTAACAATGGATTACTATAAAAAATTATAAAAATAATATGGTAACTAGAGGTGATAAATATATTATAAATAATAGAAGGGTTGAAACGAAAAAATTTCTACAACTTCGAGTTGACAATAGACTGGTCATAGCTTTTCATATTAAAGTTTAGTATTTGGTGTCTATTGAGGAATTATTTATAATCATACTAGGAATCATCCTATGATTAAATTTAATTATACATATATATATATCTTAGTTGTTTTTGTGAAATTTAATTTGGACCTTTGAGTAGGATTGAGTTTCATAATTTAATACTCCGTAAGCTTATGTTAGAGGCGGACTACAGTAAAATATTATAAGTTTCTTATGCTCTTGTAAATTCAAGGTTCATATTGCGTCGAGGAGATGTCCCTCTTCTTTCCTTTCCCACAGCCTTATGTTGCTAACATTCCAAACTTCTGAAATATTTTAGAACTCTTGACTCTTCCTTCCCTCCTGAAGTTAATGAAACCGAAGTGAAATTTGCCCATGACCCCATAGTTGTATGATCGAAATAGTGACATACAAATATAAATTTAGAAGATTGAAAACCTTTCTAGTATAGTCTTTTGACTATGAGCACCATGGAAGAACTTATTATCCACCAAGTTAAACATAGGTTAAACAAGAACTCTCGTTGAACAGGACCCGAAGGGCAACCTTCTAAACATGAGGCTTGAACTTCCTAATAAATTGTAATGCTCCTTCGATACTTAGGATGATCAGAATTCAGAATTTCAGAACTATATCTCTACGAGGCATTCGTGGCTTAACTCATTTCTCAATCTTGAGTGATTACCAAAGGACTCACTACTTTGATCGAGCAGAAGACTAGGATCCATCAGGATTAGGAAGTGATACAACGTGTTGTCTGCCCTGGTCAGGCGGGCAATCGACGTATTGGATTTAAGCCTACCACAACTGTCTTTCCGCATTAGCCCAATCATAAAGAGTAGATTATACCACCCTTAGGCAAACTTTATCATCAAACACTTAGCACGATAATAATGATTTGGACATTTATTTTTAAACCTCAAAGGTAGAAATTTTTAAGGGGGGTAGACCATTATGAGCTAGGCTAGTATAATTATTATATACCCTAATACGTATATAAACCTGAAACCAACAGAACTAAGCAAATGAAATAATAAAACCTTTACTTATTACCCTTAGGTAATTTCGGGGATGAAATTTTTCTTTAAGGGGGATAGATTGTAACGTCCCTAAAAAATCCGTATAAAGACCCGATACTACCTCAGGTAGAAATCGCTAAGGATCAAATTATGTAGAAATTAGACAAGAATTAATTAAGTGGTAAACTGAATTAATCAGTAGATTAGCTTGAACCACTTTCTATATAATCTGTAAGACCTAAAACTAGTAGAATCGCTAATGCTACATTACCTAGAAACCTAGGATCAATCTCAAAACCCAGTTGCTCTCGGGAGCACATTGAAACTCCGAATCAGACCTGGACCTCGTATCGAAAGTCCGATAACCGAAAAACTATATGGTTATGACTACCTTATTGAGCTTGACAACCATCTCAGAAATCAAGTCCCAATAGTATCCAGAAACGCACAACTTGAGCTCGGAGCGAAGTGTGTGAGAAACGCGAATATCTTTTAAAAATGAGATCAAACTTAAGTGAATTGTGCCGTTCGCTTGCAGGCCAAATTTAAGGCTTCAGATCGTCAGATTCTGACCCAACTACACCCTTGGATTAAGGAAAATTTCCAACACATGTCAGTGTACTTGTGGCCTTGATCAAGTAACGATGACCGTTGAATGAAACTGGTCCTCCGCGGTCGATCTGTAAATTTGATTGGACCAAAAACTTAACCTGACATAGATCTATTATCAGGAAACTTTTCCTAGACCGTATGTAGAAAATGGGCCTCCAGATGAGCTCCGTTGGATTGAAACAGCCGCTCTTTGGTTGTAACCTAAGTATACCATGGCCCTGGGGCCATTGACATCAGTTCTGGGCCTATATAAGGGCCTTTCCTCACCCCTCTCTCATTCCATATGAAATTCTAAACCCTAGGAGAGAGAAGAGAGAAAAGAGAAGGAAAAAGTGAGGAGAAGAGAGAGAGAGAGAGAGCGTGAGATAGTTGTTGGGATTTGATCCCGCCGCTCCACGTGCCAAATCCTCTTTCCTGTATCGCTAATTCGGTGATTCTGATTGCATTTTTAGGTAAAAAATCCTAACCCTAATCTGTTTTAGGTATCTAAGTAGATGAATCGATGAAATATCTAACCTATTTCGTAATTCAGGTAGCCGTTGTGCCATTGACAAATGCGTAATGTTCGAACTGAGTTCGATATGATTTTACCGACGGAAGGTGCGGACTATAAACGTTTAGGTTATGGTTTTCAAGGCTTTTAATATTAGTTAATGATTTATGACTGTCTTGATTGTTGTGCATAGTTACGATGCTTTCCGTATATTTCACATATATGTAAACTACGTTGATTTTAATGCATTGCGTGTGTTTGTTGAAATGTTTGAATGAGTATGGAATTATGATTTGTGCTTGCCATGATTTATGATTGAGAGTATATGATTCTTGTACATGTGGCAAGTCCTTTGTGAAAGGATTTGCTATAATACCTTTTATAACTACTTTATTACGTGTATGTTGATATATGCAGTCTAAGTATTTGATAAAATGCCTGAATGAGAAAATATTGGCTGAAATGTGTTTAAGGAGGGTATTAAGATAGGATTCTCAATTACCTTATCTTTAGTTATAGTTTCCTTTATGTAACCGATCTTATTACTATGTGCTTTATGGATGAAATGGTATGTATGATAACATGTGTGTTATGTGTTTGTCAAAATGCTCAAATGACATTTATATTTGAATTGTTTGTCACATGTTGTTTTGACTATTACATATGAATGCCTAAAGTTTTTAAGTATGATTGAGACTGCTACGTAGTCCAGGCAATCGGTAATGATTCTCGAATGAGTGGCCGAACTAGTTTCGCCACATTAGATAAGTTTGATGAATCCAAGTCGTACGATGATTGTCGACAGGAGTACCATGTCGACTAATTCAGCGTATGCTCGTACCAATCGAACTTGTCAAGTAACTCGAATGTCCTATTGTGTGTTTATCATGTATGGTCACTACTGCTTGAATCTAAGGTACCAACTTATCAATGTAAAGTCCGTTTAACCTTGGTACCATGATCCGCTAAGACTCATGAGCCAGGCATGGTGGTATGGGACATCGTGGTCGAGCTGTCGACCTGCGCTGGGGTGACGAGCCTCCCCGTAGTGTCCAGTGAGCAACTCAAACTTGTGAGCCGAACACGGTATTCGAGCTGTCGGTCTACCCTGGCGCAGCTTGGATGTGGTCCCCAGTCAGGTTGGTGACGAGCCTTTGAAAATAGACTACCAGTTGGTAGGGCATCGGTGAAGTAACCTCAAGTATACACTAGGACTACATTAAGGTGACGAGCCTTTCTGTAGTGACCTGAGTGTAAAATAGGCCTACGCTGAGGTGACGAGCCTCTCCGTAGTGACCTGAACTTGCCTATCATATATGGCAAGCTAGGATTGACGACCCTAGATAGATCATTGTTTGGGTAAATGATATAAATGGAGGTACCTTAGCTTCTCGAATCTGCTGTATGAGTAAGCCTAAATAAGAACTTGGCTAACACTATCATGCACCTCATTGCATGTGCTTTGGTGAGGAAGCGCACATTTACCGGGAGTGTTGCATGCGTGATCGTGAGATGATGTCGCTGAGGGAGTGCAGGTGAGGGCATACATCACTGTCGCATACCATTCTTCCATTAACAACAGTACTTAGGATATGATTGTTGTACTGCTTTATCATTACTGCTTGACTGAATCGATAACATGTTAACTTTTGCCTTATAGCTCTACTGAGTTGATCACTCACTCCCACTCTGGTACGGTGTTTTAAAACACCAACTAGGCTCTGTTGTAGTTTCAGATGGCGGTGAGGCTTACGAGACAGAGCCTGCCTTCTATGACAACGAGGAGGAGTTCTCCTACCTGCAACTCTCTAGCGGGTCTATGTAGATCTGGAGTCGTGTCACCAGGGCTACAGGGATATGGATTAGATGACATTACACTATCATTTTGTACATTTTGAAGTTATACATGTGATTATTTTACCTGGTAACACGTTCATACTCTGGGGACTTACAACCACTTATATGCTTTATATATCTATCACAGTCTTCCGCTTGCTTAATTTAATCGTCTCTGGAGTATGATATGTTGATTTAGTATAATCACATTCATGTTTAAATGCACTAAACCGGACAACATTTAATCATCATTATCTATATTGCATAAGTGATGCGTTGGAACTCGGGACCTGAGCTTTTGCTCGACCCCCAATTTTCAGGGCGTTACACGTTTAGACATGATAGCGAGGGCTAGCCTATTGATCCTTCTAGCTCTGACTCCTGAGGGGAAGGAGTACAGGGCAGTAGCAGGTTTCTAGTCACCATGACTGCAATAAAAGCCATAGTGCTTGTCTCTCGAGTCGAATTAGGTAGCCCCTGGTTCGCATCGTCGTCCAGCTTGGGATCCCTTCTAATTAAAATTCTAAAAAATATTTAAAAGATCTAAAACCCAAAACTCTGAATATTTTATTTTATTTTTTTAAAATTTTCAATATTTTACAATTAAAAAAATAGATATTTCAAATTTTTTTTCAAAAAATCTAGATATTTTCAAAATTATATAACCAAATTTTTTTCAAAACTCTAAAAAAAAAATTTTAAAATTCTTTAAAAAATCCTAAGCAATAAACTACCAAGTCTATTTATCAAAGTACTTGACTACAAAGTCAACTTATATGATTTTGATCTAGAGTTGGACTTTGAATTTAAGTGTTTGGACGAAGCCGATGATGTGGAAGATGATGAGCCGACTCCTAAACTAGAGGATTTCCTCAGAAAGTTTGAAACCAAAAGCCATTATGATCCTAAAAATATTTAAAATTGTAAGCATAGGATCTCCCGAAGCCCTTATGGAAGTGTGCATTTAGAATCCTTGTCCCTGAAAAATAAGTAGAGAATGATTGAATTCTTGAAGCTATGACTGTCCAATTTTGCATCCTATGAAGACTTGTTTGAGCTCGAGGAAGAGCCAGTTATACATCGTCTGCTAGAGAAGCCTGAAATCAAGTTTTTCAAGTAGAAGTTGTTAAAAGCATGCCTGCATTCCATGCTAGAATATGTGTCTTGCACATGACTAAACACATAATGACAGAAGAGATTAAGGCTCAATGAAGAGAGATTACTGCTGCATATCAGAAAGTACTTCAAGTATCAAGAGTGCGCACACCAGTTCCATGTGTGTGTTATGAAACTCTATAATCGGACAACACCCTGGCCATTCTCTATATAGGGTATCAATACTAGTGAAAAAGTCAGTCTGACGACATTTAACAATCATAAATGCATAATCATGATAGTCCATTACTTCGTGAAATAGATAGAAGCAACATCCTGGTCTCACATGCTAATACTCATAAAGAACGACATCATCAGGGGTTCCCACATGCCATAGACATCGACAATAGGACGTCAAAGATGGATGGGTTCCTCGAGAAAATTAAAAGACATTGAGCCGCTTCCATATGCACAACTATAGACGAAACTCTTTATAAGCTAACTGGTGAAATGTAATCTTCCCTATAAGTTTAAGTCAAAATCTTGCCAAGACAAATGCTGATGGAGAGTGAAGCTGAGGAAAAGAAAGCCAAATTGAGTTTGAAACAAGAATTGCCACATCTATCAAACTCAAGGGGCAAGTTCAAAGCTCACATGAGATGACCCAAAGATCAGAACAATTCTTCCAGGAGGCGCCCTCTGACTTACCAACATGAAGGGAGAGGATCTTCTAGATCTAATCAATGCCAACAATGTGAAGATATTTCACAGGTAAGCTCATCTAACCCTGTCAAGATTTACAATAACAAAGCTAAAGTCAACAGACCAAAGCTTGTCATCTTGAGAATCACTTCCTCCCATCCCCAAATAAGTGATTTAATAAGAAAATCAAAATAAAAGAGAGAGAAAAACAAAAGGAAGAAGAGGAAACAAAGAGCTAAGGACAAGAGAAGAGTATGAAGTCCAAGATAACAAAAAAGAAGAAGAAGAAGAAGAAGAAGAAGAAGAAATGAGAAAAAGGAAAGGAAAAGAAAAAATAGAAAAAGATAGAAAAAATAATCATAAAAAGAAGCACTGTACCCATCTCAATCCCCCTCCCCTCAGGTTAACTTCAGTTTGAGTCAACAACTTTGTAATAGCAAGCCAATAGGCCAACAAGGATGGAAGTCGAAGCCCTCAACAGCTAAAGAATTTAAAGAAAAATAAAAAAGAGAAAAAAATGTGCCTAAGAAAAATGGGCGAAGTAAAAACCCGTAAGGGAACTCTTATTTAAAAAGCTAGCACGCGATGGACTTAGTGAAAACCCAAAAGGGCACCAAGGGTAAAAATAGCACAACTACTAAGGGGCAGGTAAGATCAAACACCCAGGATGTAGTGAAAACCCAAAAGAGCGCCACGAGTAAAAATGACGGGCAAGCCGGATGCTGTAAAAACCCGAGAGGGTGCTGTGGGTAATAACAGATAGAGAAATAAAAAAAGAAAAAGAAAACAAGTACATGAAGGGTATAAACAACATAAAGATTTAACGAATGAAATGATAACAACCATGAGTAAAGAATTCTTTAAAATACTTCCCAAATTCTTTAAAATTCTTCCCAAAACCTAAGGGCAAAATATCATTGCACACTACCTTAAAGGGATCAGGACCCTTGCTGAACAATTAGAAAATCTAGCATGACATCTAGCTAAGTTGAGAGTTCTGATTCCTATATGCATGTTGACTTAAACCACACTCACTCAGACAAACTGGCACTTGACATAAATTTTCATCTCATCTCATGCATGATTTGTGTACATAGTTTTCAAAAGACAATTTTTTCCCTCATCCATACACATGCAAAGAAGAAATTAATTCATGCAAAGCTTCTAAAACGAACATCCTCTAATCCTTCCAATCAACTCGTGAGGGCCTCCTGGATATGCCCTTCATGTAGTCGTCTTTCCCAAAAGGTAAGTATCCTCCCATTGCTCAAATACTTCAATCCACCTGTTAAAATGATCTCTACCTCCTTACAGGTGCTAAAGCCCATCATCCCGACCATCCGAAGTAACCATTCGACTGACTACATTGTCATCATCAAATGGATACAATCTCCACCATCAATCATCACATCCAAGCCATCCAATGGGCCCAATCCCTCATTTAGGCCATCATAAGGCTGATCTAACCCATCCAAGGCAACATCCATGCCATCCTAACCATCCAACAAGAAGGTCAACCCCCCTTTTTCATTCCTAACCTCATCCACATCGTCAATCAACCCATCCCCATGGTGAACATCCAATTAATCAATACCATCACCCATGACCTCCCTCTCCAATCCATCAAAACCATTAAAACCCTCATCCATAAGGAAAATCTAGAATTCTAACCATCATGAGGGCATTCCTTGTTGCCCCCATCACCACTTCTTTAATGTGGGCCCCCATCTAACCCACCATTAATGCTACCACCAATCAATGCAAATACTCACCATTATAGGAATCAAAGCCATAAGATGAAGAATGAATCTGAAGGATGTGTCAAAGATCAGAAAAACCCTCTTGTAACTTAAAACTAAAGGTCAAGATGATGCCATAAGAAGGGAACAAAAGAAGGATGAAGAAGAAGACAAAGGAGGAAGACAAAATGTGAAAAAAAGGTCAAATTAGCACATTCAGAAACTTGGGAGTAAAAGGAATCAAGAGGAAAGAATGTTTGGATTTTTTGAACCAAGATGGGCCAAAGTAACCCCTGTACAAAGCAACAAGTGGCCCCCATGGTGCCGCTTGTCCTTGGCTTCTGCCCCTGCTCGCATGGGATTGGCTCATGGGCCCCAGGTAGGTGAAATTACAGTGTTGGGTTAGCAAACGGCCCCATGGGAGCCTCTAGTACCTCCGAATGTCCTTAACTTTGGCTAGAATTCAATCTAAACCATCCACGACCTTCTTAAGATATCAAATGGTGAAAAACAGAGCCTAGAGTGGGGATATCAAGAGCAGAAATGGTCAACCATGGATGTATGGTGCAATATGTAATCCAATCCATTAAAAGCATGATCCAGGCCGTTCAACACCTCCTCAAGGCACCAGATCTATATAAAAAAAAGGCTCACAGTAGACACATCCAACATCAGAGTCCAATAGTCAATCAAAAGCACCTCAGAATCCACGCACAACATTATAAGTCTACCTTTGAATAAAAACCAGCATCGATCGTGACTGTTGATTTCGCGAGTCGATGGATTGGATTACTTTCAAAATCATAAAAATATTTCAATAAAAATCAACATCAATCACGACTGCCGATTTCGTGAGCTGATAGATTAGATCACTTTCAAAATGACAAAAAATGTTCCAATAAAAATGAACATCGATCGCAAATGTTGATTTTGCAATCCGATGGATTGGATCATTTTAAAAAAATCTTTAAAAAAATATTCCAATAAAAACCAACGTCGAGCATGACTTTTGATTTTACGATCTGCTGGACTGGATCATCTTTAAAAATCATAAAAATATTTCGATAAAAACTAACATTGATCACGACGTCGATTTCGCGATCCGATGGATTAAACCATTTTCAGAATCTTAATAAGATTTTAATAAAAACCAGCATCGATTGTGAATGTCGATTTCATGATCCAATGGACTGGATCATTTTTTAAATCTCAAAAAGATTTAAATAAAAAGTAGCACCAATCGCGACAGTTAATTTCACGATACGATGGACTAGATTATTTTCAAAATCTCAAAAAGATTTTAATAAAAACCAACATCGATTACTACCATTTATTTTTCAATCCGATGGACTTGATCATTTTAAAAAAATCTTTAAAAATATCTTCAATAAAAACTAACATCGATCGTAACGTCGATTTCGCAATCCAATAGACTGGATCATTTTGAAAAAATCTAAAAAATATATTCAATAAAAACCAACATCGATCGTGACCATCAATTTTGTAATCTGATGGACTTGAACATCTTTAAAAATCTCAAATAAAAATATATTCAGTAAAAGTTAGCATCGATCACGACTATCAACTTGTAATCCAACGGACCGGATTATCTCGCGAAAATACAAAAAAAACACCTATTCTAAGAGAGTCACAACTATAACGGGATGATGGACCTAATTAGTTGCAGATCGGAATCTTGACTGCCATCGATGGACTGATCTGCATCATCCACAATAAAAGCTGAAGTTGATCACAACCAATTATCCAGATTAGCCCAAAAACAATCAAGTTATATTACCTAGTGAGACAATGGAACCAATTAACCATCCTTAATAAATCGGATTCTTGATCACAACCACTAATCAGACTTATGCTTAATGAACCATATCCAACAGATCTCAGACCTGATTACAACAACCAAAATCCAAACAATAAAAGCACAAAATCCTAAAAATCCATAATTCATAGCCAAGTCAATTCAAATCGCAACTATCATATGCACTAGCCCCTTCCATATTTTTAATAAAAAAACCAGCTTATTTAAAGTCTCATAGGCATCCCCAGTGGAGACGACTAGTAAGTTGGACACATTTCAAAATCATTTTGAAATAAAAATCCTCACGTAGTATCCTCTTTGTCGCATGAGTATCAGTATAAGAAAATTTCAAAAAGAGCACTAGGCTTCTAAGGAACTAAGAGATCTTCCATATCTCTGGGTTGGGACCAACGCAAAAATAAATAAGATCTAATGACTTTCGGTTTCCCCAGAACCATTGGATCCTCATTCGACAAGGTATGGTCGGTCTGAACTTAGAGTGACAGAATATCGTACCAAATGTTAATGTTATGAATAGATGATAGGTTGAATCCTAGTCAGAAGAAACCATTTGAAAAGGTGGAAAAGATAAATTGTAACTCAAGTATCAAAATCATCAGACTGCATGAAAAAAGATTACCTACACGTACCTAGTCTTGGATATTTAAATACCTTAATTGAGTCTAAGTCAGCATAGTGAGATCCACGTAAGGCCGTAGAAAGCACATAGTAAGCTAACCACTTTTACGATAAAATGAAACATGTATTCTTAGGGTGATCTAGGAAGCAACGAACATTCCAATTTCAGACTGCATCCTCGTAAGGCTGTAGAAATCATAAGGGCTCTATTGTATTAGGTTCTTCCCATATTAGTACCAATTATGAGCGAAAATGTTGCGATTGGTTATCCGTATAGTCGTAGAAAGCACATAGACAATCGCAACGTTTGCACCAAACCCGCTTGGCAAGTGTAAGTCATATACTTTTGAACAATCAGCTGACTAAGATACAAAGGCAAGCAACAAGTCCATACCACACTTTAAACTGACTACGGAGGGTGGCGTGTCCACTCTCTTTGGCATTTGGTTGCACACAACCTCTACCAAATAGGGGCATCTGTAGACACCCCAGCTCGGACCAATAACCTTGATGAAGATTGAATAGAAACACCGATCCATACTCTTAACCCTAATCCAAACCCCAAACCCTGATCTGAACCCTAATTTAAACCTTAGAACCTTAGAAAGCCAATCCTAAACATGGTTCCAAAACTCAAACCCTAGAAAAACATAACCTAAAGAGTCAACCCATTGAGTTGACTCACCTAGTCATCCCACACAGCCTACCCAATCAACTCACATTGTTAAACCAAGCTCATAACCTATTCTAGCCCAAGCCCATTCCAAAGCCTAATTTGAAGAAGAGGGGAGACAACAAGGCAACTTCGGAGAGCCAAAGTTGTCGACGTGTACAGGAGGAACCTCCCTTTAAAGCTGAAGCAAAAGTGAAAAGACGAGTGGCACCCAGGGCTCCTCTCGCCACTTGAAACTGGCTGTACTTCGATCAGCTGATCACTAGTGTGTTACAGTCCTCCCTGCCTATTTAATGCATGTGCAAAATCTGGAAGTTACGCCGATGCCCCACCCTTAAGACAAAATTATACCTTATGCCATCCAAACCAATACATGAGATCTCGTCGAATGGTAATCTCAAATTCCAGCCACCTAAACCCTTTTAACCTCAAGCTTTGTAGGAATTATAAGAAAACCAGGCTTGATGGTTATAAACACCCCAATTCCCTTGATATTTCACGCATCTAGGAAGAATCCATTCTCATTTTAAGCCTTTTCACTCACCCTTGAAGCCCTTAGTCTAGCAATTTCATCCCTCCACCAAGGAGAAGAAAGAGCTATAGGAAAGAGTCCAGCCAGGTACAGCTAAGTCCAGCCAAATCCAAACCCACTTGAGTCATCCAAGTCTCTATCTAACCCCTCTTATCCCAACATTTGTGACACTAACATCCATCCAACTGTTCGATCTTTAGTTAAGCTTCATCTAGCCATCACATTTACATAGCACAATATTCACCTCATCATCCAACGTACTTTGTACTAAATTGACTTGGAAGTACGCTCTAAGGTTTGCCGATTTAATCAGATCCTCCCCAATAGAAAACTTGCCAATTGCTTCACAATTTGTCACTAGCATTGCATACATTCGCATACGAGAACTGAACCCTCACCCTTAAGAGCAGTCAGACCCTATGAAGTAAAGACTGTACATCTGTACGGGCAGAGTGGGTGCCTAATACCTTCCCTCTCTGTAATCATGGTCCCTTAGAATCTCTGATCGCAGAACTGAAGAGTTATCTTAGGGTAGGAAATTTTTAGATCCCTATCCTAACATTTTTATAAGGTCTAGCCTAATGTAGAGATAAAGAAATTAGCTAGTGGAGATTCTGGTCAAACATAATCAATCAAACACAACACAAAAGTCCTTAAAAGAGGCAACCTGTGGAGTGAAGGGAGCCTCAAGTAGATTCCATCGTACATACCTTCTGCTTATTGGTAACCTTCGGACGGGGATAAAGTCTCGTCGGATTGACTGCCTTACTACTGAAATGGCGGTGAAGACCGCACTAGTTGAAGAAGGAATATGCCAATATGTCTTAGAGGGGGGTGAATAGGACTTTTTAAAGTTTTTACAGCTTTACTTAGAAATCCTATTTCACTAATCCTATGAATATGCAATATATTAGGATTACTCAAATGTAACTCTACTGACTTCCAAGCTTGGTAGAGGATCCAATCATAAACTATTCAAGAGATAGCAATGTATAACTTAGTTTATGATGGATGTGACTGTGTATGTGTGTGGGGTGTGATCAGATGTATAAATATGAATGCATTGACATAAATTACACACACAGAAGAAGAGCAATCACAAACACAGTCATTTTTATAGTAGTTCGACTACTTGTCTACTCCACTCCCGGTAAATGCACTCAACCCTTGAGTGTACTGGATTTCACTAAGGAGGTTTCACAGCGGTTCACTTCAAACCTAAGGTTTTAAATCAGGTTCACCTTCAACTTTTACAACCTACACTGAGGCTGTCTGTTTATGCTCTCACGAGCAAGGTTCAACACAACGCACCTACTTTTAGGCACACTGGCCAAGGATCTTCCATAAGACCCTACTGCAGGTTTCTACACGGTTCACCTCAAACCCGAGGTTTCACAACGGTTGACCTCAAACCTAAGGTTTTGCTGGTTCGCCTTCAACCAGATGTTTATGCTCTCCACAGAGTAAGGGTCCACACAATGCACCCATCACGTACACTCCCGCCGGAGGCCTCCTTGAGGACTTCAAAGGGTGAGAATAACTTAAGACCAAATCCTACAAAGGAATTATCACAAGTGTCCTCTTAGATTCTAGATACTTATAAATAAGTTGATGAGTCCTGATAAGCACAATGCTGAAGATCTCCTCCTCCGTGTCGATGAAGAGTCTTCTGCTTCCTTGATCCGCAACACAAAAGATGAACCGATATATGGTGATGGGTTGGATCAAGGTTATGATGGAATCCTACTCTCTAAAGGTTTTCCTATAAGGAAGATAGAGGAGTTCCAATCATCTAGGCATTCAAGGCATCCCAGCTTAATAATTTGCCATTAAAGTAATAGCTGAAGGATCCTTGAATGTGGAAGTTCATTCTCCAATCCACTCTATTGAATATCAATGGTAAGGGTGGATTGGAGGATACTTCCCTGAGAGAAAGGGCTTTGGGTATATGATCTAAGGTTAAACACACAAAAGCTCTCTCTACTTTCTTTCCCAGCAACAATAGACAAGTCCTTTATATATAGGCAAAAGGTTCCAACGGATATTAAACTGTCACATTTATGACTGAGTTTGATATCATCGAGCAGGTTCGATATCATCGAGTGTATACTCTCGATAACATCAATGGTCTGTTCGATGACTCAAACTCAAAGTCATACGCTTTCGAAACCTTTTGCCAGTTGGTCGATGAATTGAAACAATTGTCGATATCATCGAATTTCAAACTCCGATTCCATCGATGATAGGTTCAATCCATCGACACTTGAAAAATGAGAGAGACTTGACTAGAAATATTTCAGGTTTTTAAGTAATGATCGAGGGTCAGCCGATGTCATCGGAATTTGTATATCGATGATATCGAAGGCAGTGTTGATGCATTGATAAATCCTATAGATTTATCAATAAGCTCGTTGGACAGTTTGTGTCAGTTTTGATACAATCGACTCGGCCTCGATATCATCGACATATGAATATCAATTTTCTCGAATGGCCCTCGATCAAAGTTAAAACTAACCTAAAATATCTGCTGGAAGAAATGCGCGCCCACGATCGATATCATTGATGGTCTTCCGATATTATCGATATTTGATTTAAGATCATCTCAGGAAGAGCATCGATATATCGAAGGAATTTGAGATTTTCTTTTAAAAAATAGGGGCGTCGAAAATTTGTCTGTCGATCTTATCGAGCCACTTTCGATGAGCTCGAGATTTGAGTATCGATGATATCGATAGGTGTATCGATACATTGATAATTCGTCCAGATATGTTGTGAAGTTGCTAGATATATTTGGTCCTGTTTTCGATGGTATCGATGAAACATCGAGGACTCTGTAAGTGCTATGATTTGATTCCTCTTTGATTGTCAAATTTTATGTGTCAAAACTTCTTCTTATGTCTTGTGTTTATATCTTGATAAATCTGTTCGAGACACCACGTTAACACTTGAAGTCTAGTTCAAAGAATTCTTCAAGTAATGTAGAAGATATTAAAGAAGAGATCAGGGTCAAGACTCAAGTTCATGTGCAAGTGAAAGTTCAAGATTCAAATATAAGTACGGGACTCAAGTGCAACTCAAAGTGACATTAAAGCTTGTGAAGTAGTCAAGCTACATCAAGAAGAACTCAAGCTTCATAATGATCAAAGTCTAAGCAAATGAAGTTTTAATGTCCATACTTCATGTCCCAAGTTTGATAGACCATTAGATTGACCTTAGGGTAGGTCACTTTGGCTACATAATTCATTTGAATATTATTACATGATTTTAGTCTATTCTAAGACTAGTCCTAGACCTTGTTCGACCAGTCCTAGCACTGGTTCGACCAGTCTAAGAAGTTCCAGGACCAGTCCTAAAATTGTTGTATTTTATCAGATTTTTCTGGTTCGTCTACGACCAGTCCTGGAGTCTGCTCGACCGGTTGTGGGATGGTCTTTACTCGACCTTCGACCAGTCGTAAAACTTCAACTCAAACTCCAGCGACTAAATCAAGTGTCGCACAACCAGTCGTCGAGGGGTCTCGACCGGTTGTGGACTACCTTCGACCAGTCGTGGACTGCGTACGACCGGTCGTACAACGGTATGATCTGATCGCGCTCAAAAATTCAAAAATCAGTTTATTCTTGGACCAGTCATGGTGACCCTAGGACCAGTCGAAGATGAATTTCTGCAGCTATAAATAACACACGAATTTCAAAGTTTTTAATTGAAAATTAAGTGAATTCAAGGCTCCACTCTGAGATAAGTTTGTGTTTATTTTAAAGCTATTTTGTGCATAATTGCTTTCTCTTTTTACTAGCTTATTTAATTTGATTTTGTTCCTGTATTCCAATCTCATTTGAAAAGAGGAATTGCCTTATTCCTTCTTCTTGGAATCAAAATCAAATATAGCTACGCCCAACTGGTTTAAATCTAAAATCAATTAGAACTTAGAACCATATTAAAGTGAGTAGTGGACATTGAACTTCTATATTCGAACATCTACTCCGATTGGTTCTACCGGGCTGCTACGAAAAGGAGAAATCCAGGTATTTTACAAGTTAGTAAATTCCATTATATTTTGGTTTTTGTTTGAGATTCACTAGAAAATTTTCAATTTGTGTGGTTATCTGAGGAGAGCCAGAAAACTCAAAAGTGTGGGTTTTTGAATTGTGTAAGCCCAAGTTAAAAAGACACAATTGTAAAGGTTTTAGGTGAACCTATGAAAACCTATTTGATAGTAAACAATAATATCCCCTGTGTGAGGATATTAGGAGTGGAGTAGCATTCTGTGTGGTTGTTAAAAGACGGTGTACACACAGGTGAACCACTATAACTCTTTGTCTTGTGGATTGAATGCTTGCTTAATTTTCATATCATTTATCATTCAATTTTGTGGAATGTACGTGTGGATGTGAATGCTGTAACAATTTACATTTCAAGCAAGTGTGGGGATTATTGTAATAAGTTAGATCTCTATTTCTGTAATTTATTTCAATTCCTTGCTATTTAGTTATTTTTATTCAGCTTGAGTTATTGATTCAAAAGACGTTCTAAAAAGACGTTCTAGAAATAAGGTTGTCCTACCATAAGCCCTTGTTTATTATGGTGTAAGGTTGTCCTTAGAACTGAATTTGTATCAACCTCTCAATACTTTTTTATTAAGGTTGAATTGATTTCAGCATTGTGAATTGATTTATAATCGTAAGGCTATCTGTTTATCTTTATTCCGCTGATTTTATTTTAATTTGGCATAGTCCTATTCACCCCCCCCCCCCCTCTAGGACATATAGCTTGCCATTTTAGACTCGATAGCGCAGGTTAATCATATCGAGGGTGTTTTGATAAAATCGACAAGGCAAGAAAAACTCAGAGATTTTCCTGTTTTGAAAAAGTTTTCTCACCATAAAACCCTATGATTTTCTAACTTATTTTTAAGGGTTTTATTCAACTGGTGTTTTGGGACATGGGATGTGAGGCTTTAAATTTACCTGTGGCGAGTTTGCACACATCCGGTTGAGGCAGACGCTTGAATTGATCTTCCTATCAGGCTCTGTAGATAATCTGACTCAACACTCACGTAACTTGACAAACCAGGGCACTTTCAACTACTGATATGCTCAAATTTAATGATGGGTGTTCAATGACCATTGTTTCCAATGATCTGGTCTACTTGAGATATTTATCTACTTCTGCTTCATTTTTGGGCATGCTAGAAAATGAGTTGGAAAAAAAGATGGATGGCATATATACTCAACACATAAATCGAGTTGGGCCTCATAGTTGTTATGTAATGTCTCGAAAAAATCCGTACAAAGACCCAAGTATCACCTTAGGCAGAAATCACTAAGGATCGAATTCTGTAGAAATTAGGCAAAAATTAATTAAGTATTAAACTAAATAAATCGAAGAATTAGCTTGAACCACTTTCTATACAAGCTGCAAGACCCGAAACTATTAGAATCGCTAACCCAACATTACCCAAGAACCTAGGATCAATCTCAAAACTCAGTTGCTCTCGGGAGCACATTGAAACTCCATATCGGGCCTGGACCGCGTGTCGTAAGTCCAATGACTGCGAAACTATAAAGTTATGACCACCTTACTGGGCTTGACGACCAACGAGGGAATCGAGTCCAAATAGTATCCATAAATGCACAACTTGAGCCTGGAGCGAAGTGTGTGAGAAATGCGAATATCTTTAGAAAATGAACTCAAACTTAAGTGAATTGGGCCGTTCGCTTACAGGCTAAATTTAAGGTTTCAGACTGTCAGATTCTGACCCAACTATACCCTTAGATCAGGTAAATTTTCCTGCACATGCCAGTGTACTTGTGGCCTTGATTGAGCGACGATGACTGTTGAACTGAAACGGGTCCCCCACGATCGATCCACTAATCCGATCAGACTGAAACCTTAACCTAGTATAGATCCATTATCAAGGAACTTTCTTCAAACTGTATGCGAGCAATGGACCTCCAGATGAGCTCCGTTGGCCCAAAACAGACGCCTTTTGGCTATAACGTAAGTATACCATGGGCCTGGGGCCATTGACATCACTTTTGGGCCTATATAATGCCTTAAACCCACCTCTCTCTCATTCCATATGAATTCTCCTAACCCTAAGAGAGAGAAGAGAGAAAAGAGGAGAAAAGAGTGAGGAGAAGAGTTAGAGAATAAGAGATCGTTGCTGGGATTCACTCCCACCACTCCACGTACTGAATCATCTCTCCCGTGTAGCTACAACGTCGAATCCAACTTCATTTTTGGGTAAGAAATCCTAACCCTAATATATTTTTGGAATCCAAATAGAGAAATCAGTGAAATAGCTAACCTATTTCAATGTTTAGGTAGTTGTTGTGCCGTAGACAAAGACGTGGTGTATGAACTGAGTTCGTAACGAGCGTACCGATGAAAGGTGCAGACTATAAACATTTAGGTTATAGTTTTCAAGGCTTTCAATGTTAACAATAATTTATAACTGACTTGTTTGCCACCATATGATATTAGTTACGATGTATTCGATAGATTATACATGTGTGTGAACTATGTGAATATATAATGCATTTCATGTGTTGTTGAAATGATTAAATGAAAGTGAAATCATGACTTGTGTTTGCCATGACTATTAATCTAGGATACGCGACTATTGTAAGTATGATAACTCCTTTGTGAAAGGATTTGCCTTAATATATGTTTTAACTAAATTATTTCATATACGTTGAAATGTGTAGTCTAAGTGTTTGATAAAATGTTTGAATGAGTAATGGTTGATGAAATGCATTTAATAAGGGTGTTAAAATAATATTCTTAACTACCTTAGCTATATGAATAGATTCCTTCATGTAATTTAAATTTAACTGCGTGATTTGTGTACGTAATACATATGTATGATAATATGTTCACTATGTGTTTGCTAAAAATGCTCAAATGAGATTTATATTTGAATTGGTTGTTAGATGTTGTTTTGACTATCACATATGAATGCCTATTACATTTGAGTATGATTGGGACTAATACGTAGTCCAGGCAATCGGTAACGGTTTTCGATTATGTGGCCGAACTAGTTTCACCATAATGGATACGTTCGATGAATCTGTGTCGTACGATGATTATCGGAAGTGGTTAGGCCACGAGGAGTGTGTATGCACTCCATGTCGATTAATTTAACATACGCTTGTACCAATCGAACTTGTCAAATAACTTGATTGACTTATTATGTGTCAACCATGTATGGACGCTACTGCTTGAATCTAAGGTACCACTTACCAATGTAAAGCCCGTTTCAACCATGCTACCATGATCCACTAAGACTCATGAGCTAGGCATGGTGGTATGGGACACCGTGGTTGACCTGTCGACCTACGCTAGGGTGACGAGCCTCCCCGTAGTGTCCAGTGAGCAACCCAAACTCGTGACCCAAATACGGTGGTATGGGACTGTAACGCCCTGAAAATTGGGGGTCGAGAATAGGCCCAGCTTCGGAGTTCCAACGTATCACTTATGCAACATAGATAATGATGATTAAATGTTGTCCGTATTAGTACATAAAACATGTATGAAATTATACCAAAACAACATATCATACTCCAAAGACAAGTGAGATTGCAAGCGGAAGACTATAATACATGTCTAAGATATATGAACTGCAGTACATCTCCAAAGTGTGATTTTGTTACCAGGTTAAATAATTACATATACAATTCCAAAATATACAAAAGGTGTAATGTCTTCTAGTCAACATCTCAGAAATCCCCGTCGATCAGGAAAGGGCTCATGAACCAGCCTGAAAACTGCATGTAGGAGAATGCCTCCTCGTCATCCTCGAAGTCCGGCTCTGCCTCGTAGGCATTGCCACCACCTGCAACTAAGATGGGTTTGGTTAGTGTGTACAATATCGTCCCGTAACATGAGAGTGAGTGATCAACTCAGTGGAACTATAAAGCAAAGGTTAACATGTTATCAAATCAGTCAAGCAGTAATGATAAAGCAATACCATCAAACATCCCTAAGTACTTTGATTAATGAAAGAATGACATGTAATAATGATGCATACCCTCGCCTGCACTTCGTCTGCGATTTTCATCTCACGGTCGTGGCATGTCAGTCACTTCCTCAGTGCTTTACCCAATGCCAAATGGCACATGCAATGCGGTGCATGAGCGTGATTTTCAGGTTCTTATTAGTCATTTTCATAGAGCAGGATTGAGAAACTAAGGTACCTCCCTTATATCAATTCCCAAACAATGATCCATTCTAGTGTCGTCAGTCCTAGTAAATCTCATATGATGTTGCGGTTCTAGGTCACTACAAAGGGCTCGTCATTTGATCAATGTAGGCCTAGTTTATACTCTAGTTGCTATGGAAAGGCTTGTCGCCTTAACGCAGTCTTAGAGTATGCTCGAGGTCACTATAAAGTACTTGTCACATGATCAGTGTAGGCCGACAGCTCAAATATAGCGTCCTATACCACCGTATTCGGCTCACGAGGCGGTGTTGCTCACTGGTCACTACGGGGAGGCTCGTCACCCCAGCGTAGGCCGACAGCTCGACCACGGTATCCCATACCACCATGTCCGGCTCATGAGTCTTACGGATCGAGGTACAAAGGTTAACGGAATTCGCTGGTGAGTTTAGTACCTTAGGTTCAAGCAGTAACGTCCATATATGGTGAACATATATCAGGTCAATCAGGTTACTTGACGAGCTCGACTGGTAAGAGCGCACATCGAACCGATCGACATGGAGCGCGTAAGCACTCCGTGTGGCCTAACCACTGTTGTCAAAAATACGTACGACTCAAATTCGTCGAACGTATCCATTGTGGCTAAATAAATTCATCTACCGATCATAAGCCGTTACCGATTGCCTGGACTATACCATAGTCCCAAACACACTTCAACCAGTTGTATATGCATGTAATAGCCAAGACAACATACGACAATCAAATCTGAAATACAACTATTATCTAAGCATTTCAACATAGCACATACTGCACATGTTAGCATACACAGGCATTTCAATAGTAAATCACACAGCAGTAAGATAGGTTATATAAAGGAAACTCTAACTATGTATAAGGGGATTGAGAATCTTATCCAACACCCTCGTTAGGTACATCACATCAAATATTTTCTCATTTAGGCAATTTACCAAATACTTAGACTACACATACTACATACATGTAATAAATTTATTAAACCACATATCGTAGCAAATCCTTTCGCATAGGAGATGTCACGCATACAACAATCATATATTTTCAATCAATAGTTATAACATGCACAAATCATAATTCCACATTCATTCAAACATTTCAATAAACACTTGGAATGCATTAAAAAAATATAGTTTACATATATATATATATGTAATTTACGGAAGACATCATATTTAAACACATGTAATAGCAATTAAGTCAGCCATAAATCATTAACTGACATTGAAAGCCTTAAAAACCATAACCTAAACGTTTACAGTCTGCACCTTTTACCGATAAACAAGTATCGAACTCAGTTTGTATACTGAGTCTTTGTCCACGGCACAACGGCAACCTACAGTATGAAATATGTTAGCTATTTCATCACTTACACTATTTAAAACCCTAAAACAGATTAGGGTTAGGTTTTCTTACTTAAAAACGACGTCGGAATCGCCGGAATAGAGATATAGAAGCAGCAGTTAGGTACGTGAAGCGGCGGGATAGAATCCCAAGAACTCTCTCCCACTTCCTCTCTCACTTTCTCTCTCTTTCCTTATCTCTTTGCTCTCTTCTCCCTCCTAGGTTTTCCAAATTCGAATGGAATGAGAGAGAGGGGGTTTAAGGCCCTTATATAGGCCCAAAACTGATGGGAATAGCCCCAGGGTCATGGTATACTTAGGTTATAACCAAATAGGGGCTGTTTCGATCTAACGGAGCACTTCTGAAGGCCCATTTTCTACGTGTGGTGAACTTAAGCTCCCTGGCATTGGATCCAGGTCGAGTTAAGTTTTCGGTCCGATCGGATTTACAGATCAATCGTGGTGGACTAGTTTCAATTTAACGGTCACCGATACTTGATCAGGGCCACAAGTACACCGACATGTGCCTGAAAATTTTCCTGATCCGAGAGTGTAATTGGGTCAGATTCTGACGGTCTGAAACTTTAGATTTGGCCCCAACCGAACGGCCCAAATCACTTAAATCTGAGTTCAATTTTTAAAAATATTCGCATTTCTCACACATTTCGCTTCGGGCTCAAGTTGTGCACTTCTGGATATCATCAGGACTTGATTTTCGAGATGGTCGCCAAGCCCAGTAAAGCGGTCATACCGATTTAGTTTCGTGGTCATCAGACTTTAGACGTGCGGTCCAGGTCCGATACAGAGTTTCAAGATGCTCCCGAGAGCAACTGAGTTTTGAGATTGATCCTAGATTATAGGGTAATGTAGCGTTAATAATTCTACAGGTTTTAGGTCTTGCAGTTCGTATTTAAAGTGGTTCAAGAGGATTTCACAGCTAAGCTAGTTTAGCACTTAGTTAATTTCATTTAATTTTTAAAGGATTTGGGTCCTAAGTAATTTCTACTTGAGGTGGTACTCGGGTCTTTGTACGAATTTTTTCGAGGCATTACAGGGACACTGTATTTGAGCTGTCGGCCTACGCTAAGGTGATGAGTCTTTCCGTAGTTACCTCGAGTATAAACTATGCCTACGTTGAGGTGACGAGCCTCCCGTAGCGACCTGAACTTACCTATCCACTGCTTTTCAAATCAGGGGTGATGTTGCCCTATAACTTGCCTACCGTATGTGACTAACTAGGATTGACGACCCTGGATGGATCATTATTTAGGTAAATGATATAAAAGGAGGTACCTTATCTTTCCGAATCTGCTATATGAATATGCCTAAATAATTACTTGGCTAACACGATCATGCACCACATTGCATATGCTTTGGCGAGGAAGCGCACATTTAGGGAGTTTACCATGCGCGATCGTGAGATGATGTCGCTGAGGGAGTGCAGGCGAGGGCATGCATCATTATAACATATCATTCCTGCATTAACAAGAGTACTTAGGACATGATTGTTGTACTACTTTATCATTACTACTTGACTGAATTGATAACATGTTAACCTTTGCCTTATAGCTCCACTGGGTTGATCACTCACTCCCACTTTTGGACAGTGTTTTAAAACACCAACCAGACTCTGCTGTAGATGCAGGTGGCGACGATGTTTACGCTGCTGATTGAGATTTTATAGACGAGGAGGAAGAATTTTCCTACGTTCAGCTATCAGGCGGGTCTAGGTAGACCATGTACTAATCGACGGGATTACGGGGATAAGAATTAGTTGGACATTACAGTTTGTCATTTTGTATATTTTGGAACAAACATGTATATATTTAGCCTGGTGACATGATCATACTCTGGGGGTTTTAAACCACTTATATACTTTATATATCTATCACGGTCTTCCACTTGCTTAATTTAATCATCTCTGGAGTATGATATGCTGATTTAGTGTAATCTCATTCATGTTTAATGCACTAATATGGACAACATTTAATCATCATTATCTATATTGCATAAGTGATGCGACGGATCTCGGGAGTTGAGCCTTTGCTCGACCCTCGATTTTCGGGGCATTACATGTTGCCATTCCCATTTGTTGCTCTCACAACGTTGCTCAGGCATGGCTTTGGTGGATCCTTAGATCCATCAAGGTGGGTGGATCCCTGATATGGGGCCCACCTTGATGTATGTGCCTTATATCCACATTGTCCATCGATTTTGAAAGATCATTTTAGGGCATGATTGTAAAAATGAAGTAGATCCAAATAACTGGTGGACAACTCCATAGGAAACTGTGGTGATTGGCCATTAAAAACTTCTTATGGACCACCGAAGGTTTGTATCAAGCTGATATTTTTTTGGTCTCTTCATCCGGAATGGAAAATAAACATTCCGGTGGTTCCTAAGAAGGTTTCAATGGTGATATTCAATCACCATTGTTTACTATGGTGTGGTCCACGTGAGATTGGATCTGTTTCATTTTTTGGATCATGCCCTACAATGAGCCATCAAAACTGATGGACGGCATTGGTATAAGGAACATACGTCACAGTGGCCCCACAGTCAAGGATTCACCCACATTGGTGGATATGGGGATCAATGGGAGTCGCATCCTCATTGCTCACCTCTTGCATCTCGCAACCTGCGAATCTATATTGTTCATTTAGTGGGATCCATTGTCGATATGCTTCATATAAACAATGGTGAGAAACACCACCCCACATTTCAACATAAAAAAGTAGGATCTATGGCTAGTGGGATCTACTACCTGTGGCCCATATAGAGCTGAGCTGTTTGGATTAAGCAAAGTTGTGTGGTTAGATGCCATCCATTGCTAGACTAATTGTCCATGGACATGTTGATTTTAGTTCTAAGTCTTAAGAAATAATTGTTTGGCTCTTTTCTCTTTATAGAAATTGTATAGTTAAAAAGTCACCATCGTCTGTTGAAGACTATGCTTGGTGTAGGTCTTTTGTTTGGGAGTTGGAATATATATTTTCCCATATGAAAAAGAGGTTTTAGTTGACCTTCTTAAAAAGATAGAATGCAAATATAACCTTAAAGATAACAACACTGTAAACCTGTTGGGGGGATGCGTGGAAGCAACTCTGAGTTAGAATCAAACAAAAAGAAATTAAATAAACTAAGCACACAGAATACAAGGTTTTATGTGGAAAAACCTTCATAGGAAAAACCACGGTATAAAGCGACAACGAATCCACTATAATAATTAATGTTACAAGAGATGGAAGAGCTTACTGATTTGAGAATATACCCTAAAAAATATACAAAAAAACCCTAACTTTTATCTCTCTTTGCTCATTGAAAGCCCTAAGTACGTTTCCAATTCCCTAATCCCCAATTACAAACCCTTAAATAGGGTTAAAATTGAAGTAGAAAACAAAACTCACAATTCCGTAAAATTGCACAAGTGATCGAGTGTCGTCGATGACCCATCGATGGGATCGAAGCCATCTTCGATCAGATCGATTTAGACAAAAAAATTGTCCAATGAGCGAAGGAAAAAAATGGGATTTCCTCAATGGGATCAAGTGGGCTATCGATGGAATCAACAACTGCTCGATGGGATTGAGTGGTCTGTCGATGCCATTAACAGACCTAGTTATAGAAAAATTGAAGACACCTGACAACAATCTCCACCATGTCTTCAATTATCATAAACCACAGCTCCAAGCTCTAATTGCCTTTATCATATCTCCATCGTCGTCATCACTTCTCGTGCACACTCTATCTTCATCAAGCATTTGTTAAACCCAGAGAAGTCACATAGAACTTCAACTTCTCTGTAAGAATCACTTTCATAAGGATGTCCATGGGTTCATGTTTGCATGGATCTTTTTAAGAGTCACTCCACCTTCCTCAAGCATCTGTCGTATAAAATGATGATGGATATTAATATATTTAGTGCGAGAATGGTAAACCAAGTTATTCGCTAAATTGATTGTGCTTTCGCTATCACAATTTACTAGCACAATTTTCTATTGAAGCCCAAGTTGATTTATCATCCCTCTCAACTAAACATCTTCTTTGAATGCTTCCTTAACTGTCATATACTCTACTTAGGTTATGGAAAGAGCCACCACAGATTAAAGCTTCGACATCCAACCAATCGCTCCACCCGCTAGCACAAATGACTAGCCGGAAGTTGATTTTCTATTATCCACATTACCTACGTAATTGACATCCACATAACATACTAACTTGTCCTCAGACTTTTTAAACGTCAAGACATAGTTTGTTGTACCTCGAATATATTAAAGTAACAATTTTATTGCCTCCCAGTGTTGCTTACCAAGGTTAGACATGTATCTACTTACAACACCCACTATATGTGAAATATCAAGTCTTATAGAGATCATGACATACATCAAACTACCAATAATGCTCGAATAGGGAAAATAAGACATCACTTGCTTTTCTTCATCTGTAGTAGGACATTATTCGGAAGAAAGTCTAAAGTGAGAAGTATGGGGTGTGCTAACCGTTTTCTCCTTATTCATATCGAACATAACCAATACCTTCTCAAGGTATTTTACATGTGATAATTGTAGCCCGCTCCTCTGTTTGTCTTTGTGAATATTTATATCGAGAATCTTCTTTGCAATCTCTAGATCTTTTATTTTGATTGTCCTTGACAATTGAGTCTTCAACATATCAATCTCAGACATGCTATGGCTGGTAATAAGCATGTTATCTACATACAATACTAATATGATGAACTGTCCATCATTCAGTGTCTTGTGATAGACACAATGATCATATTCAGTTCTGGTAAATTGTTGACCCATATCAAACCTTTTATACCACTACCTAAGCGACTATTTTAAGCCATATAATAACCTTCTTAACTTATAAACTTTATTCTCTATCCCTTTCAATTCAAACCCTTATGACTCCTTCATGTAAATCTGCTCTTCCAACTCTCCATGTAGGAAAGCAGTCTTCACATTCATCTATTCCAATTCTAGGTTGTATTGGACAACAAGCGTCAATATAAATCTGATAAACACCTGCTTGACCATAGGTGTGAATCTTGCTGAAGTCGACACCTTCCGTTTGGACATACCCTTTTGCAACTAATCTTGCCTTGTATCATCTTGCTTCTTCTTATAAATTCACTCACAAGTAATCGCTTTGTGCCTCACTGGAAGCTTCACCAGCTCCTATGTCTCATTCTTATGAAGAGAATCCATCTCGTCATGCATGACCACTATCCACTTCTCAACATCATAGTAATTTAATGGTTTATAGAAGGTAGATAGATTCCCTATCATCCTAATGATTGCGAATGCAATATTTGAGTCATCCCTATATCTGACTGGCAATCTGTGATCTCTCGGCAGATTTCTTCTGAGAGGTGGCTGCTCCACTTACTCTTGTACATCTGCATGTAGATTATACTCTTCTTTTGTATTTACTTCATCAATGATCATTGATTTCTTTGGCTCCTTATGTTCGTCCTTTATTAAGGGTCAAATATTGCATATTAAACCCCAATTATCACATGATTTTGCGTATATGAGAATGCTTAACGGCCTATTTTAATCGTGTTTTTGTTGCAAGGTGAATTTACAAGCTTACACTGAAAAAGGGTACTGAAAGCTTAGATTTACCGCTCTGAAGTTACCAAGGCAAGGGACGGACTCCAGGAGACCGAGATCGATGATTTTACACGGCCGAGATTCAAGAAAATCACGTGTGTCACACTAAAGAGGCCTGAAATTCATCCAGAATGCAAGATCACATGGTTCTCACCATCTGTTTAGCCTAAAACTTTATATCTGACCTAAGGACCATAAATTAACTGTACACGTTGAATTTCAGCCCTTGGATCCCAGTGGAAGTGGCCTAACGGTCAGATCAGCCAATTAATTATCAAACTATGCTTCAAGATTGGGGTCAACTCTTAAAATGAGGTGGCAAAGAAGATGGACGGTGTGGATTTATCATAACATCACCATGGGGCCTACACCAGTGCGAGCGTGCACATGGAGTGTGCATGTTCGCTGCGCACCGAACCTCACGAAAGTCGCTCAGCATGCGCTGACCAACGTTTCTTCCCAAACCCATTTCCTCTATTGTGAAGGCTTGAATAGAGAGTTGCAGTTGAACGTCAGTGGGCCACCAGCGTACATCAACGGTCCGATCCGGATCGTCCATGAGATTCACATGGCCCCTATCACTTAGGCCTAGGTGGCGAAATTTCACAAGACATCGGAGATTGGTTTTCAATCATCCAACGGAAGACGAACGGTGGCTTTACAGATTTCATGGCCTGCATCAAAGGATGGCCAAAAATAACCTTTTCCAACTGAAATTTCGAGTAGAATTTAGTGGATGGCGTGGATTTCTCAAAATAAAAGCTAAGTGGGCCCCACCATCAGAACAACGTAAGTCCTGTTACGCAGGCCCTGTTTCAACGTCCAAAACTGATGATTTTTGGCCATTGCACGATCATGGCCGTTGATCGGATGGAAGATTTGATCTGTTAATTGAGTAGGCCGTCGAAAACTGTCCCAGGGGACGTTATTTCTTTGGAAAGAAAGAAAGGAAAGTGGAGTAGATCTGATTCGTTCTTTGCTGCGTAAAACAGGGGGCGTAACTCGTTTTCTACGTAAAGAAGGCTTCCGCACCGCCTCTTGTGCGTAAGTTTCTAGCTAACTCTCTCTCAGTCTCTCCACCGACAGTTTCCCACTGCTTTAAAAAAGAGAGAAAAGGGAAGAGAAGGATTCTATACACCATCAGTGCATCCGTGGAGGCCATCTTTGGGACGTGGGAGTAAAGGAGAGAGATCGTGGAGCATAGGCCGGCCATCTCAAGAGTCTTTTTTTTCTTCCCTTTTAGATTATTTCTGTTTTGATGCTTTGTAAGATTTTTAGCCTCACCATGTCTATGATGGGCTAAACCTCTTAACTAGGGCTAAGAGGTGAAGCTTATAACGTGATAGGAGACTCTTTGTTTATGCCTTTTGATTCATGTTTATTTTGAATTGATTTTTATCCTAGTTAAATTATAAGGAATGTTTTTAGTCATTAATGGTTTATTGTGACTTAAATTACAATGGATCTGTGATGGCTCTAATCATGTTCTGTTCATTATAGGGATTATGAACGTGGGAGCCCCTGTTGTTCACCATCGTCTCACGAGCATGGTTGGGTGATGGAACTTTTCCTAACGTTCATAACTCCCTTAGATTGGAGGTGGATTGGCTAAATTCTGTTGTTTACTTTGTCTCATGGGCATGGTTTTGTGATGGAAACAATTCTAATTCTCATACCTATCTGCTATTGAAAAATGGATCAAAGGAAGTTCAGATTTGGATTTTAATGAAATATCTTCCAACTGGATGAAGATGAGACTCTGAATCCAGTTGCGCTTATGAATCAAGCATAGATTTCCCTGATCTCTACAAGTGTATCTTTGGCACCCTAGTTTCCCACCTTTGAATTTTACAAGATTTATCGTACTATTTCACCATTATTCCCTCATATTCACTCGATTTAGATTTCATCTTATTTTAGTTATAGTTCTGGTTACTTTCAGATAACGTACAAGGTTCAGTCCCTGTGGATTTGACCACGGTCTTACCGAGATTATTACTACATCACAACCCTATACTTGAGGTGTGAAAAAGTTTTTGGTGCTGTTGTCGGGGATTAACGGTTACATTTTCTGAGATTAACTAGTTTTAAAATTAGTTTAAGATTAGGAATTTTCTAACTTTAGGTTAAGGTTTTTCTGTTTTATTTTTAGAAACTAACCTAACTTTCCTGTTTTGTAGGATTCTGAGATAGATCTTCTAAATTGGTAATCGCTTCTTTCTAACTTCTCATTTTACTTTCCATACTGCTGTAGGATCTTTTCTTTTATTTTTTAGGGTTAGATTTAGAGTTAGGGTTTCACCATGTATATGCAAGAGTGAGAACATCAGTATGCTCAGAAGAATAATATATATTGGGATGATGATTATGACAGAAATCAACCTATGTCTCAAAATTTTTCTGAAACCATTATCAATAACCGACCATAATATAATGCTCCATCGGTTAAGAAGTCTTTACATGATCATATGTGGGAGAACAATTACACCCCATAGACAGTACGTGAGTGTTGGGGTTATCATAACTATGGGAATGAGAATTATTATCACCCATCAGACAAGAAGAAAATAATGCGTGATTATATCATGGGTGATAATATGTATTAACAACCATCAGATTTTCCCACCTATGATCCGTATGACTATGATCAGTGGAAACATTAAAATTGGAAAGATGAATCAACAACATGTTATAGTGATTATTCTCTTGGATCCCCTACCTTTGAGATCGAACCAAAAACGATCCAAGAGGATTCATGTTTGGATATCATGGAAAATCGAAAACTATTTAACCAACATGTTGAGGACATGATAAAATCATTAGAAGAAATTGAATCGCACCTCAATGAGAGGAACGAGGCTAGTTTACCTCAGCCTTAACCCAATCAAGAGACACAATGCGAGGAAAGTGATCCTAACTTGATTTTGAAGAACTCTAGAATTACAAATGAGGAGTTGGAGTCCATTAATGAGTATATGATTCAATTTTTCGATGAGTCGATCTCGATGACAGTCCAAAGGAATGGTCAAGAGATGTGGGTATCTTTCAAATACAGTGATGATGACACACCTCCCTCAC
The DNA here is from genome assembly GCA_030180095.1 of Magnolia changhungtana. Lineage (NCBI taxonomy): Eukaryota > Viridiplantae > Streptophyta > Magnoliopsida > Magnoliales > Magnoliaceae > Magnolia > Magnolia changhungtana. The sequence goes on from JASAUF010000596.1 coordinate 2,131,257, forward strand.
ATGACACACAGGATTTCAATGATGAGGTAAAGGTTAGTTTATTCGAACCTCAACTCAATTCAAGAATGAAATGTGAGGAAAAAGATCTCATCCCAAGTGTGCACTGTTGCACGGAATTAGACGATGATGCGTATTGGGATGACTATTATGAACGTCCAGCCCAAATTTTCCTAGAATCAATCTCAAGTTTGGTCCAGGTCAATGATTAAGACGTACACAAAGTGGTCGGTCATAATGAGCCACTCCTCTCACCTGACATGTTTGATTTAAAAGTGGAGGATGAGCCCCTTACAACCGGCCCTTCTGACTCTTGTGAAACATGTTTGGACCACTCCTCTGAATCGAATGATGATGTGATTTAGGAGAAGGATGAGTTGCTCGTTACAACTCTAGAATTTGAAACCACTCAGTTGAGGCCACCATTTGAGTTATACATGTTTGGTAATTCAACGCCTCGATTGAGTAGTTTCAATGAACAACGTGATCACATTGATGCTTCCCCTATTGATCTTCTATCTATCCGTGCGGGACTGGAGCAAGAGAGCGTACCTCCAACCACTTTCAAGGACGATGAATTCCTTGGGTAGATCATCACGAGCTCCAATGTGGAACATAAGTCACACTCAGTTGAATTTTTCAACTCTTTGGATGATTGTTTGACACACTTTACAGATTTAAACGATCTCATGTTAAAAGACAAAGTGGATGCCTCACAAAACAATACCTCGATAGATGTCATGAACTGAGAGAACCCTCATTCTGAAGCCCCTCCTTCCCTAGACCCTGAATGTTTACCATAAAGGAAGAGGAGCTGAAAATTGAACCGAAGTCTAGAACTTCGGAATGTGTTGAGACTACATTAGTTCCTAAGAATTCTTCTGAGTTTTATCTACCTGTAGTCTCTGATTCACCATGGGGTACTAACTCTGAAACTTTCTCTGTCACAGGTGAATCATATATACTTTGGACACCTTAGGAAATTAAAAGGAAACCTTATGCTGAGGTCCATAAATTTCTCTGGAAATTCATGCTCCAAGGCATCCAAGCCTATTGCAAAAAGGGCTTTTGGATGATCTTGTTGAGAAACCTACTGAGAAATTTATCAAGATACTGACCGAAAGACGAACCTTACGGCATGACTGAATAGTTTTCCCCTTGCTTTCATAGGACTAGGGTAGTTTGCTTATGTTATTCTAGGATAGTCGGCTTTATGCCATTAAGTTAGTTTACTTTCTACATTGTTTTAGGATAGTTGCTTTTGTTGGTTTCACTCTTATGCTGACCCGCTCTCTCGCTGATATCCTTGGAAAAGCTTTTTGATTCTTTCGTCCAAGTACTATCTTTCCATCACTCCTCTTTTACTGTCGTTGTCCCATGTGTATTGTATGCTTATTTCTTTTACATTGAGGACAATGTAGATTTTAGGTTAGGAGTGGGTGATTATGTAACAACTCGTACTTTTGGTACTCGGGTGTTACTTAGTGTAAGTACAAACCTAGCTCAAGTGAATGTTCACATGCATTCCAATCAAAATCCAACCATTGAAAACGTTTCCCATCCTTATATCATGCTATCCATCCGTTATTCTTTGAGACGAACTACCACGTCATCAAATAACCTATCCTTAGGATTCTAAATTCATTGATAAACAGATCTAACCACCCATTGTAGATTTAAATCTAGGGACCTAAAAGATCATTTGTTTCATTTTAAATCAAACCATACAATCATTGATCCTTACGAAGAAGCCCCGTGGGCACTCCACCTTCGGTCCAAAGCCAATCTGACCATGGATCTAGGAATATAATTGTACACCTATGCATCAAAAACTATAAGGAACCCATAAAGCTTCTTGGTTGGTGTGGATCTTAGAAAACATCAATTGTAGGGCTTGTATCACCAAGTTTGTTGTTCAGTAACTCTAAGAGTGTGAGAACTCATGATCACAGTGTGGATGGCCCTTGCACCTTAAATCTCACTACTAATCACAGTGCGGATGGCCCTTGGGCCTTTAAAACTCTTTTGATTAGTGACGATCAAATCTAGGAGAAATCCGACCATCAAATTAGCAGGAATCATTAGTTGGCCATGAGGTTACTAAGCATAGCCAGTTACAATTGAAATGATTTAATCTTTCTGATCAAAGCCCTATAGGGGCTGAGTGAGTAAATGGATGGTGCTGGTCGAGATGGGACCCACGTAAACAACTTAGAGAAAGATAATAGTAACAATAATAAAAATGACATTAAAAACATGGTAAAGAGGGTATTTAATATTATAAATGTGTATATGAGGCCATCTGATCCATGATCCAGCCTTAAATTCTAGTTAAGTAGCCCCGTAGACCCTTTGTACCATTGATGATAAGTTTAGATGTAATCTGACCATCGGATCGAGGCACATCCACAAATATGATCTGAATCAAGTTGTGGGGCCCACATAAACTTTAGATCTGCCTAACTTTTATCGTTGAAAGCCCTTCTTGAGACCCTCAAGGTGAATGGATGGTGTGGATTACACAGGGCACCACTGAGGACCCCACGTTTGAGCACGCGTGTACACGATGCAGGTGCACTAGCTATGCACTGGACTAGAGAAACCGGTTAAATTGAGTTTGACCGAAAATTTCCAAAAGCAAGAAGTTTTCTTCTTCCTTTTTCTATTCCCGCGGGCATCGCGTTTTGAACGGGTGAGAGACCGTTCATATGATCGAGATGGGGCCCATCATTGGGACCAGTTTGGATGATCTAAACCATCCATTTGGTGTGGCCCTCAGTTTCAGTCAAAACCCCATCAAAATCGCCTGCCATCGTCCACATAGGAGCACATGATGTTGGACGCAAACAGGCTGGCGTGCAAGCCTATTTGTGCTTCTAGCAGTTCCAAAACCAGTTCGTTGTGATCAAGGTGGGCCACCTTTGGCAAATCCAAACCGTCCATATTGTGCGCAGTAGGGGTCTGACCAAAACCTTGTTTGTCCCACACCACGAAGCTCATGTACACGGTTGAAATAGATAACACAAACAGGAAACTATGAAGCGTTTTCCAAAAATGAAAATTTCACTCTGCTGCTGCCACAAGGGCGATCCGTGTGAGACTAGCTCCTAAAATCATAGCCATTCAATCTAAAAAATCCTAGCCATTCATCCCTTTCACAAAGATTATGGTTTTTCATAGAAAACCAACAGACGAAACAGCTACCGGTTTCATCTCATCGGCTATATTTGGAGCTGCTGCAAAGTAAACCTTATCCAGATCGTTCATTCTCATCCGATGGTTTAGAAACATCAGGGTAAGGATAAAAGGAAGGCATTCTTGAGCTAGGGCCCCTAATCCCAACCCAAAGAGAAAAATGGCCGCCATCTCCTACCAGGAAACCCACCAAGAAATCTTCGTTCAAGCTTCAAAATCCTCCTTCCACAAACTCTCTCATACCCATCCGAGTCAGCCCACATTTTTCCCTTGAAGAAATAACTCATGTACGTGAATCCACCATTAACGGCCACCTTCTTCCTCGTCCAAACCACACCAATCGTCTCAGGTTGGGGTAAGGTTTGGACGTGTGGGAGTTGCTTTAGATGATTGTAGTTGACAGGAGAAAAGAAATAAAGAAAGGAAAAAAAAGAAAGAAAGAAGAAAGAACCAGAGAGGGGGAGAGCGTCAGCCAGCTATGGCAGCAGCTCAAACTAAGCCGGGTCTGGGCCAAGCTAGGGTGTGATTTGGGGTTTGTTGCGTCCATTGCCAAACGTCCCAGCATATGCAGAAGAAAGAAGGAGAGAGGCGGAAGAAAAGAACGAAAGGAAATGGAGGAAGAGTGGGAGAGGGTGCACCGGTGCTGCGCTTTCACTCACGGCCAAGTCAGTCGAGTCCGGCCCAAGTGGGGACGAGCTGGATCATCCCCGGACGTTCGGTTGTCGTCACTGGACCTCCAGTAGCAGCAAAGGAAGGAGAAGAAAGGGAAGAAGAAGACGGAGAGGAACGTTGTCCTCTTCGGGGCACTCATTAGCGAGTCGACTGGGCTCAACTCGGCTGAGTCATAAGGCCTGGTCCAGTCCAACTCCTTGCTGGTCATTTCCCGCCATGGGAGTTGAAGAAAAGAAAAGGAAGAAAAGAAATGGAAGGAAGAAAAGGGAGAAGAGTGGTTGTGCTTGAGTTGAGTCAACTCAGTTGGGACAATGTCCAGTTAGGTTGGGTCATGCTTGGGCCTCGTCCAGGTGCTGAGTTCAAATTGGGACAGCTCAGTTGCGTCGAGTCGAGCTACCAAGTCGATTGATGTAAGTAAATTTTTCTCCCTAAGTTAGATTATTTAATTTACCATAAATTGTTACTGCGATGATTGGTTCGATAAATTAAACATGATCAGCCATTGGTAGACTATTTACACTGATGTTAAACATTATAAAAATAATTACAACTATTAAATAGTAGTATTTTAATTTCCATTCCTATTGTTAATAGGATCGTTAATAATAGGAATATATAGCCACTATTAACTTACCTACATTGATATTAGTCATTACGTATAAAATAATATCATTATTAAATACTATTGCATTGTTGGTCACTCTTAAATATTAGCATGAATAGTAGACCATAATATTAAGGACGTCACGCTAATGTTAGTCACTATAAATGAAACTACCATTAATGATATTAACATGGTATCCATCACTTGAAAATATTATCTTTAAATAATAAATTATATTATTTCATTACTATTGTAATAATCATTATCACCAAAGTCGCAAATATTAATTTTATCATTTGCGTTAAAATGTAATTAGCCATATTATTAAATCGTGTTGAACCATACATACATCGTAGTACAGTGATTAGCATTTAAATCCTATAATCTAAGTCTAGGACTAAACCCTAAGATAAAACCCTAAGTCTACATCAAAACCTTAAAAACAAGTAATCCAAACCCTAGGTTATATTAACCTTGACCATGGACACTTTGTAGAACATTAATCTCATGTACAACTGCACAATTCATGATAGGATCCGATTCTAAGGGTGCACGCACTTCCTAACAGCCTTAGTTGGCATTGGTGATTCGACTCGTCAAGTGATGATTCTTCCCATTGACCTTTCCATTTTCCCATTAACTTAAGTTATAGTTTTATTTTAATTTATAAATGATATCTTCATTCTATAACCACATGTGTTAATTGTTGGAATCGAATTACTACATTACATGCTTAATGTTTATCCTGCATATTTATTCATGCTTGGGAATTATTTGTGGATTGCTTATGGAACTTAAAATGGTACATCAGTGGAAAACTCCCACCTACATGTGTACACCCATACTTAGGATGTAACCCGACTGGTTGTGATTGTAATAGACCTTCGGCTTAGTGGTTATTGAATGGTGGTTTAAATTGACCATTGATGTGAGCCTACCATCTAGAGTTATTGTGTCTAATGGTTTTCAAGGATGGTCTTTTATCACATGGTTTTGATACTCGCCTTATGTGGCCTATTTTGATAATTGCCCTATGTGGCTTGTTTTGATATCGCCCTGTGGCTTTATTATAGGATTTTCCCTGTATGGGTTCGATGTTTTATATTATGCAATCATGCGATGGTTAGCCCCATATATTGTAATATGATTGGCCACTAGTCGACAGGGTTTCATTAAATATCCTAAGACGGTAGTCTCATGGGCCGGGGATGGTGGTCATGGGACACTATGCCCGATCCGTCGGCCTACACTGGGCCGTGAGCTCCCCGAAGTGATCGTGAGCTTATTTAAATTGGCTGGTTATAATTGGACTAATAGCGGGTTGTCTAATCATGCATGCATAGCATAAACCAGCATTTATTGCTGTCGTACGTGATATACGTAATCGCCTGTTTGGATGTTTTACCTCGGGCATAAATCAGCATCTATTGTTATCGTACGTACTTGCCTGTGTAGATATTTTACTCGGGGCACAGACCGTCTGGATGTTTTACCTTGGTCGATGATTGCATGGGTGACGAGCCTAATGTCCGTCTAGATGTTTTACCCAGGACAATGATTGCATTCACGTATCCATACATCTAATAAGGCCTGCATCATGTATTGTTTTGTATGCTTTATTTTATAACTATGCTTACCTAATGCGACAACGTGTAATCTTCAGGAAAATTCACACTGAGTTGGCCACTCATCCATCAAATATATAACCGTACAGATAGCACGGGTGGCTTAAGTGATATGCAGGTTCAGACTGATGAGCCGTTGTGATGGTCAAGGATGCGTGGTTGTACTTATCAAGGAAGTTGCGTGATCTTGTGGATTTCGTTTATATGTTTTCTCCTATATTTCTCATGTATGTAAACCTTGTAATTGTTAATGTTGAGACATTGTTTTGTATAAGTCATTATGGGCAACTTCTTGTATAATCAAAATGTAATTGAAAATTTCATTTGTGCATACTTGTCCATCCTACGCTCATCTGCTTACTTTGATAGTTTAAAAAATATATACTCGAATTTGACCATCCTTTAAGGTTAACACTTGGGTTTTTGGGAAATGAGTCATATACTCGGGTCCTAAAAAGTCGAGGCGTTACAGACCTAATTAGTGTTTTCTCGGTCTTATGAAAAAATTGTGAAATTTTTTTAAAATTTTTCTAGAAATTCTTGTGAATTCGAAGTGATTTGGACGATCATTATTGATTTAAAATTATAAGATATAGAGTGTTATGGATTTACGTCTCTTAGATTTAGCCATTTGATAGATTCCACAGTTGAGTTCGAATTATCAATCCATGATTAAAAGTTTTAAACATTAATTGAGTCATGATTTCACATGTCACATCTCACTTACACATTGAGGTTTCAATTCGATATTGAAGGATTAACCTTGTAATTCCTAAGCATGAAAGGAACCAACCTGAGAAAATTGAAAGGGTTGGGTGAATGGTCTTCACCATAGGTTTGCTTCCTATAAGTAAAGGTTCGATTCCCCAAGGTTGACATTCAGAAGGGGTTATGCGAATGGTCTTCACCATAGGTTTGCTCCCTATAGGTGCAGACTTGATTCCCCTCCTTGGCGTTATTTTTAATGGAAAAATCAAAAGTTGGTAGAATGAAAGGATGATTTGTGAGGCAAGTTTTGGTTTAGGTTTTGGTTGTCCTGAATACCCGTTTTGATTATCAATGTTATCATAAAATTGACTATTGGATCTCTTAATGATGATAAGCCAAGATTACACTGCACACCCATGGAACTCAATGTTTAGAATTTTTCTAATTGATGGATTAATACTTTGAACTTGATTATGAAGTCTATCGTGCACTTGATTCTAGGAAAAAGTACTACCCAACATTCATGAATCTTAGTTCTAGTATCTGTATTGTTTTTCAAAAATAAGTCTGATAAACTTGGTAATATTATTCGAAACAAGGCAAGACTGGTTGTATAAGGGTACACTCAAATAGAAGGGATTGATTACGATGAAACCTTTACCCCAATATCTCTTCTTGAATCAATCAAACTATTCATATCCATTGCGTGCTTTAAAAAATTCAAGATTTATTAAATGGATGTAAAGAGTGCCTTCTTAAATGGTGATCTACATGAAGAAGTGTATGTGGAACAACCAACGGGTTTTGAAGACCCTAAGAACACTGATCATGCCTATCGCCTTAAAAAGGCTCTCCATGGTTTGAAACAAGCTCCCAGGGCATGGTATGAAAAATTGACTAAGTTTCTACTAAGTCATAATTTTCTAATGGGAAGTGTTGATAAAACTCTGTTTGTTAAGAAACATAACGATCATATCTTAATGGTACAAATCTATGTTGATGATATTATTTATGGATCTACCTGTACTAACATGACTGTTGAATTTACAGATTTAATGAAATCTAAGTTCGAGATGAGAATGGTTGGAGAATTGAATTATTTCCTAGGATTGCATGTAAAACAACAACCTGATTGTATTTTTATTTCTCAAACCAAATATACTTTGAACTTGATTAAAAAGTTCGGATTTGAGAATGGTAAGAATATTGATACTCCTATGAGTATAACCTTAAGACTCTCAAAAGACTACAGTTAAAAATGTAGATCCCAAACTATATCGTAGCATGATTGGTAGTTTACTATATTTAACTGCATGTAGACCTGATATTACCTTAAGTGTTGGTATTTGTGCTAGATATCAGTCTGACCCTAAAGAATCTCATCTAACTGCTGTTAAGCGGATTATGCAATATGTCACAAGTTCTGCTAATTTGGGTCTCTGGTATCCATATGATACTAGTGTTCAATTGGCTGGGTATTCAGATGCTGATTGGACTAATGAAATCGATGACAGAAAATCAACCAGTGGTGGTTGTTTTTATATTAGAAATTGTTTAGTTTCTTGGTTTAGCAAGAAGCAAAGTTTTGTATCACTCTCTACTGCTGAGGCTGAATACATCGCAGCTGGAAATGCATGTACTCAGCTTATTTGGATGAAACGTATGTTAAGTGATTATGGAATTTCACAGGAATCAATGATATTATATTATGATAATTCCAGTGCTATAAATATTTTAAAAAATCTAATCTAGCATTCACGTACCAAGCACATTGACATTAGGTATCATTACATTCGTGAATTAGTGGAAGAAAAAATAATCTCTTTAGATTACATTCCGATCGAGACTCAACTTGCTGACATTTTCACTAAACTGCTCGACAAAAGCAAGTTTAATAAATTGAAATTTGATCTTGGAATGTGCAATTTAAATTGACTATTCATGCATTTGTGTATCATAGTGTATATATTTGATAATTTATTGGTTTAAATTTCAAATTTTTATAAAAAATGCATATTTTTGTCAGTACTCGACCAGTCGAGGAAGTGCTCGATCAGTTGTAGTACGACCGGTCGAGAACGGTCCTCGACTAGTCGTGTAGTGCACTGGACTTTTTAATTTGGGGGAAAAAATCATCTTTCTCATTTCTTATTTCTTCTCCAACGGACATATTCACAACCGGTCGTACCCAACCGTTTGATTCATCAAGGTTAGTGCATTTTTTTGGTCAATCTTGTATATTCAAGTTCTATTCTCTTCATCTTTGTCATTTAAGTACTTGATTTCAAGCTCTGTAGAAATTTAAGAGTTTTTCTACTCCATTTGCTGATTTTAGAAAACCTATCTCTACTTCCTTTATGATTTTGTGGTACTTTGGTTTTCTTTAAGTAAATGGATGCTAGAGGGAAAAAGAAACCTGTCCGTGGCCCATCATCCTCTAGATTAGCTCCTATCACTCGGTGCCATCTTCGAACACTCGAAGATGATCTCGAACATGTACGGGATTTGCGTATGCGCAATGTCATTGTTGAAAAAGCTATGTGTATTGAACACATTGCTCCTTTTGGTATCCTTCCTCTTCTCTAATCTATAGGTTGGGATAACATCCTACATTGGGGTGAACCTGCATACCAATCCATTGCACAAGCTATGTGTGCATGTATCTCTGAATTTTCATCTGATAATCTAACTTTTAATATTGATACTAGAGAATGTTCATTTACAGTAGACCGTCATCTGATTGCGGATCTAATGGAAATACCTGTTAATGATGAGGGCATCCCTATTCATACTCTAATGGAAAAACCTTCAGAATCAGAAAAACAGATGTTAACCAGAGATTTATATAATATAGATGTTCAATGGACTCATAAAGGGAATGCGCTCCCGCAAAGTATTTATTACCCAAATATAGAGTTCTCTATAGAATTTTTATTTCAAATCTGTATCCTCGTTCTGGTAACAAAATAGAACTAACTTCCTTTATGGTTCGAGTTTTACATTCTATCATCACAGGTACTAAAGTCTGTCTGCCTTCTTTCATATGTCATTTCATCATTCAATTTTGACTCCATCCAGGACATAGTGATATTCCTTTTGCTTATCTTATGACTGTGTTAGCTACTCACATGCTACTTGCTATGCCTGTCGGAGAGGCTCTTATTCATCATCTTTCGTTTAACAATACTAATTTAAATAAGATGAAATTGGAACTGGCACCTAGTCAAAGAGATGTGGGTGGTGGTGGTGTTGAAGCAGAGAATGAAGAAGAAGGTGGTGATCTTCCTCCTGATGACATCAATATGGATGATATATTTGATGAAATTGGATTAGACTCTGGAAATGATCATGACTATGAGCATCAGATTTTGATGCTCGTCTTCGTGCTCTTGAGGAGAGGGTAGAGAACATGAATGTTGCCCATGATTTGCAATTTAAATATACGCGTAACTATCTTAGGCGTTTAAACAAGGGCCTTCATCAAATTGATCCTACTATACCTGCTCCCTCCTCAGGATCTGATTAAGTATTTTAATCTTTGGTCTGTAATAACTTTTATACTACTTTTGGTGTGTGAACTTTGATTTACTTTAATTTGTATGACTGATGTTTGATTTAACTGATTAATGCTATGTGAACTTTAATTTGCTTATTTTTACTTGCGTTGCTTACCTCGTTATTCCTTTCTTTACTCTCTTATTGGTCTTCCACTTCCATTTATTCCTTTCTTCCTTTGTCATATTATGACAAAAAGGGGGAGAATAATTTTCTGGTTATATAAATATGGATTGTGGAGAGTAAGTATCTCATTTTTTATGAAGGATTTTTATATGCTACTCAGGGGGAGTAAGTAATGAAGATTTTGCGAATGACAACTAGTGCATGATTACTAACTTATGCATGGTTTTTTGTGATCATAATGATCATATCATATTCTTGTTAAGTGTGTTTTGTCACAAATTTGACAAAGGGGGAGATTGTAAGTGCAATCGTTATTTGCCCCTTTGGTTGTCAAATTTTGTGGTGCCAAAAACACAATTTATGTGTGGTGCCAAAAACACATTCTATGTCTTGTGTAGCTTGTGGATTTGTATGTTCAAGTTACTGCATCAATGCTACAAGCTAAGAACGGTGATCTACTTCAAGTTCAAGTTCTTTGACTACTTCTGCAAGCTTCAATGATCAGAATATTTCAAGAGCTACAACAGAAGATAAGTTCTTGTTCAAGTCTCAAGTACAACTCAAGACTAAAGTACATGATGAAGTCCAAGCTTAAGAAGATCTCAAGTTCAAGCTACATCAGATATTTCAAGCTTCACAATCTTTAAAGGTCAACCATCTTTATAAGAAGTGAAGACTCAATGACCATACTTCACATTTAAGGTTTGCATGACCTTAATTTGACCTTAGGGTAGGTCATTTTGAATACATAATTCATATAGAATATTTTTATAAGTGTTTGGTCTATTCTAAGACCAGTCCTGAACTCTGTTCAACTAGTCCTAGAACTAGCTCGACTAGTCCAAGAAATTCCAAGACTAGTCCTAAGTTGTTGCAAAATTTTAAATTTTTTTTGTTGAGCTTCGACCAGTCCTAGAGTCTGTTCGACCGGTCGTAGGAACAGTGCCGACTCATTCACGACCAGTCCTGCAGCTACGACTCAAACTCCGGTTACCATTCTTGGTTTCTCATGACCAGTCGTGGGATGGTCACGACCAATAGTGGAGATCTCACGACCAATCGTGGACATTCTAAGACCAGTCACAGAACGGTTTAATCCAATCACGCTTAAAATTTTAAAATGTAGTTCGATCTACGACCAGTCGTGGTGGCCACACGACTAGTCGAAGATGCGATTTCTACAACTATAAATAGAACACGAATTTCAGAGTTTTTCAAGAATTCAATTCAAGTAAAATCAAGACATCACTCTGAGATAAGTTTGTGTTATTTAAGCTAAGCTGTGCATATTTAATATTCTCTTTTGTTAGCTTTATATATTTGATTTTGTTTCTGCATTCCAATCTAAATTGAAAAGAGGAATTGCTATATTCCTTCTTCTTGGAATCAAAATCAAATAGAGTTAGCCCATTTGGTTTAATTTAAATCAATTAAAACCTATAACCATTTTAAAGTGAGTATTGGACAATTGAACATCTATATTCGAACTTCTACTCCGATTGGTTCTTCCGGGCTGCTACAAAAGGAGAAATCCAGGTTTTTTACATTTATGTAAATTTCCATTTTGGTTTTATTTGAGATTAAGCCAGAAAAATCTCATTCTGTTGGTTGTCTGAGGAGAGCCAAAAAACTTAAAAGTGAGGGTTTTTTAATTGTGTAAGCCCTTTTCTAAAAGACACAATTGTGAAGGTTTTGGGTGAACCTGTGAAAACCTATTTTGATAGTGAACGCTAATATCCCCTGTGTGAGAATATTAGGAGTGGAGTAGCAGTCTGTGTGGCTGTTTTTTAATAGTTGGTGTACACAGGCGAACCACTATAACTCTTTGTGTTTTGTGGATGTGTGATTTATATTTTCTATTTGTGATCAATCAGATTTGTGGAATGTATATGTGAATGTGAATGTTGTAATCTTTTACATTTCAAGCACAATGAGGAATGTTGTAATAATTTAGATTTAAATTCTTACAATTTATTTCAATTCCTTGCTATTTATTTATTTCTCTTCGGCTTGAGTTTTTGATACAAAGGACATTCTAGAAATAAGGTTGTCCTACCATAAACCCTTGGTTTTTATGGTGTAAGGTTGTCCTTAGAACTGAATTCGTATCAACATCTCAATACTTGTTTATTGAGGTTGTTTTTTATTTCAGCATTGTGAATTGATTTATTTTATTTGGCTATCTCTTTATTTTATTCCGCTGTTATAATTTTAATTTGGCATAGTCCTATTCACCACCCCCCCCTCTAGGACATATAGCTAGGCCTTTTCAATTTTGCGTACATGAGAATGCTTAACGGCCTATTTAATCATGTTTTTATTGCAAGGTGAATTTACAAGCTTAGACTGAAAAAAGGTACTGAAAGCATGGATTCGACGCTCTGAAGTTACCAAGGCAAGGGACGGACTCCAGGGGACCGAGATCGATGATTTTACACGGCCGAGATTCAAGAAAATCACGTGTCACACTAAAGAGGCCTGAAATTCATCCAGAATGCAAGATCACAGGGTTCTCACCATCTATTTGGCTCGAAACTTTATATCTGACCTAAGGACCATAAATTAACCGTACACGTTGAATTTAAGCCCTTGGATCCCTGTGGAAGTGGCCTAAAGGTTAGATCGGCCCATGAATTATCAAACTAGGACCCACCTGATGTATGGATATGCTTCAAGATTGGGCTCAACTCTTAAAATGAGGTGGCAAAGCAAATGGATGATGTGGATTTATCACAACATCACCATGGGGCCTACACCAGTGCCAGCGTGCACATGGAGTGTGCACGTTCGCTGTGCACTGAACCTCACAAAAGTCGGTCAGCATGCGCTGACTGACATTTCTTCCCAAACATGTTTCCTCTGTTGTGAAGGCTTGAACAGAGAGTTACGGTCAGTGGGCCACCATCGTACATCCACGGTCCGATCCAGACCATCCATGAGATTCACATGGACCCTATCACTCAGGCCTAGGTGGCGAAATTTCACAAGACATCGGAGATTGGTTTTCGATCTTCCAATGGAAGGCGGACGACAGCTTTACAGATTTCATGGGCCGCATCAAAGGATGGCCAAAAATACCATTTCCCAACTGAAATTTCAAGTAGAATTTAGTGGACGACGTGGTTTCTCAAAACAAAAGCGAAGTGGGCCCCACCATCAGAATAATGTAAGTCCTGTTATGCAGGCCCTGTTTCAACGTCCAAAACTGACGATTTTTTGCCATTGCACGATCATGGTCATTGATCGGATGGAAGATCTAATCCATTCATCAAGTAGGCCATCGAAAACCATCCTAGGGGACGTTATTTCTTTGGAAAGAAAGAAAGGAAAGTGGAGCAGATCTGATCAATTCTTTACTGTGTAAAACAGGGGGCGCGGCTCATTTTCTGCATAAAGAAGGCTTCCACACAAGGCTTCTGCACCGCCTCTTGTGCGTAAGTTTCCAACCGACTCTCTCTTAGTCTCTCCACCAACATTCCTATTGTTTCCCACTGCTATAAAAAGAGAGAAAAGGGAAGAGAAGGATTCTATCCACCATCAGTGTAGCCGTGGAGGCCATCTTTGGGACGTGGGAGCAAAGGAGAGAGATCATGGAGCGTGGGCCGGCTATCTCAAGAGTCTTTTCTTTCTTTCCTTTTAGATTATTTCTATTTTGATGTTTTTAAAGATTTTTAGCCTCACCATGTCTATAATGGGCTAAACCTTTTAGTTAGGGCTAAGAGGTAAAGCTTGTAGTGTGATGGGAGACTCTTTGTTTATGCCTTTTGATTCATGTTTATTTTGAATTGATTTTTATCCCAGTTTGATTATAAGGATTGTTTTTAATCTTTAATGGTTTATTGTGACTTAAATTATAAAGGATCTGCGATGGCTCTGAGCATGTTTTGTTCATTATAGGGATTATGAACGTGGGAGCCCTGTTGTTCACCATCGTCTGACGGGCATGGTTGGGTGATGAAACCTTTCCTAACATTTATAACTCCCTTAGATTAGAGGTGGATTGGCTAAATTCTGTTGTTTGCTTTGTCTCATGGGCATGGTTTTGTGATGGAAATAATTCTAATTCTCATACCTATCTGCTATTGAAAACTAGATCAAAGGAAGTTCAGATTTGGATTTTAATGAAATATCTTTCAACTGGATGAAGATGGGACTCTGAATCCAGTTGCGCTTATGAATCAAGCATAGATTTCTCTGATCTCTACAAGTGGATCCTTGGTACCCTAGTTTCCCACCTTCGAAATTTACAAGTTTTAGCGTACTATTTCACCATTATTCCCTCATATTCACTCAATTTAGATTTCATCTTATTCTAGTTCTAGTTCTGGTTACTTTCAGGTAACGTACAAGGTTCAGTCCCTATGGATTCGACCTCGGTCTTACTGAGATTATTACTACATCACAGCCCTATACTTGGGGTGTGAACATCCTTACGAAACAAGGAATCTTCATTAAACTTGATATCTCAACTAATTAGGATCTTACGTGTGACCTGGTTGTATAGCCTGTACCCTTTCACACCATCACCATAACCCACAAAAATACACTTCTTAACCCTTTGGTCTAGCGTATCTCTCTCAACTGATGATACATGAGAGTAAGCATCGCAATTAAAAATATGCAACTGTAAGTAGTCTACCTTATGACCACTCCACACTTCTTCAGGAATCTTGCAGTCTATCGATGTAGACGGGGACCGATTCACCAGGTAACAAGCCATGTTTATGGCCTATCTCTAAAACTTTTTGCCCAATCTAACATTACTCAACATGCTTTGGGCTCTCTCTAAGAGAGTTTGATTCATCCATTCTGTCACTCCATTCTGCTTAAGAGTATACCTCAATATATTGTGCCTCATAATTTCCTCATCTTTGGAAAACTGATTGAATTCCTTTGAAGTGAATTCACCTCTGTTATTAGTCCTTAATACCTTTAGTTTATGCCTTGTCTGTCTTTTAATCATCATTTTCCACACTTTAAATGTCACACCCCAAACTCGAAAACTGGGCTCACAGAATTCTCGATCGCCGAATCCGGTACTGAAAGCCGCCGTAATACCCCATTCTCGGCTCCCAGTGCCCATACACCAGTTCCGATCTTGGGATCCTGTAAGGAGGATTTTCCAACGTACATTTATCTCATAAGAAGCATAACCACAAGTTTACCCAAATCATAAAGGAAACATTATCATCACATATCTACTAATATAAACAGTTGAATACAGTGCTGAAAGAGAAAATATACATATATCGAAAATTAAAGCTCCAGAAGACCGCTGCATACTCCAAGCTCAACGCTGCTGCGACATAACACCACCTGCATGCATCTATCGTGCATAAGCTTATAGAAAGCTTAGAGGGTGTTGTAAGTGTGTGTGCAAGGTAAGTGTCAAGTATGTAATATCAGAGCAATGCAGAAACATGACGGTAAGTCCATAATTACCATCAGCCTTATCCAGGCAATGCGATGTAAAACATAGTAAGCCAAATATCATATACTGAGGGTGTAATGTAATATACAAACCTGACAGGTCTACGAATACCGTTAACCTCATCTAGGCCATATAAATGCAGAAACATAGCAACCCAAAATGTCATATGCCGCGGATGTAATGCAATATGCAGTGTGAATGAAATGACCAAGCTAGAGTGTGAAGTCGAGATGATAGTACGTAATATCGCAGGCTATGAGGTTCATCATAAGGGACTTCTATCCAAACCAGTCCCATACCTAAATATGGATAGCTAAAATCAATGTGCTAAACTCCTGATCTCAGGTTAGTCGTGTGCCCTAATCAAAATCCTAGCCATTGCAAAGGTACCCAAAATTAGTTGCACACCACCAGCCCGAGTGGATAGTGAATGAATGAATCAATCAAGTGTTGAGTATGCAACTGCTGCTCAGTAAGTCCACATATCAGTATCGTACATCTCTGGGATCATCACTAGGGTCTAGTACACTCCAAGCTGGCTACCGCCCCTACCGGTCGTGCAGCCCAATGAGTGAAAAAGACCTCACTACACGCCTGTCAATATCGACCCGGCTCGTCGATATCGGACCTATTTGTGAGCTAGTCAAACTCAGCCTAGCTTACAACCCCCTCACTTGGCGGATAAGGCCACACCCCCTCCCAACTGACCATGACACAGTGGGAAGCGTGACCTTCTAGTATTCAACACTCGACGCTCATGTCTTTCACTTGGTCTAGACGTTAGAGCATCCCTTGGCCATGGGAGTTTAGGAACTTTCACCCACGAACATCCAAAGTGCCTATATGCTCAAACCAAATATTTTCGATGTCCCATCTGACCATCCACGATATGCCTGTGGAGGCCACCAAATGATCATGTCACAAAATATGAGACACATGAGCCATACCATCTAGTCATGCATCAAACCTGCACGTACCGCGTGCTCATGTGGGGCAACTCGGGGAGTCCCATAAACAATCAGCCCAATGGCACATGCCATGTTCAACACTCCTCATAACAAGCATGCGAATGATGCGTATGGGCTTATATCATGAAGTATACTAAGCATGATTATAATCACATACATCATGGTGGGCCTATATAAGGCGTCCCATGGCCCGAATAATGAACGAGTGGCATGCACACAATCACATACACATGGTGGGTCTCACACATCACAATTGGGCATCGCACATACATGGGGCTCCACACAATCACAATGGGCCTCATATAATCACAATGAGCCTCATATAATTGCAATGTGCCTCATATAATCACAATGTGCATCATACAATCACACAATGGGCCTTATACAATTGCGATGGGCCTCACATAGTCATAATGAGCCTCATACAATCACAATGTTATGCTAACACATACTCAGTGTGCAAACCAATCATAGTTATAATCAATAATCGGCCTATATATATGGCGGGGTTCATATAAAGACAGCAGATCTAATCCATAACATGAGGATTGATCCTCAATAGTGGATATATCAAACCTGATACCACCGATCTTTCCATCTACGGTGATGATGTTCTCTCCTCATATCAAGGATGAGCTTAGATGGCCTACTCCTATCAAGAATGGGCCTAAGAACAAGGAGCAGGCTTCCTTGCCAGTTCTATCACGTAGCAATCTAAAATTCCTAAGGGCCCAATAAGCATAAGGTGGACCACATTCCCTATAGAAGGCTTGGTACGAACACAAGATGGGCTTCAAGGCTTGGGTGGTCCTACAGGGTATGGTGGAAAGCATCGTTATCAAATGGGGGTCCAACGGATTGGGATAGCCTAATCAAAGGGAAAGCTAGGTAATTTAATCATTAATGGGGGCCCAACAGTTTGGGTTAACCCATTAAGGGGAGATGAGAATGGGCCTAACAACGGGCCCTAGGGAGGGTTACAATGTGGACATCTAACCATCATTACTCATACAACATGGACATTAAACCATCATTGCTCTTATGGCATGACCCGTTTAATATCAACCAGGAATATGGATGAGCATCATAAACATAATTACATACATCTTGGTGGAATCACACATCACAATGGGCCTCATCTACATCACATTGGGCCTTACACAAGGGCTTTATATACATCGGATTGGGCCTCATTCATGGGCCACATATACATTATAGTGGGCCACATCCCATGGGCCTCATGTACATCACAATGGGCCTTAAAGATGGGTCGTATGCTCATTAAATAGGTCTCATATACATCACAATGGGCCGCAACAATGGGCCTCATATACATTAAAATGGGTTACATCACATAGGCCTCATATACCTCAAGTGGGTTGCATCACATGGGCCTCATATACATCAAGTGAGCCGCATCGCATGAGCCTCATATAATCATAATGGGCCTCATATCTGGGCCTCTAATATATCACAATGGGCCGCATTACATGGGCTTCAAATACATCACAATGGGCCGCTCATATGGGCCACACGAATATCATATTGGGCCACATATATAGGTCATACAAACATCACATTGGGATGCACATATGGGCCACACAAACTTCATATTGGGCCTCACCAAATGGGCCATATATACAATCTCAATGGGTCTTACACAAGGGTCTCATATACAATCTTAATGGGTCAAATACACCATAATGAGCTTCACGCCTGGGCCCCAAATACATCGAGTGGGTTGCATCACATGGGCCTAATAGGGCGGCCCATAATCCAATAAAATAGATGGGCCACAAGTACAACATATACCTCAAGGTGGGCTTGCAAGATGGGCCTTAAATACGTCATATGAGGGGTCCACTGGTTGGATGGTGCTGATAAAACGCGTATATCACAACGGGCCCCAAGGATGGACAGTGTGGATACAAAATACATGCATCCAGGTGGGTCGCATAAGCGGATGGTATAAATGAAACACGCACAGCATGGTGGGCTTGTACAGTGCAGGCATGCCTAACACATCCAGCAAGTGGGCCCTGTGCCATTAAAACTGGTAGACAGCGCAGATATGAAATACATACATCGGGGGTGAGTCCCACTATCTAGCTGGCTGGATGGTGCAGATGTATAATACATTCATCATGGTGGGCCACGTAAATGGATGGTATAGTGAACAGATATATACACCGAGGTGGGTCTCACGTCCAAGGGACGGACGATGGGGATAAAACAGATACACCATGGTGCATCTCATA
Organism: Magnolia changhungtana; assembly: GCA_030180095.1. Classification (NCBI taxonomy): domain Eukaryota; kingdom Viridiplantae; phylum Streptophyta; class Magnoliopsida; order Magnoliales; family Magnoliaceae; genus Magnolia; species Magnolia changhungtana. The sequence goes on from JASAUF010000596.1 coordinate 2,150,396, forward strand.
GAAGGACAACAAGGATAAGACATACATCATGGTGGTCCCCACCACTGTCAAAGGCATGGATGGTGTGAATATACATATGCCATTAAGGTGGGCTCTACTCAGCACTGTCCAAATGGATGGTGTGGATACAAGACACATCATGTACGGACGGTGTGGATACAAAACAGTTACATCAATGTGGGACCCACCCCCACACATGCCACACGTGTGGGGTGGGCCCACGGCCTAACTTAAATAGATGGATGGTGTGAATGTAACATGTACATCATGTGGGCTCCTCATCCAAGCCATGGACAAGCGGTGTACGAAACACATACATTGCAGGGGGTCCCACCGTCCTGGATAGATGGACGGTGCAGATATAAAACACTTACATCAAGGTGGGTCCCACCCCCACACGTGCCACATGTGTGGGGTGGGCCCTCATGTCCAAACAGATGGACAATATGTATAAAATACATACATCATGGCCAGCCCCTCTCTGCACCGTCCCAAAATGGATGATGTGGATATTAGAATACACACGTTAAGGTGGGTCCCATCCCACACATGTAGCACGTGTGGGGTGGGCCCCACACGTCTGCCAAGTGAATGGGTAGCAGGGATAAAATACATATATCATGGTGGCTTCACACACCACCGTCCAAACATATGGAAGACTTGGAAAGCACGAACATCATAGTGGCTCGCAAAACTTGTTGACGAAGATGCAGCAGCTGCTGCTGCGTGGGTCCCACCGTCCTGCCCTGGTTGGACAGTGTGGATTTATACAACACATACATCATCGTGGGGTTCACGTAGGTGGGCCACCAGAGCCGGAAATCAGGCTGATATTTGTGTTTCCCTTCATCTTGGTTGACCCAAAAAGAACAGGCAGCAAGGCAGGCCCATTCGCTAGACGTCTAGAAAATCTAGATGGTCCAGATTATTGACCTTATCAGGTGGGCCACACACACATCATCATCATCATAAAAGAAAGAAAATGAAATGAGAAGGAGAGAGAGAGAGAGAGAGAGAGAGAGAGGTAGAGAGAGAAAAACGGCGTAGTGGAGGGACCCTGCCACTATGGGCCCCTCTTTGTTTACAACACATACATCAAAATGGGTCTCATCACAAGTGGGCCCTCAAATGAAAATCAATGGTGGATATCCTAAAATCACCCATCGATTCCGCTTCTTCTAGGCTCATTTGACTCCTTAGCTCCTAAGCTTCGATTTTGATGGAGGATGATGAAGATTGAAGGGCTAGGATGAAAGATGAGGGGGGTAGGAAGGTGGGCCACACTCTTAGCTGTCTCTTGGGAAGCTTGGACATCCACACTCCCTTTGGTTGCTTGGAAAAATGGTAGAGGGTATGAGAGAGAGAGGAGATGTAAGGAGAGAGGGATGGGTGATGGGTGGTATGGGTTGTGTTGACTTTGGGTGAGAGAGGGATGAGTGTGATGAGATATGTACTTGACTCATGCATTGATTAATTGATTTGATATTTGGTAGAGATTCTCTTGGGATTTGCAACGCGCTTCGTTTTCCTCGGAATAAATGCGGGCTCACAACTCCTGGCCTGGGTATCTCATCGACACGCTAGACGCAGCGTTGAAATAGCAGCGACGGCGCGGTCATGATGGTATAAGTCTTGGGTTGAGTCGACTCAAATATATAGGATGTGACTCAGGGTCGCGCGCAAACACCGGTTACAGATCGCGGTTTGCTGGAATTCGACAGGGAGGATCGCGGAAGTCTAAGGAACGGTACGGTGTAGGATACAGGTCTTATATTAAATGCAATAAAAACATTATATTTATTTTTGAGAAAATAAATTCATACTTTTCTGGAGTAGTCATCGATGAATAAGATAAAAAACGATAAGCCCCAGCAGAAAGAACGGGCGACGCGCTCCATACATCTTAATGCACATACTCAAGCACACATTTACAAATATGCTTTCTGTTTTAAAAGTTAGCATTAACTGCTTACCGTATATACAGTGCTCACATATATTAAGTTCAATATTTTTAAAAATAGGAATCAAGCAATGATAAATAAAAATACATTCATGCTGCAGTCGCTCATGTGGCCTAGGCGTGCATGCCACAATCGTGCTGACGTGGATTCCTCTACAGACTCTACAGCTCCACCCATTTCAGTGTTTCTGATAAACTTGTATAGATTACTACTCCATTGTGCTTTCTCACAATAAGTGCCCCTTTTAAAACTTTAAAGACCTTTTTATAACCAACGAACTTACAACTAAGTGCCTTAAGATCCCCTAATGATATCAAATTCTTCCCGAGGTAGGGAACGTGTCGAACATCTTTCAAAATATGCTTCACACCATTGAACATTCTAATATGCATTGAACTGATTCCAACAACTTTATAGGCAATGTCATTGCCCATAAAAACCAGTCCACCATTATATTCGTTATATGTGGTGAACTAATTTGTGTGAGAAGTCATGTAGTATGAGGCCCCTGAATCCAAAACTCAGTCGTTGTTAAGGTAAACAAATTTAGATGCGATCAAGACATCACCACCATCCACTTCCTCGCATGATTGCACTATGTTAACCTTTTTTGACAATTTATCTAATTTTTCTCCCTTTTAAGCCTTAGGGTTCCTGCAGTCCTTTTTTATATGCCCTGTCATTTTACAATTTCAACACTTCATCTTACCAATTCCTTTTCGATTTAGATTGCGATCGAGAATTGCTCTTCTTCTTTTCAGTATTCATTTCCCTGGTAACCAACGCATTCATAGAGATAGCTCCGCTACTGTCCTGCTTTCTCAACTACTTCTCATAAAAGGTTGAGATGACAATCTCTACATTGATGGTATCCTTATCGTGGATTAGCGTGTCTACCAAATTCTCAAAAGATGATGGAAGTGAATTCAAAAGAATCAAGGGTTGATTTTTCTCTTCGATCTTAAACTTTGCATTCGTCTGTTTATATAGCAATTCGTTGAAAGTGCTCATGTGTTCATTAACGTCAGACCCCTTTGTCATCTTAAGATTATAGAATTATTTCTTAATATACAAATGGCTACCTAGGAATTTCATCATTTACAAACCATCCAGTTTCATCCATACCCCTACGATGGTCTTTCGATCTAGGACATTATATAGGAAATTGTCTACTAGACATAATTGTATCAAGGTTGTAGCCTCTCGTCTAGTTCATCCCACTCTTCATTAGTCATAGATGTAGGACGCTTCACCTTGCCAAGGAGAGCGTGTTGTAATCCTTATTGAACTAGGAGGCTTCTCATCTTAACCTTCCATAGTTCAAAGTTATTTCTTCCAATGAACTTCTTTGTTTCATACTTAATATTAGATCCCTTAGAAAACATGTTTTCATATTTAAAAAAACTTAAAAAATTCCAATGTTATCTTTGATACCACTTGTTGGGAGGACACGTGGAAGAAATCCCGAGTTAGAATTAAATAATAAGAGATCAAATAAATCAATCACACAGAGAATATAAGGTTTTATGTGGAAAAACCCTCACGGAAAAAAAAAAAACCATGGCATAAACCGATATCGAATCTAGTATGATAATCAATGTTACAAGAGATGGAAGAGCTTACTGATTCGATAATAAAAACTATAGCGTAAAACGATATCCGAGAATAAAAACCCTCATGAAAAAACCATGACATAAAGTGATATCGAATCCACTATGATAATCAATAAAACACCCTAACTTTTATCTCCATTTGCTCATAAAAATCCATAAGCATGTTTCTAATACCCTAATTCCTGATTACAAACCCTTAAAGAGGATTAAAACTGAATTAGGAAATAAAACCCATAATTCTATAAAACTGCGCATCGGTTGCACTAAATTTAGGTTTAGTTGCACCAAATTTAAATAGGAAAGCCGCTGGACAGATTTTGGGCACTTTCAGTCGCTTCAAATGTGGTCTTAGGTCACATCGAAAGTGGTATTCGATGAAATCGAAGGTGACACTTGGTTGCAGCTGAATTACTCAAAATTCTACCCTAGCATGCTGTCCTATTTTAGACGTTTTCGATTGGACTAATGGTAGGTTTGGTGGGATCGAAGGTTGTTGAAATTATACGGTTTTCTCAGTAACATGAGACCTCTAAAGCCAATCTAAGTATGGTTAATTTAGACTCATATGGCTTAAGGGATGATCAATAAAAGGTTCATCTATTGGGTTTAAGATCATCAAGAGGTTTAGGCTGTTTTAGGTCAAGGGTTAGGGTCACAAAGGCACCATGTTTACCTGTTCTTTGCTCCTTGATGCTCCACGTTCACTTGTGTCTTTGATCTTTAGTTTCCAAGGGCTCAACAGACTATATGATACAAGGACTCACGTAATTGACAAATAGGGTGCATAAATCAATGCACTAATAATTTCTCCAATTGGGCTTTGATTCGGGCTTGGTTTTGGGCTTAATTAGGTGAGTCGACTGAGTTTTTGGACTAGGTAGGCTAACCAAGTGAGTTGATTGGGTGAGTTGACTTGTCGAGTTGACTTAAGGTTCTAAGGTTTTAGGTTCATAGGATTTGGGATTGGGGTTAACTGGGTTGTTTGGGCTGCCTAGGTTGAGTTTAGGGTTTAGGATCGGGGTTCCTAGGGTTTAGGCTTTTAGGGTTTATGGTTTTAAGATTGGGGTTTGGTTGACCATCCATCATTTCAAACTCAATCAACTTATCAGTTTGGGGTGAGGTGTCTACACATTCCCAGACCTATCAGAAAAGGCTTACAAGGGCATATAACAAGAGGGTTTGAACTAGGACGTGCATAGTAGGAGATGTAGCAATGAGAAGAGTTTTTCCTTCTCACCTACCTGATCCAAGGGGTAAATTTAAGCCAACATGGAAAGATCCCTTGTCATTAGAGAAGTGTTTTCTAGCGGTACACTTTGCCTCATCGACATGGACAACGAATATCTTCCTTAGCCTATGAATGTCAATGATGTCAAGCTTCATTACGAGTAATACATTAGTACAAAAGGATGAGGTGCCCGAGGTTGGTTCCCACATTCCCCCACTTGTTTGCCCTCAACCAAAAAGAATCCACAAAAAAAAAAGAGACAATGTACAAAAAAAAAATGAATAAAATCATCTAGACTCCAAAAAAAAAAAAAGACGTATATGTGAAAAAAAAAAAAAAAAAAAAAAAAGAAAGAAAGAAAGAAAGAAAAGAGAAAATTAAAAAAGAAAAGAAAAGAAGAAAAATCAAGGGCATTATCCCCATTTCCATCCCACCCATCCTATCCATCTTAGGCCATTAATCTCATAAAAACTCTCTGTTACTCTATAAAACCATCTTCAAAAGGCAATAATGAAAATCCAAGTCAAAGAAGAAGAATAATAACGGCATCCAAAGCGTAAAGGGTGAGGTGAAAATCGGTAAGGACTTGAGTAAAAACAACGAATGCACTGTGGACTTAGTGAAAACTTGAAAGGGTGCCAAGGAAAAAAAATGCACAGCTATCAAGGGGCAGACAAGATTAAATACCCAGGACGTAGTGAAAACCAGAAAGGGCGCTACAGGTAAAAAACGATGGGGAAGCCAGACGAAGTAAAAACCTGAAAGGGCACTGAGGAAAAAATGACAATAAATATATATAAAAAAGAGAGAAAATAAGAAGAAGAAAAAGGCCAAGTATGTAGTCAGCTATAATTATGAATCCTTGGCTATGCTCGTATCTCAAAGGCAATATGGGATAACCTTGATGTTAAGAACGGTCACTCCATTTAAGAGATACCTTCAAGCATTTACTTTTAAGGACCCTTTAAAGCCTTCAGGAATCATCTCCGAGTCCGTCAAGGATGGATGATGGGATGGTCATATGTCCAAAACAACATAGTACAAACTTAACACACATACATACATATGCACATATAAAAACAAGTTTCTTTCATTTCATTTTATCATTTTTACATCCATGTATGTCATCATCAATCGCATACAGATAAGTATACCACTAACTCATACCTGGGCCAAAAAGTATATACAACCCATATCTACACCTGTGTCACCAACTTATTTAATTTGTAGGATGCTTTTCCAAAGGGTCCCATGGATTTAATACTCTCGGCCAAGCATGCTAGCCTGCCGAGAGAAATCTTGAGCTAAGGTTGTAATATGCTCTCTATGCAAATGAAGAATCTCTCTATGTATGTAGAAAATCCACCTCGATCTGGAGGCGATCGCACTCTTTTACCAAAGCATCCCTCCCAGACTATACCACACGCCCTTCAATGCCAAGGTGGGCCCACATTCAGAACACAAGGCCCCACACGCAGTTAACTGGGTCCCATATCAGTGACAACCACAAGCTACCATGGGCTTGCTACACCAAGCGTCAAATTAAACATCAGAATCATCATTGTAGCCTAGGTAAGCATTTATTCATCTATCCATCCCATTTTCATATGCATGCATCAATCATGCACATAATCTGATCTTAACCATAAAATGCTTTAATCGAGACATTCTGACACTGTATGATGAATCAGATTTGCACATTGACCAACTAATTTTTTTATCTTGACTGTCTAATGCTTTGATTGAGGATTTGGACACCATATGACAGTTCAGATCTGCACATCGATCTCTCATGCATGAATTACATTTCATCAAGATCCATGATCTTGACCGTCCTGTATCCATTTGAAGCCATTTCAACATCGGATGACAGATCAAGACCATCCTATTTCATCCATGTGCGCATTTCATTTCATCATGCATTATTCAATTTTGACCATCAAATGTTCTACTCTAGGCATTCTGACATTGTATGACGGATTGGATTTACATATCGATCACACATCATGCATTCACACATATCATACAATCTTCCATTCCTCGATGGATCCCTGATCTTGACCATACCACATCACTCTAAGCTCTCTGGACATTGGATGATGGATCAGATCCATTTCATTCTATACATTTTTATTTTATCCCCCCAGCAAATATCTGATCTTGATCGTCCCACCTCCACTTAGAGCGCTTTGGACATTGGATGATGGATAAGATCCATTTCATTCCATGCATTTTCCTTTTATTCTCTAACGGAGATCTGATCTTGACCGTCACGCATCCACTTGGAGCTTTTTAACCGTTGGATGACAAATCGGATCCATTCCATTTTATCATTTCATGTATTACATTTCATCATATCACACATTTGCATCTATCTCATTTCCATGTACCATTCAATAAGGGAACCATTATTCCGGCTGTCCAAATTTTCAAAAAGACTTTTTGGACATCAGGTGGCAAATCAAGTCCCATCCATTTCATCCAACATCCGATCTTGACCGTCTAAAGCTTTGATCAAGGCCATTAGACGTCGTATGACAGATCGAATTCGCATCATCCACATTGATCAAACCTTAATTCCAACTCTCCAAAATTTCCAAAAAACCTTTTGGACATCGGGTGGCAAATCAGGTTCGTTCTAGTTCATCCAACATCTCTGATCTTGACCATCTAATGCTTTGATCAAGGTCATTAAACATAGTATGAAGGATCGGATTGACACATATCGATCACCTCATATCTTGACCATCCAAAGTTCTCATCGGAGCCTATTGGACGCTGTATAATGGTTCAAATCTATCCTGAGCTATACCACTTTTTGTACATGCCACACCAACACGAACACCAGAAGATAGGTATGTTTGTTAAACACAATCCACAAAAAAAATAAAAATAATAAAAACTTTCAAAAATATCAAATGCATTCGACATCTTATACACTAATTAGTTCACCATACTTCTTAATGGATGCCAATCTAATAATAAATTTTATTTCAGTTTAATTCCAAGTGGATTTCACTCATAGATAATAATAATAATAATAAAAGTAGACATAAGATGATTAGCCTGAACTCATAATGTCAGTCCGATCATCCTGGGAAAAAGGATAGATTCAAAATATTTTATTTTGGTGCTTGGATTAGTGTAATTGCGCTCTAAATTGTGAAAAGAACTTTTATGAACCATAGTGACAAAATCCAAAACTCAATTGTTTAAAAGCATAATCCATATAACTCTAGTCTGGGACACCTACAAAATTATTGCATTGTAATGGGGGAGATCTTTGAAGCCACAAAACGCATAGGTAACTGCCCATTGCAAACAATATGCTAGCAAGTGATCTTAGGGGATTATGTAGCATTGAAAAAATTACTCTTCCATATTCAACATATGTTATCCTTGTAAGGCCACATGCACAGGGGCTCTAACCACTCAAACATCCAACCTAGTAGATTTCTTCAATCCGTACGTCGATTAACAACGTGAAAGGTTGTAATAAGATATTGCAACATTTTTCCCACTCTCGTGAATTGTCTAAGTTAAGTTTCTAACTAAGTAAGCTTCTTGATCACAACACTCTGGAAAGTAGAGGAACCAATTGCCTATTCATCTACTTTAGGTGGGGTGTCATCTCGCTTTGGCATTAAATTGTATCTCAACCTCTGCCAAAGAGGGACATCTGTAGTCACCCCACCATCAAAATATGACCACTTAGTTTTATAACTTGGGTGGGTCCTCGATTTGAGTAGCTAAAATCATCACAGGAAGGCAACCAACAATCCAAATTGAGCCAGGGTTAGCGATAGCGCGAAGAAAGTGGTGCCACTATTGTATTTGGAAAAAAAAAAAACTAGATTTTGGTGGATTTTACGGGTTCTGGCCAACCAACCACCTGCTAACATATCATATTGGCTCACACGAGCCTCGCACAAGGGCCAAAGGCTTTGCTTGATAATCATCCATGCTTACCCATGATCTATCATGCCTACCCATGACCCATGTGATGGTTCAGTTCACATGAACCAAACTCCGAAGCCAAGCCTCTAGTCTGAATATGGCCCGTGAAATGCCAATGAGAAGGCATTCTCACCTTTAGAATGGGAGAGTGTTTTTTATGGCCAGAGAGAGGGGTCGTGGGAGGAGCTTCTGTCCAGAGAGATAGCCTGAGAGAGAGTGAAGAGAGTTTTGCGACAAATAATGAACTGTCTGGGCTTCTGAGACATATATAGAGACTCTCTGTCTCTCTTAATCTCATATATTCTTTTAATCATTTCTATCCCATTTCAACTTCAAAGCCAAGCTGGAAAAATACTATCATTTTCAGTATGTACATTCCAACCCCCTTGCTTTGAATACCTGAGGAAGTAGGCTTTTCTTTGACATCACATAAAGTATGCTCTATAGTCCCCTCTATTGAGGATCCTCTGAATCAGAATATGTGACTTAAAGGAGTAACTAAAAACTCTGTGTTCTTTTCTTTTATGTACTTCTATTAGAAAACTCTTTTTCTACCATTTTCAGTTTATATTTTGTAGTTTAGACATCTAAATCTTAATATTTTACTGGAAGTTTCTTGAGTCCCATTTGAAAGCGTACAACCAGGCAAAGTAGAGACTGTGTTTCACACTGGCAGTAAAATGATTCCTAATTTCTTCCTTTTCCATAATTGAGGCCCTTATCTAGAATCCACGACACAGATCTATCCAAGAGTCATGTGAGTCGGTAATCTATAGTTTACCTGATCTCTAGGTGATTCCATAGATTCTAGCTAACTGTGGATTCAGAAGCCTTCATTTTGGCTAATGGCGACTTTCATCAATACATGGACTCAAGTATGTTACATGAGGTATTACGAATGGTATACGTATAATCATTAACCTTCTCTTCTCAACCCCTCTACGATGTTCAAGTATGAAGGTCTTATCTATAGGTTCACTGGATCTAGATAGACTTCGTATTTGGGCCTTCATATGCCACTGCCCGTATCAAGCAAGCATTTAAAATCACTAACATTCTCTTCTTAGCTCATGTACAAGGTTCAAGTATAGAAGTCTTATTTATGAGTTTCACTAAATTTAAATAAACTTTGGATCTAGGCCTTCACATGCTATTTGCCCATATGCCCATATTAATTGAGCATACAATATATATATATATATATATATATATATATATATATATATATATATATATCGTTCAACTCATGTAACCATTATACCGTTCGACCTGGACACTCATTCAACAACCCAGGGAAAACCTCCAGGTAGGGTCCACAACGTCATGGCTCACGTAGAATGAAATTATTTGTTTTTTACAAAAGAGATCTAAGTATTATTTCCAACCTTACGAAAAGCTCAAATATCCTTAAACTTGTTTTATATTTTCACGTGTAGCATGTATGAATGTGGACGGTTTTACGCGCGTGAGGAATTAGGCAACTTCTATATATGAGCTCATTTTTTCTATGTCACAATTCAGATTTCCAGCATGTGTCATGCCTTTGGGGCCCACATGATGAGAGTGTCTAACGATTGGAACCATTCATCTTATCTATCCTACGAAAAATATGTCATGATTGAATTCTCATGCTTCATCGACTATCCTGACCTTCGATTTCAAATAATCCACATCTTTTTTTTTTTTTTTTCATGCGTACACCTAAAAAATGGCATGTGCCGTGAAGGTGCTAGTGCCATTTGAGGCAATTTGTAGTCAAATCTTGTCTATTCATCAGATGGGCACAGTGAATGCTCCTTGATCAAAGCATGTGTCAGTTTTCATTGATTAACTGAGCAATGTGCATGAGAAAATGGGTGATAAGAGAAAAAGAAGATCAATGATCTACATTAAAATTATGGTCGTGGACCGTGGACCATGTAATTGGTGTACCGGCTTGATTACTTAGCTGGAACATGTTCGTAATGGGGCCTCATGATTAATGCCTGAATGATGAATTAATGATGATGAATGCGCATTCCATGCTCAAATTTCCTATGAATTTTCTCTTTAGCCAGGTAAGCCACTGTTTATTTCGAAGGTAGATTGCGTCCAACGGTGCGAATTTAGGGATGTACACAAACTGAGTTAGCTCGGTTAACTCGCTCGACTCGATTCAGAAAAGCTTGATTCGACTCGGCTCGAAACTGGGTTCAAGCCGAGTTGAGCTGATTTTTTTACCTAAAATTTTTTTCGAGCTGAGTCCGAGTTAGACCGAGCTTGACTCAACTCGACTCGGAACTTGACTCGGTTCAAATCGATTCGACTCGGATCAGGTTCACTTAATATAAATAATTTGTAAATATTTATATTTAAATATATTATATTATATTATTTATATATATATATATATTACATTAAAAATCCTAAAATCTAAACTCAAACTCGAACTCGGCTCGAAAGATCAAGCTTAAGCTTAGCTTAAACTCGGCTCAAGCTGGCCCAAGCTGGTGATCGAGCCAAGCCGAGTTAGCTAATCAAGCTTGAGGACCGAGCCGAGCCAAGTTCGAGCGGGGTAGCCTACTAGCAAAGCTGAGCCGATTTGGGTCAAGCTCGATTCAGTTCGGCTTGTGTACAATTCTAAGTACCATCATGTATCGGTCTGACCATGATATGCTGTTAATGAAAAAGCATTATGCGTCCATTCAAAATATAAGCCTATAATGAAAAGTAAATGTACCTCTATTTAAAATAACAATTTTCTTTCCTTTTATAAGTCCACACCTAATATGCACATGTGGTACTTTTTGGTAGCATGCCTCATCAAACATGATGTGTGCTAGCCTTGTTGAACATAATCCATGCTGGTTTATATTTACCCTTCTAGATAGGTGCACCCCTTTCTATCTTTGGTGATAGAAATATTACAACTTTGAATTATTTTATTATGATAGTGACCGCTCTAACATGATGTAGTCGCTTTCACCGGGCGGGTATAAATACTGCCTAGTTGGATTGAGTGAATCCTAAACATGGACATGGAAAACCTCTCATGGATCACCTAGCACAAAGTTCAGGTCCTAGGGAGCCAACTTGGACTTGTTCGAGACTAGTATTCGAATGAATTGTGACGAATCCCTAAGTAAGTTAGGCTAATTTAACCATGACTTTGACGGAATGTAAATGAATTAAGATGACTATCTAAGGCCATAAATTATGAAATCAGTCAACATTACAAGTAATAGAAATGTTGAAAGGTTAATGGTCAATATATAATTTTTCTTTTTAAATTAGTGTTTATGAAAATGTTAAAAGTTAATGATCAACAACAACACAAGCTTCTCATATTATTGTGGAATTCATCTCACTTATTTTAGAGCAAATCAATTTATTAATTTTTAGGATACTTAATCACCATATTTATTTTAGGCATTTAAGATTCTAGGTTTCTTTTAAATTACAAGCAACGAAAAACACCATATTTATAAAAATGAAATCGATTTTAGCATTCTCATGCTTTACCACATTAAAGAATATGTGGCACTTTAGTCAGTAGAATTCAGAATTGCATCTTTTTTAGTGACACAAATAATTTATGTTAATTATTCTAACCTTTTAATTATTTAAAAGTTAAGAGTACTATCCACGTTCAAAGGAAAGAGTAAAATGGGAAAAGTTTAGAATATTGCATAAGAAAAGTGTAATTTTGTAATTAGATTTTCTTAAATTAAGATTAGGGCTAATTATACCCCTCTCTAATTTATATTAATGGACTAATAAGAGACACATATGGTAGTCCACAAGACTGCCCAAAATACAATGTTCTAACCTTTAACACTCTCTCTCAAGCTGGACCATAGATATCTGTCATGCCAACTTTGAATATAGTAAAGAAAATTGTGCATATGATAACACCCTAGTGAGATTATCCGCAACCTGTGATTTGGACTGAATATAGGTTGCGGTAATATCTTTGGATGTGATCTTTTTTCAAATGAAATGACAACCAACTTCTATGAGCTTAGTCCTCTCATGGAAGATTGGATTATTTGCAATATGGGACGCTACTTAATTATCCAAATAAAGCACCATAGGATCACCTGAAAACAACTGGAGTTCCTATAATAAGGACTTAAACTATAACGGCTCGCAAATTGCATGACCCATGGCCCAGTATTATGCCTCTACGTTAGAATGGGCCACCACATTTTACTTCTTACCCTCCAACTGACTAAATTTCTTTTAATAAAAGTACATTATCTTGAAGTAGATCACCTATTCGTTATGAAACTTGCCCAATTAGAATCAACAAATGCTTCTACTTGAAGATGATCATTAGCCCGATATAAAATTTCTTAACTAGGTGCTTTCTTCAGGTATTTAAGAATCCTGAGAATTGCCTTCCAATGTCAAACTATCAGTTGGTGTATGTACTTACTGACAATGCTGACAACAAATGCAATATCTAGTTGGGTAATGGTAAGATATATATATATATATATATATATATATATATATATATATATTAACTTGCCTATTGATGTAGAGTGGGTCGTGGACACTTTCATGGCCAAGATGAACCAAAGAAAGCCCGATTGCAGGCAAAAGTGATCAGGACTGTCGGAACCTTAAAGCAGGCATATCTTGCAAATCGGAATGAGTTATTCAATGTACAATATATGATTTTAGGGTAGGAGAAGCTACTTTAGCCAACCAACCCCGCTATGTTGGGTTACTCATGCCAGATTTGCAAGATTCCATCAGATCGACAGTTGAGAGTCCATTTTAATTTTGTTTCTACTATTTATAGTCATGCCCAACCTGAGAAGGGCTTAGAAAAATTAGGAGAATAACGTGGTTAGGACAAATTAGACACTTATTATTTTTGACTGAAAACCATGAAGTCTAAGTATGTAACGCCCTGAAAATTGAGGGTCGAGCAAAGCTCAGCTCCCGAGTTCCAACGCATCACTTATGCAACACAGATAATGATGATTATGATGAGAGCATTGAAACATGAATGGGATTATACCAAAACAGCATATCAAACTCCAGAGAAAGTTAAATTGCAAGCGGAAGACTGTGATAGATATATATAATGTATATATATTGTTATAAGTCTTCAGAGTTGAACATGTTACCAGTTTAAATATAAACATGTATACTCCAAAATTGAACAAATTGAATATACATGGGTGTTCCAAAAGTGAAAAATAATAAGTCCAATGGCGTCTAATCAACCTCCCTGTAACCCCGTCGATCAGAACATGGTCTTCATAGACCTGCCTGATAGCTGCATATAGAAGAAACACGCCACATCATCATAAAAGTCCGACTACGCTTCGCAAGTAGCACCATCATCTGAAACTTAAGACGAAGACTGGTTAGTGTGTACAATACCGTCCCGCAACGTGGGAGTGAGTAACTAACTCAGTGGAACAATAAAGCATAGGTTAACATGTTATCAATTCAGTTAAGCAGTAATGATAAAGCAGTACAATCAACGTTCCTAAGTACTGTAATTAATGTAAGGATGAGATGCGATTATGATGCATGCCCTCGCCAATATACTCCCTCGTGCAGCACCATCTTACGTCCACGACATGCTGTCACCCTCAGTGCTCCACATCTTCTAGGCACATGCAATGCGATGATGAGCATGATTACTGAGTTGTTATTAGTCCATTCCAAGCAGCAGTATTGGGAAACTAAGGTACCTTCCTTATATCATTCCCCAAACAATGATCTATTCTAGGGTTGTCGGTCCTAGACAATCTCATACGATGGTGTGTTTCTAGGTCGCTGCAAGGGCTGTCAGGGCTGTTACACGGAATCGTTACACCACTCCCCCATCACCTTATCAATATAGGCCTAGTTTATACTCTGTTACTACGGGAAGGCTCGTCGCCTCACCGCAGATTTAGAGTATACTCGAGGTCACTACACCGGGTACGGTCAGGGCTGCCAGGGCTGTTACACGGAATCGTTGCACCACTCCCCCATCACCCATCAAAGCAGTGTAGGCCAACAGCTCGAATATAGTGTCTCATACCACCATAATCGGCTCACGAGTCTGGTTGCTCAATGGTCACTACGGGGAGGCTCGTGGCCCCAGAGTAGGCCGACAGCTCGACAACGGTGTCCCATACCACCATGCCTGGCTCATGAGTCTTGGCGGATCGAGGTACCACGGTTAACAGGATTCCACTGGTAAGGTTAGTACCTCAGGTTCAAGCAATGACATCCAAACATGAATAACATACATTAAACAGATCAGGTTACTTGACGAGCTCGGCTAGCTTGAGTGCACAACAAGTTGAACGATATGAAGCGCATAAGTACTTCGTGTGGCCAACCACTATCACCAACCGAAGTACGACTCGGGTTCGTCGAACACATCTCACGTGGCGAAGGAATCTTAGCCACGAATTCACTCCTGTTACTGATTGTCTGGACTATAATCATAGCCCCAAACACAATCAATCCTTATTCAGAAGCATGTAGAGTAAAGCAGAATAAACAAAGTAATTCAAGCATGTTATAAAGCATGTTATAAACAGGAAATACAAACACATATATTTCATAAGTAAGCAGTTAAATTAAACAAACAACATGGAGAAAATCATATACATCTTTAAGGTAGCTGAGAATCCTATCTCAACACCACTATTAAATTTAGTTCGTCACACAATTTCTCACACAGGCATTTTATTAAACACTTAAACTACACCACTCCAACATACATGACGTATGTTGATTTCAACATAGAATAGGACAAATCCTTATATCAAGGAGTTGTCTCATACACATCAATCATGTTCTTACATTCAATACATATGGTAGACATAAATCATAAATCTATATTTATTTAGACATTTCAACAAACACTTAGACTACATACATTAGCTTACATAACAATGTTGGCCAAAAAGTGTATTAGGGCGAATCCTTTCGCTAAACAGGTCATACATCCATAACTAGCATATATACACGGCAAATACTCATGGCAATCATATCAGCGAAATTTATACGGATACGTTATTTTCTACAAATACCTAGAATACACAAAATTCCATATTCTTCGTATTTAACCGAAACGGAAAACAGACAACCCTTTGTACATGTGCAATTGCATGCAGATCATGAATCTATCATTATCTGACATTGAAAGCGTTGAAAACTATAACCTATATGTCTAAAGTCCGCACCTTTTGTCATAGAATCGTACTGAATTCGATAAGTTTGCTAAGCTTCAGTATACAGCGATGTGACAACCTATAACATGCTTTAGGTTAGTTATTTCATAACTTACAACTATCAAAACTCCAAAACAGATTAGGATTAGGGTTTCTTACCTAGAAACGAAGTCGAAATCGCTGACAAAGCGATTAGAATGGGGTGGTTGAGCTTGTAGAGTGACGGAGTAAGGTAGTAGGGAGATTCTCCCACTTCTCTCACTCTTTCTCTCTCTTTTCCCACTTCTCTCTCATACGGTTTTTCTCAAATTCGTATGGAATGAGAGAGTGAGGGTTTAAGGTCCTTATATAGGTTAGAAACTCTCCAAAATAGACTCAGGAACAAGGTATACTTAGATTATGTCCAAAGCGGGTCCGTGTCGATCTAACGGAGCACTTCTGGCTGCCCTTTTTCTGTGTGCGGTCGGACTTAAGCTCACTAACACTAGATCTAGGTTTAATTAAGTTTTCGTTCTGATCGAATTCCCAGATCACGCGCAGCGGACCAGTTTCAGTTCAACGGTCAGTGAAACTCGATCGGGGATTTCAAGTACACTGCCATGTATATAAAATTTTTCATGATCCGAGGGTATATTTGGGTCAGATTCTGATTGCTTAGATCAGGCCCGCAAGCAACAAGTCTCAGATTACTTAAATTTGTATTTTATTTTTAATTAATTTCATATTTCTCATACTCCTCACTCTAGGCTCAAGCGAATAGCACTGGGACACTATCTGGATTTGATTTCTGAGATGGTTGTCAAGCCCAGCAAGGCGCTCCTAACCGTTTAACTTTGCGTTAATCAAACTTTCGACGTGCGGTCTAGATCTGATACGAAGTTTCGTGATGCTCTCGAGAGCAACTGGGTAATGAGATTAATCCTAGTTTTTAGGGTAGCCTAGCGTCAATGATTCTACAAATTTTGGGTCTTGCAGATCGTATTTAAAGTGGATCAAGCGGATTTCATAGCTAATCTAGTTTAGTACTTAGTTACTTTGTCTAATTTCTAAAGGATTTAGTCCTGTAAGATTTCTATCTGAAGTGGTACTTGGGCCTTTGTAGTTTGTACATACAGTGATCCAAGTTATTAATACTTACTAAAGCACGCCCTAATTACAACAGAAGAAGATCCTAAGGCAGGAGAGGCTGATGTTCTAAATAACCTACTCGTTTTGTAAAATTCCATAAGGGTTAAAAGCCCATTTTATTTATGTATTTACTATTTACAGTAATATTTAGTTTAAATATTGTTCTTCATCACCTAAACTTTAAGATAGTGTCGAATGTGAAAGTACTTAGAGACATTTAAAGAACAAGGTAGTGAAAGGTGAGATTTTAAAGGAAATGGGTTAAGAAGCGATTTTAGACTGTGGGATTTAGTTCTGATAAGTTAATAAGGCGTTAGGATAGACACATTGCCTAAGGACGTCTGATTCCAGGTTAGCAAAAATCTGGGGTGTTACAAAGTAGAAATCATAACCATCTATAAATGGTAAGTTTACTATTTATAGCAAGTCACGTTTTTTAGGGAGTTTGAGTTGGTGTTTGATTTTGAAACTTTTTCCTAGGTTTGATATCTATAATAAAAGGATTGTAAATTCATTTTTATTATCAATTAATTTATTTTCTAATTTATTAGAATTTATTTCTATTTTCCTATTTTTCCTTGCGGATTCGAGGAGTCTACGTGAGGAGTCCAGAGAAACTCTGTGGATATGGAGTAATTATCCCTTAAGGAAGATGGTGACCATCCTCATCATGTCCATCCCTATGTCACCTACCATCCTTCTATATTTACCTGAGTCATCAAACAATTCTCTTTGGTCATCCAATAGCTTCTCACTAGTTCCATATACATATCAACTGGCCTACATCCAAGCATGTCGGTCTCCTTTAACTACCATATGATTTTGTAAATAGATTTTCTTGAATTGAGATTAGGGCTAACTACAGCCCTCTCTAATTTATGTTAATTGACTAATAAGAGACACACATGGTAGTGCACAGGACTACCCAAAATACAATATTCTCACTTTTAACAAAAAAGAATTATTATTATTTAGATATCCTCCATCCAATTTGAGGCCCACAATATAAACAATTTAGATAGCTAAAATCCAATTTAATGAATGGTTTGGATTGTACGAACATCAAGGTGGCAAAGAGAATTGGGAGTGGTTTAGGTGTTACTCGCTCTAACCATGCGGCCCACCTTGATGCTGTTCATATATATACATGTTGTCCACCCGGTTTTTTGGCCCACTTTAGGACATTGTCTAAAAAATTAAGCAAATCCAAATGACATACCAAGGGAAATAATGTTGATTAAATGCCCACCATTAAAAACTTAAAAACGTTCATTGTAATGTTTATTTGCCATCCAACCTGTTGATAATGTCAGGCAAAGTTACATAAAGGTAAAATACAAAGATCAGCTCCAACTTTTCCACTCACTTTCTTTTTTCTTTTTACACAACCCCACACTCACCTACACCACATGAGCACTTGATTCCATTACCACATTTTCCATAACTCATTGTCTTAAATTCAAGAGATTAGGATCACCCCAACGTACATGATTGGATGCCGGTATGGATATCTTAACTCAAATTCATACCCATTGAACAATATCTGAATTAAAAAATAAAAAATAATAAATAAAAAATGCCATATTTTACTTTATCTACACACTAATATAAACATATAAAAGATTTATTTTACTTTTAAAATGACGTTTTTTATTTAATATATAAAATAATATTTTACCATTGAAAAAATATTCTTTATTTAAAAATAAGATAGTGTTTATTTCATCTAATAAACACAACCGATCAACATTTTTCTCTTTAACATTGCACCAGAACCCACCCAACATTCCAGGTACGCTGGGCAGTGCACCGTATTTGAGAAAAAAAACAAAGAAGAAAGGAAAAAAAACGAAAGCCTAAAGTTAGTTAGGGTGGGCCCCGAATGTGATGTAACACATCAAACTACAATTTCCAGTACTCCTGCAGGTGTAGAGATGCCATCTATCATAGGGTCCGCTAGATGGACAGTCCTGATTGATAGTTTGGCAAGGATGGCCCTACCACTCACCATTGCCATCATTTTTCCCGTATCATCTACCAAAAAGCAAAGAAGAAAATCCAATACACGAGAAAAACACTGCCCATGCGTTGAAAAGCAGCACCGTCCAATCAACAAATCTGGTGGCCCATCTCATGTCATCAACCTCCCATCCCTTCTCTTGTTCTTATTATCCTGTTTTCCCTTTCTGAGCAGCCAATGCTTTGGAATTCGTACATACCATCCAAAACACTCTCCTACTAATTCACTAAATGACCAAACTACCCTGCCAATCATTCAATAAATAATTACAAGACATGGGCATTTTCGTCTTTTCAGCTCCGACATGCATCATGCATGTCCCAAAACTACATGTCGTGTATGAAAGGCTGGTGAAGCAGCCCATGCACCCATGCAACTAATCTAACTCAATTGAAGTGGATGTGAGAGTATCCTATCTCATGTACATGCATCATTCATGCCCAGCATCTGTCCACATCGACATAAGGAATTGTACCGTACCATGATGGAGCATAGAATGTCATACACATGCACATGGATGCTGCACACATGTTGTGCAGTGTTTGAATCAGAACCGTCCAAATCATGGTCCCACTAATCAAGAATCATCACGTTGAGTGATCCTAACCATGGAAAGCTTCTGAATGCTTGATCGGAACCATTGATCATGATGGTGACTGGAATAGACTGCAGATATAATTTTTGGGCAAGGATGACAAGAATGAGGTCCTGAATTCAAGTGGTTTTGATTGAGCTCGATCTGGACAGTCCATCATGGAAAAACTAAAAGGATCGGACTATCATATCCGTTCAAAAGTCGGCCTTCTGTTTTATAGCTGATGTAGAGCGGGTCGCGGACAATTACATGGCAAAGATGGATCAGAAAAGGCCCGGTCGGCGAAAGAAGTGATCTGGACCATCAGACCTTAAATCGGCGTATCTCACAATCCGGGATGAGTTAGCCGACGAAAAATATATGATTTTGGGGTAGAACGAGCTACTTTAGTTAACCAACCCAGCTATGTTGGGCGACGCTTCGGAATTGCGAGAAACCCCTGATTTGATGGTCGTTTCCCTGTTTCAATTTCGTTTTTACTATAAATAGTAAGTTTTAGTTTGTTTATAACTCTTCATCCGTCGGGCTTTAGGAGTTGCGCCCAACGTGAAAAGAGCTTAGAATAATTAGGGGAACGGTTTGGTGAAGCCAAATAGGACACTTACTATTTTTGACCGAAAACCTTGCGCAACTAGTAGACATCACGACCGTCTATAAATAGTAAGTTTACTATTTATAGTAAGTCGCGAATTCTAGGAGTTTTAGTTGTAGTTTGATTCTGATTTCTTTTCCATTGCTTAGTACCCTTATTTAAAGGGTTGTGAACTCGTTTTTATGAATTAATTAATCTATTTCGAATTTATTTAGAATTTATTTCTATTTTCTGCTCTCTTTTCTCGTGGATTCGAGAAAGTCTCTGTGAGGAGTCCAGAGAAGTTCCGTGGATTCGGAATAATTATCCTCTTGAGGAAGACGGTGCTCGACCTCATATCCTCCCCTGCGTCAGTTTGGTATCGAGCGAGGTTTCTCCTGTCGATGGCTTCTAACGACGGGTCGGGCAACAATCCCATAAAGGCGGTGCTCCGGGGAAATTTGCCTTTAACAACGGCAACTTTCCAAGCAAGAAGAAGAGAATCGGCAAGCCATGCAAGGGTCAGGCTTCCATGGACCGCATAGCGAATCTCTTGGCGTAAACCCTAGGCAACTCCGTGTTCCTGGTGGTAATCCTCCACCGCCAATTCTTTGAGACTCGTAATCGGCCCGATCGCAGATAGTACCGTGCGGTGCATTCAAGGGTCATGCCCGAGGACGGGGCTCGATGAAGTGAAGAGGAGATCGATGACGTGATCTTCCAACACCCAGTGCAAGGCGGCGATCGGGTAGATCGAATGGATCGAGACTTCAAGATACGGGTTGATATTCTAACTTCAATGGCCGGCTACACATTGAGGATTTCCTCGATTGGCTTTCGAAGTTGAGCGATTTTTCGACTATATGGACATCCCGAAGCAAGAAGGTCAAGCTTGTGGCCTACAAGTGAAAGGAGGAGCTTCAAACTTGGTGGGAACAACCGCAACTCGCGCGAACCAAAGGACCAAAGCATTACGGATGAAGCAGCCTACTACGTGCCCGATTCCTCCCTAGCGATTACGATCAGGTATTATTCCAAGAATACCAAAATTGCGCATGGGGTAGTCGGTCGGTGAGAGAATATGCAGAAGAATTTTACCGCCTGGCGGCGCGTAACGATTTAGTCGAGACTGAATCGCAGCAAGTCGCCTGATTCAATGGTGGGTTGCGTATGGCTATCCAGGATCGGGTCCAGATGCAGTCCGTTTGGACGATGAATGATGCGATCAAGTTGGCTACTCGGGCGAAGCGCAACTTGAACGTCCCTAACACACGGACCTATCCTTGCGCAAGGATCCCCTGTGGCAGGTCCACCCCGTGGAACCGCACGGACCAAGGGAAGGAGCCCGTGAGGAGCTCGTACTCAACCTCTACGCCGAGAACCGAGATCAGACTAGACCTCAAAGGGGCATATCGACTGCTGCTGGTCCAAGTAGAATCCCGAATCCCTATGCTCGGCCAAGGCCCGACAACTGCTATCGTTGTGGCCAACCGGGCCACCTATCAAATGCTTGTCCCCAGCGAAAAGTAGCAAACCTCGCCATCAATGATGGTGGTGCTGATAACGCTTATGAAGATCCAGATATTGAAGAACAGGAGCATACCATCGAGGATGAGACAGATGATTCAGGTTGGGTTCAACAAGATCATGGCGAGTCGCTCATCGTGAGGCGACTATTATATGTGCCAAGAAAAGAAGTGCATCCACAACGGCATAACATCTTCCGCACTAGATGTACGGTGAATCGAAAGGTTTGTGACGTGATCATTGACAGTGGGAGCAGCGAGAATATCGTATCCAAGATCATGGTGGAAAAATTACAATTGAAAACATAGCGTCATCCCTCTCCATATACAATCGGTTGGATCAAGAAGGTCAGCGAGACAAAGGTAACTGAACGGTGCACCATATCTTTTTCAATTGGCAAACATTATAAGGATGAAGTAGTATGCGATGTGGTTGACATGGAAGCATGTCACATACTACTCGGTCGACCACAGCAACCGACCGTGACGCCACTCATAAAGGGCGAGATAACATATATATCTTCGTCAAGGACGGTCTGGGAAGACCATATTGGCCCCTATGGATCCGGAAGAACCACCTAAAACTTCTAAAGTGGAGGGTCGTTTTTCTCTTAACCATTCGGGACTTCGTGGAAGAATCCAAAGAAACAGACGGACTTATGCATTAATTGTAAAAGGGGAAGAACTCGAGCCTACCATCATCCCCGACGGACTAAGGCCCTTGTTACATGAATTTCAAGAAATCGCCCGAGGACCTTCCCGATGGGTTGCCCCTATGCGAGATATCCAACACCATATTGACCTTGTCCCCTGGGTCAGATTTACCTAATCGTCCTCATTATCGAATGAGCCCGAATGAGTGCGAGATTCGCAGGACAAGTGGAGGAACTGATCCAGTAAGGGTCTTATTCGAGAAAGCATGAGCCCATGTCTTTGTATCAGCTCTGCTAACTCCAAAGAAAGATGGCGGTTAGGCGCATGTGTGTCGACAATAGGGCCATCAACAAGATCACCATAAAATACAGGTTTCTATACCACGGTTGGATGATATGTTGGATATGCTAGAGGGCGCAAAATTATTCTCTAAATTGGACTTAAGGAGCGGCTACCATCGATTCGAATACGGCCGGTGATGAGTGGAAAAGCCCTTCAAGACCAAGGAAGGATTGTACGAATGGATGGTCATGCCTTTCGGTCTTTCTAATGCGCCTAGCACATTCATGAGGTTGATGAACCAAGTTCGAAACCTTTCATTCAAGTGTTCGTTGTGGTTTATTTTGATGATATTTTGATATAATCAAGACGAAACCACCCATATGGAGCATCTCAAGAAGGTCCTTCAAGTGCTCACCGAAAATAAACCGTACCTCAATTTAAAAAGTGTAGCTTCATGGATGATAGCCTATTGTTTCGGGTTTTGTGGTTACATCCACGGGCATTCGAGTGGATGAGGAAAAGGTGAAGACAATCGAGAGAATGGCGGTTCCTAAAAATATTCACGAAGTGCGAAGTTTCCATGGACTAGCGACATTCTATCGTCGGTTCGTGAAAAATTTCAAGTAGCATTGTGTCACCGATAACAGTATTGCATGAAGAAAGGGCGATTTCGGTGGGATCGACGAAGCCGACAAGAGCTTTGGTGAAATCAAGCCAGATTATCCACGACCCGGTTCTTGTACTCCCCAACTTCGACAAACCTGTTTGAAGTCGAATGTGATGCCTCATATGTCGGGATTGGGGAGTTTTATCTCAAGAAGGTAGCCGGTTGCCTTCTACAGGTGAAAAACTTAGTGATGCACGCAAGAAGTGGTCTACATATGAGATCGAGTTGTACGCTGGTGGTCCAGGCACCGCGACACTTGGCGACATTATTTGATTCAAAGGAATTCATACTTTACACGGACCATCAAGCCCTCAAGTTTATTAATAGTCAAGCTAACATTAACCGTGTGCATGCTAGATGGATCTCATTTTTGCAGGAATTCACATTCGTGCTAAAGCATAAGTCAGGGCAACAGAACAAAGTAGCCGATGCGCTGAGTCGCCGTGCAGCTTTGTTAGTCACTATGAGCAATGAAGTTGTCGGGTTCGATCGCCTCAAAGACATATATGCCGACGACGATGACTTCAAGGACGCATGGGTTAGATGTCAGGAAGGTCACCCGGTGACTTACATATACAAGACGGGTTCCTTTTTAAGGAAATCGACTATGTATCCCAAAGAGTTCGCTAAGGGAACAGATAATTCAAGAGCTACATGGAGGTGGCCTCAGTGGACACCTTGGGCGAGACAAGACGCGAGCTCTTGTGGAAGAACGGTATTACTGGCCGCAATTGGTACGTGATGTGGGAAAGGCAGTCCAACGCTGTTATATTTGTCGGACTTCCAAGGGACAATCTCATAATACGGGCCTCTACACCCGTTCGGTGCTGACGGCCCTTGGGAGGATTTATCTATGGACTTTGTGCTTGGTCTCCCACGAACACAACGCGGCATGGATTCGGTGTTCGTGGTAGTAGATCGTTTTTCCAAGATGGCGCACTTTATTCCATGCAAGAAAACTCTCGATGCAACACACGTGGCGAATTTATTCTTCGAGAGAAATTGTGCGGCTACACGGGGTTCCCAAGACTATTACTTCTGACCGTGACACGAAGTTCATAAGCCACTTTTGGCGGACTTTGTGGACTCGATTCGATACACGCCTTCGATTCATGCAGTGGCCACCACCTGACGACGGTGCGAGGTTGTGAATCGCACATTGGGAAACCTCCTTCGATGTATTTCAGGAGAAAAACCGAAGCAGTGGGATTTGGCCTTGTCTCAAGCGGAGTTTGCATTCAACAACATGGTGAACCGCTCGACAGGGAAATCTCCATTCCAGGTTATCTACGGACGAGTACCTCGCCATACACTAGACTTGGTCCTCTCCGCCCAAGCTCCAGGCATGAGCATTGCAGCAGAACATATGGCAGACAAAATCATGGGCATTCATGCGGAGGTACAGAACAAGCTACATGCCTCGAACGAAAAGTACAAGGAGCAAGCGGACAAGCATCGGCGACAAAAAGTGTTCGAGGTGGGTGACCAAGTAATGGTCCATCTGCGCAAAGAAAGATTTCCGAATAGGAACGTATAACAAGTTGAAGAATAAAAAGATTGGACCGGTACCAATCATCCGAAAGATCAATGACAACGCTTATGTTGTTGATCTTCCAGATGATATGGCGATCTCACGAACTTTCAATGTTGCGGACTGGTCGAGTATCATGAGTACAGATAATGATAACTCGAGGACGAGTTCTTTTGAAGTGGAGGAGCTGATGTAGAGCGGGTCGCGGACAATTACATGGCAAAGATGGATCGAGAAAAGGCCCGGTCGGCGAAAGAAGTGATCTGGACCATCGACCTTAAATCGGCGTATCTCACAATCCGGGATGAGTTAGCCGACGAAAAATATATGATTTTGGGGTAGAACGAGCTACTTTAGCTAACCAACCCAGCTATGCTTTGGGTTATGAAGCTTCGGAATTGCGAGAAACCCCTGATTTGATGGTCGTTTCCCTGTTTCAATTTCGTTTTTACTATAAATAGTAAGTTTTAGTTTGTTTATAACTCTTCATCCGTCGGGCTTTAGGAGTTGCGCCCAACGTGAAAAGAGCTTAGAATAATTAGAACGGTTTGGTGAAGCCAAATAGGACACTTACTATTTTTGGCCGAAAACCTTAAGACTAGTAGACATCATGACTGCCTATAAATAGTAAGTTTACTATTTATAGTAAGTCGCGAATTCTAGGAGTTTTAGTTGTAGTTTGATTCTGATTTCTTTTCCATTGCTTAGTACCCTTATTTAAAGGGTTGTGAACTCGTTTTTATGAATTAATTAATCTATTTCGAATTTATTTAGAATTTATTTCTATTTTCTGCTCTCTTTTCTCGTGGATTCGAGAAAGTCTCTGTGAGGAGTCCAGAGAAGTTCCATGGATTCGGAATAATTATCCTCTTGAGGAAGACGGTGCTCGACCTCACATCCTCCCCTGCGTCAATAGCATGCATCTTTCCACCCAAAGAAGGAATGGTTAGGATGGTCTGATCAAAATTCTTCGTGAAACGCATAAGAAATCGATGATCGGCCTGACCAATTGGGTTTTGTTCAAAATTTCCATTAGGCCAATTTTCTATTAAAAGGAATCTCGGCCATACATTTTATAGGTTACTCATCTGATGGCTAGAATTGTTTGATCACTGTGAATTTTTACACGTCGGCCCGGATTTCTTTTTGCATCTAATCTACGGTCCAGATGACTTATTTGCTGTCCATGTGTCCCTACTCAACTAGGAATACATATCACTTCTGTAGACTTTGATCTTCCTAGAAAAAGAAACAGTTTGAATTCGGACATGGATGCATGCATGTCACAGAAGTCCCGCATGCATGTCAGGCATGTAAGATGGATGAATCTTGTCCATGCATGCAGTTGGTCACTTGAATCCTTCTGAAAGTGTGAAGAGTTGAATCCTTCGGAAAGTCTGAAGATAACTAGATAAGAGAGTCATCTCATCTCTCTCTCTCTGTCTCTCTCTCTCTCTCTCTCTCCAAAAATTCAACAGAAGAGTGCTCATATCTCTTTTTTCTTAGTTTTTGATCCCCGAACCTTTTCCTGACATATCTGACGTCCCACCTTAATCTTCCAACCCTTGCTTTCTACAATCAAACAGCTCTCTCTCTCTCTCTCTCTCTCTCTCTCTCTCCTTTTTATCACCCAACCACTGTCCTAATGCATAAAAAACAACACCCCACCCCAACATCTCAGTCACCACCATTGAAGTGCCTGCAATTCCCCATATGGTATGTTTTGCAAAACATCCACCTTTCTCTTCCATTGCCTGATGGCTTTTGGGCTTGATTCTTATCCTGTTTTACTGCTATTTGTGTGGTGGGTAATGGTGTTTGGTGGATTTTGAATTGGCTCTGAATTGGGTTTTTTCTGATTCTGGTTTTTTAATGAGTTTATGTTCTTTGTTTGTGTCTTTCTGTTGCTTTTTATGGTGTTTGGGCTGTTTTGGTATTGGGTTTCTCTGTTTGGATGATTTGGGTTTTCCTTTTCCTTTTTTGGGTATGTTGAATTTTGTTCTGTTCTGGGTGTTTGGCAAATCTGGCTTTTAATATGGTTTGTGAAAGATAGAGATTCTTCTTGTACTGGTGTTTTAAGGACTGATTCATTCAAAGGAATAAGAAAAAAGTAGGAGGATAAAAAAGGAAAAAGAGGAGTTGTCAAAAATCTCGATCCATATCTGATTCGGATCGAACATAACTCGTCGCATGTTGCCGTTTCCAGTGGGCTCTTTGACTATTCTGGCTATTTATCTTGCCAACTTTTAGTGGGTGTTTAGAGATTTTGCGATGGTTGGAATCTGTTATGTTCTTGTGATTTGTTTTGCCAGTAGCTATTTCATTGATGCATTTGGTGTGGGTATTTTGATGGATTAGTAGGCGGAAAAGACGAACATTAGCATAGATGTTTCAAATTTCTGTAAAGATTGAAAATTAAAGAATTTCCTTTTCATGCTCACAGTGTCACTAGTTAGATTTTTCAAAAGAATGGGATTGTATGGGCTACTTGTTGCGATGAATTATGATTTTCTATCCTGTTTTCTTTTATGCATGATTATATGAATTGATATCAACGAATTGATTTTTTAAGCTGTTAGTGGGCAGTGCCTGGGCTTAGTGAAATCAAAATTTTGAGTAGGCCTGGACTGACCACTTCAAAATTCTGGCCCAAACCAAGTCCGGCCTGGTTCGTGGATGGATCTAGGCTTGACGGCATTTTTGGGTCGAGTTGTCCAAGTAGCTTAAAACTACAGAAAGTGAAAATAGCTGTTTTTGTTCCAGCTTGAGCGTTGAACCACTTTTTATTGTTTTATGATGTAGGTGAACCCCAATGATTTTTGTAGCATTTTTTCGAACTTTCAATCTGAAGATGGATTTGGTTCATTTGATCTCAAAATCCGAACGAGATCACTGAATTTCTTACTAACAAGGCAATTAGAGGCTGTTTCTATGTATTTGGGGGTATTTTCCTCTCCCTTGGTTACGGAGAGGGGTGCAACTCGGGCAGGTTGGGTTGGATCGAGGGTCAACCCAAATCCAAACGAGCCTCAAGAAGACCCAACCTCCCTGACCCAAATTCCAACACAAGATGCCCAACCTGAACTCATGTATACTCAACCCTAAACCAACCCAACTCGACCTGACCCAGTCCAACCTGACCCGTATAAATGTGTTCATTCCCAACCCAACCTAACCTAACCTAACCCGAATTTGCTCAACTTGAACCAAACCTGAATTCAAATCGGGTTGGAGTTTTCCAACCCTAACCCAACCCGAGGACCCTAACAACCCTACCCAACCCATCCCAATCTAAGTTTGGGTCAGTCAAGTTCAGGTTGACCCAAACTCAAGTTGCAGCCCTACTTACAGATCTCTCTTTCTTTTTCATTTCTCTTAATAGAACTGGATCAACTGATACTTTCCAAGAAACAAAGAAAATAGAGGAAATCTCAGTCATGTAGACTCAAACAAGTTACTTCATAGTGAAAGTTTCATTAATATGAATTCATCAATGACCATTAATTACAGTTGAGATATGTTTAATTCTTTGATTTCCCACCCCTTTAAGTATGAAGAATTTATTGGCTGCTAAGAGGAATGGTCACCCACAGCTGGTTGCATATGAAATTCACATGATGGGGTCCACATGGTGACCCCATGTGAAGATCAGATGATGCAAGAATCAGGCTGGTCCACTCATCAGGAGGTCCAACCTGTATGAAAGATTATGCAGGTTGCGGTTGATCTCTGTTATTTTTTCATGAGTTTACTTCGATAAGATACCAAAGAGTTATAAGCTTTTGATCTTATTTTCATCTGAAAACGATTACGAATGGCATCTGAAACTGATTTTCAGATGTTTTGAAGTTTTCAGGCTCATCAATCAGCTGTCTTTGAATAGGCGTGCACTTGGTGTATTGGAAAGCCTGTTGCGGTTGCATGGTGCCAATCTTGGGTTGGGTCGAACTTGCAGCTTAAAACTTAATAGTCAAGAAAAACCATGTCTGAAGTTTGATTCTTTGTTCGCACCATCCGCATTGATTTGGGCCCGAGAGTTGAATCCGTTTTTCTATGCTGCCGTGATCTCATCAAAAACTTGAAAAATGTTAAACCATCTTCCAAACTGCCAATCTGATGAATGGATTTATTTGTTACTTACTGACAGGCGATCATTTGCAAGGATTAAAACAAAGGAATTGGAATACATACCCCACCTTGAAATCCAGTATGGGTACCAAAACAAACTGATATGGGTCAATTTTGGATGATACCATATTTATATTAGGTGACATTCAAATGGTTTTTTTTTTTCATATCACCAGTCATTTGCGGAAAAAAAAGGACATACCACATTGAACGATATTCCAGTAGATGGCCATTTGGCCGATACACCACTTTTGGAGTCGCCGGCCTAACACTAGAACTTATGGTTATTGAATTTTCTATGCGCCACTCCTCTTCTGATTGTTTGATTCAACTTGGTGTCATCTGAGTTGTATTGATTTCACTAGGAAACAAAACAAGTCACCGCACTGATATGGAACCAAGTCAGACAAATCATGGCAAGCCATACCGGTTTCAGTCCCCAGGCGAGTTGCACTCCTAAAACCTCTCCTTAAATCCATGCTCCAACACAAAACTTGTTCAAGTAAAGAAGTTCATGAATTTAAGGCACGCTTAATTTCAATGAGAACATCGTAAATTAAAGGCTAAGAATATGGAAATGGGTGAGGGCTAGAATAACATCTGTTGTACATGTGGACTTGCTGCCTTCTATTCTGCCCTCCGTAGGAATGCAATACCGAATGGATTTTTAGCCTAGAATGGAGAATCATGTACTTGTGAATTGGTTACTATTTATGTAAATTTCCATGAATCTAAACATTCTATCAGCGATACCTTAATCGAATGACTGGCCCATTCATTTATGTAGTCCATTTGCCATTTCTAATATGAGAACTTCTTTCTTTTGAGCCTCTGCATGAACCAAGAGATTGTATATTTGTTTAAATATAAGGAAAAACATGTAGTGCTATTACATACAATTCAAATGATCTCCCTTGATCTGCAGCAGTTCGGGCTGAGGATTTTGCATGTTCTCTAGAGCTTGATAGTACCCTTTTATTAAGAGTTGGACTTTTAGAGCAGAATTCTGTGATTTCAGAACTTGTTGAGTAGAGAAGCTTCATAGGAAATTCATTTAATGAATATTGAGACATTTAGATATGTGGAAAGGTAGAATGGTGTTGGGATGCCTTGCACAAACCTTAGGATCTAGCCTCCCGAAACAAACCAGAATTATGAATAAAGCAATGAAATAAATCAAAGCATCAATCACACACCACACAAGAGATTTTTACGTGGAAAACCCTCAAAGAGGTAAAAACCACGGGACCTCGTCCAGATCAACAATCCACTATGAAGTAGAACGTTACAATCTTCTTCACTCACGCAGGAGTGGATAAACAATAAGAGAAATAGAGAAAACGGAGGATCTAACCGATACGAGGACATAGAAGCGGCCGAGATAGTGCAAAGTAGAGAACCTCCACGAGCAGAACCTCCCTTCTATAAGCTTCTCTCTCTCTCTTTCCCTCTCTCTCACCTTTGATAGCCCTAAACCCTTTAGCAAATCCCTTGCAAAGCTTTAGGAAACCCTCTTGCTATTTTGTGATACCTAGAAAAACCCTAGGCAACCCCTTTTATAGTTTTGGGAAACTCCTTTCCGCATCCCAGTTGCGAAAGGACTCAAATCCGCAGTTTCGCGCAAAATCGCGGAACAAACTGCGTAACCTTCGACTAGTCCTGGAAATTCCAGGACTGGTCTTAGCCTCCTACGACTGGTCGTAGCTCACCTACGACTGGTCGTAGCTCTCCTACGACCAGTCCTAGCTACAGTAAAAAACAGCACGAACTCGCTGGACTTTGAGTCGTGCCAGGGCTCGAACCTACGACCGGTCGAGCACCTCCCACGACCGGTCGAGAGGGGCTCTGGACCGGTCGAAGACGGGGAAAAAACCCCATCAAATGGTACTGTCTGTGTTTTCAGTTTGTACAAGTTGGGCCCATTATTTTGTCCCTGGTGTGAATGGTCCATGCACCAGAATAGTCCTAATAGAAAATTCCCAAACATTTCAATTGGTGGCCAGCAAAGAAAACACAGAAGCAGTTCCGATTGAACCAATAAAAGGTACTAATGCCTAGGATCTGTTTGGTTCATGTGCCGTACACAATGTCCCATCATATCTTCACCACTTTTACAAACTGAAATTGAGGCTCTGGTGTGGGAAGGAAGGTCTGAAGGTCCACTGGACCTCTGCACACAGAAACTCCCTAATTACCTTCCCTCCTACAACGAGGTGCCGCCGTCGATATAGGGGCACTTAGGGGCTCTACAATCTCTCAGTTTGAGCATAATTTCATGTATTCTGTGGACCTGTTTTCTGCCTTTGTATTGCATGTATTTCGTTTGTGTTAAGTATTGGAGAATGATCATTCTCTTCACCTTGCTCCAATTTCTTGATGGTGTTAGAATATATATGTATTTCGGTTTTGGAGCCCATGTTTTTACTATATTGGGTTATCTTAATAAAATGGGGCTAGAGAGCAATTTCTCTCTAATCTCTCTCTATTTTTCCCCAGGTTCTCTTTTTTCCCTTGGGCTTCTCCTTCCCTAGTTCATAACCTCCCCCCTTCACCCTTCTCTTCAGAATAAGAGAAGATCAAGGATTGAAAGAAAATTCACACCTTGTTCTTGAAACCTAGCTTTATTTCTTGATTTTTTCTGAAAATCATATAATAGTAGTAAGATTTCCTCCTCCCTTGTCCTTCTTCCATTGTCCAATCATCTCCTTTGTTCTTGACGCCACTTTCCAAATGGTCTCTAAAAAATGAATGTCTTGAATTATCTTTTTTGACCGAGACCTCTTATTGGTTGGAAACAGTTGCTCATATCATTCATGGGGGAATACTTTTGCTATAAAATATTTTTTACAGAATGCCTCCAACACTGCAATCGTGATTGTGCTTCTCAGTGTGATGGGGCAATGGCGCAATGCATATAGAGAATAGATGAATTATGGAATGCTGAAAGACAGTTACTATTTATTGTGTTGCCAGATTTTTAAAAAAATTCCGTCTAGAACAAGAGAATGGGTGAAACTTATGGCCTTTCTACTCTACAAATTTGACTCCAAGAACAGCTCATTACTCCATCCTCCAAATAAAAAACCGAACACTCATTGGTCATTTGTGCATCCAACAACTACAGGTTGTGGAAACTAGTAGTTTAGTATGCTCGCAAGAAGCACCTTGAGGCGAGGTATCAAAAAACAGTTGCATAACGGCCATTAAGTTACATTAACGGTGGTCATTGTTATGGGGCCGTAACAGCTGTTACTGTTTTTTTTTTCTTTCTTTCTTTAAGCCCGTAACGGCTATTACAGGACCAATACAGTATTTAAATTTTATTATTATTATTTTTTTTTAAAATGCATAATGGCCCCTATTGTAATGGTACTGTTATTGAATAACTTTCCTTGAAGACTCCTGCACTTCCCTTGCGACAATTGCCTGTGTGAAAAGTGAAAAATGTCTATCTGGTTCAGGGCTTCTAAGGTTCAAAATTATGGAATGCATTGTACTGTATCGGGAATTTATGTCTATAAATTTATTCATCAATATGATGCAAATCAAATGTCCATATGATGATTTGGATATGTAGTGAAGAGTTGCTTCTTTTGTATCAGTTTATATTGTTACTATACATTCCAATGCAAACGGATGGTATCTAGATGCATTGTTGATACATTTTTCCTCTAACATAATTTTAGTAGAATTCAATATCACACCAAGGGTGATAATATCAGATGTAGCATATCACATTAAGAATGTATTCTGATAAACTCATACAGAAATACATTATGTTCAATGAACCTTGATGATCCCATTATGCCCAGGGATCATTGGAGCACCTATTCATGAGTGTGTAAATCATGGAAAATTAAAAACCATGAAATCTTAATACAACCTAAACCCATCAAATGTTTTCTTTGCTAAGGCACTCAATAGCTGCTGCCTAAATGGTAATTGGTATTAAAACCAGCACCAGCTGCACCAGCCTTCATATTGGGTCTATGCAGAGATGAAGGCATGGAATCCACTCAAAAGTGTCAGATGACCAAAATACACATCAGACACTAGGAAAAATAATGCACCTTTAGCCCAATTCACGATAACAGTCCAGGCCATGACCAGGACATGAATCAGGTCCAATAGCATCCAGCCCATTATTTAAAGCCCAAATGCACTCGTTAAGAGTTTGTATAATGCATTGCTTCGTGATCATGTTGCATGCATGTGAAAAGGAAAGAAATTTTGAAACTCATACATGTCTTGGGTGGTTTTTTGTGTGGTTTTGAAATTTGTATTTTGTATCGGAAAGATATAGTATGCATTAGGACTCATGGTTGTTGCAAAAAATTTGTGGGAAATTATTAAAGTTATAATGAGAAAAAAAAATCATTTTAATTTTGGACAAAAAAACAAACAAATTCCTGCTAATTTCTAGCAGAAGAATGAGTTGAGTGATTCCCCTTTGGTTGTGAATCGAGTGATTCTTGCTCCCCCTTCTTCTCCTCTTCTGTTCGCTTTGAAGCTAGACTGGGTAAGGTTTAATTTGGCTTTTTAATCATTTGAATCCGACTTGTATTCTAGGAGATATACCATTTTGATGTCAGGCTATGTAAGTCGTACATTTCAGTCTTTTAAGGCTGTTTCGATACCACCAAATAAGTTACTTTTTAAC
The DNA here is from genome assembly GCA_030180095.1 of Magnolia changhungtana. Lineage (NCBI taxonomy): Eukaryota > Viridiplantae > Streptophyta > Magnoliopsida > Magnoliales > Magnoliaceae > Magnolia > Magnolia changhungtana. The sequence continues at coordinate 2,184,092 of JASAUF010000596.1, forward strand.
TTATGTCCAGTCAGTTAGTTACTTTTTCACTTAAGTTAGTTTGATAAGCATCATTGTAAAAGTAACTTATGTGCTAAAGCTACTTATCTTAATAAGTATTTTTTTTATAGCTTTTTAACTTACTACTTTCCTATTATTCTCTCTCTCTCACGGTCATGTCGAAGGAGGCCCTCTCTCACGATTCATGCCAAAGGAGTCTCTCTCACGGTCCATATCAAAGGAGGCCCACATGATGGACTGTCCATGTCAAAGGTGGGGCTCACATGATGGACGGTCCACATCAAAGGTGGGCCCCACATGATGGATGACCCATATTAATGTAGACCCATATAATGGATGGTCCACATCAAATGTTGGCCCATAATGATAAATAGCCCACATGATGGACTGTCCACGTCAAAGGTGGGGCTCACATGATGGACGGTCCACATCAAAGGTGGGCCCCACATGATGGATGACCCATATTAATGTAGATCCATATAATGGATGGTCCACATCAAAGGTTGGCCCATAATGATAAATAGCCCACATCCAAAGTGGGCTGGTAATGGTATGATGGATGACCCACTTCAAAGGTGGGGCCTACACAATGGAAGGTCCACATCGAAGGCGGGCTCCACATGATGGGCAGTGGACATTGAAGCTGGGCTTCACATGATGGATTACCCATATTGAGGTGGCCCCACATGATAGGCAATCCACATCAAAGGTTGGCCCCTAATGATGAATAACCCACATCTAAGGCGAGCCCTGCATGATGGGCAACTCACATTGAAGGTGGGGCCCACATGATCAACAATCTACATCAAAGGGGGGCTCCAAATGATGGTCAATTAATAATGGTGGGCCCCACATGATGGATGATCCACATCAAGGTGGGGCCCACTTGATGGACGGTCCACATAAAAGGTCGGCCTTAATGATGATTGGCCCATATCCAAGATGGGTCCCACATGATGGACAACCCACATCAAAGGTGGGGCCCACATGATGGACAGTTCACATCAAAGTTGGGCTCTACAAGATGGGCGGTGGATATTGAGGATGGGCCCCACATGATGGACGATAACATTGATAGTGGGCCTTACATGATGGATGACTAACATCAAAGGTGGGCCTTACATAATGAATGATGCACATTAAAGGTCGGCCCCTAATGATGACTGGCCCACATCCAAGGTGAGCCCCGCATAATGGATAGCCCACATCAAATGTGGTGTGGGGCCCACACAATGAACGATCCACATCAAGGGTTGGCCCCACGTGATGGACAATGGATGTGAGTGAGCAAGATCAAACAGACTTGAGAGATAATTATTTGTGATGTTGGAAACCAAACATGCTTTTCTACTTTTTGGATGATAAGTATGTTGTTTACCGGGCATACTCATCTTCCCAAAGTAACTTACGATCCAAATGCCTCCTTTCAACCTCAGCAGGATGCTGAAGAAATAAAATAAAGAACCGCACAACATTTAGATGAAAGTAGAGATTATGAATTTTAAACTAGGTCAACATGGGGAATTGCATACGTAGCTTAAGAAAACAGTTTCATTTGATAGGCCACGATTTCCTCCCACTTCAAAAGCGCCAGATCTTGACATTGGCAAGGATAATACTTTCGGCGTGTCAATTAGCATAAGTTCCCATTTTTTATTATTACAACTTGAGGAATCAATCCATTTTCATTTGATGCTAATACACTTGTGATGAGAAATCATTAAGGTTTTACTTTGTGACCAGAATAATCCTAGGGTCAAATTAAATTATTGTGCTCCGTGGAGACAGATGGGAGCGAATGTCAATTATATATTGATGGTCCTTGTGAAACAGATTTGTTAATCCTAGAAATTTCATTATTACTTTTTTTGCAAGTGCCAGTTTAGAGATTCTGTGTATATGCCACCACCTCTCATCGCACTATAGGAGAATCTCCCAATAGTTGAAATTCTGATCTGTAGACAAGAAGCTCAAAAGAAAGTTTTATTCTTCTGTATTTTTGTTATATATTATTATGTTATTTTCTTGTGAGGTTAGTACAACATTGGTTATTTTCTTTGGACAAGGTCTTTCAAAGAGTTGAAGAATGCGATTTGCATGGACGATGTGATGTGCCTTAAAGAGTTTTTAGGTATTGTTAAGAATAAATCTGAAGGAATGTGGGGAGGTGATTCTCGTGTGTTTGGGGAAGGATGGTTTCTCATCACCTTTCCTACTTGTACTTTCTATTGGCCATCGGCCACTAATTTAATCCAGAACCATTAAAACAAATGTCCATCATGTAGTAATGTCTAATGAAGTCTACGTCAGGGGTGTGCTTGAAACCACCCAACATTTAAAAAATTGAAATGACTTCGGAACTTGGTCATCCCTGACTGAGTATAATTGAGGTGAATTTTTTTGAAATTGTTCACAACTCAGCCGACCCAATAGTTGAGTTTTTCTATGAAGAAAAGATTTAAAAGAACATGATTTTTTTTCTAGAAAACCAACAAACTAAACTATCAACTCAGTTGATTTTCATTTTTAAATAGAATTTTATTAAAAAATAGTTTAGTTGATGTGTGTGTGTGTGTGTGTGTGTGTGTGTGTTTATTGCCCACATACAAAGGTTTAGGATAATCCGATTGGCGTGATTCTTGTAACCCCCCCCCCCCCACACACACACACACACACACAGAGACTCATGGTATGCCAAAATGGTTACATAACGGCCATTATCAGTTATGATGGTAACTGTTGCGCGGAATGGGGCCGAAACGGCCATTATTATAAATAAATAAATAAATAAATCAATAAATAAAATTGGTCCTGAAACAAATGTTTTTTCAAAAAATTAAGAAAATGCCATAATGGTAACGATCACCCTGTTGCCATTATGGAACACCAAGAGACTGCATATGTTGTGTAAGCGCCAATTTTCTCTACCATGGTTTCAGGAAGTAGTTCTTTAACCATGTCTCGGGATTTGGTATCGGGGCTGAATTCGTTACATAAGAATTACTATGGTTGAGTTATTCAGGGCTGGCTTTTCCAATCCATCGCTTTCTCCACCAAGATGCATCCAATTTAAAATTTCCTAGATGGGGAAAGCTACTTCTATCTAGCTAAGATTTGCTTAGTGGCATAATCTTTTGCATATATATATATTAAGGATTTCTTTATTCGGGTTTATTTGCACTTGGTATTTAATATCTCTCCAAAAGCCTCTTTTGTGGCATTGTGCTTCGTCCAACATTCTAGAAGCTGATTGGGTGGCTCACTTATTTTAGGATTTCTCCTCACATCTTATGTTTGAAGCATCTGCTTTGATGATTTTGAAACATAATCATTAAACAAAGACGTTGGGCAGTCTCTTCACTTGTACTTTAATCCTTACCGGGATCCTTTTTTTTCAGATGTCCATCAGTGGCATTGTTTCGGGATGGTTAGAGAGAACCCAGCTCCTTGGTTGAAGGATTCTGGTATCGGAGATAGCTTATGCAGCAAATAATCTTTGGAGTTATTTCCAATATGTTATTTCCTCTGGAGTTTTCTAGCTTTATGGAATTATCACGAGTATGTTTTTTTTTTTTTTTTTTTTTTTTTTTTTTTTTCTTTTCTTTTTTTATATCTAATTTTACCCAATCTCTTATTGTGGCCCACCGATGAGTAGATTGGCTTGTTTCGTGTGCTTGGTCACATTAATGATGAGCCCACCTGATGAACAGGTTGGATTGCGCACAGGTTGGTATGTGTAGCTGTACATTGGTGTCTACACTCTACGCACATCTGGGCTCAGCAAAACTAATTTTCCCCACTATCTTCTGAAACCAAGGCGTAGCAGACCGACTAGCAATCTCGGATTGCAGTCAGTGTCCTATTATAACAGTACTAACAGTCTTCTTGAGCAATGTTTATGCAATGTCTATTACATCTTATGTTTTCTCTTTCACGGAAGTTGAACTCAACAGAATTCTAATTTGTGATTTCTCTCTGAATTCAGGTGAAGGGGTAGCGTGCCTGCAGCCATTGTGTGGTGGGACCCAGCATTTCTATCGAGAATTTCAGCATTTGACAAAATTTCCTTCTTTGTCTACCCAAACATGACAACACCCAACTCTGATTTCGAACCTGATGCCCCTTCCGAAGACGAATCTGATATCAGCAGCCAAGTCGCTTCCAACGTCTCCATCCAAGAAACCTCCCAGGACCCCTCCATGTGCCCCACCATCTCATCCCCCACAGATCCTATCAACCTCCATCCAACTCCCGATACTATCTCCCTCGACTTGACACTGAGCTGCAATGGTCGTGATAACGACTTGGGACAGAATCCAACAGTTGGATTTTCATTATCAAGCACAAGCGAGAGCAGCAGTGGGGCCCGCCAATCCTCAGTCATCCCAAGAGTCTTCTCGTGCAACTACTGCCAGCGCAAGTTCTTCAGCTCCCAGGCTTTGGGTGGCCACCAGAATGCACACAAGAGGGAGCGGACGCTGGCGAAGCGGGCCATGAGGATGGGCATCTTCTCGGAGAGGTATGCCAGCCTGGCGTCACTGCCACTGCACGGGTCGGCATGCCGGACTCTGGGAATCAAAGCGCACTCCCTCACACATGATGGCACGTTGGTGAGGCCCGAAAGTCGGGGTGGCGCAAGATTCCAACATGGGCTTCTTGGGCTGCCTGTTTACATGGAGGATGACGAGATGGACATGTACTGGCCTGGGAGTTTTAGACAGATTCCGGATGGTGGGCAAGGATTCGAACTGGCAGGAAGTTCAAATTTGAATTTTATAGCCGTTGGTCCTCCCCCATCCCAAGAGGATTCGTCGATGCCGGATCTTACATTGAGACTTTAAAAGAGGTCACTCTCTCTCTCTCTCGTCTCTTCTCTCTTCATGGTGAGTGCAATGCTAGATTCTATGTACAGTGAGATAAATGAGAGAATCCTACGAGTTTTTTTTTTTTTTTTTTTTTTTTTTTTTTTGTTTTTTTTAATTGCAGTTTTGTACTGAATCTGTTGTTGTATTGGGTCTTTAAAAATTTTCAGTGTTACTGCTTGTTATAGGGTGGAAATATGTGGTGAATTTTCAATGCCAATGCATGTTTCCTTTCTTTCGTCTGTCTTCTTATTTATATTATCTTTCCATGTATGAGATTCTGTATGGATGACCAAAAGAAGCGAGGTGGGTGGATGCTTTTCTGCTTAAAATAAGATCACAATCGTTTGGGGAGTTCTAGATATTGATTTGAGGTGGAAAAGGTGGAAAAATGGCATCCCAAGTAATGCTGTTCCATGTATGCCATAGAAGGCCATCCTATTCCACCAAATTAACTCCCTGGTGATTTGGCGTACAGCCAAACACATCCGTATTCATATGGCTTGTGATATAGAACATGAATGAATAAGCTCATAGAAGAATCCAAAGAAGAGTTGAAATTTTAGCATAGTTCCACCAGTCGATATATAGATCTAGTCAACAGGTTGAAATTTCACCAGAAATTCCAGAATTTTTGCCGGACAACTTCTGTTTGTTTCGATATGTTGACAGATCTGGTTGACATGTCAAAGGCCTTGTTCGACAGATCAACCAATTGGATTTGCCGGACAACTTCTGTTTGTTTCGATATGTTGACAGATCTGGTTGACATGTCAAAGGCCTTGTTCGACAGATCAACCAATTGGATCAACAGGTCAAAATTCATAGAATTTTAGTTTTTCTTTGGACGTTTTTTAGCCTATTCAACCGATCAAATGTTTTCAGAATTTGTTTCCTTATTCGATTAGGATTCTTTTGATTACATTTTAGGGTTTGTTTAAGGTTATTTAAGCATGCTAAGCTCATTTTTCATCATCAATCAATCAAAATTTCTTAGAAACTTATTATTTCTCGTGGATTCGAGAATTTTCTCTTGTGGATTCAAGAGTGCCTTGTGGATTCGAGGTGTTTATCGATCGAGGAAGATGATGATCGACCTCATCACGTCATTCCCTGTGTCATTTTGGTATCAGAGCAAGGGTTTTCCTCGGATAGATGGCTTTTAATGACGAGTCGGGCAACGATCCCATGGACGGTGCTCTAGTGAATTGTCCTTTAACAGCGGCACAACGAGAGAATCAGGAAGTTATGCAAAGGTTGTTGGCTGTCATTGATCGCATGATGAAGGCCCTACAACAACTCCATGTTTGTGGCGATGATCCGCATCTGGTAGGCACTGGAATTTACAATTGCGCTGATCATAGGGCGATGCTGATGGTTAATCGTAGAATTGCATTCGAGGAAGTGAGATCCAACGATGAAGAGATTGATGACACGATCCTTTAACATCTCGGATGAGGCGAGGATTAGGTAGATCAGATGGATCGAGAATTCAGGATGAAGGTCGATCTTCCTAGTTTCAATGGTCGATTCCACATCGAGGACTTCCTCGATTGCCTGCTTAAAGTCAGACGTTTCTTTGACTACATAGAAATTCCATAGGAGAAGAATGTCAAATTGATGGCGTACAAATGGTAGGGCAGAGCTTTGGCTTAATGGGAGCAACTTCAGCTCGCACGGACAAGGTAAATGAAAGCACCAATCCGCATGTGACAGAAGATGAAGCAACTAATGCGTGTGCGTTTCCTCAGTGAATACAATCAAGCATTGTTCCATCAATAACACAATTATCGATAGGGTAGTCGAATAGTGAGAGATTATGTTGAGTTCTACCATTTGGCGATGCAGAACGATTTGGTTGAAAGCGAATCACAATAAGTCACCCAATTTAATGACAAGTTGCATGTTGCGATCCTAGATCGGGTTCAAATGCAACCCATTTGGACGATGAATGAGGTGATCAAGCTGGCCACTCGAGCGGAAGCGTAGCTTGAATGTTCCAACACACAGACCTATCCTAATAGTAGGGTAGCCGCTGCGAGTCCTATGTAGGGAGCACCATAGACCAAGGGGAAAGAACCTATAGGGAGGGCCATCAACCTCATACACCTGCAAATCGAGAGTCAGGGAGCAGGCAAGTTAGACCCCAAAGGGGCGCAACCACTACTGTTGGTCCGACCAGGATCCCGAACCACTATGGTCAACCAAGGCCCGACCATTGCTATTGATGTAGCCAATCTGGTCACATATCAAACACTTGCCCCCAACGATATATGATTAACATCACCATTAATGATGGTAGCGTTGAAAACGCAGTGAGTCCCTAATAATGAGGCGGCTATTGTATGCACAAAAGAAGGAGGTACACCCGCTGTGACACATCATCTTCCAAACAAGGTGTACCATGAATAAAAAACTCTACGACGTGATCATCGACATTCAGAGCAGCGAGAACATCATCTTCAAGGTCATAGTGGAGAAGTTGCAAATGAACACGGAATGACACCCCCTCCTTGTATACGATCGAATGGATTAAGAAGGTCAACGGGACAAAAGGTAATTGAATAATACATTATATCTCTTTCAATTGGTAAGCATTATAAGGACCAAGTTATACGCTACGTAGTTGACATTGAGGCCTATTACATATTACTCAATCGATCGTTGCAATCAGATTGTGATGTCACTCATAGATGACGAGATAATGTGTATATTTTCGTCAATGATGGCCAAAAAACCATAATAGCCCCTATGGGCCCAGAGGAGCAACCCGAAATTTTTAAAGTGGAGGAGCATTCTCTCTTAGTCATACGGGACTTTATGGAGATATCCAAAGAGACGGGACAAATCTATGCATTAATTGTAAAGGACAGAGGCCAAACCCATCATCATTCCCTAGAAACTAAAACCATCGTTGTAAGAATTTAAGGCAATTTGGCCCGATGAGCTTCCGAACGGATTGCCTCCCATGTGAGATATTTAGCACCATATCGACATTGTCCCAAGGTCTAGCTTACCCAATCACCGTCACTATCGGATGAGTCCAAATGAGTGCAATATTTTACAAAGACAAGTGGAGGAATTGATCCAGAAGTGTCCAGTGAGAGAGAGTATGAGTTTATGTGTCGTGTTGGCTTTATTAATGCCTAAGAAGGATGAGAGTTGGTGCATGTGTGTGACAGCCGAGCCATAAAGAAAATCACAGTGAAGTACAAATTTCTTATAATTCAGTTGGATGATATGTTAGACATGTTAGATGGGGCAAAAGTATTTTCAAAACTGAATTTTAGAAGCGGCTACCATCAGATCCGTATTCGGTCGGACGATGAGTAGAAGACAACATTTAAGACCGAGGAAGGTCTTTATAAATGGATGGTCATGCCCTTCGAGCTCTTAAATGCGCCTAATAGATTTAAGAGGGTGATGAACCAAATTTTGAAGTCATTCATTGGGCGATTCGTGGTACTTTATTTCGATGACATTTTGATATATGGTAAGAACAAAGCAAACCATCAAGTGCTCACTAAGAACAAGTTGTACCTCAATCTGAAAAAATGCAGCTTTTTGACCGAGTGGTCGACATATAAGTTTGAATTATACACAGTGATCTAATCATTACAACATTTGAGACATTACTTGATTCAACGAGAGTTCATTTTTTACACAAACCATTAAACTCTCAAATTTATAAATAGTCAGGCTAATGTGAATCGTGTGTATGCTTTGTGGATTTCATTCTTACAGGAATTCACATTTTTGCTGAAGCATAAGTCCAGACAATAAAACAAGGTGGTTGATGGGCTTAGCCGATGTGTAACCCTGTTGATCACCATGAGCAATGAAGTTGTCAGGTTCAAATGCCTCAAAGACCTATATGTAGACAACGACAACTTCAAAGATGTGTGGATTAGATGCCAGGAAGGTCGGCCCGGCAACCTCTGTTGAGAAGTGGAGCCACATGCGCGGATTTCGTGTCGCAAGTCCTTTCGCAACTGGGATGCGAAAGGGAAGTTGCCAAAATTATAAATTGGGATCCCTATGGCTATTCTAGGGTTAAGGTGAATATTAGGAAATTATTATAAGGTGTGGGCAAGGGATTTTCTCTGTACTTCCAAGGGAGAGATTAATATATTGCCTTGTAATCTTCGTTTCTCTTTATAATGGAATTTTGCATCCGTGGTTTTTTTACCCTAGTTTGGGGTTTTTCCACATATATCTTGTCTTGTGGTTTGTTTGAATGCTTTTATTCCTTTCTAGTTTATATTTCTTCCTGTTTATCATTTGTGGGTGAGGCCTGAGATTGGATCTAGGCTCACTGCGTTGTTGGCGTGCTGCGTAACAACTGATATCAGAGCTATTGGTTTAGTTCTATTGGGAGCGATGGCGGAAGATGGGAAAACTAGAATTAAGAAGTTTGATGGTTCAAACTTTGCCTTCTCGAAGATGCAGATGGAGGATTATCTGTATCAGAATGACCTCTATATTCCTCTAGGAGGAAAAGAGGAAAGACCAGAAAAGATGACAGATGATAAATGGTTTTTATTGGATAGGAAGGCTTTAGGAACGATCCGACTCTCTTTGTCTAAGAGCGTCGCCTTCAATATATCCAAAGTAAAAATGACAAAAGAATTAATGGAAGCCCTAGCCACTATGTATGAAAAGCCCTCAGCATCCAACAAGGTTCATTTTATGAAACAGCTATTCAACATGAAGATGTCAGATGGTGGGAGCGTGGCAGAACATCTAAACGAGTTCAATACAGTCACGAGCCAGTTGGAATCCGTTGGCATTGCTTTTGAGGATGAGGTCAGGGCATTATTGATCTTATCCAGTTTGCCAGACAGTTGGGATGGTTTGGTGATTGCTGTGAGCAATTCTTCAGGGTCGACAAAGTTGAAATTTGATGATGTAGCCGGTCTAATTCTCAGCGAAGAATCTAAAAGGAAGGCATCAGGAGTTTCAGGGGACTCAGGAAAAGCTCTAAACGTTGAAGGAAGAGGAAGATCGCTAAACAAAGGAGGCAATAAATACGGGCGTTCTAAGTTGAGGAAGAAGTCCAAGGGACCGAAAGACAAAGACGGGTGTTGACATTGTGGTAAGAAGGGGCACATGAAACGTAATTGCAGGGTGCTCAAGAAACAAGAAGGAAACTCTCAAGGTGGGAAGGATTCAATGAATTTGTCTGAGGAGAGCGACACAGAGGCGTTGATCTTGTCTCTTGATACGAGGAATGAGTCTTGGGTTATAGACTCGGGTGCTTCGTTTCATGCCCCTTCGTGTAAGGAAGTTCTGCGTGATTATGTGTCAGGTAACTTTGGGAGAGTCTACCTGGGTGATGATGAGCCGTGCAATATTATTGGAAAGGGGGATGTTCATGTAAATCAGAAAGATAGAACGATCTTGAAATTGAAGGATGTCAGACATGTACCAAGTTTGAAACGTAATCTGATCTCAGTGGGACAGTTGGCCGATACCGGTTATGTGACGACATTCACCAGTGACTCCTGGAAGATCACAAAAGGTGCTTTGGTAATATCTCGAGGCAACAAGGAATGTACTTTATACGTGACTTCAAGATCGTATAGTTCACTTGCAATCGCATCACCCGGAGTGAATGGACAGTTATGACATCAGAGGTTGGGACATATGAGTGAGAAAGGGATGAAAGTGCTATTGTCAAAAGGGAAGCTACCAGGGCTGAAGTCTATTGACTTGGAATTCTGCGAGGACTGCATGTATGACAAGTAGAAGAGGGTAAGCTTCAAGAAGACAACACGCTCCAAAGACACATCTGTTGGAGCTTGTACACACTGATGTGTGGGGACTGGCACAGGTATTATCTCTTGGTGGCTCACATTATTTTGTTACCTTTATTGATGATGCTAGTAGAAAACTGTGGGTCTACTTCTTAAAATATAAATTTAATGTATTTGATGTATTTAAGAAGTGGAAAGTTATGACAGAAAATGAGACAGGTAAAACAGTAAAGTGTCTCAGATCTAACAATGGGGGAGAGTATTGTGATAAAAGGTTTGAGGAGTATTGTGCAGCAAATGGAATTAAACATTAGAAAACGATTCCAAGGACACCACAGCAGAATGGTGTGGTTGAGTGCATTAACAGGACCATCCTTGAGTGCGCTAGGAGCATGAGGTTACATGCAGGGTTGCCCAAGACCTTTTGGACAGATGCTGTGAATACTGCCGCATATCTCATCAATAGAAGTCCCTCAGCACCATTGATGGTGGGCTACCAGAAGAAGCGTGGACTGGGAAGGAAGTGAACCTTGCACATCTTAGAGTGTTTGGTTGCACTTCATATGTTCATATTGATGCAGAGCACAGAAACAAGCTGGATACGAAGTCCAAGAGGTGCATGTTTATAGGCTACGGGCAGCATGATTTTGGCTACAGTTTTTGAGATGCAGAAAACAGGAAAATCATCAGAAGCAAGGACGTAGTCTTCAATGAAAAAGTAATGCATAAGGACAGTGTGCAGGAATATAAGGCCGAGAAAAAGGAATTCGTAGAGTTGGAAGAGTTACCGGACATGGGTGTTACAGCGCCACAGGATGAGGTAGAGCCGCATACACCAGTTGTGACGAGGTCTACTCGGGAGAGGAGACCCACGGTCCGATACTCACCCTCCTTACATTATCTACTACTGACAAATAATGGTGAGCCAGAGTGTTTTGAAGAGGCGTTACAGTCATCTATACGAGTTAAGTGGGAGCAGGCCATGGATGATGAGATAGACTCTCTTGAGTCTAATCGTACATGGGAGCTAGTCACTCTACCCAAGGGTAAGAAAGCTCTTCATAAGAAGTGGGTTTACAGACTGAAGGAGGAGCACGATAGTTCAAAAAGGCACAAGGCCAGATTGGTTGTGAAAGGGTTTTAACAAAAGGCATGTATCGATTTCACTGAAATATTTTCACCGGTAGTGAAAATGTCTACGATTCGCATGGTCTTAAGTATAGTGGCTTCAGAGGACTTACATCTAGAACAGTTAGATGTTAAGACAGCCCTTCTTCATGGGGACCTTGAAGAAGAGATATATATGCATCAGCCGATAGGATACGTGGCACTAGGTAATGAGAACAAGGTGTGCAGACTGAAGAAGAGTCTATATGGCCCGGCGGGCCCCCGGCGATGGTACAAGAAGTTCGACAGTTTCATGTCGGGAAACGGTTTTAGGAGATGTCATGCAGACTACTGTTGTTACTTGAAGAAGTTTGATACGTCTTACATCATCCTTCTTCTGTACGTTGATGATATGCTTGTGGCCGGTTCAAGCATGAAGGACATCTCAGATCTCAAAAGACAATTGTCTAGAGAATTTTCTATGAAGGATTTAGGAGCTGCAAAACAAATCCTAAGCATGAGGATAAAACGTGACAGGGAAAATAAGAAACTAGTTTTGTCACAGGCAGAGTACATAGCCAAGGTATTTGATCGATTCAATATGGGAGGTGCTAAACCGGTTAGCACTCCATTAGCCAACCACTTCAAGCTATCTAAGGAGCAAGGTGCAAAGACGCAGGAGGAACAGGACTACATGGCTAAAGTTCCATACGTGTCAGCTATTGGGAGTCTCATGTATGCTATGGTGAGCACGAGGCCAGACATTGCTCAAGCAGTGGGAGTTGTTAGCAAGTTCATTAACAACCCCGAGAAGGAACATTAGGAAGCTGTGAAGTGGATCCTTAGGTACTTGGTAGGTACTAAGGACGTAGGGTTGTGTTATGGTGGATCGAAATCAAGTTACAAGGCTACGTGGATTCAGATTTGGCAGGAGATATCGACAACAGAAGAAGCACTACAGGTTATGTTTTTACTCTGGGTAGTGCTGCAGTCAGTTGGGTCTCTCAGTTATAAAAGATAGTATCTATCAGTACGACAGAAGCAGAATATGTTGCGGCTACAGAAGCATGCAAGGAGATGGTGTGGATGCAAGGTTTTATGGAAGAGTTGGGTAAGAAGCAAGCAGATTGCAAGTTGTACAGTGACAGTCAGAGTGCAATACACTTAGCTAAGAATTCAGCCTTTCATTCAAGGACTAAGCCTATTGTCATCAGATATCACTTCATACGTTCGTTACTAGAAGATGGATCGATTGCTCTGGAGAAGATTCATTCAAGTGAGAATCCTACGGATATGCTGACCAAGGCGGTCACAAGGGAGAAGCTGAAGCTCTGTTAAGCTTTGATTGGTCTTCAGGCTTGAAGACGGGGAGGTGGTGCACTCTGGATGAAGAAGATAAAGGTTTATGGCGATGTGTCTCCAAGTGGGAGATTGTTGAGAAGTAGAGCCACATGCGCGGATTTCGTGTCGCAAGTCCTTTCGCAACTGGGATGCGAAAGGGAAGTTATCAAAATTATAAATTGGGGTCCCTAAGGCTATTATAGGGTTAAGGTGAATATTAGGAAATTATTCTAAAGTGTGGGCAAGGGATTTTCTCTGTACTTCCAAGGGAGAGGTTAGTATATTGCCTTGTAATCTTCGTTTCTCTTCATAGTGGAATTTTGCATCCGTGGTTTTTTACCCTAGTTTGGGATTTTTCCACGTATACCTTGTCTTGTAGTTTGTTTGAATGCTTTTATTCCTTTCTAGTTTATATTTCTTCATGTTTATCGTTTGTGGGTGAGGCTTGAGATTGGATTTAGGCTCACTGCGTTGTTGGCGTGCTGCGCAACAACCTCCATATTCAGGATGGATTTTAATCGTTCATTATGAATTTCTCTTCAAAGGAAATTAATTGTGCATTCCACAGAGTTCGTTGCGAGATTGTATCATCTAAGAGCTACATTGAGGTGGCATCGAAGGTCATTTAGGGCTAGACAAGACAATAACTTTCCTGGAGGAATGTTATTATTGGCCACAACTGAAATGGAATGTTGGAAAGGCAGTATAATTATGCCACACGTGTTAGGCTTCCAAGGAGCAGTCATAAAACACCGACTTATACACTTCATTGCATAGCCTCGACAAACCTTGGGAGGATTTGTCTATGGACTTTGTGTTTTGTCTCCCATGAACCTAGTGTAGAATGGATTCAGTGTTCATCATGGTCGACAGATTCTCCAGATGGCTCATTTCATACTATGCAAGAAGACTCGACGTTGCACATGTTGCAAATCTATTCTTCCGAGAGGTTATTTGGCTACATGTGGTCCCAAAATTTATCACCTCAGATCGTGACACTGAGTTCTTTAGTCACTTTTGGAGGACTTTATGGTGACAATTTGACACCAAACTACAGTTCAAGAGTGGATATCACTCACAGACAGATGGGCAGACCAAGGTGGTGAATCGTACACTCAGAAACATTATACGTTGCATTTTGGGTGATAAGCCCAAACTGTAGGATTTGGCCTTGGCTCAAGTGACATTTGCATTCAACAATATGCTAAAGCATTCCACCAGCAAGTCCCCATTTGAAGTTGTGTACAGACAAGTGTCTAGACATACTCTTGATTTGGTTCCATTGCCCAAGCTACCGGGCGTGAGCGTTGATGCAGAACATATGGCAAACCGAATCATAAGTGTACACGTTGATTTTTAAGCCCAATTGAAGGCATCCAACGACAAGTACAAGGAAATGGTTGACATGCATCGGCGTCTGAAGGTGTTCAATGTGGGTGACAATGTGATGGTTCATCTACGCAAGGAAAGATTTCTGACCGAAATGTATAATAAATTGAAGAATAAGAAAATTGGACCAGTATTTACCCTCCATAAAATCAATGACAATGCTTATGTTATTGATCTTTCTGAAGACATGGAGATTGTATGCACGTTCAATGTGGTGGACCTGTACGAGTATCATGAACCGAGACCGGAGGATAACTTGAGGATGATTTTACTTGAAGTGAATAGGACTGATGTAAGACATGAATCAAGAAGAGTTGAAAATTCAACATAGTTCGACCGATCGACAGGTTGAAATTTTGTCAGAAATTTTAAAATTATTGCTGGACAATTTATACCTTTTTCAACAAGTCGATAGGTCGAAGGCCTTATTTGACATGTCAACCAATTGGGTCGACAGGTCGAATTCATAGAATTTTATTTTTAGTCTTTAGACATTTTTGAGCCCATTCGACCAGTCGATGACGGGTCGACGAACGCATAAATTTGCGTGTTTTTTAGAATTTGTTTCCTTATTTGATTAGGACTTTTTAGGGCTTGTTTAGGGTTATTTATGCATGTTAAACTTAATTTTTCATCATTAATCAATCTAAGACTTTTATTATTTCTCATGGATTCAAGAATTTTCTCTTGTGGATTCAAAGTGTTTATCGATCAAGGAAGACAATGATTGACCTCATTATGTCCTTCCCTACGTCAGCTTGTTGAGAGAGTTTGAGGTTGTTTGGTAGTTTCTAAAATCAAAAGACAATTTGGAATTATCAAAATAAAAATAAATGAGAGATATTTGCTGAACATGTAATATATTATTTATTTTTTAAAACCACATTACCTTTTATTAGTTCAAAAAAGAATTCAATTCCACTAGAGCTTTAAAAATGAGGCTAAAATCTTTACTCCCAAAAGTGAATATATAGTGGAGAATGAAACACTCATGTAAAGATTTGTACGTTTCATGCTTTAAATCATCAAAAGGGAGATGACAAGGGCTTGGGTGCTTGCATGCTAGCAAGGGCTTGGGTGCAATGGCGTTTGAAGCACACTTAGCACTTCACATGCACATGTAATCAACACATTCTCTACAAACTCTCTTCTTTCATTTTCTACATTTGATTTTGAGCTTCCATCTTTCTAGGTTGTTTTCCACTATTATTTTGTCATTGCAGAGGTAGGGAAAATAATAGTGCTTGGTTTTTTCTTACAGCAAGTCTGTTTTGTCAATTACCTAGTAATGTAAAGAAAATTGTTAGCTTCAATTGGTACACATGCCCACCCGTTTAGTTCTTGGCCGATATTTGATCCTGCGTGATACGTATATGCATGTGTTGGGCATGCCAGAGCTAAAACACGACTTGAATCAAAGTGAAATCCTTATGACTCGAGGTGTCGAAGTTTTATTACAGTGGTGATAGCTTGTATTATTTAACAACAATGCAACACTTAAAAGCAAGAAATAAGGCCAAGAGCTAATTTTTATTGAACTGATCAAGACTGCAGTACAATCAGCAAATAAATAAATAATGTAAAGAAGACAATTTACATGTGATAGCCTGAGAGGGCAAAGCGGTCGTGCATGGTTGACAATCATTTGAACATGGACAGTCGAGAGATAGTCATGGTTTGAAGTGCTAATTTTTATTGAATTGATCAAGAATGCAGTACAATTGGCAAATAAATAAATATTGTAAAGAAGACAATTTACTAACTACAGTCCGATAGGGCAAAGCGACCGTGCATGGTTGACAATCATATGAACCTGGACAGTTGAAAGATGGTCATGGTTTGGTAAACTAGGCGTGGCCTGGTGAAATCACTAAGAACTTAGGAATTTGAAATCCGACGATGGGGTCATGGACAAAGAGCTAAAAATAATCCTAATTTACTGCAGCAATACGTTGGACAGAAGTGGACGAAAACTAAACTAAAATTACACTAATCAACTCAGACTTACTGTAGTGTTGTGCTGGACAGAAATAGGAGGCTAAACTAAGCTAGATTAAAATGACCATCCATGTAAGTCAAAAAATTAGATAAGATAGGTAATGTTGTGTTGAATAAGAGATTTTTGTGCTTAGATTGGTGAGGGCCTAAAGTTTTCATTCTCTATTGCTTCTTGAGACAGTCGACGCCGACCACCCCATTGCTTATCGTAACAAGTAATGATACATTGAGGCTAAGTGTATCAGCCACCTTGTTTTGTTGCCCTGACTTGTGCTTCAGAATGAACGTGAATTCCTTCAAAAATGTGACCAATCTAGCATGCACAAGATTCACATTAGCCTGTTAGTAATAAACTTTAAGGCTTGATAGTCAGTGTAGAGAACAAACTCTCTCTAAATCAGATAATGTTGTCAATGTCGCAGTGCTTGAACCACTGTGTATAGCTTAAGCTCATATGTCAATCACTTCTTTCGGGCTTCCTTAAGCTTCTCATTGTATAAGGCTATCTAACTACCTATTTGCAAGAAGACTCATCTAATTCCGAGACATGAGGTGTCACACTCAACCTTAAACAACTTGTCGAAACTAGAAAGAACCAAGAGCGGTGTTATAGACAATCGATACTTGATTTCAACAAAGCTCTTGTTAGCCTCATCGGTCCACTGAAATAGGCATTTTTTCATGCAATCTGTAATGGGTGTGACTATAGTGCTAAAATTTCGCATAAATCAACGATAAAATGTCGTTAACCTATAGAAACTCCTCTCTTCATGAATGTTTGTCAGAATCGACCATTCCGTGATGGCTCGCATCTTTTCATCATTCACATGGATGCCCGTGGATATCGCAACTAATCCTAAGAACAATGAGTTATTCGTTAAAAAAATAAAATACACTTCTTCAAGTTGAGGTACAACTTATTAACTATCAGGACTTATAGAACCTATTTGAGGTGTTCCATGTGCTCCGTCTCACCATGGCAATATATTAGGATGTCATCAAAATATACTACCACAGACCTTCTAATGAATGGCTTCAACACTTAATTCATCAGATGTATAAAAGTGCTCGGTGCGTTCGGTAGACCGAATGACATGACCATAAACTCATACAATCATTGGTCTTGAATGTCATTTTCCACTCATCGCTGAGCTGTATACAAATTTGATGGTACCTTCTCCTCAAATCTAGTTTATAAAATACTTTAACACCTTCTAAATTATTAAGAATGTTGTCTAACTGCGGTATCGGGAACCGATATTTAATGGTATTCTTGTTAATTGCCCGGCCGTCAACACAAATGCGCTAGCTCCTATCTTTCTTCGGTATTAATCAAGCAGGCACGACGCATGGGCTTATGCTCCCTCTCAAAAGACCCTTACAAATCAATTCATTCACTTGCCCCTGAAGTATCTTACACTCTTTCGGACTCATCCGATAGTGAGGGCGGTAAGCAAGCTAGCCCTAGGGATGAGATATATGTGATGTTAGATTTCCCGCATGAGGATTAATCCATCATGTAACTCTTTAGGCTATATTTCTTTAAATTCGTTTAGCAACAACCTTAAACTTGGAGGAATGTCTAAGGGCTCCGATTCCTCACCCTTTACTACAACGGCGTACACCTTGTTGATTTTCTTGGATTCCTCCATGAAATCTCGAATGGTCGGGAGGGATCTTCCTTCCACTTTAGAAGCTTCGGGGTGGTTCTCTAGTGTTATAAGGGCAAGTATGGTCTTTCGACTGTCCTTGATAAAGGCGTAAACATTGTCTCGTCCTAGGTGGGTCATATCATGGTCTGATTACCATGGTCGACTGACTATCATATGACATGCTTTCATGTCAATCGTGTTACAAAGTACTTGATCTTTATAATTTCTACCAATTGAAAACGAGACAGTGCATTGTTTAGTTACCTTGGTCTCATTCATATTAAATATCCAGCCAATCAATTAAGGGGAATGATGCATTGTTGTTAGTTGCTGCAACTTGTCCACCATCATCTTCAAGACGATGTTGTTGTTATTGTCACTGTCTATGATTATATCACAGACCTTGTCGTTAACAGTACATCGCGTACAAAATATATTGTGTTGTTATGGGTGCACCTTCATCACCTCACGACCAAGGATTCAACATGATCCTTGGTCAACCATTCTTTGTCACTAGCTCATTATTTATCCTCATCAAATCAAGGGCCTTCTTCCGTTGCCTCACCTTCAGTTCCCCTTCATTAATGGCCAAGTGGGCTGTGGGGCATTGAGGGTAGGTATTTGATAAGTGGCCCGGTTGGTCACATCGGTAACAATTGTTCGACCCTCCTATTGGTTTCATTTCTTTGGCTCATGTCATAGTTAGTGATTGTAAGAGATTGAGGATGTCCCCTACTAGTTCCATTTCTTTGGCTAGCGTTGAATCCTGTGTGGGACCCGTCATGGGGGGCCGAGTCTGAACTCTTACAAGTTGTATTTTCACCCTATCTTCCTGTTAAACCGCTTTATCCATGGTCCTGACCAGATACATCTGAACTTAATCTCAAATTATTGATCATAAACTACCTATGAACCGTGCTACCTTTTGCGATTCAGTATCCGACAAATTATTCGACGTTAACAACCGCTAAAATTCTTTGGTATAATCTATGATGGTTCGATTTCCCTGTCACCAATTTTGATATTGCTAGAACAACACTTACTCATAATCACTAATGAGGAATCATGATCGAAGAAGTCATCTTATCTTTAGCTATGATCGGATGGGCACCTTGTTCTGTTAGACACATAAGAGTTGTAATTGCTCTCACCATGCAGAAGCACCAGATTTCAATTTGAATGTAACCAATTTCACTTTCTTATGTCCAATGCGTCCATTAATCAAAATACCCCTCTACTTTGGTTAATTAATCGAAGAATTCTTTTATACTCAATAAGCCATTAAAACTAGGAAGTTTACCCTTACCTCGATAGTCTCTTTTTGCATGATTTAGTTGATCATCTCAATGGACGGGTCGTTGGGCACCGACACCAACAACGTCCTCATCACTGGAGATCGACTTATCTGGAGTAGCCCTATGATTTATCTCCAGAAGCGATCTACAGAAATTGGGGTTGTATCGTATAGTGATCACGAGCAGTTGAGCATCACCTTAGGCTCAGGGTAGAATTAGGGCTTCTGCAATACAGTCGAGGGCTTCTTATAACCCTTGCATGGTCAATTGAATCTCCCAATGGAAAGCTTCAATTCTTTCTAATATATAACAAATCCCTAGATTATTGTCCATAGGATTTTGGTCAATTCCATCGTTAGTTGCCATCATCTCGAGGGAAGTCCTCACTCTGATACCAATTGATGAGTTCGATCACTGTTTTCCTCAAGGGATATCTACTTCGAACCCACAGAGCTCTCTAGACTTCTCACAGAGCTTCCTCGAATCCATAATGGATAAAAGTAAAAATAATTTCTAATAAATTTGAAATAGATTGATTGATGATAAAAATAAAATTGTAATCATTTAAATAATGAGCTCAAATCTAAGATGAAATTTTAGACACAAACACCTTAAAAACATGACTTACTATAAAGAGTAAATGACCTCCACTCCTACTATATGGTTTTCAGCCAAAAATAGTAAGTGTCCAATATGCCTTAACCATGTTATTCTCCTAATTTTTCTAAGCCATTTTCGTGTTGGGTACGACTTCTACAACTCAATTGATCAAAAGTTATACTCGAACTAAAACTTAATATTTATAATAAAAATGAAAATAAATTAGACTTATGATCGTTGATACGATGGAGTCTCACAAATTCGGCGTGGGCAACCGCACATAGCAGGTTGGTTGGCCAAAGTAGCTTCTCCTACCCCAAAATCATATATGATATGTAGAAAAACTCGTCTCGATTTGCGAGATATGACTATTTTAAGGTTCCGACGGTTTGGATCATTTCCACTTCTGATCGAGCCTTCTCTGGCCCATCTTTGCCATGAAAGTGCCTGCAACCTGCTCTATAACAATGGGCAACCCACATCAAAGGTGGGCTCCACATGATGGGCAATTAATAATTGCGGGCCCCACATGATGGATGATCCACATCAAGATGGGCCACACATGATGGACAGTCAACATCAAAGGTCGGCCTAATGATGAGTGGGCCATATCCAAGGTGGGTCCTGCATGATGGACAACCCACATCAAAGGTGGGTCCACATGACGGACGGTCCATATCAAAGGTGGGCTCTACATGATGGCCAGTGGATATTGAGGATGGGCCCATATCAAAGGTTAGCCCTTAATGATGAATAGCGCACAATCAAGGTGGGCCCTGCATGATAAAAGGCCCACATCATAGGGCGGGCCTACACAACGAAGGATCCACGTCAAATGTTGGCCCCACATGATAGTGGATGTGAGGGGAACAAATAGACTTTTGGATAATTAATTATTATGTTTGGAAACAAATATGCTTTTCTATACTTTTTAGATGATAAATATATTCTTTACCTAACATACTTATTTACTCATTAAATAGAAAATAGGATAAGTTAATCAAAACGAAGATAAGTTGCTTATGGCACCAGTACGGATGGCAAATGGGTCATGGTATATATATATTAGAGGTTCGTGGCTAGTGGTGTGCAAAATGGGTCCGATCCGATGGATCCGCCCCGATCTGCCCTGATTCGAACAGGACCGGTAGGTTGGATCGGTTAGGTTCGGGTACAAAGAGGCAGATCCGAATGCAGTTCGGATCGGATTCGGATAAGCATCAAAATCGCCCGACCCGAACCGAAATCCGATCCGTATTTTACTCTCTCTCTTTCTCTAATATATTAATAATATTTTCTGGTTCTTATATCCCGTGCGGAGGAAGTCAGGAGAGAGAAAGAGAGGAAAGAGAAGGGAAACATCTAACCTTTTGCTCTCAGCCTTCATCATTTGCAGGGTCTGGCCGTGGAGACACCATTTCTCCATTTTCCCAACATCAGAGAAAGAAGCAACAGCAGTAGCTGATTCACAAACACAAAGCCCCTCTCCCTCAAGTATTCCTCTCCTTCCCTTCCATTCCTCATTACCCTCTTCCACGTTCTCTCTCTCTCTCTCTCTCTCTCTCTCTCTCTCTCTCTCTCTCTTGTTTCAAAAAGAAAAGAGAAGAAAAGAAAATGTGGTTTGCCGTTTCAAAAAGAAAAGAGAAGAAAAGAAAATGTGGTTTGCCGTTTCAAAAAGAAAAGAGAAGAAAAGAAAATGCTCTTGTTTCAAAAAGAAAAGAGAAGAAAAGAAAATGTGGTTTGCCGTTTCAAAAAGAAAAGAGAAGAAAAGAAAATGGGGTTTGCCTTTGCCGTTTCAAAAAGAAAAGAGAAGAAAAGAAAATGGGGTTTGCTGTTTCAAAAAGAAAAGAGAAGAAAAGAAAATGGATTTTGCCTTCGCCGTTTCAAAAAAGAAAGGGACAAAAAGAAAATGGGGTTTGCCGTTTCAAGAAGAAAATGGGTTTTACTTCACAAATTTGTAGATTTTAGGAAAACCCCAAATCTGGACCGAATCTGACTCGGTCACGGATCATTCAATGGACAGTTATGATTGGATTGGGTCAGGTGATTCGGATCCGGTCTCAGATCGGATCGGATTCGGATCAAGGCACTCGAAATTCAGATTTGATCGGATGGATCGTAATCCGATCCGACTCGGACGGATGCCCAGCTCTAATTAGTGGCCTTTAAAGCAAAAGTAGTGAAGAAAGCAGTCCACGGTCAACAAATATATATATTTTTTGTTTTACACGCTGCACTCCTATGCTCACGCTGCAATGAATTTTCACTACAATGATAACTGAAACCTATAACCCCATGTTGAAACTTCTGTGAGGCTACCACTGAGGCATGAGTAAAGATCCAGTTAACGGTCAACATTGAATGCCAAAAAACAATGAAGAAAAGAAGGCTACGATCATCTAATAAGTTTGATTTTTGAAACATAGGCCATCTCTATTGAGGCCCACTAGATGGATGACGCCTATTGACACACCACCCTACAACGTGATTTTTTGGGAATTTTACAAATAACTCCCCAATTAATATAGAATTTATATTTTTAAAAAAAAATAAAAAAATCAAAAAGCTATTCCATTAACCGACGTAACTATCTTGCACTACCTTCTGTCACAACCTGGGCCAGCAAATGGATTGGTGGCTGGTTGGACCCCACCCTGATATTTACATAAAATCTACTTGGACCACTTGGTGCATCATCTTATATTGATTGAAGACCCAAAATCAGCTCCATCTGTGATGCAAGTGGACCACATGGTTGGAAATAATTTGAAGGTGACTTTCACCCTCCAAACTATTTTCATTAGTGTAGCCTACGTAAATCACCGATAGGTATGATTTTTGGGCTACAGGCTTAAACTTTTGTGTGAAATCTAATTGTTAGAGTGGATTTCATATAATTATTACAATGGGCCATATAGAAATAAGGGTAGATGTCTCTTTATCAACTGTATCCCTTGGAAGGGACCATCAAAATCACAGGTCGGTATCATTTTTTAATCTTTGTGCCTAACATGAGAGTACATATCTAATGATGAGAGTGGGTCTTACATAAACATCACGATTAGGGTTGTCAGTGAACTGAGCTTATGGTTGGCCTCTGCCTGGATTTTGAACTATTTCGGGCTGGGCATTCATGCCTGACCTATTCAAAATTTAGATTTTGGCAAGCCTGAGTGCGGCCCATTTATAGTCCTATCACGATGCCCATAAAAAAAAATCAAGAGTGGCCTATATACAATTATTATTTTTAAATAATATTTATGTACAATTGGAGAGGAGATGCCACTTGATTTTTTAGTGGATCCATGATGATGTGTATGTGATGTCCACTCCAACCATTGGATGTGTAATCTTAGTTTAAGCCCAAGGATGACAAAATCAGGCTGATTTGTTAATCAGGCGAGCCACACAGAGAAAATAGTTGGGAGAGAGAAGTCCACTATTTTTACCGAGCCCACCATGACGGCTATATGAAATCCATTCCAATCATTAGATGCCACACCAAAACTTGGCCTATAAATCAAGCTCAATCATAATTCAAGAGGGATATGTCAAGGGAAACAGTTCGGATGGTAATCATTGCCCCCGATACTGTTTCCCATCACTTGGTCCACCTAAATTAGGGAAGGGGTGATTTTTGAGCTTGGGCCTAACATGAAGTGATGCACCTGGTGGTTGGGATGGATTTTACCATAAACATTATGGTGGGACCCACCCAAGCAGCCAACCCATTTACTTGACGCCCATCCATCAAGCCAAGGCAGTGGAATGATAACTATATCAATTAATGGAATAGTGTGTTTTTTTCTTTTTTCTTTTTTTAAATGTTAGCTTGTTAGTACACCCACTGTCAGTTCACTCTTCAGTGATAGCCACCCCCACTAGGAATCGATACCAAGACCTCAGGCATTCAGTCTACCACTTGTGCCACTCTTCAGTGCTTGAATATAAATTTCTTAATGATTAAGTATATTCTTATAAAATTCTCTTATTTTTTCATGCCCCTATTACATTTTGTATGTATGGGGTACAGTGCACCCCTGCCACAGTATCGTGCCGGGTGGGCCTTGAACATCTTATATGATGATCTGAACTATTCATGTGCTCCTCACTGACTTATAGAAGGAATGACCTAATAAACATCCTTCCCAGATGATCCTATCCTTTGAATCTCAAACTTGAATATGAACCATTAGAGCTTATTTTTCAATGTTCCAATTCATCTTCACATAAAATTTATATTAATAATTTTTTCAACAAATATTTCTTAAGATGGACCCTGTGGCATATAATACAGAATATGAACGGTTCAGATCATCATATAAGATGTGATCCAGGGCCCCACACAGTAGCTGTGGTACAGTAGCACCGTACCCTATCAAAACCCAATAGGATGTTGGGTTGAAAGTAGGGCTGTCAAAATCCGGGCCTGGGGCAGGTCTCGGCCCGGATTTTGAACTTTTTAGGGCCGGGCCTCCGCGGGCCATTCAAATTCGGATTTTCAAGCCCGAGCCCGGCCCATTGACACCCCTAGTTAAAATACAGGGAAATACGTATTCCTTTGACGATTTCTATTTCACGTGTGAAAGGGCCACATGGGAGTATTTAGGTGGGCCCCAGAAGCCTTTCCACCGCATGATTAGCAAAGAAAATTACTTTCTTTTTTTTGTTCTTTTGGAAAAGGGCCAGACAGGCTGGCAAATGATGCTGGGATTCTTCTCTATAAAAAAAGTGCATGGAACAACGGAATATCTGTGTGAATAGGATTGGACAACTGGCACATGTGCACGCCGTGTGACTAGATGTGGACCGTTCATCAGGTGGGCCCATGAACATGTTCTGGCCCAAATATCTGCCTAGTCGGCTTACCAAGTGGACCATAGGAACTAAGATTGTTGCTTGATGTATATTAAAAATCCATTTGCTTTTAATGGTTTGTGTGTGGTCTACATGATGAGTAAACGAGCATAATTCTTAGTCTGAGGAGAGATTGAGGAGGTGATTCGCTGCACACATGCTAATGTGGCACAAGTGAGCAAGATCCAGACCATTCATCTAGTTGGTCCTGCCTTGATCATGCCTATCCTGAAAATGGGTGGCCCAACTCATCAGGTGGCCACATGAGAGTGAGAGAAACGAACGATTAGAAAATAAATGTGCCAGAGTGAAGATTTATAAAATAAGAAGAATGAATGGGTCAGATTGTCTTACGCTTTAGGAAATCGGATTGCGTACTGAGTAAATTCTGTTGGGCCCACCGTAAATGTCTGTGGTTTATCCATTCCGTTCATCGGTTTTTTCAGATTATTTTACGGGTTGAGACCAAAATTGAAGCATATCCAATGCTCAAGTGGACCACACCAAAGGAAATAGTGGTAATAATGATTTCCACCGTTGAAATCTACATAGGGGCCAAAGTGATGTTTATTTGTCATATAACCTGTTCATGAGATCAAACAGACGTGGATGAAGGGTAAAAAACAATTACTAGCTTGATCCAAAACTTCTGTGGCCTGCAAGAACTTTTCAATGGTAGATGTTCAATTCACACTGTTTCTTGTAGTGTGGTCCACTTGAGCTTTGGATATGCTTCAGTTTTGGGCTCAAGCTATAAAATTATCTGATAAAATGTAAGGACGGAGTGGATAAAATTCATAAATTACAGTGGGCCCCACATAGTTTACTCACCAGCTTAGCCGTGCAGAGTTTCTACGCAATCCGCTCCCAGGCTTTAGACCGGACTGGAATAGTCCGTGAACCCTGTTTTTTAAAAGCATCAAACACCTAAACTCTGTGGGGCCGGATATATTGTCTATATGCTGTCTGTATAAATCCACGCCTTCCATCAGGTGCAAACCATTATATGAACGGTACGTACAAAAGATAAGTCTAATAGGAAACTCCTATGGGCCACACCAATGATAACAATGTAAAGCTACTCTTAAAACCACCCAAGTTCATGCAGTGCGGCCAGCTGAGAATTGGATCAGGCGTATCTTTTCTATCTTCATTTCATCACGGTGAGTTACACATGATTAACTGGCTTGATGAAAGATACCATGATGGCCCTATATATAAACATGTGGTGGACATCACATCCCTATTCACCAATGCTCTGACCCACCTGAGTTGTGGGTTAGGCTGGTTTGTTTTTTTTTTTTTTTTTTTTTTTTTTTTCTCCTTAAAAAAATCTTAGAATCAAGGATGGAGCTTATAGATGAGTGGATGTTATACAACCTGGTGGGCCATAGAGAGCTTGCTGATGTTATAAACAGGTTTTGAAGAGGATTTTAGACCTTGGAACTATTTAGACCCATCTATATATATATATATATATATATATATATATATATATATATATATATATATATATATATATATATATATATATATAGTAGAGTCCAAAACTGGTGCCCTATATATAGTAGAGTATTTATCTTCTGCCTGTTCCTATATCTTTCTTATCTTGGACTGCGAACTGCACACTCTAGAATTTCTATTCCATGCAGGGGTGTACATCATGTCCAACTGCCCTCAGCTCGAATCGGCTTGGCCACTAGCTGACCTCAGCTCGAACTTGGCTCGGCTCAGTCCTTGAGCCTGACTGGCCAGCTCGGCTCAGTTTGATCAGCAGGTCGGGCCACTTCGAGCTAAGTTCGAGTCAAGATTGGGACGAGTTTGCCATTACAACATTTTCACAAATACCTGAATTGCACCTTCAAAATCTCCCCGTATTTGAGGCAGTAACAATGATTTTACAGGTATTTTATCAAAAACCTTCTAAGCAACATAAAAAAAAAAAAAAAAAAAAGGGGTGTTGGTTTCATATACATACCTTTCTTACCATTAGTCACACTTCTTTGAGTCACACTTCTTTGAGTCATTTCATCAAACACTTGGTCAGCAACATCAATAGCAAAGTAACCGAGTCACCAAACTGGTTCAATCCGAGTTCGATTCGAGCTGGGTTCGATCCGAGTCAAGTCAAGCCGGGCCAGCTCGAACTCATTTTTTAGCTCAACTCGGCTCGAACTTAGCTTCAAACCGAGTCGAATCGAGCTTTTTCAAGCGAGCTAACCGAGTTAGCTCAATTCATGTAAACCTCTAATTCCATGTGTCAACAAAGATTTTTTTTTTTTTTTTTTAAGCAAAAGCTCTATAAAGCTTTCTAAACTATTCTTATGTACATTTATCAGTTAAAAGTCTTGATAACAAGCTTTTATTGTCGTACAAGGAATTTTTTAAGGTGATCTTTATTGGTTATTAAATTACAAAATACATCCACATCATATCTACCTAACCATACAAAAACTTTGACCAAGTCAAATTCATTTAATATATAACGTTCCCATATGTACACTACATAAATGTATATGATTACCATATCTCATTCTACCGTATATATATTCTCTATACACTATTTTAAGGCTCATACTAAGTCCACCATATTCAAAGACTATGATTAATCATCGAAAATTAGATTCAAACATTAATTTTACGAAATAGTGTAGATAACGATTTCAAAATCAATTATTTGACCAAAATGTTATAAGATTAGTTTAGCCAGCCATGTTAATCAATCATTTCAATTCTTAATATACAGCAAAACTCATTAGACTCCTAGTTCTTTTGTTATGCATTATAATCCTAACGAAAATATGATTTATTACCCAACTCACCACAATTCATCTAAGAGACTTATTCACCAGTGAATTAAAACAATTTATCAAATCCCAATTAAGATCCTAGGTTCTTTCAAATTTAAAGATAAGCATAGCAAACATATATATTGCAAATTGATACCAAATCACATTTATTCTAATTTAACATTTCAAATCCAATCAATGTGTACATATATACACACTTACACATGTGAGGACAATATCTCATAGTAAAGACCATACACGCCATGTTCATGAAATGTGTAGTTGCTCATGGATCATGCAATCTTGACTTTTCCACTAGACACGTTATTATTGTAAATTAATAAAAATAAAACAAGTTGGGCCCTACAATATGCCAACTTATCCTTTTTTATTCTTTAGGAATACAATCTTGGTGAAGTCTTCTAATTCTAACAAATCAAGTTTCAATCGAATTCGATTCATGTATATATAATAATAATGAACAATAAACAAAGCATTAAAAAATTAATATATTTAATTAAAAGAACATAAATTCTAACAAAATTTTATGAGCCCATGTGATATTTATATGATATGCAAACTATTCCTAAGATAGTAACATATGGGAGGAAAGGAATACCCAATTATCTTTCAAAAATTCACAGTAGCGGGTGGTACTCACTGTCTTGTGGTGAGGCCAATAGTAATGGACGGAGGGGATGTGACGCATATCAAGGTGGGCCCTGTAGGAATTTACGTGGGACTATAAAACTGTTCAAATGAATCGCCGTAGTATTAGCCTAGAGAATGGTCAAACAGAGCTATTGCAACTGTCCAAATTCAACCAAGAAAGTTTGACTATTAGTCAACGTCGTCTTCAAATCTACCGGATCTTTGGGTCATTATCAATCAACGGAGGAGATCAAAGACCAACTTTTTTGGGTCAATGAAACGTAGGCCCCACTTGTGAAAACCATGTTCCAAACTTGTATTGGCACGTGTGATGGATGCAAAGGTGCGTGTGGGGCAGTAACCCTCGTGTGACTAGGATCAGACTCATGTGATATCCACTCCCATTTGAAAATGGGTGGTGGCCCACAAATCGGATGGTTAGGATAGCTCGATCAGTTTGATTTTGGAGCTATGCTCCATCTACAATGTGCCCAGCAATTTGTGTGGTTTGGATGGCAAACATATCTGCCACGTGTAAGGAGGATGAGTTGCCATCCGAGTCTCAGCAGCAGTCAAAGTCAGCTATTTGATTTTATTATTATTATTATTTATCTAGATTCCTGTGTTCGTTTGGCACTGTTTAAACATGACAGGGTTGTACGGTAATCCAGACAGTCCAAAACTCTGACCTGGTCGGACCATAAATTAAAAACTGACGCTGATTGGGTACAAACCCCACTTCAGACCGGTCCTGTCAGGGGCTGTATGGGGCCTACCGTTATATATGTATTTCTATATCCAAGCCGTACATCCATTTAAAAATGTTATTTTAAGATGTGAGCCAAGAAAAAATTAGATAGATGGAAGGCTTGAGTGGATCACACAACCGAAAGCTAGGGTGACAATCACTCTTATAATTGAAACCTTACGCTCCACTGTTCCGGTGTCTAACTTTCATTCATAAGGTCACGTGGACTTTGATGAAAGGAAAATTTAAATATCAGGCATTTAAATGGGAACATGTTGAACCTTCCGCCGTGATACCATGTCAAATCACCATTTACTTCAAAAGCTTAAGCTATTAGAGTGTGATGTATCAATGTATATTAAGTAGAGGTATACACGAGTCGAGCCGATCCGAGCTTTGCCCAGCTCGTGCTCGACTCGAACTACTCGAGTCCCAACACATGCTTGGTTTGGCTCGGCCTTCGAGCTCCGAACAGCAGCTCATGCTTGGCTCGACTGAGTTCGAGCAGAGTTCGAGCCCAGATCTGGGGCTTATCTTTTTGGAGGAAATCAAACAAATTCAGGCCGTACTCGGCGCTGGAATTCACATTGGATCCGTACTGATAACGGAGGGCGTCGAGGCCAGCATGGTAAGGGAGGTAGATGGGGTCGACCTTTGTAGGGTCCAGTGTTAGATAGTGATATTCGAGGATTCGACGGTGGAAAATGAGCTTGAGCATGTCAGGGTCAGTCCGATACCAACTGTGGGAGCGGTTGTGGGTCTTTTGACCAAGGCCATGGTTGGCGATGTATGGACATAAGTCATCGTAGACGGGGTAGTGGGAGCAATTGGCCAGGAGGTCGAGATTGAAGCGGGAGGGGAGATTTCGGATGTGGATCGATCCAACAGCCATGACAGTCTGGGTTTGGAAGATGGACGGATCTGATTGGGTTAGGCGGGAAGTGGAGAGAGAGACAGAGATGAGGAGAGAGAAGAGAAAGAAGGGGAGAATGGAAGAGGGCATGGTGATGACTTAGGATTTTTTTTATTTTTTTTTTTAAGGGTATCTGTACCGAGTCAAGCCGAGTCGATCTGAGTCGAGCCGAGTTCGAGCAGTATTCGAGTCGAGCCAAGTTGAGCAAGGGCAAGCTTAAGCTCAGCTCGAATTTATTTCGAGTACCAAAAAACAGCTTGACTCGGTTCGAATGCAGCTTCGATCCAAGTCGAGTCAAGCTTTTTCCAGTCAAGTCGAACAAGTTACCTAGCTTTTGCTGCTCGTGTACAGCTCTAATATCAAAGGATTTCATGACTTCAACATGGTCCACTAAAACATTTGATCACCCTTATTTTTGGGCTCATCACCTAAAATGATTTGCCTAAATGAAATAATAATATAGATAAAACACATACAACATGGTGGGCTAGTAAAGGCCTTGACAGGATTGACCTTCTCTAGCTAGGTCATGGTGGGGTAGTACCCAATCCCCAATACCCCACCAAGCTAGAGACACTTAGTAAAGGGATCCACAGAGCTCATACTAATGTATGTCTTTTGTCTACACCATTTATTTATTTTTAAAAATCATTTCAGGCGATAGCTTAAAAGTAAGGCAAATCAAATGTTTAAGTTGGACCACACTGCATGAGAATGTGGGGCTTGAAACACATCTGAAGACCACATATATATATATATATATATATATATATATATATATATATATATATATATATATTGGATGGTTACACACACACTATATATATATATATATATATATATATATATATATATATATATATATATATATATATATATTGGATGGTTAGGATCGATACACACAAATACACGCAATGGGACCCACAATTTGTATGGCATGGATAGCTGCACGGCGGTGTCATATGCTACGACGATGGTCACCATCTCTCTTTTTTTTTTTTTTTTTTTTTTTTTTTTTTTTTTTTTTAATGTTGAAGACTAACACACAAGGCTGCCTGTCTGTTTCGATTCTTAAACTTCATAAGCTCTTGCCAGGCGGCACTCCGCCGTAGTTTTCAGTAGAGCTAGGGTTATTTGGGTAATAACAGATCTTTTGGTGTACAACTTTGACGCGGTCTGGAAGAAAATCTCCGCCATTTGTCACATCCACTTGCATTTATGGACGAGAAAAAGGAGAGTGGCCCACAAGACCACCGAATGTGATTCCGCAAAAACAGATTTCTTCTTTTTCAACAAAAGGGCCCAGATGTTCTACCAAATCACAAAAATACCCTCACTGGCCAGGCGCGGCTTCCGTGGATTCCTAACTGTGGGGCCACCTTGATGCACGTGGCTTACATCCACGACGTCCATTTGTTTTGAAAGCTCATTTTAGTGATTCATCCCACAAATGAAGCAGTTCCAAATATCAGGTGGACCACACCACAGGAAACAGTGGTGATTGAACATTAAAAACTTCTTGTGGGCCACAAAAGTTTTGAATCAAGCTAATATTTATGTGGTCCCTTCATACATGTCTCTTTGACCTTGTCAACAGGTTGGATGGAAAATAAACATTCGGGTGGCCCCCAAGAAGATTTTAACTGCGGGTATTCAATCACCACTGTTTCCTGTGGTGTGGTCCACCTAAGATTTGGATCTGCTTCATTTTTTGGATCAATCCATCCCGTTCATACGGTGGAATGCGTGGTGGATAGATGGGAGTTACACAAAAGTCTCATCTCGCAGATGGACGGTCCTAACCATCTGAATAGGTCCAATTAAATGTGGACCGTTGGTTGTAATTGTCCATTTGCATGCTAGGACCATCTTTTAGGAGAATGATTGGGGTGGAGCCCCTCCCATGATATGGCTCGGTGAATGATTGAGTGGAATAATAGAAAAGATCACTCAGGTCCTGCCAGTTGGACTTTAAAAGCTAATGCTGTCCATTCAAGAATTATCTTCTAATCTCTCATGCCCATATAACATCAACTTGCACCATAGCTTGTCCTCATAATGAAAATTAGCTGGTGCAAAAATCAGCTGCATTTTTTTTATTGGACCGCAATTTTATTTTGCTATTTATCAATTGATAGAGATGTAGTTTTAGTGGGGCACTCTCAAGTTCAACTGATTGGACTACACCTTAGGTCTAATGAGTTTAGATTTTATTAATTTAAATTAATGTTAATAATAAATATAAGATAAAAATAAATTATTTTATGACTTAAAGCTTGTATTTATTATTTATTATTCTTATGATATCGATTTTTTTCCTTTTTTTATTACCTCATTTATTATTGACTATAACATTAATTAATCATTAGTAATTGATGTTATGCAAACAATAACACTCCTTACACCCTGATCCATAGCTCAAGTAGTAGACTGAGTGAAGATACCCTCGTTTCAACACCTCGGTCTTGATATCAATACCCTAATGGGGGTGGCTAACAGTAGAGTGTGTATACCGAGGGTGGGGTGTGTACTAACCAGCTAACCCAAAAAAAGAAAAATAATAATAAATAAATAAATAAAATAACATTCAGTTAAGGTGGATGGTAGGAGACTGTGGGTGCGCAATATAATGTAATCTAAATTGGTGATGGAAATTGGGGCATGGGCTAAACAACAGTGAGGATTAAAGGGTGGGAGATAAGGAAGTTGGACTGTCAGGTACCATGTTAACTTAATTTTAAAAAACATGCACACAGGTCAAGCTAGCTCTGTGAGGCCCATTGTGATGTGGGATGGGCATCCATCCCATTAATCAAATGCACCCTTTCATGGTGAGCCATGGGCCTAAAAATCAGGCCAAATCCATGACTTAGGTGGACCAAACCATAGAAAGTAGTTGAGAGTGAAAGCCCCCTTATTGAAACCTTCCTGATTGTATATGGGGCCCAAAGAGATGTGGTTTAGACATCCAACCCATTCTTTGTATATGTCTCCTTTGGATGAGGGGTCACACCAAATTTTAAGCCTTTCCAAAACTCTGTTGAGCCCACCAAATGCTTTTAGATATTTTAAGTATGATTTCTCATAGTTTCTAATGGTGTGGCGTGCATGAGTTTAAAATATGGCTGATTTTTGGCACATCCCATAACTTAAAGGGGGCCCACTAAACACACGGCATGAATGTCCATCATACACTACAGTAGGCCATAGAGCCCGGCCTCGTAAGAAGCTCCCAAAATTTAAAGTCCTTCCAAAACTCAGGTGGGCCCCACCCCCACTGAGTACCTTTAGATATTTTAAGCATGATTTCCCATGGCTTCGGATGGTGTGGCTCACTTGAGTTCCGGATATGTCTGATTTTTGGCACATCTCATAACTTAGAGGGGCCCACTAAATACACGGCGTGGATGTCCATAGTACAACACAGTGGGTCCCACAGAGCTCGACCTCATAGGAAAGGTTGGTATCTAAATAGATCTTATGAGATAATAGAGGATTTAGACTGATCGGATGTAATCTAATATAATCTAACATCATCGTTATCATCGAAGCGAACTTATGATATAAGTTTGACACCGACCGTCAACTTAACGCAACGTTCCTCTTTTATTTAGACTTGGAATTAATTAATAATAAGAGCACAAAACTCACACATGCTCAATATATATAATAAACTATTACATAGGTTGGTTATAATCAAGCACTATCTAACAATCTATTACATAGGTTTATTATAATCAAACCATTTGTTGATTACAAGCAACAAACATTATTTAAAGACATGGGAAAGCTTTTAAATCAAATGTAAAGTATTTAGGTAATTTAAATTTAAATCCATGCTCACAATCCGATTTTAAAGAAAAATTGTGCACTTGGCATACAAGTTGTTAAAATTCAACTATTAAAATTGTTATTAATAATTTAATGGACTATAGACGAAGTCATTATTCTGATTTAATTATTTTTAATAGCCAATTGGTGGATATTTTAGGATGGTCCATTAAAAACATAGCTATGGTTTGAATCTGCCAGATATTTGTCTACTAATAAAAGGTCCAATTGCTCACAAAACATGATTTTTGGAGGATGATTCCATTCATGGACTTTCCTATTAGGAGAGTCGAACTAATAAGTGGTACATGACATATGTACAAGTTCTAAATTCATGCATATCAAGTGACATACTTTATTAGAGTATCAAGTAACTCCTCTTTTAAAATCATTCCTTCAACCGCCACCCACATCTTGCAAACAACTCTGTCTCTCTGTGCGAGTTGCATGTGCCACATGTATTAGTAGATTATAGGTTAACCTGCAAACAGTTTCGGGTAGTCAGTCCACATTACAACATATTCATGAGGTATATCATTTGGAGTTGTGCATATGCCATGCCAAACTCGAGCAGTGTGCACAGCTGAATATGGAATACATTTTACGATTGGCAGCATTATTTGTGGACAAGGGTAGGGCTGTTCACGAGTCGAGATAGCTCGAAAAACTCGCTCGACTCTGCTTGAGTCAGCTCAGATTGACTCGGCTTGAATGGCTAATTCGGTCTGAGTCAAGCTAATTATTTGAAGCTCGAGTTGAGTTCAAGCCGAGTTCAACCAGGGGGCATTTCAACTCTACTCGACTCGACTCGAAGCTCGAACTCGAGCTCGACTCGAAGCTCGAACTCGAGCTCGACTCGGCTTGATTAATATATATATTAAATATTATAATATATATATATATATATATTATTAATATAAGTTTTAAGTTTTAACTTAAATAAAAAATAAATAAATAAATAAATAAAAACCCTAGAGTCTCTACTTGACGGCACGCACCCCCTTTCCCTTTCTTCTCTTTCTCTACTTGCTGCTAGCCGCACGCCCGCCTGGACCACCACCACTAGTTTTCATTTCAGCTCCACAATAGTATGATTTCAATCTCTTGAGATCTACTTCTTGGGTGAGAAACCCAAGAAATCCGAGATGGGTTCTCTCAGATTTATTAGAACTTCAAGGAAATCTAATGATCTGATTGGCTAGAGCTCTTTACTTGAATTTCTGATTGGTGTTCTGCTCTATTTATTTTTTAGTACTTGGATTTCTGCTGGTGGAAGAAGATCAAGAACATATCAGTTCTTACAGGTTTCCTCATCCAATTCGAAGCTTTGTTTAGTTTTTTCATCGGGTTTTGCTTTGATTCTCCTAAGATTTTTGAAATTTTCATCAATGGAGGAGGATCAAGAACAGAATCCATTACTCTCTCACCCAACAAGCTCGAGCTCGACTCGAGGTAAACTCGACTTGACTCTAACCACCAGATCGACTCAAACTCGACTCGACAGCTTTGGCAAACAAGCCAAGCTTCAATGTTGAGCTCGAGTACATCATGGACAAGCCGAGCCGAGCTTGGCCCACCTCGACTCGACTCGGCTCGATGCCCACCTCTAGACAAGGGCTTCCATTTGGATAGCATTGTCCAAAAATTTGTAGTTTTTGTTGTCAAAGGGAAGGAGTTTGGAATATAGCTATTCATGGACAAAGATTTCCATGAAAAAAAAAAAAGTGCTCAAGTGGACTCTCTTAGGGCTGCCCACTAGGCGTCACCATTGGACAAGTTGTGGTTCCACGTGCAGAGGATGATGGATGTAATGTTTTGAATTTTCGCTAACTTGGAATTAAAAAAATAAAAAATTTTCTCACTAGAATTAATTTATTTTATTATCTAATGATCCTTAATACGTGATCCTAATGAAAATGCGAGTGATACCCTTAAAAGAATTGTACAATTCATATAGACCCTCTTGGAAAGCTATCAAATCCGCCCAATCACTTAAACCTCAAGCCTAGCCTTATGATCTATTCATCCAAGGCCTAGATCTAGACGACATGCCACATATTAATTAAGATAATTGCAACTTAATAAAGATATATCTAAAGCTAAGATAACTAATGGTTTAGATCTTGATTTTCCAACAAACCTAAACCACATTGACCTACTCACCCTTTTAGCCTAAAATCAATGATTTATGATGATTAGGGTTGAATCACTATTTCCGCTTATTGCGAATAGGTTGCACTATGAACTTAGCTAATAAAAAACCATAATCATTATGTAAAGAAAAAAAAATCTCGTTGTATAATTTATTCAAGAAATGCCCTAATTATCCAACCAAGCTCTAGACCACTCGTTGGTAGGCCACTAAACCTGAAACAATATAAATATGTTCATCTTAACAGGCTTGACATACATCGCAGGAAATTAAGCTGAGATTATGTCTCAAATCGCTCAACTTAGACTCGTAAGGCCAGTGCATAAGATGTCTGAATACCCTTAAAATTTGTCAAGAACTTAAGTTAGTTTTCTTTATCCGATCTTTTTCGAAGTTATGACTTTCGAACTATTAGATCATGACCAAATTTTAAGCATTGACCTAAATTAATATCCTACATATCCATATAGTCTCGACCCCAATTGACGATTGGTGGTCGTCAAATAGAAATAAGATCATACCTGTTAATTATCTCATCAGAATATCGGAGTGATCATATTTATAGAAAGATCACCACTAGGTTCACCTGTCCCATAGCATAGATGGCCCCAATAATAGGAAACAACCTCCCATATAATTAGTATATCTAACACTTGGTCATTAGGTCCATTTGTACCACTTCTGATATTATAAAAAGGGTCCTAATGGACAACCATTTATCCCATATGAATTATGCCCTAAGAGAGAGAGAGAGAGAGAGAGAGAGAGAGAGAGAGAGAGAGAGAGAGATAATGGAAAGAGGACGGATAGAGTGTAGGTGAGGATTATACACCCTTTCCCTTCTCCCCTTCAAACAAAGCCTTAGCTACTCCTGGAATCTTCGACAGATTCATTGCATTGGCAATCGGAAGAAGCGATGATTTTTTCTAAAACTATAATCCTAGAAGCGCTTTGATTTGGTTAAACCCTCTTGAGGTACAGACCATTCTTCTACATTTCCTTTTATCAACCCCCGATAGTATTAAATAATATTTTTTTGTTATTGTTAGGATTCCATATGTTATGTGTGCTTAAATTGCTTCATTATCCTAGCCCTACTGTTACTTGTTATTAGTAATCAACATGTTTGATGAAATCTTTGAACAAAATAAAACTCCTACCGTTAAAACTCTTATATGTAAATTGATAAGTGATGTTGATTAACAATGGATTGTATTAATATAAATTGAATTGTACTAATTCATACATGTGGTTAATGCACCCTATTGTGGTATTAAGTTCTTTCATGATTATGTTTATGCATTTGATAATCTGATTTGTAGCCGTGTGGATTAAGTCATACAAAATGTTAAGTGGATGGCCACTTTAGGTTGGTCATCCTAGACTTATAGGGTTAACTGAGGTTCAACTAGGACAACCGGTAGTAGTTGAAGCTAGACGGGATGTTACGCACCTGATGTCGGTTTTGTCCAGGGTTCCTGTTGTTGATATATCAATCCAATACATGGCCCGATCATTCTTATGTTTGGTGGTTGTATAATATTCAATGAAATTTGGGATACCATTGTTATCATTAATTTAAGTCCATTCATAACCGTTAGTACTTTACGATCCTACAAAGACTCATGAACTGACATGGTGGTATGGGACACCGTGTCCAAATTGTCGGCCTATGTTGGGTTAACGTGTCAATCATATTGGTAAAAAAAAGGATGACGAGCCCACCATATTGGCACAAAATTGGGTGCGAGCGTCCTCATAGTGACTATTGAGTACTAGTGAAGGCCATGAGTCTACCGTATCGTTAATGAAATTGATATCGTAACTTAACCACATTTGTGTTTAGGTGACAACCCTTATATTATTTATGGTCATCCTTGGGTGATGAACCCTAAAATGGATCAAGGGACACAGATGATAAGTTGTTATGGCCACATCAAGCCTTGTGATCCAGGTAAAGACTCGTAATACAATGTTGATATCTTGGCTTCACTAAATTTCTGCTTGAACTGGGATTACTAATTATTTGGCTAATCATGCATATTATGGCACTTGCTTAGATAAGTAGTTTGTGAAAGATGTTAGTCTCTTGTTGAGAGAGTGTTGGCATTCTGCGAAATAATCGTTAAAGTCGATTGTTGAGGGAGTGTTGGATTATGAGGATTATGCATCATCACATTATGACAATCACAAACCTAAAAGGACTAGATAGTAAATTGTTTGCTTTGTTATGCTATCATTACTTGCACTTGATCATGTTGATAACATGTATAGTTTAGAAAATGGTACCATTGAATTAGCTACTCACTCTCACCTAGAAAAGTGTTTTAAAACACCAACCAGGCTATATTGTTGATGTAGATAACATAGAGATCTCATATGAATGGGCTTACACTGGCTTGCACCACCATCATGATGTTTTGGAGCATTGGGCGAAAACAAAATTCTTTGCATTTTTCATTTCAGTTTGGACTTGTATATTATGGCTTGTGTAGTCCACATCCGTGTGGACGCCACTTTTGAAATTGTATATTTTGATTATTAGCCTTTTATTTATGGGTTTAGTTATCTATGCTTAGCTTTTAATACCGTTGATTAAAAGATATTCTGATAATTAATTATTGGTGAATGTTAACCAGACTACGCATGCACGTGGAAACTTGCCCACGTGCATTTTTTCTAAGTTTACACCTGGGAACTCGTGATTGGAGTCTCCGTACTCAGGTGTCAAATTTCAGGACGTGACAATGGATATATGATAGAGTAATGAATATTAGACTAGAATTTACTCAGATTGATGATATGGCGGGATCTGAATACTTGGCAACTCACAAAGTGTAAGTCTTTCGCAAACTTGGAATGCAGATGTATGTGTGTTCAATTGACATAGACTATAACATATGAAGACCCATATTCGAAGTCCATCCAGATCTAGTAGAACCCATAGCTAAGACCTACATGCTTGAACTTCATGGAACAGTTAAGAAGAGAAAGTAATGATGATATGCCCATGCCGCTCACATCACGTGCATTCCACTCGCATCCTTTAACGTTGTGCCCCCAGGGGGTGTATACCTAGTTTGCAATAACCCGATTTGGTTTTAGGTTGTGCACTACCTTTCATAAGATGGACAGAATGGGTCGATTGATCACTGTTTTGGAGTCACCACTAGTCAAAGGAAGGCTCCAAAATCCACGGTTGGCTTGAATCCGTGGAATTGCCTTGCATCGGGAATACCAAAGAATTCCTGACTTGAATGACTCTTAGATAGGTCTATGCCATGAATTCTGAATAAGGGCCTCGGTTATTAAAAATGAAGAAGTTAAGTATCCTTTTACCATCCGTGTGAAACACGGTCTCTACTTTGCCAGGCTATACGCTTTTAAAGGGAATTTGAACTACAAAAGATAAACTAAAAATGAAGCGAAAATAGTAGAAAAAAAAAAGGTTTTTCGATAGAAGTAGGGAAAAAAAGAACACAAAGTTTTCAGTTACTCATTTAAGTTATGTATTCCGGTACAGAAGATCCTCAAGAGAGGTAACTATAGAGCATACTTTACGTGGTGTCAAGTAGGGCCTACTATCTCAGGTATTCAAAGCATTGGGGTTGGAATATATAAACTTGAAAATAATAAATTTAAAATATGGGTTAGGCTTTGCAAATAGAAATATAAGAGGAGATTGAAAAACTATAAGATATTGAGAGAATAGAAGAGACAGACTCTGTCTCTATCTTAGAACTATAAATAGAATTCTTATCCTTTTCTTTTCTCTGGCTCTTGGCCTTTGAACTTTAGGGCTCTCTCTCTCTCTCTCTCTCTCTCTCTCTCTCTCTCTCTCTCTCTCTTCATTTGTAAAGGTAAAACCCTCCTTTTATAGGCATTTTCAAAGGGACACATGGCTAAGATTTAAGTAGGTTCAATTCTCTCGATCCATAGCTTTGGCATCAATGTCAGGCTCGAGCAAACTAAACCACTACCAAAAAGATAAGAATAAACGAACCTGTAATAGAGCCAGCTTGAGCCTGAGATGGAGCCAGTGCATGAAACCATAAAAAAAAATGCAACCGGGGCTGATTTCGTGTAGAACCGGTGGATCCAGCATCGGTTGCTCATTTTATGTTAAAATTGGCCCCAGAAGGGTAGTTATATCAAAACCCATTTCTATCAAGTTTGCCCCAATCTAGTTGGTTAACTGACTGTCTGGCATGTTTTGAGCCACGTATCCACTCTGATTGACGGCTCACTAAAGTATAAAGACAAGTGATCATGTTTTGATTAGTGGGGTATCTATAAATGCCCCTCTTTGGTTGAGGTTGGTATAAAATTGAATGCAAAAGTAAGTGGATACTCCACTTGGAGTCGAAGAGGTGATTAGTTTCTCTATTTGTCAGAGTGTCGTGATCAAGAAACTTGCTTGGTTAGAAGCTTAACTCAGACAATTCATAAGGGTGGGAAAAATGTTGCAATATTTGATTACAACCCTTTCATATTGTTGATCATCATACGCATCAAAGAAATCTATTGGGTTGGATGTTTAAGTGGTTAGAGCCCCTACGCTTGTGCAGCCTTATGAGGATAACATACATTGGATCTGGAAATAATAGTTTTTTCTATTCTGCACGATCCCCTAAAATCACTTGCAAGCCTATTATTTGTAATAGGAATTTGATTGCGCGTTTTGCGGCTTTACAAATTTCCCGCATTATAATGCAATAATTTAGCAAGTGTCCCAACTAGAGTTGTCTAGATTATTCTGTAGCCATTCAAATTCTAAATTTTGTCAATGTGGTTTGTAAAGATTCTTTTCACAAGTTGGAGCATGGTTATGCTAATTAAGGTATCAAAACAAAGTATTTTAGATTTATCCTTTTCCTAGGATGACCGGCCTGAAGTTGGGAGGTCAGGTCAACCATCTTATGTTTGTTTTTTTTTTTTTTCAAAATCTTTTTTTTATAGCATTTTTCATTGAGCAAACATACTTGCCTTTCGGCATTCGCATGGATGTTGTGCTTACAGAGTTTGGTCTTGTGTTAGGCTTGGGATAGATTTGATCCATCATACGACCTCGATCAGAGCATTAGATAGTCAAGATCGGATATGCTGAACGAAATGGAATGGACCTAATATGCCAGTCGACATCTAAAAGGTATTTTGGGAAAATTTGGACGGTCAGAATCAGGGTTTGACCAATGTGGATGATGCGGACCTGATCCGTCATATGACATCTAATGACCTTGATCAAAGTTTTAGACGGTCAAGATCAGATAATGCATATGTAATGGAATAGACTTGATTTACCACCCGGCATCTAAAGGGTTTTCGATTGGAGTTTTGGATGTCAGAATCAGGGTTCCTCTTATTGAATGATGCAAATGGAAATGGAATGGATGTAAATAGAATGTAGTGGAATGGTGCATGATGTGTAATCGATATGTAAATCTGATATGTTATACATAATCATAATGCCTCAATCAGAGCATTTGACGGTCAAGATCGAAAAATGTGTGATCGATGTACGGATATGATCCGTCATACAGTATCTGAATGCCTCGATCAGAGCATTTAACGGTCAAGATCAAAAAATGATTGATGAAATGAAATGCATGCATGAATAAAATGGAATGGACTCGATCCATCATCCGACGTCTAAAGGGCTCCAAATGAACATGGGACAATAAAGACTAGGTACCCACTAGGGAAATAACATAAAATAAATTCATGGAATGAAATGGAATGGATCTGATCCATCATCCGGCATCTAAAGGCCTCCAAGTGGATGAGGGATGATCAAGACCAAGGATCCATTGGGGAATCGAAAAATGGATTAAATGAAATGCACAATGTGTGTGAATGCATGATATATGATCGATACACAAATTTGATTTGTCATACAGTATCAGAATGCCTCGATCAGAGCACTGACGGTCAAGATCGAAATATGTGTGATGAAATGAAATGCATGCCAGGATGAAGTGGAATGGACCTAATCTACCATCCGACGTCCGAATGGTTCCAAATGGATGTGGGACGGACAAGATTAGGGACCCTTATGAAATGCAATGCATGCATGGAATGGAATGGATTTGATCTGTCATCTGACGTACAAAGGGCTCCAAATGGATGCAGGATGATCAAGATCAAGGATAGTAATGAAATGTAATGCATGCATGGAATGAAATAGACATGGTCTGTTATCTGACGTATAAATGGCTCCAAATTGATATGGGATGATCAAGATCAAGTGTCTTAATGAAATGTAATTCATGATCGGTGATCGATATGCAAATCTAACCCATCATACAACATTTAAAGGCCTCGATCAGAGCATTAAATGGTCAAGATCATATATGTTTATTGATTGATTTGATCTATAATGGAATGGATAGATGGATTGATGCTTAGTGGACTTCGGAGATAATTTTCACTGCCTCTGTTTCATCTACGTATAATAACAAGACCTGGTTGAAAGATTCAATCGTACAAAATGCCTCTGTGAAACATGAGTTGGTCTGACGGGTGTTGAGACTCAAATATTGCATATTTTCTCCCATTTATATCTTGGTTTTATGAATATGATAATATTCAATGGTATATTTTATACATGTTTGTATTGCAAGGTGAGTTTTAGAGCTTAGATTGAAAAGAATGTTAAAAGCATGAATTTGATGCTCAAGAATCACCAAGTCAAAGAATGGACCTTTGAAGACCAAGATTTAAGAAGTCACATGCCAAAGATCTAAGGAAACCAAGTGAGGAATGAAGAGAATCCAAGATTTGAAGTGTTGATCGGCTAGCCCAAGTTCTAGTTTGGCTAGCCTAAGAATTTGACGAGCCCGAGAAAGTTCGGTTGAAAATCTAGCAACATGTTCTTTTGGAATTTATGCAAATTCTACGCAGAGTGAGAAAATTTGAGGTGGTTTCCAGATTTTTCAAGTCGGTTTGAAGGAGGGAGTTCCCCACTTATAAATAGGGTTTCCCAAGGCATTCTTAAGCATCATTTAGAGCATTCGAGGGCAAGATTTAGGGGTTTTGGAGAGCTTTCTAGTTTTTTTTAGAAAAGTTTCAAGTTTCATAGTTTTAGTTTTAGTTTTTCTTTACAAGTTTTTTTTAGATCTTTATTTGTTTATGTACTTATTTTTTATTTTCTTTGTTTTAATTATGTCTTTCTAGTTCTCTCTAGCCTAAGCTATATGGAAAACACATGGATTTAATGATTCATAAGTTATAATTGATTGATTTGTTTTTAATGATGAGATGAATGATATATGCATGTTATCAATTATCTAATTTTAGGTTTTTGATCCTCATGTGAGATCCATATGTTTCTATCATGTGAGATCTATATTGATGGATAGGCTTAACTTGGATCATTAGATTTCCTAGATGAGAGATATTTTCAACCTGTTGCATTGTTTGATTCATTATCTCATTGATATTGAATGCTTAAAATCACTGGCGCTTGAGAATATATGTTAATGGTGCAAACCCATGATTCTCTAACATCTCATATCATTTATTAAAAAGATTTGAACTGTTTTATTTTCTGATTAGGCCAACCATAGTGCTCGGATCCTAATTGTATTATTAAAATCGTTATGATTTATGGGTTATTAACCTATGTGTGGAACTTTGAATCTTGAGTGTTTTTTTTAATTTAATTAAATTTCATTTAAAAATAAAATCGTCAAAATCATTGCATCCATTAATTAGAATTCTTATAGGTCAGTTTCCCTTAGTTAGTTTTGCATTTGATTTGTCATTCTCCTAAAACCATCTCCCTGTGGGATCAACCTTGTATTCACAGGATAATATTTATGAACCTCTACAATTGGAGGAAAGTAAACAAGTTTTTGACGCCATTGCCTGGGAGACGAAGATATATTAGATCTGTGCAAGATAGGTAAGGTAAGTTCTTTTCTAAAACCTCCAAAATTTCTATAGATTTTCTATTTTACTTTGAAAGTAAATTCAATTGGATCTTTCAAGCACTAACTGTGACATAAGGTTGCTCCTGCTTGGGATTTTATCACCCAAGTGCTATGGTTTTCCTACATTTGTTGTTTAATCACAAAGATCATCTGCTGAATCTATTTTCCATATTAGTATAGTTTAATTTCTTCATTAGTTTTACTTTCTTTTTATTTATTCTGCTTTGTGGTTTGAACCCTTATGGTCGGCTCTGCCACCCGGGTTGTTCAGTTATTTTACTTTGTGGTTTGAACCCTTATGGTTGGCTCCGTCGCCTGGGTTGTTGGATAAGTTTTTGTTTTTACTCTAAGTATCATACTTGCTATTTGAATTCGTGGTTTATGTTGTGTGGTGTGGATGGTTTATGTCCCGTTGGAGTAGAGATCAAAACAATCGACTCTCCTCCAAAGGTGGACTAGTCTCAGGCCTTGATCATTCATTTAGGAAAAGTAGTCAACACTACTTGGATTCCATGGTAGACCCAGTTAATCATGCAAATC
This sequence comes from Magnolia changhungtana, assembly GCA_030180095.1. Lineage (NCBI taxonomy): Eukaryota > Viridiplantae > Streptophyta > Magnoliopsida > Magnoliales > Magnoliaceae > Magnolia > Magnolia changhungtana. The sequence goes on from JASAUF010000596.1 coordinate 2,228,504, forward strand.
TATCTGTCAGATCCAATTATAATCCAAAACATAGAAAATCAACGTAATCCTCCTCTTGAGGATGAGAATGAAGTTCATAGGAATGTGTTAAACCAACCACGGACTTTACGTGAACATTTACACCCTGAGAGATCAACTTTACCATCTTATATTGTGTTCCCTGCTCACACAAGGAGCATTGATTTTAAACCAGGTGTGATTTAATTGATTCCTAAATTTCATGGCTCAGATTCTGAAAGCCCCTACTTGCACCTCAAGGACTTTGAGGAAGTGATTACAACATTACAAGTAAACAATAGCAATGAGGATGCACTCAAACTTGGGTTATTCTCAATTTCTCCAAAGGATCAGGCCAAAGCATGACTCAACTCTTTAAGGCCTCATACCATCACTACATGGCAAGCCTTAAGTAGAGAGTTTTTGAAAAAATTCTTTCCCGAGCACAAAACAAATGCACTAAAACAGGAAATCATGTCGTTCTCCCAAAAGAGGAATGAATTATTTTTCCAAGCTTTGGGAGCACTTCAAAGACCTTCTACTCACTTGCCCACATCATGGTTATGAACCATGACACTTGATTGATGCATTCCGAAAGGGGCTCACCATGGATACTCGTCAGTTCATAGAGATGATGTGTGGTGGAACCTTTCTTGAAAAAGTTCATAATGAGGCTTGGGATTTTCTAGACATGTTAGAAGAGAATACTCAGACATGGGATGTCTCTACTAAACCAGACCAAACTAGACCCATTCCTAGAGAAAAAGCGGGGATGTATGTCCTAAGAGAGGAAGGCAACCTTAATGAAAAATTCACTGCATTGGCTAGAAAGGACGAAGCCTTGAAAATTAGGAAGGTTGATGCGATTAAAGCAAACACCTCCTTGGGTAATTTTTATAACATTTATGGTGGTGCCGACCATGACACAAAGGATTGTCCAACAATCCCAGTTGTACAACATATCATGCATGAGCACGGGCAAGCAAATGCTATAAATAACTACCAAAGGCCAATTGTGCAACCAATGGGAAACACATACAATCCAAATTGGTGTAACCATCCTAATCTTAGTTGGAGGAGTGGACCACAAATTAATGTACCCAATGCACCTCAAGAGCCTCCACAAAATAACTTCTTTAGGACACCTAACAATGCACCATATGTGCCCCAACCAAAGCGATCATCTGTGGAAGATGCATTGACCGCATTCATGAACTCTCAACCTCAAATGAATCAGTTTCTAATCCAATCAAATCAGGAATTAAAGATAGTCATGGCTAGGATTGAGACTCAACTAAATGCTAAGGAAAAGAGCACACTTCCTTCTCAACCTGTGTCAAACCCTATAAATACATATTTCATTGGAAACGCAAATCCAAGTGAGGTACATCATGAACAAGCTAAGGCCATCGTTATCTTGAGAAATGAAAAAGAGGTCGATAACAAGATAATGTAACCAGTAGAAATACCAGAGGATGAGCCACCTTCTCAAGAGAATGATGAACTAGATATGGTTCAAGAGCCGCAATAATAAAAGGATAAAGAGACTAAGTCACATGAGCCTCCAGTTCCGTTCCCATCTAGACTTAGAAACTAAACTATTCCCATGAAATATCAAGAGTGTTAGATGTGCTCCAAAAGGTTACTGTCAATATTCCTCTGCTTGATGCCATTAGACAAATTCCATTATATGTTAAATATCTCAAGGACATGTGCATTGTGAAGAGGAAATTAAACGTGCACAAGAAGGCCTTCCTCGCTGAGAAAGTGAGCGCTATCATTTAGAAAAGGGCCATACCCAAATATAAAGACCCGGGAAGTCCCACTATTCCTTATATTATTGGAAATTTTCAAATTGAGCACACTTTACTAGATTTGGGTGCAAGCGTCAACGTAGTACCTTATTCGGTTTACCAACAAATGGGATTAGGCGATCTTAAACCAACCATGATTATACTCCAACTCACTGACCACTCCATTAAGGTACTACGAGGAATTTTAGAGGACATGTTAGTCCAAGTGGAGCAATTCTACTTCTCCATGGATTTTATTGTACTAGACACTGAACCATATGTAAATGTTAACACTCAAGTTCTCATTATTTTAAGCCGCCCATTCCTAGCAACTTCAAATGCAATTATCAATTGTAGGAATGGAATAATGAAGTTGTCTTTTGGTAACATGACTTTAGAGCTTAATATTTTCAATCTGTGTAAGATGCCCATAGACAATAATGAGATCCATGAGCTAAATTTTATGGACTGCTTGATAGAGGAAGAGGAATTGGAACCTAGCTTATCTAAGGAATTGATTAAAGTCTTTGGGGACTTGAAAAATTCTGATTTAAAAAAAAAAAAAGTGCTTACTGAATTTGTGATGATAATGAGAGCACTACCACCCAGGACATTGGTATATATCGATGGAGAGCGCGCACTCAAATCATGTCTATCGAGGACTTGTGACCTCTGTCATCACCAACCAATGCTCCAAAGCTTGATCTAAAACCACTACCAAATGAGCTTATGTATACTTAGGTGAAAATGAAGCTTAGCCCGTGGTTATCTCTTCATTTTTAGACAAGGATCAAGAGATTAAATTGTTGAATGTTTTAAAAAATGTGGTGGACCATTGTGGTGGACCATTTCTGACAGCCCGTGGTTATCTCCTCATTATGGTGGACCATTTCTGACATTAAGGGCATAAGCCCTTCATTATGCACCCATCGAATTCACCACAATGAGGACGCCAAACCAATTAGACAACCTCAAAGGCGTCTCAATCTACACATGATGGAAGTTATAAAAAATGAGGTGATCAAATTGTTGGATGTGAGAATCATCTACCCAATATCCGATAGTGTTTGGGTGAGTCCAACCTAAGTAGTTCCAAAGAAATCCGGAATAACTATTGTGCAAAATTCTAATAATGAAATTATACCAACACGTGTCACCACAAGTTGATGTATTTGCATTGACTATAGAAAATTGAATACAGTCACAAAGAATGACCATTTCCCTCTACCATTCATTGATCAAGTTTTAGAGAGGGTAGCAGGTCACTCCTTTTATAACTTCCTTGATAAATATTCTGAATATAACCAAATAGAAGCCTTAGAAGACCAAGAGAAAACTACGTTCACTTGTCCATTTGACACATTTGCTTTCAAATGGATACCATTTGGATTATGTAATGCCGCAACAACTTTCCAATAGTGTATGATAAGTATTTTTTTCAAATATAGTTGGAAAGTTTCTTGAGGTTTTCATAGATGACTTCTCTGTATTTGGGAGTAGTTTTGAAGAATTCCTTAATAATTTATATCTTGTCTTATCTAGGTGTGAAGAGAAGCACCTTGTCTTAAATTGGGAGAATTCTCATTTCATGGTTCAAAAGGAATTTTTTTTGGGCCATGTTATCTCCAAAAATGGAATCGAGGTATCGCTCAAAACTCGATATTATTGCTAATTTACCTATTTTCCGAACTGTTAGAGATTTAGATCACTTCTAGGGCATGCCGGTTTCTATAAAAGATTCATCAAGGACTTTAGTGCCATTGCTAGACCCTTGACTAATCTTCTTCAAAAGAATGTCTCATTTAAGTGGACAGATGAGTGTACAAGTGCCTTTAATAAAATTAAATCATCCCTTACCACTGTACCTATCATGCGTCCACCAGATTGAACACTTCCTTTTGAACTAATGTGTGATGCAAGTGATTATGCTATAGGGGCTATTTAGGGGCTATTTAGGGGCTATTTAGGGGCTATTTTAGGCCGAAGGAAAGATAAACGGCCTTATGTTATTCACTATACGAGTAGAACTCTAAACTCAGCCTAAGTGAACTACTCAACAACTGAAAAGGAGTTACTTGCAGTAGTTTTTACTTTGGATAAGTTTAGGTCCTACTTGCTGGGATCCAAACTGGTCATTTTCGCGGACCACTTGGCTTTGAAATATTTACTATCTAAGAAGGATGCAAAGTCAAGACTTTTGAGATGGATCCTCCTACTCCAGGAATTTGACTTAGAGATAAAAGATAAGAAATGTGTAGAGAACTTAGTAGCCGATCACCTTTCCAAATTAGTGTTAGATGATTTCACTAAGGAGATGCATATCCAGGATACTTTTTCCGATGAACAATTATTTGCGATCTCCAAATTGCCTTGGTATGCAGATATAGTGAACTATCTTGTAATGGAAAAAATGTCATATCATTGGAAGTCACAAGATAGGAAGCATTTTAACATCGAAGTTAGGAACTTCTTCTGGAATGACCTGCATTTATATAAATATGAGACTGATCAAATTTTTAGACGTTGTGTCCTAGGGGATGAAGTTTAGAGTATTATTTCCTTTTGCCACATGGAAGCATGTGGTGACCATTTTCTTACTGAGAAACTATTGCAAAAATCCTTCAATGTGGGTTTTACTGGCCCACCATGTTTAAAGACACCCATATTTTCTGTGTTGCTTGTGATAGATGTCAAAGATTGGGAAGAGTGTCTCGGTGCAACATGATTCCTTTATCCCCTATTTTACCATTGGAAGTTTTTTATTGTTGGGGTATTGATTTTATGGGCTCATTTCCATCTTCTTTTGGATTTCTTTATATATTGGTTGGTGTGGACTATGTTTCCAAGTGGATTGAGGTAGTTCCAACTAGGACTAATGACAACAAAGTGGTCATACAATTTCTCAATGAAAATATTTTCTCTAGATTTGGAACTCCAAAGGCCATCATTAGTGATGGCAGGTCTCACTTTTATAATAGGACATTTGAGGCTTTGATGAAGAAATATGGTATCAAGCATAAAGTGAGCACCCCATACCACCCAAAAATGAGTAGGCAAGCTGAGATTTCTAATCAAAAAATCAAACACATTTTAAGGAAAACTATAAGGCCAGATAAGAAGGATTGGTCCCTCAGACTATCCGACGCTTTATGGGCTTATAGGATTGCTTATAAAACCTCGATTGGAATGTCCCCATACAGATTGGTGTATGGGAAGGCTTGCCACTTGCCTATGAAATTGGAACATAGAGCATACTGGGCAATAAAGAAATTCAACTTTGACATGGACCAAGCAAGTGGACAAAGAAAATTAGAGGAGCTGAGGAGAGACTCCTATGAAAACTCTAAAATCTACAAAGAGATGACCAAAACTTTCCATGACAAAAACATCCCGAGGAAGAATTTTGAACCTCAACAAAAGGTCCTATTGTACAATTCCCGTCTCCAGTTCTTTCCGGAAAAATTAAGGTCAAGATGGACAGGCCCCTTCATTGTGAAGAATGTATATACTCATGGAGCTATTGAAATTGAGAATCCACATAATGGTAATGTGTACAAGGTTAATGGTCAAAGATTGAAGCCTTATATGAAAAACTTTCATGAGAGGAGTTTGTCCCTCGTCATGAGGCAGAATATTCGGATTGATGCTCCTAGTCTGACGGCGCATTTGTGTAGGATTTATATAATATTCATTTTTTTAGTGTCACCTTGCAGGTGAGTTCTTCATGGCAGGTACTATCCATCCATTCTTTTATTTTTATTGTTCTCATATTTTCTTCATTACATGTATTGTTACATTGAGGACAATGTAGATTTTAGGTTGGAGGGTGTGGATAGTCATCCATGTGAGTTTATATTTTAGGAATAGTGACGTCCACCTTTTGATAGGAATAATAGCGTCTACCTTTTGAAAATAAAATTTTTGGTTTATGGGAAATGTTTTCAAAAAATTAATTTTTTTATATACAAGAATGTGAACATGATATTATGCGAATTCTAAACGCAAAGTTAATAATTATTCTAGATTGATAGTAGTCAGAATTCTGATAACTGGAAATTATATACTTGAATTCGATTATTTAATTACTAGTTTAGAGCGAGTTGTAATTTGATGTACTGAATTCACAATACACCCTAGCTAAGTGATGAATATGATATGTGAACTAGAATAACACATTTTAATTTAAACAAGATTAAATGAACTAGTACCATTGACATATGCTTAAAAGAGAGAATATTGAAGGGGAAAAAAAGTGATGAAAAAGAAATTTTGTAAATGTTTTGACCATAACAGTCGTGTTAGTAATCCGAAGTAAGGATACCTAAGTATCCATTGTTGTTACCGTTACAATTACGATACCTTAGTTATGAAGCAAACCTGGTGGGAATCTTCATCTAAGGATGGTTTATAATAATGATAAAAGAAGAAAGGAAATGAAGGAAATGAGATAACTAGAGATTTCATATTCTTGGGATGATTGAAAGGAGTTAGGATAGGGAACATGCATATTTCTCAAAGTTTGACTAGTGTCACCAAGAACCTAAGTATATTGAACATGCATATTTTTCAAAGTTAGACTTGTGTCACCGAGAACCTAAGTATATTGGATCATAACTATTTTAAATTTTGATTAGGTCTCTAAACTCAAGGATGTAATAGATTAAAAAATTGAGATTCTAACTAACTTTAGACTTATGACAAGTGTTGCTTTGTTTTAGAATTCATATGGTGAATGGAGGCATAATTGTATAAATTTCTGAGTTTTGAACTATTTTCTATATTTTCAATGTTTGTGGATAACATTTCTGGAAACCATCACGAGACTATAACTCGTCCACTAGGGGAAACCTAGGGGTTTAAAGGCTTGTTGCATATGCTAAATGCAATTGAGATTACCTACGAAAGTGTAGTTATAATTTTTATTTTCATTTTAATTTTATTTATAGAATTAGTTTTTATTCTCATTAAAAAAAAAAAAAAAAACCTTCGCTTATTTTGCTCGGGATTAGCAAAATGCTGGTTGGGAGGTGTGTTGAGACTCAAATATTGCATATTTTTTCTCATTTATATCTTGGTTTTATGAATATGATAAATTTTAATGGTATATTTTATACATGTTTGTGTTGCAAGGTGAGTTTAAGAGCTTAGATTGAAAAGAATGTTAAAAGCATGGATTTGATGTTCAAGAATTACCAAGGCAAAGAATGGACCTTCGGAGACCAAGATTGAAGAAGTCACATGCCAAAGATCTAAGGAAACTAAGTGAGGAATGAAGAGAATCCAAGATTTGAAGTGTTGGTCGACTAGCCCAAGTTCTGGTTCAGCTAGCCCCAAGAATTCGGCCAACTCGAGAAAGTTTAGCTGAAAATCTAGCAACATGTTCTTCTGGAATTTATGGGGGTTCGGCTAGCCCAAGTTCTGCTTCGACTAGCCCAAGTGTCGATCGGCTAGCCAAAACTCTTCTTAGGCTAGCCTAAGGTTACGCAAATTTTATGCGTAGTGAGAAAATTTGAGGTGGTTTCCAGATTTTTCAAGTCGGTTTGAAGGAGGGAGTTCCCCACTTATAAATAAGACTTCCCAAGGCATTCTTAAGTATCATTCAGAACATTCAAGGGTAAGATTTAGGGTTTTTGGAGAGCTTTCTAGTTTTTTTAAAAAAGTTTCAAGTTTCATAGTTTTTGTTTTTGTTTTTCTTTACAAGTTTTTTAACATCTTTATTTGTTTATATACTTGCTTTTTATTTTCTTTGTTTTAATTATATCTTTATAGTTCTCTCTAGCCCAAGCTAGAAGGGAAACACATGGGCTTAATGATTCATAAGTTATGATTGATTGATTTGTTTTTAATGATGAGATGAAGGTGTATGTATGCTATCAATTATCTAGATTTAGGTTTTTTATCCTCATGTGAGATCCATATGTTTCTATCATATGAGATCCATATTGATGGATAGGCTTAACCTGGATCATTATATTTCCTAGATGGGAAATATTTTCAACCTGTTACATTGTTTGACTCATTATCTCATGGATATTGAATGCTTACAATCGCTGGCGCTTGAGAATATATGTTAATGGTGCAAATCCATGATCCTCTAACCTCTCATGTCATTTATTAAAAATATTTGAACTGTTTTATTTTCCAATTAGGTCGACCATAGTGCTCGAATCCTAATTGTGTTATCAAAATCGTAATGATTTATGGGTTATTAACCTATGTGAGGAACTTTGCTGCTTGGGTGTTGTTTTTTAATTTAATTAAATTTCATTTAAAAACAAAACTGTCAAAATCATTACATCCATTATTTAGAATTCTTATAGGTCAGTTTCCCTTAGTTTTGCATTTGTTTTGTCATTCTCCTAAAACCATCTCCCTGTGGGATTGACCTTGTATTCACAGGATACTACTTATGAACCTCTACACTTGGATGCAAGCAAGTAACGGATGATGATCGCTGTATTTCTTCAGAGTGCGTTCGGGCTTCTAGATATGGCTTGATATTGGCATATCAAGGGTGGCTATCATGTGGCAATTTGACTTGTAGGTAGAAAGTTGGATATTGGTTGAGTCTAGGCATGAGGAAAGACAAATTTTGACAATCGCGGTTCCAAGAATTCATTTTTTCTCTGCTTATTCTCAGGGTAGGAATATTCCAATATGCACTTCCCTGGGAATTTCAAATGCCCCCAAGTTGAACAGCATAGGCTTTTGAATCAACTTTTTGAGGAGGTCCTCTAGTTCAGGAGTTGGATCATCATATCCTATAAAAGTACTTGACTTCCTCCCAAACCTATGAGTCTAAAGTCTACTTCTTGATTGAAATTGTGAAAGTCAACTTCAAATTCATGTGGCTCGTTAGACGAAGATGACAATTTAGTACTGATTTTTTTGAAGTTATTTATTTATTTTTGAAAAAATTGTCTTTCTTTTTGGGATTTTGAATTTTTTTTTTAATGTTTTGTGGCTTTTGAAAAAAATTTATGGACCTTCAGCAGGACGACACTTAACTCAAGGGTTGTATTTATTGTGACCGACAACTTTAAAGGATTATTTAGCTTATTCGGTTGTCATAAGGACGATGATTTGATGAATGCCATGCGCTCCTTTCCCTTAGGAGGTAGGGCCAAAGATTGCAGTAGGCGAACCTTCGCCATTGTGCCTAAGCGTTATGATGGATCTAGCGTTGAGTTCCGAGTTAGTGGCAGATGTGGTGGCATTTAGGTACTCCCCAAAGCATTGAAGCTCCTCGGGTATGTCCAGCTCAGATGGGATCTGGATGGTGGTCCAATCAATGAAGGCCAACTTTTACCCCTCATTCAGGCACTCATTTGTTAGCCCTGTCAAGGTTAGCCCAAGTAATTGGTCCTCTAGGGCATAGTCCAGTTGGTCATTGAGATAAATAATCCATGCACTAATATGTCTAATCGGTGGGTAGGTGAAGGGATCGTTTTCCTCCCCTTAGCCTCATTCTTTTGTTTGACATTATTACATTAGCCTTAAATTTAAAGTAGGTTGATATCCTGATCTGGTCCTGCCTGAATTTTCTCGAACATCAATGACTCGCATCGAGTCTCGGTATTCAAGCTGATAATGAAAATTTTCATGCATGGAAGGAAAAAACACATAGTTTGATCCAATATGACCCGTGGATGGAATGTAGTTTACAATATTGGGTTTGAAATTGTTGTTTAGTGTATCCTATTTAGATTATTGTATGTAAATGATTGAGGATTGGGAGGTTGGGGGCTGAGGTCCATGAGAGACGGAGGCCAATGGGTCGAAGTGACTTACTGGGCTCTTTCCTCGGAGGATCACGAGCTCGCTGCATCTTAGGGGACCCAAGGAGGGAGCCAGACTCTGAGCTTAGAAGAAAGCTAGCTGGTCAGCATGTTGTTCTAACTCGGCCAAGACATGTGGTGGGCAATTCGGCTCGAGTGTCCTTTCTTGAAGGATGAGCAGTTGATCAGACCACGTTAGACTATAGTAGGGAGCAATGATGAATGTTGGTTGGTGGGTCTTTTCCTGAATGACCAATGGCTGATTGGCTCGTGTCTGATTAGAAACCGGATTGCAGGTTGGATCAAGGGTCTTCCCTTGAAGGACCAATGACTGATTGGTCTATAACCATTAGAGTTGAAGAAGGGTGAATATGTTGGTGATCCAACAGCAGTATGGAAAATAAGAGGAGAAGTTAGAAAGAAGTTACCAAATTGGAGTTCCTACATTAAAATCCTGCAAAAGGAAATAAAAGAACTTAGTTTCTACAAAAAAAAAATCCTAAAGTTAGAAAGTTCTAAAAAAAAAATAGAAAGATGAGTTAGTTTCTAAAAAGAAGACCAAAAATTAGAAAGTTTCTGAAAATAAATTAGTTCCTAAAAAGAAATTATAAAAATAGAAAGTTTCTAAAAACAAGTTAGTTTCTAAAAAGGAAAGTTTCAAAACCTAAAATTAGAAAGTAAGAAAAAAGAAATCCTAGAATTAGAAAGTTTCTAAAAATAGAAAATAAAACCTAATCCTAAAAATAGAAAATTAGAAAGAGATTAGCAATTTAGAAGTCTATCTTAGGGTCCTACAAAATAAGAAAGTTAGGTTAGTTTCTAAAAATCAAACAGAAAAACCTAAACCTAAATTTAGAAAACCCTAATCTTAAACTAATTCTAAAGCCAGTTAATTTCAGAAAAATGTAACCGTCAATCCCCGACAACAGCACCAAAACTTGTTCACACCCCAAGTATAGGGTTGTGATGTAGTAATAATCTCAGTAAGACCGAGGTCGAATCCATAGGGACTGAACCCTGTACGTATTCTGAAAGTAACTCGAACTAGAACTAGGCGAAGATGTAATCTAAATTAGGAGAATTTTAAGAGAATAATTGTGAAATATTAAACTAAAAACTAATAAAAATAAAGGTGGGAACTAGGGTGCCAAGGATCCACTTATAGAGATCAGGGAGATCTATGCTTGATTCACGAACACAACTGGAATCAGAGTCCTATCTTCATCCAATTGGAAGATATAACCATAAAATCAACTCTGAACTTCTTTTAATTCAATTTTCAAGAGATGAGAGGTATGACAATTAGACTTGATTCCATCACAAAACCATGCCTAGGAGACAAAGTAAACAACAAAATTTAAGTAATCCACATCCAATCTGAGAGAGTTATGCACGTAGGGAAGGGTTCCATCATCCATCCATGCCCATGAGACGATGGTTAACAACAGAGTTCCTACGATCATAACCTTCATACACACATGGAAAATACCAGAAGATATCACAGATTCCATTGTAATTTGAGTCACAACAAACCATAAAAAACTAAAGGCATTCCATATAATCAAACTAGAATTAAATAGAGTTCAGTTTAAACAAGAATCAAAGGCATAAAGAAAAATCTCCCATCTCACAACAAGCTTCACCTCTTAGTCCTAGCCAAGAGGCTTAGCTAGACATGATTAGGCTAAAGAAATCTTAAGGAAAGGAAAGGAATAAACAAAGAGAAAAGAAAAAAAAAAAGAAAAAGAAAAAAAAGAAAGAAGGAACAAAGAACTCTTGAAAACCAGCTTCACACCACTTCAAGATGCCTCCACGGCTACCCACATCCTCGGATATCTCTGCTCTTTGTCCTCCCTCCTTTTTATATGGCAATGAGGTCGGTGGCTGAAGCTTTACACAAGCGTTTTCTTTACGCAGTACAGTTGGCTTGTGCAACAAGGGATAAGAAAGTTGTGTTTGGTTTGATTTTGCAGCGCAAAATCAACATATCTGTTGATTCTGACACTTGGCTAGGGTTAAGGCCACCTGTTGCAACATGTGGACGATCCGGATCATGGATCCGACCGTGCCCTTGATCACAAAATGACCCGCTGCGGTTGGTTGCGCCTGGACGTGTAATCTTGGAATCTTCTTGCGCTGAGATTGTTGGTGGGCCCCATAGTGTTGTTTTCTGAGAAATCTGACCCGTTCATTAGATTTCTGGCAAAAAAGTAGTCAAGAAGGAGTGGTTTTTATCGGGTTTTGATGCGGCCCACTGTATCAAACTAACTCGTCATTCATCCTGCATTTTCAATGATCCACGTGCGTACACGTGCATGGGGCCAAACTGCCACCTAGGCAAGGGTCATGCCCCCCTTTGGACGCAATGGACGGTTCAGATCTTGCAAAAGGATGATGGGTGGGGCCCACGATCACGAACCGGCGGGTGTGAGTAAGGACATTGTTGCGTTCTTGAAATAAAATTGAGAAAAAATCAGTCAGCGTAACACTGACCGATTTGGACATTGCGATGCGCGGAGGCCGTGTACATGCTATGCACACACATTGCGTGTGTAGGTCTCATGGTGATGTATTCGAAAAATCTGCTCCGTCCAACCTATTTGCTATATAATTTAAGGGGTTGAGACTAAAATTGAAGCATATCCAAATATAAGGCGGGGCCCAAATCAGGATTTAAGGGGCTGATCTGTCCGTTGTGCCACTTCTACAAAGATCCAATGGCTGAAATTTGACGTGTACAATTAATTTATGGCCCTCAGGCCAGATATAAAGTTTTGGGTCGAACAGATGGTTAGAGCCCTGCGATCTTGCATTCTGGAGGATTTTCGGGCCCGTTTATCATGAGTGGAGTGATTTCTCAGATCTCTGGCATGTAAATTCTTTGATTTCGATCCTTTGAGGTCTGTCCCTTGCCTTGGTAATTTATGAGCATTAAATACATAATTTTAGCACCCTTTTTCAATCCAATCTCCTAAATTCACCTTGCAGCACAAACACAATTAAAACAGTCCGTTAAGCATTATCATGTACATAAAACCAAGCAATAATAGGGGTCTAATATACAATATTTGACCCTCAACACTCTTCATCTGCCTGATCCCTCTTTTTTGGGGTAGCCTGATGTGGTTAGGGGGAGATTGTCCCAGCCCTTATTTTGGTTTCAAGTTATTCCCGAGCATGAATTAGTTGGATGAAGTTGGCATACGGATACGAGACTAGATAACCATTTATACTTTGGTCTGTTGAGTGGATAATCATAGAGATATGTTCTTCCCCATCCATATATGTTTTCATTTTGGCGGTCTCGGAGCACCACCATCCAACATCAGTTGATAAAGACTCGTTATTCCTTTATCTCAAAGTAACAAGATCCACCCTTCCAGGTGCTACATTTAAATTATGTGCAAAGCGATCAATGAATCCTTGAGACATTTCTTCCCAAGTTCTGACTTTGTGATGGTCAAGCGATGTGTACCAACTAAGGGGTCACATCTCGGGGACTTTTAAAATAATCGGATCAATTTTCCTTCATCCCCTGCCATGTCATTGAGTTCACCGCAAAAGGCTTTCAGATGGGCAATGGGACATCCTGCTCCATCGTACCTTTGAAACTTAAAGATTTCAAAGTTGAGAGGTAACCTTATGTTGGGCAAGGGACAAAGGTCCCTGAATCGAGTGGACATCAATTCCACTCCATGTTGCTTCTGAAGGTCATTTCTCATAGCTTTAAGCTAATCCTCGAAATGCATTTAGAGTTCGTCGATCTCAGATGGTGGTGATTGTTGAATAGGGACTCATGCCCCTTGAGAAGCTCGAATGGCTTCCTCTTTATAATAATTTACCTCTCCTGTGTTTTGGTTGTCCTTGATGGAAGGATTTTGCTGGTGGGGTACGACAGTTAAGGAGGTTGGAATGGATTTTCTACCAAAGGGTGCAAAAGTCTCTCGGGATAAGCAAGTATAAAGGGTGAAGCTTGAGATGGACAAGATTGTGAATGTGGTTGTCCAAATTGAAATTAGGCATCACTCCTGCTAGGGGGAGGTGGATGGAACTTGCTAGATTGAGACTAGCTAGAGTATGCTTGGCGAAAGAATTGTTAGCCCACACTTGGCTGCGGATGTGTAAGACTTTGAGCTACTACAGGATATTGAAAATGGACCCAATTTCCCTTGGGATGGATAAGCTAGAACTGGTTAATGATAGGATCTGAAAGATCCATATGAGTTGGAGGTTGTTATGCACTATGAATGGACTATTGGCTGCTGTTTGAAAAAATTGGGTCATCAAGTTCTGTCCTATTCATGTTAGAAGTTAGACTAGCTATTACAGGGTCTGTCATGGATTGGAAGGTTTGTTGCATGGATGAATCAGGGATAGGATCCGACAAATCTCCCTGGACTGACATGTTAGCTTGTGTGTGCATGTTCGGATGATGCTTCGATAGGCTGGCTTTGTAGGGTGTCAGACTCCTAGTTGCCACCTGGGTGCAATGACTGTAGGTTGTTTTAACTCTCACATGAACATACTCAGAATATCTCTCTCTTCTTTTCTATTCTTTTTCAGTGAAAGAACTTGAGAACAAAATGGAGTTAGGGAATAGCTCTAGTGTCGATTGGTTATAAAAAAAAATGAAAGAAGAGGAAAGCTTGTGGGATTTTGCAGGGCTTTTAATTACTGACAATTAAGTTAGGTCAGTTGCATCTGCCTCTGCTTCTGGCTCTCCTCCCTGTCCTTTTCTATTTATCTGGAAGTTCGAATGAATCCCCTCAAAATGCACTACCTGATGTTTCAAGATGGGCCTTTGGCTATTGGCTTTTCCCCCATCGGAGTCGTCATTTTGTGAACGCTCTCAAGAAAATTTTCACTCATGTTATCCACTAGATGTCCCTATCGGACCAGATATGTTTGCACATGTAGAGGATGGATATATGATAGAGTAATGGATAAAGGACTAGAATTTACTCAAATTTCTGATGTGATAGGTTCCGGATACCCAACAAGTCACAGAGCATACGTCTTTCGCAAACTTAGAATGTAGATACATGTGTGCTTAGTTAACACGGGTTGTAACATATAAAGGCCCAGATCCGAAGTCCATCCAGATCCTATAGAACCCATAGTTAAGACCTCCATACCTGAACCCTACGAAAGGATGGAGAAGAGAAAGTAATGATGATATGCTCATGTCGCTCATATCACATGCATTCCACTCACATCCTTTAACGTTATGCCCTTATGGGGTGTATACGTGGTTTGTAGTAATCCAGTTTGGTTTTAGGTTGTGCACTACCTTTCACAATATGGATAGAATGGATCAACTGAGTATTATTTTGGAATCGCAAATAGTCAAAGGAAGGCTCTAAAATCTACAGTTGGCTAGAATCCGTAGAATCATCTTGAGGTTAAGAAAACCGAAAACTTCCTGACTCAACTGACTCTTGGATAAGTTAACACCATGAATTTTGAGTAAGGGCCTCAGTTACAGAAAAGAAAAAGTTAGGCATCCTTTTACCACCTATCTGAAACATGGTCTCTACTTTATTAGGATATATGCTTTCAAAGGGGATTGATCAAAGAACTTCTAGTAAAATATTAATCTTTAGATGTCTAAATTACAAAACATAAACTAAAAATGAAATGAAAATGATAAATTTTTTTTAAAAAATCCGATAGAAATAGGGGGAAAAAAAAAAGAACACGAAGTTTCTAGTTACTCATTTAAGTTACGTATTTTAATACAAAAGATCTTTAAGAGAGGCAACTATATAACATATTTTACATGATGTCAGAGCAGAGCCTACTACCTCAGGTGTTCAAAGCAGTGGGATTGGAATATATATACTGGAAAAGAATAAATTGAGAATATGGGATTAGCTTTGCAAATAGAAATAGAAGAGCAGAGATCAAAAGACTAGAAGAGATTGGGAGAATAAAAGAGACAGAGTCTCTATCTCTATCTCAAAACTAGAAATAGAACTATTAGCTTTTTCTTTTCTCTGGCTCTCGACCTCTAGACTCTGGGGTTCTCTCTTTCTCTCTTCATTTGTGAAGGCAAAACCATCATTTTATAAGCGTTTTTAAAGGGACGCATGGGTCGGATTTAAGCAGGCCCGGTTCTCTCGAGCCATAGCTAGCTTCGGCATCAATGTCAGGCTTAGGCAAATTGAACCCCTACTAAAGAGTTAAGAATAAACGAGCTCCCGATGGAGCTAGCATGAGCTCGAGAAGGAGCTAGTGCATGAAACTATTTTTAAAAACAAACACACACAACCGGGACCAATTTTGTGTAGACCAATGTAGCTAGGGTCGATTCTGCACAGAACTGGCAAAGTCAGGGCCGGTTGTGCTTTTTATGTCAAAATTGCCCCGGCAGGGCCATTCTATCAAAATTGGCCTCGACAGAGCCATTTCTGTCAGGTCTACCCCAATTTGGTCCGTTAGCTACATGTCCGACGTGTTTTGAGTTGTGTATCCTCTCAGATCGAAGACCCACCAAAGTACAAAGCCAAATGGTAGTATTTTAATTAGTGGGGTGTCTATAGCTCTCTACTCCTAAATTGGTTCTACTCCAGTAGATGCTTATCAATAGTACATGGCTTGGGTTTTAGAGAGAATATGTTCACATCTAAGGACCCACTTATTACAACCATAGTTCTAAAATTTGTTAACTAAAAACTGGGTCGAGTGTCCTAAGTTTGCCTAGATCCTTACTTAGGACAACTTGTTGAGTTGACTAGGCATGAATCATTCACTTAGTTAATTATAGTATGAGTATTGTTATAATAAAATATGAATGGGACAGAATTGTTGGATTTAAGCCAGTGGGACGCACTTGTGAGTAGTTAAGTAGTGGGTGGGTCGCCCAGTTAATTCCCATAACATTCAGGTGTAATAGGACCAGGCCCTACTGTATTTGAACTCTTAATTCTCTCAATTCTTTCTTTTATAAAAAGGGAAGCATTTTCTCACTAAATGCATCCTAACTGAAAGATTTTTGAGACAAAAAATTGAAAGATGAATAATGAAAGAAAATCTATTGTTCATTAAGTTGCCATTAAATAATCTAAACTATTGATCGTATCTGATGGCCATCTTAACTGTAAGATCAGAGGTGTAATTAGATCATTTCTGTTCCTACAATAATTAAGAAAATCATTATGAAGAGTAATTAGATCATTTCCATTCCTACAATAGTTAAGAAAATCGCTATAAATGTGGATCATCAATTTTAAACTTTTTCTGAAGGTCTCTAAGATCATATGGATACAGTCAAATCATGTGAATCCACTCAACTGGATAAGAATTGATCCCTCGGTCTTTGATCAAGGTAAGGTGAGTGAACTTTAACAAATCATCATTAAGCAGTTTGGTAACATTATTTTTATTTTATATTAAAACATATCTTAACAAAGTTAAAGATTTACTCATACCCTTAATTTCTAAACTTTATATCATTAAATATAGAGTAAAATCAGAACGAGTCTACTAGTCATGTCAATTCAAGTCTTCTAGTAAACCCAACGTCTAGTTGAGTTTTTAGTTGTAGAACTATGCTTATAGGGCTTGTATCTCATGCACGTGTGCCATGGTAGCACACGTGGTTACTTCTTAAATATATGCTCATGCAATGCACTCTATCAAGAAAGTTACAATAGGTGTCACCCCAAAGCAAAATATCCACATACATAGACACTCTTGTCCATGGATCTAAAAATACTCTATCCAGACATTTATATTGAGTGGATATGGACATCATTACCTTAAAGGGGTTATTAATGCATTAGAATCATTAGTGTATTCCTTGCAATATGTGGGAACTTCTTTAGTTTGTATGGAAAGGTATTGAAATTCCATTAAAATCCTAAGTTGCCATTTTTTTTTGGATGTGTTCCTTCTTATGGAACTCAATTTTCATATGAAATGTTCAATCAAAAAATGATGACACAACTTTCTACTCAAATAGGTGGGAAGATTCCATGGAAATTTACATTTATTGCAATTCCTATTGTTGTTCTTTAAAGGGTTTGTTTGGGTAGGAGATCTTGCAAGGGTAATGTAAGGCCCGTATCCTAGTCTGTACCGTTCTTTAGGATCCCGAAGTCCTCCCGGTCGAATTCCAGCGACCCGCAACGCGTAGATAGCATTTGCGTGTAACCCTGATCACACTCTGTCAACCCGAGTTGACTCAACCTGAGACTTATACCCTAGCGACCGTGTCGTCGCCGCGGTTCTAACGACATGTCTTACGCACCGATGTGATACCCAGGCCAGGAGTTGTGGACCCGTGTTTATTTCAAGGAAAACGCCATGCGTTGTAAATCCCAAGAGAATCTCTACAACCCATCACATCAATCAATCAATCAAAAGTCAAGTACACAACCCATCCCTCTCTTACACAAGCCATCCCCAAAGTCAACTCTCTGTCTCTCCACCGATCCCTCTCTCATCCAAAATTCAACCAAGCCCATACCCTCCATGTTATTCTTCTTACAACATCCATCCCTCTCATCCCATCCTTCTTACAACACCCTCTCCTCTCTCATTCTCTCCACCATTTCTCAAGCTTCCAAGAGAGAAAATCCTAAGGAGAGAAAAGATCAAGGCCCACTTCCTACCCCCTAATCTCCCATCTCCACCCTTCAATCTTCATCATTCACCCGTAAAGAGTTAACTTAGGAGCCAAGGAGTCTAAGGAGCTAAAGAAGAAGACCATCGATGGGTGTTTTATAGGTTTAGATTTGTGTTTTGATGATGAGCCAAGTGGGGCCTATCGATTGATGGTATGGATCCTATTTGGGACCCATCTTGATGTATATATTGTAATCTTAGGAGGGTCCATAGTGGCGGGGTCCCTCCATCGCACATCATCTCTCTCTCTCTCTCTCTCTCTCTCTCTCTCTCTCTCTCTCTCTCTCTCTCTCTCTCTCTCCCCCTTGCATCTAGACCGTCTAGACGCTGGGGTCTGGATGGAGGCTAATACAAATATTAATTTGATACAAGGTAGGTGGGCCACGCTGTCGTGACCCCATCTTGATGCATAATGCATCTAAACCGTCCATTTGTGGAAACCCACCATGATATATGCGTTAGATCCAACCGTCCATCCGTGTGGACCCACCTTGATGTGTGCTGGATCCACACCATCCAGACTCTGGATGGTGGGTCAAAGCAGCTACAAGCTGCTGGTCTGATGTCAGCAAGTTCTATGGGGATGACCATGATATATGTGCTACATCTGAGCCATCCATTTGCTGGATGCTCGGCCAGCAGCCCAGCAGTCCAGCAGCTGGATAGCTGATGTATTGACGTTACTAGTTTTGAGGGCCCCACTGTTAGGTATGTGTTTCATCCCAACCGTCCATTTGGACGGTGGGGGCCACCCCAGCAGCAACGCTGCTACATTGACACTAGCAAGTTTTGTGGGTTTGATCATGAGGTACGTGTTACATCTAAACTGTCCATCTGTATGGACGTCTGCAAGGTCTGTAGACCTGATTTTGAGACATGTTATATCTCAACCGTCCATCAGTGTGGTCCCACATGATATAGGTGTTTCATTCATGTTGTCTGTCCATCTCAGGATGTGGGACCCCCCTACATTTGTGTGGTGTCCTCACCATCCAGTAAAGGATGGTGGGACCCACTAGATGTATGCATTTCATTATCCACGCCATCCAGTCTCTAGTCCACTGTACATGGACCCCACCTTAATGTACGTAATGTATATCAGCCCGTCCATTTGTATGGGCTATGTGGGGCGCACCATGATGTATTTGTTATCCACGCTGTCCATGTAACGCCCTAACTTTTTAGGACCCGAGTATATGACCTGTTTCCCAAAAACCCGAGTGTTAACCTTAAAGGATGATCAAATTCGAGTGTATTTTTTTTAAAACTATCAGAGTAAGTAGATGAGTGTAGAATGGACAAATCATACATGATGGAAACTTTCATTTATGTTTAGGATGTACAAGAGGTTGCCCATAATGACTTATACAAACCAATGCCTCAATATAATAAATACAAGAATTTGTATAATTTAATACATGAAAAATAACAGAAGAATGTAAATGTAAGCCGCAAGACTGCGCAGCTCCTCTTAGCAATACGGCCGTGCATCCCTAGCACTTGTGCCCGGCTCCTCATCAGTTTGAACTTGAAAATCACTTAAGCCACATGTGCTACTTGTACGGTTATATATTTGATGGATGAGTGGCCAACTCAGTGTGAATTTCCCTCAAAATTTCACACCGCCGCATTAGGTAAGAAATAGTATAAAACATCCAGGCAGCCAAAACAGAGTAAATGCAGTCTTATTAAAGGCATTGATGCATGAATGCAATCATTGTCCCGGGTAAAACATCCAAACAGACATTGGGCTCGTCACCTATGCAATCATCGACACGGTTAAAACATCCAGACGGTTTGTGCCCCAGGTAAAACATCCAGACAGGTACAATAACAATAGATATTGGTTTATGCCCCGGGTAAAAACATCTAGACAGGCGATTACGTATGTCACGTACAATAGCAATAAATATTGGTCTGTATTATGCGTGCATGATTAGCCAACCCGTTATAGTCCAATTGTAACCAGCCAATTTCAATAAGCTCACGGCCGAGCGTAGGCCGATGGCTCGGGCATAGTGTCCCATGACCACCATCCCCGGCCCATGAAACTACCATCTTAGGATGTTTAATGGAACCCGTCGACTAATGGCCAATCATATTACAGTATATAGGGCTTACCATCGCATGGTTACACTGTTTAAAACATCGAAGCCATCTAAGGTGAGTGCCAAAACAAAACCACGTAGGATGAGTATCAAAATATGCCATATAGGGCCGATATCAAACCATATGATAAAGACCATCCTTAAAAATCATTGGACACAACAACCCTAGATGGTAAGCCCATATCAATGATCCATCTAGACCACCACTCAATAACCACTAAATCGAAGGTCCCTTTCAATCACCATCAATCGAGTTACATCCCAAGTATGAGTGTACATTTATAAGTGGGGGTTTCCCACAATGTACCAGTTTAAATTCCATAAGTCATCCACAAATAATCCACAAGCATGAACAAATATATAAGATGAACATTAAGCATGTAATATAGCAATTCAATTTCCACCAGCTAACACATGTGATTATAAAAGGGAGATATCAATTATAAATTGAAATACAGACTATAACTTAAGCTAATGGGAAGATGGAAAGCTCAAGGGAAAGAATCTTCACCTTATAGTTTGCATCGCCTACCAGCATCGCTAGGGAATGCGCGTTCCCTTAAAATCAAATCCTACCATAAATCAGGATATACAATTAGATCCAAGTTCTACATACTACGTAGGGTTTAAGATCATAGCCTAGGGTTATCTTTTAGGGTTTTAGTGTAGAATTAGGGTTTTATCCTAGGGGCTTGCCCCATACTTAGATTTTAGGATTTGAATCCTAACTTATTATTGTTAATGTTATTATCATTATTATTATTATATAATGGGTCAAATAATATTCATAGTAGGAGTATCAATTCATCAACATTAGTAACGATAGTTCATAAGTTTATATTTAAACGTACCGATATTATCTAATATACTTATAATGATTAATAATCTCTTAGATAATACAAGTAATAATAATAAGATATTTTCTAACGGTAATAATTATATTAACAAGTATTTAACTAATCCCGCAAGGGAAATGATAATATTTTTTAATAATTTTAAATCATAACTATCAATCCTAGTCATGATAATGGATACTATGATCTACATGAATTATGAAATTCTATAGTTAGATCCAATCCTAGCATACTATTTAGGGTTAAGGTCTTAAACTAGGATTTGGATTACCTAAGTTTTAGGGTTTCGTTCTTAAGTTTAGGTCTAAGACAAATTTTAAGGTTTGAATTTTAGTTGGTGTACAAATAATTACAACAACATAATCATTATTATTAATGATATAATTAGCATTAGTTAACATGGTTATAATAATTGTTATGATGGTACTAATTAGTGAAACCCATTGCCAATGATGATATTTAAAAATGGTAAATAAATTGTTATATCTAATAGTCATGGTTTTGCTTATGATAACCAATACTAACATGCACAATCTACAAATGGCTAACCATATTCAATAATTACGATTATCATGGTAACACCAATCATAACACTAATCAAACAATTTGTTCTAGGAGAGAGCTTACCCACATTAATCGACTCCAAAGCGTGTCGGCTTCCAAACCCGACTTGTTTCCAACAACCCCTAATCGTGACTTAGGTGAGTTGACTCGACAACTCATGTTCTCTCTCTCTCTCTCTCTCTCTCTCTCTCTCTCTCTCTCTCTCTCTCTCTCTTCTTCTTCTTCTTCTTCTTCTTCTTCTTCTTCTTCTCCTTCCTTTCTTTATCTTCTCTTTTTGCTGGAATGTCCACCACACCTGGGCTAGACCCAAGCCCAGCTTAGCCCCAACTCGGCCCAACTGAACTGGGTCTCAACCGAGTCAACTCGGTTTTAGCCAAGCTAACTCGACTCAACCCACCACTTCTTCCTTCCTTCTCTTTTCTTTCTTTCTCTCTTCTACTCCCTCCTTCACCTGCCATTCTCTCTTCCTTTCAAAGTGTAGCATCCAAACGCAGCTAGCAATCTGTTGGACTCGCAGCAATGGCTGCTACAAGCAGGAACAAAGGAGACAACAGCCTGATCTCCTCTCCAATTGCTTCCTTCCCTCTCCTCTGGAACTCTGGAGCAACTCGGGGTCATCCATGACCAGTTCCATGGTCTGGACAGACTCAGACTTGGCCCGAGTCATAGGTCAGGTCAGCAATCCGGTCAGACTGAGTTGGGTCAGTGCCACACAGTGGTAGCTGGCAGCAGTCCGCCTCCGCATCTCTCTCCCTGCCTTCTCTGCTTCTCTTTTCTTCTTCTTTCTCTCAGGACCGCACACCAGCCAGCTGTTGTCTAACCAAACCCAAACCGATCATTACTTGCTCGAGTTGGCAGCGTTGGTGCAAGTTCGTCGTGGAAGACGACCGAGCTCCAATGGCATTTTTCAAATCAATGGATCTTTCTTGATTTCACCACTTCTGGACAGTTCGTGTACACCCATAGGAGATAGTGGAAGCTTGAAATCAAAGCTCCACATTCATTTGGGTGATAGGTTTGAATGGGGAAGAAACGGCTAAGGGAGATCTGTTTTCGGTTACTGATTTTTGGATCTTATACTTTCCTTGCAAAGCCCTAACAATACACGGTTGGGATTGCTTGAGAACAGAGGGCTGAGATAGACGGATCCGACCTCACATGGATTGTCAAGCTGGCAATACAGCAGAATGCAATTTCTGAAAATGTTGTGTTTGTAGGGCCCTTTTGCGCTGGCGTTTATATGCACACATGGTCTCACCTACATGCGGGACTCATCAAGTTTTGGTCGAGCCCCAGCTGCGCACAGGATGGATGATTCAGATCGTCCATTTGATTTGAGACGGTGGCCCATAGCATGCCTGAAACAGACGTTGTCCGTCGGCTGACAAAAAACAGAGAGAGAGAGAGAGAGAGAAAACCTCTCTATTTTTAGAAAAACACGGGTCAGCCCGTGCTGACTAGTCTCCCAGGACCCGTGTACAGTAGGTGCACGTTCCTCCTGTGCACTCGCACCTCAAGGTGGGGTCCACCATGTTCATTGTGACAAATCTACTCCGTCCATTCTTCTAGGGAGTTCTAACAAAGGATCTTGGCCATTGATCAGGCTGATCTAAGGTCTAGGTGGGGCCCACAACTTGATTTGTAGTCCTAATGGTGGTTCCCCGCCGATCTTATAGTTGGATCTTTTCCAATCTGACCATCAACGGTTAAAACGGTGCCAAGGGTCCCTTAGTTGGAAATTATCATTAGATTATGCTCGATATGAACTAATATTCATTCAAAGCGTAAGTATTATTGTTACTATGTTTTTAATTATATTATTATTACCAAATTTATTCATTATTTGTATCAAATAGGATGGCTCCTTCTTCAAAAGCTTGATTATATGCTTATACAACTGAATCATCTACATGTACGTATTTATTATACTTATTTTATTTTATTTTGAATCACGGGTTACCCTAAGGGAAGTTGGGAACCTGATGAATGGTTTGATTGGTCTGTTTAAGTGGTTGAAGTCTTAGAGTAGGTGTCTCTGAAGTCATGATGGACTATTTTGAGAACTAATCAAATGGATAGTTTGATACGTGGGTGGGGATTGCTTTCAACAGTCGGATCATCCCAAGTTCGAACCTTAACTATCAAAAGACCCTTAGGGATCATCTGTGCATACGGGATCATCTGTTTCATGTGTCAATAATGCCCTTACTACTATTAAAGTCTATAATAATTTTACTTGCATTATTATAATGTTATTATTCCTATTATCATTGTATATTATTATTATAGGTGTATACTTAAATATTGACTTATTTATTTATTCATGTAGTGACCCATTCTTAAAATTAGCGGATGGACGGCCTAATTGTGGGTATGGATTACATTCAACTGTTGGACTTAGGCTAAAATGCACATGAATGTTTACTTAAGTTAGTCTTGTTTTTATACTAAATAAGATTATATGGTAACACTCGAGTACTGGGAAGTCGGGGTGTTACAGTCCATCTGTTTATCGAGTGGACCACACTGCAAAAATCAGTGGAGGATTGAATGTCCACCATTGAAACCATTTTGGGTCACAGAAGTTCTGGATCATTATGAAATTTGTTTTCCTCTTAATTCAAGTCTTTCCGACCTTGTGAAACAGATTGGATAGAAAATAAATGCTATGGTGAGCCCTGTGATTTGTTTAACAGTGAAAATTATTATCTCCACTATTATTTGTGGTATGGTCCAGATGATCTTTCGATAAGATTCATTTATTTGGGTAATGCTCTAAATGATCTCTAAAAATAGATGAATGGTGTAGATAGTCCAACTAAGACGATGGGTCCCATTTAATGTATATGAGGCCCATATATTACAGCCCATTTCATGTATATGAGGCCCATGTATTGTGGCCCATTTGATGTATATTGTGGCCTACATATTATGGCCCATTTGATGTATATGAGGTCTATGTATTGCGGCCCATTATGATGTATTTGAGGCCTAGATATGAGGCCCATTGTGATATGTTGGAGACCCATGGGTTGTGGCCCATTGTGATGTAATGAGGCCCATTGGATGTGGCCCAATGCGATGTATATGAGGCCCAATGTGATGCATGTGAGGTCTAAGAGTGAGGCCCAAGAGTGAGGCCCAAAGCGATGTATATGAGGACCGATGTGATGTGTGATTCCACCATGATGTATGTAATGATGTTTATGATAGATCATGCCTTGGGGGTAATAATGGTTTGATGTCCACATTGTAAGAGCAATGATGGTTAAATGTCCACATTGTAACTCTCCCTAGGGCCCATTGTTAGGCCCATTCTCACATTCCTTTAGTGGGCTAACCCAAACCGTTGGGGCCCATGATCGTTAGGCCCATTCTTGATATGATTAGGTCGTCTAGGCCCATCCTTGATATGAGGAGACTATATCATCATCATATAACATGCGTAGTATAGTTTCACGATCCATGCCCATGCGCATCATATCTATGCTTGATATGCGGAGTGATTGATCATAGCACATGCCATTTGACGGATTATTATGGAACTCCCTGATAAGAGGAGTTACCCACACAAGCGCGCGGTACGCTCAGGATTGCTGTATGACTGGATAATATGATTCATGTATCTCGCATTTGTGTGATATGATTTTTGTATACCCAAGCGACATCAAGGCCATAGCCTTCACAAGCACATCGTGGATGGTAGGATTGGACACCAAAAATACTGTTACTAGCATCGGGGTGCCATAGATGTCCCTAGGTGAAAATTTTTAAACCCAATGGTACCAGAGGATGACTCCAATGTCGAGACCGAGTGGATACATGAGTGCACGAGGGCCGTAAACCAGTAGGCCAAATCTCCCACTATGTCGTGGTCGGTTGGAAAGTAGTGTTACCTTACCCACCTAAGTGGGGGGCAATATATAGGTTAAGTTTGACAAGCTTGAGGAATGGGTCTGCTAATGATGAGTCAGGCCCGATATTAGCAGGCGGATAGTGAGGTCTCTTTCACTTACCCAGTTGTGCTCTCAGATAGGGGCGGTGAGCTGGCGTAAAGTGTACTAGACCCCGGTGATTGTCCAGAGTGAGATTTGTACTGATATTTGAAGCTCTAGCGATGAGTTGTATGGTTATGTGGATTCATATGAGGACTGGTATACGTGCTTTGCATCTCGCATATTGCATTCTGCTACATAGGCCTCCCATCGTATGGCCTTGGTATGGCCGACATCATTCATGTCTTGTATCGCATGGCCTTGATATGGTCGATAGCATTCATGCCTTGTATCGTATAGCCTTAGTACGGCTAATAGTATTCATGGGCTTACCAGCATATATATTTCCGCATTACTCTGATATTGCATACATAACACTTGCCTTGCGCACACACTTATACCACCCTATAAGCTTTTCGTAAGCTTATGCACGACCATTGCGTGCAAGTGACGCTAAGACACCACAGCAGCCTTGAGATTGGAGTGTGCAGCAAACTTCTGGAGCTTTTGATTATCGATATTGTATTTCTCTTACGCATTGTACTCAAAGTTTTTTATCATAGTAGATTTGTGATTATATTTTTGGTTGTTGTTTGTGGGTTATGCTTATGGTTGTACTTATTATGAAACAAATTCATGTTAAAAATTTTCTTGTGGGATCCCAGGATCGGAACCTGGTATATGGGTGCTGGGAGCCGAGAATGGGGTACTACGGAGGCTGTCAACGCCGGATTCGGCAATTGAAAATTTTGTGAGCCCAGTTTCCGAGTTTAGGGCGTGACAGGTGATGTTATAAAAAAAAGTAAGAGGAAAAACAGGGGAAGGTTTGTATTTTTTTGAGCATTTAAAAGTTATGTGTATGTATATGTTTGGATAATAATTGTTTTTTATAATTCAATCAGTTAATAAAATTACCTGACTTAATTATATAACTATCCTCTTAGGTCTTTTTAGATGAAGTGGTCAATGTGTACGTACAACATGTATTAATATAAAGTGTTTGATGGTATAAGATGATGACACTTGGAAGTTTTCCTGGTTGTGGTGAAAAATCTTATACTTGGCAAATGTGTTGGGAATTTCTCTAGTGAATTTCATAATCTGATGTTTTTTTCTCAAACGTAGGGTTACAATGGGCTAGCTTTGGGCTACGTTGCGTTAAGCCTGATCTCGCCTAGCACTTAAGACCTAAAGCATTGACATAGGGAAGAGAGTAAAGGGATAAAGAGAAAGATCATCATCTTCGTCGAGTGAATAAGACCTTAAGTCCACAATGCATGGCTCTTGAATTCACAAGAGTTAAGAAAAATTGAAATACTTTATTGAAATTTTCCTCTCAACGAAGATTGCAATGTTGTAAATAATAAAACAAAACTTTAATTAAGAGTCCTAATACAAATAAACTAAAACTTTTCTAAAATAGTAAAACTTACTAAAAAATAAAAATTAAAAAAAAAAAGTTCTAATCTAACTATACAGGATTATTCCTGGCATGATAAGAACTAAACCCTAAGAAGACACCAAATATTAAAACTATAAGAATAAAAAGTTACATCTAACCTAAAACTTACTAAAAATAATAAGTTTTTCAAAAAATGAAAGACTTGAGTATGAATGAGTCATTTTCTTGTGAAATTAAGTGACGTGAATGCTTACAGGTGTCAGTTGGCCCCAGAATAAAATTTCATTTGAAGTTCATAGGTCGTGCATACCGTAACTCATTCCGGATCAATATGGTTGATTTATAGTTTACACTTTAAACGACATTTTTTCTCAATCTGGAATGATTTTCTCTGACCTGGATGTGCCTAGGGCCTAGTTACATCATGCCCCACGTAAGACTAGGCCCAGATCTAATGGATTATGTCCATTTTCATTTGGGCCTTTTTAGTCCATCTAGACCAAGAATAGGTCTGCGGCCCACTCTACATCAAGCCTAATCTTAGCCTAAGACTAAGCCCAAAAAAAAAAAAAAAAAGTAAGGCATAAGGCCGACCCGACCTTGTCTTGCTTGAGGCTGACCCAACCTTATCTTGCTTGGCCTAAAAATTGATAAATTTTCTAATTCCCACTTGAACTCTCCTAATCTATCCATTGATCAAGCAAGCTGCATGCTCTAATGAAATAGACATTTTAAAGTAATGAAATCGACTGTAACTTCCTAAATTTTTTTGTAGTTGACCTTAACATTACGTGAGTGTCATTGTCAATGAACCGTACAAGTTTGATTAATTACCCATAAGAAACTAATGAATATGTTCGATCACCTAAATCTTTTACCTAACCATGTGATCTATTACTTAAAAGCCAAGATCTAAGTGACCCACCATCAACTAGTCAAAATGATTGTAGTTAGCAGAGATCCACCTAAAATCTACTTAACTAAGGGTTTAGATCATGATTACCCCATGTACAAAACCCAAATTGACCAAACTACCTTTTTGACTTAGGAATCAATGGTTTAGGATAATTTAAATCAAACCACTATTTTCGCTAATTGTGAATATATCACACTATAAACTGAGCTAATCCAAACCCTAATTATCATGCATGAGAAATCTCATTACTTAACTTATTTTAGAAATGCCTAAATTAACCAAACAAGCCTTAGACTACTCGTTAGTGGGCCACTAAACTCGAAACTATAAAAAGATATTCCTATTGGCAGGCTTGACGTCAATCGCGAGACATCGAGCTAATATTATGTCTCGAATTGCTAAACTTAAACTTGTAAGGAGAGTACATGAGATGTGTGAATGTTTCTAAAATTAAACAGAAACTAAAGCTAATTGTTCATATCTGGTTCTTACCAAAGTTATGGCTTTCAATCTGTTAGATCATGACCAAATTTAGGGCACTAATTTAAGTTAATACTCTACAACTATTCTTATAGCCGCGGCCCCGATCGACAATTGCTAACTATCGAACTGACTTATAATCATACATGTCGATCAGTGCATTCAATGGTGGGCCGATCATATCTATAAGTGAATCATCACTAGTGACAATTATTATATAGCATAAATTAACCCATACACCTCTAATGGACCCCAAAAGACAGAATCAACCTCCCATAGGGTTATAATGTTGAACACCTAGTCATTATGACTAATTAAGCCACTTCTGGCACTATAAATACTTATACATGGGTAGCCTCTCCATTCCATATGAATTTTTCCTAAAACTAGAGAGAGAGAGAGAGAGAGAGAGAGGAACTTGGTGTTAGTTCTTGTTGAGTTATTATAATTAAACCTTAATCGTTATCACATCCTTCATTGAGTGTCCACTCCTAATTACGATTGGAGGTAAGAATTGCATATAACCTTTCAATTTAGTGAGTTGATGATAGCTGCTTGATTCTTAATGAGATTTTCTTTAACCTTTATTAGGATTTGATATTTTTTCTAAGAAACCCTAACCCTAGGCATGATTAGATCGCTAGAACTCATCCTAAGGTGTGGACCAATATTCTTTTAGGTTTTCCTTTTATTAACCCTTGATAGTGTTAGATAATGATTTTTACTTGTTGTTAGGATACAGTGTGCTATTTGTGCTTAAATTGCTTTATTATTTTAACCATAATATTACTTGTTATTGGTAGCCAATAGTTTGATGAAATGCTTGATCAATATAAAATTCATATTGTTAGAATATCTTTTATGCCATTTAATAAATATTGTTGATACACGTTGGTTCGTATTGATGTACATTGGATTGCATTGATTAGTATATGTGTTCTATTGATATACCCAAGTATGATATTAATTTTTGTTGTTTATATGCGTTGTATTGTATCAATATACATTGGATTGTGTTGGCTCGTACATGTGTTTAATCGATATAACCTAACGTGGTATTAAGTTAATTTATTATTGATAATATGAATTGTTGATATGGTGGATTGAGCCCTACAAATCTCATAAATGGGTCGTGCACTTTGGCTTGACTCTCCCAGACTTATACGGTCGACCGAGGTTGAACACAGACGACCAGTAGTAGTTGGAACTATACGAGATGCTTTGCATCTAATGGCAGTTTTGCATAAGGTTCTCCATAGTCGATTGAATCGCTTCAATGCAGAGTCGATCATTCTTATGTTTGGTGATCATATAACATTCAATGGAAAATGAGATACCACTGTTACCATTTATTTAAGTCCATCCATAACTGTTAGTGCATTATGATCCTACAAATACATGAGTTGGACATGGTGGTATGGGATATCGTGTCTGAGCTGCTGGCCTACGTCAGGGTGGTGCCTCCCCGTAATAACCAATGAGCATTAATGGAAGTCAGGGTGGTGCCTCCCCATAATAACCAACGAGCATTAATGGAAGTAATAAATTATTGTTCGAACGACGTCCATCATATACTCGGCCGATGGTTCCATGCCAAAGTATTGTTCGAACAACCCGAGTGTTAATGGAATTAACGAGAACTTCCCACATTGATTTAAGTTGGCTGATGAGCCCTTACATTATCTGTGATCATCCTTGGCGATGATCCCTTACTGTTGTTTAATTATATAAGTTAGACTTTTAAGTGATAAACTTATAATATGATCAATGGACACTTATGAGGGGCCATTATGTGCTACCATGAGCTATGTGAATCAATTTAGCGACTTTTAATAGAATGGAGGTATCCTGGTTTTACCAATATGCAGTATGAATTATGATTAATAATTACTTGGTTAATCATGTATATTATGACAAACATTAGTGAGTTAAACTATGGGCCAACCATTGCGCATATGATTGACGTCTTTGCTGGTAACGGTGTTGATATGGAAAGTTGTTATGGTGTAATCGGGTGCCTAGCTGACTATTAAATGCTAGGGCATCATGCCTAGCTTATTGTTAAAGGCCAGTGCACTGTTTGAACCCCTTTGTTATTTTCCCGGGATACGCATTCGCATATCATGATATACATGCATCTTAATAACTAACTTAGGAAATTGCTTGCTTTGGTATGCTATCATTACTCATGCTTGATTGTTTGATAATATGTGTAACTTAGAAAATAGAACCACTGAGTTAACTACTCACTCCCATCTGGGACGATGTTTTAAAATACCAAGTAGACGATACTATTGATGCAAGTATCACCGTGATCTCAGATGGCCAGGCATAGACCAGCTTGCACCATCGCCCTAATGTTTTAGGAGAGTTGGGCAGAACAGGTAACTTTATATTTTATTCATTTTGGATATGTGTATATTGGAGTCTCTAGGTGGGTGGACTTCGTGATTTGATTTTATTGAATATATATTGCGGTTTACGTAATCTCCATTTAGGTGGGCACCACTTTTGGAATTGTACATTTTGAATATTAGCCATATATTTCTGGATTTAGTTATTTCTTCTTAACTTTTGATACTATTGATTTAAAAATACTCTAATTATTGATCATAGGTGAATGTTAATTAGATTGTGTTGGAACGTGTAAACTCGACCAAGTACATTTTGTGAGGTTCACACCCGGGAACTCATCTAACTGGAATATGAAAAGTCTAACAAGTGAGATCAAACTAAAATGACTTCAATACAAGCTCGTCTCTAAAATTAACCCGGCCATGCATGTAATGCCCAAGGCTAGCACACTTAGGTCCAAGCCCAGGAGAAAGTTAGGTTTGGGTTCATTGGGTTAGGAGGACTCCCCAACCCATTACTACCCTTACTCTCAATATTATTAGGAAATATGGTTGAAAAATAAATTATTAAAAATATATAAATATAAATTAATAAATACATTTAAGAATTAATTATAAAAACCTACCTACTTTTTGATTTCTTTTTTAATACACACCTCATTTAGAAATACTTACGAATACACGCCTTCCATTTAAAAATATAATGAAAAAGTAGCTTGTTTAACTTTAACTAACGATTCCTGACGAAAAGACATCATTAAGGAATCTAAAAGACCATTTTACCCTTATTTTCAGTCATATTCACAATTGGATTCCAATTTTTTGTGCTTACTTTCGTCAATGTATTTAGGGCTCATCTTTAGCATAAAAAGTGATCCATGTCGTCTGTTCATTTTGTAAGGCCATTTCACATACTGATCACATGTGTCCCATGAAGGTTTCAACGATGTTCATCATCCGGATTTAATTTTATTGTTGTGGGCTGTATTTGGCTCAAATATGGCTGATTTTTATATGAGTTAGAGTCGTGATTGAATCCCCACCATTAAAAACTTCACAAGGCCACCAGAATGTTTATTTGTCATCCAACTTATTGATAAGGTCACAAAGACCTAGATGAAGAGACCACGCGAATATCATCTTAATCCAAAACTTTTATGGCCCATAAAATGTTTTTAATGGTCGATTACCACTATTTTCTATATTATTGTCCACCTAAGATTTGGATCTGCTTCATTTTTTAGACTTTGCCTTAAAATGAGTTTTCAAAATGGATGGACGGTGTGGATATAAGTCAAATACATCAAAGTGGGCCCCATGGTCAGGGATCTCACCGACTTCTGTGGATACGGGATCCACCTGTCGTTCATCATTTTTTTGTAGGTCGTTTTAAGGCATGAAACAAAAAATCAAGGGGATATGATGCTCGAGTGAGTCACACGAATGGGAAATAGTGGAAAGGGGTTGGTTACCGTTCAAACCTTTATGGGCTCCACCTGATGTTTATATGCATCCCTAACCGTAGGGCCCACTATGATGTATGTAAATTACATTCACACCGCTCATCCATTTTGATAGCTAATTTTAGGAAAAGATACCAAAAATGAAGCATATCCAATTGTCAGGTGGACCATACCATAAGAAAGAGTGTTGATTGAACTTCTAACTATCAAAAACTTATTAGGGAGCATCTTAATATTTTCATTGTGTATATTTACCATCCAATCTATTGATAAGGTCACATAAGCCTAGATGAAGGGAAATAATAAATATCATATTGATCCAAAACTTTTGTGGCCCATTAATGGTCAATCACCACTACTTTTATGATACGGTCCACTTGATCATCACGATTTTTCTGGTACAGTCCACTCAATAATTAGATGTCCTCCATTTTTTGAATAATGCCCTGAAATGATCTAGGAAAATGGATGAATGATATGGATATAGAATGCATTCATCAAGGTGGACCCTACGGTAAGGATCGCACCATCTTGGGTGAGTCTGAGGTCTCACCTAATCTGTTCATCTCTCTTTGCTGCCAACTAGCCTGTACAAGCTAGGGCTGAAAGTTGGGCGGGTTGGGTCGGGTTGGTGCTCAACCCTAACCCAACCCAAGGTTCTTATACCTCAACCCTAACCTAACCCAACCCAACCCAATCTCGGGTTAGGAATTCTCAACCCAAGCCCAACCCAAGAGGGCTCGGTCAGGTTGATCGGGTTGGTCAGGTGTATACGTGCTAATATTTTTGTTATTACATTAGTTTATTATATTTCAATATAGGACTTATTTTTTGTATCTATGATTTTATTAATTATATATGTGATTATTTATCATAAAGAACTTCATTTTTTTTCTTTTAAAAAATAAGCTAAAATATAGGACATCTACTCATTTAAAAGTCATGTAGCATAGGACGCAATCTATTTGGGAGAGAGAAATCCGGCATATCTTGTTAGCTTGAGTCCTTGGAAATGACGTGGACAAATGAGACCCGACATCACTAGTGTGCCTTCGACACAAATGATCCACACTCAATTATAATTTATAAGTAACTTAAATATTGATCGGGTTCGGGTTGGGTCGGGCAACCCGAGCCCAACCTAAGTTTTATCGGGTTGGTGTTTGTATAGCACAAGCTTGAGATCGGACCTGATATATCCTGCCCGAGCCCAACCCAATGTCGAGTCGGTCATGGGTACGTCGGGTTGAACCCGCCCAACTTTTAGCCCTAGTACAAGCTATCTGATGTGACATGAGAGGACTTTTAATGACGTTACTGCTCTAAGGCAGATGGGGCCCACCATGACGTTTGTGAGAAATCCACTCCGTTTATCCGTTTTGGCAGGTAAATTTAAGACACGGGCTAAAAAATTTCAATAGGATATGGAACTCAATCGGGTCACACGATTGGAAACAGTGGAAAGGGGATGCTATTGTTCAAACATTTTTGGGCTCCACCTGATGTTTATATGCAATCCAAATTGTTCATAAAATGGTCCAACCGTTCATAAGGCCATTAACACTGGGATGACTGAAGAAAAAAGTATTAGCCTAATCTAAATCTTTCGTGGATACACGAATGTTTCAATGACGGGCATACAATCTCCATAATTTTCTATTGTGTGGCCTTAAGCTTTGGATCTATCTCGTTTTTAGGGTCTTGCCATAAAATGAGCGGGACAAAACATATGTATCGGCTGGAATTCTCACAAACACCATAATGGCCCCACCTAGCTTCAGAACACTAAACGCAAAATCTCTTCTCTAGTTTAATTTGAAATTAGGGGTATTTTTACCTTTTAAAAAATATTGTTGTAAAATCATATGTAATCCTCACGGCATACCATAGCAGGCAGTTATACCATAATGATGCAAGGTAGGTGGCTCCCTTAAAAAATGACAAAAGCAGGCATATTTTTTAACATGGACCAAAAGGCAGGCTGGTTTTTGTAAATAACTCGACATTTAAAAAGCATTATTTATAAAATAATTTATGACAACTTTCAAATATTTTTACATTTAGAGTATGTTAGGTTTTTCAAATTTTATGATAAAGTATTATTACTTCTCACTGTTTGTTTAAAAAAGTATCATGATACATGAGTCCAAGGTCAAATGCATATATAATAAAAGAGAGATAAATGTATTTGTAATCATTATATTTTTAAATTATAAAATCTTAATCCATCATTACATTTTTAAATTATAAAATCTCAATCCATTCTTAAAATTGTAATCATTGTCCATTTTTTTTCATTTACTAAGGTAATTAGTAAAAAAAAAAAAAAAAAAAACACATGCCCTTAAAGGTACATTAATTTGGAGAAAAAAAGTAAATCGCCCAAACGATTTGACAGGTATATTTTGTAACATAAACGAGAGGACTTTAAGCTATAGTTCTCTATGCAGCAACGGCTCAATTGGACAGTTCGATAGGTCAATTTGAACTGTCCAATTAAATACAATTTGAACTGTCCAATTAAATACAAAACACTTTTCATGGGCAACTGAAAAACCCATAGCACTGATCGGATTATCCAATACATCCTTGATTAGAGCTTATTTTCTATAGCAATCCTTTTTTCGAGCCATAGATATGGAATGGTTATGGTTGCCCAACAAAAGGAAATCTTTTAGAATCATGCAAATCCATGATGGTCACTAATAAATGAATGGGTCAACTTGT
This sequence comes from Magnolia changhungtana, assembly GCA_030180095.1. Classification (NCBI taxonomy): domain Eukaryota; kingdom Viridiplantae; phylum Streptophyta; class Magnoliopsida; order Magnoliales; family Magnoliaceae; genus Magnolia; species Magnolia changhungtana. The sequence continues at coordinate 2,263,563 of JASAUF010000596.1, forward strand.
TCAGTGGGCCTATTTTTTTATAAGTGATCTTAACTGTCCTTATTATAGGTCATTAATCAAGTGGCTATTATTGGTCTAAACGTGTAATATTTTCAGTGGCGCCCATAAAAAAGGGAAACACATTGGGTGATTGTTGCCCAGCTAGGGAGTGGCGATTGCTACTGAGTGACTTAGTTTTAGCATACTGAGTAACTTCTATGGGCCCACTGTTATGTATGTGCCTTATTCCTTTCATTCATGTTTTTTTCAACTCATTTTAGGGCATGAGCTTAAATTGAAGTATATCTAAAGCTCAAGTGGATCACACCACAGAAAATAGTGGTAATTGAATGTCTATCGCTGAAAACTTCTAGGGCCCACAAAAGTTTTGGATCAAGCTAATATTTGTATTTTCCTTCATTATTCTCCGTGTCATCTTATGAACAGATTGGGTGACAAATAAACATACCTGTAAGACCCTATGGAAGGATGTCATAATACAAACCATTACTTGTGTTATGGCGCACTTTCTTTTTTAATGTGCTTTAATTTTAAGCTCATACTGTAAAATAAGCTTACAAAATGATATATAGCGTGAATCAGATACATACATCACAATATGCACCATAGTATTTAATCATCATATTATAGGGTTAATGCGATGCAATCCCATCCTGAGATAGTTGGTGTTGGGCATTCCAATGCCTAACATGATGTGTGTGTTATTCGCATTGTTTATCTATTTTGACATCTCATTTTCAGGGTTTGAGCTTAAATTTTGAATCAAATAAAAAATTCAAGTATACCACACAAAAAAAATAAACAATGTTGATAAAACACTCAAAATTAAGAACTTTATGGATGGTGCGAAAGTTTTGGATCAAGTTTATATTCATACTTTCCCTTTGTATGAGCCTCTATGAATTTATTAACGGCTCAGATGACAAATAAATATTTCGGTGGGCCCTAGGCATTATCTTTAACGTTACCTTATGGGGTGGTCCACTTGAGATTTGGATTGTTTCATTTTTTGGCTAACGCGAGCTGCAAAAGGAATGGAAATAAAACAAATAAATTGCAATGGAAGGCTTAAGCCCTAAAATAAGCTGGTAAAATGGATGGACAGCGTGGATATAAAACACATACATCCATTTGGGTCCCACAAACCGAACACGACTCACCACATCCGTCTTCGACCTAATGAACGAACTCGATCAATTGAATCGGCTGTATAAGTGTTCAGTGCGACGAAGATCATTGGAGCATCCCTCTTTTGTAAAGTACATGGGTACTTACCATCTGCATGTCATGCTGCATGGAATGGGAAAAAGTCAGGGCAGCAAAGAACGACCGTCCGTCGGCAATGCGCGTGATGAATTGCAACAGGCAATCGTTGACTTTACTGACACCAACCTCCCCATATTTCAGTAGAAATTTACGAAGTTGCCATGTCGTGCATAGCTCATCCTTCCGCCACCCTTTACCAAACCATTAACTGCCCACGTGGCATGCATGCACGGATTCAGACAGAAACCTCTGCCAAAATCCCAATAATGAGAGGTGTTTGATATTACTCTCGCAGGGTACGAAGCTTGATACGCAGGCGCTCAAAATTTGTACATGTTTGGTAGAAATTGAACAATCATAACCTCTGATCCGTGGACACTTATTTGTTAAATTAGGACCATTGGAATTTTTTCATCTACAAGCTTCTAATAAATGTCCACCATCCACGACAAATCCAACGGACCAATGGTAAATTTGATCCTAAACAAAAGAGAAATGGTTTAAACTCATGCTCATGACATCTATAATGAGAAATCTCGTTAATTTCTCATCTATGGTGACAGATCTTGTAAATCAGTGGAGGGATGGGTGAGAACGGCTGGAATTCAACAACAATAATATGAAAGCACTGAATGAGAAAGTTGGAAAATTTTCCCGCCTATACTTCTAGGTAGAAGAAAATGAGTACAGATAGGGCCGGGCCCTGGCCAGCTTGAATTTCCTGATTAAGCTATATTCGATTCTTATCTTTAATTGCGACTTATGTGACATACCATGTGAATTTCATGTGTTTTTATACCCTATAAAAAATTTATGGGCTATAGTTATGAATATCTTATATTCATGTCCTTCGTTTATTCCACAAACTTAAGGCAAATTCAAATATCATGTGGACCACACCGTATGAAATGATGATTGCAGCATACATCGACTGTTGAAACTTAAAACTTTACTGAGGCTTACAAGAATGCTTATTTGTCATTTATAATGGCATTTATTTATCATCTTGCTTGTTCATAAGTTCTTATCGACATAGATAAAGAAAAAAAATAAAAATCAATTTGAATCAAAACTTCTATGGACTCTAAGAAATTATTGATGGTTGGTGTTCAATTCTCAATTTTTATTGTGGTGTGGTTTACTTGAGCTTTGGAACTGCCTCTAAGAAACTTCTAGCCTATTAGAATTTCATAGATATGATATATACTTCGTGGTGGGCTCCATAGCTTCTGCACCCACAAATGTTTACATCTAAGACCAATATTTACACCCAAACATTAGAGTGGTCCGCATCAACTTTAGAGCAAGAGCTATAATTACAAGTGTAATTAGTTATGATTATTTTACAATGTATTTATATTATAATTTGAAAATCCAATAGGGCCATAGAAGTATTATAGACTATTTTAGACAATGCCTAATCTATAATACAAAACAATATAAATGTTAATATTTTTATTAACAATATTATCGGGAAAATATCACTAAAAATAAAAATAAAAAAATAATTATTATAAATTACACTGATATTTTAAAATTCTCATTATATTATCCCTGTAATATCATTTCATTAAATTTATTTTTTCAAGAATAAATATTGCCAAAAATTTGATTTGCCACACTGATTGCGGCCTTAAATTGTTAAAGATGGATGATTTTGATAGGGTACAGTGCCCACTACAACAGTATACTATGGTACGGTTTCTACCTCAAGTGCACCTTAAATGGTGATTATCTGAACCGTTCATGGTTTGGATTTATACTATCCACGGTACAGTAAGAAACATTTAATGATTAGGTACGGTGGTGAATATTTAATAGCTATTCCAATTCAAGATTCAACGGCCAGCATCATCAATGAATCATTATTATAAGACCATAGCTTTTATACGGTAGTAATGACAACATGGATGATTTATATCAATGTAAGAATGTGCACAGGGTCAAAACTGACCCTATATCTTCATGTGGTAAGGGCTTGTCTTTCTGGAAAACCTATTCAACATCCTGACAGTCAAAAGTAGAAAAAATGGACTATGGATCCTTGCAATAGGAGTGATTAGTTGATCTATGGTCCAGCTACTGCTACTTAGGGCTATCAATGGGTGGGGTTTACATTGAGTTCTATATTACTTATAATTGGCTGATCAAAATTGGAAGTGTGAGTCTTTGCAGGTCCAGGTCTCGTTTTTTTAAGAACTGGGACCCAAAACCATTGGTACAGATGGGTTTTTATTTGGGGCAAATATGGTAAGTTTGGGGTAAATAGGGCATTTATATGGGGCCACACGTAGATATGGATTAGATCACACACCCATAGATAGTTGTAAGTGAGATCTCTTGCTGTTTATACCCATCTTGTCACAGCTAGATCCAACGAATAGAATGTCTTTATGCATTAGTACACTTATCCGAAATTTTAAAAAGGTTGTCAAGGAACATATAAGAGATATTATGAGGATTCTAAATGGATCTTTGCGCGCGGGGTGCGCATGTCAGGTGAGGAAAGTTAGGATGCTCAAAGATATACTCATAAAGTGCCTAAAAAGCATACGTAACCGACCGCAATGCAAAGGCAAGGAAGGATAGTGATTCATGGTTGGATGTAGTTAGCCACATGTAGCTGTAAACTCCTAACCGATGCACTAAAAGGAAAAAGCCATTCAAGAGCAGAAATACAACCATACAGAGTAAGGTAATAGTTAGTTGACTCTGTTTCGAAATAAAAACTTATTAGACCAAAGTTGTTAGCTAATTAAAACGTCAATCCAAAAGGCTAAGAAATCGTATGTGCAAGACCATTGCCTAAATGATGGGATTTTTCCGCCCAGGCTCGACCGATCAAGAGCCTGGCTCGACCAGTCGAGGTTACGTAGATTCACTTCCGCGATTTTGTGCGGATTGCAAAATTTTGAGGTGTTTTCGCACTCATGCGAAAGGGAGTTTCCCAAACTATAAATAGGAGATACCTAGGGATTTCTAGGTAATGCAAGAGAGTTTCATAAAGCTTTACAAGGGTTTACTAAAGGGTTTAGGACTATCAAAGGTGTGTGTATGAGTGAGAGAGAGAGAGAGAGGAAGCTTGTGGAATGGAGGTTATGCTCATAAATGTGATCTACTGTGCACTCGACATCTCAGCACTTTTACGTCCTCGTAATCGGTGGGATCTCTCCATTTTTCTTTATTATCTTATTTTTCATTCACTCCTGCGTGAGTGAAGAAGGTTTGATCCAAGCGATGTGTGTTTGTGATCGGTTGTAACGTACTACTTCATAGTGGATTATTGTTTTGGACGAGGTCCTGTGGTTTTTGTTTTCTACGTAAAAATCTCTTGTGTCGTGTGGTTTGTGCTTTGATTTATTTCATTGCTATATTATTCGATAATTCTGGTTTGTTTTAGTAGGCTAGATCCTAAGGTTTTGTGCAACGACCCCCAACAAAGTGGTATCAAAGCTAAGTTCATTGAACGGAGTGTGATCGGTTATGAATTATGGAAGGTGGCTCACCAAGGATGATTAATCTCAATGGTTCTAACTGGACCATATGGAAGGCTAAGATGAAGGACTTGCTTTATTGTAAGGACTTGTATTCTCTAATTCAAGGCATATCAGCAAAGTCAAAAAGATATGACAGATGATGATTGGAAGAAATTGGACTGGAAGGCGGTGGAGTTTATTAGACAATGGTTGGATGATTTTATATTCCACCATGTGTCCACGGAGACCTCAGCTGCTAGCCTATGGTTGAAATTGCAAGGGCTGTATGAGAGGAAGACAGCCGGTAATAAGATTTTTCTGATAAGATGACTTGTAAATCTCAAGTTCAAATATAGTGGTTCTATGGCTGAGCATATGAATGAAGTCAGCAATATATTAAATCAACTCTCCACTATGAAGATGGTCTTGGACGATGAATTACAAGCTTTACTATTTCTTAGCTCATTATCTGATAGTTGGGAGACATTGGTGGTGTCTCTAAGTAACTCCGCGCCAGACGGAAAGGTATCCATGGAACAGGTAACTAGCTGCCTCTTCAATGAAGAGACAAGGAGGAAGTCTTAGGGGTCTACTTAGCAAGAGGCTCTTGTGACACAAGAACGGAAGAGAGGAAAGAATAGAAAAGGCGGGAAGGCCCAAGATAAATCAAGAGGCAAGTCGAGTACCAGGAAGGATATTGAATACTAGAATTGTGGCAAGAAGGGCTACTATAAGCATGAATGTCGTAAGAATAAGAACGACAAGAAAGAAAAAGAAAAGAATAAGGAAAATAAATCAAATTCCACTGCGATCGCTTTAAATGGTGACGTTGTAATTATTCTTTCAGCAGATCACGATGTATGTATCACGGCTACGAGTCAGGACACCGACTGGGTGATAGACTCGGGAGCCTTGTTTCATGTGACTCCACGCAAGGACTTCTTCACAAGCTATAAGTCAGGTGACTATGGGACCGTGAAGATGGAAAATTCTGTCATATCGAAGATTGTATGGGTTGGCGATATTTTTGTGAAGACCGATGTGGGCTGCATATTGGTTCTCAGGGATGTGAGGCATATCCTAGACCTTCGCCTCAACTTGATGTTGACGGGAAGGTTGGATGATGATAGCTATAAAAACAGATTTGCTGGTGAGCATTGGAAGCTCATTAAGGGTTCGTTGATGGCAGCCAGAGGAAAGAAGTGTTACACCTTATACAAGGCAATTGTCAATGTGCGCAAGGGTGGGTTCAACACAGCGGAAGATTCAGCTATTGACATGTGGCACAGGCCAAAGAAGCAGCTTCTTCTAGAAGTGACAGGTATACCTCTCAAAACATGTATTGATTGTCTATCAGGGAAACAGCATAGAGTTTCATTTGTTAAATCTGTTTCTTATATTAATAAAGTGCATGCATTATATTTAGTTTATTCTGATGTTTGTGGTCCTATGAGGACAAAAACCTTCGGTCGGGCATTGTATTTTGTCACTTTTATTGATGATACATCTAGGAGGGTTTGAATTTATGCTTTGAAATCCAAAGACGAGGTCTTTGGTGTGTTTAAATTGTTTCATGCTATGGTCGAGATAGAGACAGGTAGATCATTGAAGTGCATCCGCACTGACAATGGTGGTGAATACATTAGTAACTTCTATGAGTATTGTAAGTCCCTGGGTATACGACATGAATAAACGGTTCCCAAGACCCCCCAGCATAATGGTGTGGCTGAGCGAATGAATCGCACCATTGTAGAGAGAATCAGATGCATGTTATCCCATGCAAAGTTGCTCAAGACGTTCTGGGGAGAAGCAATGCACACGGTAGTGTATTTGATAAACAAGTCTCCATCAACCTCGTTAAATGGAGAAGTACCTGAGAAGATGTGGACTGGACAGGATCCATCGTACAATCATCTCAGGGTGTTTGGATGTAGGACATCCGTTCACATACCAAAGGACGAGAGGTCCAATGTAACATCCTGAATTTTCATTATTTTGGATTTCCAAAAATCCTTTAAAAAAAATTATTAATTAACTTATAATATCACTTAAATGACCATTAGCACTCAATGTTAGTCTATACAAGGGTGGTACCGTAAAGAACCGCACTAGTCCGTTTAATCCACCGTAGGAAGCCAACGAATCCGCCCGATCATTTGAACATCAAGTTTAGTTCCATGATTTTCTTGCATAGGGCCCAAATCTAACTGACACATCACTAACTAATCAAGAAAAGTATGGCTAAATTAAAAATTTAACCGAAGCTGAGTCAGATAAGGCCCGGATCTTAAATAATAGACTAAATCAACCTCGTTACTCTTTTTAGTCTAAAACCGATGGTTTAGAGTGATCATAACCAAATCTCCACTTTCACTAGTTATAAATAGGCAACACTAGGAACATACTTCATCCAAACCCTAATCATTGCCCACGAGAAATTTCAATACTTAATTCATTCCAAAAATATCCCGATTCTCCAAACAAGCTCTAGACCGCTCGTTGGTGGGCCACTAGTTCCAAAACTATAGAGAAATGCCTGTCTCACTGGGCTTGTAGTCCATCGCGGACCACTGACCCAATAAACGTCCAGAAGTCAATTATTCACGTCGTCCCAGTGGCACTTGCAAAGTGCGGCTCACCCCAACCCACTAGTCTCGGAATCTGGCACTCTTAATTGAAACTGAGATATAAGGCATTTCAGCCGTCGAATTTCTTCTAAATTTAAGGTGAGGGTCTAATGTATTTTTCTACGCCTGTCCACAAAATCTGGGACCCGATCATGGCACGGTGACTGTTGATCACAAACCGGACCCGTACGATCAAACCCCATATCCGATCGCTTTCAAATTTTGCATGGCCCTTCATCGGGCCATGGATCACCTATCCTGTAAATTTCATGGCAAGAGGGTCGCCAAAACCACCACAATCACCGCAATGGGCCCCTTAGGGCCATTTAAAAATTGGAACCGTATGCTCAAACCTCATACTCGATCATCCGTTTGTTCTCAAACTTTACATGACCTCTCATTGGGCCATAAGCCACCTACACACCAAGTTTGGTGGCCAGAGGGGTGTTAGGGCCGCCCCAACACCAATAGGGAGTCCTAGTGGTCTATTTTGAAAAATTGTGGAAGCTTGGGGCCAAAGGGCCCAACTCTAGGAAATAAAGCCCTAGCCCCTTATCTCATAACCCTCACCACCACCACTACCTTTGCCAAGGGAGAAAGAGAGAGTAAGGAGGAGAGAAAGAGAATGTGAAGGTGAGCAAGGTGGACCCTAGATCAAGGTGGGGCCCAAGGAAAACAAACCCCCACAACTCCCTACATCTTCTCCAAGAAGAATCCCTCATTCAAGACCGCCCTTTTCACTCCGTTGATCATCTAGGTAAGATCCATTACCCATTTTCGTTGAAACCCTTGTGATGAGGGAGATTTACATGAAAACTTAACCTACAAATGTTGCTTTGGGGATCCCAACCGTTCGACCCCAAATTCCACATATCCTAGGTCGTTCCAAGCCTTCAACGAATCCGAAGGTGCAGACTATTATCCTTAGGTGGCCTAGCACCAATTTTATTACGAATCTAATGATTTTGATTGTTTGGATGCTATATTTGAAGAATCTAGAAAAATCTTAGGAATTGCATGTTTGTTAGATTTGCATGGAATTGTGTGTTTGCTTTTCATATGATGATGTTCTTGCCTCTCACATGATTTTGTGTATGGATGATCTCATGTTCATGCCTTGTTGAATTTTTCCTTATAGTGTTGCTTCTTAGTATCCATGATTTATTACTCTTGTGCTTATGATTTCTTAAGATAAAGGAAGTGCTTAACTTCCTCACCCACACACATAACTCACTTGCACTTTATTTCATGATATTGTTAACCTTGCTTGCTACGAGAATCTAAATTATATGTTGAGGAGTATGAAACCATGATATTGTTTATGCTGGATGATGCATTGGTAGTTGGCATGCTATGAATCACTATTCATACCCTTGGTTTGGTCGAGAATATGAGGAGAGACGGTAGTCCTATCGGTAGGACTATGCTAGGGCTAAACCCGTGGGCTTGGACGGGTGTGTACGGGCGGCAGTAGTTTGACTACATGGGTCCCTTATACCTGATATCGTTCGTCACATATTCGTCTGACTCGTGCGGTCTAGACTACTTACCAACCAGCCCTATTTATTAACCTTGTTTGCTCACATATGTATGGAACCGGGAACACCTTACCACCGTTGCCGCCCACCAATAACCACTTGAAGTTGATCCACTGCCTCGTGAGCCGGGCATGGTGGAATGAGACACTGTGTCCAAGCTGTCGGCCTACGTTGGGGTGACACGCCTCCCCGTAGTGAACATGAGCGATCCCTTCCTCTTGGCACTCCCCATATGCTTGGAGTCGGGGATGGGGAACCCGACGGGATTAAGGATCGCAGGATCTCGGCTTCACACATTGGGGGGCCTTGGCTTCGCAACCAGATTAGGGCATTGATATGTGGAGTGTACCAGATTTTCAAACCTTCTGGATGAATGGAATTAACTAAGAACTCGGCTAACACTATCAACGCATCGCACTAGTTAGGTTGGCGACTCGGCAGTCGAGGTCGCAATGAGGGAGTGTTGTCATATGCGAGTGTGAGATGGTGTCGCTTGAGGGAGTGTTGTGGCGAGGGCATGCATCATATCATCTATCATGCATATGCATTAATAAGATTAGTTAGGTGTTTGTGAATGATTGTTTTTCATTAAATTCATAATATAATTGATGCCCGTTACAACTTAAGACTAATAGCACCCACTGAGTTGATCACTTACTCCCACTCTGGTACGCTATTTTAAAATACCAACCAGACTCGCCTATATATGCAGGTGATACAGATTTGGAGGAGCCTGGCGACACGAGCCTCGAGGAAGAGGATGAGTTCTCTTACTTTCAGTTGATGAGCGAGTCTTCATCGACTTAGTAGACAGGATTCTGGATCGCTGAGTAGTGGACTCAGCTTTATTTTTTTGATGTATCATTCTTTTTGTGATTTATTGGGCAACACCTTGTGCGACCCACTTATGTTATTTTGGATTTGTATATGTATTTGACTTCTTTCATTTCAGTAGATTAGTTGTGGTTGTGCTTCATGTTCCAAGTAATTCCACGTTGCGCCTTTACATTTGATTAAATGCAAATTATAGTAAAAATCGGTTATAAGTGACACTCAAAAACTTGGGAGTCGAGTATATGCAAGACCCCCAATTTTTAAGGCGTTACATCTAAGATCAATATAAAGATCAGACGGTGTGTGTTCCTAGAGTACGGTGATGAAAAGTTCGGTTACAAATTGTGGGATCCGACCGATAAGAAGCTCGTTCAGAGCAGAGATGTGGTTTTCTTTAAAGATCAGTGTATAAAAGACATTTATTTGTAAGCCAGAGAAGAACCAGCCTAGTTCAGGTTAGCTAGAGGACATGGATCTGGTTATTCCTCCCATGGTGCCTGATGATGGGGAGTACAGCAAGGTGCAAAGGATGAGAAAGTTCCTACAGAAGATGGATCGGGGGAGCAGCCCGCACTTAATCCACTTGTTGAGCCACAGGTGAGGAGGTCATCTAGGGACAGCCACTTGCTGCATGAGTACATTATGCTCACTGATGAGGGAGAGCCAAAATATTATTCTAAAGCCCTAGCCGACGAGCATAAGGGGGAGTGGTTGAAAGCTATGCAAGAATATATGGAATCTTTGCATAAGAACCATGCCTATGATATGGTGAAATTGGCTTAGGGCAAGAAAGCTTTGTGCAACAAGTGAGTGTTCAGAAAGAAGGTTGAGCAGAAGAATTCACAGACGAAGTTTAAGGCCAAACTTGTGGTGAAGGGGTTTGGTCAGAGGAAATACATAGACTTCAAGGAGATATTCTCACCAGTGGTGAAGATGACATCCATACGGGTATTACTTGGGTTGGCGGCTAGCATGGATCTGGAGATAGAGCAGTTAAATGTTAAAACTGTCTTTCTCCATTGTGACCTGGAAGAAGAGATCTACATGCACCAACCAAGAGGGTTCGAAGTCAAGGGCAAAGGGCATATGGTGTGTAGGCTGAGGAAGAGCTTGTATGGGCTGAAATAAGTTCCACGGCAATGATATAAGAAGTTCGACTCATTTATGTTGAAGCATGGGTATGACAGAATGGAGTCGGACCACTGTGTGTTCATGCGCAAGTTCTCAGATGGTGATTTCTTAGTTCTTCTGTTATACGTCGATGACATACTCATCATGGGAAAAGACATCAAGAAGATCGACAGACTGAAACAGGAGTTGGGCAAGTCGTTTGCGATGAAAGACTTGAGCCCAGCTAAACAGATCCTAGGAATGGAGATAACTAATGACAGAAGCAGTAGGAAGCTTTGGCTGTCACAAGAACGGTATCTTGAGAAAGTCCTATAGTGGTTCAATATGAATGCAGCGAAGCCGGTTAATACTTCACTGGATGATCACTTCAGATTGAGCGACAGGCAATATCCCAAGACGAAGGCAAAATTGGATGAGATGCAGAAGATATCTTATGCGTTAGCGGTAGGAAGTTTGATGTATGTTATGGTGTGTACACGCCCAAACATAGCATATGCGGTTGGTGTTGTTAACCGGTATCTTGCCAATCTTGGTAAAGAGCATTGGGCAGCGGTGAAGTAGATATTGCGGTATCTAAGAGGCTCACCCAGGTTGAGCCTATACTATGGTGACGAAAAACCTATGTTAGAGGGCTACACAGATACAGATATGGCAGGTGACATAGACTCCAGGAAGTCTACATCAGAGTTCATATTCACATTTGCAGGGGGACCGGTCTCTTCGCAGAGTAAGCTACAGAAGGTCGTAGCATTGTCGACGATAGAGACCGAGTACATTGCAATCATAAAAGCATGTAAAAAGATGTTTTGGATGAAGAGGTTCCTACAAGAACTTAGCCTGAAGCAGGAGCAACATGTGGTTTATTGCAATAGTCAAAGTACTATTCACTTGAGCAAGAATCCAAATCAACACTCCAAGTCAATGCACATAGAGATTTGGTATCACTGGATCAGGGGTACTTTGGAACAGAATGTGTTACAGCTTGAGAAGGTCTACACGGAAGATAATGGGTCAGATATGATGACCAAGGCATTGCTCAAGGGCAAATTTGAGGTTTGTAGAAACCTGACTGGCTTGAAGAAGGTGGATCACTCCTAAGTCGTAAAGTGAGAGATTTTTCCTCCCAAGCTCAACCGGTCGAGATCCTGGCTTGATCGGTCGAGGGTGTGGCTCGACCAGTCGAAGCTTGGCTTGACTCGAATTCCAGCGACTTCGGGTTTTATTTCTCCGCGCTGCTCGATCAGTCGAGGGGTTTGCTCGACCGTTCGAAAGTCCGCTCGACTAATCGAGGAACCTGCTCGACCAGTCAAGGTTACGCAAATTCACTTCCGCGATTTTATGTGGATTGTGGAATTTCGAAGCTGTTTTCGCACCTATAGAAAAGGGAGTTTCCTAAACTATAAATAGGAGGTACCTAGGGCTTTCTAGGTAATGCAAGAGCGTTTCCTAAAGCTTTACAAGGGTTTGTTAAAAGGTTTAGGGCTATCAAAGGTGTGAGAGAGAGAGAGAAAGAGAGAGAGGAAGCTTGTGGAAGGGAGGTTATTCTCATAGAGGTGATCTATTGTGCACTCAACATCTCAGCGCTTCTACGTCCTCGTAATCGGTGAGATCTCTCCGTTTTTCTTTATCCTCTTATTGTTCGTCCGCTCCTGCGTGAGTGAAGAAGGTTTGATCCAACCGAGGTGTGCTTGTGATCGGTTATAACGTTCTACTTCATAATGGATTGTTGCTCTAGACGAAGTCCCGTGGTTTTTGTTTTCCACGTAAAAATCTCTTGTGTCGTGTGATTTGTGCTTTGATTTATTTCATTGCTTTATTATCTCATAATTTTGGTTTGTTTTGGGAGGCTAGATCCTAAGGTTTTGTACAACGGCCCCTAACAACATCAATACTTTTTTTTAAGCTTAATCTTACTTAATCTGTTTACTTTTGTCCAACACCATGTGATAGCAAATCTAGATTGATTAACGCAACTTAATTTAGCCTCTACTTCTATTTAGTGTATTGTTATAGCACATCAGATTACTTTAGTTATTCATTCATGACTTCGTTGGTAAATACCCCAAAATCTCCAAGCAATTAGTGATTATTCAATCACATCATGTTAATTAGACCATGACCATCCCATAACCATCTAAAATTTGACGACAGTACTCTCATGGCCATTCAAGTTCAGAAGACCGTCAATTGTCCACAGCCTTGTTGCCAACTCAAACCACTATCGGTAATTTTCATTTTATTTTATTTTTCTACCGATGTACATTTAGATTAATAAAATTGACACTTAATCTTTTTTTATAAACATTTATTTTGTCGATGAATGCAATTAAGTTATCACTATTTTAATAAAACATACTTGTCTTCAAGGTAAAAAAGAATTCATCCGAATAATTAATCCCCTTCCCAAATTGTTTAATTCTTTATTAATTGGGGGCTAAGTTAAGTCAATCTTCAAAAATTTGATCTTATTTAAGTTATTTCAATGCTTGGGGCCACAAGGCATTCAGTTCATTTCAAGTCTATTACAATTTTAACGATACTCGCATATACATACTCACACATACATAATTAAAATTGAGTCATTCATACATGTGTGGCTATATCTTCAAATTGAATACGAACACTAACACACCTTATTTTATTGATAAAATAATTAATTTATAATTAATAGTATATTGACACGGCCAGTGAAGTGCATGAACTGAGGACCCAAGTGAACGGCTGTGGTAAAACTTGATCCCGGGCCACCACCACGTGAGGAGGGTTAACTTATAATTGGGATATATACCTTGTTGTATACTTGGATATTCATTTTATGGGATCTCAGCCTTTGATTCCACGATTGAAAATAGTGGTCCGTTGGCCCCACACACCCAAAATCATTGCAATCGCATTACTTGAGATTGCTTTTGGGTAGCATCTAAAATAAGTTTTTATGCGTTTTATCACATATCAGATGTCCAAAGTGAACCAACGGTTAATATTCAAATTAACCAAGTGAATATTGCAGTTAGGGGTGTACGTGAACCGAGCTAGCTCGGTTAGCTCGCTTGACTCAACTCGAAAAAGCTTGATTCAACTCGGTTCGAAGCTAAGTTCGAGCCAAGTCGAGCTGATTTTTTGAGCTCGAAAATGAGTTCGAGCCGAGTTCGAGTAGGCCCGAGCTCAACTTGACTCAGATCGAATCTAACTCGAATCGAACTCGGATCAAACCAATTTGGTAACTTGGTTACTTTGCCATTGATGTTGCTCACCATTTGTTTGATAAAATGACTCAATGAAATGTGATTGGTGGCAAGGAAGGTTTGGCTGGTGGCAAAGAAGGTTTGGCTGGTGGCAAGCAAGGTATGTACATTAAACAAATACCTTTTTTTTCTTTTTTCTTTTTTGTTTTTATGTCACTTAAAAGGTATTTAATAAAACATATCAAACACTTGTAAAACCATTACCTCTATTTGTAAAACAATGGGTTTTTGAAATTATAGGTTAGTTGTTTGTGGAAATGCCTCAATGGAGAACTCAGTCCACCTGGACCGAATGAGCCACCGAGGCTCGAGGACCAATGAGCCGAGTTCAAGTAAGGTTCTGATGACCGACTCGAGCTAAGGCCAGCTCGACTCGATTTGACTAAATTTACACCCCTAATTGCAGTCCACCTACACCGACGGGCCTGAAATTTCACTGCAAGCACTTTCTCATGACGGAGAGTCAGGCATGATATTTCGATTACGTGGCACACATTTACACGTGTGTCCGAGTGGAACAATCTTTCCAATCACCACTGTTTCCCATGGTGTGGTCCACCTAATAATTGGATCTGCTTCATTTTTGGGATAATGCCCTAAAATGATCTGAAAAAAACGGATTGACAGCGTGGATACAGAATGCATACATCAAAGTGGGCCCCACGGACGCGGATTTCCTGCTAAAGCCTTCAGCAGGAAGTTCATGCGCAAGGATGATGGGTGAGGCCCACCGCGATGTTTGTGAGAAATCTACCCCGTACATCCGTTTTGCAAGCTCAGGTTAGGACGTGTGACCAAAAACGAGTATATCCAACACTCAAGTGGATCACACGATATGGAACAGTGGGCATTCAGTGAGCACCGTTGAATCATTTTTATGCCATAAAATTTTTATATCAAGCTATCTTTTTAGTCTTTTCACTTCATCCCATTTGGAATGACCTTATAAACGGTTTGGATAGCATATAAACATCAAGGTGGAGCCCAGGAAGGTTTCAACGGTACGAATTTCTTTTCCCAATTTTCCCTCTCGTGTGACCCACTTGAGTTTTCTATCCACCTTATTTTTGGTAGAAAGTCCTAAAATGATCTCGCAAAACTGATGTACGGAATGGATTTATCACATACATTACAGTGGGCCCCACCGAGTATCCTGGTGCAGGAACTTCCTGCGAATGGCTTTTCCAGGAATTCCTCGTCCCTCCATTGTTTGAAACGAGCCACAGCTTTCTCGACAAATGTCACAAGTCGTAGTGCGTTGCAGATTTAATGGAAAATGAATAGGAGTGGCACCCAAACATGGTGGGGTCCACAGACGGGTAATCCAGACCATTGGTCTGTTAAGTATCACTAATAAGTACGGCCCCTCAATAGAAAAATCACAAACATTCAGCTTTTGGTCTGGAAATTCATAATTGAGAAGAGAAATGGAAGCAAGGTCCATATTCAGCTGACGAAAGTTACAGGATATGTGGCTGAGATCTTTCAATGTGGGAGATTTTTACCACATGGTCTATTCACTGTGGACGGAATAGATCAATGATCTGGATTACCGAACCAAGGGTTTCAGTTGCCAAAGACCGAGTATTCATAAGCCCACACGCGTGTGCAAGGCAACACATGTACACGCCACACATGTGCGAGCATAGAACATTGGGAATTGATCCAATCCGTTCATCAGAGGGGTGGAGTGCTGAGATAAGAATTTGGTTGGTAACATGTCAGCTGGGCCTTTTGGATTTTCTATCGCTTGTGTCGTGGGTTTTTCGTAAGGATTTTTCATGTAAGATAGTTATGTGATCTTGTGTTTGCTTGCTTTTCTTGGATTGCTTTTCTAGACCTAGGTCTGTGTGATTTCACATATTAAACCCGAACAACATTGTCCACGTGGACCAGCTGACCTGCACTTCAATAGTCAATGATACCCAGTCACTTAGAAATTAGAAATCGCATGTTTCATATAAGTAATTAAAATTAAATTGTCTAAATCATGGGTCCATATCATAAAATAAAAATTAAATAACTCAGTGACATTGAGTTCCACAACTTGGTACGCTTAATTTGACTTATTGTATGCCACGTATACAATTTTCTGAGTGCCTGCGTATCGAGCATCGCACTCTGACAGAGTATCAACTAGTTCCCACTCCCACAGGCACTGAACGTGGATTAGCTGCGACTTGGATCCAGCCAGTGGGTGCGATCCTGAACATTGGGCTCACCTGGATACATGCATTGTATATCTACGCCGTTTATCCGTTTTTTCCAACTTATTTTAGGTTATCGTCCCAAAAATTAAACAGATACAAATCTCAGGTGGACCACGCCAATGGAACAGTAGTCATTAAACGTCCACCATTAAAAACTTCCTGGGGACCAACGTAATGTTTATTTTCCATCCGACTTGTTGACAAGGTCACACAGACCAAGATGAAGGAAAAACAAAAATAGTAGCATGATCCAAAACTTTAATGGCCCCCAAGAAGCTTTTAGTGGTAGGAATCCAATCCTCACCGTGTGGTCCACATGAGATTTTAATTTCCTTAAATTTTGGGATATTGTTCTAAAATAAACTGTAAAAACGGATGAACGGCGTGGATATACAATGCATACATTAAAGTGGGCCCCACGGTCAGGGTCGTATTCGCCACGCTAGGATCCGGGGTCTCAGCTAATCCGCATTCGCACCTCCCATACAGTGTTGTATGTAAACTTTTACTTGCAACTGTTTCTTTTCTACCAACGTGTCACTTAAGTAGATCATCTCAGCCGTTCAAAAAGTGTATGTGACTACAAAGATCAGCGGTAGATAAAAACAGAATGGTCCAATCATCTCCTAAGCGACAACCTTTAAATCAACGGATGGATTATGATATGAATCAGCGTGCAGGTGTGATCCACCCACGAAGTGGATTGGACAGATGTACAGCCCAGGTGATCTTTATAGTACATCGCATTGCTCGGATGAAAGAAACACGTTGGCCCACCAAGAGATGGTTGTATGTGAATGGTTACATACAGCATCGTACATGAACATTTATCATTGCAATTTGACTCTGCATTGGTGGATTAGGTAAGGACCACCATGCACCGGGAAAAGAATGGTAGTCGGCGGGTAAACCATTCAGGTAGTCCACCGGATCCGTTTGTTGGAAACTCGGGTCCTCAGTTCAACACACGTGGCATTATATTTTTGTATGGAGGGCGTTTTCAAATCAAAATCATTTAAGCATGAGAGATGAAAATTTATTTATTTTTTCTAATTTTTATGACTAAAAATGAAAAGTAATCTAGACGGTCCAAAGTATTAACCCAATTGGTAAATAAAGCATGATAATTTTTTCCTTTAAATTTGGACCACTTATTATTTTACACTAGACCATTCATTTGATAGTCATTAATTGGATGGATAGGATTACTTGATCATTGTCATAAAATGGATACACTTCGTCAAAACGGGGATAACTCAATTTCTGGTGCGCGCTACCTGAATTGGTATACTGGACAACCACTGCAACATTATCTCGACGACCAGTTCAATGTCCTGCAGGGTCAATCAACGTCCTGCTGCTCATCACACCTTACACGAGGGGCACAATGTTCTTTCCATCCATACGAGGTTGTTCTAAAATGCAAGATCCAGCCAAAAAATCTTTGATCCGATCAATCATGGGCACTAATCGACGGTTAAAAATGTACCACTACGAAAATTTTTACTGATGGTGGGCCCCTACTGGTGATCAGTTCCGACATTGGAACATGGACCTGACTCAGGATCCACCGTATGTCGCCCCCCATTAGGGCTTCCGATGATCAGAACTGTTCACATTTTTGTATGATATATGGATCACTGTAAGAACCTTTAGCTGAGCTGATGGTTGTGGCCATCACTTTAGAACAAACGAAAAGAAAATTTTGAACGGCTTCCATTGAAACTCTAAAAATCAAAGGTTGGGATTATCACAGGAGATTGACTACGGATAAATAGCTTATTTACGGTGGTAAATAAAAGATGGATGATTCAAATCGAGAACGGATTGGCTACTCCCTGCCACCCCCAACGGATGATGATCTGTGCCCTGTGGGCCCCACCATGATTTATGTGTTTCATCCATGATGTCCCCTAATTTTTATAGATCATTTCATGCTACGAGACAATATATATATATATATATATATATATATATATATATATATATATATACACCAATCTCAAGTGGACCACGTGACAGGAAACAGTGTTGAATGAATGTCCACCATTATGCGGGCGAAAGAAGTTTTTGATCAAGCTGTTATTTGTTTTTTTCCTTTATTTGGGTGTGTATGACCTGATCAACAGATTGGATGTCAAATAAACAATACCGAGGGCCGTAGGAGGATTTTAATGGTGGATATCCAATACTATTATTTTCCTGTGGTGTGGTCCACCTGAGATTTACATCCCTCTCATTTTTTGGATCCAGCCCTAAAATGATCTCTAAAAATGGATGAACGAGAAATGGATGAAACATATACATCGTGGGGCCCACAGAGCACCGTCCACCAGCCACTGGCTGGTGGCATGGAGAGTAGCCGATCCGTTTCCATTCAAATCATGGGGTGATACACACTTGATCTTCTACCGCGACACACGGAAAACCAACTCCACCGTGTCCGTGTCGCCTGTCGACATGGGGCGCGGATTACGTACTCCCCCCGAATTTTCGGATATCGGGACAGGCGGAGGCTCCGAGGGCCACCGAGGGCTCAACATGATGTATGAAATTTATCCACACCGTCCATAAATTTTTAAATATAATTTTAGATTATCATAGAGAAAAGGGTAGAAAACATTAAATTCTTAAATGGACCACAAAGTGGATATTAAATTCCTACCGTTGAAATTTTCTTAAAAGCCACCTAAGCTTTCAATCAAGATGATATTTGTTTTTTTTCACTTCATCCACGTGTATACGACGATATCAACAGGTTGGATGGAAAATAAATAACACGGTGGCCCTAGAAAGGTTTCAATGATGGGCATCCTTGGCACCGACTCTTCCTATGGTGTGGTCCACTTGAGAATTTTATCTTCCTTATTTTTGGCCCACCATTCTAAAATGATATGAAAAAATGGATGGACGGTGTGGATAAAATTCATACATCACGTTGGCCCCTCAGTGGCCCTCGGATCCTCCCCTGTCCGGAACTCCGAAACGGCAGGGATAGTACCTCATCCGCGCGTCGAGATGGGGTGAGAGGTTGAGACGCGTTCTTTTTCCGCGCTTTCGCACCTACGAATTTCAAAGGCGAGTTCATGATACTCGAGCTGGATAATACAATTGATACGCAGGCACTTGGAAATTGTACACTTGGAAAATAATTAATTTAAATTAAACGTACTAAATTATTTAAATTACTCTATATAAATTACACTATTAAAATCAGATTCATCGAACCGTTATTACATGTGATTCTTGGGAATTTGTTTGTTGAAATAGGACCGTTGATGAGGTTTCATTTTTAACCATCTAAAAGATGTCCATAAATTTTATATAGAGATAATTATATATTATTAATTTTTGTTTCATGATACATATATCTGAGTAACATGACCTGGACAGTTTATATTTAATTAATTAAATTCCACGTAAGCAATTTCTAACTAACATTTAAATGCCTGCGGATGGTTTTCACACTCTGCCAGAGTATCAAAGTTTCTCAACTTGAAAAGCCACGTCATTCACTGGCATTTTCGCCGCTAAAATCCCGAATGCGCTTGTCACTCCTTGGGCTATTTCCGCAATTTCATCGAAAAATAAGAGCACGACCGTAATTTGACCAACCCGTTAACACGTACCGGTTCCTGAGCCGTGTAAATGCGGGAAAACTGGTACCATTGCAGCGAGGCGGAAATCGTATTATCCTCCGTCGGCCTGATGATATATATACTGTCCTGTGGACTTCAGTTCGTCAAGTGGGCCTCACATTTAAGTGATCCACACCCGTGATCTAATGATATAGCCGTAGATAATTCTATCTCAAAGATACTGCAGACACGGCAATCCTAAACCTTGGTGAAATGACCTGTTAGATAAAAAAAAAATAGTAAAAAAATGATGAGCTAATGTTGTATTATAAAACATCTTTGATACAAACAGTCAAACTAATACTAATAAATATAGATCATGGAACTGCTAGTAATATTTTACTGGAAGAATTATATCAGAGCGAAAGCTTAACCTACAAGGCAATGTATATCTCCACTTGATGTGTAAATGAAATCCGATTACTTTGTTAGATTTGGACATTATGGTTGTTTTATTTTTAATTTTTCTAATAACTACTTGTAAATAAGTAACTTCACTTGTTTGAAATCCACAAGGAATTACGTTTTGAAAATCGGGCCACAAAAACCATGTTATTATGGATTTAAACTTGTAGGGCCCATCATGATGTGTCACTTATCTACACCATCCAACCTTTTTAACATCACATTTTAGGGAATGAGTCAAAAAATGAGGCAAATCATAAGGTCGATTGACCCATATTCACACCCTAAGTATAGGGTTGTGATGTAGTAATAATCTCGATAAGACCGAGGTTGAATCCAAAGGGACTGAATCTTGTACGTAGTCTAAAAGTAATCAGAACTAGAACTATAAGAAAATGTAATTTAAATCAGAAAATTTTAAGAGAATAATGGTGAAATCTTAAACTAAAATTTATAAAATTCAAAGGTGGGAAACTAAGGTTTCCAAGGATCCACTTGTAGAGATCAGAGAGATCTATGCTTGATTCATAAACTCAACTGGACTTAGAGTCCCATCTTCATCCAGTTGAAAGATGTAACCTTAAAAATTAAATCTGAACTTCCTTTGATCTACTTTTCAAGAGATGAGAGGTATTAGAATTAGACATGATTCCATTACAAAGCCATGCCCATGAGACAAAGTAAATAACAGAATTTAACCAATCCACATGTAATCTGAGAGAATTATGAACGTAGGAAAGGATTCCATCATCCAACCATGTCCATGAGACGATGATGAACAACAGGGTTCCTATGACCATAACTTCTATACATGTATAGAAAATATCAAAAGCTATCGCAGATCTATTGTAATTTAAGTTACAACAAACCATTAAAAACTATAAATATTCCATATAATCAAACTATAATCAAAGAGAGTTCAAGAAACATGAATCAAAGCCGTAGAAAATGTCCCACCACGCTACAAGCTTCACCACTTAGCCCTAGCTAAGAGGTTTGGCCTATCATAGACTTGATGGACTAAAATCTCTTAAAAACATAAGGGAAGAGGAAAAAAAACCGAAGAGGAAGGATGGGAAAAAGGATGGATGGCTGACTGACTCCACGTCTCGCTCTTTCTTCTTGGCTTCCCACATCTCCAGAATTATCTTCTCTCTCTTCTCTTCTCCTTTATATAGGCACCAAGGTGGAGGGTCGGTGGAATGGAGTGCGTTACAAAAGGCTTGAAGTTAGTGGCCACGATGGTGGCCTACTACAACTACCCGTAGAGACAGCGTCCGCCTGCTGCTCTCTCATGCAAGAAGGGTCGGTCAATTGAGTCTTTGACCGGACTCTCGATCCGGTGCACGTCTGGTATATGCACATTGTGCACGCACAAGTGCACATGTGGGGTCCACTGTGATGTGTATGAGAAATTCGCTTTGTCCATCCGTTTTGTCATCCCATTTAAGGGGTTGAGACCAAAATTGAAACATATCCGGTTATCAGGTGGGCCCCAAATTGATGATTTATGAGCTGATCTATCTGTTAGGCCACTTTTACAAGGATCCAAGGGCTAAAATTTGACGCGTACGGTTAATTTAGGGTCCTCGGGCCAGATATAAAGTTTCAAGCCAAACGGATGGTGGGAACCATATGATCTTACGTTTAGAATGACTTTTAGGCCTCTTTATCGTCGATCTCTTAATTTTCTCAGATCTTTGGCATGTAAATTGTTCAATCTCGGTCCCCTAAGATCCGTCCCTTGCCTCAGTGATTTGTAAGTATTAAATTTATGCCTTTAGTACCCATTTTCAGTCTAAGCTCTTAAATTCACCTTGCAACATAAACACGATTAAAATAAGACGTTAAATAGTATCATGTTCGTAAAATCAGGTAATAACTAGGGTTTAATATGCAATATTTGACCCTCAACAAGCTACACATTAAGAAATAATGATCGTAAAGACGTCAACCAGTGAAAACTATTTTCTCCTTAAGGCCCACATTGATGTTTATTTGTAATCCCACTTGTTCATAAGGTCACAGAGTCATGGATAAAGGGAAAATAAAAATATCAGCTTGATCCAAAACTTTTAGGGCCCTCAAAAAGTTTTCAATGGTTAGAGCTCAATTCCCAGTGTTTCCTATGGTGTGATCCATTTGAGATTTAGATCTGCCTCATTTTTCAGTTCATGCCCTAAAATGAGCTGGCTAAAGGGATGGACGGTGTGGATAAGACATATATCATGGTGAACCCCACAAATGTAACATTTTTTTTCCTCTGGTGATGTGAGAGTGCTATAAATTATGGTAGTTGTCAACGTCACCTTGAAATTGTAGCTAAAAATTCAAAGGTAAATAATTATCACCCATTTATCTTAAATTACCATTGCAATTAGAAAATCAAACAGTCACTTAAAAACAATTGGAGTAACTATACTTAGTTCCACCTATTTTTTGTACATTTACGTGGATTAATGTGAAGTTGTTACAACTCGTCTATTAAGAATATTATTTACAACCGATTTGGTGCGGCCATATTAAACAATCCATAAAACACCATGTTATAGTTATGCCATATGTGATATAGATGACTTAAAAAATTGTCTAAAAGCATTAAATGCTAGAGTTATGTCAAAAATATCTCTCTGCAAAAACAAAAGTCTCATTAAAGCAAGTCTTTCTATAAGCATTAAATGTTAGAATCTTATAAAGAATTATCTTTATTTAGTATTAGAATTTAGAGTCATATCAAAAGTAATTCTTCACGGATGCCAAAGCCAAGTAACATAAGGACTCTAGCAAGTTTTCTCTTATACACATGGTCTTACGTGATAGGCTATGCTTAGGCAGAGAATCAAGAAGACTTGCATGAACAACTATTCAAATCTCTCACTACATGGAAACCTACACATATCCATTGCCTCCTAGAAGCCTATAAAAGTAGCAATCCACTAAAAGCTCCACATTACACACCGTTATAACTAAACCTACCTCTATACTAGTCATCTCATATGGACATTTATCTTTTTATTTTATTTTAGTTTAATTCACTGCTCATAGCATAAGGTCTAGTTTTTAATTCTTAGTTTATCTTTATACCCTCCATCCACGATATTTTGTTGGGTCGTAATGAAGATTGCTCAGTTTTAAATAAAAGATTATGGGGCTCTCCTACTATGTGCTAGGTGATTCCTCCGGCCATCTCATCACGATGTTTGGTCTACACCAAACGATAAATGAATAGTCAAATCATGATCGTCTTGCCATGTGCTTGGGTCCCATCAAGACCATGAACAGGCTGTTACCTCACCAATCATCTCACCACAAAGCTCGATTTTGATCGAGCAACAAACAGATTGTCAAAGATCATCCATCCATAGGCCGTCTCGCCACGAGGCCTAATTTCTAATCAAGCAACGAACATACGACCATCCCACATATCACTGTCATCCTACTACGAAGCTCAATCCACATTGGGCAACAAACGAATCATCGCCCCTTAACCAATTGAGTACTAGTATTGTAAAAATCATTGATAGAAGAATGCTTTCAGAAATCTTATGATCCTCGACCTGATGATATATATATTGTCATATAGACTCAGTTCATCAAGTGAGCCCCACATTTAAGTGATCTGTACTAATGATCTAATGATCCTAGCTGTAGATAATTCTATCTTAGAGATGTCGTAGACACCGCAATCTTAAACCTTGATGAAATGACCCGTCAGATGAAAAATGTGGTAAAAAAAAGGATGAGTTGATGTTGTAGTATAAAACATCTCTATGCATAATCCGAACCGTTAAACTAAGACCTATAACTATAGATCAATGAACTGTTGGTCCCTATTGTATGAGAGGAATTATATGAGAGTGGATTCACTACAAAGCTGTGTGGACAAAGCTTAACTTACAAGGTAATGTGTGCGGCCACCATGATGTGTGAAAGACATCCAATTCCTTCATTATGTTTAGCCATTATCTCTTAAAAACATATGGAACAACTATACTTAGTTCCACTTATTTTTTGCACACCTACATGGATTAATGTGAAGTTGTCATAATTCGCCTACCAAGAATATTATTTATGTGACGCCCCGTCACTGTGGTCACATGTGGGCGGGCACACGTGGTCGGGCCCCAAGATGGCTAGCAGGCTACTGTGTGGATGGCAGGCTACTGTGCTGGCAGGTTACTGTGCACACGATGAAGGTGGAACTTTGTCCTACATCGGAAGTGTCGTCTAAAGTTGTGGTGGTTATATGTGGAGGTGTCACCTTATACTATATGAGGCCTTTTGGGGAAAACCCCAAGAATAAAACCGTCCAGGCTGTGAGCAGAGCGGACAATATCATATAGTGTGGACGTGGGCTGTTACAAATGGTATCAGAGCCGATGACGGCTCTACCCTCGGTGAGGGATATTGTGATGCCCTGTCACTATGGTCATATGTGGGCGGGCACACATGTAGGCGAGCCCCAAGATAGCTGGCAGGTGTTCACTCCCCAAGTATAGGGTTGTGATGTAGTAATAAACTCGGTAAGACCGAGGTCGAATCCACAGGGACTGAAACCTGTACGTTATCTGAAATTTACCAGAACTAGAACTAGGCTAAGATGAAATCTAAACCAATTATGATTTGAGGAATAATGGTGAAATAATTAAACTGAAATTTAAGAGAATTCAGAAGTGAGAAACTAGGGATTCAGAGGATCCACTTGTAGAGATCAGGGAGAACTACATTTGATTCATGAAAATCAATTGAACTTCCTTTGATGTAGTTTTGAAAAGATGAAAGGTATATGAATTAGAATGGATTCCATCACCAAACCATGCCCAAGAGACATGCAAACAAAGAATTAAACTAATTACCAACCAATCAATGTATGAAGGTTAGGAAGGGTACCGACATCCAACCATGCCCGGGAGACGATGGTGAACAATGGGCTTCCCGACGTCATAAACATAAAAGGAAAAGAACATGCTCAAAGCCATTGCAGACCCATTGTAATTTCAGTCACAACAGACCATTAAAGACTGAAAACATTCCATTAATTAAACCCAAATCAATATCAGATCAGTCTAAACAA
Source organism: Magnolia changhungtana (assembly GCA_030180095.1). Lineage (NCBI taxonomy): Eukaryota > Viridiplantae > Streptophyta > Magnoliopsida > Magnoliales > Magnoliaceae > Magnolia > Magnolia changhungtana. The sequence goes on from JASAUF010000596.1 coordinate 2,289,007, forward strand.
AAGGCAAGCAAAGAGTTCCCATCACACTACAAGCTTCACCTCTTAGCCCTAGCTAAGAGGTTTAGCCACACATGAGTGGACTAGATCTCTTAAACAAAAGAAAATAAAAAAATAAAAATAAAAATAAAAGAAAGAAAAATCTACTCCCTCTTCTCTCTCTTCTCTCCCTTGCTCTAGATCTGGAATTTCCTGGTTCTGAATGCCTTTCCCACGTCCAAAACTCCCCTTTTATAGCTGTTGGATGGCTGGAGTCGGTGGCGGAGTCGTAGAAGGACTCGGAGTACAAATTTTCGCAGCCGTGATCGGTGGGCCCCACAGAGGTATTTTCTGGAAAATCCACCCCGTCCATTGGATTCAGGACGAAATTTCAGTCAAGAATGGGTGGTTTTGAAGATCCATTGACGTGGCCCACAGAAGAAATCTAAAAAAAATCAGTTTTGAACGTCACGAGATCGCCTGTTTATGGCCTCTGTACCACGCACGTGTGTACGCATGGGAGTGGAAAAACAGCATGGTTTTGAAGTTCTCGAAGCCCTCTAGAGGATGGACGGATCAGATCTTCCGGACAGACCACGTACGGGGCCCACAATCCGCCGCAAAAATGGACAGCGTCCATGCGTTACGCGGACGGAACCTCTTCCGCTGTGACAATGGTGGGGCCCATTCCCTTGATTAAATGGAAAATCCAAGACGTCCACCGAATTTCTGTCGAAATTTCGGTCAGAAACACATATTTTTTCTCCATTCTGCTGTGGGCCACGGAAGATCTCGTTCCACCGTCCATTGCATTGTTGAACGGCTGGATTCTATTCTTGATGATCATTCATGATTATGACATCTAGGCATTGTCAAAGACCTTCATTTAGACCTGATAGACGGTCCTGATCACGCATTTGGGCAATGTGTGGGGCGCACAATCGAAACCCAAATTGAGACAGGGAGACGCTGTTGCGTTCTCTCGTCTTGAGAAGAAGAGTCGGTCAGCAACGCTGACCAACTTTCGGATTTTTTGGTGCACGTCTTGTGCACATGTGCACTATACACATGCCACCCTAGGTGGGATCTACTGCAATGTGTACGAGCAATCCAATCCAACCATCTGTTTTGTCCCCTCAAATAATGTATTTCAACCAAATTTGAGGCATATCCAGAGACCAGGTGGGCCCCAAATTGAAGATTAATGGGCTGATCTGTCCGTTAGACCACTTCCCGAGATCCTCAATGGCTGAAATTTAATATGTACGGTTAATTTACGGCCCCCAACACATGTATGAAGTTTCGAGTCAATTGGATGACGGCAACCATGTGATCTTGCATTCTGGACCATTTTCGGGCCCCTTTGGCTTGCTTTCCTCAGATCCCAGGCGTGTAAAATCTTCATTATCGGTTCTCTGGAGTTCATCCCGTGCTCTGGAGACTTTGGATCATGAAATCCATGCCTTTAACATCAATTTCCAATTAACGCTCCTGATCTCATCATGTAATAAAAACACGAGTAAAATCTGGCATTAAACATTATCATGTATGTAAAATCAGGTAATTACTGGGTCTGATATGCAATATTCGACCCTGATCAGCAGGCTACTGTGCACACAGTGAAGGTGAAACTTTATCCCACATTGGAAGTGCCGACTAAAGTTGTGGTGGTTATATGCGGAGTTGTCACCCTATACTGTATGAGGCCTTTTGGGGAAAACTCCGAGAACAAAACCGTGCGGGTTGTGCCCAAAGCGGACAATATCATACAGTGTGGGCATGGGCTGTTACAATTTACACCTGATTTGGTACATCCATATCAAGCAATCCAGAAAACACCACGTTACAGTTATGCCATATTTGGTATAGATGACTTAAAAATGAGTTAGAGATGTCTGAAAGCATTAAATGCTAGAATTATGTAAAAAAATATCTCTCTATGAATCAATAGTCTCATTAAAGCAGGTCTCTATATGAGCATTAAACTCTAGAATCCTACAAAAAATCATCTCTATCTAGTATTAGATGCTAGAATCATACCAAAAATAATTCTTTGCGAATGCTAAAGACAAGTAACGTAGAGATTTTAGCAAATTTTCTATTATACACATAGTCCTACGTGATAGATTATGCTTACGTGGAGAATCAATGAGACTTACATGAACAATTATTCAAATCTCTCATGATATGGAAACCTACACATGTTCGTCGCCTCTAAGAAGCCTATAAAGGTATCAATCCACTAATAACCTACGTCACACACTGTTATAAGTAAACCTACCTCTACACTAACCATTCACCATGAATATTTATCTTTTTAATTTATTTTAGTTTAATCCCTCATCACTGCTCATAGCATGTGGCTTAGTTTTTAATTCTTAGTTTATCTCTTCACCCTTTATCCATGATTTCTTATCGGATTGTAAAGAAGATTACTTAGTTTTCAATAAAACATTGTGGGGCTTTCATATTATGTACTAGGTGATTCCTCTAGCCATCTCACCATGAAGTTTGGTCTACACTAAACGACAAATGGATAGTCAAATCACGACTGTCTTGCCATGTGCTTGGGTCTCATTAAGGCCATGAACAAACTGTCGCCTCACCAATCATCTCACCACAAAGCCCGGTTTCGACCAAGTAACGAACAGATTGTCAAAGATCCTCCCTGCATCGGTCATCTCGTCACAAGGACCAATTTCTAATCGAACAACAAATAGGCAACCATAGGTAACCATCCCATATATCACAACCATCCTACTACGAAGCTCAATCCACACTGGTCAACGAACGGATCGCCATCCCTCAAACCGATTGTGAGTGCTAGTATTCTAAAAATCATTGATTGAATAATGCTTTCAGTATTTATCTTTTTTCTCTATTATTTCTATTGTTGAATTATGATCACAATCATATTAAAAGATACAAGTCCTTAAGTTATAAGGCAAAAAGAATCTATTAGGAAGGACTAACCTGTTGGGGGACCGTGGAAGCACACAGAGATGAATCAAACAAAGTGTCCCAATCGCAACTGCCAAGTTCAATTACAAAGATTCCAAATTTAATATGGAAAAACTCATTCGGGAAAAAATCATGGCACAAAGCGATAATAATACACTATGAAAGCAGAAATTATAATAGATAGAGAGAATACCTAATTCGAACAAGTTTCAAATCTCCCCTTACAAGCCCTTGAAACCCGAGGAACGAATTAGAAAGCCTTAGAATACTCCCTATTTTCAATTACGCCCATATATACAACCTCTAAGTGAATCACAATTAAAATAGGAAACAAATTCCGCACTTATTCAACTTTGCGTAACTTTGTGCGATAGTTCGATGACACATTCGACGATACTTCGATGGTATTGAACAACCTTTAATGTTTTCGAACATCTTTAATGTCATTGAACTAAATATCAAAAAATTTCAGCGACTAAACATGGATTTTCTGAATTTTCTCGATGTCACTTCGATAGGGCTTCGATATCATCAAACATTCTTCAATGACATCGAACCCTTGTTTGATGGCATCGAACAGGACACCCAAAGTGTCCAGCACCAGCATGGGAAATTTTGGATTTTTATGATGACATCGAGTAATTGTCGATGGCATTGAACAAAGCTCGATGGCATCAACAGACCCTGTTGTGACGCTCCGGTCACTACTTCATGTGGGCGGGCACATATGTGGGCGGGCCCCAGTGTGGTAAGCGGTGTGCTCTGTGTGTGGGCAGGCAAAGCTATGCTCTTGTGTTGGGTGAGCTCATTGCGAGTTGACTGTAGCGTAACTTGTCCCACATCGGAAGAGTTGTCTGGAGTTGTGGTGGTTATATGTTGGGTTTCTCCCTTAACAGACATGACGCGTTGTGCCTGGAACGGGTGAGCCTGGGTCCAGTGACAAACAAAACCACCGCTGCGTACTCTGATGATGCCAGTTGGGTTGGACAATATCATGGATGGGTAGGTGCTGATGTGGGCGGGACCACGGGAGCACCGGGTCTGGGCGAGCTACCAGTATCCTTACCCCAAATGACGCGTTCCTGTGGGGAACAAAACCACCGCTGCGTACTCTGATGATGCCAGTTGGGTTGGACAATATCTTGTGGGATAGGTGTGGGCGGGACCACGGGAGCACCGGGTCTGTTTGCGAGCTACCCTTCCCCCACATGACGCGTTTTAAAGCCGTGAGCTTCGGCAAAGCGGACAATATCATGTGCTGTGGGGGTGGGCCTTACACCTGTTGCTGAAAATATTTGAGATATCAACAACATAACCCATATAATTGAGGGTCAAATATTACATATTAGACCCCAGTTATTACCTGATTTTATGAACATGATACTGATTAACGCCTGATTTTAATCGTGGTTATGATGCAAGGCGAATTTAGGAGTCTGGACTGAAAAAGGATACTAAAAGCATAGATTTAAAGCTCTAAAGTCACCAAGGCAAGGAACGGACCCTAGGGGACCGAGATCGAAGAATTTACATGCTTAAGATTCGAGAAAATTAAGTTATTCATGTTAAAGAGGCCTGAAAGTCATCAAGAATGCAAGATCACACCCACCATCTATTTGGTTCAAAACTTTCTATATGGCCTGAGGACATAAATTAACCATACACGTCAAATTTCAGCCATTGGATTCTTGTGGAAGTGGCCCAACGGACAGATCAACCCCTAAAATCCTAATTTGGGGCCCGCCTGGTATTTGGAAATGCTTCAATTTCAATTTTAACACCTTAAATTATGTGGAGAAATGAATGGACGGAACAGATTTTGGATAAACATCACAATAGACCCCACAAGTGCATCGTGTGTACACAGTACGCATGTGCACTGGCTGTGCACCAAATCTCAAAATACAAGAAACTGCTAACAGGCGGACGCTCTTGGGACGATCAGTGGGCCACCGTACTCATATATTTGGACAATCAGAACCGTCCATTGTGTCCAGGGGGTGGCCAAGACCCTCGCCAAGTTTTTTTTTTTTTGCCTAGGCACGCGATCATGCGATTTTCACCATCAAACGCAGATGAACGACAACTTGAGTTGATTCAGAGGGCCACGATATAACCTACCAAAACCACCCCTTCCCAACTAGTTTTTCGTCAGGAATCCAATGGACGGGATGGATTCTTCCAAACACACCACTGTGGGGCCCACCGAGTATCACAACGTACTCTGTTTATGCAGCCCCTGCGTCTAAAAAATCTGAATTTTCCGACCGTTTGTGGCCCACTATCTTTGATCATCTTGATGATCCAAACCATCCATCGTGTAGCTCGTCCAAAAACGCTCCAAGGGACGTTATTTCTTTGTAAAAAATGGAAGGAAAGGGGCGTTTTCGGTGCTGTTTTTGTGGCTGTGTAAACAGAGCCTGCGCAAACCACCTGTCACTGTGTATACTTCCACCGACTTCAGCACGCATTGCTGCCTGTCCGTGAAAGCTCTCCACCACCTCCATCAGCTTATAAAAGAGGACGTGAAAGAAGAACAAAAGCATTCAATTTTCAGACGTCAGAGAAAGAGAAGTTTTAGATTTAGTTCTTTTCTTTATTATTTTTGCTGCTTTTCTTATGAATTATGTTGAGATTTAGTCTGATCATGTTAGGCTAAACCTCTTAGCGAGGTGAAGCTTGTGGTGTGATGGGAAGGATTTTATGATTTTGATTCATGTTATGAATTACCTTGATTATAGTTTAATTAATAAGGAATGTTTTCAGTTTTTAATGGTTTGTTGTGACTGAAATTATAATAGATCTGCAATGGCTTTAAGTATTTTCTTTTCATTATTTTGATTGTGAAGTTACGAAGCTTTGTTGTTTATCATTGCCCCTTGGACATGGTTGGATGATGAAATCCTTCCTAACATTCATACATCTTCCTAATTGGTTGTGGATTAATTTATTTCTGTTGTTTACTCTGTCTCATGGGTATGGTTTTGTGATGGAATCATCTCTAATTCATATACCTTTCATTTCTTTGAAAACTAGATCAAAGAAAGTTCAGATTGAGCTTTAGTGATGTATCTTCCAATTGGATGAAGATGGGACTCGAAGTCCAGCTGAGTTCATGAATCAAGCGTAGATCTCCTGATCTCTACAAGTGGATCCTCTGAATCTCTAGTTTTCCACCTTTGAATTCTACAAATTTTAGTTTACTATTTCACCATTATTTCCTCATATTCACTTGATTTAGATTTCATCTTATTCTAATTCTAGTTCTAGTTACTTTCAGAATACGTTCAAGGTTCAGTCCCTGTAGATTCGACCTCGGTCTTACCGAGATTATTACTACATCACAACCTTATACTTAGGGTGTGAACACATATCCATCCAATCATCGTCTAATCATTATTACAACTGGCGGCTGATGAGGGCGGCTAAGTCCTAGAACTTTGTCGTAAACGGTCCATCTTAGTGTGTGAGTCACGAATGTACGAGCAACAAGTATAATAAGGTTTTCAATCCTAAAGGATTTTTTTGTTGAGTGTATTCGATATATGTATTAGTAATTACCATATAATTCATATGAATTTTAATCCAGCAATTGTGTTTAGTGATAAACCATATAATTCATATGATTTTGATCCAACAATTGTGTTTAGTGATAATCAAAATTTACGCCAATCAAAGCAAATGTGTTTGACAATATTATATTTTGATTGCATTATAGAGAGAGTGAGAGAAAGACTAGTGAGTTGGACATCGATGGTAACCAAATAATAATCATAATCCATGCAAAATTGAATCACACGGCTTTGTTATGATTTTGGAAAAAGGAACTGGTAATTATAATGTGAATTGAATTTCAATTCACAATCCAATTTACATCAAACATACTCTCTCAAATGCATTAATTAACATCGCTTGCGTGCTTCCAAATACTCCTTAATACATATTTTGATATACTAAACCGTCCCACTAACTTTTGAATTTAGACAATGTTTGAATTCATGAAAAAAAATGAATAAGTTCGAAAGAGTTGATTTACAATAAGCCATCAACATGGCAAGAGCCATGTAAGCAATTTCTAGTCATAAGAAATGTCGAATTATTTTTTTAATCTACTTATTTTATTTTTTTGTGGCTAAAAATCCTCTATTGTGCAAGTAAGCCCATGGTTAGTAATCATTCTTTTAAATTTAAAATAAGTATTAACATGAGCATTATTAAATCATGAGTACCTTTTTAAAGACTCAGTCAAATGATGAGTGAAAATTTTATATGTATGAGATAAAGGTCACCAACTTTTATGACATAAAAGTCTAACTATAAAAAATGTACAATGATTTCTTAAGGTTAGATAGGAATTTATAATTGAAATGCATTGAAATCTAAATCATAAATTAAAGTGATTTTGAATCATTAATTATATTTGACAACTTATAAACAAAATATATTTTAAAAAAAGGAATGCTTTGAATTTTATAGTATATTTATAGGAATTTAAATTCGATTACTAAATCAACTTTAACAAGCCAAATTATTTTTCATATGTAATATTTGATAGAATAATTGAAATAAGCCCATTGATACACACACACACACACATACACACACACACACACACACACACTTACTTTGGTATAAGAAATGACGAAATCCCGAGCCTTGGGTGAGTCAAAAACATAGGATTATAAATGAGTGATTCGCTAACATCTTTTTAATCGTTGCTTGCCAATGTTTGGGTTGTTCATATTGATGTAATTTTAGTGATGCAGTCAATAATTTAATTATTTTGAGTATTATTTATACCTAATGACACCTCTTTTATACATGCAACTCTCCTGTTATTAAAAAGAGAAAAAATGGCATTTCACTGGACTCACCACTAAAAGGATTGTTTATTTTCTCAATTCCATGGTAAATATGTATTTATTATTTATCAATATAATTTCAACATTACTCTCAATGCACATTTGTTATTTTTTGAACATTAAAATTGAGGTGTGTGAATTTCATGTGAGGCTTCCTGTGATGTATATGGCTTATCTACACTATCCATCTGTTTTGCTAGATGAATTTAGAGCATGAGCCAAAAATTGAGGCAGATCTAAAACTCAAGTGGACCATACCGCAGGAAATAGTGGAAATTGAACATTGATCATTTAAAACTTGTTGGGAGCCCCATAAGTTTTGGATTAAGTTAATGCTTGCGTTTTCCCCTTCTTCATATTTATGTGATCATATAAACGGGTTAGATTGACAAATAAACAATCTTATAGGCCTCAAGAAGAAAAAAGCTTTCAATGATAGAAGTTTTACGACTATCGTTTCTTGTGATGTGGGTAACTTGAGCTTTGGATCTGCCTCATTTTTGGGCTCCTGTCTTAAAATGTTTCAATAAAATAGATGGACTGCATGGATATGCCACATGCATCACAGTGGGCCCACAAATTTAAGTCAGTCCTTTTTTGTACCAATTTTCGAGGCAAAAATACTTACCTATTTTACCATAGAACCCCCCCCCCCCCCCCCCTCTCAAAAGTTGTGTAATTCAAATACCTGTGGATCCCAAATATATGAAGCCAAACAACCACTAAATCCTCATTTTCTTTACTCATTGTTTAACTATTTTCAATGATCCTATGTTTATATGTTATGGGCAAGGTCCTCATACAGTGAGGTTAAATGGATCAATGAGTTTAAAACTGTGGGCCTACTTTAAGAATTAAAAACTGTGATTACTTCCTTCATGTACATGACTATGAGTGAAAGCTCAACTCCTGTCATTACAAACCTAATGACACATCTTTTACACATGCAACTCCTGTCATTACAAAGAGAAAAAAGACATTTCATTTGAATCATTACTAAAATGGTTGTTTGTTTTCCTAGTTTCAAAATAAATATATAGGAAATGTATATTTATTATGTGTTAATGTAATTTCAATACTACTCTCAACGCATGTTTTTTAACTTTTTAAATAATAAAATTGAGGTATGTGAATTTCATGTGGGGCTCACTGTGGTATATATGACTTACCAACACTATTCATTTGTTTTACTAGATGAATTTAGGGCTGAACAAAAAAATGAGGCAGATCCAAAGCTCAAGTGGGCCATGCCATAAGAAATAATGAAAATTCAATGTTGATCCTTAAAAAGTTATTGTGGGCACTTATGATCATTTGCTCCATTTGTGAATATGATCCTTAATGGGGAAGCTGATTGGCATTATATATTCCTAAAACTCCAGTTTCATTGTTCGAACATGTGTATCTGACTTCTGTGCATAGGCATTAGTCAGTGCATCCCAGAATCTCCTTAGCAATTTTATGTACCTCATACGTAGATATGAGCTCATTATACATGGTGCTAATTAGGACATTATGGGATGAATGATTTTTTTTATGTCACTTGTTATAGCAGTTCATTGTGGCCCTATGTTCTACTAAAATTTTATTCTTAGGCATTAGTTTCTCTCGAACCTCGTCTAAAGTATATGAAACGTCGTCCTCGTCTAAAATGCATCTCATAGCATGGGATCAGTCTTTGTAGTTGATGCTATCAAATTGTTGAACTTTGAGTTGTTCTACAATTAACTTCTTAGTAGCCATCTCTACATTGTGTAAAGCATCACTACTATGATCTATGGTATTGGAACCAATCATTATCGTTTCCACTTGTTATTCAAATTTTGAAGTTATAAAAGTGATCAATCCATCCTATATGAGATCTGAAAGTCAACATATACAAATAGACGGTGTAAATAAATCAAGTTGTCTAAATTAAGGTGAAAATGTTGTTTTTATAACAATCTATTTGTATAATTTGCAATCCCCTATTATGGGTGTATGCATCATTTGATAGAGGAAATGAGTTCCCACTCAGGCATTTACATGATAGTTGGAATGTATGAATGACATCCAATTCATTCATCGTGTTTGGCCAATATCTCTTAAGAACACTTGGAATGATGACATATGTTTACACCCTTTTTGGCACACCTATGTGGAACAATGAGATGCCACTACGAGTCAACAATACATGTTAAATGATAGATGACATCCTACTTGCATACTAATAATGATGTTTATACCTAGCCTGGAGCAATTAGATCATACAATCTAGAAGATGTCACACGGTAGTTGTAGATGACTTTGAGTTAGAAATGCATGGAAGTATTAAATGTTAGAGTTATGTAAAAACCACCTCTCCATCAAAACAAGACTTTCTACAAGCATTAAATGTCAGAATTTCATCTAAGATAATTTCTATCTAGCATTAAATGCTAGTCCTTCCAAAAGTAATTCTGAAGAGGGAACGCCAATAAGTTTTCTTTTACACACATGGTTGTATGCGATAGGACATGCTTACGTAAAGAATCAATGAGATTTGTATGAACAACTATTCAAATATCTCACAACACGAAAACCTATGCACAACCACCACCTCCCGAAATCCTATAAAAGCATATCAATCAACAAAGAGCTCCAGGCCATACATCATTATAACCAAATCTAGTTATATGCTGGCCATCCACTATGGACATTTATCTTTTTATTTTAGTTTAATTTAATCACTCATCGCTACTCGTAGCATAGGCCCTAGTTTTTAATTCTTAGTTTATGTCTTAATCCATCATCCATGAAATCTCATTGGATCGTAAGGAAGATCATTCAGTTTCAAACATAAGGTTGTATGACTTTTCTACTACATGCTAAGTGATTTCGTCAACCATCTCACAATGAAGTTTGGTCCACAGTAAACAACAAACGGATAGTTGAATCAAAACTGTCTTGCCATGTGCTTGGTTCCCACCAAGACCACGAACATATTGTCACATCACCGATCATCTCACTACGAGGCATGATTTCCAATCGAGTAACGAATATACGACTATCCTACTACGAAGCTCAGTCCATACTGGGCAATGAACGGATTGTCATCCCTTTAATTGATTATGAGTGCTAGTATTGTAAAAATCATTAATAGAATAATATATTTGGCTTTTATCTTCTTTCTCTATTATTTTTATTGTTGAACTATTGTCGCAATCATGCTGAAAGAATAAGTTCTTAAGACACAAAGGTAAAAAGAATCCATCAGAAAGGATTAATCATTATCCATCTGCAAATCACATGATCGTTATTACAACTGGTGGTTGACAAGGGTGGCTAAGTCCTACAACTTGGTCTTAATCGGTCTATCTCATCACGAGGTCACCATCGTTTAATCAAACATTGAGTCGAGTACGACTTTCGCAAGCCCACACTTCTTAATCACACAAGTAAACCGAATACATGCTCTCATTATACACGTGTGGCCTCATGTTTGATTGAATTGTAAAAACAACACCTAAGATAGAAACCCTTCTAAATTGTGCATGAAGCTCACCTTGTCATGTATCTATATATCTATCCATTCATGTACCTCACTAACATGAATGGATACTTTAAAAGTCGGGTAATTCCTAGACTAATGTGTGAGCGGCAATCATAATCAAATTTTCAATGCTAATGAGTTTTTTAATTGAGTGTATTTTATATGAATTGGCAATTACTATAGAATTCATACAAATTTAGATTCACTATTTATGTTTACTACAATTGAAATTTACGACAATCAAGTGAATGTGTTTGACTATCTTATATTTGGATTGCACTAGTAGAGAGTTTCAAATCGATGGTAGCCAAGTAATAATCATAATTAATCCGTGTGAACTGAAATCACGTAATTTTGTTATGATTACAAAAAAAAAAAAGGAACTCTTGGTATGTATGATTGTGAATTTGATTTTAATTCACAATCCAAATTACATCAAATATATTATCTCAAATGCATCAATTATCATTAATTACATGCTCCCAAACACCCTCTAAGACATATTTTGATATAATGAACCATCCCACCAACCTTTGAATTTAGGCTATGTTTGAATTTTATGGAAAAATAAATAAAATGAATATTTTGAAGAGGATTGATTCACAGTAAGCCACCAACATGGCAAGAGCCATGCAAGCAGTTCGTGGTTATAAGAAATCTTGAATTATTTTTTAATTTACTTAATTTTTCGTGGCTGAAAATCTTCTGCTGTGTGGGTAAGCTTATGGTAATTAGTTATCATTCTTTTTAATTTAAAATAAATATTTTCATGAGCATTATTAATTCATGAATACCTTTTTTAAAAACTTAATTAGATAATGAGTGAAAATTTTACATGTATAAGATAAATGTCAACAACTTTTATGACATAAAATTCCAACTATGAAAAAGGTACAATGATTGCTTAAGGTTAATTAGGAACTTGTATTTGGAATGCATTGAAATCTAAATAACAAATTAAGGTGATTTTGAATCCTTAATTGTGTTTGACAATTTATAAATAAAATGTATTAGAAAAAAATAGAATGCTTTGAATTTTATGTTATATTTATAGGAATTTAATTTTGACTACTAAATCAATTTTAATAAATCAAATTATTTTACATATGTAATATTTGATAGAATAATTGAAATAATCCCATTGAAATATGTATACTTTGGTAAAAATTGACAAAATTCCAAACCTCAGGTGAGTCAGAAGTATAAGATTAGAAATGAGTGACTTGCTAACATCTTTTTAATCATTGATTTACATTGTCAATGTTTAAATTGCTCAAATCATTCTTTTAATGTAATTTTAGTGATGCAGTCGATAACTTGGTTGTTTTGAACATCATCCGTAATAAATTATAAACCTATTAACACCTCTTTTACACATGTAACTCTCATGTTATTAAAAAGAGAAAAAAAATAAAAACATTTCACTCAAATCACCATTAAAAGGGTTGTTTTTTTTTACTCAAATCACTATTAAAAGGGTTGTTTGTTTTCTCAAGTCCATGTTAAATATGTATGTATTATATATCAATATAATTTCAACATTACTCTCAATACACATTTTTACTTTTTGAATACTAAAATCGAGGTTTGTAAATTTCATGTGGAGCTTACTATGATGTAAAGGCCTTATCCACGCCATCCATTGTTCTGCTAGGTAATTTAAGGCGTGTGCCAAAAATTGAGGCACATCCAAAGCTCAAGTGGGCCACACCGCAACAAACTATGGGAATTAAATGTTGATAGTTAAGGGCGTGTTTGGGCGGTGGGATTAGAAGGGACTAGGTGGGATGGGATTCAGAAACATAATTATTACCCATGAAAGGGATTGTCCCCTGTTGCCATGGGATAAGATAAATTACATGCTTTGTTGGTAATACGGTGGTACATTGAATGGATAAACCCACCATCCTTTGAAATTAATGAGAATAACACACATGTGTTATATCTAAACCGTTCATTTGTTTTGTAACCTCATTTTATGGCATGTGCCTAAAAATAAGGTAGATCCAAAACTTATGTGGCCCCAAAGAAGTTTTCAATGGTAAGTATTCAATCCCCATTGCTTTCTATGGTGGGGTCCACTTGAGCTTTAGATTTACCTGATTTTTTGGCCCATGCTCTAAAATAATCTCAAAAAATGGGTGGACGGTGTGGATATAGCCCACACATCATGGTGCGACCTACACAACTTGGTAAAATTGAGTGAAATTGGCATGGGACCCAAAGCAATTCCATATAATCTAATTCCAAGCTTTTCCATTCTTCCCAAACATGGAGTGGAATTACCACGGACCATATGAATCCCATCCCACCTAATCCCTTCTAACTGCCCAAACATGCCCTAGGAATTTATTAGGAGTCCCATAAGTTTTGAATCAAGTAAGAATCCTTTTTTCCCTCGTATTTGTATGATCATATGAACAAGTTAGATGACAAATAAACAATTTTATGAGCCCTAGGAAGAAAATAATTTTTGATGATAAAAGTTTTACTGCCATTGTTTCTTATGTCTGTTAAATGAGCATTGTATCTGTCTTATTTTTGGGCTCGGATCTTAAGGGCCCATTTGGTCGGGTGGATTGAAAGGGATTGAATGACATTAGGGTGGATGGCATGGATTTCAAAGTAATGATGGTGTTGTCAGCGGATTGTCTTAAGATCCATGGGATTGCTATATCGAGTTTGTTTGGCACGCCTGGCCAATCCCGGGATTAAACCTTCCCATCCCTTCCAATCCCTTGAACCAAACACGTCCCATGAAAATTTGAACGGATTAGGGTGGATTGGATGGGATTTAAAGGTCATGACGATGTTGTCAGTGGATTGTCTTAAGATCCATGGGATTGCTATATCCCGGGATCAAATCACCCAGGCATGCCCGGCCAATCCCGGGATTTAACTTCCAATCCCTTCCAATACCATCCGATTTAACTTCCAATACCTTCCAATACCATCCAATACTGTCCAATCCGCCCGGCCAAATAGGCCCTAAAGTGTTTCTGTAAAATGGATGGACAACATGGATATACCACATATATTATGGTGGGCCCATAAGTTTAAATCAGTCGTTTTCGTTCCAAATTGCAAGTCGGGAATATTCATTTATTTACTACATAAATGAAAACTCAAACTGGTTCCAAAGTTATGAATAGCAGTGGATTCCAAAAACGTACAGCCAAAACCCAAAAGACCTAAATCTCACATGTTTAGCTGTTTTTAGTAGCGATGCTTTATCTAGCGTATGTTGTCGTCGGACAGTGAGGTTAAACAGATATGTATGTCTAGAACTGTGGGCCCGCATGTAAGAAATGAAAACTACCTATACTTCCTCCGTCTGCAGACTATAGAAGCTCCTGAGGATACTAACATATCCTGTGCCTGAGGATCACAAGATTCCTCTCCCCCCTTTCTGCCGTGTAAACGCCAGAAATTCTTCCCGTTGCGGAGGGAAGGAGAGATTCCACGAAGAAGCAGAGTCGAGAAAAAGACGATTTTGAAGGAAAAAAAAAAAAATCCCAAAAATAGGCAGAAAAACGTCTCCAATCATCCTTCAGATCCTTCTCTTTCCGGGTAGTTTCCTCTCTCTCTCTCTCTCTCTCTCTCTCTCTCTCTCTACCATGAAAGAACACGACCTCTCAAGCAATTTCTCCCAAAATCCGCCCACTTCAATACAAGATCTCGACGACCCAGATAAAAAAGTCGGAATTTCCGACCCGGGCCGCGATTTTTTCCCAAAATCGGATCTGGGTCATGCCGGTTTCTGCATAAAACCGCAGAAAACCGGCTCGGACAGCCAGAAAACCGGCCATCCCAGCACACAGGAGCTTACCCTCAGCTATCTCTGCGAAAATCCCAAGATGGGTTTTCAAGATAAGGAGGATTCAGGCAAGAATCTGTTGTGTTCGTTGGAAAAAGGCGGTAGTTATAAGGGAAAGGAAGTCATTTGGGGCCCTGCAAGCAACGGCGATGATCGGTGGGGAGAGAGAGATGATCGCAGGGTCGAAAGAGATTTTCTTCAACTCAATGAGAATAAAGGATCGAAGCGGTCCGACCCAACCATAGACGATGAAATCGAACCGGGGATGAAAGAGAAGAAGGCAAAAATCGAGACCCTCAACCTGTCGTTGGCTTTACCAGATGTATCACTCTCCCTTGCCTCGTCCAATCCATTGCCGAATCCTGATCCTTCGATCAAGATGTCCCGCAGCATTCAGTCGCTAGCCCCGTCCAACAACAACACTCGAACGACATACTCTGATGATTTTGCGCCGTCGATCTCATACTCGTACTCGCATCCGTTCTCGCACAATCCTAGCTGCTCGCTCACACGGAATTCAACTGAGAATTATGAGTATTCGGTCGGAAGCCGCCGGAAGGAGAGCGATCAGATTTGGTATTGTGGGGAGGGAACAAACGGGTCAGTCCATAGTCGATTCAAACCGATCGGTGATGCCGTCACTTTCTCGAATAATAGTGGATTTCCAGCAGGCCGCCCGGCCAATAAGGATGGGTACAATGGTCTTTACCGGACAAATAGTTCAGAGAATCTTTCATTCTTTCCATCTGAATTGCCGGCCCGCCAGAGGAAAGATACCCAATCGGCCAATTCGACTGGTAGAGGTTCGGAGCAACGGAAGATTGTCGAGAACAGTTTTGCGAGTTCGGATGGTGGAAGAGGACTTGTTTCAAGGCCAGAGAAGATTTTGAGAGAAATCATTTCGGGGTCGGTTTCTGTCATAGCCCAAACCCTTCAGGAGCTTCCAGATGATGTGGTGGAAGCTGTAAAGGAGTATTTGAGGAATCTCGTGGGTAGGGCTGACAAGAGGGAGGAGCTCGCGAGCCTCCAGAGGCGGCTTGATCGGCGGTTGGATCTGACTTTTGAGACGCTGTCGAAATGCCACAAGACCCAGCTTGACATTTTGGTCACAGTGAAGACGGGACTCGTGAATTATGTGATGGGGAAGAATCGTCTTCCCACAACCGAATTGATCGAGATCTTCTTGCTTTTGAGGTGCCGGAACGTGACCTGCAAGAACATGCTACCAGTCGAGGATTGCGATTGCAAGATATGCGCGACGAAGAAGGGGTTCTGTAGCGCGTGCATGTGCCCGATCTGCATGAACTTCGACTGTGCCTCAAACACGTGCAGTTGGGTTGGGTGCGACGCCTGCTCACATTGGTGCCATGCGGTCTGCGGCATGCAGATGCATCTTATCAAGCCAGGCCCCAGCTCGGAAGGGGCTGTGGGAACAGCCCAGATGCAGTTCCATTGCCTTGGGTGTGGGCAACCTTCCGAAATGTTTGGTTTTGTGAAGGATGTGTTCATGTGCTGTGCGAAGGATTGGGGTTTGGAGACTTTGATGAAAGAGCTCGATTGTGTCCGGAAAATCTTCCAAGGCAGTGTAGATTTCAGAGACAAAGAGCTGCATAGCAAGGCCGAGGAGATGTTTGCCAAGCTCAACGAGAAGCTCGTTTTGCCTGTTGAGGCCTGTAATAGCATCATGCAGTTATTCAAGTGTAAGTTCTCTAATTCCATTTTACTGTTGTAGTTTATGCTTTCATTCAAGGCTGTGTTTGGATGCACAAATTGAGTGTGATTTCCCTAGTATTCGTAATGAGGAAGTAGCCATTGTATTACAATTACCACATTCTGTTCAGGTCATACATGAAAGTAATGTAATTGCAATTTGGAGACTAATGGGCGGGCCTCGATATGAATGCTGAAGGATGAAAATTACAATTTTTGGTCATTTCCACTTTACTAGACTAATTATTGCAATTTGATTCAATATTGCATCCAAACTCACCCTAAATGTCTGAGATGGTTGGCTTGTTAGCGCACATTTTCTACTTCTACTTTCAGTCATGGAGCTTTGGTAGGCCCACAAACACCACTGAGTGCATACATCGGGTTCGTCCACAATGTAGATGACCTGGCCCAATAGTGGGCCAGCCAGCTCATCATGTTGGTCCACACATGTATGGAAACTATGGACGGTTTATAAAGTTACCAACTGTCCGCATTCGAATGTAAACATGTGGCCTGCCTGATGAGTGGACTGACCTGGTTTTTGGTCTATTTGGATGTCCTGGGTCTGTCCGTGCATGGAGGGTGCATGTGGGTTTAGCAAATCTCATGTGCACGAACAAGGTATTCACTGATCTCACATTTCCTTTCATGATTGTAATATGCTTGTGTTTTTCTATGTACCATCATCACATTATCTATTGCTGCTTATTAGTTTTGGATACCTTTACTCAACGTGGTTCTATTTCTAGCCTTCAACCAATTCTTCATTGCTTTTCCCACTTCACATGTTACAAATTTCACTGCTTTTTTTTTTTTTGCGAGCGCTTAGTGCTTCTAGTCTTGTTGTTTGGTGTTTGTGGGCATTTCCATTTGCAATTCTTGCCGCTTCCATAACCATTTCTTGTTTGTTGTATGGTGACAATCACAGTAAATTATAGTCGGGTTTGACTCGAGTCCGTTGGAACGGTGTTTAATAGCACGTAGTGGGAATGGACCACTGGTTGAGAACATGTTTTAATCTTCTCTTCGGCTAGAAGTAGTAGCTATGTTACATAAATACGAGTTGTATGTTACATAAATATGAGTCGTATATAAATATGATGGGAGATTTGCTAAGCCCACGTGTGTACAAGTCCACTAATGCACACACCACCACACACGCCAGTGTGGCAGATAGGCAAAATATCCAAGCCATCCATCAGGTGGACCCCCTCACCGTGTAGATGTTACTGCTGAAAGATAAAGGTGATCCACTCAGTTGATGTGCCATGATATCAGACTGTTTTTTTCACAACCGTAAATATGTTCAGTTAATAGTGGCCCACCTGACTAGTGGACCTACCTGATTCTTGGGATAGGGAATCTACATAGTGGTACCCTTTTGATGGATGGCTTGGATATTGCACCTGTCTTCCATGCAAGCATATGTGGTGTCATGCACTTTAGCTGACTTGTATATGTGTGTGGGCTTAGCAAAGCTCATATGATGGTAGAGCTGAACTTTATCATCATCAAAGCCTTGTCCTAGCTATTATACATAAATATGAGAACTGCTGATATGATGATGTAGTGGTCTACTTTATCATCATAAGAGCATTATCCTGGCTATTTGGATTTGCTTTATGGATGCTCTCTTGGTAATCATTCCTATCTAAAGCCTTGTGTTCAATGAGTGTATGAGCCTTCAGATCCCTTCAGGAAGGGGATGGCAGGATTCTAACCTGCACGGTCAGAGGTCACATGATATCCAGTCATGCCTGACCATCCATCCAGCATGTCCACCTTTCCATGGCATGATTTCTAGTCATACCCGGTAGCAGTTTGCTTTTATATGGAAAAAATTCAAGTCATGTGCATCGTTTAATAAAAGTCCAATGGTATTAAGAAGAAGGTATGAGTCGTATGACTATGATATTTGACTATTGAAACATAGCAAATTGTGGGAATTGAATCCCAAACACCAGCAGGTTGCCAGTCCCTAACTGTGTGGTGACTCGTTTCATTTTGTGGTCCAAAAATGATGCAACTTGGAGGATACCAAGTCATACTGGATGATATTTGAAACCATGGGTCCATGGGTGCTTCTGGGATTTGGAGTGTGGTGAAAAATGATATATGGTGTCCCCTCAAAGGTTGCGGCGTTTGGGTGGCTCGTGAGTAGAAATCGTGTGCTAACGATCAATAACTTGAGAAACAGAGGCATGATTTTGCCTAATGTCTGCTTATTGTGCCTTCATGCTGAGGAATCAGTGGATCACCTCTTTATTCACTGTCCTCTCTCTATGGATGTCTCGTGGACTTTTCTCTGTCTAGCGGGGATTTCATGGGCTATGCCCATCTCTATGGGCAGCCTCTTCTGCATCTGGCAAGCGGATCCGGGTGGAGTTATTGGAAAAAAAAAAAAAGAAGAAGTGGCGGGTTCTTCTTTTGGCAGTCTTATGGGCTGTGTGGGCTAAGAAAAACAATCGTTGTTTTAGAAACCTTAAGATTTCCTCTGCTGGGGTGTTCTCTAGTCTTGTCTTTTTTAGGGATTGGGCTCCTTAGCAATTTTCTTCCTTTGCGGTCCCTGGCCAGCTTGGGATTGGTTTTTTTATTTTTATTCTTATGTTTGTTTGTTTTGTTTGTTCTCTTTGTTCTCTTTTCTTCTTTTCGACTTTGCCAAATAAATAAATTTCTCACCTTTCAAAAAAAGAAGAAGAAGATAAATGTCAAATTGGTGTTCATAGGTCCATCTTGGATTGGGGACTGGAGTGGTGTGGAATTTGAAGCTGTGGGGAGGATTGGAGTAAAATTGTTCAGCGACTCCTTTGGTGCCCCTCTCATTTTGGAAAGGTTCTTATCCAACACCATTGCTTGGGTCTCTGTTCCTGCACCCCACCTTGGAAAAGCAGCTTCATGGTCAATGTGATTAGAGTAGTCGTTGCCTTTATCAAGTTTCTTAGTGTCTATGGAGAGCATTTCTTGCTTTTATCAATGTTTCTTTTAATGTTGTGCCTTAGAGAGCATAGTTTAAGAACCCAAAAACCCAAATCTATGTTCATTCAGGTCAGGGTCAACTTGGCTAGACCTGACTCAACTCGATAGTTAATAGCTATAAATTAAAAGTAGTATGAATGGTTACAAATATTTAAACTAGTTATCTTTGGTATATGCTAATTAGTTGTTGCATAGCTCATTGGTTGAGCACTCCTGTATCTCTAAAAGGGGTCTCTGGGTTCCAATCCCACCCATGTTCTTTTTCCTTTTAATTAGAAAGAGGTCTGACAAGGTGACTGAGTTGACCTGAGTAGGAGCGAGTTGTGTTGAGTCGACCAAGTTAGCAAGTCAAATTGACAAGTCTCACTGTGACTCGGCCGAGTCTTGGCTTGAAATCTCACCGAGTCAAGTTGATTCGGTTGAGTTTTAAGTTGAGTCAGTGAGTTTTAGAGCCATGCTAGAGAGGCAAATGAATGAGCAGATTTACTAGTTAAGGAAGGTCTCACAAGGAATCATCTTAACCATTGTCTTAATGGATAGTTGTCTTTGTACATTTCTTCTTTTTCAATCACAAATGGCTCTGAGCTTCCAATCTTCCTGGTCTATCAAATACGGTACCATCAGTTAGCAAAATGGTATCATGGAGCTGTGGGGCCCTCTTAGCTTGAGGTTTACATGATTACTCTTCAGTTATTCTCGGATTAGCAGACTGGGATCATGGAGCCACGGGGCCCACTTCTACAAATTCAATGCTCAAGGATATAGTTAAGATCTCAGCTTGAGGTTTATATGATTGCTTCAGAGATTCTTGATGGTGGGCCATGGCCATTTTAGGCACCTATGAGCCCTAGCTCTCTTCTTATATGGAGAGGGTAATATATTCCTGATCTATGATGAAAAATAATGCCTCCATACTTGGGGATTTAGTCATGAGCTAATATGGAACTGCTTATCCAGTACTCTCCTGCCTCTGTATGTTGTCTCTTGAAACCAGCAATTATTTTCCCGCTTCAATGTTAGGAGTCTTTCTCTAACAAAAAGAACAAAAAATCACGCCTGTGTTCAGTCCAGAGGTGAAGATACATATAGTTGGGATGGGTTAAGGAATCTTTTGGATGTGCTGAAGAGGGTTTGCAAGGGGAATTCCCACGTCCGTGGATATTTAAACTGTAAGGGTTGAATGAATGTTGAGATGTTGTGTTTGGATGCCCACATTTTAGAGTCCATGGATATTTAGGCTGTGTTTGGATGCTTAAAACATATTCGAGATTGTCTTTGGATGACAGCTCCTGGAAGTCATACTCATGTTGAAGAGAGGTCTATGCACATGTGTGAATGTGGCACACACATCTGAGATCTGGGCCATGTACTAAAGTCAGTCCTTACATTTGAACTTGCTCTCCCGAAATCTGGGCCATGTACTTGCATCTTCTGGAGTAGGCTCATGGAAGAGGGATTCTAAGTACCTTGCTAACGCATCCAAACCCAGGAAGCCTTCACTATTCACGGACACTGTTGTCTAAGTGAAGGATTCCTCGCATCCAAACAACCCCTAAAAGGAAAGTGATGTAGGTACAAATGGGAGGAGTGGGATTTTATGTGGAGAATGTCGCCGTCATCATCATCCTTGTCATTGTCATCATGGTCATAATCATTGTTGTCGTAGTCGTTATCCTTGTCATTGTCATCATGGTCATCATTATCATCATCTTCTAAGCCTTAACCCCACTAATTGGGGCCGGCTACACGAATCTTGTTCCATTGTTAGGATTCATGAGAAAATATGTGCCCTAGGTTTGACCCCAGCTGCCAACTTGACGCAACCCTCCTTCATCTGGGCTTGGGAGTAGCAATGAGGGAGTGCAAAACTCCACTGGCAGAGTTTTTTTGGAAAACATGAGACAAAAAGAAAGAAAAGGAAAAACACAAACAAGAAATAAAATAAGAAAACAAAACAAAAAGAAAGGGGAGATGAAGAATCGTTTCTCATGTAAGATTTGGAGTGTTTGCAACAATGATTGTTGATATTGAAGCTTGCAGCAGATCATGTGATCATCAAAGGAGTGGGAGCCCACAATCTGCTCCAATAACATTTTAAAACAATGTCCCACGAGATTATATTAGTACCAATTAACCTAGAAATAGAAAAAAAAAATTTTATTGGCCATTTGGTTGCGACCCCAATTATCTCTGGTTTAGTGTTTTTGGGCAGATGGGGTCCACTTGGCATTTGGGGCGGTGGGGAAAACAGAAACTGCATTAAGCATTGGCATTGTGTATGGTTCTATGCTATATGAGAGACACTTCATTTTTATTTATTTCTGTTAAAAATCAGCATTTCATAGATGGCATGACAATCTGAAAGAATCCTGAATTTAAGTTTGGTAGTGTTTTTTTTTTTTGGTAAGGCTGCGTTTGGATGCACTAGCGAATAGAATTGCAATAGAACCCAGCAGACATTGTTCTTCTTTTTCTTTTCATGCAATGTTAATGCTGACAATCTCAATGCAATGCACACAGATGGAGTTTCTGAAGTTTCTCACTCAGGGGGCTCTTCCAAGGACTTGGCCCAATCCATCCAAAGGTCAGATGTTGTCCAGCTTCCACCACCCACCCCCATGCCCCCGAAATCTAGTTACAACACAAATGGTTCAAGTGTCTGGACAGACCCGCATCGGAACACCCACCAAAGCAGTGCAAAGCCCCTCTCGGCCGATCAGCTCATCGAGGCAGAGCTGAAGTTTGGGATGCCGAAGAAGGATGACTTCGACAGCTTGGAGAGCATCGTCCGGATAAAGGAGGCAGAAGCAAGGATGTTCCAGAGCAAGGCAGATGATGCACGGCGGGAGGCGGAGAAGTTCCGGCAGCTGGTCCGCGCAAGCAGTGACAAGCTGGAGGAGGAGTATGCCGGCAAGCTCGCAAAGCTGTGTTTGCAGGAGACGGAGGAGAGGCGGCGGAAGAAGCTGGAGGAGCTCAAGGTGTTGGAGAACTCGCAATGTGACTATTATAAAATGAAGTTACGGATGGAGGCAGAGATTGCGGGCTTGTTGGAGCGGATGGAGGCAACAAAGCAGCAATGGGTATGAAGAGAGGTTGATGTATGGTGTCGACCATGATGATGATGATGGTAATGATGGATGGTGATGATGATGATGGATGGGGTGTGTATTTGATGCCATGCTTTTGTAAGTGCTGGTTTTTTTTTGTAGATTTTGGATGTTTTGATTATGCAAGTTGGTTTTTTTTAAAAAAAAGTGGTTCAAGCCATGCTATTATGAGGAACCTTGTGATTATGGATTGATGACTCGGACGTGTCCACTCGGACTCGGCCATGTGTATGTCATGAGGAAGCTTATGATCTTGAATTGACGACTCGGATGAGTTGACTCGGACTTGTCCATGAGTATGTTGTAAGGAACCTTGTCGGCATTGAGTGATGACTTGGACGAGTCGACTCGGACTCGGTCATGCTTGGCCCAGGGAGGTGTATGTTGCCTTGGGTGCTGAGTTGTACGAGTGGGGCTCACGATTTGATGGCCCATCTTGTTGATTTAGTGGGCCCCACTATCGATGGACCTTGCCCCTTAAGATCCTCCTTGATGGGATGCGGAATAGCACCTTGCCAGGATCTCCAGTGGGGGAACGATTTTCTGGGGCAAGGGCCATCTATGGTGGGGTCCATGAGATGAACGGTCTGGATTGTTGGGAACTGGCCCACATGTACAGAATAAGGGGCTGATGATACTAGATCTAACGATATTCTGATACCCCCCTTGTTATATACAAAATTTGATCCAATAGTGTAGTCTCACTCTGGGGTCCCACCATGATATGTTCCATCACGCGTCCCCAGCAATTTTAGGCCCACAGCCCAAAAAGCAGCCAGATCCATATTTCAGATGGGGCACACCTAGAGCTGGGCATCAAGTCGAGTCGGACCGAGGTAGAACTGACCCGACTCGATCCAGTTTTGAAATAGGCCTGGTCTGAACTTGACTCGACTCGGTACCAAGTTCAGCATGCCTGACTTGATCCGAGTCTGGCTTTGGCCTGGACTAATCTGAACCGAGTCCAACCCAGTCAAAAGTACCGAATTGGGTCGAATTGACACCAAAGACACCAAAGTGGATCGAGAGATGAGGGAGGGAGTGGAGAGGAGAGAGGGAGGGTGGTGATGGTGGTGTGTGGCTATACCCGGCTTGGAAGAAGAGGGAGGGAGGGAGTAGAGAGGAGAAAGAGGGGAGGAGGAGGAGGGCGGTGATGGTGGTGGGTGGTTACCGGGCTTGGAAGAGGAGGACGAGGGAAGGAGAGAGAGTTTGGGATCGGGTTAGGTTTGGAGTCGGGCGCAGCGGGTAGAGTTAGAGGTACTTAAAAATTAGAGTTTTTTATTATATATATACTCGAATCTGAGTCGAGTCGGGTTTTAGCCTGATCGGATTGAGTTTCGTGTCGAGTTACTAGGTAACTCGGACTCGACTCGATTTGAGTTTGGATTGGGCGAAGCCTATTCAGTTCAGACCGACTCACCCATTCGGTATAGATTGAGTCAAGTTTAAACGAGTTGAACGAGTCAAGTTAGACGAGTGGAGTCATCCTGTGCCCGGCTATAGGCACACCACAGGAAGCGGTGGAGAGGGGACGCCCACTATTAGTTTCCACGTAGGGCCCACCGTGTTGTTTGTACCTCATCCAACCAGTTCATTATGTGACCCCGACGTGTATGAACCAACAGCCCAAAAAATAGCCATTCCAAAACTCAGGTGGGCCACACCACGGGAAGAAGTGGAGAGGGGACGCCTACTGTTGATTTTCGTGTACGGCCCACCATGTTGTTTACACGCAACATAGTGTGCGGGGACGTGGATAAACCAACAGCCCAAAAACTAGCCATTCCAAAACTCAGGTGGGCCACACCACGTGATGTAGTGGTTTTACTCATGATTTTACACTGTTCCTGATGTTGTGCCTCCTCCACTGCATGATTTGAATGTTTGACACTCATCACAGTGGGCCCCGACCCAATTCGTACGTATGGTGGACTCCACACTGACATGACATGTGAATATATATCTTCATATTCGGTGTATAGACTCTCTAGTTGCAAATGGCCCACTTGCTCATTAATCATGACCGTCCATTAGTATGGCCATAGCTTAAAAGTTGCATCTCTTGGGATATGCAAAAACCATTAAATTAACCCTATCTTCATAAGTTATCAACGATAAGAAGAGCCACTCCTAAAATGGATCATTTCATCCCTCATATTAGTTAAAAGACATCTCATAATATCTAGACCGCGTAGAGCTGTCGTTTTTAAATTAGTCATAGGCATGTATTTTGTAATTAAAACTTCAATTGTAGATCAAAAAAAAGAAATCACTCACAATCAATGAATATTTTTGTAAGATGAAGATCATTATCGATCATTTTATAACAATTGAGAAAGTTGTCCCAGAAGATCTACTACATATTATTGGTGTTTTCTCTTTAGAAAAAAACAACTTTTAGACATCTATTACCAGAGTCCAATGCTATGCATTTTTATAGTTTCTTTGGCATGATGCTAAGCGAAGAGATCAATCTTAATAATCAGCAAAGATACATTTTTCTTAGCCGATCTTGCCATAAAAACAATTTTTCACCCTAAAACAAGGGTCCTGATAATCAAACTTCTAACAACTACAGAGGAGGATACAACAATGGCAGTTACAGTTATGGCCCTAGCTCTCAACACAAACTCATTCAACCTACATAATAAGGTAATCAATAAGGTAATTACTTATGTGTATCGTGTCAGGTATGCAATTGTGTGGGTCATTCGGCGCTGCAATGCCGACATTGATTTGATAATTGGGTGTCAATCTAAATGCTTTTCATGTGGCACCATCAAACTTTGATTATGCCTGGTACCCAGATTTAGACGCATCTAACCATATCACTGTAGACATTTCTAATCTTTCACTGTATTTGGATTATATGGGACAAGATCAAATAAAGTTCGGTGATGGTATAGGTTTACAAATCAAACATGTTGGCTTTATTACCAAGAATACTTCATTTACTATATCAAATATACTACATGCTTCTTTCATCGATCGAAATTTATTATTTGTTAGTTAGTTTATCTAGGACTAATGTTATATTGGGTTTTCACCTTGGCATTTTCTTGTCAAAGATCGAGCTAGCGGGGTACTCTACTTCACCAGTTGACTAAGGATGGTCCATTAACAATAACAATAACAATAACAATAATAATAAACAGATGAATCAAGGCATGAGGTCAACACTAGGAGAGAAAATCGACATGAAGCAAGGACACAACCGACTTGGACATGCGCTATGCACATGGTTAGGCGAATCATTATTCACAATTAATTGCCTGTCCTCTTCAATGAAAATATTCACATTTATGAAGCATGCTTGAAAGGAAATAGTCATAAATTTTCCTTGCATTCTTCAACAAAATGGGGACTTGCACTAGGTGTATCTACTTAAGGCTACTGTTACTATGTGCATTTTTTGGACACCTTTAGTCGCTTTACTTGAATATTTTTTCTTACACACAAATCAAAGGTTTATGATACAATTAATTCTTAAATTCAAGGCATTAATTGAAAATTTATTTGAAGGGAAGATAAAATACTTGCAAACTAAATGGGGTGGTGAGTATTGCTGATTATTTCCCTAACTAACATCATGTGGCATAGATCATTGTTTAAGTTGTTATCATATACATAGGAAAAATGGATTTACAGAGAAGAAACATTGGCATATAGTCAAAACAGGATTAATTTTCCTTGCTCACAACTCCATTCCATTTCAATATTGGAATCATGCCTTTGAATGCACTACTTTTATTTTATTTTATTTTATTAATCACCTTCTGTCACATGTTCTTGGCAACACAACACTCGTTGAAAAGTTGCTTCAGGATCCACTAAACTATTCATTTATTAAGGGTTTTTAGTGTGCTTTGCTATCCTTATATATATGCAACTATTTAACACACGCAAAATGAAATTCAGATATGTTAAGCGCATTTTTCTTGGTTATAACCCACACCACAAAGGCTACGAATACCTTAGTATTGCCAATAATAAGATCATTGTCTCTCGTCATGTAGTTTTTGACAAGCATCAATTTTCTTTTGCAGGGCCTCATAACCACACAATATTGCCCTCGCCAACTTCTAATAATTAGCTTCCTATGACTCTAGTCATACCACCCTTAATTCAGCCCACCCTCCCAATCTCTTCTACAATTATAAATGATTCATCATCTAGTCCAACCTAACTAACCTATGTTTAACCATCTAACACGCAATATTAACTTATATCTTTAAATCAACCACTATCATCTCCACATTCACTAATCCCTTGTACGCCTATCTCAACTAACCACTTGCCTCCCACACCATCCCATAATTCACCTATAAGTCCTTATTGTACTCATAAAATGCACACTAGATCTCAACTCGACATCGTTAGACCAAAAGTTTATCCCTCCTCAAAAACATCCTATACCAAATGCCCTTCTCTTTGGTATTGCAGTTTCTTTTATTATTATTATTATTATTTTTTTCTGCACACGTGCACACACCCCTACACAATCACACCGTAGTAGGATTTCACCACCTATGGATACTCGAACCCTTGACCGGGTGTTGAAACTCCTGAGAGTCTACCACCGGAGCAAGAGTAAGGATCCTTGTATTGCAGTTTCTAAAGCTTGGCACAATCCTCAACTTGATGTGCAAAATGCATTCCTACATAGGCACCTTATTGAGGATATTTTTATGGCTCAACCTCTAGGCTTTGTTGATCAACAACATCCTCACCACATTTACCGTATCAAGAAAGCTTTATATGACTTAAAATAGGCACTAAGGGCATGGTTTCAATGTCTAAATATACTCATTAAAGTTGAGTTTATTAGCTTTGACGCAGGGATGAACGTGATGAGGTCGATCATTGTCTTCCTCGAGGATAACTACTCTGAAACCACAAAGCTTCTCTGGACTCCTTAAAGAGACTTCTCAAATCCACGAGGAAAGAAAGCAAAAAAATAGAAATAAATTCTAATAAATTCAAAATTTTATTAATTAATTGAAATAAATGAGTTCACAACCCTTTAAATAGGGATACCAAGCAATAAGAGAGAAATCGGAAACAAACTATGACTAAAACTCACTATAATTCGTAACTTTCTATAAATAGTAAATTTACTTTTATAGTAAGTGTCCAATGTGGCTTAATTAACCATGTAATTCTTCTAATTATTCTAAGCACTTTTCATGTTGGACACAACTCATAAACCCTAAGGGGTCATTTGGCACTGTGGATTGGAGGGGATTAGAGGGGATTGGAGGGGGTTTAATTCAAATCCCCTTGGTTGTTTGGCAGCATAAAGTAACTGGGGATTACCAATCCAGGGGATTTCTAATCCCCTCTTTGAGGGGGTTTGTAATCCACGGTGAGAGCTTGGATTACACCTAAAATCATTTAAATAGTTGCAGGTGTAACATGTACGTCATTGTACACTATCATTCTATTGGACACATGACCCACTAATGATGATCAACACTGTCCAAACATTGTCCATGTAAATCAGCATTGTCCAAACATTGTCCAGCACCGTCCAAACATTGTCCATATTAATCAACGATTAAAAATCATTGGTTAGTCACTCAGACATGATCTTGTACTTCGGTCCGTATATTTCAGGCAAAACATATATTTCAACGGGCTTATCACAACCATAATGTCAAAAATTATATATCTCACTAATTAGGGATATTAAAGTTGATTTAGTAATTAAATTCAAACCCCTGTAAATATTCCATGCACAGGCATTTTTGAATTAAAGTTGATTCACACTCCAGGGTGCTAAACACACCGGGAGGATTGCCAATCCAGGGGGTTTCCAATCCTGGGGGTTCTGAATCCAGGGGGTTCTAAATCCACGCTCCCAAACAGGCCCTAAAGGATGAAGAGTTATAATCAAACTAAAATTTACTATTTATAGTAAAAACGAAACTAAACATGGAATTCGACTAAAGTAGCTCGTCCTACCCCAAAATCATATATGGTACATTGAGTAACTCATTCTGGTTTACGAGATATACCTGTTTTAAGGTTCTAACGGTCTTGATGGCTTCTACCTCTAATCAGGCCTTCTCTATCCATCTTGGACATGAAAGTGTTCGCGACCTGCTCTACATCACTTTATAAGCGATACATCACTATTTATTTATAATGATGGTTGTTATATAACTTACGTTCTTATATATGTTGATGATATTCTTTCTACGGTAAATAGTAATCACTTCGTTCACACTGTCTTACATCAACTTGGAATTGAGTTCATTATATAAATTTTCTTATATACTTGATATCCTCGGTCGAACTCATATGGATGGATCGAAGTCTCTCTCCACTCCTATGGCACTATCAACCAAAATGTCAAAGATTAGACGGTTAAGATAAGATCGAGCTCTGGTGATGAATGTGTCCCACACCTCCTGATGCTACGTCCAGCTTACGTGGACCCCACACGGTTGGCCGTGGATGATGCACCGATTGCCAAATGACCAAAATACCCCTCCCATTTTTTAATGGTGATTGCTGGTTTTAAGAGATAGTTATCTCAAACTTCAATAGCTAATCTGCATTTCAGTCTGGCTTCATTGGTTCTGATCTCAATGTTCTGTGGGACCCACTCATGGAATTGGTTCTTGAAGACGCCAACCCAATGGGGTGCGGCTTCAGTGGATCCCCTGATTGTGGGCCACTGTGATGTATGTGCCTTAAATCCATGCCGTCCATCCGTTTTTACAGATCATTACAGTGAAATTATCCAAAAATGAAGCAGATCTAACTCTTACGTGGACCACATCACAGGAACAACAGTGGTGATTGAATACCCACCATCAAAATCATCTTGGGGGCAACCGGAATGTTTATATACCATCCAACCTGTTGACAAGGTCAAAAGGACCTGGATGAAGGGACCACACAAATATCAGATTCTCAAAAACTTTTGCCTCCCCACAAGAAGTTTTTAACGGTCAATCACCACTGTTTCCTATGGTGTGGTCCAAATGAGATTTGAATCTACTTCATTTTTAAGATCATGGATTAAAATGAGATTTAAAAACGTATGGACGGCATGGATGTAAGGAAAATAGATCACCGAGGGCCTCACAATCAGGGATCCACCTAAGCCGTGCCCAACCAAATGATGACACATGTACAATGAGAGAGCCATCTGATAGCGTCGACATCACGGAATTATCCATGGAAGGTCAGATGATCCGAAGGGAATCAAGGTGGTCGAAAATGCCAAGCCGAGATTGACAGTTTCGAATTTGTGGTGGGAGAATGCTTATTGGAATCTATTCACCGGTTGCTCGGAGATTCGCAGACAGAGAAGCAATGTAGGCTTGCATGGCACGAAGGAATCGGGGCGGCCCACCTTCCCATCGTGTGGTTCGCAGATACCCATGATGAACTGCCTGAAGATTCAGATGAGTTTGCGCATAACATCTACCTCCAATTCTGTTGAGATTTTATCTCATAGTTGGTTAAATTGTATATAATCGAAGTTGTGCGGAGTCATCTGCATAAGTAATTAAAAAAAAAAAAAAAAAAAACTTTATTCAAATGTATTAGAATTTTTAATTTTTAATTATTTTTTTTTATTCAAATTGGATTTGAAAAAGTAAACTCTTGCAAATCTTTAATCCACGTAGCTTAGCGTGAAGAAAGTTGAAAAGTTTATATAATGTCTCTTGTAGTATTTTTACAAGGAGAATTGAGAGAGGAACGCTAATTCACATGTTTTAGTTTAAAGCATGGGAACACTTGCACCGACGTAAATTATGAAGTGTGGTTGTAGAGGTACTAGTGACGCACTTTATACATACTGATTTGAGTACGTCCATTGCATGACCAACGAGACGAAAACGGCCGTTGTGGAATTGGTTGGCCATGACTTAAAGTTGCATCGATATCATTACCATTGGATTCTGGCCGTTACAATGTTTCGGCCAGCCGAATCCTTCTGTTCTACCTTTTAGCCATGAGAAGTGGTTATGCTTGCCTTTTTGCATTGGGTCGACTGTTTTAGATGGTTTCAGATGCATTTTTTTTTTAAAAAAAAAGACATGACCGTTTTGAATGGTTTCCAATGCGTCTTTAAGAAACGTGTTTTGCCAAAAATGCTTAGCTTTTCGTTCTCTATAAAAACTCGTGTAAATTGAGGGTCACACAATTCTCTAACTACATCTCTTCTCATTGTTCTCTCTCTAAAAACAAGTTGTGGGTTCTCCATTTTTCACAATACATAGTCTGCCATAGCAGAAATTGCATCGCTAAATTCCTATTGTGATTTCTTTGTACTTGTTGCACACAGAATTACTAAGGCTTGTCGTATCCTGGAAGTGATTCGCTAGTAACCCAACAACCATTTCATATATGCCTATGAGAGGGGGCGAATAAAACTTAAAAGGAAAACATACCACATACGTACTTCAAAGCCTGGTTCCGTTTATTTTGATTTCAGTCTTCACTACTGTTATGGGTAAAAATGGACTTACTAAGGAAATGAGGTTAGCTCAGACATTTGTGCTCGTTACGTGGTCGGCCAGCGTCGAGCAAGACCAATATGAGCTCCTTAACGACCAGAAAGCAGTAATCCACTGTTGGGAAACACACCCATTCCTCAAGTTCGACCATCAGAAGATGAAGTATCTCTGCTTCATCAGACACTGAGCTCTTCTATGGTCTCATCCATTTACGAGCTGTTGCTCGGATCATCTCTTGGTAAGAGCCCCCAGAGGTAGCACTTAGTGCAGAGCAAGACTTCAAGCTGCTACACTCGGGAAAGCCTTGCACCATGCAATAAGATGAATAGTATGGTCATCCTCGATTTCGTCTGCATTCTACTAAGGGAGGGAGCCCAGTCTCAATGCTTTGATACAACATCCAAGGGCAGGTCGGCAGATCGATAATTTACTCAATTTTAAAGGAAAACTCGACCACGGCTCGCTAGAGAATCCAAGTCGGTAAACTACTCCTCGAGATGGATATGTAGGCTACCTCGGACGCTTGACATTGGCCTCCTACTGCATATTTCCTCTGATTTCAACTACTCAGATCTTATCGGAAAGGCCTGTCTAAGATCTCAGCCGAAGATCTCGGAAGATAACCGCGACACAGATTTATCTGAAATCTCATCTGAAGATCTTGGAACATATCCGTGACATACTCAGGATACGATCCCCTCTATAATACGCACCTACTAAACAGGAGATTACCATCTACACTACTGCCCCTCTTGACTATAAATAAGAGCATCTCTGATGGTGAAAGCTACACACAAGATAATGCGCAAATCACTCTTAAAAACCCTATGTTCTACTAGACCTAGCTTGCATTTCTGACTTTGGTGTCAGATGGTCTCCTACAGCAGTCAGGGTCTCCATCTGTCTTATCTGGTAGGTATCAATTGGTCTGAGGAGGACATCCAGATTTCCACATCAACAACTACCATTAAGAAAAACAAATTCTTCCTCCAAACCAACTCCATTAGCCATCAGTTACAGTTAAAATGCATTTGATTGGTGCATTGAAATATGCATGTGGGGTCCACATTTTAAGATCCAAGTCATTCATTTAGTGGACCCGTGGTGGATGGAGATACCTAAAAAGAATACGAAAAAATGTCTCCCATCGATGATCCTAACCACCTATTTTGGTCCCGTTAAATGTGATGTGAATTTGAAATTGTTCGTTTTTAGTGGATAAATATGATCATCTGATAGGAGAGACATTTGAGCATGACCCATGATGGATGGTTCAGGACAAATCAACAATGGTTTATCTTACTTAAGGTGGGCCCCACATTTGAAATTGGTGTCCTTTGTTTTTCATTGAGTAACTTCGATTCTGGTTTTATAAGATGCATTCATTCAAGCACGAAACAAAAATATTAGTGGATGAATTGAAGTGGACAATTCAATCTACATAAGAAAATTTAGTAAACATTGAAGAGAGATAGGAGATTTTGTTACAGAGAAATTGAATGACATTCAAGACTTATTAACTTCTATCAATCATCAGACCCAGCTGTTGCTATTTAAT
This sequence comes from Magnolia changhungtana, assembly GCA_030180095.1. Classification (NCBI taxonomy): domain Eukaryota; kingdom Viridiplantae; phylum Streptophyta; class Magnoliopsida; order Magnoliales; family Magnoliaceae; genus Magnolia; species Magnolia changhungtana. The sequence continues at coordinate 2,321,965 of JASAUF010000596.1, forward strand.
TCGGACATATGGCCACACTAGTAACGAATAACCCAATTGCAATTAAAAGTCTGTGATTAAGTTAAGTGTTGAGCATGCCAGATTCGTATTAGATTTGAATCAAACTGAATGTTTTGTGCCACTAGGTGCCAAATTAGGATCAGATCTGTGAAGATTGGTCAAACTATTCAGTCACCAATTGTTAAAGCGATTATTTAATTTACAAATGACAGGGTTAATCCTTCTGATGGATCTTTCTGGCCATGAAAATAAGGGCTTTTCTTACAACGATAATAGCTTTGTTCATATTTCTTAACAAAATCAATAGAGATAAAAGGCTAGAAAAATGGCTTGATGTCGAATTTATTAATCTAAATATGAATGCATTATAATCAGCAAAGAGAAAAATAAAGAAGTAGAAGATATTATCGACGGTGGTCTGTACTAGTGAAACGACCATGGTCTTTACGGTGTTCCGGACCTAGACGGTCATGGGAAATGCCAGACGATCATGAGACGGTTGTGGTGTATGGTCATTAGGTCGTGGTTTATGGTCAATAGATTGTGAATAAAAAAATTTCTAAGTTAGAATTCAACATTTTGAAGATCCAACGACGAGGTCGTGGATATTTATACTAACTAACCGACATACTACAGCGGTGCGCTTGCCAGTAGTGGAAACTAAGCTAAGATTAAACTAAACATTTTGAACTTGTTGTGGTATTGTTCTAGACAGAAGTGGAGGAAACTGGAATTAAAATTAATTTGAGTAGATATGCATAAGGGGTGAAAAAGTGATATGCAACATAGAGCTGAAAAGTTTATGTGTGATTGCTCTACTGCATGTACTTTGGATGAGGAATTTCCATTTTCAGCTTTTTTATTGTGGTTGCAGGATTATTTTTTCAATTTGCAAATATTTTTAGATTTGTTCTAGTGTGTAGTTTTCAGTTTTATGCAGCAACTTCTTTCTGCAGTCTTTCCACATCGGGGAATATTTTACGATAATAGCCCCTAACTTGGAATGAGTCAGAAAGATCAATTTTAATAGTCTTAATTTTATTCACGATTAGCTACAATTCTTAGATTTGGGGTAACAATGGTTTATTATATACCATGTTATAGTCGAAGTACCTGGCTATTAAGAAATTATTGGTAACTTATTCTTCAGCCTTATATTTGAAATCTAGGGTTATCCAAATTCTTTTGCAGACGATGTTTGTGTGGACAGATCGTACAGTCAGTCAAAGAGAGCATTCAGTATGTGTCCAAGGCACATGAGTTCATCTTCAGCTCGTTTGTTGTATGTAACAATTTGTTTGGGTGTGTCCTTGTCTGTTGCTTCAGCCAGTAGTTGTAGATTTAGATGTAAGATATAGTAAATCTTTAAGGCCATCAGGAGAAACTTTATCTTGCCTTGCTACCTTGTAAAATTGGTTTCGTTGAACCGATCGAGACGAATCAGATCCTTGTTCATCAGTTTTATGGATGATATGCCTTCGGTTTTCACAGTAATAATACTTTAAGATTGTTATAAAACTGATATTCTCAAATTACAGATTTATAATTTTTGTACAATAATAAAAAATCAAAAATATTAAAGATAGGCTGAAGCACGTGTGATTGCGTTGTCCTTAAAGCGTTATTCGCCCCTTCTCAAAATAAATGAGATTGTTGATAAGCTGTAGGCAAATAGCTTTTAGGATACAAAGAGCTTGTATGTGGTTCTGCATTCAACAAAGCATGAAGAAATATGCACGTGCGAAGTGCAAAGTGTGCCACTAGTACCTCTATAGCCACATTGCCTCACATACCCATGCCCTCGCGCTGAGCCCTAGCCTGTGCACATGTGTTCCAGGGCGAAACGAAAGTCTCGGTACTCCCTTGATCCACCAAGCAAATAATAAGGTACTCAACACCCTATATATAAATACAAGATTTTCTTCTCTCCTTTCCAATATGAGACTATTCCCCAAAACACCAAAAAAAATAAGTTTTAAACACTTTATATATATTTACACTAACTAACCGACATACTGTAGTGGTGCGCTTGTCATTAGTGAAAACTAAGCTAAGATTAAACTAAACATTTCAAACTTGTTGTAGCATGGTTCTAGACAGAAGTGGAGGAAACTAGAATTAAAATTAATTTGAGTAGATATCCATGAGAGGTGAAAAAGAGATAGGCATTATAGAGCTAAAAAGTTTATGTGTGATTTTATTAGCGTAAGGCCTTGGAATCTTTTTCATGTGTTGTTTTTATAGGTTTGTAAAGATGGTGGCTATGCGAAAGATTTTGTACCTTTCACATTAGGTAACGACCTTTCTGGTAATGTGTTTTATTTCGATCTTGAGTCTTTCAAGCAGTATACTACCGTGGATGATTATATTTGTCTATGGATGGCTTCCTACCATTCACATTTTTAGTTTTGTAGTCTTCTAGAAGGTCCTTAAATATTCTCCAGAGGTATCTCTCTTTCTGAATTAGAGTCTTGGAATGGTCATGTCATGCAATAATTAATTAACAAGAGTCCAACAATTGTAGGTTTTTGGAAAAACTTCCTTTTTACATTACTTAATCAAGTGTTTTATGTCTATTGGTCGTGTGTCTTAAGATAACCGCCTTTTGGGTTCTGGCCATAAGTACGTCTTTGAGTATATAGCCTTCTTAGCAGGATATGTGTCCTCGACAAATAAGTATCTGTGGTATTTTCCTACGCTAAGTATGTTTCTCTTTTACCTCCGTATGAGTGTATGAGGTGTAAACATCAGTTGATAATTAGAGGCTCATAAATTATCCTGTATATCTTGATTGATTTCCTTCCATGTATATATATTCTTTTAATTTCTTTCCATACATGCACTTTCTATATCTCTCATATTGGGGTTAAACAATAGATACAAAAAATAATAAGAGAATTCTCCATTTCTCTTAAGTTATCATGATATCAGAGCGATTCATTTGCGCGATCGATCATTGAGCCCACAAGTCGTGGTTTGCCGTTGCAGCCCATTGATCATTAAGCTCTTTTCCATTGCAATCATCATCATCATTGTTGTGTAATCACAACATCACTATCTGTCGCGACAACCTCCTCCTACTTTGTCACTTCAAAAATCTTGTAGCCATCTAGCTGTCAGAGCCCATCCGGGCCCAAAACCCCATCTGCCCTTAAACTAACACCACCACTAGTGTCCTCGACATTGAGTTAGACTGATTAGAGGCTAGACGCAATGATCTAACTATCTTCTCAACCACCAGTTGTGATCAACGATCAGATGATTTTTGAAAGGGTAGGGGGTTGGCCCTTTTGAATGGATTCTTTTTGCCTTATGTCAATGGACTTAGGATTTGTTTTTTCAATAGTACTTTAGCTTGATATTTTTAAAGGAATAAAGATATATAAATAAACGAAAAGAATGCTAAACAATGTTGATTTTATTAATATTTGACTGTATGGCCCATTGCAATCATCAAAGTATCAAACAACCAAAGAAATAAAATAAACGAGAGATAAATATCTAATTCGTTTATCATAAAGGATGATCGAGGCGAATGACCAGTAGGATAGGATCGGATAGGTATGATTACCTAAATTAGAACTTAGTTGACCATGATCCAACAACTTAAGGTTACGAGCATTTAATCTACTCTTATGGTATTGTAATGGAAGTTGCTAGGTAGTAGTGAGCTATGCTAGAACTAGGTTAGGCTGTTATGCTTTGATAAATTAAAGGTAAATTGAAAAGTGAATAGATGTGTCGTAGGGCCTCAAGGTCTTCTTCACATTCTCCTTTTATAGCTTGTCGAGGCGACAAAACCCTTACTGGGTTTCCTTGTTAATCCTGAATCCTTTGCATTTAAGACGTGCATTCCGAATAAGAAAAACTCATGGAATGATCTAGAACGTTCTACTGGTTAACCACTGGCTTCTAGGATCTTCTTCTTGTAGCTAGTCCCTTCACAGAGATCTTCGTGGCCTACTAATTGGATTTGAGATCAATTCAGGGAACCTCAAGGGCGGATCCTTGACCTGAAATCGATCATAGCCACTCATCTGATCGGACTCTCTATCTCTTCTGCTCGAGGTGTTGGCCGGTATGGATCAAACCAACTCCTGTATTTAACCATCCACTCCATGATGGTTTGGAGTTCTGCAGAGAATAGACGGACATGATCCACTTGATACCCATCTATTATCAGAGATGGGTTGGATCTAGTTATCTCATTATTTTTATTCCAATTGAACCACAAATACAGGATTGGGTATAGCTGCTGTTCATTTTCTCCCAATTTGGGCCCGAAGCATAGCTGGGTTTACTTGGATATTGGTATAATCTTGCATTATTCGGAACCCTCTTGAATGTTATACACTCTCCAAACGTCTCTGGGAAGATCTCCCATTTTGGAAGGACAGTGAAAGATAGCCTCATCGAGTATATCATAGTAAGATATGCAATAAGATCCATTCTCTTAGTAGGTCTTTTATGGACGTACTGGGTATGCTATCTAATTAATTAGCATGCTAATCATGGCCAAGTGGCATGCGTTGATTTATTCTTATAAAGGCATGTGTAAGAGTTTGTGCCTCCACATTAATAATGGAATGCGTAATGCTAAAGAAAGATCAAGCAAAGATACTCTCGAGTGTGAGTAGGAATTCCGATAGTATTCTTTTAGTATTGTTAGCACATGGAAGCCTTTCATTGGTCCATGGCAGGACACTGAAAACGAGTGTAAAAGAACTAACATAATGTTGGAAAAGCAAAAATAACTTCTAGTTGGATGATATGTAGCTCTTGAATGCCTTGATTTTCTTACCACATTCCTCTCTCAAGCACTAGTAGAAAGAAGGTAGGATTTTGATCCTCGATTGTAATAATGTGGGGCCCACTTAATCGCGGATCCAAATTGCTGGTATTATGGACTCGTAATGGACTGAAATTATGACCTATCATATTATGTGGTTCACCAAACTTTTGACTTAGAATACCCAAATGTACGAATGTTGAGTCGAATATAAAAAGTGTTTTTTCTTCGATCGATCATTGGATAAACCTCATAAAAATTACATCGAATGGTGACTTGATCTGGCCATTTGATTTCGGGGTTTGTAAGACCACTTTGCAAAAATTAGTGGATTTCGATCACAAGCAAGATGAGGAGCTCCTTCAACGACAACAAATTGAACGAGCCCATGATCACTTGATCCAAAATTCTCAGTTAATATTGGCAGCTCAAGCCTAGACTTTGTTCTTATGTGTTGCTCAATCCAAACTGTTCAAATCATGGGTCCCACCATGGATGGATCATTATTCAAAATTGAATTGATCAGGCGATCTTAACCATTGAGAATCGACAGTTACCAATGGATGCTTAAAATGAAAATGTTCGGCTGTTGAAATTCATTTAACAGAATCAAATGGTCAGGGACCCATGATCTGCACATCTCTCAGTGGTTATGGTCCATTTCATCTTCTGTAGGAAGAATTCGAATCAAAGTAAACTATCATTTTCACTATTGTAGACAAGCTCTTAATTACCTTGCGCAATGTTATCTTGCTTGAATCGCATTTTGTGAAGACCTTCTACACTTGCATCATCTTTACTGCATACATGCTCACGATCATGAAGCTTGTTGTCATATGCAATTTGACAGTTTTTTAGGGTCTGTCAATCCCATTGACAGATCACTCAATCATATCGAGAAAATCCTGATTTTCCCCTATGCTCGCTGGATAGTTTTTTAGGCATTCTTTGATCCCATTGACATGCCTTGATGGCAATCGATCCTATCGATGAAATTGCGTGATTTTACAGAAGTGCATATTTTATTTCCTAATTTGGTTGTAACACTATAAGCGGGTGTAATCAAGATTAAGGTATTCCATAGCAAAGTTAGGGTTTTGTAAAGGAATTTTGACGTTTCTCAGATTGGGAAGTCCATTCATCTCTTGTAAAATCATTTTCATAGTGGATTCATTGTCACTTTGTGTTGTAGTTTTTTCCTACAAGGGTTTTTCCACGTAAAATCTTGTGTTCTCCGTATAATTTGTTTGTGTTTAATTTTCTCTTGTTTGATACAAATTCAGGTTTGCTTCCATAATTCGCCAACAAGTGGTATCAAAGCCAATGTTGGGTTTCGAGTTTAAATCTAAAACATGTTGTTGAAGGGATCAAATGTGAAGTACGAAATGGAAAAGTTCACCGATAGAAATAATTTTGAATTATGAAAGGTGAAGATGAGAGGCTTTTTAATTCAATAATGATTGCAACACACTCTCCTTAATAAGGTGAAGCGTCCTATGACTATGAGTGATGAAGAGTGTGATGAACTTGATGAGAGGGCTAATACATCGATCCAGTTGTGTCTAGCAAACAATGTTTCTACAACGTCCTGGATTATAAGACCGCCACAAGGATATGGATGAAACTTGATAGTTTGTACATGAAGAAATTCATAGACAATCATCTATATCTTAAGATTCTATAACCTTAAGATGATAGAAGGGTCTGATATCAATGAACATATTAGCACATTCAGTGAATTGATTTACAAGTTGATGTATGTCAAGGTGAAGATCGAAGAGAAAGATCAAGCCTTAATCATGTTGAATTCTCTTATATCATCTCACAAGAATCTCGTAAACAATATGTGTCATGGTATGGAGAACATAAACGTCGAAATTTTCATCTCAGCCCTTCATACGAATTAGTTAAGAAAGAAGGACAACGACAATGGTTCTTCTACGGATGCGTTGTTCACCAGGGGAATGAATTCTGATCGAGGAAAGGGCAACTTGTGATCGAGATCCAAATCAAAGGGTAAATGCAAGATGAAGTGTTAGAACTATGTCATGATGGGACATATGAAGAAGGATTGTTGGAATCCTAAAGCTTAGAAGGTAGAGAAATCAAATTATACACCAAAAGAGGCCAATGCAGTGGAATCCAATGATAAAGTTGATGGTGATGATGTTCTGATCGTATCCACATCTAGGTATCTCAGTGACAAGTGGATTTTGGATAAGGGGCCTCATACGACATGACTTTTGAGCGAGATTGGTTCACCAGTTACAATGAGTGCAATGGTTGACAGGTCTTTATGGGCAATGACATTGCCTGTAAGGTTATTGGTGTCGAATCGATGTGCATCCAAACTTGCCCTAAATTTAAAATCAATAGTAAGAATCACAATTCAAATCCATAATGCATCCAAATGTGCCATATATTCAAATGCAAATTGAAAGTAGCATTAATCACAAGTTGGTTTTTTTCCACTTCCAACTTGAAAGTAGCATTGACCACAATATTGTTTTTTATTCCACTTAATTAAATTATCATAAAAACCATTATATTAATCCCTAGTGCATCCAATCGCGCCTTAAATTCAAATCCAACTTGAGAGTAGCATTGATCACAATCTCCTCCCCCCACTTTAATAGACTAACAAGAATCACAATTCAAATTAATAGTATGTCCAAACCATGCTACAATCAGTTGTCCCATTATTACATGAAGATCCCAAGCTGTGTACTACACGCCGCCCAGTGACTAATGTCATGTAAAAAATCCATTATTAGAAACTATTTATTTAGTACTAATCACCATTCATGCCTCGAACTCAGTCATTCACAATGTCACAAAAAGATCTTAACATAAGTGAGCAATGTAGAACAAAGACCTCAAATTATTAATGTGTGAGAATTCCATAAATGGGAATTGTTTATTAACAACAAATAAATATTAATATCGTGGGAGGATGGAGCTGAGGGTGACGGCGATGCCGAAGAGTAAAATGGCGACGCCGGTGAAGTTCACCACATAGGCTTCTTTGTCACGCCCTAGGCCTTGAGACCGGAACTTTTCTACTAGACCCGTCTCGGCGGTGCAGATTGTCATGAGGAAAATGGCCATACCGAAGAATGCATGCCACGGCAAGAAACTCGCTCGGAACGGCATCTCGGCACCTGGGAACCAGTAGGAGAAGAAACCAACCAGCCACTGCAATGCAGGTGGTAAGAAGTTCTGTGAGAGCATGATAAAACTATAGGGTATCGATGTACCAAAATGCGTCTTGATTTGAACGGCTTGGATTTAAAAGTGGGGTCCATGGTTACATAATCCAGGCGGTTGGGCCGATGAATTCCATGATGGATGGGGAATGCATGAAAATTCTTCCAGATTGGAAGATCTGGATCATCTAAAAGTTCCCATTTTAATTGGACCATTGCTTTTATTTTTTCTCATAACCATCTTTTCTGTCCAAATTAGATGGGGCCAATCCTAACCATCTGATTAATGGACCACTTTCGCTGATCGTCGAAAAGAAGGCCGATGCTACATTTAGGCTGTGGTCCATGAATTTGATGTATGATCTGGATAGATGGTCCCACATGCTGATTGAACGGTTGATATGGTTACTAAACAGAGTCTGGGTACATTACCTGAAGGCCGAATAAGCAGATGGTCCCCATGCCTAGCCATGAATGGAAGGTGACCATATCAGGTTGGCCCACCTCTCTTTTGAACTTGAAAACAGCGTACACACCCAAAATCCCCACAAGAAGGGCGATGAGATGGAATGTCATGTGGAAGAACTTCTGCACTTTTCTTGTTCCAGGAATCGTCTTGTATGCCATCACACCTGATGAAAAATTACAATTTATGTAATCCATGGTTTATAAAAATACAAGGAATGAATGCTGGTTGAAAATGGATCGATGACTCGGCCGAGTCGACTCGGACTCAGTTGAGTCCGACCAGTTCAGAACCATGAGTCATGTGTTGAGAAAGAATGTGGCTCTTATTGGAACTGCCCATATCTGGTTCATCCTTCAGAACCATATCACATCCTGGATATGATGAAATGGGATGAATTGAGAACATAAAATACATAATTATTTTGAATATATCAATCATTTCTTTATTTTGTAATTGCGTAAGTATCTTGAATATATCAATCATTTCTTTATTTTCCGATAGCCTAGGAGAGACAAAAGAAACATCTTGTTGTTTCTTCGGCAATTTCTGATCTCTAGTTGACTTTTCGGTAGGATTCGAACCCAGATGAAGTTCTGACCATCTGAAGTGAATCCAATGAATCGAGACTAGGAGATTTTTGGAGATATTCCTTATGCATGGGTGAGTGTGAGACCAATCTTAGTCGCATTATCTGTAGTTGTATCATTTCTCCCCTCCCATAGCATATCTTAGTGGGAAACCGTAGGTGAGCATATCATCTTTTCTCGGCCTCACTCATCCAAGTCGCCACTCAATATGGTGGTGTGGAACACCTACAACGAGCATCCACTGTGGGTGAATCTTCTTGCATCCGACCAAGACCAACAGATGATGGGAAGTGGGGACTATTTGAGCCCACCAAAAGGTGCAAGGGTTTGGGTTTGTTTGATCTTTCAATTCATTGGTAAATACCCTTTAAAAGGGTAATAATTATTTTCTCATGTATTTACAGCACTATTCCCGCACAACTTATTTTTTAAACCGAAAAACTGATAATGCTGCAAAATATTTGTGGGTCTCATCCTGATGCATGTCACTTATCTGCACTGTTCATCCATTATGCTAGCTGAATTTATGGCATGAGCCAAAAAAACAAGGCATATCCAAAGCTCAAGTGGACCACGCCACAAGAAAAAGTGAATCGAACACATACAGTTAAAAACCTCTTGGGGCCACTGTTTCTTTTGGTGTGGGCCACTTGAGTGTTGGATCTTCCACATTTTTTTCATTCATGCCTCAAAATGTTGTGATAAAACATATGGACGGAACTGATATATGATCATATACATCACCGTGGGGTCCAACACTTGTTGTATATGATGTATATGATCATATACATCACCGTGTGTGTCGTTGATATATGATAAAATTTAAATTAATTCTTTTGAACTGGTTTCAAAGTAGAAATTCTGATAGATTTTCAGATGGGGTGAAAGGGTAATAATTCCACCTTCTAAAAAGTAAAGCAAGCGGTGTCCCCACTGCCCTAGATTCACCCACATCAAACTTCTGTTCTAGGTGTTTCACTCATGTTCATTTCCCATAATATATATTATCATAGAGACGTAATAATGAAAAATAAAAAGAATTTGGTATACCTTCTCCAGCAACCACAACGAACCCAATAACCATAAGAACCGGGTGCACCTGTAGTGAGTGACACATACACAACAAAAACACATGAAAATTGAAATAATATGGACTATAAAGAAATGGTTTTTTTTTTTGTTTTTCATTTAAAGGAGACATACGTTGAAGATCTTCAATTTGTTGGAGGATTTGAGAGCGAGGCCTTCACGAAAATGTAAGTACCAGATGAGCACAAGAGTCACGGCCGCTATCCCCATCAAATGTGCTATAATCGTTACGGGCGTCGCCCTCAACACAAAGCTTGAACGTCTCACTGCCATGAGAGAGAGAGAGAGAGAGAGAAGAGAAGAGAAGAGAACAGAGAGAGAGAGAGAGAGAGAGAGAGAGAGAGAGGCAGCTACATAAGGAGGCAGTTACATAAGGCCTTTGTCATATATACATAGACACAGATACAAAGGGACAATGTAAAGCAATGATCCAGTGTCCTGTTTCTGTTGTATGCTAGTGATTATATATAAACAAGCGGCCGGATCCAATACAAACGTTTCAAACCTACAAATCAATGTGTGGGACCCACCTTTATGTTTTAGTGACATCTAATCCGTCCATCATGTTTGTCCTCTCTTATTCTCCTTGGCACCCAAAAATCCAACTGACCCAAAACTCAGGCGGGCCGCATGACAGGAAAGAGTCTAGATGGGAACGCCCAGCATTAAAAACCTTCTAAATTGTACATGGGGTCCACGTGTTTTGTATATAACATCTAATCCATTCAGTTGATGCATCCGACTAGGATGAATAACCACACAAACAATCACACCATTGAAAATCTCAATGGGCCACAACATATGATTTTAGAGATTTAGCCTTGATTTTTCCTGATGTCGAACATATTAGTTTTGATCAATCTGGATTTTGGGATCCAAGGATAATAAGTGTGGGCAAAAATGATGGATGGATTGGATTTCATTAAATCATCATGGTAGGCTCCACAGCTTATTGTATAAACGTTTCTACTGGATGCAACTATGGGAAGTGGAAGAATGAGAGTAAACCGTCCGGCCTGCACACAAACTGAAAATCCAAATGCCTTCGGCTTCGGAGGGTTTGCTACCTTTGTCGGTTCTGGCGTTCTCCTCTATGGTGGAAAGAACTAGTCCATCACACGTTTCACTGTAGTGGTGCACGTGTCGCTTCCTCTACAAACCCTCATAGAACAAGCTATTTCTAATCGGATCCTTACTCTTGCTCGAGTGATGGACTCCCAGGAGTTTCAACACCCGGTCAAGGGTTCGAGTACCCATAGGTGGTGAAATTCCACTAGTGTGAGTGTGTGGGGGTGTGTGTGCGCGTGTGGAAAAAAAAAGAGCTATTTCTAATCTTGCTCCGTGTGGGACCCACTTGGGTTTGGTTTTCTATGGCATCCAACGGTCGACCACGATGAAATTTAGATGATCCAATATCAGTTTGGACGTTTTTGGATGTTTGTCCACTGTTTCCTACGGTGGGGTCCAACTTATTTTTTATATTTCATCTAAACCGTGAATTACGTGAGGCCCACCATGATGATGGGATTACCAAAAGTTTAGGTCATTAGACTCATTATTTTGGCCACAGCATGGAAAACAACGGACGGCCATCCAAAAACCTCAAAATTTATGTGGTGGCCCATGGGATATTAGTGTCGGCCTGATTTTGAAGGACATCCAATTTCATGGTGGGGCAACCCTTCTGCCCTAAACAAACCACCATGGGTCCCACGAGGAGTTGTAGAGGAACCGGCCTCCGACTGCATATGGTATATCTGCTTTGTAATTCTCTCATACTAACAGGATATGGTACACCTCTGGATCATGAAAGATCTGTGTGCCTTATCACTATGCATGGCCCATTTGAAATTTGGGCTAAAATTATTTTAAGCCTGGGCCCAGATGACTGGCCCGAAATATCAGGCCCAATCTGGCAAATGATAGCTATAAATGGGCCGAAATTTGGGCCCACACTCCCTCGTCTGGCTTATGTAAAGCTGGTCCCACAAGCCTGTGGACCAGCACCGACCCCTCGAGAGCTATACTTTAGAAGTATTATATAATACCTGACCATGAAATATGTTAATTTAGTCTCTTCAGGCTCATCAGTTTGTACAAAGTAGAGCCATATTTCAGATAGAAACCATTAATATGATGGTCCTCACTCTAGATGGTCCATTGGATGAGCTTGTTGGTTTGCCTCGTATTAAAACTAACACAGGAAGAGAATGAAGGAATGAAGAGAAAGATTATTGTCTTCCTCAAGTGAATAAGACCCTAATCCAGAGACGTACTGGCTCTCGAATTTAAGAGAGTTAATAAATTTTGAAAATTTTTTATTGAAATCTGTCTCCCAAATGAGATTACAAAGATTCAAATAATAAAATGAAATTCCAATTAAGAGTCATAAAGCAAATAAACTTAAACTTTTCTAAAATAGTAAATTTTACTAAAAATAAAATGTTTTAATCTAATTATGCAAGATAATTCCTGGTATGATAAAAAGCAAACCTAAGAAGACATCAAATACTAAAACCGTAAAAATAAAAAATTACGTCCAACCTAAAACTTAATAAAAATAGTATGGTTTTTGAAAAATAAAAGACTTGAGTAGGAATGAAAATTTTTCTCACGAAATGGAGTGATGCGACATGCTAATGGGTATTGGTTGGCCCCAAAATGAAATATTGGTTGGCCCCAAAATGAAATTTCAGTCAAAGTTCATACATTGTACATCTTGTAACTCAATTCAGATCAAAAGTTATGGTTGATTTATGATTTACACTTTGAACGGTTATTTTTCACAATCCGAAATGAAGTTCTCTGATCCAAATGTGTCATGAGCCTAACTACATCATGCCTCGCATAAGATTAGGCTTAAATCTAATGGATTACATTCACTTCCTTTAGGCTTTTTTCGGTCCATCTGACACAGGAATAAGTCTGCAGCCTGTTATACATTAAATAAATATTTTTTAAAAAAAACCTCAGGCTGATTTCCGTTTGTTTGACTGTTCGAACTTGTGGGATAAAAGTCTAAATTCCTATAAAAGAAATAGCGAATGTAATTTTTGGGTATAAAGTAAGGGTGCACACGGTTCGGTTCAGTCCAGTTCTGGGATGAAACTGGAATCGAACCGTTCCTTATGGTTCTAGGATTTTCGGAACCAGAACCGGACCGTTAACACCTTAGAACCGAACTGGAACTGGACCATGAAAAGCGGTTTGGTTCCGGATCGGTTCCATGGTTCTGAGCTTTTTATAATCCAGCCCAATTGCATGTTCTATTTTATAATTTGGCCCATGTCCATTCGCGTTGTGATCCATTTGATGAATGGTTTTGATATTGTATATGGTGTGAAAAAATACATTTATGAAAACAATCAAAAGGTGCATTGTAAAGCATAAATCATGAGTCAAATATACAACTAAAACATATTGTAAACTCATGGTTCCACGGTTCGGTTCCAAGTTCGGTTCCACGATTTGGATTCACGGTTCGGTTCGGTTCTACATACCCCCAAACCGAAACTGTAACGCCCTGAAAATCGGGGGCCGAGTAGTTACTCAACACCCGAGTTCCCGGTGTCACCTATCACCCATTTTTATGGCTTATGGTTTATCAAATTAAACATTTGCGCAAGTTGGAACAATCTGGAACATGAATCAGAAACACACATCCACTGAAATGAAAGGAAGCAACATAAATCACTATATACAGGTCCAAAAGAATGATGGGGCACCCATGGCGCCATACAACTAAAACCACAAAAATATAACAAGTCCAAAAGAATAGGGCTGAGCTCGGCCCGGCGACCCTCGACACGTCTACGAGTCCGATGCGGCTCCGCCCATCAACCGAAAGTAGAGTACTCCTCCTCCTCCTAATTCTTTAGGGCTCCTCCCGATCATCGCCAAGCATCTAAAGCGCCTACGGTTGGTGTTTTAAAACACCGTCCCGAGTGGGAGTGAGTGATCAACTCGGTGTGAACTATTAACCTTAAGTTATAACGGGCATCAATTTGAACATGAAGTTAATGAAAAAACGACCAATCAACAACACCTACAACTCTTATTAAATGCGTATGCGGTGCAATGATATGATGCATGCCCTCGCCGCAACGCTCCCTCGAGCGACTCCATCTAACGATCGCATATGGCAACACTCCCTCGCAGCGACCTCGGCGCCGAGTCGCCACCCTAACTAATGCGATGCAATGCGATCGTGTTAGCCAAGTTCTTAGTTAAGTCCATTCATCCATCGGGTTGGGGATTCGATTCACCCTACACCATCTGCCCTAATCGGGTTGCTTTGGAGAATGTGAGGAAGGCCCCATCAATGCGTGAGAGAGGCCGAGTCCCCGCGGTCCGTGATCTGTCGGGGTCCTCATTCCCGACTTCCAAGCACATGAGGCGTGCGATAGGGAAAGGATCGCTCGCGGTCACTACGGGGGCGCGGTACCCCGGCGTAGGCCGGCCGGCTCGGCCACAAAGTGTCCCATTCCACCATGGCCGGCTTGTGGACCAATTTTTTTGTCTTGTTATCAATGGGCCACCAAGGGTCGTAGGGTGCATCAGGTTCCATGCATATGTGGGCAAACATGGTTAACAAACGGGGATGATCGAAGTAGTAGGCTAGTCGCACAACTAGGCGGGCATGAGACGAATGGCCTCGAAACAAGGGTCCCATGTAGTCGAACTACAGCCACCCGAACACTTCCGCCCAATCTGCCAGACTAGCCTTAGAGTAGCCCTACCAATGGGGCTATTCTCTCTCGTCCATTTCTAACCATCCCAAGAGAGTAAAGGAGATCTACCGCATGCTACGATTCATGTTAGCATTCATCACATCCATATCACATTCTCATGCATTCCAATCATACAAATCAAATACCTTTAACAAGCTAGCAATTATCATTTAGAATTAAAGTGCATGTGAGTGTGTGAGTGGGGTGAGAAAGTTTTCACTTTCTCCATCTTGAAAATCATGAGTGTCCCAACAATTATTCACACATACCATGAAGCATCACACATGAAGGCAATGAATCACATCCGCAAGCATGTTGTCATCCAACCTCATAATATGAGAAGGCACAATGCATACCACATTTGGAAATTAGACATGCATATTCTAACAAATCCAACAAATCATGAAAACCCCTAAAGTTCTCTCTAGAATTTCAAACAAGGCATCCAAGCACTCAAAATCATTACATCCATGCTAAAATTGGTGCTAGGCCACCTAAGAGCAATAGTCCGCACCTTAAAGTCGGCGGAGGCTCGGAAACGACCTAAATGCGAGGGTTCCGAAGGTTGGCCGGCCGGAGTCCCTAAAACGATCCAAGCATGAGAGGAATCTACCCCATTTCTCCTTCAAGACAAGGATTTCAAAGAAAATAGTAAGGAATCTTACCAAGGTGACCCACAAACGAATTCCGGAGTGGCGGTGGAGAGCTTCCCTTTTCGGAAGGGATAGAGTGTTGAGAGATCGGTTCTCTTGAGCCCCCAACTCGGTTTAGGGTCCACCACAACCTTCTCGCCTTCTCTTCCTTCCTTCTACACTTGCCTTGGTCGTTGGAGAAGGGTGGAAGCTACAAGGGAGGGCTTTGTTGTTGTAAGGTGGTGAGGATGATGAAGGAGAGGTTGATTGTTGGAGATCGTGGATTCTGATGAATTGACCTATATCTGAAGATTTTTCAAATCAAGAAGGAAAAGGGATGGGTTGTTAAGAGTTGAAGGGAGAGATAGGAGGGAGAGAGAGTTGTTGTTGAGAGAGTGAAGGGTTTGTGAGAAGAGGGTTAGGGCTTATTTCCCTAGAGTTGGGTCCTTTGGCCCCAAGCTCCCAAGTCTTCCTAAAATAGACTTATGAGACACCTATTGGTGTTGAGGTGGGCCCGACACTCCACAGGCCACCAAATTCGGCGTGGAGGTGTCTTATGACCCAACTAGGGTCCATGCAAAAATTGAGGGTGAACGGATGAACGGATGTATGATCTGAGCAAGTATTTTCGTCTCAAAAATGGCCCCGTGGGGGCTGATCTGGTGATTGGGGCAGTTCTAGCGGCCCTCTGGCCATGAAATTTGTAGGGTAAGTGCTCCATGGCCCGATGAAGGACCCTGCAAAATTTGGAGGCAAACGGATGCGCGGTTTGGTCGTACGGGTCCAATTTGCGATCAACGGTCACCGTTCCACGATCATCTTGCTTATTGGTCCCAGATTTGGTGGACGGGCGTAGAAAAATATTTTAAACCACCACCACAAATTTGGAAAAATGACGGCTGGATCGCCCCGGAATCCACGGTTTCATTGTATGTGCCAGGCTCCGATTCTGTTTGGCATTGGTGGGGTGTATTCGGCTAGTGCCGGATCCTAGTTCGGGTGGTTGGGTCCACCGTCCGCGATGGCCCACAAGCCCGGTGTGATATATGAATTCTGAAATTTTTAGATTTTTCTGACCATCCTTGATCACTTGGGTGGCCCACACGGGCTGTTGACGAATGCACACGGCCATCAGGCTTGGCGGGCCACGCCAGGTTCCATCGTGGTCAGCCTAGACTGTTCTAACGGGTTGATCCTAGCCTAATCCTATAATTACTGGTGGTACCTCACCCAGAGCAGCTTAAACGGATGGTCCTGCGGCAATTCCGACGTGGACGCCCCAGGATACAGTGCTGGTTGGACGGGACGTTACAGAAACCGAACTGAACTAAACGATTCTTTAATTTTTGATGCCGGAATCGGAACCGATGCAATTTAGAACCGGATCAAACCGAACCGTTTAGTCGGTTCAAGTCTGGTTCCACGGTTCTACCAGTTCGATGTGCACTCCTAATATAAACGTCTAAATTTTTGGGATGAGGGATGCGTGTAATTTTTGGAATAAAGAACTAAATTTTTGCATAGAATCCAATGATTGGAGTGAATTTAATATAATTATCATAGAGGGTCCTGTAAAAATCAAGTGCAATAAAGGTCAAAAATTTTGTGCGGAATCCAATGATTGGAGTGAATTTAATATAATTATCACAGAGGGCCCTGTAAAAATCAAGTGTGGATGTCTCTCTTCGAACCATTTCCTTTGGTGTGGCCCCACCAAAATCACAATTCAGCCTGTATATTTTTTGTTTTTTGTCCTTAGCCTTAATATGGGTCTAAATAACTAATGGTTAAAGAATTTACATAAACATAACGGTGGACCCCATCAAAATCAGGGGTTGCATCCCATATAATTCTCTATCTTTTCTTTTCTTTTTCTTTTTTTCTTTTTTACTAAATATTCTCTATACATGTTTAGATTGGAGAGGAATACTTGAACTTGATTTTTGGCAAGCCCACCATAATGTGTGTGAAATCAACTCCAATCATTATATGTATAATCCCAGTTTAGGCATTAAGAAGAAGAAGAGAGAAAAAAAAAAAAAAAAAAAAAAAAAGACTGATGTTGAGGGTCAAATATTGTATATTAGACCCCAGTTATTATTTGATTTTATGTACATGATAATGTTTAACGCCCTATTTTAATCATGTTTTTGTTGGAAGGTAAATTTAAGAGCTTGGACTGAAAAGGGTGTTAAAAGTGTGGATTTAACGCTCAGAAATTACCAAGGCAAGGGACGAATCCTAGGAAACCGAGATCAAAGAAATTACACACCGAAGATCTGAGAAAATCAAGTGATTGAAGTTAAAGGGTCTTGAAAGTCATCCTGAATGCAGGATCACAGGGTTCCACCATCCGTTTGGCTCGAAACTTTATATCTGGCCTGAGGACCCTAAATTAACCATACACGTCAAAATTTAGCCATTGGATTCTTGTAGAAGTGGCCCAACGGATAAATTAGCTCATAAATCTCTCATCTAGGGCTCACCTGATATCTGGATATGCTTCAAGTTTGGTCTCAACCCTTTAAATGGGATAACAAAACGGATGGACGGGGCAAATTTCTCATAAACATCACAATGGACCCCATCTTGAGTGCATGCGCATGCAGCCACGCACACCAGCCGAGCTGCACTGCAACCAAGAGACAGGTCAGCGCACGCCGACCCGATCTCCTTCCTTATTAAAAAAACAGAAATCTCTGTTTTCGCCAGCGTCTGTACAAACGATTTTGGTGGGCCACGATCATCATCTGGTTCGATGATTGGAACCATCCATTCGATCCAGGGGGTGGCCACGACCCTAACCATGCTAACCTTTGGCTCCATGCACATGAACACATGGAAATCAAGTTCAAACGCAGGATGAACAGAGGGAAGATTTGATACAGTGGGTCGCACCAAACTCGACCAAAATCACCCATTCTCTACTGGTTTTTCGCCAGGAATCCAATGAACGGGGTGGATTTCACCAAAAACATCATTGTGCGGCCCATCGAGCATCACAACGCAGCTCCCTTGTGTTGGTTACGCACGTCCAACGTCCAGATGTTGTAGGTCGTTGATGATCATGATCTTGGTCGGATGGGTAATCCGGACCATCCAAACTCACCCCATGGGACAACCGACTAAGGCTAAGGAGCCTGAATGGAACGGATTCTGCAATAGGTCTCTGTTTTGTTAAAAATCGGTTATGTTAGTCAATTTTGCTCCGCATGCAGTTATCTGCTGCATAAACTCCACCGACTCCAGCCTCTTGTGCGTAAAACTTAGCCACCGACCCTCCTTGCCTACAAAAGAGAGAGAGAACATGGAGCAAAGTATCATCTTTAGGACGTAAAGAATGTGGAGAGAGAGAGAGAGAGAGGGCTAGACGGCTTCAAGTTTCTTTCTTTTTCTTTATTTTCTTTCTTTCTTTTCCTTTGATTTTGTTTAAAGGTTTTTAGTTAATCATGATTTTGGTTAGCTAAACCTCTTAGCTAGAGCTAAGAGGTGAAGTTTGTAGCGTGATGGATAGTTTTCTACAGCTTTGATTCATGTTAAGTTGAACTGACTTTGATTCTAGTTTGATCAATAGGAATGCTTTCAGTTTTTAATGGTTTATTGTGACTTAAATTACAATGGATCTGCGATAGCTTTAAGCATGTTCTTTTCATTATTGAGATTATAAGTGTAGGAACTCTATTGTTCACAATCGTCTCCTGGGAATGGTTGGACGATGGAATCCTTCTTAACGTTCATAACTCTCTTAGATTAGATGTGAATTAGTTAAATTTTGTTATTGTTGAGGGTCAAATATTGCATATTAGACCTCAGTTAGTACCTGAATTTACGAACATGATACTGTTTAACGGCCTATTTTAATCGTGTTTGTGTTGCAAGGTGTATCTAGGAGCCTGGACTGAAAAGGAGTACTAAAAGCATGGATTTAATGCTCATAAATCACCAAGGTAAGGGACGGACCCCAAGGGACCAAGATCGAAGGATTTACACCCCAGAGATCCGAGAAAATCCAGAAATTGACGTTAAAGGAGCCTAAAAGTCGTCCAGAATGCAAGATCACAGGTTTCCCACCATCCATTTGGCCCGAAACTTTATAACTAGCCTGAGGACCCTAAATTAACCGTACACGTCAAATTTCAGTCATTGGATCCTTGTAAAAGTGACCCAATGGACAGATCAGCCCATAAATTATCAATCTGGGGCCCACCTGATCTTTGGATATACTTCGATTTTGGTTTCAACCCCTTAAAATTGATAACAAAATGGATGGACGGAGCGGATTTGGCATATACATCACGATGGACCTCACATTCAATTGTGCATGTGCCGCACTCAACATGCGCAGGAAGTGAAGTCGGGTCAAACCAACTTTGACCCGGAGCTTCTCAACCCGAGAACGTCCGCAGGAATGTGCGGACGCTGCCCGGCCCACCATGAGTTGTTGTGTGATCAAGGGAAAGGTCGGATCGATGATCCAGACTGTTCAAAAGATGGAGAAGTGGGTCTTTACCCTAACCATGGAGTCAAAATGGGATTTTTGGACATCTTCTGGCTGAAATCTCCCTCCAAACGCAGCTGCCTCCGTAAGTTTTGGGTTTTCGCTCCGTAAAACCTATGCAACCGACTCCCAGCTACCGACCTTCAGACTCCTACAAAGAGAGAGCGTGGAAGGGAGATCAAAAATCATCCAAGGACGTGAGGATCATCCAAGAGGGCAGCCGTGGAGGCATTCAAGCATCTGACGAGTGGAAGACGTGAAGACTGACTAAGAGTTTTCCTTCTTCCCTTTTGTTTTCTATTTTTGTTTATGAATTTTGTTCCTAAGAGATTTTAGTCTAATCATGTTTATGATAGGCTAAACCTCTTAACTAGGGCTAAGAGGTGAAGCTTGTAGTGTGATGGGTAGTTTCCTACGGCTTTGATTCATGTTAAGTTGAACTGACTTTGATTCTAGTTTGATTAATGAGAATGCTTTCAGTTTTTAATGGTTTATTGTGACATAAATTACAATGGATCTATGATAACTTTGAGCATGTTCTTTTCATTATTAAGATTATGAGCGTAGGAACCTTGTTGTTCACCATCGTCTCCTGGGCATAGTTGGATGATGGAATCCTTCCTAACGTTCATAACTCTCTTAGATTGGATGTGGATTGGCTAAATTTTGTTGTTTGCTTTGTCTCATGGGCATGGTTTTGTGATGGAATCAATTCTCATTCTTCTACCTCTCATCTCTTGAAAACTAGATCAAAAAAAGTTCATATTGGATTTTAATAGATTATCTTCTAACTAGATGAAGATGAGACTCTGATTTCAGCTGTGTTTATGAATCAAGCATAGATTTCCCTAATCTCTACAAGTGGATCCTTGGCACTCTATTTTCCCACCTTTGAATTTTACAATTTTTAGATTAAGATTTCATCATTATTCCCTTAAATTTTTCTGATTTAGATTACATCTTCTTCTAGTTCTAATTCTAGTTACTTTCCGAATACGTACAAGGTTCAGTCCCCGTGGATTCGACCTCGGTCTTACTAAGATTTTTACTACATCGCGACCCTATACTTAGGGTGGTGAACAAGTTTTTGGCGTCGATGCTGGGGATTGACGGTTACGTTTTTCTGAGATTAACTAGTTTTAGAATTAGGTTAAGATTAGGGTTTTCTAACTTAGGTTTAGGTTTTTCTGTTTAATTTTTTTAGAAACTAACCTAACTTTCTAATTTTGTAGGACTCTAAGATCAACTTTCTAAATTTGTAATCTCTTTCTAATTCTCTATTTTTCTATTTTTAGGATTAGGTTTTGCTTTTATAAAAATTTTCTAACTCTATAATTTCTTTTATTTTTAGAAATTAACTTAGCTTTCTATTTCTAGGTTTAGAAACTTTCCTTTTTAGAAACTAACTTTCCTAATTTGTTTGTAGAAACTTTCTAATTTTTTTTATTTTAAAATTTTTTTTTTTTAGGAACTAGTTTACTTTCTATTTTAGAAACTTTCTAACTTTAGAATTTCTATTCTTTAGAAACTAATTTCTTTTGTTTTCTTTGGTAGGATCTTAACATAGGAACTTCTAATTTGGTAACTTCCTTCTAACTTCTCCTCTCTTTACTTTTCATACTGCTGTAGGATCTTTTCTTTTATTTTTCTTTGGATTAGATTCAGAGTTAAGGTTTCACCATGAAAGAGTGGGTACGTCAATATGTTGAGATGGATAAGAGATATTGGGGAAGAATGTATAATGATTACGATGGAATTCAACCTATATCTAAAGATTTTTCTCAAACCATCATCGAGAATCGACTGGAATATTATGCTCCATCGGTTAAAAAGTCCTTACGCGATCATAATTATGGGAATGAGGGCTCTTATCAACCATCATATTCTCCCACATATTATCCGTATGACTATAACCAGTGGAAACATCAAAATTGGGAAGATGAACCAACAACATGTTATTATGATTATTCTCTTGGATACCCTACCTTTGAGATCCAACCAGAAACTATTCAAGAGGATTCATTTCAACGTAACATAGACTGTCTTGTGGAAATTAGAAAAACTTTGGAAGCACTTAATTCGCGCCTCGATAAGATAGTGGAGGCTCGTTCATCCCAACCACAACCCAATCTAGAAATACAATGCAAGGAAAGTGATCCTAACTCGCTTTTGAAGAACTCAAGAATTTGGAATGAAGAGTTGGATTATGTTAATGAGCATATGGTTCAATTTTTTGAAAAGTTGATCTCGATGACGGTTCAAAAGAATGATCAAGAGATGTAGGTGTCTTTCAAATATAATGATGAGGACACACTTCACTCATATGACACAGTAGGTTTCAATGATGAGGGAGAGGTTAGTTTATTCGAACCTCAACCCAATTTAGAAAGAGAATGTGAGGAAAGCGATCCCATCCCAAGAGTGTATTGCACTGAATTGGAAGATGATGTGTATTGGGTTAATGATTATAAAAGTGCAGCCCAAATTCCTCTAGAATCAATCTCAAGTTTGGTTCAGGTCAATGATCAAGAGGTCTAAGAAGTTGTCGTTCATAGTGATTTACTCCACCTGTCTGACATGACGATTTAAATGTGGAGGATGAACCACTTTCAATTAACCCTTCCATTCTTTGTGAGGTATGTCTAAATCACTATGATTCGGGAGATGAACAATTTGCTCGATATGACTCTGGAATTTGAAACCACCCAGTTGAGGCCACCATCTAAGTTGTACACTTTAGACGATTCAATGCCTCTACTGAGTAGCTTCAATGAACAGAGTATTCACATCAATGTTTCTCCTATTGATTTTCAATCTGTTTGTGCAGGGCAAGAACAAGAGAGCATGCGTCCATCCGCTTTCAAAGACGATAGAATCCTTGGGCAGATTATCACAAACTTCAATGAGGAAAATAAGTCACTCTCGGCTGAATTTTTCAACTCTTTGGATGATTGCTTGGCACACTTTGCAGATTCAAATGATCTCATGATAAGAGATATAGTGAATGCCTTGTAAGACAATATCTCGGTAGTTATCACTAACCGAGAGAACCCTTATTCTGAAGCCCTTCCTTCCCTAGATCCTAAATGTCTACCATTAAAGGAGGAGGAGCTAACAATGGAACCGAAGTCTGGAACTTCAGAATATGTTGAGACTACATCACTTCCTGAGAATTTTTCTGAATTTTATCTCCCTGTAATCTCAGATTCACCATAGAATACTAACATTGCAACTTTTTCTATCACAGGTGAATCATATATACTTTGGATACCTCAGGGGATGCAACACCAATCTTTTGATGAGGTCTATAGATTTCTCTGAAATTTCATGCTCCAGGGCATCCAAGTCTATTACAAAAAGGGCTTTTAGAAGATCTTTTTGAAAAACCTACTGAGAAATTTATTAAGATATTGGCCGAAAGAGGAACCTTGCGGTATGACTGAGTAGCTTTTCCCCTGCTTTCATAGGACTAGGATAGTCGGCTTTATGCCATTAGGATAGTTTGTTTGCCAGTTGTTTTAGAATAGTTTGCTTTTGTTGGATAGAATCTTGTGCCGAGCCACCTTCACGCTGAAATCTCTTTGGAAAAAGCCTCTTAACTCCTTCATCAAGTACTATCTTTCCATCACTTCTCCTTCAATTTAGTTATCTTATATGCATTACATGCTTATATCTTTTACATTGAGACAATGTAGATTTTAGGTTGGGGATGGGAGACTAGGTTACCTAATCAATGTTTTCTCAATCTTGAGCAAAAATTGTGAAAATTTTTGAATTTTTTTTAGAAATTCTTGTGAATTTGAAGTAATTTTAAGGGTCATCTTGATTTTAGAAGTATACGATACATAACATTGGTAATTTATGACTCTTGGATTCAGATATCTTTAGATTTCACAGTTAAGTTCGAATTGTTAATCCATGATTAGAAGTTTTAAACAATGATTGAGTCATGATTTCACATGTCACACCTAGATTACACATTAAGGCTTCAATTCGATATTGAATTGTTAACCTGGTAGTCACTAGACATGGAAGGAGCCAACCTGGGAAATTCGTCCATCATGTTCAAAGAAAAAATAATAATACCTAGCTAAAAAATAGTTGTCTTTAGGAAGGGTTGGTAGAATGATCTTCACCATGGCTTTGCTCCCTATAAGTGAGGGTTCGATTCCCCTCCTTGGCCTTACCTTTAAAAGGTTGACATAGCGTGAAAGCCATCGATGGAAAAATTAAAAGCTGGAAGAATGAAAAGTTGAACTGTAAGGCAAGTTTTGGTTTTGGTTATCCTGAACGCTCTTGTGATTATTAATGTTATCATGAAAATAAAAAATTGAGTCTTTAATTGTGATAAGTTTAGGTTTCACTATACACCCATAGAAATCATGTTTAGAATTTTTCTAATCGATGGATTAATACTTTGAACTTGACTATGAAATTTATCGTGCGCTTGAGTCCCAGAGAAAGTAATGCCCAACATTCATAAATCCTAGAATTCTATTGACTGGATTGCTTTTCAAATATCACTCGGGTTTATAAAAATAGTCTCGTACTTCTTAAATTATTTTTCGCATACTTTGCTCGGGACTAGCAAAATGCTGGTTGGGGATTGTGTTGAGAGTCAAATATTGCATATTAGACCCCAGTTAGTACCTGAATTTACGAACATGATACTATTTAACGGCATATTTTAATCGTGTTTGTGTTGCAATGTGTATTTAGGAGCCTAAACTGAAAAATGGTACTAAAAGCATGGATTTAACGCTTATAAATCACCAAGGCAACGGACGGACCCCAAGGGACTAAGATTGAAGGATTTACATGCCAGAATCCGAGAAAATCGAGAAATTAACGTTAAAGGAACCTGAAAGTCATCCAGAATGCAAGATCACAGGTTTCCCACCATCCGTTTGGCCCAAAACTTTATATCTGGCCTAAGGACCCTAAATTAACCGTACATGTCGAATTTTAGCCATTGGATCCTTCTAGAAGTGACCCAATGGACAGATCAGCCCATAAATCATTAATCTAGGGCCCACCTGATCTCTGGATATGCTTCGATTTTGGTTTCAACAACTTAAAATTGATAACAAAACGGATGGACGGAGCGGATTTGGCATATGCATCACGATGGATCCCACATTTAGTTGTGCATGTGCACAACACATGCGCTCTCGACATGCACTGGAAGTGAAGTCAGGTCAAACCGACTTTGACCCGACTCTAAGCCCTCTTACGCACAGCGTCCACACAAACCGGACGCTGTGATCGGTAGTGGGCCACCACCATGGAGTATTTCAGTGATCTGGACCGTCCATTTGCTCTGTAGGGTGGGCATGACCCTCGCCAAGGTTTTCCTTTGGTCCTATGCACATGTACACATGTAGATCGATGGAAAACACAGGATGAACGGCGAGGTGAGTTGATACAGTGGACCGCAATAAAACTCGACCAAAACCACTCCTTTTAGACTGAAATTATACCAGGAATCCAATGAACAGGGTGGATTTATCATAAAGCATCATTATGGGGCCCACCGAGCTTCTCAACGCAAGAACGTCCGCAGGAACGTGCGGACGTTGCTCGGCCCACCATGAGTTATTGTGTGATCAAGGGAAAGGTGAGATCGATGATCCAGACCATTCAAAAGATGGAGAAGTGGGTCTTTACCCTAACTATGAAGTCAAAATCGGATTTTTGGACATCTTCTAGCCGAAATCTCCCTCCAAACGCAGCTGCCTCCACAAGTTTAGGTTTTCAATGCGTAAAACCTGTGCAACTGTCTCCCAGCCACCGACCTTCAAACTCCTATAAAGAGAGAGCGTGGAAGGGAGATCAAAAATCATCCAAGGACGTGAGGATCATCCAAGAGGGCAGCTGTGGAGGCATTCAAGCATCTGACGAGTGGAGGACATAGAAACCGGCTAAGAGTTTTCCTTCTTCCCTTTTGTTTTCTATTTTTGTTTATGAATTTTGTTCCTAAGAGATTTTAGTCTAATCATGTTTATGATAGGCCAAACCTCTTAGCTAGGGCTAAGAGGTGAAGCTTGTAGTGTGATGGGTAGTTTCCTACAGCTTTGATTCATGTTAAGTTGAACTGACTTTGATTCTAGTTTGATTAATAGAAATGCTTTCAGTTTTTAATGGCTTATTGTGACTTAAATTATAATGGATCTATGATAACTTTGAACATGTTTTTTTCATTATTGAGATTATGAGCGTAGGAACCCTGTTGTTCACCATCGTCTCCTGGGCATGGTTGGATGATGGAATCCTTCCTAACGTTCATAACTCCCTTAGATTAGACGTGGATTGGCTAAATTCTGTTGTTTGCTTTGTCTCATGGGCATGGTTTTATGATAGAATCAATTCTAATTCTCATACCTCTCATCTCTTGAAAACTAGATCAAAAGAAGTTCAAATTGGATTTTAATGGATTATCTTCCAATTGGATGAAGATGGAACTCTGATTCTAACTGTGTTTATGAATCAAGCATGAATCTCCCTGATCTCTACAAGTGGATCCTTGGCACCCTAGTTTCACACCTTTGAATTTTACAAGTTTTTAAATTAAGATTTCACCATTATTCCCTTAAATTTTCTTGATTTAGATTACATCTTCTTCTAGTTCTAGTTCTAGTTACTTCTTGTACAAGGTTCAGTCCCTATGGATTCGACCTCGGTCTTACTGAGATTATCACTACATCGCGACCCTATACTTGGGGTGGTGAACAGTTGTTTACTTTGTCTCATGGGCATGGTTTTGTGATGGAATCAATTCGAATTCTCATGTCTCTCATCTCTTGAAAACTAGATCAAAGGAAGGTCATAGTTGAATTTTAATAAATTATCTTCCAACTGGTTAAAATTAGGACTCTGAATCCAGTTGTGTTCTTAAATCAAGCATAAATCTCTAATCTCTATGAGTGGATCCTTGGCACCCTAGTTTCCCACCTTTGAATTTTACAAGTTTTAGTTTAATCATTCACAATTATTCTCTTACTTTATCTTGATTTAGATTACGTCTTCTTCTAGTTTTAGTTCTGATTACTTTCAGATTACGTATAAGGTTCAACCCTTGTGGATTCGACCTCGGCCTTACCGAGATTATTACTACATCGCAACCCTATACTTGGGGTGGTGAACAACTGACTTGCAATTCAGGCGGGCCAGGAAAACAGTTGGGAGAGAGACATCATCCCTCGATTTTTATAGGGCCCACAATGCTGATTATAAGAAATACACTGTAACCATTAGATGTCACACCAAAATTTAGGCATAAAGCCATTAAGGCCCATCCGTGATTTAAGTGGACCTACCAAGGGTAACAGTTTGGCTTGTACACTACTTCTAATTATGTGATCCACCTGAATCACTGATAGGGGGTGATTCTTGGGCCCTTGACCAAACATGAGATGACACACTAGGTGATCGGGGTGGTTTTACGTAAACATTATGGTGGGGCTCTCCCAAGCAACCGACCTATTTGCTTGCACACTCATCCAACTAGCCATTAGAAAGATGTAGCAAAAGGCAGTAAAATGATAAATAGTTTTTGAAAAAGTATCAGATTGTAAATGCCACATTAGGTAAGTAGTATATATATATATATATATATATATATATATATATATATATATATATATATATATATATATATATATATAATTCATCATGATTAAGTATTAAAGATCATATTTCTTTTTTGTTAAGGATTAATCTCTACCATACATAACTAGAACAATGAGGGACTATTTACCCACACAATTAGTTTTATGAGACTTACAAACTTTGAATATTCAAAAAGATATGAGAATGCATTTGAAATAAGGTTTAATTCTATTTTGTTAATTAGAAGT
The DNA here is from genome assembly GCA_030180095.1 of Magnolia changhungtana. Lineage (NCBI taxonomy): Eukaryota > Viridiplantae > Streptophyta > Magnoliopsida > Magnoliales > Magnoliaceae > Magnolia > Magnolia changhungtana. The sequence continues at coordinate 2,349,821 of JASAUF010000596.1, forward strand.
GTGTGGCTAGTTAGCAACTAGTGTAGCACCTCTGATACCAACTAGCCTAGTGGGTGTGTGGTGGAAATTGGAAGAAGAGATCAGCTACAATGTACTTGATGAAGTGCTCTCTACATCATGCTTCATGGCCTTGTATAACCAAAGGACGCCCTAGACTCATGACTATTCTTAAGCTAGCAAACATACTAAAAAATAAATAAATATGTGATATCCAAACATATCACTCTTAAAAGATCAAATTAAAGACTTTGGATAACAAGTGAACTCTTACAATCATAAAAATAAATATAGATAGCAAGTTTCGACTTAAAACTCTAATTTAACTTCTAAACAACTGAATTTTGTGAACCTTAACTAATTGGCTAGGATGTAGAGTTCATCAATAGTTTTCTAACGACACATTGTATATATAAAGCAGATAACCAGTCACACAGGTTGTAAATGCGTGCTAGACTCCAAACCCAACTCTCTAACCTCGTTTCTTTCTATGCTAAGTGTCCATTAGATTTCCATTGACTTTGTACACCATCAGCAACCTACTGTTTATATATATATATATATATATATATATATATATTATATATATATATATATATATATATATATAGAGAGAGAGAGAGAGAGAGAGAGAGAGAGAGAGAGATGCTCCCACACAACTAGTTGGACATTGCATTTTCGTCCAACTAGTTGATTAATTCAAAGACCAATTAATGCTATTTAAAACCAAGAAAGAAAAGTTATTCTAAGAGGAAAAGTAGCCACCGGTGGTGGCTCCACTATAGTGTTAAAGTGAAATCCACCCCAACCATCAGGTGAGTCACCCCGTATTATAACCGTGGATTAAAAAATCAGCATCATCTATGGTTCAAGTGGACCACATGATTCAAAACAATGTACAAGGAAAACTCACTCTCCAAATTATTTTCATTGGTTTGGCCCACCTGAATCACGTATGCCCCTGATTTTTGGACATTAGGCATAGATTTTTAGTGTGTCATCTTAATGGTTGGAGTGGATTTCACAAGCTTGTTATGTTGAGCATAGTATAAATCAACGGTAGACGTCTCTCCCAATGTTTCCATTGCGGTGGCTGAATTCAATCAAAGGTTAACATGATTTTTTATTTTTTATTTGGCTCCTGGGATTACACATATAATTATTAGAGTGAATCTTACTTATACATCATGGTGGGCCTGTAAAAATAGGAGGGTGGTTGTCCGCGCTGCGGCACCACTCGATTACATAAGTGAATACCACCAGAAATGAGTGATTTCAAGTCACAATGGTTGGTCATTCAGATGGGCCTGCTATGGTATTAATTTGAAATCCACTTTCACTGTCAAGTGGATCACCCAATGTTAGATCAAGGGACTTAAAATCAGTCCCAACATGATTTATACGTTTTATCCACGCCGTCCATACATATTTTCAAATCATTTTAGGGTATGATCCCAAAAATGAGGCAGATCGAACGTTCCAGTGGACCACACCACAAGAAAAAGTGGAGATTGAAGGCCTACCTTAAAAAACTTCTTGGGTTTCACATAAGTTTTGGATCAAGCTAATATTTGTATTTTTCCTTCTTCATCCAAGTCTATATGACTTTATGAATAGGTTGGATGGAAAATAAACATCATGGTGGGCCCTAGGAAGATGTCAACACCGAGCATCATTGTTCCCACTGTTTCTTTTGGTGGGGTTCACTTGAGCTTTGGATTAGCCTCGATTTTGGGGCCATGCCTTCAAGTAATATCAGAAAAAGGATGGACGGTGTGGATAAAACAAATACACCATTGTGAGGCGGACATATCTTTGCCATCTATAGACGCCCATGCTGGGTGGTTTACTACATAAGATATTGATCTTTCCTTGGAACTTGACTATTTTCTGGGAACCGGTGCGGGAGGGATGCCAGCAGTGATATTTTACGGGGGGCCATACGTTGATGTGTATGTGAGATCAAATCTGACCATTATATGTGTAATCAAATCCGACCATTAGATGTGTAATCCCATGATAGGATAGTAGCCAAAACATCAAGATGATATGTTATTAATTTGAGGCACACAAAGGAAAATAGTTGGGAGAGACGTCCACCCTCCATTTTTATAGGGCCCACTATAATGTTTATGTAAAATCCATTACACTCATTAGATGTTAAACCAAAAGATTGGCTTAAAGGCTAAAAACTCAAGCTTAAATGTGATTCAAGTGGGTCACACTTAGGGAATAGTGTAGAGGGTCAGATTTTCCGATAAAAATTTTCCAATAAATGTGGTCCGACTAAAATAAAATGGGCAGGTTTTGGCCCTGGGTCAAACAGAGGGTGACTCACCTGATGGTTGGGGTGGATTTCACTTTAACACCACAGTGAGGCCCACCCAAGTTGGGTACTCCTTTTGCGAAGTAACCTCGAGCAGCTTCTCTTCGCACGAGAGCATTTATTAACATTAGTTGATATGTAATTAGGCAATGGATTTCAAGAGAAAATGAGATGAATTAGGAAGCTGCACACATGTAATGTATTTATGCATGCAGTAAATGTATATGAAATCTAGTCCATTAATTAGAAAGGATTTCTTTTAAACATGTGAAAGACATAAATTATTATTTTTAATGATTAATGGTATGATATCTATTTACAAAAAAACGGAGCTATTAGAAATTCATTTTAGCTGTACATATTTAACTTGTATGTGTGGCTTCATTGATGATGATCGCTTATTAAATTTTAGCAGATAAAATATAATTAATAGGCTTTATTTAATGGATAGGCTGGATCTTTGACATATAATTTCTATCATACTTATATAAAACTTGATATTACGGATCTCACATGTGGTATATTACTTGGGATAGAAAAGTAACCATTTGATTTGTCCAACTAGCTGTGTGTGAGCATTACTCATATATATATATATATATATATATATATATATATATATATATATATATATATATATATATATATGTGTGTGTGGAAAAAGTACTATGCGCTCGAGCCTAAGGCGGTCGTCCATGAGGTCGAGCTGGGTGGGCCCCACCGTGATGCCTTTCTAACATCAACACTGTCTACCAGATACACCATTCCACAGTGGGCCTGGATGGCCCAAAATCAGGTCAATCCGTGACTCAGGTGGGCCACACCATATAAAAACATAAGTATACATACCAAAAACATATGATGGTGGGACCCACCTTGTTTTCCATGCACTGAAACTTGGTCTGAACCCTCATTGTGGGACACACATAATGGATGGGCTGGATTTATATAAATATATATATGGTGCACAGCCCCTCTGCACTTCTGTATGTGGTGTGGCCCACTAAAGTCACGGATTGACTTGATTTTGGGCCGTCAAGGCCCATCATGGAATGGTACATCTGGTGGACGGTGTTGATGTTCGAAAGACATCATGGTGGGGCCATGACCTCACGGGTCGAGCGCTGATGGGAGCGTCCCATGAGGTCGAGCTATGTGGGACCCACCATGATGCGTTTCGAACTTTTGTTTTTACAGTACAGCTGTTTTTACCACCAATGCCAGAGAAAAGAATATTAAAGTCACCACTCCAATCAAAGTTTATTGTGTAGTAGCTCGAAAGAAAAACAAGAATTTCAGCATGTAAATAGACACTAATCGTTACTGAACAAAGAAACCAACCCCATTGAAATCCACACGCACGCACACAGCATGGGGCACGTATCACATTCATGATGGGCCCCACTGATGAACGGACCAGATATCCTTAGCATTTCTCAAAAATATAAATAAAAAATATATGTGTGGAAGCGACACTAACGGTCAGATCATCACATCAAACAACGGTTAGGATTACGGAGACCGCAAATAGGAAGATCATGTATCCTGTGGCGTTTATCACGTTGGCCTGATTTCCACCCGTTAGCCCAGAAAAGATGAATTTCTCCACTATCCCCATCTCAGCCGTACAGATCGCCATCACGAAGATACAGACACCGAATGAGGCGTGCCATGGAACGATCCTAGCCCTTCCTGAGCTTCGAGTTACTGGGAGCCAGAAGCTGAGGAACCCAAACACCCACTAGCAAAAACACAATCAGGAAGTGTTAGCCAGAGAACAGTAGTGATCAGATCCAGACCATTCAATAGATGGGCCCACGAAATATGTGCTCTGGACCCAAAATCAGGCCAGTTCTTATTCATCAAACAGAACACACTACTACATAGAATGTGGAGATTTACAGTGGCCCACTTGAATGTGGGCCAAGGTACAGGTGTACTTGGTCCTATCTGATGAACGGTATGGATCCGAATACTGACGATCGGATGACTCTATCCATCCAATCAGTGGACTTTTTCACCATCCATCTGTCAGTTGGTTAGGATCTCCCGATCATTGCGATTGTTACGAAATTGGGCCATCCAAACCAGGGTCATGATGTAGATGATATGGATAGATGTACCGATGGCCAAATGGACGGTAGAGATGAACTGATAGTGAATTACCTGTAATCCAAATGAGCAGATGGTTGTTATTCCTAGCCATGAATGCAAGGTGTACATGTGTGATATTTGGGCCCGATTGTGATACTTGAAGACAGCAGAGATTCCAATAATCCCTATGATGAGAGCAATCAAGTTGAGGATGGAGTGACATGATTTTTGGGCCACGTGGCTGGCGGGGATCGTCTTGTAGGCTATCAACGCTGCTTACAAAATCAACACCATCATCTTCTCTAATCCAAACCGTACATTAGAAGAGGAAGGAAAAAAAAAAAGAGAGAGAGAGAGAGAGAAAGATTCACTTATGTTTGGAAACGGGCCACGGGCTAGGCCCATAAGTAATTGGGCCTATAGGTTAGGCCCATATGTGAACCACTAATTAAAACGCCTAAAATCTAGACCAATACCAAGTAATATAAATCATAAATGGGTGTGGGTGAGGACTTGGACCGGACCTTGAACTGACCCACCGGTCTAACGGTTAGGCGCAAGTGGGACCCATTGAACTTGCCCTAAGTGGGACCCATTTCTCATGATCATCTGATCATAGTCAGCAAAAATTTTGTTCTAAACTCCATTTTAAAATATATTTAAAAAAAAAAAAAAAACTCGGTTTTCTACAAACTGAATTAACTTCTTTTTTAAAAATTTGTGTTTCATTTAGGGGTAAAAAAAAAAAGGATTGATTTGATAGATGGATTTTAGAGAAAATATGATATTAATGCACTATTTGAAAATAAAGGATTTTAGAGAAAATATGATATTAATGCACTATTTGATTAGATAGATGGATTATATATGAATATATGTAGATGAAAATCATTCATCTCTCTTCAAATAATGTGAAGTTGTAGCCATCTCAAAAATTAGACACAATGTGTTTTGCAAACTATGCTGATGATAGTATTATGGCCTGTTTGGATGCACCATCAAAAAAAGTGCTTGACGGTGAAATGGCATTTTGAGCCAAGCCCCTATTTGTATTGTGCATTTGAATACATTTTCACAATCCCCATCTTCTCCAATTGGTAAAATAGGTCCTAAAATGGTAACTCAACGTCAGTCAATGAAAAAGGCAGATGTGAATTGCTTGTAATCTTCAACATGACTTAATGAAAATACAATGTTTGTACACTTGTCAGATGTGGAGTGCACAGTAAAAATAAAGATTTTCTTAATAATTTTATCATTTTCATTGTTCTTGCATTTAGGGTAAGTGCGTACAAATTCGCGTGTATATTATTTTTTTTTAACACAACATGGGTACTCGAACCCATGACTTCAGTTTTGAAACTCACAAAATCTGGCACTGAGCCATGAGTATGGGGACCCGCGTGCAATATCTATGCATGAGTTCAGTCACCCATTTAAATGTCCCGTCACAAAAATCCGGAATTTCTACTCATTTAGTGGGCCACCATATAGGAGTGGATCGACTTGTCGAAACCATGCGCCCGGCGCCACAACCTAGGCTCGTGACTCGGTCCCCAATGGACCGGACTCAGTGAGATGGTCTTGTATTATCTAGTCAAAGGAATGTTTGCTTGTAGATTGTGAAACGTTCATGGGTCATTGATTGTAGGCTCTACTACATGGATGGCTCCTATCAGAAATGGTGGGCCCAGTTTATGATGAAAAGCCAATGGATGGAGTACCTTTTTTTGTGGTCTGACAGGCTACTAAAGTAGTCCTAAAGAGTTCAAAGTAGAGCTGTCAACGGCTCAGGCAAGGTTAGTCCAAGCCCGACCTGTATGGTAGAACTTAAGCCTAAGCCCAGCCAGGGACAGGCTACTAAAGTAGTCCTAAAGAGTTCAAAGTAGAGCTGTCAACGGCTCAGGCAAGGTTAGTCCAAGCCCGACCTGCATGGTAGAACTTAAGCCTAAGCCCAGCCAGGGACAGGCTACTAAAGTAGTCCTAAAGAGTTCAAAGTAGAGCTGTCAACGGCTCAGGCAAGGTTAGTCCAAGCCCGACCTGCATGGTAGAACTTAAGCCTAAGCCCAGCCAGGGCTATTACAACCAAAATGGACAAGCCTGAGCCTGATCCTGTAAGTTAATAAGCAACACAAACCAACTTCAGACTAACCCAAGATGAATCTATTTACCACCTCTAGAATTGGATTAATCATTTAGTAAAATATTAATTTTCTATTATTAGTCATTTAAGAGAACATTAATTGCGATTGAAATTAGAATAGTCATTTACAAGAATAAAATTTTTAATCTAAATAAGTCATTAAATATTTTAAAAAATACATTTAAAAAATAATAATAAAACTTTTGAATATATCCTTAAAAATCATAAACCAGTTAGTTTGGGCTAAGTTCGGACCGGGTTAACGGACGTTTATGCCTAGCCCAATAATAAGTGTGCTCATTTTAAGGCGAGGGCTAACCCTTGGGTCACATATGCCAGCTCGAATTCTAGCTCGAAGCGGACTAAGCCCATGGGCTCGATGGGCTAGCCTGACCCATTGACAGCCCACCCTAATTGAGAGGGAATATATATACTGAACTATGGTGTATAAAAGATTATTGTTCGAAAGCTTACCTTCTCCTATGACAAAAATAAACCCAAAAATCATGAGGAATGGGTGTACCTGCAAGAAAGAGTAGAGTTGTCATTTATCTTATTTTTAAGATATCATACATCATATAATTAGCTAGGGGTGCAAATGGGTCAGGTCAGGTTGAGTGGATTCTAGCCCAGATCAGTTTAATTATTGGGTGGGTATTTTTAACCTTGCCAATTCAGTAAAATCTGATTAGGGTTTGGGTCAGGTCTACGTTTTGAGCCGACTCATGTATTTAAACGGTTGGATCTAAGTATAGGAAAATTTGGACCCATTTAGATTCATGAGTTGAATCTGAGTTGGGTCAAGGTGTTCCCCTATGATTCCTATGCGATGGATGGCCTAGATCTTGTACAAGTGTGTATTGGTGGCATGTGTCATGAAATCTCTATTGATGAGTACCAAGCAACAGAAGTCTTAGGATGGTCTTCTATCATCTTCCTTTTTGATTATTTGTGGATGGATAAGAAATAATCACATACAATGGTTGATGTAAACTTTCGTATTCATCTATTTCTTTCTCAATTTTAAGAATATTCCATCTTACCAACTTTCGATCACAACTATTCACTAACTAATTATAACTTTTAAATTTCCAAAATTCTTAACTAAACCTAGTAATTAGTGATGTAGATAGGTAGCAGAGGACTTCATGGATGGTCTGGATTGAAAGAAGGTTGAAATTTTTGATCCACAGCAAAAGTGGCTAAACACTAAGGGTTCTATAGAGTATAACTGTTTTACTTCTATTTTTGTCTATCATATATCATTTGAAAGTGATGCAGGGATGAACTTGATGAGGTTGATCACCGTCTTCCTCAAGGATAACTACTCCAAATCCATGGAGCTTCTCTGGACTCCTCACAGAGACCTCTCGAATCCATGAGAAAAAAGTAAGAAAATTAGAAATAAATTTTATAAAATTCGTAATTTTATTGTTCAATGAAATAAACGAGTTCACAACCCTTTAAATGGGGATACTAAGCCATGGAAGAAATTTCGGAATCAAACTACAACTAAAACTCTAGAATTTGCAACCTACTATAAATAGTAAAATTACTATTTATAGACGGTCGTAATGTCTACTAGTGCACAAGGTTTTCGGCCAACAATAGTATGTGTCCTATTTGGATTCATCACGCTGTGCTCCTAATTATTATAAGCACTTTTCAAGTTAGGCATTACTCCTAAAGCCCAACAGATGAAGAGTTATAATCAAACTAGAACTTACTATTTATAGTAAAAATGGAATTAAAATAGGGAAACGACCGTCAATCTAATAGTATTTCGCAAATACAGCTTGTGCAACCCAACATAGTGGGTTGGTGATGGTTTTGTTTTACCCCATCTTCGATTTAAGGGTATTATTATTAGGTTGTGAGCCCGCCGCTCGCGTTATTCGGCCGATTATTAATCAATTAATAGCTTCACTTAGTGAAACTAGTGGTCGACTAGTCGAAGGTTCGAATCGTGACACGACTCAAAGTCCAGCCGAGTTTTGTTCAATTTTTTAGTATAGCAATACGATTGGTCGAAGGATGGCTTGTGATCAACTAATTTATGGTCGATTGGGGTCCTACGACCACCGAAGAGTCATCCTCCAACACTAGTCAATGTTACGGATTTGTTCCGCGATTTTGCTCGAAATCTGGCAACTTTTAAGTCCTTTCTTAGGGATGCGTAAATGGGAAGTTTCTAAACTATAAAGGGGTTGCCTAAGGTTTTCTAAGTAGGAACGGAAAGAGGGTTTCCTAAAGCTTTACAAGGGATTTGCTAAAGGGTTTAGGGCTATCAAAAGGTGAGAGAGAGAAAGAGGAAGAGAGAGAGGAAGCTTATAGAAGGGAGGTTCTGCTCGTGGAGGTTATCTACTGTGTAACCTATATCTCAGTGCTTCTATGTCCTCGTAATCAGTTAGATCTCTCCGTTTTCTCTATTTCTCTTATTATTTATCCACTCCTGCGTGAGTGAAGAAGGTTGTAACGTTCTACTTCATAGTGGATTGTTGATCTGGACGAGGTCCTGTGGTTTTTACCTCTTTAAGGGTTTTCCACGTAAAAATCTCTTGTGTGGTGTATGATTGATGCATTGATTGTTTTCATTGCTTTATTATCCATAATTCTAGTTTGTTCTGGAGGGCTAGATCCTAAGATTTTGTGCAAGGCCCCCAACAAAGTGGTATCAGAGCTAAGTTCATTGAACTGGTAAGATCGGTTTGAATTATGGAAGGTGGCTCATCAAGGATGATCAACCTCAATGGTTCTAACTGGACCATATGGAAGGTTAAGATGGAGGACTTACTTTCTTGCGAGGACCTATATTCTCCAATTTTAGGCATATCAGCAAAATCCAAGGATATAACTGATGATGATTGGAAGAAGATGGACCGAAAGGCGGTGGGGTTTATTAGACAATGGTTGGATGATTCTGTGTTTCACCATGTGTCCATGAAAACCTCAGCCACTAGCCTATGGCTGAAATTACAAGGGATGTATGAAAGGAAGACAACCGGTAATAAAAATTTTCTGATAAGGCGACTTGTGAATCTCAAATTTAAGGATGGTGATTCTGTGGCCGAGCACATGAATGAGGTCAGCAATATAGTGAACCAACTCACCTCTATGAAGATGGTCCTGGATGATGAATTGCAGGCTTTACTATTGCTTAGTTCATTGCCTGACAGTTGAGAGACATTAGTGGTGTCTCTAAGTAACTCCGTGCCAGATGGAAAGATATCCATGGAACAGGTGACTAGCTGTCTCTTCAATGAAGAGATAAGGAGGAAGTCTCAGGGGTCTACTCAGCAAGAGGCTCTTGTGACACAGGAACGGAGAAGAGGAAAGAACAGGAAGGACGGGAAGGCCCGAGATAAATCAAGAAGCAAGTCGAATAACAGAAAAGATGCTGAATGCTAGAATTGTGGCAAGAAGGGCCACTACAAGTATGAATGTCGTGGTAAGAAGAACGACAAGAAAGGAAAAAGGAAGGAAAATTGATCAGATTCCACTGCAGTCGCTTCAGATGGCGACGTTGTAGTTATTCTTTCTGCAGATCATGACGTATGTCTCACGGCTACGAGTCAGGACACCGACTGGGTGGTTGACTCGGGAGCTTCGTTTCATGCGACTCCACGCAGGGACTTCTTCACAAGCTACAAGTCAGGTGACTATGGGACTGTGAAGATGGAAAATTCTGGCGTATCAAAAATCGTGGGAGTCGGTGATATTTGTGTGAAAACTGATGTGGGCTGCACATTAGTTCTCAGGGATGTGAGGCATATCCCAGACCTTCGCCTCAACTTGATGTCAACGGGAAGGCTGGATGATGATGGCTATGAAAGCCGGTTTGCTGGTGGGAGATGGAAGCTCATCAAGGGTTCGTTGATCGTGGCCAGAGGGAAGAAGTGTTGCACCCTGTACAAGGCAAGTGTCAGTATGTCCAAGGGTGGGTTGAACGCAGTGGAAGATTCAGCTATTGACATGTGGCACAGGCTTCTAGGCCACATGAGTGAAAAAGGGCTTCAGGTACTGGCAAAGAAGCGGCTCCTTCCAGACGTGACAGGTACACCTCTCAAAACCTATCTTGATTGTTTATCAGGGAAACAGCATAGAGTTTCATTTGTTAATTCTGCTTCTCGTGTTAATAAAGTGCATACATTAGATTTAGTTTATTCTGATGTTTGTGGTTTTATGAGGATAAAAACCTTGGGTGGGGCACTGTATTTTGTTACTTTTATAGATGATGCATCTAGGAGGGTTTGGGCTTATGCTTTGAAATCTAAGGACGATGTCTTTTGTGTATTTAAATTATTTCATGCTATGGTCGAGAGAGAGATAGGTAAATCATTGAAGTGCATCCGCACTGACAATGGTGGTGAATACATTGGCGACTTTCATGAGTACTGCAAATCCCTGGGTATACGGCATGAACAGACGGTTCCCAAGACCCCCCAGCATAATGATGTAGCTGAGCGAATGAATCGCACCATTATAGAGAGAATCAGATACATGTTATCTCATGCAAAATTGCTCAAGACATTCTGGGGAGAGCAATGCACACGGTAGTGTATTTGATAAACAGGTCTCCATCAGCCCCATTAAATGGAGAAGTACCTGAGAAGGTGTAGACTGGACATGATCCATCGTACAGTCATCTCAGGGTGTTTAGATGCAGGGCATCTGTTCACATACCAAAGGACGAGAGGTCCAAGCTCGATATGAAGATCAGGCAGTGTGTGTTCTTAGGGTACAGTGATGAAAAATTCAGTTACAGGTTATGGGATCCAACCGAGAGGAAGCTCGTCAGGAGCAGAGATGTGGTTTTCTTTGAAAATCACTGTATAGATGACATTGGTAAGCCAGAGAAGAACCAGCCTAGTTCAAGTGAGCTAGATGACATGAATCTGGTTACTCCTCCCATGGTGCCTGATGATGGGGGAGTACAGCAAGGTGCAGAGGATGAGGGAGTTCCTTCAGAAGATGGACGAGGAGAGCAGCCCCCACTTGATCCACCTGTTGAGCCACAGGTGAGGAGATCATCTAGGGACAGACAGCAGTCCAAGAGGTACTTGCCACATGAGTACATTATGCTGACTGATGGAGGAGAGCCAGAAGATTATTCTGAGGCCCTAGCCGACAAGCATAAGGGGGAGTAGTTTAAAGCTATACAAGAAGAGATGGAATCCTTGCATAAGAACCACACCTATGATATGGTGAAATTGCCTAAGGGCAAGAAAGCTTTGAGCAACAAGTGGGTGTTCAGAAAGAAGATTGAGCAGAAGAATTCACAGACGAGGTTCAAGGCCAGACTTATGGTGAAAGGGTTTGGTCAAAGGAAAGGCATAGACTTCAAGGAGATATTCTCACCAGTGGTGAAGATGACATCCATACGGGTGTTGCTTGGGTTGGCGGCTAGTATGGATTTGGAGATAGAGCAGTTAGATGTTAAAACTGTCTTTCTCCATGGTGACCTGGAAGAAGAGATCTACATGCACTAACCAGAGGGGTTCAAAGTCAAGGGCGAGGAACATATGGTGTGTAGGCTGAGGAAGAGCTTGTATGGGCTGAAACAAGCTCCACGGCAATGGTACAAGAAGTTCGACTCGTTTATGTTGAAACATGGGTATGACAGAACGGAGTCGGACTGCTGTGTGTTCACGCACAAGTTCTCAGATGGTGATTTCTTAGTTCTGCTATTATACGTTGATGACATGCTCATCATGAGAAAAGACATCAAGAAGATCGACAGGCTGAAACCGGAGTTAGGCAAGTCTTTTGCGATGAAAGACTTGGGCCCGGCTAGACAGATCCTAGGAATAGAGATAACCCGTGACAGAAGCAGCATGAAGCTCTGGCTGTCACAAGAGCGGTATATTGAGAAAGTCCTAGAGATGCAGCGAAGCCAATTAGTACTCCACTAGATGGTCACTTCAGATTGAGCGACAAGCAGTGTCCCAAGACGAAGGCAGATGTGGAAGAGATGCAGAAGATACCCTACGCGTCAACGGTAGGAAGTTTGATATATGTTATGGTGTGTACACGCCCAGACATAGCATATGCGGTTGGTGTTGTCAGCCGGTATCTTGTCAATCTTGGCAAAGAGCATTGGGCAGCGGTAAAGTGGATACTACGGTATCTAAGAGGCTCATCCAGGTTGAGCCTATGCTATGGTGACAGGAAACCTGTGTTAGAGGGTTACACAGATGCAGATATGGCAGGTGACATAGACTCCAGGAAGTCTACATCGTGGTTCATGTTCACGTTTGCAGGGGGAGCGGTTTCTTGACAGAGCAAGCTACAGAAGGTCGTAGCATTGTCGACGACAGAGGCCGAGTACATTGCAGTCATAGAGGCATGTAAAGAGATGCTTTGGATGAAGAGGTTCCTACAGGAACTTAGCCTAAAGCAGGAGGAGCACGTGGTCTATTGCGATAGTCAGAGTGCTATACTCTTGAGCAAGAATCCAAGTCAGCATTCCAAGTCGAAGCACATAGAGATTCGGTATCACTGGATCAGGGATACTTTGGAACAAAAGGTGTTACAGCTTGAGAAGGTCCACACAAACGATAATGGGTTAGACATGATGACCAAGGCTTTGCTCAATGGCAAGTTTGAGGTTTGTAGAAACTTAGCTAGCTTTAAGAAGGTGGATCTCTCATGGGTCAAAAAGGGAGAGATTTGATAGGTTTTTTTGACCCATCTTTGACCGGTCGTGAGCCTTGCTCGACCAGTCGAAGGCTGGTAGTCGACCAGTCGAAGGTTCGAGTCATGACACGACTCAAAGTCCAGCGAGTTTTTTTGCTATTTTTTACTATAGCTACGACTGGTCGAAAGGATGGCTCGACTGGTCGAAAAGGTCCTATGACCAGTCGAAGACTCGGCTCGACTAGTCGTAGGTTACGCAGTTTGTTCCGCGATTTTGCGCGAAACTGTGGATTTGAGTCCTTTCGCAACCGAGATACGAAAGGAAAGTTTCCTAAACTATAAAAGGGGTTACTTAGAGTTTTTTAGGTACAACAAGAGGGTTTCCTAAAGCTTTACAAGGGATTTGCTAAAGGGTTTAGGGCTATCAAAAAGTGAGAGAGAGAGAGAGAGGAAGAGAGAGAGGAAGCTTATAGAAGGGAGGTTCTGCTCGTGGAGGTTATTTACTGTGTAATCTATATCTCAGCGCTTCTATGTCCTCGTAACCGGTTAGATCTCTCCATTTTCTCTATTTCTTTTATTGTTTATCCACTCCTACGTGAGTGAAGAAGGTTGTAATGCTCTACTTCATAGTGGATTGTTGATCTGGACGAGGTCCCGTGGTTTTTACCTCTTTGAGGGTTTTCCATGTAAAAATCTTTTGTGTGGTGTGTGATTGATGCATTGATTATTTTCATTGCTTTATTATCCATAATTCTAGTTTGTTCTGGAGGGCTAGATCCTAAGGTTTTGTGCAAGGCCCCCAACAGTTGGGTGGCTAAGGTAGCTCGTCCTACCCCAAAATCATATATTTTACGTTTGATAACTCATTCTGAATTGCGAGATACATCCAATTTAAAGTCTGACTGTCCGAATCACTTCTATTGTCGACTGGGCCTTTTCTAATCTATCTTGGCCATGAAACCGTCCGCAACCCACTTTACATCAGAAAGGGAGGTTTAAGAAAAAGCAATTTCCATAGTTATTAAGTCAAATAAACGTCCAAATTTAGAGCTTACTATCTTTAGTAAGTTTTGCAATTGCTGTTTCTTTACACATTTTAAGGTTATTAGTATCATTACATAGATTAATATATTTATTTTGGAAGTTTGATTGAGATTTTTTATTTATATGATTTTTAATATTTTTAGCAAATTTTCTATTTTTAGAAAAGTTGTCTAATTTGATTTGAATTAGGGTTTTAGGCATACACTGCCTATATATATATATATATATATATATATGTGTGTGTGTGTGTGTGTGTGTGTGTGTGTGTGTGTGTGTGTGTGTGGAAAAGGTACTATGCGGTCGTTCTTGAGGTTGAGCTGATGTGGGCCCCACCGTGATACCGTTCGAAAATCTACCCCCTCAGTCAGATGCACCATTCCAGAGGGGGCCCATACGGCTGAAAATCAAGTCAATCTGTGACTTTTGTGGGCCACACCACGTATAGAAGTTGAGAGGGGCCGTGCACCATTGAAACATTCAAAACCATTTGTGGGGACCTTTCGAGATATTTTTTGATGATCAACACCGTCCATCATGTGTGTCCCACTTTAATGTAATTTAAACCAAGTTTCAGGTGGTATCCAGAACTCAGGTGGGGCCCACCAAGTGCTTTTGCATGTTTTTGCGTGTATACTTATGTTTTCCGGTGGTATGGCGCACCTGAGTTACATGGACGGTTGATTTTGGGCCGTGTGGGCCCACCCTGGGCTCGTGTATCTGGTGGACGGTGTGGATCTTCGAAAGGCATCACGGTGGGGCCCACACAGCTCGACCTCACGGACGACCGCTTTACGCCCGAGCGCATAGTACCTTTTCCCATATATATATATATATATATATATATATATATATATATATATATATATATATATATATATATATATATATATATGAATCAATCAATAGCTTCTAACCATGAAACATGGTAATAACCCTAAGGATAATGCTACGAGGAATAATTTTTGAAAATCGAATATGAAGCCTTACAACAAAATAATTAGATAAAGATGTAAGAGATGAAAGTAACGATCATCAATTTAATATAACCTTGATAGGCAATCAACTCAGAGGTGATGAATGATCTGTGACCATCAAAGGGGCTCGTGATCAACTAATTTATGGTTTCATTGGTTCAACGCATGCACCAAATCAAATACCACTATTGTGTATTGATGAATATAATGACGAAGAGGTAGTAGAGTCCATCCTCCAACATCTAAAACAATTGGTTAATGGGCAAGGTCGGGATTATCAGCTTAAAGTCAATCTTGCACTCTTTAATAGCCAACTTTACATAAATGACTTCCTCCAATAGCTCGCTGAAGTAAATAAATAAATAAATAAATAAAAGATTATATGTAGATCCTCGAGAAGAAAAAAGTGAAGCTTGCAATGTACAAACTTAAGGGTAAAACTTCGTGTACACAGTACAGGCTAGAGATAAGGCTCCTACACAGGAACGTTCCTAACTACCACTGTCATAAATAAAAATTTGGGGGATGGGTCAAATAAGTAGAAATAGAGGACATCTAATTCTAGGGTAACTTGAATATATATATATATATATATATATATATATATATATATATATATATATATATATATGTCAAACTCTACTTTCACTTTGCAAATATTATAAGGATGAAGTAATTTGTGATATGGTAGATACGGAAGCCTATCATTTATTTCTTAGTAGACCACAGTAGCATGATATGAACTCTATCGATAAAGGTAAAGACAGTATCTACGTCTTTTTCAAAGATGATAGAAATATCACCATTTCACCTTTAAAAGTATAAAACCGGCCTAAAACTTTTCAAATGGAGTAGCGGTCCTTTGTACTTATGAAGGATTTCATAGAAAGGTTGAAAGAAATTGTAAAGATGTATGCCTTAGTCCTAAAGGGTGAAGAGGAGGGTGGAAAAGAGGATTTTGTTGCAATCTCAGAGAAATTAACAAATGTAATAAGAAAATTTTAGGATATTATTCTAGAAAATCTCCCGGATGGATTACCTCCTACAAAGAACATCTAGCATCATATTGACTTCATTTCAAGTATTAGTTTGCCAAATTTATCACAATACAAAATAAGTCCCAAGGAGAATGAAACCTTATAAAATAAGGTGGAAAAGTTTATTTGAAAAGATATGATCTGGAAAAATATGAGTAGAGGCATTGTACCAGCTCTATTAACACTTTAGAATGATGAAAATTGGTGTATCACCATAAAGTATAAACTAGCTATTCCAAGTTTGGATGATATGATGGACATGTTAGAAGGGATAAAGGTATTCTTGAAAGTATATGATGATATGATATGATGGACATGTTAGAAGTTAGGTCAGTAAATCAGAACTAAACTGAGTGATGAATGGAAGATGGCTTTTAGGATCAAAGATGCTCCGCATAAATGGTTAATAATGTTGTTTGAATGTTCTAATACATTTAATACCTTCACGAGGCTAATGAACCAGGTGCTCAAACCTTTAATAGGTTGGTACTCTGCCATATATTTCAACAACCTATTTATATATAACCATAATGAAGATGAACACGTTGGGTATTTACAGAAGGTGCTCACTTTTCTTAACGAGAATCTACTGTACATAAATCTTAAAAAGTGTTGCTTTAGGATGGATAATCTTGTGCTTTTTGGTTATGTTGTGAGTGTCATGGGAATTATGTTGATGAAGAGAAGGTTAAGGCCATTAGCGAGTAGCTTGCTCTTAAGACTATCAGTGAAGTAAGAAATTTTCATGGATTGGCTAATTTTTATCTTTGATTCTTATGAAATTTCAACTCTATTAAGGCACTCATCATATTGTGCATGGAGAAATGGAAATTTAGTTGGACAGAGAGAGTCGAGTAAAGCTTCCATTAATTAAAGAAAAATATTTACTATTCATGTTTTAGTCCAACTAAGTTTTGTGGAACTATTCAAAATTAAGTGTGATGCCTTGTGTATCAAGATCAAGGTCATCTTGTCCCACTAAGGTAGGCTAATAGCTTTTTATAGTGAGAAGTTGAGTGAAAGACATAAAAAGTGGACTACATGTGGACTGGAGCAATATGTTATGGCCCAAATTCTCTATTATTAGAAGAATTACCTTATATAGATGGATTTCATTCTACGCACAAACTGTCAGGCCTCAAAATTCATTAACAGATAGGCATGAATTGCGTGCATTGTTAGGTAGATAGCATTTTTTGTAGGAATTCACTTTTGTGTTGAAGTACTAGTCAGTTCAACAAAATAAGGTGGTCGATACATTGAGCTGGAGGGCTTCTTTGTTGGTCACCCTGAGCAATGAAATTGAAGGGTTCGGAATTGTATGTTGCAAATGAAATTTCATGGAAAAATGGAGCAAATTGTCTATAAAGCAGCTGTTAAAGTTGCATATATAGGAAGGATTCCTCTTAAAAGGGAATTACTTGTATGTTCTCATGTGCTCAAATCAAGAACATGTTATCAAAGAATTACAAGAGAGAGGCCTAGGTGGACATTTGAGGCGTGATAAAATATCACTCTTGTTAATGAGCGGCATTACTAGACACATTTTAAGAAAGATATAGGAAAATGCATACAAAGATGCCCTATATACTAAGCAACCAAAGGACAGTCCAAAACACTGCCGCATTTGATATAAAGTTGCCTTGTATGCACTATATGACGGGTTCTTAAAATGGTGCATTTCATCTTCGCATGCAAATGATGGGTGCCGCCAATTTAGTCAGCCTTTTCTTCAAAGAGAGTGTATATTTGTATGAGTGTCAAAGATAATCACTTCAGATCGTGACACTAAGTTTCTTAGTCATTTTTGAAGGACGGTAGAAATAATAATTAGATATGTCATTATAGTACAATAGTGGCTACCATCTTTAGACGGACAATCAGACAGAAGTGTTGAACAGGAAACATTTTATGATGCCTACAAATAAGCTAAGTACTAGGAATTTTCGCTTACTTAGGCTGAGTTCACCTTCAATAATATAATGAACAATTCAACAAGCAAGTCTGCTTTTGAAAATGTGTATCAGTGCGTTCCTAAACATTAATTACCTAAGTGGTTGAGAATCAGTATAACTACAAATAACACAAATAAGAGAATCATGGTAGTGCATACAAATGTTGAGAAGAATGTATAAAAAGATATAAAAGAGCAGAAGCATTTCAAAGTATTTCAGAAAGGTGACATGGTGATGGTCCACTTGAGGAAAACGTATTACAACATAAAGAATAATAAAATTGAATTATTCCACATACTCCAAAAAATCAATAACAATACATTGATTTTCCTAAATATATAACGAAATCATAGATGTTCAAAGTTGCAAATCATTCATCCATAAAAGATCAGACATAATCAGGAAAGAACTTAAGGAAAAGTCTCTTCAAGTGGAATGGACCCATGTAGAATAGATATATCAGTGAGAACTTTATATGCAGTCTAGACCAAAAGGAAGGTTTAAAAAAATCAATCTACAGTAAAACTCACTTAAAATGCACCACATATTCCAATGGGCATTAACCTTTTTACTCTGACCTTTGATTTTTGCCCTATGCCATTAGAAAAGTTTTTAGTGATTTTACTCTGATCCAGTGGCCATTAACTGCTATATTTAGTTGCCTTCAGCTAATTTTATGAAAAAAAGTTGTTCACTAGGTCAATTTTATCTAAGAGTGGCCCATGAAGGACATGTGATCAAGGGCATGCAAATGGGCAGAACACCCATTTTGCAGGACATCAATGATCAAATGGCATGGATCATCCTATTGTAGCACGTGCAATCCAAGGTGGACCGCTCCTATCCAACGGTCCACCATGATAATAGCTGGGCCCAACCAGTTCCTATTTAGAAATTTGCACCTGACAAGGTAAAAAACATTCCAAAATATGGAATGATTAAGTGTACGGATAATAACTAAATACCCCTTCTGATGATTTTGGGACCATGAATAATTTTAGGGCCGGAGTATTAAATAACCCTCCTTTTGAAAATAATGTATCAAGTCTCCATTGGACCACAAGTTATGGTCCACCCAATAGATATGTGTTTGACATTTCACCCGTCCAATAATTTGGTCTTATCATGAGGATCATCTTGTGTAAATTTCAGCCACACATTACTTATTGAATGGGCCACACTTGTATTTCACTATTTATCAATGGTTAAAACTTATTTTCCATAGTGTGGCCTACTTGAAGAGTGGATGGGGATGATTTTTGTAATAATTGATCCTTGTGGGGGGGACCCACCTATTGAAAGGGTTGGATGTTACATATACATGATAGGTTGGGAATTATCCGCTAGGTGGACCATTACTTGGAGTCCAACAAGTTTGACTAGATAACTACTTCTCCCTTAAGATGGGATGAAAGAATCCTTCATCCCCAAGGCTCTTTCACTTCGAAAGACAGGCTCTTTTATTTTGAAAAGATCCAAGGAATCGTGTACTTAAGAAGGAGAAAAAACCAAAAAGATAGAGAAACGTGATAGAGAAGGAGAAGAAAAAGGCATGTTGCTTTTCTTTTCTTTTTTCTCTCTCTCTCTCACTTTCTTGAATGGGAAGCTCTACCCCTTGTATCATTGATATGTATCACACATAGCAACAATACAAGAAAAGTTTAGAAGGTCGTTGCAATGATATTTGTAATATATCACATTATATTAACCAGATATTAATTAATATAGTGGATGTTTTGTAACTTTAGTGTAAGTTATCGTTTTCTCGCGATACTGATAATATATTATTGATATTGCAAACATTGATTTTGAGGGGTAGATGAGATTATTTACTAAATTCCAAGAGTATGATGAAACGAAAATAAAATCGGTGGACCACTAGTCTCAAACTATACCATTAATCAGACCAGCCAATCATCCACCGTTCGGACTTAAAACAATCTCGTCGTGTGTATGAACATCACTAAGCTATGGCAGTCGATGACAGTTGGACGGTCAGATATTCACAAAAATGATGATGCTTAGTTTATGCATTGGATTGTTCATTAAAGAAAGGGATGCGCATGGTAATTCATGCCTCCTAATGCATGGTAATTTACCTTACATTCCAGCCATGTGGGGACCACCTTAGATATGTATGTGGAATCAAAACCATGAAGATGGTGTGTGGTGGCCTCATGCCTACCGTACATCGGAAGAATCATCCATATAAAAAAAATAAAAATCAGGCAGGACACAGGACAGGGAGCAATGTATAATCATACTTAAATCCTATAAATTCACTTTTTGTGGCCGACCTAAAGATTAGAATGGCTTGATTTTCGGGGTACATCTTAGTCATGGTGGAGAGAACATGATGAATGGGTTGGATGACATGTAAACAGCACAGTGGACCCCAATATCATCTGGAATTTTGTACAGTGGGCATAGCCCTTACAGCGCCCGTCATTGTTTTCTTCAGTGTCTCCTACCTGAGTTATGAATCAGGCTGGATTTTGGGGTCTACATCTAACAATGGGGACCCTATCTGATTAACGGGTTGGATGGAACTCAAACATCAAGATGGGCCCCACGCAGCTCAAATAAATAGTAATTGTCATGATTTCAAAGGCATATAATCTGTAATCATTCTCCCAAAAGAAATAAGCGTGGATAAAGAAAAAACTAACATTGAAAACACGTTCTGAATCTTGAGAGTCAAGATCAATGCCCCCACGGTAGTGAAACACCCACACTAACATGAGGATGACTGCAATCACACCGAAGAAGTGCGCGGCCACCGCCGTGGCAGGCGACCCAACCCGGATTCTGGTCGTCTGTATGAGAGCCATAGCACATGTGAAAGATAGAGAGAAGAAGATGGTGGCCAAAATGATGTGGGCTGTACATCTTTTTATTGAATGGGGAAGGGAGGATCACCATTTTCTGTAAGATTGCTTTGTAAGTTGGGTTTGGTATTTTTCCTTGTCAAAGGTAAGAATGACTTTTGGTCTTTTTGTCAAGAGGAAGAAAGCTAATTCAAGTGTATTACAACAGTAGAATAAGTGCAAATAGAGCAATGATCTAATTCAAAATTCTTCTTATGGTGTTGTATGGTGTAGATTTCTCTGTGGGGCCCAGTTGGGCTTAGTTATGATCATAGAGGGTCATCAGTAGGTGGGTCCCACTTTAAATTTTATGTTGACTCAAAATCATCTTGATCTGATGTTTACAACCATTGGATTAAGTGCTTGCAGAGTGGAGAGTGGGACTTTTTTAGTCTAACCGTTCATTTTTGTGTTCCTGCAATATTCGGATGGTTGTGATTGTTTGATGAGGGTCATTTTGGGTCCCTACGCAATCTACGGCAGGCCCTTTCTATCCCATGGCCATTGGTGATCATAGGTGAGTAGTACAATTAGTTAAATAGCTCTATAGTACGCGTGCAAGCACTTGTACCTACACATGAATGGAATGATCCGTTGCAACTCCTTTGCTGCAATGTGAATCGTTCCATGATGGATCTGAGCCGTCCAATTAGTTCAATCCAATATTCATACGATACCAAGTTAAACTTGCACCAATAAGATGATCATGATCACGGCTTGCAAAATGGATGGTGGAAGTAGAGCTTTAATGACAAAGATCCGATCATCAAAAAAGATAGCCGAAAGGACAGAACCTTCATGTTGCTTGTGTCTCTCAACTAGAGTTGCGCATGGAGTCGAGTCAGACCGAGTTAAGGTCGACCCAACTCGATTCAGTTTTGAAACATACTAAATCCAAATTTGACCTGGCTCGGTACCAAGTCCAACATGCTTGACTCCATCCAAGTCCAGGTTTAGCCTAGGCTAATTCGAACAGAGTCTTAACCCGGTCAAAAGTTACTAATCGAGTCAGCACCGAAACAGGTCACGTGCAGCGGACATTCAGAGGCTAAAATCACAACTCAAAAGCTAGCTGCACTTATTGGAATTGCAGCCCCTCCAGCTACACCCCGTCTAAAATTTGAAACGCCTGATCTGAGTCCTCTCCATCAGCTACATGGCATTTTAGATTTGAAATGTCGGAGATATGAGTTTTATATATATATATATATATATATATATATATATATATATATATATATATATATAGGGAAAAGGTACTATGCGCTCCAGCGTAAAGCGGCCGTCTGTCAAAGGTCAAGTTGATGTGGGCCCCACCGTGATGTCGTCGGAAAATCACCCCCTTGGTTCGCAAGATGCACCATTCCAGAGGGGAGTCATACTATAAAATCAAGTCAATCCGTGACTTTTTGATAGGCCACACCACCTACATTGTTGAGAGGGGACCACCATCAGCTAGATAAACATTCAAAACCATTTGTGGAGACCTTTGAGATGCCTTTTTAATGATCAACACCATCCATCAAACATGTGTGTCCCACTCTGATTGTAATTTTAGACCAAGTTTAGGTGGTATCCACAACCAGGTGGACTTTTCCCCAAAAAGTACTTTTACATGTTTTGTAGTGATACTTATGTTCTCAACGATGGTGGGGCCCACCGAGTTATGTGGACTGCCATCTGATTTGGGCCTTGTGTGCCCCATCATTTTCATCTTGGAAATAGAAATTAAGGCTGACCCAAAAATCAGGTGGGACACACCGTAGGGAATAGTTGGGATGGGAATGCTTACCATTTAAACCTTCCAGATTACGCTCGAGCGCACCGTGTTTGTATTGACCCATATATAATGCAAAAGGATGAATAGACACTCGAGCTGATGATAAGCTTATCGTGAGATCGAGCTGTGTGGGCCCCACCGTGATGCCTTTCGAAGATCCACACCGTTCACTATCGTGAGGTCGAGCTGTGAGGGCTCTGTGGGGCCCACTGTGATGTAAGTGTTTTATCCACGCCGTTCATTGCTTTTATCAGATCGTTATAAGGTACTATTGTAAAAATGAAGCAGGTCCACAGATTCAGTGGATCACACCAAAGGAAGCTGCAGTGATAATGACAACCACCATTGAAACGTTTCTAAGGGCCACCGTGATGTCTGTTTACCATCTAAACTATTCATAAGGTCATGTAGACGTGGATGAAGTGAAAAAACAAATATCAGCTTGATCGGAAACTTCTCCAGCTCACAAGAAGTTTTTAATGGTGGACGTCCAATCCTCACTTTGTAGTCCACTTAGATTTATACCAATCTTATTTTTTATATCACACCTTTAAATGATCTTAGAAAAACGATGAACGGCGTGGATAAAACACTTACATCACGGTGTGCTCCACAGAGCCCTGCCTTGACGGATTACCGTCCGGGCGGGGGTAGGACGCAATCCGCGTCCCTCCCTCTCTGGCCACGAACAGGAAGTCCTGTTGGCGGACCCACCGTGATTTATCTGTTTATCCATGCCGTTCATCACTTTTCTGAGAATCATTTTAAGTATGAGTACAAAAATGAGGAAGATCCAATGCTAAAGTGGACCACACCAAATAATAAGCTTGGTTGCATTAAATGTACAAGTATTAAATGCAAGTTGCATAAAATGCAAGAATCATCTATCGTGTGGTTCACTTGAGCGTTAGCTCTTCCTCACTTTTGTACACGTACATTGAAATGTTCTGAGGAAAGGGATGGACGGCACGGATAAACAGATACATCATGGTGGGCCCGCTCACAGAACTAACCGTTCGTGGCTAGAGACAGGCGGGGGTAGGACGCAATCCGCGTCCGTGGGCGACACCACTTGATTTTAGAGGTCTTAGGCATGATTTTAATGGTGTGGCCCAGTTGAGTTTTCGATCCATGTGATTTTTTGGGCTGCTAGGATAACGTGAGGGACTGCACCTGATGGACGGATTTGATGTTATGCAAACATCCCAATGGGACCCACACATAGTGTTGTAGTTTATGCTCATCTAACCCCTCAATGGAAGTTGTAATAACAGCAATGGAGACGTGTGCAACATTCTAAGCCTGATTGATTTTCTAAAGTAAATCTAATTGCATTAGTAATAATTATTTTATGTGTAATTACTGCATTATTTTTCAGAATTGATTTCACTCTTACTCTTTCAACAAAAAAATAGAGGATGCTGCTAAATATTTGCGAGGTGAACCGTGATGTATGTGGAATATATATGGATACTATCCATCTATTATGCCAATTGAATTTAAGGTGTGAGCCAAAAAATGAGTTAGATTTAAAGTTCAAGTGGACCACACTACAGAAAAAAGGAAATCGAACACCCACCATTAAAAACTTCTTGAGGCCATTGTTTACTTTGGTGCGGACTACTTCAATGTTAGATTTGCCTCATTTTTTGACTCATGTCTCAAAATGTCTTAATAAAGTAGATGGACAACACGGATATGTCATATACATCACAGTGGAACTTACAAATTTAAGTTAATCCTTTTATACTGTTTTCCAAAAATGAGTACATGCATATTTCCGAACAAGTGAAATTGTAATAAGCAGGTACAGTGAATTTGAAATTCAAACAGGCATTTAAGTAAACTTTTAGGAACATATTCATTTGCTGTCAATATCTAATTTCAATAGAAAATCTGAGACATGAAAAAGGTGTACCTCACCATAAAGACCACCTTACGGGAAAAGTGAAAACCATGATGGTCTAATACTCAAGCGAGCCACAATGTCGAAATCAATGGGCTTCCGATGATATGAATCAATGTAGCTGCGTTGCCCATCTAACGAATGGATTTTCCCAGTCTTTTCCCTGGGTGATCTTTATGCATCGGGCCACCTTTTTCATGGTTTAGATGTTCTGCACGAGTGAGAGGTTAGTAGGGAAGAAGGCTATGTTATGTGAAAGATTGCATAAGCGGATGGATGTGAACTTTCAAACTTCTCCAAGAGAAATAAATGTCAAGGCATTCCGGCATCTGGACTTGCCACACGGGTTTCAATGTGGCACATGTGTGAGATCCAGCCCTTTGGTTAGGCGGGCCCCGGTCTGAAAGTCGTCTGATTGAAAAGTTAGGTTATTTCACTCATTAGGTGGGCCACATGATTAGGATGGACGTGCATCTCTTCTGCACACGTGTACTCCATCCAGATTTTTGGCAGGCACATATAGAGTGGGGCCTACCTCGTAAACGGTCAGGATCTCACACATGCGTGCCATATTGACACCTGAGGCCAGATGAGCGAGTCTCATTAAAAGTCGCATTTATACCATAAAATGGTATTTGGCACACGTGTTAGTGCTGTCAATGGCCCAAGCCCAGCCCAGAAAAATAGGCCTAGGCCGACAGTTAATTATCGGGCCCAAGCCAACCCCAGGCCCGACCTGTTAACAGCCTTAACACGTGTAAGATCACTGTGAGTGGTCCATAGCCTAATGATTCAACCCATCTGATGATCCTAACCATCCGATCAGTAGACTTCTGCTTCGAATACGTGGATCCATGCCCTCATTTCTTTTCAGCCAACCATCTATGAATCACTAGGGCCATCTGATCGATGTGATTCTTTGGGTATAGACCATCCACACTGTAGAAACATAAATGCATGGTATGGATAGATTGTACATGTGGTCACGCACGCTGGATGAAGGGTCCTGATGATATAGTAAGGAATTACCTGGTAACCGAATAAGCTGATGGTGCCATGCCTATCCACAAATGCAAAGAGCGCGCTTATGTGTGGCAGCTAGATGTATTATGTGTATTTCAATAAAATCAGCTAAAATATTTTTTTATCCGTTGCCTTTCTTGTGCGTACACTCCATTACCTGGACCAGATGCACCATGGGAAGATCTATATATAGACTTCCTGTTATAACTCAGAACTCCTTTGAACTCGACAAGGGATGGACTATATGTTTATTGTAGTTAACTAGTCCTTAAAATGGCACATTTCATCTTGTGCACGAAGATGATGGACTTCACTAATTTAACTAACATTTTCTTCAAAGAGGGTGTACATTTATATGAGTGTCAAAGATGATTACTTCATATCATAACAATAAGTTTCTATCACTTCTTAGAGGATTTTGGGGAGACAACTTGATATGTCATTATAGTATAATAACGCCTACCATGCCTAGATGGACAACTAAACGAAAGTAGTGAATGGACACTAGCAACATTATATGATGTCTTTAAAGATAAACCCAAGCATTAGGACTTTTCACTTGCTAAAGTCGAGTTAACCTTCAACAATATGATGAACAAGTTATATAAGTCTACTTTCAAAAATATGTATAGTCATGTTCTACGTATACACTATATTTTTTACCACTGCCTAAGCTACCGGGAATTATTTATTATAGTTGCAGCTAACATAGCTAAGAGAATCATGATAAGGCAAGCAGATATTAAGAAAAACGTAGAAGACTGGAGTTTGGCATCGAGTCGAGTCGGATTGGATTGGGTCCAACTCGACTCGGTCCAAAATTTACATGGCCTGACCCGAACTCGATCTGATCCAGGACAAGTTCAGGTCATCTGACTTGATCCGATCCAGACCACTGTTGGCTTGATCCGATCCGAGTCCGACTCGGTTAGGAAAACCGAGTCAAATCGGATTGGGTACGGTTCGAATCGGCCCTGATTTTATTTTTTATTTTTTAAAAATTTTTAAATAAAAATGGTAGGCCACCGCTCCAAAATAGTCCAAAATACTGGCTAATATATATATATATATATATAGGAAAAAGGTACTATGCGCTCGACCTCACGAGTCCGTCCCATGAGGTCGAGCTGTGTGGGCCCCACCGTGATGCGTTTCGAACATCAGAATGTAGGGTGAATCAGCTTAGGGCAGTGATACATAGGGTGAATTAGAATCCCCAACCTGCTAGATGAATGGACTTAACTAATAACTCGGCTAACACGATCGCATTGCATCGCATTAGTTAGGGTGGCGACTCAGAAGTTGAGGTCGCTCTGAGGGAGTGTGGTCATATGCGATCGTTAGATGGAGTCGCTTGAGGGAGCGTTGTGGCGAGGGCATACATCATATCATCCTGCATGCATGCATTTAAATAAGAGTTGTTAGGTGTTGATGATTGTCTGCTTTTCATTAAGTTCATATTATAATTGATGCCTGTTAAAACTTGAGACCAATAGCACCCACTAAATTGATCACTCACTCCCACTCTGGAACGGTGTTTTAAAACACTAACCAGACTCTCTCATAGATGTAGGAGAGACGGAGCAGGTGGAGCATGGCGATGCTACTCTCGACGAGGAAGAAGACGAGTTCTCTTATTTCCAGCTGATGAGCGGACCCTCATCGGACCAGTAGATGGCACGTTGGATCGCTAAGCAGTGGGCTCAGCTCTATTTTTTTTTTTGACCTACTATTCTTTTGTGATTTTGATGGGTGACGCCATGTGCGTCCCTTTCATTCTTTGGGTCATGTGTGTGTGTATGTATGTGTGTGTGTGTATACTAGTTCTCTTTTATTTCAGTATATGTATTGTGAATGTGATTCATGTCCCGAGTATTTCCATGCACATTTAAACATGATTAAGCGCATATTAATGAAAACCGGTGTTAAGTGACCCCAGGAACTCAGGAGTCGAGTTTACACATGACCCCCGATTTCCAGGGCGTTACAGAAATTTTAGGGATTTTAGGGATTTCGGGGATTTGAGAGAGGGATTTTACGGATTTTGGAAATTTAGGGTTCAGCCGTTTGGGTGTGGGTGCTGCCAAGTAGAGTAAAAAGTAAAAGAGATAAAATAAAACTATATATATACTTAGGGTAAAAAGAGTAAAAATATTTAATATATATTTAATAATAGATCCGGTTCGAATCGGATCGGTCCGGATTAACCACAATCCGAACTCAATCCGATGAACAGTTGGATCTGACTGATCCTACTCAAACTGCACCGATCCAGGCCTTCAGTTCAGTCAGTTCAAATCGGGTCAGATCCGCCGGATCGGGTTAGTTTGTGCCCAGCTCTATCTAACACCAAGTACAAAGAAGATACAGACAAGTAGAGGCATTTTGCATATGTTATTAATAAGGACAGTGATACCACAGACGTTCAAAGTTCCAAAATTTATTTGAGCATCACTCTTTGAAATATTAGATATAACCAGTAAAGAACTTAAGGACAAAATCTCTTCAAGTGGAGGTGACTGATGTCAAATGCGATCTGGACTGAAGAAACGAAGGTCAAAAAATTTAGTCCAATGTAAAAACAACTTAGAATGCACCACGGATTCTAGCAGGCATTAGCTTTTTTATTCTGATTTTTAATTTCCACCCATAATATATCGTTAGAAAGATCTTAATAGCTCTACGGGATATTAAATGGCATATGTAGTTGATCTCAACTGATTTTACAAAAACAATGATCGTTAGCTCTATCAAATTTATGTCTAAAGTTAGGACTTACTATTTGTTGTTGTCATTTCTTTATGTGTTTTATGATTTATAGTTTCATTGCTTGTGTTAGTACATTTATTTTGGAATTTTATTAAGATTTTATGATCCATATGAATTTTACAATTTTTTTTTATTTTTAAAAAAATTGTCCAGTCTAGTTAAGTTAGGGTTTTGAGCATGTACCTAATTTAAGGTCATTATATGAGCTTTATAAGTCATTTGATTCAATAAAATCATCTACTTCTAGTTCCCACTTTAGAGGATTCTCTCCACATGTATTCAAGGATACTTGTTAAGAAAGAGATAGTAATATCTTTGTGAAGCTTGATCATCAGGAGGGCTTGATCATCAGAGATGTACAGTTCATCTACCTGGAACTTTCATGGGTCATGAGAGGATAATTTTCTAATTTCGCATGAAGTTTTATGTAAACCCCAATTCGTTTAAGGTAATATTATATTTGTGTGTGTAAGGGAGAGAGAGAGAGAGAGAGAGAGAGAGAGAGAGAGAGAGTCATTATGTTGGAAAAAAAATGACGGAATCACACAGAGATGAATCTAGGATTGCAATCCAAAAGCACTAAGCAAACACAAAGAGAATGCGGCAATTTAACGTGGAAAACCCTTTCGGGAATAAACCACAGCACAAAGCGACAAAAATCCACTATGAAAGTAGAGATTACAAAGAGAGAAGACTTACCCGAGTCGAGCGATCCTCAAATCTCACCCTTACTATATCCTTTGAAACGTTAAAACTATTTAGAAACCTTTTGGAATAGTTTAGGAAGCCTTATAATACCTCCCAATTCCGTTTACACCCATATATATAGTTTTAAAAAGAATCATAAACAAAATCGAAGGGAAATTTCGCAAAATCTGCATTTCCGCAAAATTTCTGCGCAAAACCTTCGATGTTATAGAAGAATGACCAGATCTATCCAACAGCCAGAGGTAAAAAATCTGAAAAATACTCAATGGCATCGACTGGCTTTGATGTCATCGAGCTAGCTTCATCGATGACATAGAAGCTTGCTCGATGTCATCGAGCCATGACAATCAAATTTAAGGCATCTGACGACAACAATCTCTACCATGTCTTCAATGTTCAAACATATAGTTTTTTGTCCTCTTCTCTTATCTCTGTCTCGCATCATAGCTTCATCAATGCTTCTCGTGCACACTCCGTATTTCTTTTACACCATCACCAAGTCCAGAAAAGTTGCACAGAACTTGAACTTCTCTATAGGAATGACTTTGGTGAGCATGTCCGCTGGATTCAAGCTGGAGTGAATCTTCTCCATTGTTATGCCTCCTTCCTCAAGCACCAGTTAGATAAAGTGGTGACGAGCATCAATGTTTTTAGTACATGAGTGATAAACAAAATTTTTAGTCAACTTGATAGTGCTCTCGCTATCACAATTAACCGACACGGCCTCCTACTGAAGCCCCAACTGATTGATCATGCCTCTTAACCAAACACCTTCCTTAAATGCTTCCGTCACTACAATATATTCTGCTTCTGTTGTAGAAAGAGACACCACAGACTGAAGTTTTGACATTCAACTAATTGCTCCACCCGCTAGTACAAACGAGTATCCTAAAGTTTACTTTCTGTAATCCACACCGCCTGCGTAGTCTGAATCCACATAACCTACCAACTTTGCTCATGTCTTCTCAAAAGTTAAGACGTAGTCTTTCGTACTTCGAATGTATCGAAGTAACTATTTCACCGCTTTCCACTGTTGTTTGTCAAGGTTTGACATGTATCTGCTCACAACACCGATTGCCTATGAAATATCCAGTCTCGTACAAACAATGGCACACATTAAACTTGTCACACCCCGAACTCAGAAACCAGGCTCACAAAATTTCTGATCGCCAAATCCGGCATCGATAGCTTCCGTAATACCCCTTTCTCAACTCCCGCCACCCATACACCAAGTTCCGATCATGAGATCATACAAGGAGGATTTCAAACATGATTTTGATTCAGTATAAGCATAACCCACTAACAATAACCACAAAAACACTATCATAAAATCCACTATGATAAAAAAAAAACTTTGAGTACAATGCTTATGAAGGGAAATACAAGATAATGATAATAACAGAAACTCTAAAAGCTTGACTGCACGCTCTAACTGTGACGAGGCTACAGCTGCGTCCGAGCGTCACCTGCACACATCAATCGTGCATAAGCTTATAGAAAGCTTAGAAGGCAGTGTAAGTGTGTGCTAGTATGAACGTACTCAAAATGCAATGCCAGAGTAATGCGGAATCATGCTGATGGGAACGTGAATGCAATCAGCCGTACCAAGGCTATGCAGTGCAAGATATGAATGCTATTGGCCATATCAAGACCATGCAATGCGAGATGCAACTCAAGCATGTCAATCCTCATACAGCTCATCAAATATCAGTACAGTTCTCATTCTGGATAATCACCGGGATCTAGTACACTCTACACCAGCTTGTCACCCCTATCCGAATACACAACTAGTTGAGTGGAAGAGACCTCAATATTCGCCTGCCAATATCGGCACCGGCTTATTGATAGCGGACTTATTCCTCAAGCTGGTCAAACTCAACCTAGAAATTGCCCCCTCACTGAGGCGGGTAAGGTCACACTCATTTACAACTGACCACAACACAGTGGGAGACACAGCCTACTGGTATACGGCCCTCGCGCATTCATGTATCCACTCGGTATCAACATTAGAGTCATCCTCTGGTACCATCGGGTTTAGGGATTCTCACTCAGGGACATATATGGCGTTCCGATGCTAGAAACGGTATTTTCGGTATCCAACCTGGCCACCCACGATGTGTCTGTGGTGGTCATGGCCCTGATGTCGTTAGGGTATACAATAATCATAATCACACAAATGCCAAGTGCATGAGTCACACAGTCCAATCATGCATCACTCAGGCGGGTAAGGTCACACCCATTTCTAACTGACCACAACACAGTAGGAGACGCAGCCTACTAGTATACGGCCCTCACGCGTTCATGTATCCACTCGGTCTCGACATTGGAGTCATCCTCTAGCACCATCGGATTTAGGGATTTTCACCCAGGGACATATATGGCGTCCCGATACTAAAAACGATATTTTCAGTATCCAACCTGGCCACCCACGATGTGTCTGTGGTGGTCATGGCCCTAATGTCGATAGGGCATACAATAATCACAATCACACAAATGCCAAGTGCATGAGTCACGCAGTCCAGTCATGCATCAATCCTGCGCATATAGTGTGCTCATGTGAGATGACTTAGCCTATCAGGGAGTCACATAAACCACCTGCACTATGGCATATGAAATGGCCAATTAGATCTCATAACAAACATACAGATGATGCGTATGAGCATGTATCATGAAGCTATGCTGTCGCAAACTCATAATCTGCAACGGTAGCCGGTATCGGCAATCGGCATCAATAATCGACCTCGACGCAAGGCGGGGTCCATAGATGGACGACCGATAATGGATCAATTAAAATCAATGGGGCCCAAGCGTTTGGCTTAACCCACTAGAAAATGATTAGGATGGGCCTAACAAGGCCTAAGGGAAGGTCACAAACTCACAATGTAGTCGTCCAACCATCATTGCCCATCAATGTGGACCTTTAACCAACATTGCTCCCAAGGAATGGCCCACATAGGGTCAAACAAACAATGGGCCCATGGCCTCGCACTAGGGCCTAATATACATCATCGTGGGTCTCAATTGCATCAAATGGATCGATTCAAATGGGCTTAATCAAATAGGCCGAGTCAATTGGGCCGATCAAATGGGTCGAGTCAATTGGGCAGATCAAATGGGCCGAATCAAATGGCCAATTAACACAATTCATTTTATTGTTAGAGATTATATTAGAGCATTATTCAAAAAAAGAATCATAACCAAGGGATCATCTAGACCCTACCACACATAACAGTACTGGTGATAGTAATTCCCACTGTTAAAACTAAGAGGGCCCACCAAAGCATTTATTTTCCATCCAGTCAGTTCATAAGGTCATAAAGACATGAACTTAGAGGAAAAACAAATATCATATTGGTTCAAGACTTCTATAACTCAAAAGGAGTTTTAATGGTAGATGTTTAATCCCCACTATTATGGCAGTGTGGTCCACTTGATAGCTAGATCAGTCTTATTTTTAGTCTCAAGCCTTGAAACGAGCTCACCCTTTGAAAATAACACATACATCATGGAAGGGCCCACAGAACTTACTGCACCATTACAGCAGCTATACAGCCAGTGTAAGGTACACTAGCCAGCCCGTTCCCACAGAGGTGGGTCCCACGTGGGGCCCACCATAACACTTATTTTCCATTTAATCAGCCCATAAGGTCACAGAGACCTGAATTGAGAAGAAAACAATTTTCTTACTTATCCAAAATTTGCTCCTTGTAGTGTGGGTCACCAGAGTTCATTGTACGACTGATTTTTGGGGCAACCCATTGATTAAAGAAGACCCATCAAATGCACGATGTTGATATTCAACTAACATCATGGTGGGGCCTGAGGTGGTGCCCACTGACCCTGCACCAATCCAAGCCGCGGACGCTGCTTGCTGCAGCGTCCAGAGAGGACGCTGACAGCAGCAGCGTCTGCTATTTATTTATTTATTTATTGAAGATTTTTATAGGTGGGGCCCACATTAAAGAGATCCAGTCCGTCGGGTGGGTTCCTTAGCTCAAGACGGATCTAACAAGCCCAATATTGGGTAGGTTTTGATGTATAGAAACATCGTAGTGGGCCCTATCAGTTTCTCACTATTAAATAATTATTTAGATGGTGTGGCCTACTAGAGTTCCAGATTAGCTTCATTTTTCAGCTCAACACCTAAAATGGGCTGAGAAATAGGATGGACGGCGTGGATTATATCTATACATCATGGTAGAGCCTGCATGAGCAATCCACACTTCACTATTAGCCACCCACCTCAGTTCACACCTCACTGTAAGGCCATGTCTAGCGTCCCTGGACATTGTACGGTGTGGAAACAACACAGGCATCATGGTGGGTCCCACATAGACGTGGCCCACCTGATGGTATAATATATATATATATATATATATATAATATTTATTATATTATATTTAAAAGAAAGAAAAAGAGGGTGGCTGGGTGGTACACTCCACCGTCAGTTCTCACTTCACAGTTAGCTACACCCCACTGTCAGTTAACACTGCACTATTAGCCGCCACCACTAACGGACGGTGTGGCATATACCTCATCAAGGTGGGCCCCACATGGACGTGGCCCACCTATTTGGATCGATCTAATGTTTGTGTTTTCCTTCCATCCAGGCCCGGTAGATCCAACACATCCGTCAAGTGGGTCCCATGAAGGTGAATGACATGGATAATTACACTTCATGGTGAGCCACACACACAACCACACTA
Source organism: Magnolia changhungtana (assembly GCA_030180095.1). Taxonomy (NCBI): domain Eukaryota; kingdom Viridiplantae; phylum Streptophyta; class Magnoliopsida; order Magnoliales; family Magnoliaceae; genus Magnolia; species Magnolia changhungtana. The sequence continues at coordinate 2,383,786 of JASAUF010000596.1, forward strand.
TCATCCATACAAGAGAGATAGAGAGAGAGAGGGAGTGAGAGATGGTGATGAAGGGACCCTGCCACTATGGGCCCCTCATGGTTACATCACATACATCAAATTGGGTTCCACCTATAAGTGGACCCTCAAATGTAAATTGATGGTAGATCACCCACCTTAGCTCCTATGCTCAACTTTTAACGATGGATGATAAAGTTTCGATGGTGTGGATGAGAGATGAGAGGGTGGGCCACACTTGTTGTTTTGGGAGAGCTTGGGAAGCCTTGGACGTGGGATGTTTTTGTTGCTTGGGAGTGAAGAGAGGGAATGAGAGAGAGAGAGAGAAGTGATGGGTGAAAAGGGATGGGATGATGGGTGATAGGTGATGGGTGGAGTGATGGGGTTGTAAGAAAGGGATGGGTGGAGAGATAGAGTTAACTTTGGGAATGGGAAGGGATGGGTTGCTTGTACTTGAGGTATGGAGTGTACTTGACATTGATTTATTGATTGATTGATTGATGGGATAGGTTGTAAAGATTCTCTTAGAATTCGTAACGCACGGCATTTTCCTCAAAATGAACGCTGGTCCACATCTTCTAGCTTGGGTATTGGATCGGTGGGGGAATCGCAGTGTTGGAACCGCGGCGACGACGCGGTCGTTAAGATACAAGTTTCTAATCGAGTCCACTCTAATATGCGGGACTCGGCTTAGGATCGCACGCAAACGTCGAATACGGGTCGAGGGTTGCCGGAATTCAACTAGAAGGACCGCGGAAGCCTAAGGAACGGCACGGTCTAGGATACGGGTCTTACAAAACTTCCAACCGCATTCGAATAAGGTACATGAGACATAACCTGTTTTTCCTCATTTGATTAGGACATTGTTATGAGGAAAGCTTGAAGTGAGCCGTGTAGGGAATGCTCACTAACTTTGCCTGGTCCATCCCACACTTGATCGATACATTTTCAAGGTATTCTACCTGTGATAACCAAAGCCTGCTCCTCTTCTTGTCTCTATGAATATATATGCCGAGAACCCTCTTTGCAGCCCCCAAATCTTTTATCTCGAATATTCTTGATAACTAAGTCTTCGGTACATTGATTTCAGATATAGAATGACTGGCGATCGGCATATCATCAATATACAATATTAGGATGATGAATTTGTTATCACTAAATGTCTTGTAATAGAACAGTGATCGTATTCACTCGGAGTAAATTTCTAACTCTACATGAAAGAATCAAATTTTTTATACCACTGCCTAGGCGATTGTTTCGGGCTATACAACGACATCATTAACCTGCAAACCTTTTTCTCTACCCCTTTAACTTCGTAGCCCTCTGGTTGCTTCATGAAGATCTGTAATTCCAACTGCCTATGCAAGAATGCAGTCTTGACATCCATCTATTCCAACTTGAGATTGTATTTAACAACCAGCGCTAACACGAATATGATAGATACTTGCTTAACTACTGGCGCAAGCATTACAGGCATTGTCATTGCCCATTAGAGCTAGGCATCGGACCGAGTCGGATCAGATTGGGTCCAACTCGATTTGGTCCGAAATCTACATGAGCTAACCTAAACTCGATCCGATCCGAGACCGAGTCCAGGACACCTGACTCGAACCGATCCGATGCACGGTTGGTCTGACCCGAACCAAGTCCGACTCGGTCAGGGAAACCGAGTCGGATCGGGTTGGATATGTGGGTCAAACTATGAGGTATGTGTTATATCCAAACCATCCATCCATTTGTAGAGTTCGTCTTAAGGCTTCAGCCGAAAAATAAGACAGATCTAAAGATCAGTTGGCCCACATGCAAAAAAGCAGTGGGGGATTAAACATTTACCATTAAAATCCTTTCGGAGATCATGGAAGTTTCGGATTAATATGAAATTTGTTTTTCCTATTCATCCATGTATTTTTAACCTTAATAACAGATTAGATGGAAAATAAACGTTATGGTGGGCCCTATGAATTTTTTAATGTTGAGAATAATTATTCTCATTGCTCTTTGTGGTGTGGTCCAGTTGATCTTTGGATATGATTTTTTTTTTTATAATGCTCCGAAATGATCTCGAAATATGGATGAACGTTGTGGATATAATAAATACATAACTGTGGGGCCCATGTAACTTTGATATCATTTAAGTCGTTCGTACAACTCAGAGCTCGAGGCCTGTCTCTACTCATCTTTCCATGACACGTAACCAGCATCACATGCTAGGCACGAATTGGTTATAGGCTACAACCTAGCCTATGGACGCGGAAATGATTACTGGCTACGCGGATTACTGACAGGTTGAGTTGGAGTCACCAAGTTCTGTGGGCCCCACTATGATGTATGTGTTATATCCACACCGTTCATCCATTTTTAGATATCATTTTAGGGTATTAACCAAAGAATGAGGTATATAAAAATCTGTGGTGGACCACACTAAAGAAAAAATGGGGAGAGTGATTTCTACCGTTGAAACTATCTTAAGGTCCATCATAATGTTTATTTGAAATCCAACCTACTAAAAAGTTTAAAAAAAAAAAAAAAAAAAAGACATAAAGTAAGGGAAAACACAAATGTCAGCTTGATCTAAAACTTTTGTGGCCTTTAGAAATTTTCAATGGTGGGCGTCACTGTCCCATTGTTTTCTGTGTTAGGGTCCATTGGAGCTTCCAATTTAACTCGTTCTTTAGATATTGCCCTAAAATGATCTCTCCAAATGGATGGAAGGTGTGGATACAAAACATACATTATGGTGGGGCCCACGGAACTTATTGACGTCACTTTCAGTAGCTAGTCTCGCTACTCAACCTGTCACTGACTTGCTGCGCACGCAAGTGGTTGACGTGCTGTGTACGTCTCTCAGTAAACTCTGGTGGGGCCATCGTGAATGCATGTGGTTTATCCATGCCGTCCATGTCTCTCAGTAAACTCTGGTGGGGCCATCGTGAATGCATGTGGTTTATCCATGTCGTCCATTCATTTTTCCATATCATTTTAGTGGTTGAACCAAAAATTGATGTATATCCAAAGCTCAAGTGGACCATACCATAGGAAAAAGTAGAATTATCGATTTCCACCATTGAATCACTTTGAATCGGATACATTCAGTTCGGATCGGTCCAGATTGACCATAATCCGAACTCAATCTGATGAACGGTCAGATCTGACTAATCCAACTTGAACCGCATCGATTCAGGCCTTCGGTTCAGTTCGGATCGGGTTGGATCCATCGGATCGAATCAGAAATGCCCAGCTCTATTGTCCATAAAGACCTATCCACCATCGCATTCTCTGTAATTGGCAAACCAACTCCGATGAGGAGTCATGTGATATGATGCTTCTGTATCAAGGATCCACTCATCTCTATGATTGTCGTGCAAGTGTCCGATCATGGACACAGACATAACATCACCTCTACTTATCTCTTCATTAGATGTGACAACATTGGCCTCCGTGGAAGAAGCTTCTGAGTTTCTTTTTTCGCTTTAGGATTTATACAATCCTTCTTCATGTGTCCAGTCATCCCACAGTTCCGGCACTTTAATTTTCCTTTGCCCTTGCCCTTTGATTTGGATCTAGGTCTTGAAGATCTTGTACCTCGCTCGGTATTCCTGCCTCTCGTAAATAGTGCATCAGAAGATGTCCCTACGCCAACGTTTATCTTTCTCATGGCCTTCCCTTAAAGGGCTAAGATAACAGTGTCCACACTTAGGGATTTATTTATTGTACATAATGAGTCCTTGAATGACTCATACGATGCCGAAAGAAAATTCAACAACGTGCATGCTTGATCTTTATCTTTGACCACTTCCTCCATATCTAGCAACTTGCAAGTCAATTTATTAAAGTAACTGATGTGGGCCTTCACATCTCCATCTTCTGCATCTTGAAGGTGAACAACTGTAGCTTCAAGTGTATGTGATTTTCAATGGATTTTTTTGCATAAATATCCTCTAACTTCGCCCATAAACCAGCTGCAGTTTTTTTCCTCAAAACATTATAAAGAACCTCATCCGTGAGACACAAACGAATCGAGGATAAGGCCTTTTTATCAAGCATATTCCAATCATCATCACTCATAGTCGACGTTCGCTCCTCAAGAGCATCATCTTCACCTTGCTTGGTTAAGGAACTGATCATCTTGATCTTCCATTACTCAAAGTTATTTTTACCTAAGTATTTCCCAACGTCATACCTAGTGTTTCCTATTATTGTTAATCCTGCAGATTCAAGTCTGCGTCCCAACGATTTCTCTGATACCACTTGTTAGGAAAAAATAGCGGAATCACACAGAGATGAATCTAGGATTGCAATCCAAAAGCACTAAGAAAACACAAAGAGAATGCAGCAATTTAAGGTGGAAAACTCTTTCAGGAAAAAACCACGGCACAAAGCGACAGAAATCCACCATGAAAGCAAAGATTACAAAGAGATAAGACTTACCTGAGTCAAGCAATCCTCAAATCTCACTCTTGCTACACCCTTTGAAACCCTAAAATAATTTTAAAACCCTTTGGAATGGTTTAGGAAGCCTTAGAATACCTCTCAATTCTGTTTAAACCCATATATATAGTTTTAGAAAGAATTCTAAACAAAATCGGAAGGAAATTTCGCAAATTTTGCATTTTCGCAAAATTTCTGTGCAAAACCTTCGATGTCATCGTGCATCCTTCGATGTCATCGAAGAATGACCAAATCTGTCCAGCGACCAGAGGTGAAAAATTCAAAAAATACTCGATGGCATCAAGTGGGTTCGATGACATCGAGCCATGACAATCAGATTTAAGACATCTGAGAACAACACATTATTGTATTGTTCTTCCTTTTTTTGCTTTGAGCATAGTAGATAGGTGTGAATTTGTGAATATACTGAAAGTAAACCATGTAAATCTATGTATTATGGTTTACATCTTTTCTTTTTATTTTCCTTTTAATTTTGATATTGTTGTGTGTGGTCGAGAAGGAATCCTTCTCCTAACATCTTCCTTTTCCTCTACACACCATAACATTAAATTAGTGACATTTTTCTCTCTCATTTTTTCCAAACCGGTAGTGATTAACTATTTTATTTTAGGGTCCTTCCTCTTACCCAGGTAGTAGTAGACTCACAAGAGTTTCAACGCCATGTCAAGGATTCGAGTACCCATAGGTGATGAAATCCTTTTTTTAAGCCTAGATCAGGTTGGTTTTACAATGATGCAGATGAACTTATTTATAAGTTAGCCATGTACGGTCACATTGGCTCAATTTGATTTTGACAAGTTCTAGGGCAAAACATTTTAATAATATCATTCATTGAGCCTTTAGACTCAGACCCACTCCATAAATCTTTCTTTTTCAGTGAGTCAGCCCTCCGTGGGACTCATAAATCATGTTGGCCATATGTCTTGATAGCCATACAGCATTCACCTAATGGGCGACCACGGCACATTTAACTACATAACCCATCTAGCCATTCATCTTGTCATTTACACCTTGAACTTTAAACCCTAAACCCAAAATTCATCCAATCAAATCAGGCAAAAAAATACATGAAGGCCCATGACCAGATCTGATTGACGGTGCATATTAGTATTTACGACTGTCCACACGATTCAATACAACTCTAATTATTATTATTAACACATGATAAATTCAATTATAATGACCTTTTCAGCCTACACACACATACACCAGTAATCCATCTATTATAACGAAACAACTAGAATGAAAATCCATCAACCTCACCGCGGTAGAAGTACTGTAAATGCGACTGCAATACCGTAGAGGATGGTCATTAGTCCAGTGAAATTCATCACACGGGCTTGTTTATCCCGCGTTAACCCTAAGAAGATAAACTGCTCCGACAACCCCGTTTGGACGGTGCAGATGGCCAGGAGGAAGATAATGAGGCCGCTGGAGGCATGCCACTGAACGATCCTGGCCCTTGTTTGGCTTGAAGATCTTGGGTACATGAAAATGAGGAACCCAAACAGCCACTACAGCAAAAACAATCAAGAAATAGGTTAGCAGTAATGAGTCCTTAATCCTCATTAACTTTCAATACAATGTGTGGGACCCACCGTGATGTGTACATGAAATCCATTCCGTCCATCATTTGTGTCCCATCATGATATGCTTGAAACTAGAAACTAAGGCTGACCCAAGATTCAGGTGGGACACACCTCAGGGACAGCTGGGATGGGAAAGCGTACCATTAAAACCTTCCAGATTATGTGCCTGGCCCACCGTGTTTTGTATGTGACATCGCATCATTACGAAGGCATCAGGATGAATGTACACCACAAAAAAATAGGCCATACCAAAATTTATGCGGGCCACACCACATGATTTTTGAAGTCATAGTGATGATTTTAAATGGTGTGACCCACCTGAGTTCTTAATCCAAGTGATTTGTTTTGTCAAAAGATAATATGAGATAATGAACATGATGGACGGATTGGATTTTATTCACACGTCACAGCGGTCCCCAAAATGTTATAGCTTATGCTATTCTAGCCCAGGTAATGGAAGTTGTAATAACAGCAACAGAAAGTAAGTGATCTTTCACGAACAATTATCATTTGCCGTCAATTTGTAATTTCTATAGAATATCCGAACCGTGAAAAAGGTGGACCTCTCCATTAAGATCATCTCACGTGAAAATCGAAAACCATGATGGTCCACTTATCAGGCAGGTTACACCGTCGAAATCAATGGCCATATGATGGTCTGAATAAATGTACCTGAGTAGCCCATTTAATGAATGGATTAGCCTAATCTTATCCCTAGGTGATATTTATACCTCGGGCCACCTTTTTCATGGTTCAGATGTTCTGCACGAGTGAGAAGGTGTTGGGTAAGAAGACGTTGTTATGTGATCAGAAGTTGGAATGCACGGATGGATGTGAACTTTCACACTACTCCAAGAGAAATGTCAAAGGCATTCGTGCATCTGGATTTGCCACACGGGTGTCAATGAGGCACATGTGTGAGATCCAACCCTTTTGTTAGGTGGGCCCCGGTCTGAATGTCGTCCGATTGAAAACTTAGGCTATTTCACTCACTAGGTGGCCTGCATGATTAAGATGAACTTGAACACACGTCCATCTCTCTTGCACACGTGTAGTCCACTCCAATTTTTTTACATATGCAGTGGGGCCCACCTCGTATAGTCAGGATCTCACGCATATGTGCTATGTTGACACGTGAGCCCAGATGCACGTGTCTTTTTAAAAGTCGCATTTCTACATTAAAATAGTATTTGGCACACGTGTTACGTGTTGCTGCTGTCAGTGGCCCAGGCTTGGCCTGATGGACCCGAAAAGTTAATAATCGGGCCCAAGCTTACCCCAGGCCTGGCTTTTTGACAGCCCTAACACGTGTACGGCCACTGATCCATTTTGAACGGTAAGCTCACTTTGAATGGTCCGTAACCCATCTGATGATCCTAACCATCCAATCAGTAGACTTCTACTTCGGATATGTGAATCAGTGCCCTCTTTTCTTTTCAACCAACCATCTATAAATCACCAATCTACTGTTTAGAGCCATCTGATCGACGCAATCCTTTAGGTATGGCCCATCCACACCATAGGAACATAAATCGATGGTATGGATCCATTATACATGCTCAATGAACGGTCCTGCTATAGTAAAGAATTACCTGGAAGCCAAATAAGCAGATGGTGCCCATGCCTGTCCACGCATGTAAGCTGTACATTTGTAGCACGTCGATATCATGGTGAAATTTAAATACGGCGTAGATCCCAACGATTCCCATGACGAGACCGATCAGATTAAGAGCCATGTGGGCCAGCTTTTGCAGATTATGCTTCAACGGAATGATCCTGTAGGCCATGATCGCTGCTCACAAAACCAACTTCCATCAGCACCGTTGGATCAGTGGGCCAGTTTGGTCACAGATCGATCATAAAATCAACTCCGCACGTATTGTATGATTCACCATGCATGCATTTTCTAATTAATGTATGGTGAATGATCCAATGCAACTAGGTTGCACTCTATGGCGGTGCAAACGCCTCATTTTCAACTTGTGGAGAGTTCAGAACAATTTGGACCGTTCATTAAGTCTAGCTAAAATTCATCTTGACCTTGATGCTAAAATCACACTGATCAGTTTATCCTAACCATCTTGCCTGCTTTGCAAGACCGATCAGATGGTTGTGGTTGTCAGATCAAAGCGATTCCTGAGGGACAATAGCAATCCAGGGTTGTATCTACTGGACGGACAGCTACTTTCATGGTTGGACCTCTTCCATAATCACGTATCTGGATCGTCCATTTTGTGGGCCTTTATCGGATGGTTAGTATTTTTCAGTAAGAATAATTTGAGATTGGTGCACTGTAGAGTAGGGCGGACCGAGCTGTCCGTCCAGATCGATAATTGGACTGTCCATGTATTCAATATAGTTAATTTGCACCGTAATCAGGTGGAAAACATGCAAACGACGATCCAACTCGCCGGACCGTAGTAAGGTCTATAAGAAAATTAAATTAAAAAATTAAAGTGATCAATAGTTCATAGGATGTTATGAAATTGTAGACTTCAGGCGTGTACTCTACAAGGTGCAATCATGTCAATGATCTGAACCGTCCATCATGTATGTCTCACCTATAAGAACAAATCCATCTAGCCGATGGCCGGAAATTAAGAGTGGAAATTTGAAAGGCCGGTTGTCCACGTTTTGAAAGAAAGCCCAACTGCCTGATATGCAGGAGCTTGCAATGTTTACAACACGAGAAATATGACATGTCCCACGAGATGGATGGTTCTGATCACGAACAGGTGGCATCCATGTATAGTGATGGGACCTACAATAGCTAGATTTCATACCTTCTCCCGCGACGATAGTAAACCCAATATGGACAAGAAACGGGTGCACCTGCAAGAAAGTGTCTATCCACATTTTCAGGTATCACAAAACAGCCTACCAATTTTTCAGTGATCCTAACCGTTGATATGATGAAACCCACCGTGGATGCCCCACGTGCCAGAAATCCCTCTGGTTGAAATATTTTTAGTCCTCGGATCCTTGGCTTTTCACAATCAAATGTGGACCGTTGCTGTTTTTTTCTTTTTTAACCGTCTACTTGCTGGACATTAATTAAAGGGTAACGATCTGCCCATCTAGTGTATTTTTGGTGCAGAAAGTGGGGCCCATGATATCAATGGTTTCAATTGTTTAATGAACGGCCCTCCTTCAACGAGCTAAAGAAAAACCATAAGTAACCTGAGCACGTTGTTTCTAGAGAATTCTCGAGTTTATAGACTTTATACCCTTTTCTCAAAAAATGGCCAATCATCCACCGTTCGTTCCAAAACAATCTTGCGATTTGGATGACAAAGGATGAATGTGTATACACCGAAGAACGGTGTTTAGCTCTCGCACCGGATCAGTTTAAAAGGCCTGATCCACTAAAAAGCTTTGTAAGTTAGGACTTAACCTATAATAAGCTCTGTGGGGCCCACTGATGCAGGGATGAATATGATGAGGATAAATACTTCGAATCCACGAAGCTTTTCTGAACTCTTTACAGAGACTTCTCGAATCCACAAGGAGGAAAGAAAGCAGAAAATAGAAATAAATTCTAATAAATTCAAAACTAGTTAATTTATTAATAAAAACGAGTTCAAAACCCTTTAAATAGGGATACCATGGGAAAGAAATCAGAATCAAACTTCAACTAAAACTCTTAGAATCCGCGACTTACTATAAATAATAAATTTACACGGTCGTGATGTCTAACTAGTGTGCAAGGTTTTCGGCCAAAAATAGTAAGTGTCCTATTTGGCTTCACCAAACCGTTCTCCCAATTATTCTAAGCTCTTTTCACGTTGGGCACAACTCCTAAACCCCGACGGATGAAGAATTATAATCAAACTAAATCTTACTATTTATAGTAAAAACGGAATTAAAGCAAGGAAACGACCATCGATCCAGGGGTTTTTCGCAATTCCGGGCATCGCAATCCTGTGTAACGGGGTTAGTTGGCTAAAGTAACTCATTCTACCCCAAAATCATATATTTTACGCCAGCTAACTTATTTCGGATTGCGAGATACACCCGATCTAAGGTCCGACGGTCCGGATCACTTCTGTCGTCAACCGGGCCTTTTCTGATCCATCTTGGCCATGAAACTCTCCGCAACCCACTCTACATCACCCACTCTGCTGTGTTAACTAAATCCATTCTGTCCATTATGTAGGGCCTCTCATTTCTCATAGAAATACAAAAAAATAGGCCGATCCAAATCCAATTTTGTCCACACCATGTAAAATCATGCCTAAAACCTCTAAAATCACGTGGTGGGCCAATCCAACTATCGATGGATTCAATAGTTTAGAAAAAACACAGTTATCTCTACGCACAATCTCGAAGATTTTTAACGGTGGGCATCCCATCCCAACAGCTCCCTGTGTCGTGGCCCACCTAAAATTTAGATTGGTTTGATTTTTTTTTTCCTTCTTAAGAGAACATGACCGGTTGCACGTGATGGAAGGTTTGGATGTCATGCATACGTCACAATGGGCCCCACACATGACCTTGTAGGTTAAGCTTTATTTACACAGTTTTGCAGCGGATCCGGCCTCGCAGACTAGGTTCAAAATACCGTTTGGACGTATCATATCCTAATTTAAATTTATCGTGATTTGCAGACCAAGTGCAATGGTTACTTATTACCAAACAGTCTGGTATAATCGATCTTTCTATGATATTGAGAGCGTTGCCAAGCTCACACGCGTATACAAGTCAGATCATGTATATGCCAACGTGGCATACAGGTGTAATATCCAAGCCATTGATCAGAAGGGTACTGCTATGTAGATTCAATATCCCAAGAATCATTTCGATCCACTAGTCAGTTGGGCCACAATTATTTGAACATATATACGGTTGTTAAAAAATGGATTGAAGTTCATACAGCTACTCAGTGGACCACTTTTATCTTTCGGCAGTAGCATTCACACGGTGAGATCTACATGATGGATGGCTTGGATATTTCACATGTGTGCCACCGTGGCATGTGTGGTGGCTAGTGCATTAGCTGACTTGTACACCCGTGTGGACCTCCAATATTGAATTTCAGTATAAAATAAAACGAAGTGGACTGTAAGTATCGACCATAGTTTAAAAACACGAGAAACAGGAGAAATCTTTCAACTCGAAACCCGACTTGAGTCGACTCACAACTCGAGTAGAGTTTTGTCCGTTTTTTCCCACTTTTTATCGAATCGAGTTGGGGATTTTCTCAAATTTTGACAGAGTCATGACCAGATTGAATTTTTCTCAGAGTCTTGGTGACATCTAGTCAAGTCGAGTTGACTCATGCTAGACAAGTTGAACTTTTTCGAGTTTGGGTCCTTACTCTTGCTCGGGTGGTAGACTCTCAGGAGTTTCAACACCCCATCAAGGGTTCGAGTACCCATAGGTGGTGAAATTCCACTAGCGTGAGTGTTAGGGTGTGTGCGTGTGTAATAAAAAAAAAAAAAAAAAAAAAAAACTTTTTTGAGTTTTAAAAATACAGTAAGGTCACATGCCGCATAATCTTTGTATAAGAATGTAATAAAGGGCACGAACTTATACAAACCGTACAATTTTACACATACTCATATCATGATACAACCGATCATACCGCATTGATCGGATGAATTTATTGCGATTTTCATATCAGAATGTAATAAGGTTGTGTGTGTGTGTGTATTGATATTTTTAAACTGTCGCATGGTGTGGGAACCGTCATTTTAAGAGTCACTCGGTTGAGTTGACTCAGACTCGGACTAATTCGACCGGTTCAATACCACGAGCCTCCACTTGGGCAAGTTGTGACTTGACTCAGAAACGAACAAGACAGTCGAGTCACTGAGTTTTTAAATGAAGGTAGAAACTAACTTACATTGAAAATATGTTGTTCGTTATCGGAATTAAGATTGACGCCCCCACTGAAATGAAACACCCATACGAGCATGAGAACGACTGCAACCACGCCAAACAAATGCGCGACTACCGCAGCGACGGTTGCTGAGCGTCGGAAAGTGGCCCAGTCGGTGGTGGCCATGGCACATCTAAGGAGAGTGTGAGAAAATTTGTGTTTTCCACGTCTCCTTGGGCATCAATGGTTATAACGAGTTTATTTTTTGAAGAGAAAGAAAGTGCAACCACCCTCGAGTTTATATTATATAGAAGAGGGTTCCTTGAATACACCGCAATGTATTGCAATATGATGCGTCGGCACTTAAGCCTTTGAAAATGGGTCATCTTAATTCCTATCATCCAAACCATTTACATGATGAGTTTATGGAATGTCGACATATATTAAAGCTTTCAATTGGATTATTTCAACCCTTTGATAATTTGACTCTTTTATTTTCAATTGGATTATTTCAACCCTTTAATAATTTAATTAACTCTTTTGCTTTCAAATCCTTTGACACCCAAATCTTACAGCTAGTCTCGATGTATCTTGTTACAATATATAGATTGGGATGTATTGAGGGAAACCTTTGTAGGAGGGTACAACATGCGAAAGTGCATGTGATCATCCTTCCTTTTATGATAATGTCTCACAAGCAACTAGTTGAAAATGAGACTTTTGTGCAAATGCTGAGTGTGGGCATGATGGTATGCAAGCTGTCCATCTAGCAGGGTTGCCCTAAGCTAAGATAGGCAGCTTCACACTATGGTTTTGGTTGCATTGGCAAATGGCTTGGACCTCTTTGGTCTTCCTTCTATTTATAGAATTTTTGGATGGTTGCTAGAGAGTAATCTATATTATCACTTTCCATTTTCACTTAGTAGAATAATCGCCTAGGCCATAAACGGTCATAGCCCATCGCGACTCACCATGTGCATTGCACATTTGTTGTTGGTTAGCCACCTGTTGTGGGCACATCTTCGTGATATATACTACATAGGTTAGAGCCTCTCACACCGCCACATTCGAATGTTTGTTATCCTCTCTTTCACCTAGATGTATGATGTGTGTATCGAAAATCGGTGAACTTATCTATCCTTGATCCTATGGCTTTCTTTGTCAATAATTTCAGTCATGGAGATTCTTTTGTGCGATGCGTTATAGCATCGACCAAATTTTATCGTTATCTTCAGCTGTTGTAGATATCGGTCGTGAAACAACTTATAGATATCGGTCGTGAAACAACTGAAGTGGGTAATCAACTCTGTCATGCGTCGGGCATAGAGCATTTGTATTATTGCATTAACCAACTAGATTTACCTTTCTTTTTTTTTCTTTTTTTCTGTTTTTCTACACACACACACCTCACACACACTCACGCTAGTGGAATTTCACCACCTATGAATACTCAAAACACTTGATTGGGTGTTGAAACTCCTGAGAGTCTACCACCCGAGCAAGAGTAAGGATCCATTTATAAGGTTGCTAATGACATTTAGGGCCTGTTTGATTTTTCATGATATATGTAAATCATGATAAATAAGTAATTATTACTTTTTCACCTAGTTTGAAAAGGTGAGAGTAATTCCACCTCAAAAAGCAATATAAAAATATTGACTTAAATATGTGGACCCCACTATAATGTATATGATATATCCACACCGTCCATCTATTTTATTATAACATTTTGGGGCATCAGACCAAAAATGAGGCTGATCCAATACTCAAATGGCTCACACGGAAGGAAATAATGACCTTAATTCTTATACCGTTGAAAGTTATTTCCTTAACCGAGCCCACATTGAGGTTTTTTCATCATCTAACCCGTTCATAGGGTCACATAGACATGGAATTTAGGAAAATAAAAATATCAGCTTTATTCAAAATTTTTAAAGGCCCCAAAAAGTTTTTAATGGTAGGTGTTCAGTTCTCGTTGTTTCCTATGGTGTAGTCCACTTGAGCTTTGGATCTGCCCCATTTTTTTACTCATGCCCTAAATTCAACTAGCATAACAAATGAGCAGTATGGATACATCACATACATCATGATGGGCCCCCACATTAAATTTGTAAATTTCTCAAGTCAAGTGTTGGAAAGGTAAGTTTTCACAACTAGATTGGAAAAGATGTGTTAATTAACTAGGTAAATAATTATTACCTATTTACATAGTAATTACAGTTGAGCCCAAAAATCAACCAAGGCCCTTAGGATTCATGTCAAATTTGGCTGTTAATGCAGTCAAGATCTCCCGTTTATCATATTATAGCTATAAGGCACGGTCCTATACCCAATTTCACGTGTTTCAACATTTTGGTACACAGTGTGTGCATTGAGAATCAGTGTACCGCATGGTGTTTTTTTTTGTTAGCTTGTTAGTACACCTCCACACTGTCATATGGCGTCCTTTCTCATTGTTAGGAAAGGAAGGGTGGCTAACAGTGAAGTGTGAACCGATAGTGGGTGTACTAACAAGCTATAATATATATATATATATATATATATATATATATATATATATATATATATATATATATATATAGGATAAGAAGAAAATTAATAATTTAGTACTCTATGTACCACTTCAAATTGTGGTCCGCATGTCCCACCGCTGGACATGTGCTAACCACTGCCGTATGAAACCATTTTTCATCTGATGAGCCCCATTGAGGATAGTCTAAGGTGTAAAAATCTTACCGTATTGGATGATCTGTCCATCTAGTGAAAGGACTTTGCATGAAGTTTTACCATTGGTTGTCAAGCCACTAAAACTCACCGGATCATCTGATCCGTATAAATATCACTGCCTGGATCAGCCTGGTAGAATGGTTACAGCCATCCACAGTGGATTAAATGTACGGTAGAGAGCCCGAGGAGTAAAGAATCATGATCCCGCGGACTACCATATTTTCCTCTCTGGCATGTGCATTTCACGTGGAGACAGTAGTAATAAAAATTGATTTTAAAAAAGGATGCATTGTAATTGCGTCCATGGTAGGTATGTTGAGTAAAATGGCTATCTAGTGGGACCACCATAAATGGGCCATCCAAGCCAATATTACCTGGATGATCCTATCTAACCCCTAACGTATGTAATCAGGGAGTTCAAATACAACCCACTGCAGTCCATTGATCAAGCTTTTGGAATCACCCCATCGGATGCGATCTACGGCTCACCAGATGGATGGTACACCAAGACTTAAAAAACAGCCCAGAAATTTTAAAGAAATGTATTAAACGAACAATCTATGCCTAATATAGATTATTACTTGTGTTAGAAAATGCAAATCATGCATCGTTTGCAAGGGAAGGGTCCCGGCATGCACTTTGAACGGCTCAGATAGGCGGTGGACCCACATCGAGACAAGCAGCTTGGGTAGGCTGATCAGGCCCGTCATAAGTCTACACCACTTTCGAACAGTTCAGATGAGCATTCAGGCCCATGGATTGTCAGGCCCAATAACCAATTGAAATGGACATGGACTCGCATCTTTGAATTGATCCACTAAGTGGAGTAGATCTACGGCTCACAAAAGGCCAGGTGGCCTGCCAGTCTGGCGAGACCCACGTGGCTATAGATCAAGCTTGGATTTGCCAACTTGGCCCATTGGCTGGGCATGTACGGAGTGGATGTCACACGGACATCCCGGTGGGCCCCACAACGTAGAATCACTGGTAATTAGCGTCAATGCCAGTCGACGGACGCGGATTGCCTGATAAACACTTTCCCAGGAAGCTGTTGGCAGGGCCCACTGTGATGTTTGTGAGAAATCCAACCCGTCCATCTGTTTGACAGATTATGTTAGAACATGAGCCCAACAATGAGATAGATCTAAAATTCGAATGGACCGCACGACAGCAAATAATGATGATTGAACATCCACCGTTGAAACATTGGTGGGGCAACAGAATTTTTGGATCAAGCTAATATTTGTGTTTTCAGTTCATCCCAGTAGGAATGACCTTAAGAACGGTTTGGATGGCATATAAACATCACGGTGGATCCTAGAGAGGTTTCAACGGTACCCACTTTTTTCCTGTAGATACAGCCCACTTTAGTTTTGGATGTGCTTCATTTTTGGGCTCATGTCCTAACATGGTCTGGTAAAAGGGATGGACCGGGTGGATTTCTCACAAACATCACGGTGGGCCCCACCTAGCAAAGGGTTTAGCAGGAACTAGACATCCAGGACGTTGGCATCAGGCACTCAGATATCATACATGTCGCCCATAAACTAAAAATAAACCGTCCAGATTAAGAGATAAAACTGAAGTAGATCATCAGCCAAAATTCATATGGACCGTACGATCCTAGCCTGCGATTAATCGAAAACAACTTGTCTTTGTAACCGTTGATTATTTCCCATTTCAACCGTCCATTAAACGTCCAAAAATCTGCTAGTTAAGAAATCACATGGGCCCACTATTTGGAGGTTTCCATTTAAGTGTGCAATTGGTTACTGCCCATGTATCAAGCATCACACTCTTCCAGAGTATCAAAAGGCCATAGAAAGGAACATTTTATTTTTGACAAAAGAGTGCAAGAAAACAAAATAAAACCTTACAATATACAGACACACTAACCATCCCAAATAATACAAACCTCTAACCCCCAATTAGCCTCTTCCAAGATACTGCTCTCAAATCATCCTAACTGTTGATCCATCACAATGTGGCCACACAGCAGGGCCCACTTGCACCCGTCAGCCTCAACCGCACGAACCTATCAATTATCAAGATATCAAAGAATCAAAATTGTCTTAGGGGCCCTTCAAATAATCTTTTTTTACATACCGCCAACGGTCACGAAGGCCCACTGGCCGAGGGATGAGATCACTCCCGCCTGATGTACGGCGATGAGCTCATGTCCGTGCTGTAGAACGATTCGTCCGCCATCCCATAAAAATTGTCATCCTTCTCATCGTCCCACTTGAGGACTTCTCGGATGTACTTGAATGCCTCGTCAACGGTGCTCCGCTCCCAGGCCCGGGTCTGCCACACAAACAGCTTCCGGTTGCTGATGGAGGCATAGAGGTCCTTGAACTTCACCCCCACATAGTAGTAAGCCTGGTGGGCCAGTGACTGGTTGCTGTTGTGGGGCTTCACCGGGCTGAAATCATCAAACCACTCACAGACTGTCAGTGGAACCCGGTTGATCTTCTCTTCAAAGGCGTCGTACTTGTTGAGGAGGAGCACGAACGGGGTGTCCCTGAAGGAAGGGTGCCTCACAACGCTCTCGAACATGTCCCTGCTCACCAGCATCTTGTTGGACAGGAGGCCCCCAGCTTGGGTGCACACCTGATCGTAGTCGCTGAGGGAGATGCAGAACACCACAGCCCGCACATCTTCGAACATTTCAAGCCATTTGCAACCTTCATTCAATCCTTTGGCATTCACTCGTATCAGTTGGTATCTGTTGTAGCAGGGAGAAATCAGTGAATCCATTGATGGGGTTTCAGTAATGAACGGCCAGTCGAGCATTTGCTTGACTGACAAAGTGTACATGTATGGCCCACCTTTCCTCTTATGGATCGCAATAAGAATTTATGGAAGGATCTAAAGAGAGCTTTGCTAAGCCCACATGCGTGTGCAATGAAGCTTGTGGACACGCCGGCACGTGCCAACATGGCACATAGGTGCGAGATCCAATCCATCTATCAGGTTGGTCTGACCTTCTACATGTTTTACCAAAAATACATCTGATCCACTCAGCATGTGGGGCCCAATATTGGAAACAGGTGGGTAGGTTAGAAAACTTCAGCCAGATATTTCATAGCTGTACATTTGTTTTGCAAACTGTGGCCCACCTGACTAGTGGATCAACCTGATTCTTGCACTGGGGCATCAACATAGTGGTGCCTTTCTGATGGATGGATTGGACTTTTGGACCTAGCGTGCCATGATGGCATGTGTTGCAAGTATGAGAGCCTTATTATTGCATACGCTCCTAGAGAAAACATCATAGGGGACACTGGACAGTAGTGAATGGGAGACACCCCAACTCCCCCATCAGATTATCCTGACCATCCAACTGGCCCCCACTAGTGCAGCCCATTTGGATGTAATTGCCATCTGGAAGCCATCAATTGGTGAATGGCTAGGCTCATCTGATAGGTAAGATACTAGATCCTGGCCTAACCAATGATGGGGCCTCCCTCCTCCCATATGAACAGGACCATGAGGTGTGGCCCACCTGTACCATTGCAGAGTCTGACAAAAGAAATATGTTTCTTTCAATCCCACTAACCTTGTTAGTAACAAATAGAAAATTGGAGAAGGTATGGAAAGTGTGTTTACTTTGCGAGGGGAGGCGGGCATTCAAAATTCTCAGAGTAAGCATCGGACATTGGATTGCGGTCGTCCAATGAGAATTCGATGAAGGCAAGACCATTGCTCTGGGTGACTCCTTCAGCATATAAAATGTCTTTCTCAGAGGGTTCGTACTCGTTGCTTGAAATCTCAATAGCCTGCATACCAAAAGCCAAGCAACCAGTTGTAACCTTCAAAAAATTTTAAAATTTTAAAAATTAAAAAATTAAAATTTGATGGTTGTAATGCAAAAGCACTGCAAGGATGCAATCTGTGTGGATGCATTTATATGTACACTCCATAAGTCCTATTGATAGTCGCAATGGAAAAACACTGACACATTCTTTCTTGCAAATTATCATGTCCACTTTAAGTAAGCTGAGTAAAACTACACCCATACTGATTACAAATGCATACAAAGCATGCAATATCAAATTTCTGAATGCAAACATGCATTAAAGCACAATAATGCCTAACAGATTACATTTCCGAGAGAGAGAGAGAGAGAGAGAGAGATTTTAATCTTCAAAATAACTGTTCTAGAATTGTTTTTTTTAAGAAAAAATTTCTTTGGCATGGGTCTCTGTGGGTGTGAAAGCTCAGTATTCCATATGGTTAACCAAATAAAAAGAATTTTTTTAATGTCAAATGGAAGCTTTTGAACAATAAGAGAGAGAGAGAGAGAGAGAGAGATAGCGAGAGAGCTAACCTTCCAGAGCACCATGTGATGATCCAGACTGTTTGTCTATAAGTTATTGCTGAAGATGGCCCACATGGCAAAGAAAAAGGGAGAAAAAAAAAAAAAAACCTCATCCCAGACTCCATTGTCCACAGCAAAGGTGAGGTAGAAACAATGGTCAAGAAGCAATTTGCCACCTCACTTTTGTTTGGATGGTGAGGATCTCTGATGAGTGAGGTTTTTCTCATCCTAGAACCCATTCTCCACAGCAAAGGTGAGGTAGAAACAATGGTCAAGAAGCACTTTGCCACCTCACCTTTGTTTGGATCATGAGGATCTCTGATCAATGAAGTTTTTGTCTTGTTCCCCATGTATGATGAGACCTTTTAGATGAACACAACGACTCCTGGTCCATACTACTTGTAATCCTACGAAATGGTTATTAAAAAATTTCAAGTACAACTTTTGAAAGATGTAAGATAGTCATAGACCCACGAAATGCAAGAAAAACAAAGCTTTAGATATGGGAACCAACAGAAGATTCTAAACTAAAATGGATGCACATATGCAAAGTAAAAATCACTTAATTATACCCGATCCAAGAAATAGTCTGCAACATCTGGAAGAAAGTGTAACTCGGCTTTTCTCTTGTACGTTTCCTGAATGGCAGGATCCCTCCAAACCTCATCCACGACAGGGGCATACTCACGTGTTGCAGCAGGGAAGAAGGCATCCAAGTCTCCCGTGGCCATAATCTCTAAGAGCCAGTCGGAAAAATGCTTCAACCTTTGGTTGATAGAATAGATACACTGTTTGCCTTCCTCAACTCCATTTTCCCCTGATTTCATTTCACAATCAATCAAAGATAACTTAGAAGGGTGTTCGAGCTCGTGTTAAATCATGGTACAGATAAGAAGGTAGTCCACACACACACACACACACACACACACACACACACAGAGAGATATATATATATATATACATCGATGACATAGAACTTGAAAATATGTGTGCTTGTTGTATTTGGGTCCTGCAAAAGAACTAAATCAAATGAAAATTTATGGCTTGGAAAAGTATGGTGCAGCATGACAATGCTGCCAGCCATAATGATATTAGTAGAGTTCACATACAGAGCTTTGCTAAGCACACATGCATGTGCAATAATGCTAGTCTACACGCCACACATGTGCAAGCATGGCCCCATTGAACAATATCTAATCCATCCATCAGTTTGGTCCGACCATGTTCCTGTTGTCCCAAAAATAAAATATGGTCCATGGGCCCAATATTGGAAACCAATGGATGGGTTAGAAAAGTCCAGCCAAGTTTTTCAGAGGCATACATTTGTTTTGCAAAATGTGGCACACCTGACCAGTAGAGCAATCTGATTCTTGGGCTGTGGAATCAATATAGTGGTGCCATTCTAATAGATGGATTGGATCTCGGACCTATCGTGCCATGCTGGCACATGTTTAGCGTGTACATGAGCTTTATTGAACACATGTGGGCTTAGCAAAGCTCATGTACAAACGACAACTTGTAAAACATTGTGGGGCACATTGACAAGAAAGGCAACGAAAGAATTGAGTACCAAATGGATGAGATGTAAAGAATTAAATAACAGACAGAGAGAGAGAGAGAGAGAGAGAGAGAGAGAGAGAGAGAGAGAGATTGCAAGGGTTTGTTGAGTTGAGGTTGTTGCTGCGCAAGAAAATTTAAAAAGAAAGAAAAAGAAAAAGAAAACGTGGAAATAGAAAGATATATCTTGTGCATTGATTCTGCAACATCCAAGTTTCTCCCAGTAAAAGAGAAGCTTGGGCAGAGATTCTCATTTGATTATTTTGGTGAGAAATGCTTGTAATCAATTCAAAAAATATACTAGAGGTAAACACGAGATGCGTGCAAGGGGTTGAAAAGGCCACTTGACAATGTAGCACAAGTATGCAAGATCAGGCCATTCATCGCTAGGGCCCACCGTGAACAGGCCATTATCCAAATAAAACTCAGGCAAAGAATCCATCATTCATCAGGAGCACAACACACAGAAAAGAAAAATGGACAGTCAGGGCAGCAGCCCGGTCTATATCCAACCTGTATGTGTGGTCATCTGATGAGACGACCAACTTGATTTTAGGCCAGGGCATGTTCACAGTAAGCTCCACCAATGGAATAGCTCAGATCTCAAACGTGAATGTGTTGGCACACATGCTGCAAAGACTAATCTTCTGTCTGAATCTCAATCTCTACACCATAGTTTAAAAACCCAAAAACTCGACTCGACGTACATCCAGGTGGGGTTGACTTGAAAACTCAACCTGACTCCATATTAAAGTAGAGAATTTAACACAAAACTACCTAATTAATATTGAAATTACATTCCAGTACCTTCTTAAAAAAAGCTACCTCATTTAACCAAGTATATTATTCCACTACCTTTCGTTAGCTTTATTAACTGCCAAGTTGGGTTCGGCTGCCAGCAAATGGTTGGCAGCTTGAGTGGGCCCCACTGTGATGCTTATGTGAAAACCACACCAACCACCAGGCATGTCACCCATGTTAGGCCTAGGGCCCAAAAATCAGATCCATCCGGATTTAGGTGGACCGCATGATTGGAAACAGAGTACAAGGAAACACTCACCCTCCACACTACTCTTGGTGTGGCACACTTGAATCACGGATGGACCTGATTTTTAGGCCCTGGGCATAAATTATGGTGTGTCATCTAATGGTTGGAGTGGATTTTATATAATCACCATGGTGGGCCTTGTAAAAATCAAGGGTAGACCTCTCTCTAAACTATTTTCTTTGGTGTGACCCATCTAAATCACAAGTCAGCCTAATATTTTGGCCCTAGGCCTAAAGTGGGATTCTACATCTAATAACCGGGGTATATTTCAAATAAACATCACGGTGGGCCATGCCAAAATCTAGTGGCACCTTCCGTATCCAAACCGTTCACGACCAATCGATTGATACATTTAAAAAAGAGAATGCCTCAGGTCCAACAGGTTGGAACAGAGGTTATGGTCCCACCCAGAGGATAATTTCTAACTTATTAAGTGCATGGGACATCCAACACGTTCAATAAATTAGACCCACCATGTGGAACACTTTGTGCAATAAAACAGCCCTATCCACTCATCAAGTGGACCATAGTTGTATTTTCTTATTTGTCAATGGTTATACACTATTTTATATGGTGTAGCTCAATTGATGAATGGATAGGGCTAATGTTTTCACCAAATGATCATCATGGTGTGGCCAACCTATTAGGAGGATTAGATGTCACAAGGACTTACCAGGTTGAAAGTTATCCACTCAGTAGACCGTAAACTATGGCCAATCGGCTGGACAGTAGACCTTAAAAAGGGTGCCCACTCGTGATTTTGATAGGGCCCACATTGATGTATATGTAAGATCCAACCCACCCATTAAATACGTAATCCAACGTTAAGCCAAGAAACCAAAAATCAGGCTGACCTGTGATTCAGGTGGGCCGCACCAAAGGAAAGAGGTGGAAGAGACGTCCATTGTTGATTTTTTACAGGGACCATTGTGATGATTATATGAAATCCACTCCAACCATTAGATGCCACACCATAATTTAGACATGGGGCCTAAAAATCAGGCCCATCCATGATTCAAGTGGACCACACCAAGGGAAACAGTTTCGAGGGCAAGCACTGACTTGTACTTTTTTTCCAATTACATGGTCTAGTAACATAGATTGGTGCACCTTGTGGTTGGTGTGGACTTCACATAAGAATCATGGTAGGGCCCACTCAACCGCCGACCATTTGTTCGTACAGTCCACCTAATAGGCGTTAAGTAATCTAGCAGAAAGGTCGACAAATGATAATACTTAGATTAATGAGATAACCTTTTGAAAACCTTTTTGAAAAAGGTACCATAATGCAAATTTAGTATTAATTAGGTAGTTTTTCTATATAAAAAAGTTTTTTAAAAAAATAAAATAAAATAAAAACATTTAAGTATTATGAATTGAAAATATTTGGAATGATAAGAGAGATTTAAATTATTAAAAAAAAAAAAAAAAATCTTGTATAAGTAAATATGAAACATAACTCAGAGTAACTGCATTACCAAATACTTTATTGGTTAAGGCCATTGCCTCCTTTAGTTGACGTGGCACGTTTGAATCTCCCTCCCAACATAATTATTTTTAATATAAAAAATCAACACTTAGTTGACATGACTTGGATCGAGTCATGTCGAGTCAACTCGATGAGCCTCCTTGGGTCCAGGCCCAGTACCAAGTTTCCCAGAGAGCTTGAAATCTTGCCGAGTCAAGTTGACTGGACCTATTTTTGAGTCATTTCAGCGAGTTTTAAAACTACGTTAACTATGCTATATCTGCAATCTTCAGCATAAACTATTGGCCAAAAATTGGTGTAGGATGGCCATCATCAGGCAAGAAGCACTAATATTAAGTTCAGAAACCCCATTAAGAATTCTGATACAGTGCATGATTGATGATACAGAAATGGTAGTTTCTCAAAGAACGGTGCAACGAAATACACTAACATAAAAGGGTATTATCTATACCTGTGTCAGACGACTCAGCATGTGGAACAGAAGTTTCCTTTCCCTCCAAAGCCTCCTCTTCGAAACGCTCTCGTCCCTCGAGCAACGTACTAAGATATTTGTACATGTTGCTTTGAATCATGAGCTTCATATCCTGCACCTCTTCGGGAGAGAACTTGTTCCCATATAGATATTTCGCCTATTTAACGAAAAGGAAAAAATGATAAGTTGTTGAAAAGTCTTCTTTCTCCAAACTAAGGAAAAAGTAAATTTTTGAGGAACAAATTGAGCTCTGGGGTTAAAGATTTGAAATCTGGGGCATCAAAGTAAAAAAAGACATTTTTCTTTTCTTTTCCTTTTTAAGGGTAAAAGTAAAAAATAATGTTTTTTATGTAAAATAAAAAATAATGTTGCTACAAAATAGTGGAAACTGACTGCATACTATTTGCATGTTATCTATTGTATAAATGAGATTTAAAAGGAACCAGCTGGAATTTCCCACTGAAAACTAACAGTATATATGAAAACCTGAATGTGGTTACAACTTATAGCTGTCAATCAATACAAAGAAATCATAGTCTCATGTTGCATTAGGGCAAGTTCCTAATCCACCCGGTTCATCCAAGCAGGCTCCATGGTTCAGTGATCTAGAATGTTGATCTGCTTCGCCGCGTCGCTGATGGGAGATGCCTCCAAAAGCCTTCCAGATTGAAAGATCAAAGTATCCAATCCTTGGCCATTCTCTTCCGTTGGTATTGCTGTAATTTCTTTTTCTTCTTCTTTAACCATCTACTTCTATCCTAGTGATCAAACATTAGGATATTTCTACATCCACAGCAGGGCCCATCAAATCAACAGTCTGGATCGCCAAACTATGTTTCCCCTTGGATAGACTGGGCATATGCAACAAATCTGGACAATGTACATGTCCTGAAGAATCAGGATCCTGCATCTCATCACCATATACCGGAAAATGACAGCTTTAAATACTCTTGATGTAGCAGAGTACTTTATGCACAATTGTAGGGTACATCACACAGTTTACCTTCTACAACAAAATAATGTCTTTTATTGTAATAAGGAACAATCACAAACAACCATGGCATCCTCGACTTACTATGCTACACCTTTTATTTCCCACCAATGTGTCATATGGGGAGGACATCCATCCAAATTGTGCAAGCGGCCTATCACCTGGCGCTAAATCACGGAAACACCTATGCATTGGGTCAGATCATCATCCATCCCCGGTGATGTGATCCACATGAAGAGTGTATCAGCCTGATTTATGCACCACATGATCTTCGTGGTGGCCCCACCTTTGCATGGTATGTATGTCCTCCGTATCCGACACATTGGTGGGTAAACGGTGAAGCATGTTAAGCATTCTACGGTCGTATGTGATCATTCCCCATTGTATAATGTTGTATTTGATGTCTTTAATCAAGTTTTATGTTTCCTTTTCTGTTTGGGATTCTTCCCAGTTTCCTTTTTCATTTGGGATGGGATTCTTCCTAGTTTCCTTTTCTGTTTGGGATTCCTCCCAAGGCTATATATATGGGTGTAAACAGGATTAGAAAATATTCCTAGGGGTTTTCAAATTCATCCAAAGGGCTCACAGGGTGTAGCAAGGGTGATATTCAAGGTTATTCGAATCAGGTAAGCTCTTTCTCTTTGTAATTTTGCTTTCATGGTGTTCATCTGTGGCTTTGTGCCGTGGTTTTTTCCCAAAAGGGTTTTTCCACGTTAAAAACTTTGTATACTTCTCCCTTTTGCTTGGTCCCATTGGGTTGCCATCCTAGATCCGTCTCTATGTGCTTCCACGGTCCCCCAACATATAATACGACAAATTTTAAATATTTTTGAATAGAGGCTAGAATAATTCAAATTCATTATTGATAGAGACAAGAGGAGAGAAAGGGAACAAAGGAGAAAGGAAAAAGACAAAGAAGAAGAAAGGAAAAGGGAGTAGACAAGAAACAAAGAAGGGAAAAGGAAGAAGAACTAAGGTTGTATATAAAACCCTATCTCTATACTACTTCGTAGAGAAAGGAATTTTGGGAAAATAATGTATTATGGAGAAAATGGCCTCTCTAATCTCTTTTATTAATAAAAGAATGTATAAAGGTATGGTGTCCTGAGGGAGCACCAAAATAAAACAGAAATACTCTCCTGTGAGTAACAATCACTTCTACATGTAACATATGAATACACATCCAGGACTACCAGAATCCTATCAAACAGTAGAATAAGATGATCCTATTTATGATTATTAGGATTATACTAGCCACAAAGGAACCGCGCCCATAAGATATCTATGTGCAGCTTCAGTTGATGGATGCATAGTTAAAAAACTAGAATTCCAAATCTAACATAAAACAATGTAAGATTGGGCATACCTGCTTGAAGATAGTGCTGGTTCCGGAGCCTTCCAATCCCAATAACAGAAGTTTCTGGACTTTTCTAGGTTCTAAATACTCTGGCACAGATCTACTGGAAGGCATGGTTGAATATTCTTTCGATTCAGGAATGTTTCCAGGAAGTATGGGCAATGAGAATAAAGAACAGATCAGACGTGTTGATGCCTGCCTAGCAATGACCACATATCAACTGCTTAAAAAATCAATCTAAGTCTATAAGATGATCCTTGTGCCAATTTCACATGTCTGAAATATCCAGGGCATTCATCAGGTGGGCCACACAAGCATATAAAAGAAAATGAACCATCAGCAGCAATGACCAATTGTCCACATTGGACGTGTTACATGTAGGCGTCGCCCACCTGACGATGCTACCAGCCTGAGGTATGATGATGGAAAATTGTCAAAACTGATTATAATAATGTCAACAGAAGGTGGACAAATACCTTTCCCCATATGTTTCCTTTTATGTTATTCTGACCTTCTTCCTCATACGACCCATCATCGTACACCCAAAAGTGAGTATCCCGAGGGCACTGCACCTTGGCCAGCTGAAATTGAAAGTCAGCCATCAACGCTTTTTTAGTTACATGTGGCTGAATAGACAACCCTATGGATTTCAAATTTTCAAAGAACAAAATAAGCGGCAAGCAGGACCAAAGTAGATGCAATGGAAGATGGAAGTGCATAAAAGATGAGCTATTTGGGGTAGCAGTATGGAGAAAATTTTGAACAGTGCATTAGAAAAACAATTAACGATCATTCGAGCTCCTAAAACCATATAACAATAGTCACACAGACAATTTGACTAAATAAAAGATATGACTTGAACAATGATAGAGATGCTTGAAGGAGCACAATGAAGGAAGAAATATAATCGACAACACAACACATTATCGGCAGATCATAAGCATACCATGCACTGTTTTTCTTTTCTTTTCTTTTCTTTTTTGAGAATTGCATACCATTCACTGTTTAAAGGGTGTTGTTATAAAGACTGCATAATGCCAAGGAAGCAAGAAAGATGTATAGTGCCTGATGTACATGTAAGTAGAGGTGGGCACCGGATGACTCGATCCGGCTAACTCGACTCGTCCGACTCGTTCGGATCCAACTCGACCCGAACCGAATAGGTGAGTCGGTCCGAACCGAGTAGGCTTCGCCCAATCCGAACTCAAACCGAGTCGAGTTCGAGTTACCTAGTAACTTGACCCGACTCGACCCGAAACTCGATCCGCTTAGACTCGACTCGATCCGAAACCTAACTCTCTAACCCTACCCGCCGCACCCTATCCCAACCTGATCCTAAAATCTCTCCCTCCCTCCCTCCCTCATCCTCCTCATCTTCCAAGCCCGGCCTCTCTCTCTCTCTCTCTCTCTCTCTCTCTCTCTCTCTTTCTCTCTCTCTCATCGTCCTCATCTTCCAAGCCCAGCAACCACCCACCACCATCACCCTCCTCTTCCTCCTCCTCTCTCTCCTCTCCACTCTCTTGGTCTCTCCCTCCCTCATCTCTCGATCCGACTCGGTGCCAACTCAACTCGATTCGGTACTTCTGACCGGATCGGACTCGGTCTGGATCGGTCCAGGCCAGACCGGACTCGGATCGAGTCAGGCATGATGGACTCCGTATCGAGTCGGATCAAGTTTGGGTTTGGCCTATTTCAAAACCGGATCGAGTCGAGTCAGCCCTAACTCGGTCCGACTCGACTCAATGGCCAACTCTACACGTAAGGAAAGAATAAGTAAATTTTGTCCTAGACGAGTAATTGAATGCATTGTCAAGATTAGGACAGAAATGAAACTGCTCCAATAGAAAAGAATAAACGAAAGTTTTTACGGGTCAATACAACTGTTTAGAGCATGGTCACATTCAAACTCCAGAGCACATTGTACAGTCAATCTCAAACAGCATGCCCAACAAAAACTTGGTATTCCTATTTGGGTACAGCTTGCTTCATCATAGACTTGGTTGCAAAAGGGGGGAGTGCTAATTTCAAGTTTCAGAAAGTCAAAAAAGTAGAAAAGGAATGTTTGGATATCACCAAGTCCATGGAAATCAATGAAATGTACAAGCTTTTCTTGTTACTATGACAGTCTGAGATGTTCGGATAGCAAAGAAAAGGGAAGATTCCACAAAACAATCATGACAATTTTTCATAATTTGGATTCCCTAACCGTTGTCTAACAAATACAAGATTTCCATTTGTGGGGTGAGCAGTCTCCTTCTAGGCCTGGTTGTGGGAGCGTTATGGTGAAACCAAGACTTCTTTCGTTCTCTTCTCTCATTGATCAGCAAGCCTTCCTTCAATAAACAATCTTTCCAAACTAATAGACCACATGCACTAACTCAAGCACAACAAGACCCCAAATCAATTGAATATACAATAGGACCAATACAAAGTTTCATTTAAGACCCCTACAACCCATGGTGATTACTCCATGAGGATTTTTCTAAGAATATTCTATGCAAGGGTTGGGTTCGAGTCTGTAGCTCAATGTTAGATAGCATGTGTTTCAACATCCAGGTCTCCCAGGCTACCCACCAAAAATATTCTATGATATGGTTTTGAACAACCCCACGAGAAAGCATCTATAATCACATAAATCTAAGGGTGCATCTGCATGCTCTGTCAAATTGAATTGCAATGGTCTAGTAAAGTGGAAATAATCAAATTGTAGCCTCCTTCATCCAGATTCATATTGACAATCCAAGCTCAGAAAGCGATCATGTAGCTTTGTAGTTGGAATCAAACAAAAGACCACTGTAATTTGAGGGTAACCTAATTTTAATATAGGAAACATATTTGAAGAAGAACAGAGAAGCGGAAGAAGGAGATTGTATAGTAGAGAAAGTGAAGGACGAGGATCGAATGAATTTCCTCTCCTCTCTGATGCTTTATTTACAACCACTTTACAATACAAAGATAACTCGAATAATCCTAACCCGAGATTTGACTATAATCTCTAGGATACATCTTAATCCAAATAACGTATGGTGCTCTGAGATAACACTTTGAAGTATGCTTAATGCCTCGTATAGTGCACTCAATGCCTCCTTATAGTGCTCTCATGTGCACCAAGATTTGTGTATTCTTAACAATTATCTTTCGTGATTTCCCCTTGATCACATCCAATATCCATTTTATTTTATTTTTTTTATAAAAGCAACGTGAATGCATTAAAAGGAACAAAAAACTACAGAGGGCTGCTGAGATAGCAGAAACAGAGGAAAAACAAAAAGGAAACTAGAAACCTAGAAAGAGGGCATATGTAATCATCTCAGATTGTGGAACTTCAAATGATATTGCAGGCATGGAATCATCTCAGATATACATGCAAGTGGGCATATGTAACCATATCGTCCATAACCCATTTCATCAGAGCTGATCAAAGTATTCAACAATGGTTACAGTGGCTATAATTGTTTTTTTTTAATGGAAAAAAAAAAAAAAAAAATTGTATCGACCCTATAATGCATAACGGTTCCCACCACTACTGTTAGCTATGTAACCGCTTTTAAATACCTTGGCGCAGATAAATCATTGATTGATGCAAATTGGGAAAAATAGCAACAATTCCACAAGCACAAGTAATTGAAGATGACCCTTCAATTGGTCCAAGAACAAGTTCAAAAGAGACCAAAACCTCAACCTCAACATCCTGAGCTTGATCCCCACGATCTCCCGGCCATTAATGTACACCTGCGTGTTCCCATTGCTAGCTTCCATCTTTAGCTTCCCCCAAACATTCAATTTCGAACTTATAATCCCATTGGGTTTCTCACCCTCCTGCCAATGTTTTCCGCAATACAACCAACAACATAAAAAAAAATTTTCAAAAAAAAAAAAAAAATCTTCAACATAGAGAAAGGAATGCTCCTTTACAACACACATCTGTAATTGTCCAGGGCAAGTGCCCTGCAATTACAATGGGCACACTTATGTGAGATCCAGGCTATTCATCACGCATGCCCCATAGTGCATGTGCTCCAGCCAAAAACTCAGGCAATTCACCCAACATACAATTTCGAACTGACAATCTTATCGAGTTTCTCACCCTCCTGATGTTTTCCACAATACAATTAACAACATTAAAAATAATCACACTTCATAGCATGGATAGAGCTTCCTAACCCGGCCCGTTGACACCCCTAATGATGTAAAACGATCCAAACCTTCCAATATATAATCTTCAATTCGGGGAGGCAAAGTATAGTTGGGTTTTCAATTCCAACAAGCAGAACCCATTGTTCTTAATCTTGACCATTGGCTTCTTGTGCCGCGGAGTAGATGATTCAGGACCAAAAGAACTCCTCGAGAGGATGATCCTAACAGTTCCGTTCAGGAACTACAAATGGACGGTTAAGAAAAAGAACAGAAATTTATTTCCTTCAACCGAAAATAGTCCCAATATTAGAGGCCAGGATCTTCAAAACTCGTAAATGTTTGGGACATGATCTATCAACATTTGTGAGTGGGCTCCACCAACAATTTTTACAAGCCCAAAGCATCCGACCGGGACATTTCTCATAACACCGTCCAGATACACTGATACACAACACACTACCATTGTACTGGTGGCATATATTAAACTCAAACCAAAACTGTCAAAATAGTAGGGTCCACTTAAATGGGGCATGCACCTAACTTCGAACTGCTTTCATGATCCTAAGCATCAACTAAGTAAATAAAATAAAACAGATGTTCATTGGATTCACACCCTTTTCATTTCGTCCATGCATTTGATGGCCTCCAAAGCCAGGCATCCATTTTCATATGCTAAGTGTAATTTATTGGATAACAACCTTTGCTATGGACAGCTTGGATAGAGTATACAATGTACATACACCAGTATTGATTCCAGGTTATCTGTACAAGCATAAACCATGGGAAATTATTGCTATCAGGGTCGTCTTGTCCTTTCATAGGATAGACCTCCCTCTTAGAGAAGAAGTAACAAAAAAGGGGCATTATATACCCTACTAGTGAAGGTTCTCTTTCCAAAAAGGCAGCATATTCATACGGCGGCCACGAGGAGATTTATCCCATGTTGGCCCATGGATTGTCATCTTATCCCATAGAGGGACTAAGAAGATATCCCAAATCATTCTATGAAAAGGTGTCACTCAGTCAGGCCAGCCAATAAGCTGATTCCCTCACGTGGATACAGATGACAAAGTCCATTGAGGTAACCAACGCAAACCTAGAGATAATGCTATCTCAAAGGCATATGGGATATACCTTTCAAGAGATGCAACTACCCTTATAGCTCACCAAGAGCTCAACAGGATGAGTTTATGGTAAAGAGTAAAGAGACAACTGTCTCATATTGGAAGTGAGTTTGATTACTTGATAATATTCACTTCGCAACAAAGAAGATTTCAAGAGAAAATCTCACCAAAGTGTCAGCTTTATTATCCCTCTTTCCGATCATAGATCTATGACACGAAAGAATGCATTGGGGTGATCCACACATAGTCAAACTAACGGGGAAAAGAAGTGAGAGGCTCAGATTTGGTACTCCATAATAATATCTTTGTAGACATATGGCGGAGCTTTTAAAATATGCAGCCATATTTAACTACCCAAATCTCTTCATAAACCCTTGCAACCAACGAACGAAAAGGAAAATTCTAATACATCACCTCCTACATTAGGCGACCAAAGAGGCATAGTTGGACTAGGTTGAAGAGTCCAACCATGCATCAAGAGACTTCTAAAGCTCTCCGTCACGAGCACACCGATAGCCATTCAATAATATTAAATAAGCACTTTTATTAATTTGTTTGATAATCTAGTCTTTCTTCTTTCAAAGTTGATAATAGAGAAGAGAACAGAGTAGGTGGATGCCCATAGTACCCTTTTGCTGAAGCAGATTAGATAAAGGGCTAGCTCGTCTCACCCTAAGTAATCCCTTCTGCTTTTAAGCAAGCTCTTCTTAGACCAGCCCATGATTGATCATAGAGGGGCCCACCACATCCTTTGTTGGGGCCAAAGCAATCACCCCCATTTATCTCTTCAACCACTGTATCTTGAACACACAATCCATGTGCGTATGCGTGGAAATCATCATTAGGGGGAGTCTTCTACTCTAAGTTATGGATAAGCTTTGTGATTCTGGCGATGGCATTCATCCGCGTGCGTATGCGTGGAAAGTTCCATTCCACCTAGAGTGCAGGCTTTTGCTTGGACAGCCTCAGCAAATAAGATTCTCAACATCGATAATTTTTTTTTTTTTTAAGGGCATTGCTATCCCAAATGTGTTCAATATGTAGGAGGGTTGAGGAGTTAAGCGATCACCTATTATTGCACTGTGCGACTGCACACTCAGTCTAAGAATCTGCCTAGAAGCTCTTTGGCACATTGGTTGCAGCCTAGTTCAATTTTTAAAGATTATTGTGAGGTGGCATGCTGGCCCATTCTTGAATCGAGGAAAAATCATCTGGAAAATGCTGCCTTTTGCCATTTTATGGGGTATTTGGAGAGATTCTAGAACATTTGAAGTAAACGGGGCTTCATTGGAGTCCATCAAAAGGAATATCTTGTCTTTGGCTATGGAATGGGCTCTAGTCTTGCCAGAGTTCGCCATCTATCATATGTAGGGTTGATCAGAGATTGGGAATCAGTTGTTTCGAAATTATTCTCATTTTGGATTTTGTAGAGGGAGCTCCGGTTTATAGATCTCTAGATCTGGTGCTCCTACTTTCTCTTTCTTCTCTTTTCTGGTGGGAACACTTTTGCAGGGTGATGAGAAGGTTGCCTACTGGTATTTCACACCATTTTTTTAAGTTTTTAATGGAATCATTAATTTTAAAGAACAAAAACAAAACAAAAAAATGACAAAGTCTAAGAAATTGGTCCACACCGAGTCAAGAGGAAGTTTGAAACAACACCCATGCGATCTAGTTACAACTTACAAGATAAAAGGTCCATGCATGCTATCTAATCTCATTCTATACTTGGTTGTGGGAGTTATGTATGCCACGGCCCACCTAGGCCCACTGTTGGGCTCAACAACGATGTGGGCCCATAGCCCACCATAGGGCCCAACATGTGCTGATTTTTGGACTTTTTATTT
The DNA here is from genome assembly GCA_030180095.1 of Magnolia changhungtana. NCBI lineage: Eukaryota > Viridiplantae > Streptophyta > Magnoliopsida > Magnoliales > Magnoliaceae > Magnolia > Magnolia changhungtana. The sequence goes on from JASAUF010000596.1 coordinate 2,416,712, forward strand.
ACAAATTTGGGAGCCTAAATCGAGAATTGCAATTTACTATCTTTGGAAAATGTGGGGGCTGATTTAAAGATGTGATTGATATGATTGAAAATATGGGGCTGATTTAGAAATATAATTACTTTCTATGTTTGTTTGCATTATTAGGCTTTTACCATATTAAGGATGATTAGATTGGTTTGAAATAAATTGTTATTAATTTGAAATCAATCTTTAAGTTCAAGTTCAGTAGAGAGAAATGACACCTCCTTCCTCTCTGTCATCTCCTTCATTTCCTAGGGCTAGGGTTTGGAAGTTCAAGTTCTGATATATAGAATGGAAGGTGTTGGACCATTGGTAGAGATGAGAAGGAGATTGTTCTTGTGGTGATCGTTGTGGCCACGGCCTTGGCTTTGGTTTCTTTGTTCGTTGCCTTCAGCTATTACTGCTTCATCAAGAACAAGGTCTCTAGGTGCTTGAAGACTAACCATTCCAAGAATAGCAATAGAGATAGTACCTAAAAGATGCATAAAGGAGTTAAGGTCTTCAATTTCAAGCAGCTTCATGCTGTGACTGGTGGATTCAGCAAGGCTAATGTTATCGGGTATGGCGGTTTTGGCTCGATCTACAGGGGTGTCCTTCCTGATGAGAGGAAGATCGCTGTTAAGCTAATGGATCGAGCTAGAAAGCGAGGAGAAGAGTTCAAAATGGAGGTGGAGTTGCTTAGCCGTCTTCTTTCTCCATATCTGATGGCGTTGCTTGGGTACTGTACAGATAATGACCATAAATTGTTGGTTTATGAGTATATGTCAAATGGAGGTCTGCAATAGCACCTTTTTCCTGAGAGTTGTTCCCATGGTGGTGTTTTGAAGTTGGACCAGGTGACTCAAATGAGAATAGCTCTGGAAGCTGCCAGAGGTCTGGAATACCTACACGAACATATCAACCCCCCAGTGATTCATAGAGATTTCAAGAGCAACAATATCCTCTTGGACAAGAACTTACATGCCAATGTTTCAGAGTTTGACTTGGCCAAGCTTGGATCTGAGAAAGCTGGAGGGCATGTCTCCAGCCATGTATTGGGCACCCAAGGCTACGTCACTCCCGAATGTGTTAACTGGACATTTGACCACCAAATCAGATGTGCATAGCGATGGGGTTGTGCTCTTGGAGATGCTCACAGGCAGGGTTCTGATTGACATGAAGAGGGCCCTGGGAAAGGCGTTCTTGTATCATGGGCATTGCCTCGGCTTACGGATAGACAAAGGTTTGTACAAATCATGGATCCATCATTGGAAGGTCAGTATTCGATGAAGGACGTTATTCAGGTGGCAGCCATCGCAGCAATGTGCGTACAAGCGGAAGCAGATTATAGGCCACGAACAGCAGACGCGGTGCAGTCACTAGTCCCGCTCGTGAAGCATCGCAAACAACATCAAAGGTAGGCAGTTGTTCTAGTTTTCATACCACCAGGTCTCCTACAGCTTTTGAATGTGGGAATGCAGGATTGTGGAATTCTAAGTTATATAACATCAAGGACCTTGCTATTTTCTCTATTTAGAGGTAGTCTAACACGGGCTGGTTTGTGCCTGGGAGAGAAATCCTTAGCTCCTCCAGTAGCTTATTTTGGTTTTAGCTTTGATTAGAAAGTTCACCATTTCTCAAAATTAAGTTTTGATTGTAGGATTGACAACTTCATTATTTCGCTAAGTTAAGCTTGATTGTAGGACTAACAATGCATCTGATTTGGTTAAAAAGAAAGAGGAAAAAAAAAAAAAAAGAAATCAATCTTTTAGTTGGGGGGTTCTAATTAAAGATTCATTAATGATCTATAAAAGTGGGTAGTGTAGGAATTAGTCATTAGAATATTTTTCGTGTGAGTTTTCTTAAAGTTTTCTCCTTTTTTTTTGTAAAAAGGGAAGGTTAATATCAATAAAGTTCTCTCCCTCTCACTCCATTGTTCGTGTGGGTTATACTTCTATAATTTCTTGCAATTTGGGTATCAAGATCTCATTGACTCGATAACCCGAGTTGCACCATTTTAGTATCAGAGTGGATCGTCTTTGGGGATTTTTTGACTCTATATCATCCTAATGGCATCAAAAAGGATGACATATGAAGAGTTCGTGCACATAACTCAATTGATTTGTGCACACGCAAAGCGGGTGGATCGACTCAGGCATGCGGTAGGCAATCTCACTAATCAAGTGGGAGAGCTCTGGTATGGAGGGAATCTGGAGACCAAAGTTGGAGCACGTAGACATGTAGGGGAAGGTCCCTACCAAAGTCCTAACCCAACAACGGGTTACCCGGGCTTATGAAGACACCAATGATCGAATCCTTCTATTGTTGGAATATGACACAGAGCCCGGAATTGAAGTAGAAATTATTGAAACAACGAAGACATCCATGGGGTCAAAGGAAAAGTTGATATATGAAGTGATGATGCATTGACATTGGACCAACGCTTGAATTCATCAATGGATCAATTGATGGATCTGCGAATAGCGATGATCACATTGATAGGCATGCCAATAGGTCTCAACCCTCAAATTAAAGCACCTTTGCGAAAGATGACAGTGGCACAACCAAAAGAAAAAAAGAGCAAATATTGTAGGATCCACGAAGAACTTTAAAGTAACAAGAAACAAGTTGGCACCCATAAAAGCGCAAGCGAAAGAGACATCATCTACAGTGGATTCCAACAAAGGTTGTGCCGAGCTGACACTTAGGGTTATACCACCATCTTCCACAAAAGAAGAAGAAGATTCGTCATACTAGTACAAGTCCAAATGTTAAGGTTGGTTTCCAACTCGAGGACGAATTCTTTCAAAGCCTGGGAGAATTGATGCAGGCCACAGCCCACCTAGGCCCACTGTTGGGCCCAACAATGACGTAGCCACATAGCCCACCATATGGCCCAACATCTGCTAATTTTTGGACTATTTATTTATACATTTGGGAGCCGAAATCAAGGATTGCAATTTACTATCTTTTGGAGATATGGGGGCTGATTTAAATATGATTGAAGATTTAATTGAAATGATTGATGATATAGAGTTGATTTAGAGATATAATTATTTTCTATGTTTGTTTTCTTATTATTATGCTTTTACCATATTAAGGAAGATAAGATTAGTTTGAAATAAATTGTGATTGATTTGAAATCAATCTTTTATTCGGGAGATTTTAATTAAAGATCCATTTATGATCAATAAAAATGGTAGTGGTGTAAGAAAAGAAGGTTGATATCAATAAAGTTATCTCCCTCCCTCTCTACTCCATTGTTCTTATAGGTATACTTTCATAATTATTTGCAATTTGGGTATCGAGATCTCATTGACTTGATAACCGGGTTGCACCAGGGAGTGTCCTAGTGAAACCAATACCTCTCTCTCTCTCTCTCTCTCTCTCTCTCTCTCTCTCTCTCTCTCTCTCCAAGCCTTCCCTCAATAAACAATTCTCCCAAACAAAAGGACCACATGCACCAACCCAAGCACAACAAGACCCAAAATCAACTAAACATACAATAGGAGTATATGACCAAATATAGAACTTCATTTAGGACCCCTATAACCCATGTTGATCATTCTATAAGACTTTTTCCAAGAATATTCTATGAGAGGGTTAGGTAGAAGCCTATAGTTCAGTGGTAGACTGTTTGCGTTTCAACATCCTAGTCACTCAGGTTACCTATCAAAAATATTCTAGGATGTGGTTTTGAACAATCCCATGACAAAGCTTCTATAATCACATAAATCTAAGGGTGCATCTGTATGCTCCAACAAATTCAATTGCAATAGTAATCTAATAAAGTGGAAATAACCAAACCATAGCCCCCTTCATCTAGATTCCCATTGACAATTGAAGCTTTGAAAATGATCATGTAGCTTTGTAGTTAGAATCAAAAGAACATAACTACAATTTGAGGGTATCCTTCTCATTTTGAATACAGGAAACATATTTGAAGAAGACTAGAGAAGCAGGAGAGAGAGAGAGAGAGAGAGAGAGAGAGAGAAGGAAAAGGACTTGATGAATTTCGTCTCTTCTCTAATGCTTTATTTACAGCCACTTTATAAATCAAAGATAACTCATGAATAATCCTAATCTAACATGGATAGTAATCTCTAGTATACATCTTAATCCAAATAAAGAATGAAACTCTGATGTACCACTCTAAAGCATGCTCAACGCCTCCTTATAGTGCTCTCATGCACATCAAGATTTGTGTGCTCTAACAATTATCTTTTGTCATTTCCCCTTGATCACACACCTTCCCATAATTCAACTCAATCAAGAATCCCAAAGGAACCTAAGATTGTAGAACTTCAAATGATATTGTAGGCACAAGATCTTCTCATATACACAGGCAAGTGGGGCATATGTAACCACATTATCCATAACCCATTTCATGAGAGCTGATCAAGGTATTCAATGATAGTAACGGCGGCCATAACAGTTTTTTTAAAGGAAAAAAAAAAAAAAAAACTGTATCGACCTGTAACGTGTAACAGTTCCCAACATAACTATAAATCATTGATTAACGCAAATTGAGGAAAATAGCAACAATTCCACAAGCACGAGTAATTGAAGACAACCATTCACTCAGTCCAAGAACAAGCTCAAAAGATACCAAAATCTCACCTTCAACATCCTGAGCTCTATCCTCGTGATCTCCCGCCCATTAATGTACACCTGTGTGTTCCCATTGCTAGCTTCCATCTTTAGCTTCCCCCCAACATTCAATTTCGAACTTATAATCCTATCGGGTTTCTCACCCTCCTGCAGATGTTTTCCACAATACAATCAACAACACAAAAACAAGCTTTCAAAAAAAAAAAAAAAAAACTCTTCAACAAAGAAAAAGGAATGCTCCTTTACAATGCGCTTCTGCAATTGTCAAGGGCAGGTGCCCTGCAATTACAATGGGCACACATATTTGAGATGAAGGCCATTCATTGTGCAAGCCCCACACGGCATGTGCTCCAGCCCAAAACTCAGGCAGCTCCCCTTGTCAGGCAGGCCATACCGTTACAATTAATGGACTATCGGAACATGATCACCTACTGTACATCTTCAACGTACATGTAATCCCACCAGATGAGTGGACCCGACTGATCCTTTTGGCCCACCTGACGAGTGGACCCAACTGCTATTTGGCCCGCCTGATGAACTCACTCACCACAATCGCATATGTGGCTTCTTCTTCCCTTTTTTTTGCCATTTACAGAGAGGCATCTGCAAGTAAGCATTCCTTAGCAATAAAATCAGCATTCACCTTTCCCCAAAGCCCGGAATCCTTATCATACCAATACCTTCCGGGCCGCAGCTTCTGAGGCGGTAGCGGACAACCCAAAATCTCCGACAGCTCTTCCTGCCTCAACGGCCGCCCATTTACAACTAACTGCTCTGGCCTCAGCTGGTTCGCCTCGCACTCCTGCTCCGCCTTCATAATCTGCCGGACTTCCATCGGACTCAACAACCGGCTCAGCATCCGCGAGCACTTCCCAAGGCCAGCCCGCTTAGACTCATCAATCGGATGGTGGATGCAGCTCACACACTTCCGCCCCTCGGGCATCGACCCCATTGCTTTCAATACGCAATTGCTGCAGTACCTTGCATCACACACCAAGCACGCCTCCTTCTCCCGCAGCCGGCTCTTCTTCCCACACCGGCTGCAGATCCCCCGCTTCCTCGGGGCCCGTGCTGCAAGGGGCAACGCCCTGAGCCCCGGCGACACTACCGGCGCCGAATTGGGGATGCTCGACCGGAACGAGGAGAATTCCACCTCCTCTTCCTCCCATTCCTCTGACGCAGCCGTGTGGAAGGTTACGACCGCAGCCCGCCGGCCCTCTGCAACAGCCTTCCGATCCCAGATCGGGCCCACCGGCTCCAGCGACGAACTGTCCTGCTGCAATTCTGTCTCCGGAACCGCCTTCGAGACCGACGACGATGACGACGAATTCCTCGCGCTCGCCACCATGCCACGGAATTCCCCGCCACTGCTGGAGGCGCGGACGAACCGCGGGAGCTTGGGAATCGGTAGTCCCGGGGTGGAATCCATGATCAATGGCTCGACTTTGGGGACGTCGTGGGGGACCGGTGGTCCATCGTATTCGATGGCGATGGAGTAGTCGAGGCTCTCGTCGTCCGGCATCGGAGCGCCGGGAGGGAGCATGCTGCGGAGCACCGATTCCCATGACCTCTCATCTTCCTCAGATTTCGGTGGTGCCGCGAGAGATACCTTGGGAACTTCGTAAGGGATTGGTGGACCGTCGTACTCGAGGGCCATGGAGTAGTCGAGGTGGTCCTGGTCTGGGAGAGGAGCACCGGGAGGGAGCATCTTGCGGAGCACCGATTCCCATGACCTCTCGCTTTCCGTCTCGGCACTGGTCATTTTTGGGCACGGTCGAAGTAGCTAGGGTTCGTGGGGAGAAGGGAAGGAGGGTAGGGCTCGCGAGGAAATTAATGAGAAGGTGAGAGGCATTTATCAAACTGGAAGTGCAGGTTATGGCGCTTTGGTAGGAGTGCGGGACGACAGTAAAGACGCTGTGGTTTTGGGGTCTGATGGCAGCTTGGGAGTTGCAGAGAGAGAGAAAGAGAGATAGAAGGAGAGCAAACCAGAAAATGACCACTGTAGACAAAACCTTTTACCCAGCGGTTTCTATCGAAGAATACAAACTTTAGTTACCAATCTAGACTAGCACGTGCAGACAACGACTTTGAGGACGAAACTACCCCTCCTTTTCGCTGCGAAGACGAGCGCCGACGCTCGTCGAACTGAGAGTTGTACGAACGGCTTAAAAGAGATCAAAGTTTCATGGCCCCACAGCTATATATTTATTATATCCACAACGTTCATCCATATTTCAAGATCATTTTGGAGCATTATCCAAAAAAAAAAAAAAAAAAATCATATCCAAAGATCAACCGGACCACACCACAAAGAGCAGCGGTGAAATTGATTTTCACCGTTAAAAATTTTGTAGGGTCCACCATAACATTTATTTTCCATCCAATCTATCCATAAGGTCACAAAGGCCAGGGTGAAGAGGAAAAACAAGTTTCATAATGATCCAAAACTTCTGTGACCCCTAAAAGGGTTTCAATGGTAGACGTTCAATCATCCACAGCCTTTAACAGTGTGGTCCACTTGATAGCTAGATCTGTCTTATTTTTTGTCTCAAACCTTAATACGAGTTCGCCAAAAATATGAACGGCTTAGATATAACACATACCTCATACTAGGACCCACAAAAAGTGGTGGGATTACAACAGCAAAAAATTATAAAAAATAAAAAAATAAAATTAAAATTAAAAAACCGTCGATATATCGACGATTCGTCGATATATCGAAAATGGTCCAAAACTATCCAGCGAGTTTTCCTCAAAAATCCTACAATTGTCGATATGTTGAAAAAGGTATTTTACCTTTAGCTACGGATTATAACCGTAGACATAACTGTACTCAGTGCCACTCTATGAAATTTTTTATTTATTTTTTATTTTTATTTTTTTTTTACATGGAGAAATTTATTCTACCTACAATTTTCTTTAATACATATTTATATAAATAGGTATATATAAGCATATAAAATTTTTTTCCCTCTTTTTTTTAATTTATTTCTTTAATCATTTAACAAGAATTTCTTCTAAACCAAAATTAGTTACTTGACGTACTATATATGATTTTGGGGTAGGAGAAGCTACTTTAGCCAACTAACCATGCTATTTTCCAAGATTCCATCAGGTCGATGGTAAAAAATCATTTCATTCAATCCATGATCATTTTAGGTTGTCTGTTGAATTTACAGGTTGTCATGTTGAATTTCTAGGTTCCTCGCTCAATTCCTACCTTCCTCGCTCAATTCCTACCTTCTAGGTTCCTCGCTCAATTCTTACCTTCCCCCATAAGCAATTTCTACCTTCCCACGCTCAATTTCTAGCTTCCTCGCTCGATTCTACGTTGCCTCGCTCGATTTCTTCCTACCTTCCCGATTCTACGTTGCTGGCTCAATTTCTGGCCCACCTTCCTCGTTGCCTCGCTCGATTTCTAGCTTCCTCGCTCGATTCCTACGTTGCCTCGCTCGATTTCTGGCTTCCTCAGCTCGATTCTACGTTCCTCGCTCAATTTCGAGATTCCTCGCAATTCTACTACCTTCCTCGCTCGATTCTACCTTCCCTCGCTGATTCCTACCTTCCCTCGCTCGATTCTTACCTTCCCTCGCTCGATCTGGGTTCCTCGCTCAATTCCTACCTTTCCTCGCTCAATTCTACCTTCTCGCTCGATTTCAGGTTCCTCGCTCAATTCACCTTCCTCGCTCATCTACCTTCCTCGCTCGATTGCTACCTTCCTCGCTCGTTGCTTCACTCGATTCTACCTTCCTCGCTCGACTCTAGGTTCCTCGCTTAATTTCAGGTTCCTCGCTCGATTCCTACCTTCCTCGGATTCTTACCTTCCTGAATTTCTAGGTTCCCTCGCTCGATTCTACCTTCCTCGATTTCTAGCTTCCTCGCTCAATTTCTACCTTCCTCGCTCGATTCTAGGTTCCTCACTCGATTTATATGTTGCCTTGCTCAATTTCTAGTTTTCGCTCGATTCTAGGTTGTCTCGCTCAATTCATAGGTTGTCTGTTGAATTTCTGCGTTGCCTCACTCGATTGCTAGGTTGCCTCGCTCGATTCTAGGTTCCTTTTGAATTTCTAGCTTCCTCGCTCGATTCCTGGGTTGCCTCGCTCGATTTCTAACTTCCCTTTCTCGATTCTAGGTTCCTCGCTCGAAGGTTTTAGCTCGATTTTTAGGTTCCTCATTGAATTTCTAGCTTCCTCGCAATTCTGGTACATGTCGGCTCAATTCATAGGTTCCCTCGCTGAATTTCTAGCTTCCCTCGCACTGATTTCGGCTTCCTCGCTCAATTTCTACCTTCCTCGCTCAAATCTAGGTTGCCTCATTTGAATTTCTAGGTTCCTCGCTTAATTTCTAGCTTCCTCGCTCAATTCCTAGGATTCTCATTTGAATTTCTACGTTGCCTCGCTCATTTCTTAGGTTCCTCGCTCATTTCCTATGTTGCCTCGCTCAAATCCTACATTGCCTCGCTCGATTTATAGGTTCCTCGCACAATTTGTAGCTTCCTCGCTCAAATCTTAGGTTGCCTCATTTAAATTTCTAGGTTCCTCGCTCAAATTCTAGCTTCCTAAGCTTAATTTCTAACTTCTTTCGCTCAAATCTAGGTTGCTTTGCTCAAATCCTAGGTTTCCTCGCTAAATTTCTACCTTGCCTCACTCGATTTCTAAGTTCCTTCGCTCGATTTCTAGCTTCCTCGCTCAAATCCTGGGTTGCCTCATTTGAATTTTTAGGTTCCTAAGCAATTTCTAGCTTCCTCGCTCAATTCCTAGGATTCCTCGTTGAATTTCTACGTTGCCTCGCTCATTTCCCAGGTTCCTCGCTCAATTTTTATGTTGCCTCGCTCAAATCCTAAGTTGCCTTACTCAATTTTACGTTCCCTCGCACAATTTGTAGCTTCCTCGCTCAAATCCTAGGTTGTCTCGTGAATTTCTAGGTTCCTCGGTCAAATTCTAGCTTCCTCGCTCAATTTCTAACTTCCCTCGCTCAATTCCTGGGTTGCCTAGCTCAAATCGTAGGTTCACTCGCTCAATTTCTAGGTTCCTACTCATTTTCTACGTTGTCTCGCTCAATTTCTAGGTTGCCTTGCTCGATTGCTAGGTTGCCACCTGCTCAATTTCTAGTTTAAAGCGAAGTGAATGAAATGTATTTTTGACCATAGACCTAATGGAATCTTGGAAAATAACTAGGTTGGTTGGCTAAAGTAGCTTCTCCTACCCCAAAAGCATATGTGGTACATTAAGTAACTAATTTTAGTTTAGAAGATATTCTTGTTAAATGAATAACGAAAGAAATGAAAAAAAAAAATAATTTATATGCATATTGAGCGATGGACTCGCAAGCTTCCAAGAAATTTTAGAAGCCATGCAAATTGAGTAATGAAAGATAAGCTTCATTATCTCAGTCTTTCACACCTAAATGTAAAATCTTGTTGAAACTATGAATAAACCAATGGCTTATCACCGTAGATATAGTGTCCCATGCCGTACTAAATCTTTCATAAGGATATCTTAGGATCATTGGAAGGACTGACGTTTTAGATAGAAAACCACCTGTCTTAAATGGAATGAGGAAATCTTCATTCGTAGTTGTGCCCTCTGTAGTTGGAAATGGAAATAATCAACCATGGTCCATAATGATGCAAAGAAGCACACTGGGGTTCAATTTGCTTAACTTCATGGTCATTTCCATGCATTTCACGGTCAATTTCGTCGATTCTGTTTAGATTCACAGTCATTTCGATGCACTTCACGGTCAATTCCCTTCACTTTACAGTCATTTCCATGCATTTGACGGTCAATTCTGGCGATTCCATTTCCAAGTTTTATCGGATTGGTGTTTGTATGGCTTAACCCCAAGACCAAGATACATTCTGCCCAAGCCCAACCTAATGTCGGGTGGGTCACAGGTTGGTCGGGTTGAACCCGCCCGACTTTCAGCTCAAAATCATATATGGTACGTCAAGTAACTAATTTTGGTTTAGAAGATATTTTTGTTATATAAATAAAGAAAGAAATGAAAAAATGAGAGAATTTTTTTTTATATGCTTATATATACATATTTATATAAATGTGTTAGAAAAAAATGTAGGTAGGTTGGTGCGGCACTGGCCAAGCTCGACTCGTGCACACCTCTAAACTAATAGCCCGGATTCACTGCTCGACTTTGGGTGATCTAAATTTGGTGGCATTCAGTCTGGAAAAAGCGGATTCGGTTCTTTGTGACCGAAGCGGCCAGTTGGTGCGGCAAAGACGGCCATAGGGCCCACCTTAATATGTTTTTTGTTATCCATGGACCACACAGTAGGGATTGAATTCCCACCATTAAAAACCTCTTGGGGGCTTCGAAATTGAGCGAGGGAAGCTAGAAATTGAGCGAGGCAACGTAGGAATTGAGCGAGGGAAGCTAGAAATTGAGCGAGGCAACGTAGGAATTGAAGCGAGCGAAAAATTGAGTGAGGAAAAAAGTGGCGAAGGCAAGCATGAAATTGAGCGAGGCAACGTAGGAATTGAGTGAGGAAAGCTAGAAATTGAGCAACGTAAAATTGAGCGAAGTAGAAATTGAAGCGAAAGTGGCGCAAAATTGGTGAGGGAGGAAAAAAATTGAAGCGCGAAATAAAAGTGAAAACGTAAAATTGTGGCGAACGTAGAAATTGAAGCAAAGTGGAAATGCGAAGCCAAAATTGAGAAAGAAAAATTAGAATTGAGCGAAAAGCGAAAAATTGGTGGTAGCAACGAGGAATTGAGCGAGGAAGTTAGAATTGAGCGAGAATTAAAATTGAACGAAACGTAAATTGAAGCGAGGAAAAATGTAGGAATTGAGCGAAAAAGCGAAAAAATTCGGCGAAATTGAGCGAGTAATGTAAGCGTAGGAATTGAAAGGAACCGCAAATTGAGCACGGTACGTAGAAATTGAAGCGAAAAGCGTAAATTGAGCCAGGAAAAATTAGAATTGAGGAAAAGCTAGAAATGGAGCGAGAGCGAGGGCGTAGGAAGCGAGGGTAGAAAATTGAGCGAGGAACGTAGGAATTGAAGCGAGGAAGTAGAAATTGAAGCGAGGCAACGTAGGAATTGAGCGAGAAGGAAGCTAGAAAATGGCGAGGCAACATAGGTTCCTCGCTCAATTCTACGTTCCTCGCTCGAATCTGGGTTGCCTCGCTCAATTTCTAGCTTCCCCGCACAATTTGTAGCTTCCTCGCTCAAATCTATGTTGCCTCATTTGAATTTCTAAGTTTCCTCGTCAATTCTAGCTTCCTTGCTAAATTTCTAACTTCCTCGCTCGATTCTAGGTTGCCTCGCTCAAATTCTTGGTTTCCTCATTTGAATTTTTACCTTGCCTCACTCGATTTTTAGGTTCCTCGCTCGATTTCTAGCTTCCCTCTCTCAATTCCTAGGTTGTCTCTTTGAATTTCTAGGTTCCTCGCAATTTCTAGCTTCCTAAGCAATCACTAGGATTCTTCGTTGAATTTCTACGTTGCCTCGCTCATTTCTAGGTTCCTCGCTCAATTCTATGTTGCCTCGCTCGAATCTAGGTTGCCTCGCTCGATTTCTAGATTCCTCGCTCAAATCCTAGTTGTCTCATTTGAATTTCTAGGTTCCTCGCTCAAATTCTAGCTTCCTCGCTCAATTTCTAACTTCCTCGCTCGATTCTAGGTTATTTCATTTGAATCCTACGTTGCCTCTGCAATTTCTAGCTTCCTTGCTCAATTTCTAGCTTCCTCGCTCAATTCTTACGTTGCCTCGCTCGATTTCTAGCTTCCCTCGCTCAATTCCTACGTTGCCTCGCTCAATTCCTACGCTTCCTCGCTCGATTTCTACGCTTGCCTCGCTCGATTCTACGTTGCCTCGCTCGATTTTTAACTTCCTCGCTCAATTCTAGCGTTGCCTCGTTCGATTTCTAGCTTCCTCGCTCAATTTCTAGCTTCCTCGCTGAATCCTACGTTGCCTCGCTCAATTTCTAGCTTCCTCGCTCGATTTCAGCGTTGCCTCGCTCGATTTCTACGCTTCCTCGCTCAATTTCTAGCTTCCTCGCTCAATTCTACGTTGCCTCACTCGATTTCTAGCTTCCTCGCTCGATTTCTGCTTCGCCTCGTGAATCCTACGTTGCCTCGCTCGATTTCTAGCTTCCTCGCTCAATTCTACGTTGCCTCGCTCGATTTCAGCTTCCTCGCTCGATTTCTAGCTTTCCTCTCTCGATTCCTGGGTTGCCTGGCTCAAATCGTAGGTTCGCTCGCTCATTTTCTACGTTGCCTCGCTCGATTTCAGCTTACCTCGCTCAATTTCGATTTAGATTCCCTCATTTGAACTCTACCATTGCTCTCTCTCAATTTCTAGGTTCCCTCGCTCAATTCCTACCTTGCCTCACTCAATTTTCAATTCGCCTACTCAATTTCATATTTGTCCCGCTCAATTTCTAGTTTGACCGCGAAATGACCAAAATTGACAGCGAAGTGAATGAAATGTATTTTCAATCATCGACCTGATGGAATCTTGGAAAATAATTAGGTTGGTTGGCTAAAGTAGCTTCTCTTAACCCAAAATCATATGTGGTACGTCAAGTAACTAATTTTGGTTTAGAAGATATTCTTGTTAAATGATTAAAAAAATAAATGAAAAAAAGAGGGAAAATAATTTTATATGCTTATATATATCTATTTATATAAATATGTATTAAAGAAAATTGTAAGTAGAATAAATTTCTCCATGTAAAAAATAAAAAAAAATAAAAAAAAATAAAAAATTTCATAGACTAGCACAGACTACAGTTATGACTACGGTTATAATCCGTAGCTAAAGGTAAAACACATTTTTTGATATATCGACAGACAGTTGATATATCGAAAATTGTAAGATTTTTGAGGAAAACTCACTGGACAGTTCTGGACCATTTTCGATATATTGACTATATGTAGATATATCGACGGTTTTTTTTTTTTTACTGTTGTAATCCACCGCTTTTTGTGGGTCCTATTATGAGGTATGTGTTATATCCAAACTGTCCATCTATTTGGCGAGCTCATATTCAGGCTTGAGACTAAAAATAAGATAGATCTAACTATCAAGTCGACCACACTGTAAAAGGCAATGGGGAATTGAACGTCTACCATTGAAATCCTTTTATGGGTTATAGAAGTTTTGGATCATTATGAAATTTGTTTTTTCTTCTTCATCAGGTCTTTGTGACCTATGAATGAACTTAGACGGGGAGGATTTCTCACGAACATCACAGTGGGCCCCCAAAAAGTTTTTAATGGTCGACGCTCATTCAACACTGTTTCCTGTAATGTGGTACACTTGAGATTTGCATATACCTCATTTTTGGTCGTATACCATAAAATGATGTGGAAAAATATACGGACGGCATGGATGAATAGCATACATCATGGTGGGGCCCACAGACCACCGACCATTCGCCATTGGCTGGTGGCAGGGGGAGTACCCAATCCGTTTCCGTGAAAGGAGGGGTAGTTTCGTCCTCAACGTCGCTGTCCGCACGTGATAGTCTAGATCGGTAACTAAAGTTTGTATTCTTTCATAGAAACCGCTGGGTAAAAGGTTTTGTCTACAGTGGTCATTTTCTCGAGAGCAAACGGAAGAGGAGGCTGGATCCGGTACAAACGTTTCTATTTTAATCTTAATGAACAAATCGATGTGATGGGATCTGCCGTGACATTTTAATTAGATCTCATCCGTCCATAACGTTTTCCCCATATTTTTATCCTTTCATTCAAAAACTTATAACTATTCAATACTTATATGAGCCACAACACGAACGGTTTGATGGGACGCCCAGCATTAATAACTTACCAGATTGTATGTGGGGCCCAATGTTTTTTTTATATTCTATCTAATCCACTAAGAAGATGAATCTAATGGATATGAAATTACTCACAAAATTCATACCGTTTCAAAACTGGAGTGGGCCATAACGAGTGATTTTAGAGGCGTTGGGGATGATTTAATATATTGTTCACCATATGATATTTGGATAGATATTATTTTTTGTAAACAACGAGAATACGAAATAAAACACATGACTGACGGTATGGATTTTATAAAAAAAAACTACATTGGTCCCCACACATCGATTTGTATGGTATCCGACATAACGGAGCCTTAACGGAAGGCGTTACTCTGTCCGAACTCCGTTAACTTTGCGCGGTCGTCACAGAAGTCTGGGATATTTTGTAAGAAGCGCAGCTTGTAGTCTACGGACTACTAAAGTAAATTGCCACAGCGTCAGGTGATCCAAGCATTGGGATGATCTGAACCGTTCAAGATGTAGGATCTACGGTGAATAGGTCTCGAAAAATGAATATTGTGATAGTAAAAGTTCCAAAAAATCAATGTGTTTCCAGATGAAATCTTGGCCATTCAATGGTTTACATTAAATTCATTTTCAAATGCGTTGATCATCTTTCAAGGGGGCAAAAGAGGACCGTCCATGACCAATGGAAGATGGAACCGACGTCCTAAGATATTAATGTCACTGATGCACATGGCCCAGCTGGAGGACTTGGATTTCATAGTAATGCGTGAACTGCCTACCTTTTTCCATTTTTAATCGGAGAAGATCTTTTTATTTTATGCTCCAATAGGGTGTGACAGATGATACACAGGCACTTAGAAATGCATCCATGGAGTGCAAGTAATTCAAATTAAATTATCCAAAATGGGTCCCACTTTGAATGTATCATGACCCAAAATGGTGATTATTCTATTGCCTGAATATTTATACTGATGGACGTCTATGGCAGGTCTAAAAATGAAAAAAATCTAACGGTCCTATTTAAATAAACAAGTGTCCATAAATCAAAGGTTAGAATTTATCAATCAATCCAATTTTTGGATTGTGACTTATCAACGGTGGGTTTTACAATGTAGTCCGCTTAAATTAGTTAATGTTTTCCACGTCTAGAATTCTGTGCCTGTGTATTAATTGGCATGATCCGCCAGAGTATCGAATAACTACCAGTTTTTGACTTTTCGCCATCTTTAGACGCGCTTTTTAAGTTAGGACAGATGGGGCCATCTTTTAGTAATAAGATCCTTATCCTGTTGAAACACCGTTGATGGACTATAACCAGAATATTTTCAACCGGAGGATCCTAGCCTTTAATATTTGGACCTGTTTTAGCTGAACGTGGACTGCCGCTAAAATTTTCCTCTTCCAAGGGTTCATTTGTCGGCACCTATGATATATGAAAGGATATGAAAGGTAGGATGAGATACTGCAGCGGTTCTCCAAACGGAAACATTGTCCCATTTGAAAATTTGCGTGGACGTGATACTCGATGTTTCATTGTATTTTTATTGAAGTGTTGGGAATATGCAATGGAGCAGCCGGGTCGCGGAGTAGGTGAGCGGATAAAAGCTTAGGGCCTGTTTAGCCGGCCGGATTAAGAGGGATTAGAAGGGATGGGATGGTAAAATCTGAGGATATGCCAAACGAGCCAAACAGGCCCATTGAACTTGTCGCGGGATATAGCAAACTCATGGATCTTAAACCAATCCACTGACATCACCATCATTACCTTAAATTTGATCTCATACCTTCTAATCCCATTCAATCATGCCTAGGGCATGTTTGGTTGGACAGATTGGAAGGTAAAATCCCGATATATGCCAAGCATGCCAAACAAGCTCAATGAACTTATCCCTAGATATAGCAATCCCATGTATCTTAAACCAATCCAGTGACACCACCATCATTACCTTAAAATCCATCCCATCCCTCCTAATCCCATGGGATCCGTCTGGCCAAACAGGCCCTTAGTGGGTGAGGCCCCTGCATGGGGCCCACCTTGATGTATGCGTGGTATATCATCCAACCTTTTTTGTAGCTCATTTCAGGTCATGAGTAACTTTGATTTTTGGAATAACATGGCATTGGCTTAAAAAGATACATTTAATAAATTCTTTGTAAGACTCGTTACGATAGATTCTGAGTAAGAACTTTGGTGATAGAAAATGAATAGATTATGTATCTTTTTTCACTTGCACTCTTATATAATTTCCATTTCCGATGATTTCAAAATTTTTGAATATTTTTGAAGTTTTGAATGATCTTATCCAACAAGTAGACCACAAACAACATCAGAAATTGACCAGAGAGCCACCACTCTA
Organism: Magnolia changhungtana; assembly: GCA_030180095.1. NCBI lineage: Eukaryota > Viridiplantae > Streptophyta > Magnoliopsida > Magnoliales > Magnoliaceae > Magnolia > Magnolia changhungtana. Next base: position 2,433,436 of record JASAUF010000596.1, read on the forward strand.
CCCAATGCTACCACCTCAGATATTAAATTAAAGAGTAAAATCAAATAACGCTTAATTTTTGATACATCAGCGTATGAGGCTTTGACAATGTGTAGGGCATGTAATCAAGAGCCACTTGAGACTCAAGCAAGAGGATGTATGAGAAGAACTATGTAAAATATGATAATAAAATGAAATTGATAATTGGATTATCACCGTGCATGTGGAGATGTGGGAAGAGGCGAAGAGAGCTATTACACTCCTCTTGAGAGAAGATTGTTACAAATCTAATTTCCTGATCCTACTTTGATTAAGTTGAACTGTCTGGATGGCTCGGACACTTGTAGAGACTTTGTTGTGGATGGATGAGCTTTTCGAGCTCTTCCCACTCTCCCACTCTCTTTCTTCTCGCTCTCACCCTACTCAAGCTAATCTCACTCTCTCATTCTCACACTCATGCTTACTCTCTAAGTAACAAAGTGTCGAGAAATGAGATCGGTAATGTTCTCATACCTTACCATAGATCGAGTAGACGAGAAATTTAATTGGACTTTTGGGTTGTAAGTTTCTTAGAGGTTTTTGGTTTAGGGTTAGCCATTGGGTCTAGTTCAAAACAAGTGCACAAATTGTTGAGATGAAATGTTCATTGAGTCCACACAATGAAATAGGGTGGACCACAGAATTAGAATTAGTGGTGATTGAACACCCACCATTAAAAACTTCTTAGCATCCATTACAATATTTATTTGCCATCAAACTTGTTGACAAGGTCACATTGACTTAGATGAAAGGAAAACATTAAGATTAGCTTTATAAAAAACTCATGTCATATGCATGAGCAACAAGAAGTATTAACAGCTGGTCACCAATGCTCTATATTATATCTGTTTTATTTTTGTGCGCATGTCTTAAAATGATTATGAAAAAATAAACTGAAGTGGGGTTTCAATGGGCCAAGCTCAGGTCTACTAAAATCAGAATTTTGAATAGCCTAGCTCAAAGGTAGGCAAAAGCAGTTAAAAATCCAGGCCAAGAGCAACCTCAGGTGGGCCGTCGAGAGCCTGAGATGGAAGGCATGGATATATACCACATACATCCAGGTGAGCCCACAACCACAGGCCTCGACCTTAGTTGTTACCCTGCCCTCACTTGATCTTGGAAGCGGATTGGCTGGTGTACCTCACACCAGCTATATAGGTGTTGTAGGTACATGTTGTGAGAAGATAAGCACTGGCACACCTCGAGCTCCGAGTTGTACCAACAGTTCAAAGGATATTAAAGTTATATGGCCTCACAATGATGTATTTATTATATCTACATCATTTATCTATTTTTAGAGATCATTTTAGAGCATTATCCAAAAAATAAATTATATCCAAAGATCATATGGACCACACCACAAATAACAATGGAGATAATGATTTTCGAAGATAATGATATTCACTGTTAAAAACTTCGTAGGGCCACCATAACATTTATTTTCCATCCAATTTGCTCATATTTATCCAAAACTTCAATGAGCCTGGAAAGGATTTTAATGGTAAACGTTTAATCCCCCGTTGCTTTTTTCTCCGTGGTCTACTTGATAGTTAGATCCGCCTTATTTGTCATCTATAGCCTTAAGACAGGCCCGCCAAATGACTGTTTGGATATAACACATACTTCATGATTGGACCCACAGAACTTGCTGACGTCAATACAGCTAACTGGTGTGAGGTATAGCAGCAAACCCGCTTCCCGGATATTTGCCCAATGTAGGCAGTGATAGAATCTTGGAGACAGGCCAAAGTGTCGTGTTGTGATAGATCCTGACCCTTCATTAGATGGGACCGAATTGTCACATGTCATGGGTGGAAAATGACGCTGACTTAGCCATCAGCTGCGGAGCACCTGTCATTTTTTGTTCTACGGCCCAGCTGCGGTCCGGATCGATCTGATTTTTGAGATATAGAGCACACACGTGTCCAACAAGATGAAGTAGACAGATCGCCAAGACACGTGCCAAGTTCCATCTCTTGCGAGTAGGCATCCCGTTTCTCATCTTAATTCATATCCGGTGCACCAAGCGAGTATGATCCTCACCGTCAGCTCAATTTTTTTTTGACGTGAGGCATAATGATACGTGATCCAAACCCTTCGTCTCGTGATTCCATCATCTAAGAGAGTTTAAGTGAAATTTTCACTGATTTAACTATCTCAGCCATTCAATATGTGGCCATACAAATAGACGGTAGAAGAGAATGCTGATAGTGGTCGGTACTGCAAGAGTTGATATAACCAAAAAGAACTGCAATTTATGTTTTCGATGGGATTTTCTCATCAACAGAGACACGACAATCTGATGAATGGTCCAAAACATTGGCTTCTATGCCACGTGTCCGATTTAAATGCAACACACCAAATGTGAAAATGACGCGCTGTACTTTAAGTAAGATTCCTTCTTACAAAAAAATAAGTAATAATTCCAGACGCGCCATCTTCAAGCGCCAGACACAAACGCACCAACGAGGAGCATGACGAGCAAATCATGGCTTTTGAATTTCATACTATGGTGCCTGAGTAGATGTTACTCGTCCCAGAATCCTATCCAGTCCGTTTACTGTATGGGCCATTCGGGTATAAAAAAATGAACGGTCAGGGAATACCAACCTGAGTTCAATTTTCAACCTGAAAATGTTGCCTACCTGATTAGCAAGATGTTCTGAATTTTTATCATAGGAAATATTCACTGAGTTATCATCTATTTAATGTCTCAGATCATAACACACGTGCTACATTGACACGTGTGTTGCGTCCTTGTTTCGCGCTTGAAAACGAGTCATCTGGAACCAGCATTCCCAAATGTTGACATCAAACGCCAGACTCCAGCGCATTTTGACGTGGACAGTACTAATAATACCAACTACCTCAAAATTGAAATCCACGTCTGATGGGGTAAGCCAATGCGATCGGGACCGTTTAATGCGGTTGAAATCTTTATATGGTGAAATTTGACGGTTGAGATGGTCAAATGGATGACTAATGTAAAAGGCCATTCATGCATTAATAAAAGGTACACAGTACGAGTGTCATTGTCCGAAACTTTGATTGTCCGGAGTGATGCGTGGCAATATTTGATTGGTGGATCCATTTGTTAACCGAGATTGACCGAGTACGGACTTGCAGACTATCCTGAAAGGGGAACGAATGAGATGCTACCAGATAACACGTTAGTGGTGTTTCCCTTACCCTGGGCTACCTTGATGTATATGTTTCATATCCACGCCGTCTATCAGTTTTTACAGCTCATTTTAAGGCATGGTCCAAAAATTGAAGTAGATTTAGATCTTTGGAAGACCACGCCATGGGAAACCGTGATCACTTAATACCTACCGTTAAAAACTTCCTGATGCCTACCTCAACGTTTATTCGGCATCCCGTTGATATGATCACGCAGACATGGATAAAGAGAAAACACAAATATCATATATGATCTAATGCTCCAGTAAGTTTTTACTGGTGGGGATTGAACCTATAGCACGTTTGAGATTTAGATATGCTCCGTTTTCAAGACGGCCTTAAAATGAAGCCGATTTCGTACTGAGTAAACTCCGTGGGGTCTACCTTCATTCATGCATTTTATCAACTCCGTTTGCCTATTTTACGGGATAATTTTAAGGCTGGAGTCCACAAATAAAGCATATACAAAGTTCAAGTAAACTACACCACAGTAAACAGTGTGAATTTAAGGTCTACGAATTAGAAAATTCTTCAAGCCAACAAACAAGCTGATATTTGTGTTTACTATCCATGTCTTTGAAAAATAAAAATAATAATAAATAAATAAATAAAAATCTTATAAACGGGTTGAATGACAAATAAACATTATTGTAAGCTCTAAAAAGGCTTAAACTATGGAAATCATTATTCCTAGTATTTCCCATGGTGAGATCCACTTGAGCTTTGGACCAGCTTTAATTTTGAGCTCAACTCCTAAAGTATAGAAATATTCCTAAGGCACGTAATGATGTTTATTTGCCATCCAGCTTTTTTTTTTTACACACTCCCCCACCACTCACACCATAGTAGGATTTCACCACCTATGTATATTAGAACCCTCTATGGGTGTTGAAACTCCCGATGGTCTACCACCGGAGTAAGATTGATACTCCTGCCCTCTCTAGCCACTGACAGCAGTTAAGTGGGTGGGACCACCATGATGTATTATTTATCCACACTCACATCAGTTAAGTGGGTGGGACCACCATGATGTATCTGTTTATCCACACTCACATCGTAGTTGACTTTTACATTTAATGCACCTTGTATTTAATGCAACCAAGCTTATCATTTAGTGTTGTCCACTTGAAACGTTGGCTTTGCCTCATTTTTGTGCACATGCCTTAAAATGATAGGAGAGAAAGGATGAACAATGTGAATAAACAAATACACCAAGGTTGGGTTACTTAGGGCGTGGTTGGCCAGACCGATCCCATGGGATTTGGAGGGATGGAATGGAATTTAAGGTAATGATGGTGGTGTCAGTGGTTGTCGTCTAAACCCACGGGATGGAACGAATTCCAGGATGACGGAGTGCGTGTTTGGGATGACAGTCGTTGTCGGTGTAGACTGTGGATTTGCAGCCGGGCATGTTTGGAGTAGACCTCTGCCGTATCTAATGCCCGTGCATTTCATCCACTATGTGGGCCCCACCATGATGTTTGTGTCTCATCCATGTCGTCCATCTATTTGCTGGATGAGCCGCTGTGATCTTCCTTTGTTTTTGGGGTGTCTAGTCGTTGTAGATTTTTACCATCTTTGAATCTAGTTAGACTCCCATGATAGTTTATCACTGTCTAAGAGTAACACTGACTCGTCCAAGTTAATTCTTGTATGGACATCCATACCGTCAAGGTTGTAGGGCACATTGTTGATGGAGTGTACAACTATGATAGTGCACGGTGGATGTCCGCATTGCCATTTTTTTAATGGTAGTGAACAGTCACAGGAGCTCAGATGAGGGTGTCGTCTAAACCCATGGAATGGAGAAAACGGTGGGACGGATTCACCGGAGCCGATCAAAAATCCCACGCAGCGTTTACGAGGGCGGCGCCATCGCCTGTACCGATACTGGCCAAACAGCTTGTGGGATGGACGAGTCTGGATAATTGCAGAAAATCGACAGATATCCCATATCCAGCGCCCGGCCAAACATGCCCTTATTATGGAATCGGGGATTGTGGATTAGGTACTACCACCCCCCTTCTAAGATCAGAATAGGCAGGGATTTTAGCGGGCCGTGGTGTGTGCATTTTAACTATATTGTCCATCCATTTATTATTTTAGGATCTAAGTCCAAAAATTAGATAGATCGAGGGCTTAAGTGGACCACACAATGAAACTAAACACTTATGTTGAAAACTTCCTTGGGCCACATGAGTTTTGGGTATTCTTCTTCTCTTCTTTTTTTTTTCTTTTTTTTTTTTTCCACCTCCATTCATGGCTTTCTGACCTTATGACCAGATCATTGTTGCCTCCTACAGTGTAGTCCACTTGAGACTTGGATCAACCTGATTTTTAGGCTTATTCCATGAAATGATGTGGTAGAATGGATGGATGGTGTGGATAAAACCCACAAATCATGGTGGCCCCTCATAGCCCCTGCTCATTCCGAGCTTAAGACGAGTGAGGGTAGTACTCAATCTACATTCGCAAACTACTTCCCATTCCATCGTATAGCCTAACCAATCAAATTTCATCGGGTAAACACCCCACATTTGAGGCTAGTTGCTCCACACCACCTAAGTCATGTCCTACTCTCACCCGTCTTTTCATATGTTGATGCCGATTCAATCAAACTAGACCAATCGTGTGGTTGAGGGTCTAAATTGGGTTTTCATGTGTGAGTAAAATACGTGGGCATGCTAGAGTCTACTCACCTCAAAGTTTAACTAAACCAATTGTTGGTGTTCTCCCGCATTGAGCTGAACAGATTGGAGATTGGGATAAAAAATCTAAAGTCCTCTCAACCAACAATATTTGCGCTTCCGTTTAGGCGATTTGTGGAAAGGTAGGGGTTAGCCCTTTTGAATGAGTTTTTTTTTTTACTTGTGACAATAAATGTGAGTGTACGAACTTAGGGGATGTTTGGTACATGGGATTAGATGGGATGGAATTGGGATCACGTAATGATTATATTGTGTAAGGTTTGTCGTGGAATTTCATTGCTTTGAGGCCATCCTACTTCGTGTTTGGAATAGAAGCATTGAAAATGTAGATCCCTGGTTTAACGTTAAAATGTGTTTGGATTGAATGACGAAAGGTGCGGATATTCGACCTCTATAAAGCATTGACGTTACTAAGTTATGCGGACCCCACCATGATGTATGTGTTATATCCACATCATCCATCCATTTTGCGACAACATTTCATGGGATGGGCCCAAATATGAGCCAGATCCAAAGGTTATATGGACCACACCAAAGAAATCAGTATGTATAGTGACGCCCATCATTGAAACCTTCCTAGGGCCCACCTTGATGTTTATTTTCCATTAAACCTATTCAAAAGGTCAGACAAACCCTAATGAAGAGAAAACACAAATATCAGCTTTATATAAAACTTTCGTGGCCCCCAGGAAGTTTTCAATTGCAAGCGTTCAATCTCCACTTTTGATCATGGTGTGGTCCATTTAAGCTTTGGATCTACCGATTTTTGGTTGATGCCTTAAAATGATCTTTAAAAATGGATGGATGGTGTGGATGTAGCTCATACATCATGGTGGGACCAATAGATCTTGCCAACCTCAAGATACCCACATTCACTAGATTTGCAAAAAAAAAAAAAAAAGTCATTGATTGAAGCTGGATACCTCGAATCCAGCTGGATTTGGAGGGTTTCTTATTACCCCTCCTAATTCAATGGTATTGGAGCTTATTTCCCAATGCATGCCAAGCTTATAACCCAGGGAGGAAACAAACAGAATGGTGGGATAGTTCAGTGGTATTTTTAATTCAATCCCCTTTACTACCACATGATACACTGAACCAAACAAGCCCTTAAGGACTTGTTCTTTTACCAACACTTTAAGTTTAATATATTTCTCAAATGAATAAGGATACATATACAAATTAAATAAGGCAAATTGTTGTCAATTTCGTTAATATATGAAAATGATGCTCATTACAATAAAAAAGTTGTGAGACAATCGAGTGAATAAACAAAAGAAAAATGATAAATAACTGATGCACCTGTCGGAATAGATGATCAAGATAGGTGTGATCAACTAAATCGGAACTTAGATAATCATGATCCTGCAACTTAAGGTTGCAAAAATTTACTTATATTCCTAAGATACTGTGGTGGGAGCTGCTAGGCAATAGATATGTAAAACTAAGTTGTTTGATTATTTGGTTGAATCAAATAGACCATTAAAATCGAAAACAAAGAGAAAAATAAAAAAGAATTGAGATAGAAGACTTATATAATTAAGTCAACGTGTGATGTGAGTCACTTGGCTTGAAATTGAATTTGCTCCCCTTAGACAACGTCCCAAGTGCAATAGGTTTCCAAAGCAATTGACCTCCAAAATACAATGACTATGACACAGTTCCAATTGTGCACTCACTATATGCAGGCTCAAACCACTTGTAGTTTAACTCAAAAGTGTTGAGTTAACTTAGTGATGAACTTAACAACAAAAGCTTCTTACATTTTTTTTTTTTTTTTAAAAAACATAGAGAATTTTTTGAATGAGATGAGAAATGATTTTTCGTGATTTGCAAAATGGAATGGAAGTCCTTATATAGACTTTGAAGTTGTGCATTAAGCACCCTTTTGAAAGGGTTTGGTCCGTTGGGTTTAAACCTAATAAGTGCGACCAACTGATCAGACACATTTATTTATTTGAAAATAAAAAGGCACAAGTGCGCATATACTCTCACACAAAATAAATTCACACGAGTACCCATACACACAGACTCGCACAAGTACACTTGCACCCGTACCCGTACCCACACCCATGGCCATGGGCCATCACTAGAGGTGTACACGAGTCGATCCGAGTCGAGCTTGGCACAGCTCGACTCGACTTAGCCATTTGCTGACCTCAGCTCGGACTCGGACTCGGCTCGGCTCGGTCCTCGAGCCTGACTGGCCAGCTCAACTCAGTTTAGTCAGCAGCTCGGGCCAGTTCGAGCTGAGTTCGAGCTAAGATCGAGCCGAGTTCGCCTATGTGGCATTTTCACAAACACATGAGCCACACTTTCAAAATCTTGCTACATATAAAACAACAACAATGGATTTACAAATATTTCATCAAACACCTTGTAAACAACATAAAAATCAAGAAAAAAAAAGGGTATATGTTTCATATATGTACCTTCCTTGCCACCAGCCACACTTCATTGAGTCATTTCATCAAACACTTGGTGAGCAACAGGCCAACAACAATATCAAAGTAGCCGAGTTATTGAACTAAATCGATCATAGTTCGATTCGAGTTAAGTTCGATCCGAGTCGAGTCGAGCTCGGGCAAGCTTGAACTCGGTTTAAAATTTTTTGAGCTAAAAAAATCAACTCGACTTGACTCAAACTTAGTTTCGAACCAAGTCGAATCGAGCTTTTTCGAGTCAAGTCAAGCGAGTTACCGAGATAACTCTGCTCGTGTACAGCCCTAGCTATCGCGGCGCGCACACCCACGAGCACACAGACACGGACTCGGACTTACCTTTGCCAGCACATGCGCGCATGGTCTTCGACATAGATTATAGTTAATGGCATATCCCCCCACAGGACCAAATTCGCATGACCTCTGAATGAGGCTCAAATATAAGGCAAAAAAGCCTATCTTATATATATGAATATTTTCTTAGGTAAATTCGATGTGGGACTAAACACACAAAAAAAAAAAAGCAAATCAATTTTTGAATTTTGTAGGGAAACATACAAGATTTGATTTTTTAAAAAATAAAATACAATAATTCTCACATGCTTCAAAATTAAAAACCTTTCGGCTTACGTTAAGTTAAAATGTGGCAATAAAATTGAATCGACATTAGAGTGAGTAAGACAGGTTTACAGGAATCATGTGACACTATAGTCTTGAATCTGAATCCATTTGGTGTAAATCGCAAGTACATGCTACTCACACAACTCTTTTTCAACAAGTGATTTTACAGTTTCACGTTTTTCGGCCATACGCCATTACCTAAATTTCATGAGTGTTCTAAAAAATTCGCCTAGATTCTCATGGGAAGCGGCATCCACCTCCACACACTATATAAGTGAATTCCATCAAGTGTTCGCAATAACTATATACACCACTAAATATATAGTTATGGATTCATTAAGAGTTTCAAAAATTCATCCTTCTCTGTTGTTGCTTGCACCACTATACTATAGAAGGGGTTCACTTACATCAGTGCAATGGTCTGCCTTGTGTTTTTTTGTTTACCCATTGAACCTATCTCATATGATCTACACTCGTATAAATTGGATTGTTGACATTGACAACTCATATATTAGGCCTAGCCCCATTCCCTTCGATGTATCATTGACTACTATTTTAGATAGTCTTTTGTTTAGAGAATCTTCCATATTATTTTCTGACCTCATAAAGTCAATAGATATGACTCCATCATGTAATACATGTTTCACTATGTTACATTTAAGTTTAATATGCATGCTATTTGTATTATATATTTTACTATTTACTTTTATTATAGCCGTTTGATAATCACAATGAATAGATGCAGTCGATACAAGCTTTAGCTAAGACGTTACATCAATCAATAGATTTCTAAACCACTTGGCTTCTAAACTAGCCTTTTCTAAGGCAATAAATTCAGATTTCATAGTTGGTCAAGCGATACATATATACTTGATAGAGACTTTTAAGAGATTGCTCATCCACACAAAGTAAAGACATATTCGCTGGTAGATTTTGTTTCATCTAAATCAGTGATCCAGTTAGTATCACCTGACTTCTGATCATACTCGTCAATCGACACATCCAAATGACAAGCTGATCGCATCCATACGTATATCCTCACCAGGGCTAATTATCTTACTGTGGATATCGACCCCTATGCCCCATAGTGGACCCTCAATGGTTAGAAACACCCTCCCATATAGCTAGTATAATGAAAACCTAACCCTTAAGGCCATTTGCGCCATTTCTGGTGCTATAAATAGAGCACTTGGTGGCAACTTTTGCTCCCATTTAAATTTTGCCCTATAAAGATAGAGAGACAGAGAGAAAGAGAGAAGGCAGAGATCTTGTGAGGGAAATCTTGGAGTGTTCTTAATGGATTCCCTTCGATCAAGCCCTATCATCGACTGTTCTTCTCCGTCGAATCTATCCCACTCTCAATCGAGAGGTAAGAAATGAACCCTACTTCCTAACCTGAGTTTTTCTAGGTTAAATTGCATGAATCTCAGCTAATTGCTTCAAAATTGATGTATGAATCATTTCCCCCCAAATCCCTAACTTTAGGAGCTCGAAATCGGAAATTTCTACTTAAAGGTGTGGACCATTATTCCTAAGTTGTCATTTATCGACCTTTAAGTGTCTCAATTAATAATGTATTGTTTGTATATAATTTGGTGTATGCTAACATGTTCATATTTTAATTTGATTGCAACATGTGTTATTGTTTATTTATGGATGCTCATATGTTTGATAAAATGTCTTAGTGATTGAATGCGTTATTCTATTGATGCTCTCATGTTTGATGGAATGTTTAGGTGAATGTATAGTTTTATTAATGCTCACATATTTGATGAAATGCTCAAGTGGGGGATTTGTTTCTATCGATGCTCACATGTTTAATGAAATGCCTTAGTAGTGTCATTGAATTTATGTTTCATATGAAATGTTGTTATGATTACATGATGAATTGTTAGTCCTTAGCGATGTTTATGATTGTATGATGAATTGTTAGTCCTTAGCGATGTTTATGATTGCTTACGATGTTGGTTCAGTCAGTAAATTGCCCGAACCGAGGGGTGAGCCAAGTTAGGTCAGCCACCCTACGCTTGTTTGATCGACCCGTGGTAAATACAGATGACCAACAATATCTGGATTACATGAGATGCTTGCACCCAATGCCGATTGCACCAATTTTCTTACAGGTCAATCAAATTATTCTAAGAGCCGATTAATTATGTATGTTCATAATACATGACACGACCAAATTAAATATAAGATACCATATTCCCAATGGATGAGTCTACTCATAATCATTAATGCGTTACGATCCTACAAAGGCTCATGAGACAGGCATGGTGGTATGTGATAATATGTTCGAGCTGTCAGCTTACGCTGGGGTGACGTGCCTGCCACATAGGCAAAAAATTAGGTGACGAGCCCACCATTTTAATAAAACATTGGGTGATGAGCATCCCCGTAGTGACCACTGAGCACCAATGAATGTCGCGACCTTACCATGTTGCTAATGGTTTGGGTGGCATGCCTTCTCCACATTCAGGGTGTGGGTGACGACCTTCGCCCTAAATGTGATCATGATTGGGCGAGAAGCCCTAATATTAACTTGATTGAGTTGTATGGACTATTTGGTAATGAAACCAATTTTGGATCAAGGGACACTGGTGAGGGGCCGCTATGTGCCGCCATGAGTTACGTGAATCTGTTTAACGGCTATTGATAGAATGATGGTATCCTAGCTTCGCCAACATATTATTTAAACTAGAAATAATAACTACATGGCTAATCATGCATATCATTACATTGTTGGGTTGTGCTGCGAGTCAACCATTGCACATATGTTGACGTCCTTGCTAGCAATAGCGTTGAAGTGGTTCTATATTGGTATCGTCAATCCCATGCATTCATCATGCTAAAAAATGTTTGGTCATGTTGTCGACCAACCATTGCGCATATCATCATGTTATCCATGTATTTAAATAATTAACTTAAAAATTATTTATTTTGTAATTTTATTGTTACTTGTATTGATTGAGTCGATAAAATATGTAACTTAGAACTAATAGAATCACTGAATTAGTTACTCACTCTGTAATATCCTGATTCTCAAAACTCGATGATGACTGTTCCTCGTTGAGAACCTGAGTATTACACTATGGAGTAACAACTTTACATCTAATCAAATAAAAAATTTCATAACGTAAAGTGAGGTAACTACTGCATAAGCTAAGGAGATCATGAGAAATAATAAGGGAATTCAAACCAATTAAAAGGATAACAAAATGAAATCTCACAGTATGGAAATTTTATTACAATTCAAGCAAAACACAAAGTCTGAAGGATAAAAGCGTGTAAATCCTAAAATATCAGTTGAGCTCCAGCGGCTTAACTACATTGGCATAGAGGCCCTCCTTGCCGAACTCCTACTCAGCCATCCCTGGAATCCCGTCATAGGGATCTCCACCTGTTCATCATACATGTGTCTATTTGGTGCAACCGCACGATCGGGTGAGTGAAAACTCAATGGAAATTTCCCGCAAAGATTCATGCATATCATGTCATTGATCCAAAACAGTTTAAACCAACGTATTCAGATAATAAAGAAGATAATATGAACTTGTAAATAAATGTATGAGTGCATGAATGTATGCTCAAGTCACAGATCTGGGGATGCACATCCAGCTGTCAAAATAAAGGGGTCGCCCTAGGGAGGACTAGTCACTTGGAAAAATACTCAAGGTACGCCCAAGGAGAACTAGCCACCCGGAAAAGACCATGTAGGTGAGTGCACCCAAGGATATCTTCTGAAAAAATATACGGGGTACGCTCGAAGAGTGTCTAATCCCGGAAAAGTCTCATATAAAGAAAAGAGCCCAAAGTGACCCAAATGCACAAGTTTTGTGAATTAAACTAAAGTGTTAGAACTTTCAATAAATAGAACAGAGTGTGGCTTACATTGAGCACTCGGAAAAGATCATATGTGTTGAGGGTCAAATATTGCATATCAGACCCCAGTTATTACCTGGATTTATAAGCATGATACTGTTTAATGGCCCATTTAATCATGTTTGTGATGCAGAGTGTATTTACGAGCTTGGACTGGAACAGGGTGTTAAAAACTGAGATTTAACATTCAGAATTCACCAAAGCATGGGACGGACCCCAGGAGACCAAGATCGACGAATTTACATGCCGGAGACCCGAGAAAATTGAGAAACTGAAGCTCAAGTGGCTCGAAATTGGTCCAGAATGTAAGATCACAGGGTTCCCACCATCTGTTCGGTTCGAAACCTCATATATTACCTAAGGACCATAAATTAACTGTAAACGACGAATTTCAGCCATTGGATCTTTCTTGAAGTGGCCCAACGGATAGATCAGCCCATAGATCTGTGAATTGGGGCCCACCTGATATCCGGATATGTTTCAATTGTCTCAACGAGTTGAATGAAGTGCCAGAGAAGATGAACGGAGCAGATTTCTCAACAACATCAAAGAGGACCCCACATGGGGCTGTGCATGCACAAAGTGCACGCACACCAGCCGTGCACCGCAAGAGCCTAAGTCGGTCAGCGTTGCACTGACCGACGCATCTCCTTCTCCTTCTCTGTTTCAAACAGCAGACGCACACGATCCGTTAGTTTTATGCAGTGGGGCCCACCCTTCATCCAAATCATACATCTGAACCGTCCATTGAGTCCGGAGGGAGGGCGTAACTCACGCCTAGGTGACGGAATAGAAGAAGACAACGAAGATCGATTTTTCACCGTGCAAACGCAATTCGGACGGTTTACTGGAAACTCGGTGGGTCACACCGAATTCAATGCAGAAACGCCCATAGTCGAATAATTTTTTGACACAAGTCCATTGGACGGAGTGGATCTTGTCTCTAGTGATGATCTTGGGGTCACCCGAGCATCCCAGCGTAACTAGTTACGCACGTACGTGCGTAAAGGACGTCCGACCACCATGGACCCTACAACCCTCTTGATCATGATCGGCCGGCCAATCCAGACTGTCCATTGGATCCCTACAAGGAGTCTGACCAAAACCCCGGCCTTCCTTGCAACCATGCATTTAAATCAGATCGCTAGTGTTGGAGTTTTCTGCGGACGTTGATTCATGTAGTGGCCCACCAAGAGTTCAGATCTTCTTGAAGATTTACATGGTGTGCTAAATCAACCCCACAGAGCCAATGGACGGCTCTGATGAGGTGTGAAGTCGCTAAGTGGACCCCACTGTCACGCCCCAAACCCGAAAATTGGATTTATAGGAATTCCGATCTCCAAATCCGGTGCCGACAGCCTCCGTAGTACCCCATTCTTGGCTCCTAACGTTCATACGCCAGATTTCGATCCTGGGATCCTACAAGGAGGATTATTTTTTTTATGTACATTTAACTCGTAATAAGCATAACCACAAGATTACCCAATTCACAAAGGCAACAACATCATCACATATCCACTAATATAATCATTTGAGTGCAGTACTGAAAGGGAAATACATATATCAAAAATCAAAGCTCAGGAAGACAATGCTACATACTCCATTCCAAAAGCTCGACAACATTGCTAAACTTGCTGCTTTGCAACTTAACATTACACCGCACGCATCTATCGTGCATATGGAAGGCTTATAGAAAGCTTAGAGGGTGGTGTAAGTGTGTGTCGACATGACAAGTGTAAGTGCAAGTATTCAATATCAATGCCATCATCATACGATGGTCTCAAGAAAATACTAGTAATCCATAAATCGTACAATATCGAAATAAGCAGAATTACTAACAAGAACATGAATTTATCAGAGTAAACAGAAATACTGACAAGATCATAAATCATACGATAACAGAGTAAGCGGAAATATGGACAAATCCATGAGTCAATCAATATCAGAATACGCAATGTAGGACAACTATGCAAATGAGGAGTCATAAATAATCAAATATCAGATGCCAAAAATATAATGCAATATTCAATTCGGAAGAGCTAACGAATACCATCACTCTCATTTAAGTCACAGGAATACAGAAACATAGCAGCCCAAAATGCCATATGCCGAGGGTGTAATGCAATATGCAATATGTGATGCCAATGGAATGACCATGCTGGAGTGTGAAGTCGGGATGATAGTACGTAATATCGCAGGCTACGGGATACACCACAAGAGACTTCTATCCAAACTAGTCTCATACCTAAATTTGGATAGTCAGACTCAATGTGGTAAACTCCTGATCTCAGGTTAGTCGCGCGCCCTAACCGAAATCCTTGTCATAATGAAGGCACACAACAATTAGTTGTGCACCAACAGCCCGAGTGGATAGTGAATGAATGGATGAATGAGTATGCAACTCCTACTTAATAAGTCCACATATCAGTACAGTTCATCTCTGGGATCATCACCGGGGTTTAGTACACTCCAATTGGCACTGCCGCTCTCCCAGCCGCACAATCCAAGTGAGCGTAAGAAACCTCACTATCCGCCTAACCAATAGTCTGCCAATACCTATCCGGCACATTGATAGCGGACCCATTCACGAGCTGGTCAAACGCAACCTAGTATTGCCCCCTACCCTCAGGCGGGTAAGGCCAACCCCCTCCCAACCGACCACGATACAGTGGGAGACGCGGCCTCCTGGTATTCGGCAGTTGGGCGCTCATGTATCCACTCGGTCTCGACGTTGGGGCATCTCTTGGCCATGGAGGTTTAGGGATTTTCACCCAAGGACATCTATGACGCCCATATGCTAGAACCAAACATTTCTGGTGTCCCATCCGGCCATCCACGATATGCTTGTGGAGGCTACGACCCCGATGTCGCTAGGGCATACAGTAGTCATATCACAAAATGCATGATGCATGAGTCATACAATTCAGTCATACATTAATCGTACGCATGTCGTGCGCTTATGTGAGATAACCTCCGCCTATCAGGGAGTCTCATAAACCTGCCCAATGACACATGCAATGGTCAATCACATCTCATAACAAATATGCAGATGATGCGTATGGGCATGTATCATGATGCTATGCTGTCACATACTCATAATCGGTACCAATAACCGGCACCGAAATCGACCTCGATAATGTGGACATTTAACCAACATTGCCCCTAAGGAATGGCCCACATAGAGCCTAACATGCAATGGGCCCACGACTTCACACAAAGGCCTAATATTCAACATAGTGGACCTTACTCACAAGCCACCTATACACAATAGGTGAGCCCTGCTCATGGGCCTCAAATACATGACATGTGGGCCCCACACATGGGTCTCGAATACATCAAATGGGCCATGCATCATGGGCCTAATACATATCCCAATGGGCCTTGCCCATAGGCCACAAATACATCACAGTGGGTTCCATCGCCTAGCCCTCAAATGTATCACAATGGGCCTCATATACTCCACATTGGGCTTTAAAAACGGGTTGAATACACATCACAACGGGCCTTAAATACGGGCCGCATATACATCACATTGGGCCTCGACAATCGAAATCGGCAATCAACCACGATAATCAGAATCGGCAATCGGCCACGATAATTGACCTCGATCAATAATCGATCAATCGGCCATGACAAATAGAATCGGCAATCGGCCACGTCAATCGACAATCGGTCATGATAATCGGTCTCGATCGGTAGTCAGTCAATCGGCCATGATAAGAAGAATCGGCAATCGGCCAAGTCAATCGACAATCGGCCACGATCGGTAATTAGTCACGATAATCAGTCTCGATCGGTAATTGGTCAATCGGCCACGACAAGAATCGGCAATCGGCCACATCAATCGACAATCGGCCACGATCAGTAATCAGTCATGATAATCGGCCTCGATCGATAATCGGTCAATCGGCCACGACAAGAATCGGCAATCGGCCACATCAATCGACAATCGGCCACGAGCAGTAATCAGTCACGATAATCGGCCTCGATCGGTAATCGGTCAATCGACCACAACAAGAATCGGCAATCGACCATGTCAAGAATCGGCAATCGTCCACATCAATCGACAATCGGCCACAATTGGTAATCGGTCACGATAATCGGCAATTTGCCACGACAAATCAGAATCGGTAATCGGTCTCGATCGATAATCAGCAATCGGCCACGACAAATCAGAATCGGTAATCGGTTTTGATCGATAATCGGTAATCGACCACGACAAATCAGAATCGATAATCGGTTTCGATCGATAATCGGTAATCGGCCACGACAAATCAGAATTGGTAATCGGCCTCGATCGATAATCAGCCTATAAACAAGGTGAGGTCCATAGATGGACGACCGATCAACCATAATATAGAGATCGGCCCATGGCCATGGTCATGTCAAATCTGATAACACGGAGCCATTCGTTTATGGTGAATGGGGCCCACTTATTTGGGTTAACACACTAAGGGAATGATGAGAATGGGCCTAACAAGGCCTAAGAAAAGGTCACAATGTGGACATCTAACCATCATTGCCCGTCAATGTGGACATTCAACCAACATTGCCCCAAGGAGTGGCCTACATAGAGCTAAACGTATAGTGGGTTCATGGCTTCACACAAAGGCCTCATACTTGGGCCATATAAATGTTACATTGGACCACGAATACATCACTTGGGGCCTTACTAATGGGCCACAGATACACCACATTGGGCCCCATCAATGAGCCACACTAATGGGCCGCATACACATTAAGTGGGTTTCATCAATGGGTCGCACTAATGGGCTGCATAGATGGGCTACAAATATATCAAAGTGGGCCTCTCGAATGGGCCATGGAATACATCAAAGTGGGCCCGCCGAGTGTGTCATAAAATACATCAAGGTGGGCCCCACAGATGAGCCATAAATACATTAAGGCGGGCCTCATGGACGACCACAAATATATTAAGGTGGGCCTCATCTTATGGGCCACACCAAAATTATTTCAATAATTGTAGGTGTAATCATGTGTATCACTACACACATGGCCCACGTATGATGGTCAACATTGTCCAAACATTGTCCAGGTAAACCAATACCATCCAAACATTATCCATGTAAGTCGGCGCCATCCAAACATTGTCTAGCACCGTCTAGTGCAATCTGGACGGTGTGGAATAAGTACATCACGGTTGGTCCACGGTCCAGATGGACAGCGTGGATTACAAAACATGCACACGATGGGTTTCCACGGAACTTGCTAACATTATAAGCAACAGGTGGGTCCCATGGTTGCTGACGTGAGGGCAGCAGCCAGCCCAACAGACGGATGGTTAGGATTTAACACATACATCAATGGCCCACACAACTTGCTGCATCAGCCAGTAGGTGGGATCATGCAATACATACATCATAGTGGGGATCCATGTCCCACCCATGTAAAAGGCCACACATGTGGCTGTCCTCAGGCCAGCTATGGACGAATGGCCAGACACATACATCACTTTGGGTCTCACCGTCCCTATCTAGGCAGTGGACTGCATGGATGAACACATGCATCAAGATAGGGCCCCCGTCCAGATCTGGTGGGCCACATCAAAATAGATGGGCTTTGTGGGACATGGGGCACAGGTATCAATGGTGGTGGGGTCCACGTCCTCAACAGACGGACGGTTGGGATTTAACCCACAGGACCACAGATTGGAGGCGTTAATACAGCAGCTATTGCTGCTGTAACGTTAACGTACACCAGCCAATCTGCTTCCGAAGGTGGGTCCCACATACATCAGGGCCCAACGAGCCATGGTTCACAAATCAAGCCCATTCATTTAGTGTGTCCCACTTGGTTAAGGGGTCAGACCAAGTTTTAGAAGCGTCCAAATTTCAGATGGGCCCCAGCAAGTGTATATATATGTTTTAGGCATGTTTCCATATTCTTTTGGATGGTGTGGGCCATCTGAGTTCCATGTATGGATGAATTTTGAGGACATCCCATTTCTAAAGGGAACCCATCAAATGCATGGTGTAGATGTTCAACACACATCACGGTGGGGCCTGTAGTGGGCCCACTGTCTCACCTACGTCTAGCAGCAGGAAGCTCCAGCGTCCTCTGGACGCTGACGTCAGCACAAGAAGCCCCTCACTTACCTATTTTCATAAATTTTGGTTTTTCTGAGGTTTTTCTTAGGTGAAGCCCACATTAGTAAAATCCACTCCAGTCATTGTATTCTATGGCCCACGATCGACCAAATGAGACCAATATGCAACATGTTTTTGGCAAATGGAGAGATCAAGGTGGGTTTTAATGTAATACCACTATTTTCAACCGTATGGCTCACCCGAGAATCGGTTTGGTCTCAAATTTTGGTTCAATGGCTAAAATGTGCTGGGGAATAGAATAGACGGTGTGGATTAAACCCACATATTAGGGTGGGGCCTGCATGAGTGGCCCCTCCCAAAAGGCTAAAGTAATGACCCCCTTTTTTTTTTGGTTGCAGTGGGTACAACCCGCTGCCTATTCACTCTTCAGGCCAAGTCCAGCGTCCAGGGACGCTGGACTATACATATCATCAAGATGGGTCCCACATGTGGGGACCACGGTTTGTGGGTCCCACATGGATGTGGCTCACTTGAGTTGGATCAATTTAATATTTGTGTTTCCCATCACCAAAGGGTAAGGTCCACATGACTTAGACGGTTTGGATGAGGCATACATCAAGGTGGGGTCCATCCGAGTGGGCCACACATCACACAAAAATGAAAGAGAGAGAGAGAGAGAGAAAGAGAAAGAAGCACCCACCTTAGATCTTCTCCTCCTTCTCCGGCCAACGCGATCTAAAACTTCAAAGGACGAACTTCAACGGTTGAGATTGTTTTTAAGGGTGGGGATGGGAGATAGGAAGTGGGCCACACAAAGCCTCTCATGGAGTTTGGTTGGACATGGGTTGCTCCCATGAGAGTTACTTGGAATGATGAGAGAGAAATGAGAAAGAGAGAAGTGGTGAGGTGGAGTGATGGAAGAGAGATGGTGAGGTGATGAGAAAGTTGACTTTAGGCAAGGGTGATGTAAGAGGGGGATGGGTGCTTGTACTTGACTTGATGGGATGAAGTACTTGACTTATGATATGATTGATGAGACATTCTCTTGGGATTGCAAAGTGCGGCGTTTTCTTCGAACTGAACGCTGCCCACATCTCCTGGCTTGGGTATCGGGTCGGCGCGCGAGTCGCGGCATTGGAACCGCGGCGACGGCGCGGTCGCTAAGATACAAGTCTTGGGTTGAGCCGACTTTGGCATACAAGACACGACTCAGGATCACGCGCTAACGCTGATAACAGATCGCGGGTCGCCGAAATTCGACCGCAGAGGCCTATGAAACGGTACGGGCTACGATGCGGGTCTTACACCCACCGACTTCAACCACAACTAAAAAGGAAACCTTTCTTTCCACTGCTATTATATGCAAAACATAGTTATGTAAGGAGCCCACCGACTGGCTGCCTATAAGAAGGAGAGAGCGCTGAGACGTGGAGGGCATTTAAGCAGTTGTGGAGGCATCTAGGACGTGTGAAGAGCAGGGGAGTTAGAGAGTTTAGTTTCTTTTATTTTTATTTATTTTTCTTTTTAGAGTTAGCCGCATCATGGCGGGCTAAACCTCTTAGCTAGGGCTAAGAGGTGAAGCTTGTGGCGTGATGGGAAGATTTTACGGTTTTGATTCATGCTTGAATTGGTTTTGATTCTAGTTAATTATAAGGAATGATTTTAGTCCTTAATGGTTTGTTGTAACTGAAATTACAATAGATCTGCGATGGCTTTATGTATTCCTATTCCATTATTGTGATTATGCAGTTAGGAAGCCCTGTTGTTCACCATCGCCCCTTGGACATGGTTGAGTGATGGAAACTCTTCCTGACATTCATACATCTCTCTGATTGGCTGTGGATTAGTTTAATTCTGTTGTTTACTTTATCTCTTGGGCATAGTTTTGTGATGGAATCCACTCTAATTTACATCAGTCTTATCTCTTGAAAACTAGATCAAAAGAAGTTCAGATTGATTTTCATGGTTATATCTTCCAACTAGATGATGATGGGACTCGAAGTCCAGTTGAGTTCATGAATCAAGCATAGATCTCCCTGATCTCTACAAGTGGATCCTCTGGATCCTTAGTTTCCTACTTTTGAATTCTATAAATTTTAGTTTCCTCTTTTACCATTATTCACTCATATTCACCTGATTTAGATTTCATCTTAGTCTAGTCCTAGTTCTAGTTAGTTTCAGATTACGTACAGGTTTCAGTCCCTTGGGATTCGACCTCGGTCTCACCGAGTTTATTGCTACATCACAACCCTACACTTGGGGAGTGAACAATATGTCATGCGTGAATGTCATGTACCATAATGCTCATGCACATTCCATATGATTATCAAGATTACTCTCATAAGCATGATTAAGACTTATAGTCTTTTAATAGGATATCTAGCATTCAAATATGAGCTCGATATAAATCCAATTATTTTCTTTAGGCACAAGTGATGACCCACAAATGTGACATTTCATACATACTAAATTAATAACAAGTCCACTACCCTTCTTAAATAAAGTTGATAGTCCACCCTTGGCATTCTTTGCACCACTTGTGAGATAAAGAAATGGAAGCATCATGTCTCTTTTCACCTCAAACAAGGTTATATCCAAATCAAACCATTACTAGGAAAACATAGAGAATGCAAGGCTAACTCCTAATCACATAATCATTAATTGTAGGACAATTGTATGACACGAATGATAGAAGTTGATGTAATAACTGACATTTATTTCATCCAAATAAGAAACCAAGGGCTAACTTAATATTTTTGATATTCTAAGACTAATCTAACATGGATACAAGGGTAATGTAGCAATTTATCATTCGAATGAAAATAACATCTCTTACTTCTTAATGTAACTAGTAGAAGTATACATGGACACAAACCATTCCAAGTGTAGCATAATGAGTGTAACATAATTCTTATAAGATGGATTAGAGTCACATGATTTAAGGCATTCTCACATGATCATCAATGTAAATTAAAAGAAACATAACTGCTATTCACACAATCACAATCTCATTATACATTTAAACTTAAATTGTCTTAGAATTCCATGAAATGAGGAAGCCATGTGGGATATCCCTCACCTAGATTGGAAGTTCTTCTTATCGTGAGATGTGGATGTAAAGATCCTAAAATCTAAGCAAGTGTATAATTAATCTTCTAATTCTAAATAATCTACAAGCTATGCACACTTTGATCTTTACTTACTTGATTGGACAAATTGCAAGTAGGAGTGTCTTTTAAGGTATATAGTTGCTGGTTGTACCTAGAGGAATTGTTATGAAACACTAGTGAGTTACAACCAAGTTGACTCGGTTGGGATTTTTAACTAACAACGAGTCGAATTAGTTTGTAAGAGTTCTATTAACTACAAGGTCTGAATGATAATTCCTTTGAGTCCAGTGCTACCAAAATCATCTAATGATGATTGGAGTCAGCTTGACTCAGTTGGGAAACTGACCGAGTCAGCCCGTTACTGAGTATAGAATCGACTCAGTTGGAAAACCGGTCGAGTTAGCCCTCCAATGGGCAAATCTGGGATGCCCATGGTTGGGCTTCTGGCTGACTGGGGCGAGTTACTTCCCAAGCCCAACTGAGTCAGGTCTTTGGAGTCTGAAACGGTCCTGAGTCACTGACTCAGTGGTGACTCAACTCAGTCGAGTCTTTTTGACTAATAGTGTGCCACATCGTGAACATGTCTGAGACTGGTTCGTGGTGTTGATCATTGCTTGAGGCGAAATGATCTCAGTCATGGATTCAGATCAGAGTATTCATCCTGGAACATGTAGCTGAGTCACTCAACTCGTGACCGAGTTGAGATGATTGTGAACACAGTCAACTGAGTATATTGATTTCTACAGTAACTAAGAGAGGATCGACGTGGATTACCTGATCCGAGACGCTGTTTGGATGCTAAAAGGGGGTTTGTATATGGCATGTGTTGCTCCGCGTTCATCGGAATCAGAAGTACATCTCCATGACTTGGTTATGGTTGCCGTTTTGGGATGATATGGGTCTGGTTGAGCAGAGCATTGGGTTAAGTTAGGAATGGATCTGACGTATGGCTGTAATAGGGGCGGTTTCGGTTTAGATACCTGAATCGTGGCTGAGGTTGCGAACTAGATGAACAGGGCCTGTGGCGAGCCCAAGGAGCTTCAGACGGCCGACTGAAAATTCATTCCAGCAGCCAGTTCACCCTCTCTTTCTTCTCTTATCTCTATCTTTCTCTCCTTCCTACTCTCTCTCGCTCTCACACTATAGGTAGAAGAGTCGGATCAATCTCTGACTCGTTTTGGGCTGAGTTGAGTTGCTACAGGGGCATGTAACTCGCTTGGCTGCGCTCTCCCACTCTCTCTATCTCTCCTTTCCTATTTCTTCTCTTTTTCTTCCTTGGGATTCGCCCTAATACATGGCTATTTATAGCCATTCTGATTATGAAAATATCCACAACAAATCACAAAGATTAGCGTGGAGATAACATGAGTTAGTCGAGAATGGCTTGCCATCAGGGTCTTTTAATGCATTAGATCTAGTGCAGGGGGCTATACGACCGCCCAAATGGACTTTAAATGGGGTGGGCCGCATGATGAACGGCCTGGATAAGTGAATGGGCTAGTTTTACAAAACATGGGTCGACTGGCCAAATCAGGGAAGATGACCCACTGGTCATGGTGATTTTTCAACTAACGGCTGATTTCATGATCGGAGATGCTTAAATGGTTTGGATTGTGCCCAGGAGGCTCGTGGGGTCCATATCACGACGAGGTATGGGTTGTTGATGACAATAGTCGCTAAAACGAAGTCGGTTCGAGATGTGTCTGCATCTCGCCAATATCTCGACTTCCTTACGAGATATTCTGGATAGCCCTAGTTCGGACATCCCAGATCTCTCGGATGAAGCTTCCAGAAGTCGGAGAAGGGTGGAGATCGTTCCAACCCAAAATAGCAGTTATTCTATCGCCTTTCGCTGCGTAGGGTTCCATTTCCGAAAATTGTAGGGCCGACGTAGATTTTCTCTGTGCGCGTGGATGGAGTCTAGCGACTCCGAACTGCTGGATTTGCTAACAAGGCAGCGGACGTGGATTCCCTACTCCCGCCAGCGTCTTCCTTTCATAATGTCTAACAGATCGTTGCTCGTGCTTATGTGTATGACTTCCGTCCGCAGACCTAAACATATTTAGGGTCGGTGGGACCCTATCTAGAGGATAAACGGTTTGGATTTTCTAAACAAGGTCTGATGGCAGGCCAATATCAGCAACAGATGAACCGTCTGTTTGAAATTTTGACAGGTGGGAAAGGATTTAAAAAAAAATCTGGAGTTTTTAGTTTTCATCGGTCAACACTTGTTCAACCCGATGCTAAGGCGTTGAGCACGACGTGTGCACACGTACGGATTAAATGTGGGGTCTATGAAGTGATCAACGTTGATCCACGCTGTTCATTCTTCTTAGACGATCTCTAAAGTACTTACGGTTAAGGATTAGCTAGTCTTAACGTTTTGGAGTTTACTATTTGGGGTCGTATTATAACTAGATGTTGTTAACCCAGCGATGATCATTTTAGTTTAGTTCAAAGGTGGGTCCTACTTGTGAATTTATCCTATATGAGGGTTGATCATTTCAATTAGGCTGTTAGTTTTTTTTTATATTATTCTTGATATTAAGTTAGTAATCCTAAGGTGTGTTTACAGGAAGATAGAATATTTCTTAGCATTGGAACCTTGTTACTGGGTTTAGGTTAGATCGTAGTTGTTGGAAAGTGGGGTGATTGGTCCCATCTCAACTTAAAATTTACGGTAAAATTTGAGGGTCGTTACACATTTCTGAAGTTATTTAGATCTCTATAGCAACACCTGAGTATAGAAAATACGGGGCGTTACACACTCCCACCTAGGGCGATGTTTTAAAACATTAATCATATGATATTATTAATGCAGGTACCATCGAGATCTCAAATGGGTAGGCTTGGATCGGATTGCACCACTGCCATTATGTTTTGGATGATTGGGCTAAAACTGAAAACTTTACACTTTAATCATTTTGAGTATATATATTATGGCTTGTATAATCTACATCTGGGTAGATATCACTTTTGGAATTATACATTTTAAATATTAGCCATTTATTTACGCATTTAGTTATCTCAGTTTAACTTTTAGTGATGCTGATTTAAAACTATTCTAATTGGTGAACGTTAACTGGACTGCTTGGGCAGATGTGAACTCGCCCACGTGCATTTTAACTAGGTTCACACCTGAGAACTCGGGATCAGAGTCTCCATACTCAGGTGTCAGTTTTCGAGGCGTAACATTATCGTATCCTTCTAATACAGTAGGATAACCACTATAATTTAAACTATAGGCTATAGTGCCTTTTAGGTATCTAAAAATCCTATACAAGGCATTCTAATACTCTTTTCCAAGGTTGTGTGTATATTCACTTAGCCTTCTTACTTCAAAAGCTAGGCATGATCTAGTGCAATTCGTCAAATACATGAGGTTACCAATTATCCTGAAATATTCCTATTGAGATATACTAGTACTTATAAGGGTAGGTCACCAAATTCTGAATCTTCCTTAGCACGTCAATAATGGAGTTACTAGAAGGAAAGCAATTAGGGTTTAAGTAGTAAACCAATTCGTATTAACAATAGAGGCCTACCAATGGGTATGAACTGAATTGCAATAGCCGAGGTCAGTTTATCCACAAATCTGCTCGTGAAATACGAACATTTTAGAAACCTTAGCAAGTTATACTATGAGAAATCATTTTTGGATGAGCTACTAAGATATTGATTCACCCCTACCTCGGACATAGAATA
Source organism: Magnolia changhungtana (assembly GCA_030180095.1). Classification (NCBI taxonomy): domain Eukaryota; kingdom Viridiplantae; phylum Streptophyta; class Magnoliopsida; order Magnoliales; family Magnoliaceae; genus Magnolia; species Magnolia changhungtana. Next base: position 2,459,169 of record JASAUF010000596.1, read on the forward strand.
AGACGAGGACTCTCTTAGACCAAGACCTAAGGGGCAACCTTAGAAATAGAAAATTTGAACCGTTCAGTGATGGGTATTCCCTAAGCTTTTAGAGTGATCGGACTACGGAGTTACTGAAATATAAATTGCGAACCATTCGCGGCTTGACCCAATTCTCAATCGTGGGCAACTGCCAATGGATTCACTGCTTGACCGAGCAGAAGACCAGGAGCCACCAGGACTAGGAAGGGATACGATGAGCTTTCTATCCTGGCCAGGTAGATGATTGATGTATCGGGATCGAACCCACTATAACCGTCTCTCCGTGTTGGTCAAACATTGAAAACAACCATCTTACTATAAAAAGGTGGGAATTGTCGTCAAGACGTTAAATAGATGACGGAATATATTGTATCAACCTGTTAGGGGATAAACGAGGGATAAAAGAAATACATTTTTAAGGGGGTGGTGCCTAAAATGTACTAGACTAGCATGCACAATATACACTCTACCGCGCGTATAAACTTGAAATTAATAAGTCTTAGGCAAATAAAATAATCGAATTCTTACTTATTACCTTTAGCCAATTTTGGGGACGAAATTATTTTAAGGGGGGTAGATTGTAACATCCCGGATTTTTGCCAACCTAGAGATAGTCATCCTTAGGCAATGGGTTGATCCGAACACCTTATTAACTTGTCAGAACTCAATCCCAAAGTCAAAAATCACTTTTGAACCCATTTCCTTCACAAATCTCACCTTTCACCACCTTGTTCTTTAATTTTTTATTTTCAAAGTACTTTCACATTAGATACTATCTTAAAGGTTTAGGTGATGAAGAACAATACTTAGACTAAACATTACTGTAAATAGTAAATACATAAATAAAATGGGCTTTTAACCATTACCCTTATAGAATCTCACAAAACAAATAGGTTATATGGAACATCAGCCTCTCCTGCCCTAGGACCTTCTTCTGTTGTAATTAGGGCGTGTTTTAATTAAGTATTAATAACCTGGATCACTTTATATACAAACTACAAAGGCCCAAGTACTACCTTAGACAGAAATCATGCAGGACTAAATCCTTTAGAAATTAAACAAGAATTAGCTAGTGCTAAACTAGAGTGCCTGTGAAATTAACACTAATCACTTTATATACGATCTACAAGACCCAAAACTTGTAGAATCAGTGACGCTAGATTACCCTAAAATCTAGAATCAATCTCATTACCTGGCTGCTCTCGAGAGCATCACGAAACTTCGTATTAGATCTGGACCGCACATTGAAAGTCTGAATAATACGAGGTTATAGAATTAGGACCGCCTTGCTGGGCTTGACAACTATCTCAGAAGTCAAATCCAGATAGTGTCCCACGGCTATTCGCTTGAGCCTGGAGCGAGGAGTGTGAGAAAGCCTGGGTTTCTTTAGAAATTAAATTAAATTTAAGTAATCTGAGACTTGACGTTTGCGGGCCAAATATAAGCAATCAGACCGTCAGAATCTGACTCAAATACACCCTCGGATCAGGGAACATTTCTCACACATGTTCATGTACTTGTGGCCCTGATCGAGTACCCGTGACCGTTAAACTGAAATCGGTCCACCACGATCGATCTAAGAATCCGACTGGAACGAAAACTTAACTGTACCTAGATCCATAGTCAGTGAGCTTAAGTTCGACCTTTGGCTCAAGGGGGGCCTCCAGAAGTGCTCTGTTAGATCGAAATGGGCCCACTTTGCATATAACCTAAGTATACCTTAACCCTGGGTCTAATTTGGTGAGTTTTAGGCCTATATAAAGACCTTAAGCCCTCACTCTCTTATCCCATATGAATTTGAGAAAAACCTAGAGAGAGAAGAGAGAAAAGAGAGAGAAAGTGTGAGAGAAGTGAGAGATTCTTCCTGATGCTCTACTCTGTTATCCTACGTGATTAATCATCACGATCTAATCGTTTTTCCGGCGATTCCGGCTTCGTTCTTAGGTAAGAAAACCTGACCCTAAGCTGTTTTAGGATTTTCAAGAGTGTAGGTGATGGAATAGCTGACCTGTTTCATGATTCAGGTTGTCGTTGTGCCGTAGACAAAGGCGTTGGGTTCAAACTGGTTTCGATTCAAGTTTACCGACAAAAGGTGCGGACTTTAGACGTATAGGTTATGATTTTCAACACTTTCAATGTCAGATAATGATAGATCCATGATCTAGGTGTTATTGTACATGCACAATGTGATGTTCATTTTATGTTTCGATTACATATGCAAATTATGGCGTATTGTGTATTTTGTATATTTGTAGAAAATACCGTATACGTATAAATTCTGAAAGTATGTTTGCCATGATTAATTACTGTATGGACATGCTATATATATGTGTAATACTTACTCGGTGAAAGGATTCGCCCTAATATATGTTTTTGTTAATATACGCTATGTATGTTAAAATAGTGTATTCTAAGTGTTTGTGAAGATGCTTGTAAGAGTAAGTGCTTAGATGATCGTACTTTAGGTAGGTGTTGAGATAGGATTCTCAACTACCTTAGAGATGTATATGATTTCCTCCATGTTGGTTGTTTAATTTAACCGCTAACTTATGAAATATATGTGTTGTATTTCCTGTTTATATTGTGCTTTATAACATGCTTTATGACATGTTTGTTAACATACTTGAATTACTTTGCTTATTCTACTTTACTCTACATGCTTCTGGTTGAGGATTGATTGTGATTGGGGCTATGATTATAGTCCAGACAATCGGTAACAGACTGGAGTTCGTGATTGAGATTCATTCGCCACGTAGGATGTGTTTGACGAACCCGAGTTGTACTTCGGTTGGCGATAGTGGTTAGGTCACGCGAAGTGCTTATGTACTTCATGTTGTTCAGCTGGTTGTGCGTTCGTGCTAGTCGAGCTCGTCAAGTAACCCTATCTGTCTAATGTATGTTCACCATGTTTGGACGCTACCGCTTGAACCTAAGGTACCGAACTTACCAGTGCAACCCTGTTAACCTTGGTACCTCGATCCGCTAAGACTCATGAGCTGAGCATGGTGGTATGGGACACCGTGGTTGAGCTGTCGACTTATGCTGGGGCGATGTACCTCCCCGTAGTGACCAGTGAGCAACCCAGACTCGTGAGCCGAATACAGTGGTATGAGACACTGTATTCGAGCTGTCGGCCTACACTATTTTGATGGGTGATGGGGGAGTGGTGTAACGATTCTGTGTAATAGCCTTGACAACCCTGACTGTACCCGGTGTAGTGACCTCAAGCATACTCTGAATCTACAGCGAGGCGACGAGCCTTCCCGTAATAAACAGAGTATAAACTAGGCCTGTATTGATAATGTGATAGGGAAGTGGTGTAACGATTCCATGTAACAGCCCTGACAGCCCTTTACAGCGACCTAGAACCACATCATTGTATGAGAGTATCTAGGACTGACGACCCTAAAATGGATCATTGTTTAGGAATGATATAAGGGAGGTACCTTAGTTTTCCAATACTGCTGTATAAAAAGGACTAATAACAACTCGGTAATCATATTCATATCGCACTATATGTGCCTGGAAGATGTGGAGCACTGAGGGATGGAAGCATGCCGCGGACGTAAGATGGTGTCGCATGAGAGAGTATGTTGGCGAGGGCATGCATCATAACAACATTTCATACTTGCATTAACAAGAGTACTTAAGATTGTTAATTGTACTGCTTTATCATTACTGCTTGACTGTTTTGATAATATGTTAACCTATGCTTTACTGTTCCACTGAGTTGATCACTCACTCCCACATTACGGGGCGGTGTTCCGGACACCCACCAGACTTTGTCTGATTGTAGATGGCGACGCTACCCCTTAGGCGGAGCCGGACTTTTGTGACGACGAGAATGCTTCCTCGTATATATTATTTTCTGGCGGCTTCATGCGAGTCGTGCCTTGATCAATGGGGTTACAAGGATGTTGACTAGATGACACTGCACCTTTGGTATATTTTGAAATTGTACTTGTAATTCATTACCCTGGCAACATTATCACACTCTAGAGACTTACCATAGTATATATCTTCTATACATTTATCACAGTCTTCCGCTTGCAATTTAACTGTCTCTGGAGTATGATATGTTGTTTTAGTATAATCTCATTCATGTTTCAATGCTCTCATCATAATCATCATTATCTATGTTGCATAAGTGATGCGTTGGAACTTGGGAGCTGAGCTTTGCTCGACCCCCGATTTTCAGGGCGTTACAGCCTTGAACTTATCAACAGTTTTGTTTAGTTTTAGTTTCTTTATAAATACCCATTTATAACTTATTGGTTTGTTTCCGGGTAGTAAATATACAAGTTTTCAAATATTATTAGATATAATAGATTCTAACTAGTCATTTATTGCTTCATTCTAAAATGTTGCATTTGAATAGTTAATTACACTCGTATAAATTTTAGTATCTTCTTCTACTAAGAAGGTGAAAAAATTACCTCCTACGTTAGTTTCTCTTCTAACTTCTGTGCTTCTTCTTACTTTTAGTTCTTCTACTACTTTCCCATTAACACCTTTACTGGTAAATGCGACATTTGAGATACTTTCCTTTATTACTATAGACTTGAATTTTCGTAGGAAATATGTTCTCACTGAACTCTACATCCCTAGCTTCTATAATTATATTAGTATGTAGAATATTATCCTTAGTCTTTAGAACAAGAAACCTAGTTGCACTGTTTTTTATGTATCTTATAAATACACAGTTAATCATTTTAGGACTTAGTTTTATTTCATTAGTTTTAGATAGTTCTATTTTAGTAAGACACCCCCATACTTTAAGATATTTATAACTAGGAACATGGTTCTTCCAAAGTTCGTATGGCGTTCGCTCACAAGACTTAAAAAGAATCTTATTTAGAATATAGTAAGCCAATATAATTGTTTTTACTCATATATTTGAAGGTAAGCTTGAACTATTTAACACATCATTCATTATCTCTGTTATTGGTAAAAATGAGATAGTCAGAAGTGTGAGGTCAGCTCGGATATCTGTGCTCGTCACGTGATCGGCCAGTGCTAGTCATGACCAAGGAGCTTAACGGTCAGAAAGCAGAAATCCACCGCTGGAAAACTCGTCTATTCCTTGAGCTCGACCATCAGGAGATGAAGTGTCTTCTCTTTCATTAAACACCGAGCTCTTCCACGATCTTATCCATTTTCGAGCTGTTGCTCGGATCAACCATTAGTAAGAGCCTCCGAGGTATGACTTGGTACGATGTAAGATGCTGAGCTGCTACACTTAAGGAAGCCCTGCACCATGCGATAAGATGAAGATAATGGTCATCCCTGAGTTCATCTACATTCCACTAAGGAAGGGAGATCAGTCTCAGTGCTCGGATACGACGTCCAAGGGCAGGTCGGCGAGTCGATGATCTGCTTAATGTTGAGAGAAAACTCGACCACGACTCACTAGAGGATCCAGGTTGGTAAACTACTCATTGGGACGACTATGTAGGCCACCTTGGATGCTCAACTTCAGTCTCCTACTACATGTTTCTTTTGATTCTGACCTCTCAAAGATCTTATTGAAGAGATCTTTGTTGAAGATCTCAGAAGATCACCACGACACATTTAGGATACAAATCCTTCTACAATACACATGTACTAAATAGGGAGATTTCTACGTACGCCACCGACCCTTTCAGCTATAAAAAAGAGCATCTCCGATGATAAAAGGTATACAGAAGTTACACCAAAAAACCCCACGTTCTAGTAGACGTAGCTTACCTATCTTACTTTGGCATCGGAGGGTCCGCTACTGCAGCCAGGGTCACCATCTTTATCTTCTCTTGCAAGTCTCAAGTGATCTAAGCAGGACGTCCATATTTTTGCATCAACAATATCCTTAAGAGTTCTATTTTTACGCTCTGAAAAAAAAAGTGCACAAATAAGTACACTAACATTATCTCTGGTAAAACCATAATAATGGTAATTTTACATTATCTCAAATTTAGATCATTATCAAAATAAATTAATTTAACTATTTAAATGAAAAAGTGCAATAATTACATATTACTTATCTGTTATTTGTTATCTCTTATCTTATCTGTTGAATACATTTGCATTTAATTGACCATTCTCGTATTTTTTTTTTACCGTGGTAAAATATTTACATTACTAGAAAAATTGATCAAACAAATAGACCTTTGCCTTTAAAACATGGTGCGTCGTAAATTTGGATGTTTCACATGGTATATAAACACAAGTGTTGCGTAAATTTAGATGTTTCACATGATACATAAACACGTGACACTAGTACCAAATATCCCTCTCCCTCCCTCCCTCCCCATCTCTCTTATTTTGTCCTTTTGTTAATATATGTAACTAGAATTAAGAAGATGATAATCAACCTAGGGGAAATTTAATCCATGAGTAGATTAAGGTGGTTATTGTGAGTAGGGGTGTACACGAACTGAGCTAGCTCGGTTAGCTCGCTCGACTCGACTTGAAAAAGCTCGATTCGACTTGGTTCGAAGCTAAGTTCGAGCCAAGTAGAGCTGATTTTTTAAGCTCGAAAATGAGTTTGAGCCGAGTTCGAGCAGGCCCTAGCTCGACTTAACTCGGATCGAATCCAGCTCGAATCGAACTAGTTCGATGACTTGGTTACTTTGCCATTGATGTTGCTCACCAATTGTTTGATAAAATGACTCAACGAAATGTGGTTGGTGGCAAGGAAGGTTTGTACATGAAACAAATACCTTTTTTCTCTTCTTTTTTTTTAAAAAAAAATTATATATATATATATATATATATAGTTTTTATGTTACTTAGAAGGTGTTTGAGAAAATACCTATAAAATCATTGCCTCTGTTTGTAAAACAGTGAGTTTTTGAAGTTGCAGTTTAGGTGTTTGTGGAAATGCCTCAATGGCAAACTCAGCCCGAGCTGTTGACCGAATTGATCCGAGCTGGCCAGTCAGGCTCGAGGACCGAGCTGAGTCAAGTTCGAGTTGGGGTCATCCACTGTTCGAGCCGAGCCGAGCTGAGGCCAGCTCGACTCGGTTCGACTCGATGTACACCCCTAATTGTGAGGACCAATTGTGTCCATTGATACTCTGGAAGTGTATAAGCCTTCGCATGTGCACACATTTTTAATGTACATGCGGTCGACATCAATCAAACCATCTAAATCATGGGTTCCATTATAAATGAGGCACAATCACAAAATCGTGCTCATCGTACAATCCTATTCTCTAAAAATTTGCATTTGTTTGTTAAATTTGGATTGCTGACCTTTCATCGCTTTGACTGTCCAATTGATGGCTGCCAATCGGACAGTTCAGATCATTTGTTAATGTGATCATTGGATACGTATCTACAGCAAAACCTATGATTTTGATGTTTTCTTTCATTGAAGCACATGTATGTAAACCATATTACAGTAGTTATGTGTATGGATTGTTATACTCTATCAGCGTATCATACAACTACTATGTTGACTTGAAGCAAATACATTATGTATAGTTAAAAACAATGGAAGCAGATTGCGTATTAAGTAAACTCTGTGGGGCCCACCTTGATTTATGTATTTTATCCACTTCGTCCAAACATTTTACCAGATAAATTTAGATCTTGAGACCAAAAATGAAGAATATTCAAATCTCAAGTGGACCACACCATAGGAAACAATGTGAATTGAATGTCTACCGTTGAAAACTTCTTGAGGCCACGGAGGTTTTCGATAAATCTGATATTTGTGTTTTCCCTTCATCCATGTCTGTGTGATATTATGAACAGGTTGGATGACAAATTAACATCACCGTGGGCCCTATGAAGGTTTCAACGGTAGAAATCATTATTCCAACTGTTTCCTGTGGTGTGGTCCACTTGAGCTTTGGATATCCTTAAATTGTCATAAAACCCTAAAATTATCTGTAAAAATGAATGGACGGCATGGATAAACCACATACATTCACGGTGGTCCCAACAAAGTCTACTCAATACGATAAAGTGCACAAAGTAACTCAGTACGCAATCCGATTTCTAATAAAAGGGAAATTTACGACTGTGGACCCCACCTTTTATCCATCGGTTTTTTTGAAGCAATACAAACTTACAATACGCACTTAAACCTCTTTGTACGGAGAAGGAATTTCAGGACAAAAATACCCCTCCTTTTCACGGCTGTGGATTTTCCTCTCCCATTTCCACTGTTTGCTTTTCCTCTCCCTTTCCACTGCTGCTTTCACTGCTATTGCTTTCACCACCTTTCCTCACTGCATTTTCAGTAGAAAGAACAAAAAAACTCTTTTTGTGGGCCCCCCTTATCAGCATTTTGTCTTCTTCTGAAAATGGTCAGTCTAGTGAAGAAAGCACGCAACACAGGTATATTTTAAACTCAGTTGGGCCCACATTGAATGTATGTAGTTCCATTTTTATTTTGTACTGGGCAAGGGTAGTAGAGGGAAAGGGACCGAGCAACACCTGTTTTACTTGCAACAACAACATGTGCGTGTGCGTGTGTGTGTATATCTATGTGTGTGGGAAAAGGTTCTATACAGTCGAGCTCATGGGAACTCCCCATGAGGTCGAGCTGTGTGGGCCCCACCTTGATGTATGTCGAACATCAACACCGTGAATTTGATGGGTCCCCTTTAAATTATGGGATAATAGAAAAATCAGCCGTATACGGAACTCAGGTCGGCCATACCATCTAAAATCATGTGAAGACATGCCTAAAACATATAAAATTACTTGGTGGGGCCCACCTGAAATTTGGATGTGTCTGAAACTTGGTCTGACCCCTCATCCAAGTGGGACACACATTATGGATGGGCTGGATTTGTGAACGACATCTCGGTGGGCCCACAAAATAATTATGAATGTTTTAATGGAAGGTAACCCCTCTCAAGTTTTGTACATGGTGTGGCCTACAAAAGTCACTTGAGAGGTAACCCCTCATGGGGAGTTCCCATGAGCTCGACCATATAGAACCTTTTCCCACACACACGTATATATACACACGACACATGTGCATGCGTGCACGAGCGTATATATATAGTTTGCCCCGAATTGAAGCATATCAAAAGATCAAGTGGATCATACCACGGGAAACAGTGGGCATAATAATTTTCTAGTTTGCCCTGCTGATTTTCTAGCTTGCCCCACTCAATTTCATGTTTGCCCCACTAATTGTCTAGTTTGCCCCGCTGAATTTCACGTTTGCCCTGCTGATTTTTTACTTTGCCCCACTGAATTTCATGTTTCCCCTGCCCAATTTTCAGTTTGCTCCGCTCAATTCCATTTTTGCCCCGTTGAATTTCATGATTTGCTCTGCTGAATTTCATGTTTCCCCCGCTGAAAATCAAGTTTGCCCCGATCAATTTCTTATTTTCCCCGCTGAATTTCATGTTTTCCCCCGCTGAATTTAATGTTTCCCCTGCTGAATTTCATGTTTGTCTCATTCAATTTCATGTTTGTCCCACTCAATGTTTAGGTTCCCTCCTTCAATGTCTAGGTTCCCTCCCACATATGGGGTTTTGGTGTATACATATTCCGATGAAAACGGAGGGGTATTAAACATGATGTATTACAAATAAAACATCATTGTGGGGCGTAATAAGCGTAATTGGATTGCGTACTGAGTTAGTCAGTACGCTCTCATTGTACTAAGTAAACTCAGTTGGGCCCACATTGAATGTATGTAGTATATCCACATCGTCCATCCATTTTTCCATCTAATTTTATCGGTTTAGCCCCAAATTGAAGCATATTAAAAGATCAAGTGGATCATACCATGGGAAACAATGGGTATAATGATTTCCACCGTTAAAACCATAGTTAGCCCGACAATGATGTTTGTTTGTTATCAAACCTATTCATAAGATCATACATACATGGATTAATAGAAAACACAATTATAAGCTTGATCCAAAATTTTTGTGGCCCCTAAGAAATGATCAACATTAGAAGTTTAATTCAAAATTTCATGTGGTGTGGTCCATTCGAACATTGGATACATTTAGATTCTTCGTCTCACGCCATGATATTATTCGTTAAGTTTCCCCCACTGATTGTCTATTTTCTCCCATGAATTTCATGTTTGCCTCGCTCATTTTCATATTTGCCCCGCTGATTTCTTAGTTTGCCACGCTAATTTTCTAGTTTCCCTCGCTCAATTTCATGTTTACCCTGCTGATTTTCTAGTTCGCCCCATTGATTTTCTAGTTCGCCCCGCTGATTTTCTAGTTTGCCCCGCTCAATTTCATGTTTAACCCACTGATTTTCTAATTTGCCCAGTTGAATTTCTAGTTTGCCCCGCTGATATTCTAGTTTACCCCGCTGAATTTGTAGTTTGCCCCACTAATTTTCATGTTTGCCCTCCTCAATTTCATGTTTCCCCCGCTGTAATTCAAGTTTGCCCCGCTCAATTTCATGTTTTTCCCACTGAATATCATGTTTTCCCCGCTGAATTTCATGTTTCCCCTGCTAAATTGAATATTTTCCTCGATCAATTTTCTAGTTTGCCCCACTCAATGTTTTCTCAAAGCGATTGTTTTTTATATATCGCAATGGACAATTCCATCGTTTATAGTTGAAAAGAAGAGTCACAAGAGGTTTTTCAATCCAGAAGAGGTCTATATCCTCTTTAAGTATTTCCAACTTCCAATTTTCATGAAACCATTTATTCCCATATAGTTTGTCTAGATCCTTATTTTCTTTGGAACAAAGGATAGAGACCTCTTTTGCGGATTGCTCTTGTTCTTGTTTAGTCCTCATCATTTCGGAAGTCGTTTCTATTTCTACGTCTGTTTCTTCCGTGCTTTCCCCCCTTTCTTCCGATTCCGAGGTTTATTTCAGATTCTTAGTGACAATAGGTGACGATATTTTACTTAAATAGTAGACACATCTGATAAATAAAAGAATACTAAAGATTCGAGGCATAGACTTTCTTAATTCTAACACAAGGTACTTATTGGATCGAATAAGTACATTAGATCTACTAAAATTATTTTTTCGTATCTAAAATAATGCGAATCTAACCCATTTCATGAAGAAAATGTGACCAATTAACCAACCAACAAAACTAGTTGCAAATAACATCTTCTTGTTGATACTACCAATATAAATGTTCACTAATCTAGCTAACGTTGAACTTGGTAAAATGTCTAACTTACCCTGTTCAATATCCAATTTGCCCCGCTCAATTTGCAGTTTGCCTTGATCAAATTATAGTTTGTCTCGCTTATGTTGGTAGTTTGTCTCGCACAATTTCCGGTATTTCCCCGATCAAATTTTATTTTTTTACATGTATTGAACTTTGATAATGTTTATAACAGCAAAGCCTTGAGGGGTGTTTGCTGGTTTTGATTGCATACCGGGCCTCCAAATCGGTGTTAGAATGGGCCTCGCTAATAGGTCAGCTGACTACAGCCTATGCAATTGCCAAGCAACAAGATAAACCATACGCCAAAGCGATTTGGTGTTATGAACGGGTAATGCACTCGTCACAGAAGATCATCTCTTACTGTTATGTGTTCTATCAAGTTTTGACAATATATTATTTTGTGACTCATGAACAGGTCTATGTGCTCATAAATCATGAAAATTCACATTGGTTTTTGTTGGTCACCCATCCTAGAGTAAGAGAAATCGTTGTTGTGGATAGCTTATGCACAAATCTAATGCCGAAGTACAAACAGAAGATGAAGAAGATGACTGATGCTCTCCCCATTCTCTTCCATGCCACTGGAGACAGCACTGCACTTGAAGGGAAGAAGTGGACCATCAAAGTCGATGAATCTGCGCCAAAGCAGGACAATGGTTATGACTGCAGTATATTCGTAATGAAATACATTGACATTTTGTGTAGCGGTCTCACCTTGGTGGGAACAGACATGCAAAAATTCACCACCGATTGGAGGAAGTCAATAGCATATGGTTGTTTGTGTCTAGTCTGTAGATGATATTTGTCTAGGACATGGGAGGAAATTTGGAAAGATGTTGTATACATTGTATTATATATATCATTGAATATACATTGTATGAAGTTTACAGTAATCTTGGAGTGCAGAAAATTTCCAAGTTTGTGCATTTCAGTCCGAGTTCCTTCTCTAATCACGATAGCCTTGGGAGGGTTAATCTGAGGGATGGTGTTCACTCCCTAAGTATAGGGTTGTGATGTAGTAATAAACTCGGTAAGACCGAGGTCGAATCCACAGAGACTGAAACTTGTACGATATCTGAAAATAACTAGATCTAGAACTAGGCTAAGATAAAATCTAAACCAATTGTGATTTGAGGAATAATGGTGAAATAATTATCTAAAACTTAAGAGAATTCAGAGAAAGGGGACTAGGGATTCAGAGGATCCACTTATAGAGATCAGGGAGATCTTATGCCTGCTTCATGGATATTATACTGAACTTACTTGATATAGTTTTCAAGGAGATGAAACGTATAAGAATTAGGTATGATTCCATCACAAATCCATGCCTACGAGACAGGGTAAACAACAAAACATAAACCAATCTACAACCAATCAGAAGAAGTGTGAGTGTTAGGAAGGATTCAGTCATCCAACCATGTCCATGAGACGATGGCGAACAATAGGGTTTCCAAACATCAAAATAAAAAGGGAAGGAATTATTCAAGCCATCACAGATCCACTGTAATTTAAATCACAATAAACCATTAATGACTAAAAGAATTTCTTAAATCAAACTAGAATCAATCAGTTCAGTTTAAATCAAACCTGTAGAAGCTCCCATCACGCCACAAGCTTCACCTCTTAGCCCTAGCTAAGAGGTTTAGCCAATCATGATCGGCTAAAACAGAATAAAATTAAAATTAAAAGAAAAAAAACAACTCTCTGTCCAGCTCTCTCACGTTCCCTCTCTCTCTCTCTCTCTCTCTCTCTCTCTCTCTCTCTCTCTCCATCCGTGCAAGATTGCTGCCGTCAGATTGAATGCCATCTCACGTTCCTTCTCTCCCTCTCTTATAGACAGCAGCCTCGGTGGAGAGCCCTCCGCTGAAGAAGAGGCTGTTTCGCGTATGGGTTTACGCAGCAGAAGAACTCCAGGATTCAGACGGAGTTTCGGCCATGAAAGCTACTGCCTACGTATCTCATCAACCATTGCATTTTCCCTTGCCTTCTTTCCAAAGAGACAACGTCTCCTAGGACGTTTCGATCCGGGCTACACGATGGACGGTTCAGATCGGCCATCCGATCGTTGATGGTGGGCCAGGACCGCCCGAAAAATCCGGCTGAATCCCGGACGCTGTAACAGAGATCGCGGATCTCTTCCGCTGTGAAGTCGGTGGGTCCCATTTCACTATTTTTCTGCAAAATCCATGCCGTCCACTGGATGCAGGATGAAAATTCAGTCATAGAGGGCCTGTTTTAGATTGTTGCTGACGCGGCCCACATGATTTCCTGCTCTACCGTCCGTTTGCTTTTGAATGGCTGAGATCGGATCCTCACTGCTTCTTTGAAACTTTCCACCTAGACCTTGGTAAGAAGGACCTCGGGGTTCTTATTGACGGTGTGGATCACCCTTTTGGATGATGAGTGGGGCCCACAACTGTAACCAGGCGTCCGTTTCACGGACGCTGTTTTAAAAACGAAAGTTTCCGTTTTCTGCTGAGGTTGGTGGGGCCCATTATTGAATTCGAAGGAGGAATCCACGCCGTCCATTAGATGCGTGACGTAAAAACGGTCGGAGATGAACGGTTTTTATTGTCCATTGATGCGTCCAAAAGAAGAAATCACGCTAAACCCTTTTGAACGTCGTGGGACAGCCCGCTTATGGCCTCTGTATTTCGCACGTGTGTATGTATGGGTACCAAAGGTCAGCAAGGTTTTGTAGTGTTCGTGGCCCTCTACAAAATGGATGGCTTGGATCAGCCGTACAGGACATGTGTGGGGCCCACAATCGTCCGAAAAATAGACTCGTCCGTTCGTTACACGGACGCTGGAAACGGAGACTTCCGTTTTTTGAGGAGATGCGGGTCAGCAGGCGCTGACCCGCCTTGGTCGGTTCGGTGCTCGTCCGTGCATTCATGCACTGTGTACACACACTCCACAGTGCGGGGTCCATTGTGATGTTTTTCAGATATCCAATCCGTCCATCCTGTTTCTCATATTATTTAACTCGTCGAGACCAATTTTGAAGCGTATCCAGATAGCATGTAGGCCCCACTTAGTGAATTAAGGGGCTAATCTGTCCGTTGGCCCACTTCTACAGGTGTTCAATGGCTAAAAATTGATGTGTACGGTTAATTCATGGTCCTCAGGTCATGTATGAAGTTTCGAGTCTATCAGATGGTGGGAACCCTGTGATCTTGCATTCTGGTTGGTTTTCGGGCCCATTAAATGCGAACGGCTTGATTTTCTCTGATCTCTGGCATGCAAATCCATCAATTTTGGTCCTCTGGAGTCCTTCCCTTGTGATTTTAGAGCATCAAATACACACTTTTAGCACCTTTTTGTAGTCCACACTTGCAAATGTACCTTGCATCACAAACACGATTAAATTAGGATTTTAAATGGTGCATGTTCATAAATCCGGTAATAATTAGAGTCTAATATGCAATATTTGACCCTCAACACAACCCCCAACCAGCATTTTGCTAGTCCCGAGCAAAATATGCGAAGAATAAGTTAAGAATTACAGGGCAATTTTCATGAAACCGAGTGATATTTTTTAAGAACGATTCAGATATGAGAAATCTGAGATTCATGAATGTTGGGCATAAATTTCTCCTGGAGGTAAGTGCATGGTAGACTTCATAATCAAGTTCAAATATTAATCCATTAACTAGAATAATTCTACACATTGAGTTCCATGAGTGTATAGTGTGATCTCAGCTTATCAACATTAAGATTTACTTCTCTCTTTCATGATATCATTGGTAATAAATAAGAAAACTGATGACAATCCAAACCTAAACCAAAACCTGCCTCATAGATCAACATTCCACCCCTTAATTTTTCCATCAAAATTAATGCTAATGAAAGGAATCAAATCCTCACCTATAGGGAGCAAACCTATGGTGAAGATCAATCGCCCAAAAATCTTTTTTATTTTTTATTTATTAATTTTTTTTTCAAAGTCAACCATGGAGAATCGACTCTACACCTATGGGGAGCAAACCCATGGTGAAGTCCATTCGCCCAACCCTTTCCGTAGGCGGCTATCTTGTAGCTGGGTTTTCTCATTTTCTTTCATTCTTCTTATTGAACATGATGGACAAATTCTCCAAGTTGGTTCCTTTCATGCTTACTGATCACCAAGTCAATCCTTCAATATTGAACTGAAACCTCAATGCATAAGAGAGATGTGATATGTGAAATCATGGCTCCATCAATGTTTTAAAGCTTCTAATCATGAATTGATAATTCGAACTTAACTATGAAATCTAACAAATAACGGGATCCAAGAGTCATAAATTATCAACATCACTTATCTTGTAATTCTAAATCCAAGATGGCCGTCAAAATCACTTCGAATTCACCAGAAAGTCCAGAAAAAATTTAAAAATTTTCACAATTTTTGCTCAAGACGAAGAAAACACTGATTAGGTTACCTAATCTTCAACCCCCAACCTAAAAGCTACACTGTCCTCAATGTAAAACATATGAGCATACAATGCACATGGGACAATGAAAGTATAAGAGGAGTGATGGAAAGATAGTACCTGAATGAAAGAATCAAGGGGCTTTCCGAAAATATCAGCGAGAGAGTAAGTCAGCGCAAGAGAGAAACCAACACAAGTAAAACACAAATAACAAAAATAAACTCCTACCTATACCACTTTCGCAGGTGCTCTCGATTGCATTTAGCGTATACAATAAGCCTTTTAAACCCCTAGGTTGCCCCTAGTGGACGAGTTGTAGTCTCGTGAGGGTTTGCAGTAATGTTACCCACAAACATTGAAGTAACTAGGAAAATAAAATAAATTGAAAAGCTGGGTTGCCTCCCAGGAGCGCTAAGTTTAACGTCTTCAGCCAGACCAAAGCAACTACCCTAGTCCTATGCAAACAGGAAACCTACTTATACCTCCATCAGACTAGGAGATTATTCCTGGTAAACAGGATCAGTCAGAGGCATGGACATGTCCTCTGAATCAAATTTCTCGACAAATGGCTTTAAATGATGTCCATTTACTTTAAACTCTTTGCCATTGTCGGGGTCTCTTATCTCGACGTCCCCATGAGGATATGTAGTAACAATAATGTAGGGGCTGGTCCAACGAGATCGAAGCTTACCCGGAAAGAGATGTAATCGAGAATTATACAAAAGGACTTTCTGACCTGGCGTGAATGATTTTCGTAGAATATGTTGGTTATGAAACGCCTTCATCCTGTCCTTGTAAATTCTCGAGTTCTCGTACGCGTCGTTCCTGATTTCTTCAAGTTCATTTAATTGAAGTTTGCGTAGTGAGCCAGCGTTGTTCAGATTGAAATTCAGATTTTTGATCGCCCAGTAGGCTCTATGTTCCAACTCCACAGGTAAGTGACAAGCCTTCCCATAGACGAGTCTAAAGGGAGACATTCCAATAGGGGTTTTAAAAGCAGTACGGTAAGCCCATAAGGCATCGGTCAATCGAATTGACCAATCCTTACGGTCAGGGTTAATCATTTTCTCTAAAATGTGTTTGATCTCCCTATTGGAAATCTCAACTTGCCCACTTGTCTGTGGGTGGTATGGGGTGCTCACCTTATGAGAGATACCGTATTTCTTCATTAAACTCTCAAATGGTTTATTACAAAAGTGTGAGCCTCCATCACTAATGATAGCTTGAGGCGTTCCAAATCGGGAAAGGATGTTCTCTTTTAGGAATTTAATAATCGTGCGATGGTCATTATTCCGACACGGAATAGCTTCGACCCATTTAGTGACATAGTCTACAGCGAGCAAAATGTATAGATTTTCAAAAGATTGGGGGAATGGTCCCATGAAATCGATGCCCCAGCAATCAAATGCCTCAATGATAAGAATGGGATTCAAGGGCATCATATTTCGATGGGACAATGCTCTCAATTTCTGACAACGCTCACAAGCTTTGCAAAACTCATGAGTGTCCCTGAACATAGTAGGCTAATAGAAGTCACACTGCAGAATTTTGGCCGTGGTCTTTTTTGCAGAAAAGTGACCACCATAGGCCTGTGAGTGACAGAAGGAGATGACACTCTGATGCTCATCGTCTGGCACACATCTCCTCAATATTTGGTCTAGGAACTATTTAAACAAGTATGGATCATCCCAGAAGAATTTGCGCACCTCGGTGAAAAATTTCTTCTTATCTTGCGCAGTCCAATGTGTCGGTATGGAACCTGTGGCAAGATAATTAGCGATATCAGCGAACCAAGGTGAATGAGAGACTCTGAACAACTGTTCGTCAGGGAACATGTCATTAATCTGCGTCATCTCAAAGGAATCAGAGGGATTAAGGTGAGAAAGATGGTCAGCCACTACGTTCTCTACTCCCTTTTTATCTTTTATCTCTAGGTCAAATTCCTGGAGTAGGAGGATCCATCGTATCAGGCGGGGCTTAGCATCATTCTTAGACAGAAGATACTTAAGCGCTGCGTGATCAGTGTAGATAATGATCTTGGATCCAATCAAGTAGGACCTAAATTTGTCCAAGGCGAACACTACGGCTAAGAGTTCCTTTTCCGTAGTCGAGTAGTTCACTTGGGCAGGATTTAGAGTCTTACTTGCGTAATGAATAACGTAGGGTTTCTTATCTTTTCTCTGGCCTAGAACTGCCCCAAGAGCATAATCAGACGCGTCGCACATAAGTTCAAAAGGAATGCTCCAGTCAGGTGGCTGGATAATGGGTGCACTAGTCAATATGCCTTTAAGCTTAGTGAAAGCTTCCTGACATGGTTCAGTCCACTCGTATGGTGCATCCTTTTGAAGTAGATTACATATAGGACGAGAGATGAGACTAAAGTCCTTTATGAATCTTCTGTAAAACCCGGCGTGTCCTAAGAAGGATCGCACGTCCCTTATGTTCTTGGGTGGAGGTAGGTTAGAGATAAGATCGATCTTTGCCTTATCCACCTCGATTCCTTTGGATGAAATAATGTGTCCAAGGACAATTCCCTTCTGAACCATGAAATGACACTTCTCCCAATTAAGTACCAAGTTCTTTTCTTCACATCTTTTCAGCACACATTTAAGACTTTTCAAGCACTCGCTGAAAGATGAACCGAAAACAGAGAAATCGTCCATGAAGACCTCTAAATATTGCCCCACCATGTCAGAAAATATGCTCATCATACATCGCTGGAAGGTGACAGGAGCATTACATAGTCCAAACGGCATCCTTCGGTAAGCAAAGGTGCCGTAGGGACATGTAAACGTAGTCTTTTCTTGATCTTCAGGGGCGATCTCTATCTGATTGTAGCCCGAATACCCGTCAAGGAAACAGTAATAGGAATGACCGGCTAACCTTTCCAAGATCTGATCAATGAAGGGCAAAGGAAAGTGGTCTTGCCTCGTGATGGTATTTAATTTCCTGTAGTCAATGCACATCCTCCAACCTGTAGTGACTCTAGTCGGCATGAGTTCATTATTGGCATTGGCTACGATGGTGATTCCGGACTTCTTAGGAACTACCTGAGTTGGACTCACCCATTGACTATCTGATATGGGGTATATAATACCCACATCCAATAGTTTAAGAACCCCGGCCTTAACCACTTCCTTCATGTTTGGATTTAGTCTACGTTGTGGTTGCCGAGCGGTCTTCGCATTATCCTCAAGATATATGCGGTGAGTACAAATCGAGGGGTCGATTCCCTTGAGGTCCGCGATTGTCCATCCAAGGGCTCCCTTATGCTCCAGGAGAGTAGATATGAGCATACTCTCTTGTTCTTTCTCAAGGTGGGCAGAAATCACCACCAGGTATGTCTCATCTTGACCTAAGTATGCATATTTTAAATCAGAGGGCAAAAGTTCTAGGTCAAGCTTTGGTGGCTTGAGGTTAGACGGTAGAGGCACTTCATCAGTTTGGGGTAACTCTTCAAATTGTGGCCTCCACCGGTTAACTTCAAGTACCGGTACCGCATCAAGCATGGAACACGTCTCCCTAATTATGTCATCATCAAACTTATGGGAGTGGCCCAGGCACGTCTCTAGAGGATCAGAGGATAAGGTAAGGGGTGTCCTATCATCCACGAAAGTATCGATCATGTTAATATCGTAGATATCGTCATCTTCCTCTATCCGTCTGGCCGCGTTGAAAAAGATATTCATTTCTAATGTCATATTCCCGAAAGACATACTCATGACGCCATTTCTGCAATTGATAATTGCGTTTGAAGTGGCAAGGAATGGACGACCAAGAATGACGGGAATCTGAGTGCTCGTGTTACTGATGGGTTCGGTATCTTGGATGATGAAATCAACTGGGTAGTAAAATCGATCAACCTGGACTAACAAATCCTCAATTATCCCTCTTGGTATACGAACAGAGCGATCAGCTAGTTGTAGTGTGGTTAAGGTGGGTTTTAATTCACTTAAACCCAATTGTTTGTATACCAAGTAGGGGATAAGATTAACGCTCGCTCCTAAGTCAAGAAGTGCGTGATCAATTTGATAGTCCCCAATTACACATGATATGGTTGGGCTACCGGGGTCTTTGAATTTTTGCGGCACATCTTGCTTTAGGATGGCACTCACTTTCTCAGTCAGGAAGATTTTCTTTTGAATATTTTGCCGTCTTTTGGTCGTACATAAGTCTTTCAAGAATTTGGCATATGAAGGTATTTGTTTCACGACATCAAGTAGAGGAATGTTTACCTTCACTTGTTTCAACACCTCTAGAATATCCTGAGAGTTAGAGAGAGGTTTTAGTGCAACCAACTGTTGGGGAAATGGAGCAACCGGCCTCCCTTGAGGTTCCGGTTCTAACTCTGGTGGGGCATAGCTAGATCCATCTTCTTTATCCACTTCCGGGTCCTTAGGCTTTTCAGCCCTAACCGGAATGGTTTTGTCAATGATCTTCCCACTCCTAAGAGTGGTGATGGATTTAGCTTGCTCCATCTGATTTGAAGAGCTTGGGTCGCTAACTTCATATTGCGGTTTAGGATTGGGAAGAGGTTGAGCTGGGAAGCTCCCTTGTTCCCAATCACATTTTCAGCCTTAAGTCCTTGTATTTCTTTTGTAAGGTCTTGAAAGGCTTGTAGTATACCCTGATTGAAAAACTCTTGCTTTTGAAAACGTTTCAGAACCGAATCCTCTTGAGGTTTCTCTTGAGTTGGAATTTGATTTAGGAAACCTTGAGGTGTAGCGGTTTGTCCATTCCTCCAACTGAAGTTTAGATGATTTCTCCAGCTAGGATTGTATGTGTTAAAGGTGGGCCCACTGAAAGGTCTTTGGTAATTGCTTACAGCATTGGATTGCTCATTCAATACCTCTTGAAATGCAGAGATAGTTGGACAGTTTTCAGTAGTATGAATGTTGCAACCACAGATGCTACAAACAACTTCCTTGGCCTTATCCTTCTTTAATTCCATGGCCTCGAGTTTTCGAGTGAGATTGGCTACCTTAGCATTGATATCATCGTCTTCTCTCAAGAGATACATTCCACCCCTTTCCTTGGAATGAGTCGGCCTAGACGTAATACTAGGTCTAGGGGAGATGTCCCATGTTTGTGTGTTCTCAGCAAGTTTATCAAAGTAGTCCCACACCTCATTGACACCTTTATTCATAAACTCCCCATTACACATTGTTCAACTAATTGGCGCATGGGAGATGTCAGTCTATTGTAGAAAAAGTTCGTGATGCGCTACGTTTCAAAACCATGTTGTGGGCATGAACTGACAAGATCTTTGAACCGCTCCCAACATTGGAAGAATGTTTCATCTTCCCTTTGGGCAAAGTTCATGATCGACTTCCTAAGGGTGTTCGTCTTATGATATGGAAAAAACTTCTTAATGAACTCCCTTGTCATGTCATTCCATCTGCCAATAGATTGAGGACGTAGTGAATGTACCACGTCTTGGCTTTCTCTTTCAAAGAAAAGGGAAAGAGTTTTAACCTGACCTTGTCATCAGACACATTAGGAAAGTATAGGGTAGCCATGATCTCATCGAACTCTTTCAGATGTAGATATGGATTCTTTGGCTCAAGCCCATGAAATTTAGGAAGGAGTTGGATCACCCTTGGCTTGATATCCATATGTCCTGCATTCTCAGGAAAAACCATGCATGAGGGTGTACTCACCCCCGCCGATTGTAAGTAATCTCGTAAGGTACGAGGCGGGGGTGCTTGAAGCACCTCATTCTCATCCTGGAGATCTTCTACCCTAGGTTGGGGTAGAAGAGGTTGATTTCCAGCCATATCCTCAATTAACTCAGGGGATTTTGAGCGGTGTCTAGTCCTACGATGGACAGTTAACCCCTCAACTAATCCTCCTTCAGTCAAGAGACGTCAAGTGTTGTCACGAGCCCACTTGGGCATGAAACACTGTGACCCTCAATCAAATTCTAAACCTAATCCTAAGAAGGGAAATAAAAATCTAAAAAGAAAGAGAGGGTTGGAAGGAAGTTACCAAATTGGAGTCCTTAAATTAAAACCTGTAAAATAAAACAAAACAAGTTAGTTTCTAAGAATAGCAAGCCTATAAAATTCCTAAGAAGAGAAATAGCAGTAAACTCCTTTCTTTCTTTTTTTTTTTTTTTTTTTTTTTTTTTTTTTTTTTTTTTTTAGAAAAGAGAAATTCCTAAGAGTATAAAATTTCTAAAACAATTTAGGAAAGTTCTAAACTAGAAAGCAAGTTAGTAACAGAAATTTGAAAAATAGAAATTAGAAATTAAGAAAGAATTTACCAATTTAGAAACCTATCTCAGAATCCTACAAAACAAGAAAGTTGGGTTAGTTTCTAAAAAAGGAAAATTATCTAAAAACAGAAAGTTACTTGAAAGAAATTTCTAAAAATTAAGGGAAAACCTGGAATAAGAAAATTCTAAAAATAAAACCTAAAAATTAGAAAAGTCCTAATCTTAAACTAATCCTAAAACCAATTAATTTCAGAAAATCGTAGCCGTCAGTCTCCGGCAACGGCGCCAAAAACTTGTTCACTCCCCAAGTATAGGGTTGTGATGTAGTAATAAACTCGGTAAGACTGAGGTCGAATCCACAGAGACTGAAACCTGTACGATATCTGAAGATAACTAGATCTAGAACTAGGCTAAGATAAAATCTAAACCAATTGTGATTTGAGGAATAATGGTGAAATAATTATCTAAAACTTAAGAGAATTCAGAGAAAGGGGATTAGGGATTCAGAGGATCCACTTATAGAGATCAGGGAGATCTTATGCCTACTTCATGGGTATGATACTGAACTTACTTGATATAGTTTTCAAGGAGATGAAAGGTATAAGAATTAGGTATAATTCCATCACAAATCCATGCCTACGAGACAGGGTAAACAACATAACATAAACCAATCTACAACCAATCAGAAGAAGTGTGAGTGTTAGGAAGGATTCAGTCATCCAACCATGTCCATGAGACGATGGCGAACAATAGGGTTTCCAAACATCAAAATAAAAAGGAAAGGAATTATTCAAGCCATTATAGATCCACTGTAATTTAAATCACAATAAACCATTAATGACTAAAAAAATTTCTTAAATCAAACTAGAATCAATCAGTTCAGTTTAAATCAAACCTGTAGAAGCTCCCATCACGCCACAAGCTTCACCTCTTAGCCCTAGCTAAGAGGTTTAGCCAACCATGATCGGCTAAAACAGAATAAAATTAAAATTAAAAGAAAAAAAAAAACAACTCTCTGTCCAGCTCTCTCACGTTCCCTGTCTCTCTCTCTCTCTATCCAGCCGTGCAAGATTGCTGCCGTCAGATTGAATGCCATCTCACGTTCCCTCTCTCCCTCTCTTATAGACAGCAGCCTCGGTGAAGAGTCCTTCGCTAAAGAAGAGGTTGTTTCGCGTATGGGTTTACGCAGCAGAAAAGCTACAGGATTCGGACAGAGTTTCCAGTTTCGCGGAAAGCTACATAACTACGTATCTCATCAACCATTGCATTTTCCCTTGCCTTCTTTCCAAAGAGACAACGTCTCCTAGGACGTTTCGATCCGGGCTACACGATGGACGGTTCAGATCGGCCATCCGATCGTTGATGGTGGGCCAGGACCACCCGAAAAATCCGGCTGAATCCCGGACGCTGTAACAGAGATCGTGGATCTCTTCCGCTGTGAAGTCGGTGGGTCCCATTTCACTATTTTTCTGCAAAATCCATGCCGTCCCTTGGATGATGAGGATGGTCGATCATAGAGGGCTGTTTTTAGATTGTTGCCGACGCGCCCACATGATGCTCTTCCGTTTGCTTTTGAAATCGGATCCTCGGTGCTTCTTTGAAACTTTCCACCTAGACCTTGGTAAGAAGGACCTCGGGGTTCTTATTGACGGTGTGGATCACCCTTTTGGATGATGAGTGGGGCCCCAATCAGCGTAATGTCCGTTTCACGGATGAAAATTCGAGGTTGGTGGGGCCCATTATTGAATTCGAAGGAGGAATCCACGTCGTCCATTAGATGCGTGACGTAAAAACGGCTGGAGATGAATGGTTTTTATTGTCCATTGATGCGTCCAAAAGAAGAAATCACGCTAAACTCCTTTTGAACGTCGTGGGACAACCCGCTTATGGCCTCTGTATTTCGCACGTGTGTATGTATGGGTGCCAAAGGTCAGCAAGGTTTTGTAGTATTCGTGGCCCTCTACAAAATGGATGGCTTGGATCAGCCGTACGGGACATGTGTGGGGCCCACAATCGTCCGAAAAATGGACTCGTCCGTTCGTTACACGGACGCTGGAAACGGAGACTTCCGTTTTTTGAGGAGATGCGGGTCAGCAGGCGCTGACGCGCCTTGGTCGGTTCGGTGCTCGTCCGTGCATTCATGCACTGTGTACACACACTCCACAGTGCGGGGTCCACTGTGATGTTTTTCAGATATCCAATCCGTCCATCCTGTTTCTCATATTATTTAACCCGTCGAGACCAATTTTGAAGCGTATCCAGATAGCATGTGGGCCCCACTTAGTGAATTAAGGGGCTGATCTGTCCGTTGGCCCACTTCCACAGGTGTTCAATGGCTAAAAATTGACGTGTACGGTTAATTCATGGTCCTCAGGTCATGTATGAAGTTTCGAGTCTATCAGATGGTGGAAACCCTGTGATCTTGCATTCTGGTTGGTTTTCGGGCCCGTTAAATGCGAACGGCTTGATTTCCTCTGATCTCTGGCGTGCAAATCCATCAATTTTGGTCCTCTGGAGTCCGTCCCTTGCTGTGGTGATTTCAGAGCATCAAATACACACTTTTAGCACCTTTTTGTAGTCCACACTTGCAAATGTACCTTGCATCATAAACACGATTAAATTAGGATTTTAAATGGTGGCATGTTCATAAATCCGGTAATAACTGGAGTCTAATATGCAATATTTGACCCTCAACAGATGGGTTGACTACAAAAGGGCTGATTAAAACTTTATTGGGTTATCTTGCTGGTCCTGAAATCATTATGGCAGCTAGCATGATAACCCAATAAAATTTTAATCGGCCCTTTTGCGATCAACTCATCCCTCGGATTAACCCTCCCAAGGCTATCGTGACTAGAGAAGGAACTCGGACTGAAATACACAGACTTGGAAATTTTCTGCATAATCACCAGAATCGTAAGTTTTGATGTATGGTATACTTTGTAATTTTGGTGAACGTGTTTACCTCGCTCATTTTCATGTTTGCCCCACTCATTTTCATGCTTGCCTCGCTCATTTTCATGCTTGCCCTGCTCATTTTCAAGCTTGCCCCGCTTATTTTCATGGTTGCCCCACTCAATTCCTATTTTACCCCGCTCAATTTCATGCTTGTCCTGCTCAATTTCATTCTTGCCCTGCTAATTTTTCATGTTTGCCCCACTCATTTTCATGTTTGCCCCGCTCAATTTCATGCTTGTCCCACTCATTTTCATGTTTACCCCGCTCAATTTCATTCTTGGATTCTCTGATAAGGGGCCTAGATGATGGATCCCCTTCCCCAACATAATACGACTCCTTATTTCACAGAATCCAGCACACATATGCATCTGTGCATCCCATTTGTAACATGCTATTCATGTTTATTTTTATGAAATTTATATGAAAAATACCTATCCAAGATAGCAATTTTAGTTTTTATCAAAATAATTATATGCCTCGCTTACAAGGATTGACTTGGTTCAGCATGCGATATTAGACATGGTCCAAGAGGAACTTTAATAGGGTTGGAAGAAGAACAGGGGAAGGCCTAAAATAACTTGGATTGAAGTGGTGCGAAGGATATGAAAGCTTGTTCACTTACAAGGATAAGGTCTTTAGATTGGAAGTATGTGCAAAATAGGATTTCTAGTTTGCCCCACTCAATTTTATGTTTGCCCCGCTCAATTTCATGTTTGTCCCGCTCAATTTCTAGTTTGCCCCGCTCAATTTGATGTTTGCCCCGCTCAATTTGATGTTTGCCCCACTAAATTTCTAGTTTGCCTCGCTCAATTTCATATTTACCCCGCTCAATTTCTAGTTTGCCCCGCTCATTTTAATGTTTGTCCCGTTCAATTTTATATTTGCCCCGCTAAATTTCTAGTTTGCCCCACTCAATTTATAGTTTGCCCAGCTCAATTTCATGTTTGCCCTGCTGAATTTCTAATTTGCCCCACTCAATTTCATGTTTACTCGCGAACTGATTGAAATTGACCACGAACTAAATGAAATGGATTTTCGACCATCGACCTGATGAAATCTTGGAAAATAACTCGGTTGGTTGGCTAAATTAGCTTCTCCTACCCCAAAATCATATGTGATATGTTAAGTAAATCATTCTAGTTTGGATCCTTACTCTTGCTCGGGTGGTAGACTCTTAGGAGTTTCAACACCCGATCAAGTGTTCGAGTATCCATCGGTGGTGAAATTCCACTAGTGTGAGTATGTGGGGGTGTGTGTGTGTAAAAAAAATTAATTTTAGTTTAAGAGATATGCTTGTTAAATAAATAGACAAAGAAATGAATTAAAGATAGAAAAATATTTTTATATACTTATATATACATATTTACATAATTATGTATTAGAGAAAAATGTAAGGGAGAAAAAGTTCTCCTTATAAAAAAAAATAATAAAAATAAAATTTGCCCAGCACCACCGCAGTCTGTTTTTTTTTTTTTTTTTTTTCGTTGTTGCTTTTATGGGTCCCATCATAAGGTCTTTATTATATCCAAACCGTCCATCTATTTGGCAAGCTCATATTAAGGCTTGAGACGAAAATTAAGACAGATTTAACTATCAAGTGGACCACACTGTAAAAGGCAGTGGGGAATTGAACGTCTACCATTGAAAACGTTTAAGGGGTTACAGAAGTTTTGGATCATTATGAAGTTTATTTTTCCTCTTCATCTAGGTCTTTGTGACCCTATGAATGAACTTAGACGGGGATGATTTCTCACAAACATCACAGTGGGCCCCACCTGAGTTTCTAATAGTTGACGCTCATTCAACACTGTTTCGTATAATGTGGTACACTTGAGATTTGGATATACCTCATTTTTGGTCTCATACCATAAAATATATGGACGGCATGGACGAAAATCATACATCATGGCGGGGCCCACAAACCACCGACGATCCGCCATTGGCGAGTGGCAGGGGAGTATCCAATCCGTTTCCGTGAAAAGAAGGGGTATTTTATCCTGGAATTTGTCGTCCATGCGATGAGGTCTAAGTGCGTATGTTAAATTTGAATTGCTTCAAGATTATCCAATGGATAAAAGGTGGGTTCCACAGTCGTAAATTTCTCCTAAAAAAATGGATCTAACATGAGTATCATGTATGTTCGAGCTATGTGGGCCCATCATGATGTATGAGTGCCATCCAAACCTACATGAACCCCTAATGTCAGGCTTAGATCCGAAAATCCAGCCTAATCGATAACTCAGGTGGGCCACAGCAAAGGGACCAATGGCTGACATTGAAGAGGGGACTGACCACGATGGGAACTTCCCGATGGAAGGCGGGGCCCACCATCTTATTTATATGCCGTCCCCAGTCATTAGGTATACACCAAACTCCAGCCACTCCAAAATCTAAGTGGGCCACAAGTGAATACATAGGTTTTAGGTGTAATCCCACCATTGCTCCTAGTGGTGTGTCCCACCTTAATTTCTGATATAACTGTAACCGTGCACATGAGGAGATGCAACCAAATGGACGGTTTGGATTCTATCTAAACATCATAGGTGGTCCCACGCAGCTCAAATGTACCATACGTTCAAAAACAACTGATCATTTCCCTTCCAAAGGGGAATATGCTAGATTATCATTAAGGGCTTAGGTGGGCTAGGACGAGGCTTCGGACTCAGCCCATGACCCAAAACGTTGGGCCCCATCTCAGATCTTGCCTACCTAAGCATCTAGAAACGGGCCCACCCAGGCCACTTGTCAGGTTGAGTTGGGCCTGGCTGACCTTTATCCATCCAAAGCCTATAGTCCAAACTCAAATTGCTAACAAGAAAGTGTTAAAAATATAAGCTGGGCCGCACCGGCTCATGATGCAGGGATGAACATGATGAGGACGAGCACTGCCTTCCTTAATGATAACTACTCCGAATTGACGGAGTCTCTGGACTCCTCACTGAAATTTCTTGAATCCTTGAGGTAAAGAAATAAATTCTAATAAAAATTGAAAATAACTTGATTGATAATTGTCTAATATGTGTGTCCCTATCACACTGTTGATATTGAAAAATTAAATTAATTAAAATGCGTAATTACCAAAATAGTAAAATTCTAAGTCTAATAAAAATGCTAATTCTAGTAAAACTTTTCTAAATCTTCATTTCTAAAAATAAAAATAAAAAACAAACTTTTGTTAGAAGAGTAGTATCATGATTACAAGTTATTTCTAAAAAAGAAGAAAATTCAAAACTCTAAAATAAAATAAAATAAAATAAATCCAAATTACTAAAAATAATAAATTTTCCTCAAAATTTTATTTTTGAGTTGAAAGTGCTCTTTTTTTTTTTTTTTAATAATTTATTTTTAATAATGAAATGGACAAACGCGACCCACTTTATAAGTTGGTTCACCTCAAAGCCTCGTTATAGTAAAAATTGATAGGTTGTGCGCCCCATAATGATACCTGAATCAAAAGTTACGGCAAATTTACAATTCACCTTCTCTTGGTCCAACCATGTTAGGAATGTATGTGTGTCACGTCCTACATCACCTTATCAACCCTTTATCCATCCCAACCCAGGCCCACCCTAATGGCAATGGCTCCAAACCAGGTCTAGGCCAGTCCCAGTCTGCCTTTCTCACACACCATGATCGGTCAGGTAGTCAATGTGTTGGGTTGGACCATTGCGTTCCCCTGCCTGGCCCGCTTTAGGCCACGATTGGGCTAGAATATTAGGCCCGAGGGCAAGGCCAGTCCTAAACTTTAAGCCCATTTATTAACGGGCGGCCGCATCTTTTGTAAGGCGCAGATGCAACATATGTGTGGCATGTTGGCACATGTGCTGACATCCATGGTGCATTTGATCATTAATATGCTATAAGTAGCTAATCGATATGGCTCTAAATGGACGGGCTGGCCCGTCGGGATTTTGGGCTGGGAATAGGCTGGAATATTAAGCCCAATGAGGGGGCGATGCCTAAAATGGGGTACGCCTAAGGAACAGACTGGATCTTGTATGACTGAAAATCTGGGCTTGTGATCGAGTGGGACCATGGCTCGGGCCGTGCATAATCATCATGGGCCTGGATGGGCCCATTCGGTTTATCTTGTCACAGGACTGGGCCTAGGTTGTAGTTTGTGGGCCCGGCTTGTAGACTTCAGACCGGCCCAGTTTCATATATGATGTTGCCTAAAAACATATCAGAACGGTTTGATCATTTGATGGGCGACACGTGTACGGACAAAGAGGAAGGATGCTTGGAGGGAGGGATTCACGGTACAGATGGCATACGTGTGCTAGATCGGGACCATTCATCAGATGGGGCATGTGCTGTGGCACAAATATTATCCCAGTGGCAGGAGCTTACTGTGGGCCCCACTAGATAGAAGAATTAGTTTATCTCTGCACGCTCTTAAGTGGACGGTTATGATCATTTGATCAGAGTGAACTTTGGTCTATTTACAATAGGAGGTGCGGCTACAGTAAATTTCCTGCAACACTTGTTTTAGGGAGCCCTTGCAGCAAAAACAGCTTTCTAGGGCCCACCTAAATGCGTGGGGGACATCTAGAGCTGGGCATGTAGTTGAGTCGGACCGAGTTACGGTTGACCTGACTCCATCCGTTGTTGAAATAGGCTTGACCCAAACTTGACTCGACTCGGTACCAAGTCCAGCATACCTAAACTGATCCAAGTCCGGGTTTGGCCTGGACTAATTTGGACCAAGTCCGACCCGGTCAAAAGTACCGAGTCGGTTCGAGTTGGCACCGATTCAGATCGAGAGATGAGGGAGGGGGGGAGTGGAGAGGAGAGAGAGAGGAGGAGGAGAGTGGTGATGGTGGTGGGTGGCTTCCGGGTTTAGAAGAGGAGGGAGGGAGTGGAGAGGGGAGAGAGAGAGGGGAGGGTGGTGATGGTGGTGGGTAGTTGTCGGGCTTGGAATTGGAGAGGATGAGGGAAGGAGAGAGAGAGAGTTTGGGATTGGGTCAAGGTCGGGGTCGAG
Source organism: Magnolia changhungtana (assembly GCA_030180095.1). Taxonomy (NCBI): domain Eukaryota; kingdom Viridiplantae; phylum Streptophyta; class Magnoliopsida; order Magnoliales; family Magnoliaceae; genus Magnolia; species Magnolia changhungtana. The sequence continues at coordinate 2,488,864 of JASAUF010000596.1, forward strand.
CGTAGCGTATAAGTTAGATATACTTAGAAATTAGAATTTTTTTATTCTATATATATCCGAATCCGAGTCGAGTCGAGTCTGACCAGATCAAGTTTCGGGTCAAGTCAGGTCAAATTACTAGGTAACTTGAACTCGATTCGATTTGAATTTGTATTGGGGGAAGCCTACTTAGTTTAGACCGTCTCACCCATTCGATTTGGGTCTAAACGAGTCGGACGAGTCGAGTCATCTCGTGCCCAACTCTAGGGACATCCACTCCGTCCATCATTTGCGCCGGTTCATTGTAAGATAGGAGCCCATAAAAAAGCCATATCCAAAACTCCATTGAGATTTTGTTGGGCCCACCGTGGTGTTTATATTTTATACAACCCATTCATAAGGTGGGCCCACCATGATGAAGGGAAAAACCAAACATCAGCCAGACTCGAAAATTTCAGTGGGCCTTAAGAAGGTCCAAATGGTAGGTCCCCACTCCTTAGGCCCACCTTCCCCATGGAGGGTCCCACTTGAGTTTTGGACCGGCCTTATTGTTGGATCCATGGCCTAAAATGATTCGGTGAAAATCATGGATGGAGTAAATGGTCTTCATACATCAATGTAGGGGTGCACATGGAACGAATAAAACCGGTAAATTGGACTGGAATTGATCAGACTGCATGGTTTGGTCCAGTTCTGAAGTGCACTGGTTCCAATTCTGGTTCCGAAAATATAAAAAAATATATTAGTTAGTTTGGTTCGGTCCTCAGTTTGGAGTTTTGTAGAATTGAACTTGACTGTGAACCGGACCATAGAACCAAACCTAGAACTGACCCCTTGTCAATACATATTAAATTTAAAAAAAAAAAAAAAAAACCAATCCATTCATCAAATGGATCACAACACGATTAGACATGGATAGCAAAATCATTTTGGGAACAGGAAAGGCTCGTAAAGACAAACCGTCATAAGATTGCTCTATGTGAAAACCTTGGGCTTGATTAGAAAAAAACCATGCAATTTGGGCTAAATTATAAAAAGCCCAAAATTGTAGAATCGAACCAGAGCTGGACCGGTTTTTTACCGGCTGGTTCCAATTTGGTTATAGGTGCGAATGGTCTGGTTCCGGTTCTAGTTTTCCTATAACCGTTCGGAACAGTTGAAATCCAATTTCACCTCAGAATCGGACCGAACCGAATCATGTGCAACCCTTATATCAACGTGGACTCTTACATCAACGTGGACCCGTAGGCATTTTTATTTCACGCCCTCCGTTTATGCGGCTCCTGGAAGCACTATACACGTGGCGACACTGGCATCATGGACTGAAAGAGCTTATAACGACCACACAAGGTGCCTTGTGATACCAAGACCTCTTCTTAGCCTTACACGTGTCATGACCACGGTCATGAATTTACCTAGGAGGACCACCTTAAATCTCAGCCACAATTTCATAACGATTCATCTCTCTCACACTCTGTCAGTGGGCCCCCACTTACTTAAGCGCGGTGTAGGTTCCACACCAAAAATCCTCTCTCTCTCTCTCTCTCTCTCTCTCTCTCTCTCTCTCTCTCTCTCTCTCTCTCTCTCTCTCTCTCTCTCTCTCTCTCTCTCTCTCTCTCTCTCTCTCTCTCCAGATGCTCGTGGGACACCACTTGCTAAGAGGGGTGTGGGGTCCACCGAAACATCTCTCTCTCTCTCTCTCTCTCTCTCTCTCTCTCCAGCTGGGAACGGGCAGCAGCTTTGATTGGCCACCTTGATGTATGTGTCTTATCCATACCGTCCATCCATTTTTTCGCATCATTTTAGGATATTGGCCCAAAAATGAGACAGATCCAAAGTGGACTACACAATGGGGATTAAATTCTTACCGTTGAAAACTCCTTAGGGGCCACAGAAGTTTTGGATGGAGCTTATATTTGTGTTTTCTCTTCATCCAGGTCTGTTTATAAATAATTGGATGGAAAATAGACATCACGGTGGGCCCTAGAAAAGTTTCAACGGTGAGATTCTTTATCATCGATGCTTCCTGTGGTGTGGTCCACTTGAACCTTGGATATACCTCATTTTTGGGTTCATAATTAAAATGATACGAAAAAGTGGATGGACGGTGTAGATAAGACTCATACATCACGGTGGACACTCAAAGCTGCTGCCCGTTCCCAGCTGGAGACGGGCGGGAGTGGGACGCAATCCGCGTCCGCTTACGAGGGGTGTGGGGTCCACCCAAAATTTTAGTATGTGGAGGAGCGTGGGAGCTCAACATCTGATTGTGATTGGATGGATGTTATGAGCACATAGTTTCGGCAATCTTCATGCTACCGCATGTGTCAACCTGCTGCACATGTGCAAGATCTGAACCGTCCATATGGATAATCTGACCATGTAATTACGATGGTGGTCCCCAAAACCATGCCAGTCCACTTATCAGGTTGGCTGCAGTGTTCAAAACAAATGGACGGACATAAGAAAACGTGGCCAAGTTATTTTACGCTGTACATTTTATTTTAATGCCGATGAGACCAGCCTATTTTTGAACTGGGCCCACTAGAACCACCTGGTGGACGGCGCTGATCTAGTCCACGTGTTCCTGACTACAGGCCAAGTTGGCGTTGGAAAGCGTGATAAAAGATATCAGAGGTGCTATCAAACAAAAGAGGTATCCACTCCATTGGGACACTTGGACAGTCCAATCAATCTGGACCGTTAATCATACGTTTATGGGGACCATGAAAACATCAGCTGAATTGGATGATTTCGTCCACTAGTGAGATACTTTTTTTTTTCTTTTTTTTCTTTTTTAATTTCCTTTAGTTTTTTGGACAGCCGTCCATTTTCCAACCATGGATGAGATTTGTAAGATAACTTATAAAGGGGTGAGCTCTAGTGATATAGCTGTGGTGGTAAGGTTGATGTGGGTCCTACGTGATGTGTGAACACCATCCAACCCGTCTATCAGATGTGTCACCTGAGTGTGCTTCTAGGGCACGAAATTCAGCTGTGTACAAAAGTTAGGTGGGCCACAGCAAAGGCAACAAGGTGAGAGGGAACGTCCACCCTTGATTTTCAGCGGCACCCAACTGAGTTGCAAAACAACATGATTGTCATCCAAGCCGGATGAAAGGTCTGAATTGTAAGACCCATATCCTAATCTGTACTGTTCCGTTGACTCCCACGATCCTTCCCGGCAAATTCCGGAAACCTGCGACTTATAATCAACGTTTGGGATCGACCCTAAGTCGTATCCTGTAGATTTGAGTCGGCTTAATCCGAGACTTGTACCATTGCGACCGCACCGTCATCGCGGTTCCAACGCCGCGTCTTGCATACCGATTCGATACCCTGGCAGGGAGATGGGGGCCGACGTTTATTTCGAAGAAAACGCCGTACGTTTGCAATCCTAAGAAAATTTCTATAACATGTCCCATCAATTAATCAATCAATCAATCCATCACCTCATGTCAAGTACACACACCCCAACTTTCTTTCTCCACAAGTTAAGCAACCACCAAGTCAACCCATCTCTCACCTCACCCATCACTCACCTCATCCATCACTCACCTCACATTCATCAATCCATAACCCATCACACTCTCTCCTTACAACCCTCTCTCTCTCTCTCTCTCTCTCTCTCTCTCTCTCTCTCTCTTCACAATTTTCAAGCACCAAAAGAGGTGGACGTCCATGCATTCTAAGAGAGAAAAGTGCATGTGTGTGTAGGGGTGCACACGGGTCGGTTTGGTCCGGTTCTGGGGTAAAATCGGAACCGAACCGTTCCTAACGGTTCTGGGATTTTCGGAACCGGAACCGAACCGTTCCTAACGGTTCTGGGATTTTCGGAACCGGAACCAAACCGTTAGCACACTAGAACTGAACCAGAACCAGACCGTGAAAACCGGTTCGGTTCCGGATCGGTTCCACAATTCTGGCTTTTTAAAAAAATTTAACAAAAGAAGGAAAAAAAGGTGAAAAAAAATCCCCTACAATCCCTTTACAATTTTCTCAGTGTGGCCCACTCCACATTCAAATTGTCAATCTGTACTGTCCATTGTGTACAGAAGGGAGATTTAACCCTTGGTAATGTGGCATTCTGAAACCATGTAGGCTGTTGTAGAATTATGACCGTTGAACATGAAATGGACGGCGGAGTAGATAAGCTCATGGGCCACGCTGATTTTCCTCCAAAAGCACTCTATTCCTGATGGTTTTTCGTCCTCAATCTCATAAACGGAGTAGATTTTCCAAAAGACTTCAGTAACTGGGCCACCAAACTTCACAGAGTCGACGTACGTCAACTCTATTAAAAACAGAGCTTCCATCCTTTTGTTGTGGGCCACCATCATGGAGAGAGATGGATCTGAACCGTTCATCAGGTAGAGGGGGTAGAACCCATCAAAACCATGTTGAGCTTTCTTAGCTGTGTACATCCTCGTGATCTCTACAATGATCGAAAGAAGGCCGTCTAACTGCTTTTAAGGCATGATTATTCAGGTGGGCCATACAATCAAATGATCAAAGCTCACCATTCACGGTCTAAATTCCAAAAGAAAGACAATGGACGATGTGGATCTGGGCCACGGTTCAGTTAACGGTTTGGTTCGGTTCTGCGTGCCCTTGAACCGGAACCGAATCGTATCCAACAGTTCTGGAAATTTTGGAACCGAAACCAGAACCGGTGCTGTCTAGAACCGGACCAAATCGAACCGATCCAACAGTTTCGGTCCGGTTCCACGGTTCTATAGGTTAAATGTGCACCCCTATGTGTGTGGCCCATCTTTCCATCTCAAAACCTTCATCCTAGCCATTCAAACCTCATCACCCTCCATCAAAGTGAAGCACAAGGAGACCGACATTCCAATGGACCGAGAAGGTCGAACGGTGGGTGCTCTTATAGGCTTAGATTTTATATTTTTATGATGGGCCAAGTGAGGCTTACCGGATCCAAGATTTCCATCACTCAAACACACACGCTCTCCATTCTATCTCTTTCTTTTCTCTCCATCTCTCTCTCTTTCTCTTCTCTCTCACCTAAGCTAGGGTATGAAATTCGTATGGGAGAGGGGGTGCCCAAATGAGGCCCTTATATAGTGTCAGAAGTAGTGCAAATGGCCCTATTGGCTCTTTATCCATTATATTAACCCTAAGGGAGGTTGTTTCCCACTTATAGGGTCTCTTCAGGGGCCCACTGGCTCATCCATGTCAGGGAAAAGGTGCCCCATTACAGGATCTATAGTTCGTTAGATTTGGGCCCCATGTAGATAAATCATATGGCTAAACTCGGTGTTTAAGTGATCGGCAGGATTCATTGGCTTCTTACGGTTGATTAATCGGATTTGTGTGGTTCTTTACTGGTAACACCCGTGTATAAACTAACATTGGGTGTTAATGGTTAGTAAGTGATAACATAAGTTAGTTATTAAAAAAATTCAAGGGGTTTTTTTTTTTTTTTTTTGGAAATCCAAAACAGTGAAAATCCATGACGTTACACACGTATAGCTTTGATACCACTTATTAGGGTCGTGGAAGCAACCTCAGAGTCAAATCACTCAAACAAAAGATAAACGCAAATAAAGCGATCACAAAGACAGATTTTATTTGGAAAAACCTTAGCAGGAAAAAACTACAGCACAAAGCGATAAGTAGACCATTATGAAAATGAAATTACAAGAGATGGAAGACTTACAAAACAGAAAATTGTGGTTTTATCCCTTCAAAATCCATTCTCTCTCTCTCTCTCTCTCTCTCTCTCTCTCTCTCTCTCTCTCTCTTAGATGTCTTAGAAATCTCTAATCTCGCACTAACATGGCTTATATAGCTGGATTACAAAATTAGAAACAAAACAACACACTTATGCAGAAGTTGTGTAAAATTGTCGTTTGATTGATATCGATCAAGCAACCCTCAATCAATCGAGCCTCCATGTTTGATCAATCGAATATGCTCCAAAGCGTCCATAGAGCAAATTTATTTTTTTAAAAAATTATCTCGATCAATCGAACCCAAATGGTTGATATATTGAAACTACCAAAAAATTGTCCATCGAGCAAATTCATATATTCGGGGTATTATCGATCGATCGACCATCTAGGTACGATCAATTGGGATAATTCGGAAAAAATTAAATTTACTCTCTGGACACTTTTTAGCATGTTCGATTGATCGAATATGGAGGCTCGATCGAGTCAAGGTTGCTCTATCGATGTTGATCGATCAAAGCTTAAATTGACGGTTTTGCGTAACTTCTGCGTATGTGCGTTGTTTTGTTTCTAATTCTGTAATCCGGTTAAATAAGTCATGTTAGTGTGGGATTAGAGATGGCTAAGACATCTAAGGGTTAAGAGAGAGAGAGAGAGAGAGAGAGAGAGAGAGAGAGAGCTAATGGATTTTGAAGGGAGAAAACTATGTTTTTTTTTTTTTTTTTTGGTAATTCTTCCATCTCATGTAATTTGGTTTTCATAGTGGGTTGCTTGTCCCCCTATACTGTGGTTTTTTCCCGTAAGGCTTTTTTCATGAAAAATTCATGTATTTTCTGTGATTGTTTTGTTTGCGCTTATCTTTCATTTGTGTGATTTGAATCTGAGGTTGCTTCCTTGGCCCCAACAGTAACCAATCCTTTAAAGTAATTAGATAGAGATAAGTGGCAAAGGCTTTCAAATTTTTGCAGAGTGCAATAGATGTTATAAGACATATAATCCACATGCTTCCACATACACAAACATGGTAGGCAGGTTGATATCCAAGCCATTCGTCGGGTAGGTCCAACTATATAGATGTGGATTGCTTAGTCAACTTCATGCAAGAATTTTAAGTAAGTTTAATTTCATTAATCGTGAATCACCTGATTAGTGGATAAAATAGATTCTTAGGCATGGACATCATAATGGATGGATTTGATCTAGTCCTAATTCCTATGTTGGCGTGTGGTATTGTACACACAAAATCCATTTCACACAAGAATTGCATATCAAACAACACATAATTCCATGAAGATTACCGAATTAATGGTGAATTGAAGTGTGATTTTGGTCCTTCACCTAAATCGTAAAAGGGGGGCATGTTGGTCGATTTAGGTAACTACTCGGACCTATTGTTATATAAATGATCTTGACCGTGAATTTTACAAGCCATTATTTGACAGTTAGATGTTGAGATGTGGAGCCACACCTGGACAGGGCTGCTCGACAAGTCGAGTGCCCTGCTCGACTGGTTGAGTGGCCCATTCGACTAGTCAAGGGCTAGCTCGACTCAAAGTCCAGCGAGCATCAATTTTTCGGTTCTGAGGTACTCAATCGGTCGAGGCCCATGCTTGACCAGCCAAGGGTCCGATCGACCAGTCGAGGGTCTGGTCGACCAATCGAGCAGCCTGCTCGACTAGTAGAGGTTATGCAGATTCGTTTTTGAATTTGATACAGACTGCGAATTTTTTAGATGGATTTAGCAGAGGTGTGAAAGGGAAGTTTCCTAAACTATAAATAGGGGTCCCTATGGCTTTTCTAGGGTTAATGGGAGTTATTTTAAAGAGTGGGCAAAGAGTTTTCTCTATACATCCAAGGAAAAAGGTTAGTATATTGCTTATAATCTCGTTTTCTTCATAGTAGAAGTTTACTCCCGTAGTTTTTTTTTACCCTTGTTTGGGGTTTTTCCACGTATATCTTGTCTTGTGGTTTGTTTGAAATGCTTTGATTCTTCTTCTAGTTTATATTTTCTTCTTGTTTATCGTTTGTGGGTGAGACCATAGATTAGATCTCGGATCACTAACGTTGTTGGCGTGCCACGCAACAACTAGTATCAGAGCTATTAGTTTAGTTCTATTGGGAGCGACGATGGAAGAAATGAAGATTAGAATTGAGAAGTTTTATGGTTCAAACTTTACCTTCTGGAAGATGCAGATGGAGGATTATCTGTATCAGAAGGACCTCTATATTCCTCTAGGAGGAAAAGAGAAACCAGAAAAGATGACAGATGATGAATGATCTTTATTGGATCGGAAGGCTTTAGGAACGATCTGACTCTCTTTGTCTAAGAGCATCGCCTTCAATATATCCAAGGTAAAGACTACAAAAGAATTAATGAAAGCAGTAACTACAATGTATGAAAAACCCTTGGCATCCAATAAGGTTCATCTTATGAAACAACTATTTAACATGAACATGTCAGATGGTGGGAGCATGGTTGAACATCTAAACGAGTTCAATACAGTCATGAGCTAGTTAGAATCCGTTGACATTTTTTTTTGAGGATGAGGTCAGAGCGTTATTGATTTTGTCCAGTTTGCCAGACAGTTGGGATGGTTTGGTGATTGCTGTGACCAATTCTTCTGGATCGACAAAGCTGAAATTTAATGATGTGGCCGGTCTAATTCTTAGCGAAGAATCTAGAAGAAAGGCATTAGGAGCTTCGGGGGATTAAGGGAATACTCTAAATGTTGAAGGAAGAGGAAGATCATTGAACAAAGGAGGCAATAAACGCGGATGTTTTAAGTCGAGGAAGAAGTCCAAAGGACCAAAAGACAAAGACGGGTGTTGACATTGCGGCAAGAAGGGGCACATGAAATGTGATTACAGGGCGCTTAAGAAACAAGAAGGAAGCTCTCAAGGCGGGAAGGATTCGGTGAATCTATCTGAGGAGAGTGACACAGAGGTGTTGATCTTGTCTCTTAATGTGAGGAATGAGTCTTGGGTCATAGACTCGGGTACTTCGTTTTATGCCACTTCGTGTAAGGAAGTTCTGCGTGATTATGTGACAAGTGACTTTGGGAGAGTCTACTTGGCTGATAATGAGCCATGCAGTATTGTTAGAAAGGGACATGTTCATATAAATCAGAAAGATGGAACGATTTTGAAATTGAAGGATGTAAGACATGTACCGAGTTTAAAATGGAATTTGATCTCAGTAGGGCAGTTGGCCGATACCGGATATGTGACGACATTCACTAGTGATTCCTGGAAGATCACAAAAGTTGCTTTGGTGATATCTCGAGGTAAGAAGGAATGAACTTTGTACGTGACTTCAAGATCGTATAATTCACTCACAGTCGCATCAACTAGAGTGAATGGGCAGTTATGACATTAGAGGTTAGGACATATGAGTGAGAAAGGGATGAAAGTGCTATTGTCAAAAGGGAAGCTACCAGGGCTGAAATCTATTGACTTGGAATTCTGCAAGAACTGCGTGTATGGCAAGCAGAAAAGGATAAGTTTCAATAAAACAGGATGTGCTCCAAAGACACATCTGTTGGAGCTTGTATACACTGATGTGTGGGGACTGACACAGGTATTATCTCTTGGTGGCTCACGTTATTTTATTTCTTTTATTGATGATGCTAGTAGAAAACTGTGGGTCTATTTCTTAAAGGATAAATTTGATGTATTTGATGTATTTAAGAAGTAGAAAGTAATGGTAGAAAATGAGACATGTAAAATAGTTAAATGTCTCAGATCAGATAATGGGGGAGAATACTGTGATAAGAGATTTGAGGAGTATTATGCAGGAAATGAAATCAAACATCAGAAAATGATTCCAGGGACACCGCAGCAGAACGGTGTGGCTGAGTGTATTAACAGGACCATCGTTGAGCACGCCAGGAGCATGAGGTTACATGCAGGGTTGCCCAAGACGTTTTAGGTAGATGCTGTGAATACTGCCGCATTAGATGGTGGGCTACCAGAAGAAACGTGAACTGGAAAAGAAGTGAACCTTGCACATCTCAGAGTGTTTAGTTGCACTTCATATGTTCACATTGATGCAGAGCACAGAAACAAACTAGATGCGAAGTCCAGGAGGTGCACGTTTATAGACTACGGGCAGCATGATTTTGGCTACAGGTTTTGGGATACAGAAAACAGGAAAATCATCAAAAGCAGAGCTGTAGTCTTCAATGAAAAAGTGATGCATAAGGATAGTGTGCAGCAAAACAAGGCCGAGAAGAAAGAATTCGTAGAGTTGGAAGAGTTAAGGGACACGGGTGTTATAGCGTCATAGGATGATCATACACAGGAGCATTATAAGGCAGAGTTATAGACACTGGTTGTGAGGAGGTCTACTTGGGAGAGGAGACCCACGGTCCGATACTCACTCTCCTTACATTATCTACTGCTGACAGATAGTGGTGAACCAGAGTGTTTTGAAGAGGCATTACAGTCAGATACACGGGTTAAGTGGGAGCAAGCCATGGATGATAAGATGGACTCTCTTGAGTCCAATCGTACATGGGAGCTAGTCACTCTACCTAAGGATAAGAAAGCTCTTCATAACAAGTGGGTTTACAGATTGAGGAGCATGATGGTTCGAAATGGTACAAGGCTAGATTGATTGTGAAAGGGTTTCAACAAAAAGCAGGTATCGATTTCATCAAAATATTTTCACCAGTGGTGAAAATGTCTATGATTCGTATGGTCTTGAATATAGTGGCTACAAAGGACTTACATCTAGAGCAGCTAGATGTTAAGACAACCTTTCTTCATGGAGACCTTGAAGAAGAGATATATATGCATCAGCCAATAGGATACGTGGCACCAGGAAAGGAGACAAGTTGTGTAGATTGAAGAAGAGTCTATATGGCCTGAAGCAGGCCCCGAGGCAGTGGTACAAGAAGTTCGACAGTTTCATGTCGGGAAACGGTTTTAGGAGATGTCATGCAGACCACTGTTGTTATTTGAAGAAGTTTGATACGTCGTACATTATACATCTTCTGTACGTTGATAATATGCTTGTGGCCGGATCAAGCCTGAAGGACATCTCAGATCTCAAAAGACAACTGTCTAGAGAATTTGCTATGAAGGATTTATGAACTGCAAAATAAATCCTAGGCATGAGGATAAAGCGTGACAGGAAAAATAAGAAACTGGTTTTGTCACAGATAGAGTACATAACCAAGGTACTTGATCGATTCAATATGGGAGGTGTTAAGTCGGTTAGCACTCCATTAGCCAACCACTTCAAGCTTTCTAAAGAGCAAAGTGCAAAGATGCAGGAGAAACGGGACTACATGGCTAAAGTCTCATACGCGTCAGCTATTAGGAGTCTCATGTATGCTATGGTGAGCATGAGGCCAGAGATTGCTCAAGCAGTGTGAGTTGTTAGCAGGTTCATGAACAACCCCGGGAAGGAACATTGGGAAGCTGTGAAGTGGATCCTTAGATACCCAGTAGGTACTGTGGATATAAGGCTGTGCTATTCAGATTTGGCAGGAGATATCGACAGCAGAAGAAGCACTACAGGTTATGTCTTTACTCTGGGTAGTGCCGCAGTCAGTTGGGTCTCTCGGTTATAGAAGATAATATCTATCAGTACCACGGAAGCACAATATGTTGCAGCTACATAAGCGTGTAAGGAGATGGTGTGGATGTAAGGTTTCATGGAAGAGTTGGGTAAGAAGCAAGCAGATTGCAAGCTATACAGTGACAGTCAGAGTGCAATACACTTAGCTAAGAACTCAGCCTTTCATTAAATGACCAAGCATATTGACATCAAATATCACTTCATATGTTCGTTACTGGAAGATGGATCAATTACTCTGGAGAAAATTCATACAAGTGGGAATCCTGCGGATATACTGACCATGGCGGTCACACGAGAAAAGCTGAAGCTCTGTTCAATTTTGATTGATCTTTAAGATTAAAAATGGGGAGGTGGTACACTCCGGATGTAGAAGATGAAAGTTTATAGTGATGTGTTTCCAAGTGGGAGATTATTGAGATGTGGAGCCACATGTGGACAAGGCCGCTCGACCAATCGAGGGCTAGCTTGACTCAAAGTCCAGTGAGCATTAGTTTTTTGGTTCTGAGGTGCTCGACCAGTCGAGGCCCATGCTCGACCAGTCGAGGGTCCGCTCGACCAATTGAGCAGCCTGCTCGACAAGTCGAGGTTATGCAGATTCGTTTCCGGATTTAATACAAACTACGGATTTTTTAGACGGATTTCGCAGATGTGCGAAAGAGAAGTTGCCTAAACTATAAATAGGGGTCCCTAGGGCTTTTCTAGGGTTAATGAGAGTTATTCTAAAGTGTGGACAAATAGTTTTCTCTATACATCTAAGGGAAAAGGTTAGTATATTGCTTGTAATCTCATTTTCTTCATAGTGGAAGTTTGCACCTGTGGTTTTTTTACCCTTATTTGGGGTTTTCCATGTTTATCTTGTCTTGTGGTTTGTTTGGAATGCTTTGATTCTTCTTCTACTTTATATTTTCTTCTTGTTTATCGTTTGTGGGTGAGACCGGAGATTGGATCTCGGTTCACTAGCGTTGTTAGCGTGCTGCGCAACATTAGAATGGTCCCTTTGGGGGTGATTTTGCAAGGTGGCTTATGAAATACATGTTGGGCTGGTGATTGGGCTCATGGTTGACTTTAATTTGATCCAAAGCAGGTTTTTGGGCCCCAAATTTGATTGGATGTCTTAAAACGTGAAATCCAATTGATAGGCATTTGCTTACCATTCACTTGCTTTTTCTATTCTTTCCGATCGTCCATTTGCAACCACCAATTCATATTGTGGTAAAGATCATTCAACTAAAAATTGGGTCCAAATCATGTACATCGCCGCTATATTATCCGCTTTGAATTAAAAGGTTCCATAAGATATTTCTGGTCATAAGATATTTCTGGTCGAATCATTCCACAAGTAATCTATATTTTGTACATATCACTTGTAATTTAGTCACAACTAATTAATTTTAGCATCAAACTAGAACTTTGCCACATGGAAGGACATCCCACAAGCTTTAAATATAGCTAAAGAGATTTTAAGGAATTTAGAAAGTAGTACAGCATCTCTATCCACCAAAGGGAATGGAATGCCGGGTTATGTCCAGCAGAATACTACACGCACATTTATGAGCGTGGGACCCATAGTTAAAAGTAAATAGTAATTTCAGATTTTTTTAATCATAGGTCTCATGTCTTAGATACCCAGTAGGTACTGTGGATATAAGGCTGTGTTATTCAGATTTGGCAGGAGATATCGACAACAGAAGAAGCACTACAGGTTATGTCTTTACTCTGGGTAGTGCCGCAGTCAATTGGGTCTCTCGGTTATAGAAGATAATATTTATCAGTACCACGAAAGCACAATATGTTGCAGCTACATAAGCGTGCAAGGAGATGGTGTGGATGCAAGGTTTCATGGAAGAGTTGGGTAAGAAGCAAGCAGATTGCAAGCTATACAGTGACAGTCAGAGTGCAATACACTTAGCTAAGAACTCAGCCTTTCATTAAATGACCAAGCATATTGACATCAGATATCACTTCATACGTTCGTTACTGGAAGATGGATCAATTGCTCTGGAGAAAATTCATACAAGTGAGAATCCTGCGGATATACTGACCATGGCGGTCACACGGGAGAAGCTGAAGCTCTGTTCAATTTAATTGATCTTTAAGATTAAAAATGGGGAGGTGGTACACTCCGGATGTAGAAGATGAAAGTTTATGGTGATGTGTCTCCAAGTGGGAGATTATTGAGATGTAGAGCCACATGTGGATAAGGCCGCTCGACCAGTCGAGGGCTAGCTTGACTCAAAGTCCAGTGAGCATCAGTTTTTTGGTTCTGAGGTGCTCGACCAGTCGAGGCCCATGCTCGACCAGTCGAGGGTCCGCTCGACCAATCGAGCAGCCTGCTCGACAAGTCGAGGTTACGCAGATTCGTTTCTGGATTTAATATGAACTACGGATTTTTTAGACGGATTTCGCAGATGTGCGAAAGAGAAGTTCCCTAAACTATAAATAGGGGTCCCTAGGGCTTTTCTAGGGTTAATGAGAGTTATTCTAAAGTGTGGGCAAATAGTTTTCTCTATACATCTAAGGAAAAATGTTAGTATATTACTTGTATAAGTATCTTTTTAAGCATTTTATTGCAGCTTAATCTACTGTATTCTGTAGGTTTTAATTAATTGTCGAAAATAGTTTAATAAGAAGAATTTAAAGGTTCAAATATAAATCAAGTCTAATCAAGTGTTTGTTGGGTCCATTTTGAGTGGTCCAAACTCAATCAATCTATTTAAAAGTCTTGTTTGAGTTGGATTAGGCTCACTCAAGTGGGTCAACCTTAGGGTCCCTACTCATGGCTCAGTGGTACACCCTGTGGGTTTCATCACTGCGGTCATGGGTTCGAATATACCCATGTGGTGTATGTGGGTATGAGAGTGTGCGTAAAAAAAGGAAAAAGAAGTGGTCAACATTAAGAGATTTCACGCTTGATTCCTTCATTAATGATTGTGTTGTGTGTATTTTAGCAAAACTTTGGTAGTTTGAAAATGCAAGTTTCTTAGCTTGGCTTTTGTCTTTCTGTGTTTTTCTTTCATTCCATTTCAAATAGAATATGAGAAGAAAAATGGTTTATATACATTTGTCTGATGTAGAGTGGGTCGCGGACAGTTTCATGGCCAAGATGGATCAGAAAAGGTCCGGTCGACGACAGAAGTGATCCGGACCTCGTCGACCGGACCGTCGGACCTTAGATCAGGCGTATCTCACAATCCGGAATGAGTTAGCTGACGTAAAATATATGATTTTGGGGTAGAACGAGCTACTTTAGCCAACCAACCCAGCTACGCCAGGTTGCGATGCCCGAAATTGCGAAAAACCCCTAGATCGATGGTCGTTTCCCTGCTTTAATTTCGAAAAACCCCTGGATCGACGCCCGGATTGCGAAAAGCCAAATAGGACACTTACTGTTTTTGGCCGAAAACCTTACGCACTAGTAGACATCACGACCGTCTATAAATAGTAAGTTTACTATTTATAGTAAGTCGCGGATTCTAGGAGTTCTAGTTGTAGTTTGATTTTGATTTCTTTCCCATTGCTTGGTACCCCTATTTAAAGGGTTGTGAACTCGTTTTTATTAATCAATTAATCAGTTTCGAATTTTATTAGAATTTATTTCTATTTTCTGCTTTCTTTCCTCGTGGATTTGAGAAGTCTTTGTGAGGAGTCCAGAGAAGCTCCGTGGATTCGGAGGATTTATCCTCATCACGTTCATCCCTGCGTCAGTCTAATATAGATTCTTATGAAACGTGTTAAATTATGTCTAAACCAATATGCATGAATATTTTCTGTTTGCATTATAGTAGTATCAATAGATTGTAATGTTTACTTTTTATAGGTGATTTAATGGGTCCAAATTCAAATCGAACTATCTTTATCATTAAATTCCATTTAGCCAACTCAACCAATTTCTCTGTTCACCAGGAAGATTTTTGGATGCAAAAGATGTGGAGCCCATCATGATGTATATGTCATATCCATGTTGTCCATGTGCTCTGCTAGGTATGAGGCATATCCAAAGCTCATCACAAATAGAGGAATTAAATACCTACCATTGATAACATTTTAAGATCCATAGAAGTTTTAGATCAAATTAAAATTTAGGGTTTACCCTTATTCATGTTGTATAATCTTATAAACAGGTTGGATAACAAATAAACATTATTATGAGTCCTAAGGATGTTTTAGCTTTCGACACTTGAGGTCCGCTAAAACCATTGTTTCCTTATGGTATGGTTCAATTAAGCTTCGGGTCTGTCTCATTTTTCAGGTCATGCTTTAAAATGACCTGACAGAATGGAGGGATGGCATATATAAAACAAACATCTCAATGGGCGCATTGATTTTTAAGCACTACCCAAATCGGTGAATTTCAAAGAGGAACCTTGTAATTTATGAGAATTGCATTTATTCTCTCAGGCAAACGACTAATAAACCTATTTACAATAGTATTTTCAATCCAAATAGAAAAAAACAAACAGTCCAAAGATCTATCACTCACATACTAGTGGTGTGGGTTTATTAATGTGGACCCATGGCTTGTT
The DNA here is from genome assembly GCA_030180095.1 of Magnolia changhungtana. Classification (NCBI taxonomy): domain Eukaryota; kingdom Viridiplantae; phylum Streptophyta; class Magnoliopsida; order Magnoliales; family Magnoliaceae; genus Magnolia; species Magnolia changhungtana. The sequence goes on from JASAUF010000596.1 coordinate 2,504,643, forward strand.
TCTCTTAACCGTCCTTTTCATTTGTACACACGTGAATACCTTCATTCCCGTTAAAAACAATCAATCATTCGTGTATAGAAGGTTCAAGAGACCGACTGTCGCGTTGGACGGCTCTCATCCATTCAAAAGAAATAAAAGACGCAACATGATTCATAGTCGTCTGTCTCTTTCTAGGACATTTCGTGAGGATGAGGTTGGATTCTTCACATGTAAAAGATCTTCGGGCTTCACGACCCGACATCAACTTGAAATTACCTAAATGCCCTTACTCCAGTCAAGGAGCTACGATTTTACCAGTAGCCGAGTTTACGGTGATCGTGACCGTTTATTTTGTGGGGGCCTACTTATTGATGGGCCATGGATGAAAATATCACCAATTGGGTGATACTACTGATGGTGCGTACACGTCCATTGAAAAATGTATTTTGAGATATTTTAAATCGTTTGATGAGTGATGACACGATGCACAATCCATATCAACTTCTAATAATCCATACTAAATACATCCGCTTATAAATCACAAAATTTATTCCATTTTTTTCAAAGTAAGATTAAAGAACAGCTACATTTTTTTTTTTCATTTGAAAAGTTTCAACATCTTTTTAATGGTTTAAATATTTTAATTTTTTAAAATTAAAATTTCAACAACATCTGTTGCGGCTCACCATGGATGAACCATCCCCAAAGATAAGTACAACAATGGTCTACATTCAACTGAGATAAGTCCAAAGATTATCATCCAACATGGGAGAATTTAGGAGTCCAGGTCCATCCCGGTGAGGCACAACAGATCAATGGCATGGATTAAGGGAAGAAACCCTACTTATCGGAATATGAGAATGCTTAGTTCTTGTGTAACTGTTTTGCATCGTATACTTCCTCTAACCAACTCTAGTACGGACGCGGATAGGGATGCTACCCCACCATCACCTACCTAGAGATGGACGGGCCCACCTTGATGTATGTGTTTTATCCACGCCGTCTATTCATTTTAACGGATCATTTTAAAGCATGAACCTAAAAAGTAGGCAGATCAAATCCTCGAGTTGACCACACCACAGGAATAGGTGGAGATTGAACGCATGCCATTTAAAATTTCTTGGAGGCAACGGAACTTTTGGATGAAGCTGATTTTATGTTTTCACTTGATCCAGGTCTACGTGACCTTATGAACAGGTTGGATGATAAATAAACATCATGGTGGGCCTAGGAAGGTTTCAACGGTGGCGTCATTGTCACCACTGCTTTCTGTGGTGTGGTCCACTTGAGACATCCATCTGCCTCGGGATCATTTCATAAAGCGATCTGTCAAAAAATGGATGGACAGCGTGGATAAAACACATACATTATGTGGGACCACAGAGCTTTCGAGTAGCACACAGGTTCACATCGGTGCTGTGTGCTGCAGCACGCAATCTGAGCCAACGTGGAGAATGAGAAGCACGTGGGAGTCATAATTTCATTGGAAGAATAAACCCGGACTTATTTTGATAAGATGCGTCCGCATACCAGCATTTGGATTTGATTTTTTCTCAATGACTGAAAGTGTTTATTCCATAGGTTCCCTTTGGATATAGGATATTACATAGAAATATAGTAATCAATGTTTCATTCTTAAATTCTAGAGCTGGGCATCGGTTCAGATCAGATCGAATTGGACCTAACTCGGTCCGATCCGAAATTCCAATGTATGACCCGAACTCGATCCAATCCGAGACCGAGTCCAGGTCACCTGACTCGGACTGATCCGATGTTTTATTGACTTGACCCGAACCGAGTCCGACTCAGTTAGGGAAATCGAGTCGGATCGGGTTGGGTATGATTCGGATCGTTTGATATGGTGTGGTCCACTTTAGTCTTCAATATATCGTGCAGTGACTTTCTTTTCACGCAAGTGTGACTTGTTGTATTGAGGTTAGTAATTTATATGGGTCTGATGGTGGGGTATGTGTTATATTCAAACCATTCATTCATTTGGCGAGCTCGTCTTAAGGCTTAAGACTAAAAATAAGACAGATCTAACTATCATGTGGACCACACAAATTGTTTAACGGTGAAAATCATTCTCTGCTGCTATTTGTAGTGTAGTCAAGATGATCTTTGGATATTATTCATTTTTTGAACAATGCTCTATAATAGTCTCTAAGAATATATGAACAGTGTAGATATAATAAATACATCACTGTGGGGCCATGTAACTTTGATATCCTTTGAACCGTTCGTACAACTCGGAGCTCGAGGAGCGTCAGTGCTTGTCTTGGCACGACACATACCTACAGCTAGTGCGCAGTCAGCTACATAGCTGTGTGTGGTACACCAGCGAATCACCTGTTAGTGTACACAATAAACTCTGTTGGGGCCCACCTTGAATGCGTGTGATTTATCCACGTCGTCCATTCATTTTTGCAGATAAATTTAGTGGTTGAACCCAAAATTGATGCATATCCAAAGCTCAAGGGGACCATACCATAGGAAAAAGTAGAATGTTAATAAGAACTACTCCGGATTGGTTAGGATCGGATCGGTTCAGATCCATTCGGATCGGGTTTTTGGGTCGGATTAGGGCTAATCCGAACTCGACCCGAACAAATTTCGGATCTGGATGGGGCTACCCGATCCACACCGATCCAGACCATCGGTTCAGTTTTGATCGGGTCGGATCGGGTCAGATCCACCGGATCGGGTCTGTTTTACTCAGCTCTAATTCTTACTATTATACAAAGGTTAGGGCGACCGTTTATTCTTAAAGCAAAAGGGCTTAGTTACGGAAGGTTTGTGTGTAATCCGGATAGGTTTGCATGGTGTATTTAGAGATATTTGTGAATATATGAAGAGAATTCTATCATGATACAATTATATCACATCGAATAATGCTACATTATCCACTAAGCGGCCGAGTGAAGAGTGATCATACTAAAACAGTTATATGACAGATGACATGTTTAGAAGTAAAGATGGTTAAGTCGTGCTAAACATTTACTACAACCATCAGAACGTACATGAGAATAATTTAGATAGTCGGGTGATCACTCCCCAAGTATAGGGTTGTGATGTAGTAATAAACTCGGTAAGACCGAGGTCGAATCCACAGGGACTGAAACCTGTACGCTTTCTAAAAATAACCAGATCTAGAAATAGAATGAGATGAAATTTAAATCAATTATGATTTGAGGAATAATGATGAAATATTTAATCTAAAACTTAGGAAAAATTCAGGAAAAGGAAAACTAGGGATTCAGAGGATCCACTTGTAGAAATCAGGGAGATCTTATGCCTGTATTACAATTTAGGAGAATTGACTGAACTGCCTTTAATGTAATTTTGAGAAGATGAAAGGTATATGAATTAGAATGGATTCCATCACCAAACCATGCCCAGGAGACAAAGCAAACAACAGAATTAAACTAATTACCAACCAATCAATGTATGAAGGTTAGGAAAGGTACCGACATCCAACCATGCCCAGGAGACGATGGTGAACAACAGGGCTTCCTGACGTCATAGACATGAAGAGGAAAAGAACATGCTCAAAGCCATCGCAGACCCATTGTAATTTCAGTCACAATGACCATTAAAGACTGAAAACATTCCCTTAGTAAAATTAAATCAAAATCAGATCAGTTTAAACAAAGGCACAAGCAAAGAGGCCTCCCATCACGCTACAAGCTTCACCTCTTAGCCCTAGCTAAGAGGTTTAGCCAGACATGATTGGCTAGCTCTTAAATAAAAGAAAATAAAAATAAAAACAAATAAATGAATAAAACTCCCTGTCTCTCTCTCTCTCTGCCACGTCCAACCCAAACTCCCAGCTTCCAGCCGATGGTTTTTCTCCAGGCCACCCTCTCCCTCTCTTATATAAGCTTCCAGTAGGGAGGTCTGTCAAGACTCCTTCACGGACTCAGCATCTGGCGTAAGCATGTAACGCATTATGACTTGCGCTGGCATCAGTGGGGTCCACATCCTTCAGCTGACGATGAAATCCAATCCGTTCATGGGATTAGCCTCGAGATTTCGACCGGAAATGGCTAATTTTAATCGCCTGTTGATGCGTCCCACCTTATTTGATCAGACGACGTCAAAACGGAAATACGAGTTCACATCCACTGTCCGATATGTCCCAAGACAAAGATCACCTACACGAGGGTAATATCCCATCCTGGAAGAGTTTGGACGGTCCGGATCGGGAATTTCGGAGCGTGATGGTGGCCCACACGATCCGTCCGGAAACTCTGTTTGCGAACGAGCTCGCACCGTCCTCCGCTGGTGATTGGTGGGACCCAGGATACACGCTGGTAAGGAAATCCATTCCGACCATTGGAATCCTCAAGAAAAACCGGTCGGAAATGGTGTCTTTGGAGGAAAAATCGTCGCGGCCCACTTGAGTTTCAGTTTCACCGTCCGTTCTGCGTTTGATCAAGTGAAAACCGATCTCCATTGTCTTCAGAGATTTCGTCACCTAGGCGAGGGCCTTGGCCACCTTGTGAGTCTGTTGGACGGTTCTGATCCTCCAAATAAATGGTGAGTGGGGCCCACAATCACGACCGGAAGTCGGCCGTGAAGACGCTGTGGCGTCTTTTGATTTTGAAAGGAATCGTCGGTCAGCGCAATCGCTGACCGACTTTCTCTATTCGGTGCACGGCCAGTGATTTTTCGCTGTGTGCACGCCTGTGTACACGTGTGATCCACTGTAATGTTTGTGTGAAATCCGATCCGCTCAACAGCTGTGTCACCTCAGTTTAACGGTTGAGACCAAAATTGAATCATATCCAGATCTCAGGTGGGCCCCGAATTGCTGTTTTATGGGCTGATCTGTCCATTCAGTCACTTCTGCAAGGACTGAACGGTTGAAATTAGATTTGTACGGTTAATTTACATTCCTCAGGCCCTGTATGAAGTTTTGAGCTGAACAGATGGCGGGAACCCTGTGATCTTGCATTTTGGCTGACTTTTAGGCCACTTGAACTTCAGTTTCGTGATTTTCTCGGGTCTCTGGCGTGTAATTCCGTTGATCTTGGTCCCCTGGGGTCCGTCTCCTACTTTGATGAATTCTGAGCATTAAATCCCGGTTTTTAGCACCCTGTTTCGGTCAGCACTTGTAAATACACCCTGTATCACAAACACAGTTAAAACCGGGCGTTAAACAATATTGTGCTCGTAAATCCAGGTAAAAGATGGGGTCTGATATGCAATATTTGACCCTCAACACAACCCCCAACCAGCATTTTGCTAGTCCCGAGTAAAATATGCGAAAATTAAGTTGAGAATTACGAGATAATTCTTGTGAAGCCGAGTGATATTTTGAAAAACAATCCAGATATGAGAAATCTTAAGATTCATGAATGTTGATTATTAATTTCTCCTGGCCTCTCATGCACGGTGAATTTCATAATCAAGTTCAAATATTAATCTATAAACTAGAATAATTGTAAACATTGAGTTCCATGGGTGTATAGTGAAATCTCAGCCTAACATCATTAAGAGATCAAATTGTCGATTTCATGATATCATTAGTAATCAATCAGAAAATTCATAACTCCATCACCAGTACTTTGTTTCACAGATCATTCTTTTATTTTCTAGTTTTTTTTTTTTTTTTTTTTTTTTTTTTTTAATATTAAGATGGGAATCAAATTTTCACTTATAGGGAGCACACCTATGGTGAAACTAGTCGCCCAACTCTTTCTAACTGTTAATCATGGAAAATCGAATCCACACCTATAGGGAGCAAACCCATGGTGTAATTCCTTTTTATACCCTGCTGGCCAAATCTTCTAGGCTGGTTTCTTTTCATGCTCGATGATTACCAAGTTAATCATTCATTATCAAACTGAAATCTCGATGTGTAAGTGAGATGTGGTATGTGAAATCATGACTCAATCAATGTTTACAACTTCTAATTATGGATTAAGAATTCAAACTTAACTGTGAAATCTAACGAGCAACTGAATCCAAGAGTAGTAAATTCCAACATCACGTCTCTTGAAATTCTAAATCCAGAATATCTGTCAAAATCACTTCAAATTCACAAGGATTTTCAGAAAAAATTTGAAATGTTCACAATTTTTTGCTCAAGACCAAGAAAATACTGATTAGGTTACCTAATCTCCCACCCCCAACCTAAAATCTACATTGTCCTCAATGTAAAAGATATGAGCATGGAATGCACATGGGACAACGAAAAAAAAAATAAAAAATGATGGGAAGATAGTACCTGAATGATGAATCATGAGAGACTTTCCAAGAGATCGCAGCATGGAATCCAGTCAGCACGAGAGAGAGCAACACAAAACTTAATAAAAAAAATCCTATCTATACCACTTTCGCAGGTGCTCTCGATTGCATTTAGCGCATGCAACAAGCCTTTAAACCCCTAGGTTACCCCTAGTGGACGAGTTGTAGTCTCGTGAGGGTTTGCAGTAATGTTACCCACAAACATTGAACTAACTAGAAAAATGAAATAAATGGAAAAGAAAAGTTGGGTTGCCTCCCAGGAGCGCTAAGTTTAACGTCTTCAGCCAGACAACTACAGCAACTACCCTAGTCCTAAGAAAGCGATAAACCTACCTATACCTCCATCAGACTAGGAGATCAGTCCTGGTAGACAGGATCAGTCAGAGGCATGGACATGTCCTCTGAATCAAATTGTTCGACAAATGGCTTTAAGCGATGTCCATTTACTTTAAACTCCTTGCCATTGTCGGATCTCTTATCTCGACGGCCCCATGAGGATATGCAATAACAACAATGTAAGGGCCGGCCCAACGAGATCGAAGCTTACCCAGGAAAGAGATGTAATCGAGAATTATACAAAGGACTTTACGGCACTGGCGTGAATGATTTTCGTAGAATATGTTGGTCATGAAACGCCTTCATCCCTGTCCTTGTAAATTCTCGAATTCTCGTATGCGTCGTTCGGATTTCTTCAAGTTCATTTAATTGAAGTTTGCGTAGCGCAGCCAGTTGCGTTGTCAGATTGAAATTTAAATTTTTGATCGAAGAGGCTCTATGTTCCAACTCTCTGAGGTGCAAGTGGCAAGCCTTCCCATAGACGAGTCTAAAGGGAGACATTCCAATAGGAGTTTTAAAAGCAGTACGGTACGCCCATAAGGCATCGGTCAATCGAATTGACCAATCCTTACGGTCAGGGTTAACCGTTTTCTCCAAAATGTGTTTGATCTCCCTATTAGAAATCTCTGCTTGCCCACTTGTCTGAGGGTGGTATGGGGTGCTCACCTTATGAGAGATACCGTATTTCTTCATTAAACTCTCAAATGGCCTATTACAAAAGTGTGAGCCCCCATCACTAATGATGGCTCGAGGCATTCCAAATCGGGAAAGGATGTTTTCTTTTAGGAATTTAATGACCGTGCGATGGTCATTATTCCGACACGGAATCGCTTCGACCCATTTAGTGACATAGTCTACAGCAAGCAAAATATATAAATTCCCAAAAGATTGGGGAATGGTCCCATGAAATCGATGCCCCAGCAATCAAATGCCTCTATGATAAGAATGGGATTCAAGGGCATCATATTTCGACGGGACAATGCTCCCAATTTCTGACAACGCTCACAAGCTTTGCAAAACTCATGAGTGTCCCTGAACATAGTGGGCCAATAGAAGCCACACTGCAGAATCTTGGCCGTGGTCTTTTTGCAGAAAAGTGACCACCACAGGCCTGTGAGTGACAAAAGGAGATGACACTCGATGCTCGTCGCCGGCACACATCTCCTCAAAATTTGGTCTGGGCAATATTTAAACAAGTATGGATCATCCGGAAGAATTTGCGCACCTCGGTGAAAAATTTCTTCTTATCTTCTTGTTGTCCAATGTGTCGGTATGGAACACAGTAGCAAGATAATTAGCAATATCGAACCAAGGTGAATGGGAGACTCGAACAGTTGTTCATCGGGGAACATGTCATTGATATGGGTCGCCTCAAGGGAATCGAGAGGTATTAAGGCGAGAAATGTGATCGGCCACTACGTTCTCTACTCCTTTTTATCTTTAATTTCTAAATCAAATTCTTGGAGTAGAAGGATCCATCGTATCAAGCGGGGCTTAGAATCATTCTTAGAAAGAAGATACTTGATCGCATGATCGTATAGATAATGATCTTGGATCCGATCAGGTAAGACCTAAATTTGTCCAAGGCGAACACTACTGCTAAGAGTTCTTTTTCCGTAGTCGAGTAGTTCACTTGGGCGAATTTAAAGTCCTACTCGCGTAATGGATGACGCAGGGCCTCTTATCTTTCTCGGCCTAGAACCGCTCCAAGAGCATAATCAGAGGCGTCGCACATAAGCTCAAAAGGAAGGCTCCAGTCGGGTGGCTGCATGATGGGTGCAGTGGTTAACATGCCTTTAGCTTGGTGAAAGCTTCTGGCATTGCTCAGTCCACTCGTATGGAACATCCTTTTGAAGAAGATTACATAAAGGACGAGAGAGGAGGCTAAAATCCTTTATGAATCGCTCTGTAAAATCCTGCGTGTCCTAAGAAGGATCGCACGTCTCTGATGTTCTTGGGTGGAGGTAGGTTAGAGATAAGATCGATTTTTGCCTTATCTACCTCAATTCCTTGGACGAGATGATATGTCCAAGGACAATCCCCTTATGAACCATGAAATGGCACTTCTCCCAATTGAGTACCAGATTCTTTTCTTCACATCTTTTCAAAGACACATTTAAGACTTTCTAAACACTTACTTGAAAGATGAGCCATAGACAGAGAAATCGTCCATGAAGACCTCAAGATATTGCCCCACCATATCGAAAAGATACTCAACATACATTCTTTGAAAGGTGGGGGGCATTACATAGTCCAAATGGCATCCTTCGGTAAGCAAAGGTGCCGTAGGGACATGTAAATGTGGTCTTTTCTGGTCCTCGGGCGATTTCAATCTGATTGTAGCCCGAATAACCGTCAAGGAAACAGTAATAGGAATGACCAGCTAGCCTTTCCAAGATTTGATCGATGAAGGGCAGAGGAAAGTGATCCTTCCTTGTGACGGTATTCAATTTTCTGTAGTCAATGCACATTCTCCAACCAGTAGTGACTCTGGTTGGCACGAGTTCATTATTAGCATTGGCTACGATGGTGATTAGGACTTCTTAGGAACCACCTGAGTTGGACTCACCCATTGACTATCAGATATAGGGTATATGATACCCACATCCAATAGTTTAAGAACCTCGGCTTTAACCACTTCCTTCATGTTTGGATTTAATCTACGTTGTGGTTGCCGAGCGGTTTTCGCATTTTCCTCAAGATATATGTGGTGAGTACAAATCGAGGATCGATTCCCTTAAGGTCCGCTATCGTCCATCCTAGGGCTCCTTTATGCTCAATGAGAGTAGATATGAGCATACTCTCTGTTCTTTCTCCAGGGGCAGAGATCACCACCGGTATGTCTCATCTTGACCTAAATAGGCATATTTCAAATCGAGAGGGCAAAGGTTTTAGGTCAAGCTTCGGTGCCTTGAGGTTAGACGGTAGAGGCACTACATCATTTTGTGGCAATTCTTCAAATTGTGGCCTCCACCGGTTAACTTCAATACCGAGGTGCAAGATCAAGCAAGGCACACATCTCCCCAATCATATCATCATCAAACTCATGGGAGTGGGCCAAACACGTCTCTAGAGGATCGAGGATAAGGTAAGGGGTGTCCTATCTTCCACGAAAGTATCGATCATGTTAATGTCGTGGACATCGTCATCGTCCTCTGCATTTGCAGTTATTGAAAAAGATGTTCGACTCCAATGTCAAATTTCCAAAGATATAGTCATGACACCATTCCCGCAATTGATGATTGCATTTGATGTGGCAAGGAATGGGCGACCAAGAATGACGGGAATCGAGTGCTCATGTTGTTGATGGGTTCGGTGTCCAAGATGATAAAATCTACAGTGGTAGTAAAATCTATCGACTTGGACTAACACATCCTCAATAATCCCTCTTGGTACACGAACGTTCGATCGGCAAGTTGTAGTGTGGTTAGGGTAGGTTTTAACTCACCCAATCCTAACTGTTTGTATACCGAGTAGGGGATTAGATTGACGCTCGCTCCCAAGTCAAGAAGTGCGTGATCAATTCGATGGTTCCCGATTACACATGATATGGTTGGGCTACACTGGGATCCTTGAATTTCTGCGGCACATCTTGCTTCAGGATGGCACTCACTTTCTCACCAAGAAGATCTTCTTTTGAATGCTTTGCCGTCTTTTGGTCGTACATAGGTCTTTGAAATTTGGCATATGAAGGAATGTTTTACGACATCAAGTAGAGGAATGTTGACTTTCACTTGTTTCAACACCTCGAGAATATCCCGAGAGTTAGAAAGACGTTTTGGTGCAACCAACCGTTGGGGGAATGGAGCAACCGGCTTCTCAGAAGTTCCGGTTTTAAATTTTGTGGGACATCACGAGATCCATCATTATTGTCCTCTTCTGGTTCTTGAGATTTTTCGAGGCCTAACCTAGGAAGGGTTTTATCAATGATCTTCCCACTCCTAAGAGTGGTGATGGATTTAGCGTGTCCCATTTGATTTGAAGAGTGGGATCATTTATCTCGTATTGCGGTTTAGGATTGGGGAGCGGTTGTGCAGAAGCATCCCTTTTCTATAACCGTCATACGTGAATCAATTTTTCGCATAAAGTCACGCATTGCCTCGAGTCGCTCTCTTGTATGGGATTTGGAACCAGGTTCTTCTTGAGGTTTCCCCGATTTTGGTTTTGATTAAAGAAATTTTGAGGGGTAGAGTTTGTCCATTCCTCCAACTAAGATTTGGATGATTTCTCCAACCAGGATTGTATGTATTGGAGGTAGATCCATTGAAAGGTCTTTGATAGTTATTTACGCATTAGCTTGCTCATTCAACACTCCTCGAAGGCGATATGGTAGGACAATTTTCAGTTGTGTGAATGTTGCAATCACAGATGCCACAAACAATTTCATTAACCTTCTCCTTCTTTCCTTCCATGGCCTCGACTCTTCGAGTGAGATTAGTCACTTTAAAATTTACATCGTCCTCTTCTTTCAGGAGATATACTCCACCTTTCTCCTTAGATTGAGTTGGCCTAGGCGTGGTGTTTGATTTTGGGTAATGGTCCCATGATTGTGCATTCTCGGCAAGTCTATCGAGGTAATCCCATACCTCATCGACCTCTTTATTCATGAATTCACCATTACACATTGTCTCGACCAGTTGGCGCATAGAAGATGTCAGTCCATCATAGAAGAAATTTGTAATGCGCCACATTTCAAAACCGTGTTGTGGGCATGAACTGACAAGATCCTTGAACCTTTCCCAACATTGGTAGAATGTTTCATCTTCCTTTTGGGAGAAGTTCATGATTGCTTTTCTGAGGGTAATCGTTTTATGGTGTAGGAAAAATTTCTTTATGAATTCCCTCTGCAAATCATTCCATGTGCCAATGGATCTAGGACGCAGTGAATGTAACCACGTCTTAGCCTTTTCTTTCAAGGAAAAGGAAAGAGTTTCAGCCTGATTGTATCCTCGGATACATTGGGAAAGTATAAGGTGGCTATGATCTCATCGAACTCTTTCAAATGTAAGTATGGACTTTCTGATTCAAGCCCATAGAATTTAGGAAGGAGTTGGATAACTCCTGGCTTGATGTCCATATGTCCTGTGTTTTCAGGAAAAATCATGCATGAGGGCGTGCTCACCCCCGCCGGTTGTAAATAATCTCGTAAGGTACGAGGCGGGGGTGCTTGAAGCACCTCATTCTCATCATGTACTTCCTCATCCATCTGTTGAGGTAGTGCTTGAGGTTGATTTTCAGCCATAACCTCAATTAACTCGGGGAATTCGAGCGGTGTCTAATCCTGCGATGGACAGTCAACCCCTCAACTAACCCTCCTTCAGTCAAGAGACGTCGAGTGTCGTCACGGGCCCACTTGGGCATGAAACACTCGCAGCCCTCAGTTAAATTCTAAACCTAATCCTAAGAAAGAAAATCTGAATCTAGAAGGAAAAGAGGGTTGGAAGGAGATTACCAAATTGAGTCCTTAAGCTAAAGACACCAAAACAAAACAAAATAAGTTAGTTTCAGAAGTAAACCAAATCTAAAGAGTTAGAAAATCTAGAAAATTAGAAAGAGTTTACCAAATTAGAAGTTCTATCCTAACAACCTACAGAATAAGAAATATGCTAGTTCTATGAATCAAAATTAAAAAAAAAAAAAAAAAAAAAAAAAAACAAAATTAAAATTAGTAAAATCCTAATCTTAAACTAATTCTAAATCCAATTAATTTCAGTAAAATCGTAGTCAACAGTCCAAGAACGGCGCCAAAAACTTGATCACTCCCCAAGTATAGGGTTGTGATGTAGTAATAAACTCGGTAAGACCGAGGTCGAATCCACAGGGACTGAAACCTGTACGCTTTCTAAAAATAACCAGATCTAGAACTAGAATGAGATGAAATTTAAATCAATTATGATTTGAGGAATAATGATGAAATATTTAATCTAAAACTTAGGAAAAATTCAGGAAAAGGAAAACTAGGGATTCAGAGGATCCACTTGTAGAGATCAGGGAGATCTTATGCCTGTATTACAATTTAGGAGAATTGACTGAACTGCCTTTAATGTAATTTTGAGAAGATGAAAGGTATATGAATTAGAATGGATTCCATCACCAAACCATGCCCAGGAGACAAAGCAAACAACAGAATTAAACTAATTACCAACCAATCAATGTATGAAGGTTAGGAAGGGTACCGACATCCAACCATGCCCAGGAGACGATGGTGAACAACAGGGCTTCCTGACGTCATAGACATGAAGAGGAAAAGAACATGCTCAAAGCCATCGCAGACCCATTGTAATTTCAGTCACAACAGACCATTAAAGACTGAAAACATTCCCTTAGTAAAATTAAATCAAAATCAGATCAGTTTAAACAAAGGCACAAGCAAAGAGGCCTCCCATCACGCTACAAGCTTCACCTCTTAGCCCTAGCTAAGAGGTTTAGCCAGACATGATTGGCTAGCTCTTAAATAAAAGAAAATAAAAATAAAAACAAATAAATGAATAAAACTCCCTGTCTCTCTCTCTCTCGCCACGTCCAACCCAAACTCCCAGCTTCCAGCCGATGGTTTTTCTCCAGGCCACCCTCTCCCTCTCTTATATAAGCTTCCAGTAGGGAGGTCTGTCAAGACTCCTTCACGGACTCAGCATCTGGCGTAAGCATGTAACGCATTATGACTTGCGCTGGCATCAGTGGGGTCCACATCCTTCAGCTGACGATGAAATCCAATCCGTTCATGGGATTAGCCTCGAGATTTAAACCGAAATGGCTAATTTTAATCGCTCGTTGATGCGTCCCACCTTATTTGATCGACGACGCCAAAACGGAAATCCGAGAGTTCACATCCACCGTCCGATATGTCCCAAAGCCAAAGATCACCTACACGAGGGTAATATCCCATCCCGGAAGAGTTTGGACGGCCCAGATCGAATTTCGGAGCGTGATGGTGGCCCACACGATCCGTCCGGAACTCGTTTGCGAACGAGCTCGCACCGTCCTCCGCCGGTGATTGGTGGGACCCAGGATACACGCTGGTAAGGAAATCCATTCGACCATTAGAATCCTCAAGAAAAACCGGTCGGAAATGGTGTCTTTGGAGGAAAAATCGTCGCGGCCCACTTGAGTTTCAGTTTCACCGTCCGTTCTGCGTTTGATCAAGTGAAAACCGATCTCCATTGTCTTGAGAGATTTCGTCACCTAGGCGAGGGCCTTGGCCACCTTGTGAGTCTGTTGGACGGTTCGATCCTCCAAATAAATGGTGAGTGGGGCTCACAATCACGACCGAAGTCGGCCGTGAAGACGCCGTGGCGTCTTTGATTTTGAAAGGAATCGTCGGTCGGCGCAATCGCCGACCGACTTTCTATTCGGTGCACGGCCGGTGATTTTTCGGCCGTGTGCACGCTCGTGTACACGTGTGATCCATGTAATGTTTGTGTGAAATCCGATCCGCTCAATGTTGTGTCACCTCGGATTTAACGGTTGAGACCAAAATTGAATCATATCCAGATCTCAGGTGGGCCCCGAATTGCTGTTTTATGGCTGATCTGTCCATTCAGTCACTTCTGCAAGGACTGAACGGTTGAAATTAGATTTGTACGGTTAATTTACATTCCTCAGGCCCCGTATGAAGTTTTGAGCTGAACAGATGGCGGGAACCCTGTGATCTTGCATTTTGGCTGACTTTTAGGCCACTTGAACTTCGTTTCGTGATTTTCGGGTCTCTGGCGTGTAATTCCGTTGATCTTGGTCCCCTGGGGTCCGTCTCCTACTTTGATGAATTCTGAGCATTAAATCCCGGTTTTTAGCACCCTGTTTCGGTCAGCACTTGTAAATACACCCTGTATCACAAACACAGTTAAAACCGGGCGTTAAACAATATTGTGCTCGTAAATCCAGGTAAAAGATGGGGTCTGATATGCAATATTTGACCCTCAACATCGGGTTAAAGGCTATAAATAGTAAATGATTTTAGTAAAATAAATTATTTTATATTAACTTAATCAAATCAAATTTATCTTTCAATTATCTATCATTTACATAGTGTAATTCTTTTACTTTCTTGTCAATCAATTACATTTCGTAATGTAATCTTTTACTTTTGTCTATCATTTACATTTCTTAGTATAATTCATAGTGTTAATCAAGTAGCTGTAATTTGAATCCACGCTCATACGCTGGATTTAGTTCAAGCATCAATCAGAGTTATTAATCCAGGAATATGTTTTGAAGTTGCTCTCTGTGGCTGACTATAAGGTTTCCTTTTATGTTTTTCTTTTATCTGTATTGAAAAATGCTTTTGTATAAAAGACAAATGTGTAATTCATTATCAGAGGATGAATTCTATCCTTTGACTATTGTATGATCATTTTAACATACTGTGCAAGTGGTTGAATAGGTGACTAATCTTATTCAATATCAGTCACTAGGGGTGTACACGAACCGAGCTAGCTCGATTAGCTCGCTCGACTCGACTCGAAAAAGCTCGATTCGACTTGGTTCGAAGCTGAGTTTGAGCCGAGTCGAGCTGATTTTTTGAGTTCAAAAATGAGTATGAGTCGGCCACAACTCGACTTGACTCAGATCGAGCCCAGCTCGAATTGAATTCGGATCGAACTAGTTTGGTGACTTGGTCACTTTGATATTGATGTTGCTCACCAAGTGTTTGATGAAATGACTCAACGAAGTGTTTGCTCACCACAGCTCACGGATAGACGTGAGGTTTTGTAACTCCTTTGGTAAAGATACCAACATACTGCAGCTCCAAATTTCCAGATACTCTAGAGCAGCAAGGTTTCCAAGCTCCCTAGATACATACTCTAGCTTTGGGCATTTCCTAATTTTTAGGTTCAAGAGATGGGTATGGTTTTCGAACAACCTATCTGGCAACGACCTTAGCTCCTTGAAACCTTTAACATTGAGGGAGGAAAGTGAGGATAGGTTTGCCACTGAACTTAACAACATCTCATTAACATATGTCAATTTCAATTCTTTTAGAGATGGAAGGCATGGAAGCATTGTTAACTTTGGACAACCCGAGACAGTTAATCGAGTAGTCCAGGTGTTTGTGAAAATGCTGCACAGGTGAACTCAGCTCGATCTTGACTTGAACTCGGCTCGAACTGGCTCGAGCTGCTAACCGAACTGAGCCGAGTCGAGCTGAGGCCAGCTCGACTCGATGTACACCCCTATCAGTCACATACTATATATCTACTTATATTAGCCCTTAGGGTCATAATTGTTTAATTTGAATTGAGTCGCGCATTCAATTCTGACATGTACGCACTTGTCATGTGGCAAAAACTGTAAATCGAATCTCGATAGATTGTGGCACGTCTATAAAAAAAACTACTTAGCTGTTATCAATATTCATTTTGGACCGATCATGCAGAACGGCAACACATCTTATACAACTTTTATTTATTACTTTTTACCGTTCAAAGCGAGACTCGCATAGACGGCTTGGATCACTGGAAGATCACCCATATTCAAAGCCTAAGGTCCCAATGTATCATATTACAACAGTTACAATAGGCAGTTTCAAATATAAAAGAGATGTAGTACTGTAATGAGCATTGCTGGCCCCACGCGCGTTTATAAGCCAGCTAACGTGGATGCCAACGCATATACCGGCGTGGTAGACAGGTCCAATATCCAAGTTTTCCAATTAGTAAACTTATTTCTATCTTTATACAGTGAGGTCCACCTGATGGGTGGCTTGGATATTTCACCCGTCTATCACTGTCATACGTGGTGGTGTGCGCAGTAGCTGACCTCTACATGCGCGTGGGTTATATGGATACTCAGCACCCATGACGCTCGATACGCAGGAAGTCAGAAACTGTCCCTTTGATGAACAATCCTTACCTTTGAAGTATGTCCATTGGGTTATTTCCCATTCGAGTCGGGATCCTCTGTTATCCGGTCAACAGGATTTCCTGTTATCTTAATCCTCGTTGGTCCACGTCACCACTCACTTAAAAAAAAAAAAAAAACAAAACAAAATAAAGCTTCGGACGCCAAACCATTAGGGTGACAGGATATCCCGGACTCAATTCTTCCAATTTTAACTATCCCATAAATGTCCATCAATCGTATGGTTAGATAATCAATTAAGCCAATTTTTTTTGTTCAAGATACACCTAAGTGCCTGTGTATCATTAATCACACTGCCCGAGTATCAAAGACTCTCTCTCTCTATTTATTTATTTTTTAATAAATATAAAAAAGCTGTGTGGTAAAGCGCCCGCGGATTGCCACCATGGTGTATGTGTTTTATCTACACTGCCCATCCATTTTTCCATTTCATGTTAGGGTACAAGCTAAAAAGTAGGCAGTTTCAAGGTTTTTGTTTTTTTTTTTTTTTTTTTTTTTTTTTTTTTTAGTTTTTGGGTTAGCTGGTTAGTATACCCTACTGTCAGTTGACACTACACTGATAGCCACCCCCACTAGGGATCGATGCCAAGACCTCAGTATTGAAAAGGGGTAATCTTTCAAAGATTTTTTTTTTTAGGCACGCGCACACACACACACCCCACCCATGCAGGCCGAAGTGGAATTTCACCACCTACGGGGACTCGAACCGTTGACCGGACCCCATGTTGAAACTCCTAATAGTCTACCACCTGAGTGAGAAGAGTGAGGACCCATCTTTCATCATCTTTCAAGGTTCAAGTGAACCAAACAGTGGGGATTAAAAACTAACGGTTGAAAACTTTGGGGGCCACAGATATTTGATTTTTACATTTCATCCATGTCTTTGTGGCCTTATGAATAGGTTGGACGGCAATTAACCATCGCAATGGTCATAGGAAGGTTTCAACGGTGGATGTCATTATCACGGCTTCTTGCTTTTATTCTAAAATGATATGAAAAAAATGGATGGACGGTGTGCATAAAGCCCATACATTACAGTGGCCCCTTAGAGCTCCTGTCTGTTCCTACCGTTCCTACCTAGGGCCAGGCAGGGTAGTAACGGAAACGGATTGGCTACTTGTCAGTTCTTTGTGGACCCAACATGGTGTATGTGTTTCATCCATGCCATCTATCTAATTTTATAGATTATTTTAGGGAATGAAAAAAAAAAAAAAAATAGGTATATCCCAATCTCAAGTGGACCACATTATACGAAACGGTGTTGAATGAACGTGGACCATTAAAAATGTTTTGGAGGCCGTAAAAGTTTTGTATCAAGCTTATCTTTGTTTTTTTTTTTTTACCTTAATCTATATGTCTGTATTAATCAACAGATTGGATGTCAAATAACCAGTACAGCGAGCCTTAGGAGGATTTTAATGGTGGATATCCAATCACTATTGTAATCCTGTGGTGTCGTCCACCTGAGATTTATATCCCTCTCATTTTTGGGATGAAGCCATAAAATGATCTGTAAAAATGGATGAACAGTATGAATGAAACACATGCATCATGGTGGAGCCCACAGAGCATCTACCACCAACCACCGGGCTAGTGGTAGGGGCAGTAGCCAATCCGTTTCCGGTATTAACCAAAGGGCTATATGTGTTTAGGATCTAGGCCATCCATTTGATGGGACTCAAGATGGACAGTCCACAGCCCAAACTCTCACCATTAAAAGGATGAGCATGATAGACCTTTCATTGTTGTTTGTATTCCACGGCCTGTCCATGTCGAATCCACTGGCTGCAAGTCAGATCCCCATACCCATTGTGTCCTGTGCAAACACGTGTGCCAGCATGTGTGGCACCATTTGGGTCCACATGTAGCAATTTCCAGATGATTTAGAACCATATAGTTTGCATCTTTGAATAGTGTGACATCTAAACGTGGACGTAGTAAATCCCATTGAAAAATCGGTCAACATGAAAAAGGTATAAATATGGACCGACATACGTAAATGAATGGTTTTTGTTTTTTTTTTTTTTGTGTTGATTTGCATGGTGCTGAACCAAGTTCCATAGTCAACAGTAAAAGATGTATAATATTATCATCCTGAAAATGCTCCAAATTATCATTTAGAAACGAAATTTAAAATTACTTTTTCAAGCATTTTTTAAAAAATTATAATGCTAATATGTGCGGCTGATAAAAGACCACGTCAACAGAAAAAATCAATTTATTAAAGAATACTTGTTACTAAAGAGTTTGTTATTTTGCTAATTTTCTTGATAAAGTAATTGTGTTATTATTATTGTTTCACCATTGTCAACTAAACACAGGAATGATTGCTCAAATGGCAATGTATTTAAGTATTTTATAATTATTAAAATTTATTCAACTAGATGTAAAAATGTCATTATTATAATCTTATTGTGAATAGATTAGATAATGTAAATTTGTCATCATTGTATTCAAATGTCAAATATAATGGTTGTGATTGGTAATCACTGATCATTTCTTTTATATATTATTTGAACAAAACAAACGGATCCAAGTGCAACTTTTCAAATCCAACGCAAAATTAAATTTTGGGTGAGGTTAAGCGTAATGTCATGGATTTTTGCTAACTTGAAACACAAAAATTCTTAGAAAATTTATCGTTAAACTTAATTTATTTTATTCTTTAGTGATCTTTTAATACACAATCTTAACAAAAATGTAAGTAATACTCTTAAAAGAACCGTACAAATTTATCTAGACAACATCGAAAAGCTATCAAAAATGTCCGATCACTTAAACATCATGCCTAACCTTGTGATGTATTCATTTAGGGTACAGATCTAAATGACAAAACTGCATATTCATCAAGATAAATGCAATTTGATGAAGATATATCTAAAGCTAAGACAACTAATGGTTTAGATCTTGATTTTCCTACACACATAAACTACGTTAACCTAGTCACTCTTTTAGCCTAAAATTAATGATTTAATATTATTAGGGTCAAATCACCATTTTCACTCATTGCGAATAGGTTACATTATGAATTTAGTTAATCAAAATATTAATCATCGTATACAAGAAATCTCACCTCTTAATTCATTAAAAAATGCCTTAATTGTCCAACTAAGCTCTAAACCGCTTGTTAGTGGGCACTAAACCTGAAACTATAGAAAAATGTTCGTCTTAACGGGCTTGATGTCAATTGTGAGACATCGAGGCGAGATCGCGCCTCGAATCACTCAACTTGGGCTCGTAAGGCGAGCACATGAGATGTGCAAATACCCTTAGGATTTGTCAGAAACTTAAGTTAGTTTTATCCATTCGATTTTTGTCAAAGTTGTGGTGTTCAGACCATTAGATCGTGACCAAATTTATAGCACCAACATAAATTAATATCATACACATATCCATATAGTCTTGACTCCAGTAGACGATCAATGACTGCCAAATAGAAATAGGATCATACCCATTGATCGTCGCATTTGAATGTTGGAGGTATTGTATTCATATATAAATCACCACTAGATTCACCAATCTCATGGCATAGATCAGCTCATACACTTTCTAGTGGACTCCAATAGTGGCATAGTTCTATGGCCCCACTATGATGTATGTATTATATTGACATCGTCTATCATTCTTGTGAGATCATTTTATGGAATGAGACAGAAAATGATGCAAATCTAGAGCGGAAATGGACCACACCATAGAAGGAATGGGCATTGAACGTTTGGCATTGAAAACTTCTTACGATTCAAAGAAGTATTGGATGATGTTGATATTTGTGTTTTCCCTTCATCCACGTCTATGTGACCTTATGAATAGATTGGATGACAAATGATGTAGAGCGGGTCACGGACAGTTTCATGGCCAAGATGGATCAGAAAAGGCCCGGTCGACGACAGAAGTGATTCGGACCGTCGGACGTTAGATCAGGCATATCTCACAATCCGGAATGAGTTAGCTAACGTAAAATATATGATTTTGGGGTAGAACGAGCTACTTTAGCCAACCAACCCGGCTATCTTTAGTAACGGTCAAATTGCGAAAAATCCCTGGATCGACGGTTGTTTCCCTATTTTAATTTCGTTTTTACTATAAATAGTAAGTTTTAGTTTGGTTATAACTCTTCATCCGTCGAGCTTTAGGAGCTGCGCCCAACGTGAAAAGAGCTTAGAATAATTAGGAGAACGGTTTGGTGAAGCCAAATAGGATACTTACTATTTTTAGTGAAAACCTAAGCAAGTGACATCACGACCATCTATAAATAGTAAGTTTACTATTTATAGTAAGTCGTGATTTCTAGGAGTTTTAGTTGTAGTTTGATTCTGATTTCTTTCCCATTGCTTGGTACCCCTATTTAAAGGGTTGTGAACTCGTTTTTAGTCAGGAATTAATCAATTTCGAATTTCTTAGAATTTATTTCAATTTTTCTGCTTTCTTTCCTTGTGGATTCGAGAAGTCTCTGTGAGGAGTCCAGAGAAGCTCCCTGGATTCGGAGTAGTTATCCTCATCACGTTCATCCCTGTGTCAACAAACAAACATCCCGGTGGGCCTTAGGAAGGTTTCAACAGTGAGCACCAATGTATTCCCTACTTTTCATGGTGTGGTTCATATAAGCTTTGAATTTTCTTCATTTATGGAGTCATGTCCTAAAATAACATTACAAAATGGATGGATGATATAAATATAACACACATTAATAAACCCTTTATAATCTAAAACATTTCTAACAATGTAGACATGCAAATGTATCAAATTAACAAATTTAAGGCATTTCGACATTTGCTAACAACCAAATTGTTTCGAATTCATTACTTAACTTTCAGACTTCAGCCATTTCAGATTCAGTCGGTAGATTTTAGATTTAATCCCATTACGACATTGCTACACCACATATACGGAGAGGCGGTTCACACATGGGACACAAAGTGTAATTTTTTACTACACTAAGCCCATTGCTGGCGCTTACTAGTGCATGATTTCCCCTGCACGCAAGTACACGTGCACATGCCTAGTAATTAGTTTTCGACTCAGCCTTCCCCCTAGACCAACCTCGGTCATACAAGTTAAAGTAAGTAATACAATAATTCAAAACACACACACACACACAAAAAAAAAAAAAAAAAAAAAAAACCTTATAATGAGTTTTCATTTTACTCTTCCATAGGATGTAAACTATTTTTTAACCTTGAAGCCAACAAAAGCAATACGTTTTGTTATTTATTTATTTATTTATTATTATCATTTATTTTAATCTTTACTCAATTTTCCTCTTCTTCCTTTACCCATTTCCTTCAATCTTTTTTTTTTTTGAAAAATTTTTCTCAACTGAAAGTTCCACTCATGTGGCTTCTATTTGTGAGAATATCCTTAGTAGGTACCTAGATGCTAGTTATCGAGTGAATAGGGGAAAATCAGTAAGGTGTTGGGTTTTTTTTTTCCTCCAGGAAATATAAACCGTTGAGTTCCATTTGTGATGAAATCTTACCTGCGCAATTGTACACGTAGATTTTTGAATTCTTAAAAACCCCATAATATTATTTAAAATATCGTTCATGTTACTAAATACACAAGTTCTCTGATGTTGCAAACTAATTATAAAGGCAAAAATGTGACACTATATACACACACACACACGACAACGCTAGTGTAGTAATGGATCCTTGTTGGGTGGGGCCTTAGCTTGGGCTTAGGTCGGCATTGTGCATTCAGTACCATGGGTTGAGCTCGTGCTTGATGGCTTAAATTGGTTATTGAGTTAGGCTGAGGTGTTATGCATTTGGCACATGGTATTATTTGGGATTATATGAGATTAGGTGGGATGGAATTGTATTTGGTCTTTGGTCTTGTACAAATTCCATCTACATTTGGGGAGGACAGGATGGGTTGGGATTAGGTGAGATGGAATTGCATTATTTGGTCTCATGTGGGTTTCCGTGGATTTTAAAATCCACTACACATGTGGGCCCCACATTGATGAGTGTGTTTTATCTATGTTGTTCATCCACGTACGCTATTTATTAGAGCGGGGCAAAATAGACCCGATCCGGTGGATCAGACCCAACTCGACCCAATCCGACCCGATCAGAACCGAACCGACGGTCTGGATCGGCGCGGATTGGGTAGCCCCATCTAGATCCGAAATTTTTCCGGGTCAAGTTCGGATTGGCCATGATCCGACTCGACCCGACCCAAAAACTCGATCTGATCCCACTCGATTTCGAGTAGTTTTTATTAAAATTTCTATTTTTTCCCGTGGTATAGTCCGCTTGAGCTTTGGATATGAATCAATTTTGGGTTCAACGACTAAAATGATCTGTAAAAATGAATAGACAGCGTGGATAAACCACATGCATTCTAGGTGGGCCCCAACAGAGTTTAGGGTGTACAAATGAAAGAGGATTTGCTGGTGTACCGCACACAGCTATGTAGCTGGCTATGTACCTAGCTGTAGGTACGTGCCGTGCCAAGACTACTAGACGAGCACTAAAGCACCTCTGCGAGTTGTACAAACGGTTCAAAGGAGATCAAAGTTATATGGCCCCACGGTGATGCATTTATTATATCTACACCATTCATATATATTTAGAAATCATTTTAGAGCATTATCCAAAAAAATGGATCATATCCAAAGATCATCTGGACCACACCACAAATAGCAATAGAGAATAATTTTCACCTTTAAACAATTTGTAGGGCCCACCATAACGTGTATTTTCCATCCAATCTGTTCATAAGGTCACAAAGACCTGAATTAAGAAGAAAAAAAAATTGAAATCGATCCAAAACTTCTATAAGATTGTGACCCAAAAAGAGTTTCAATGATAGACGTTCAATCCCTACTTCTTTTTTCAGTGTGGCCCACTCGATAGTTAGATCTATCTTATTTTTCATCTTAAGACTTAAAACAAGCTTGCCACATGGATGGACGGTTTTGATATAACACATACACCATGATCAGACCCTCTTAACTTGCTAATGTAAATATATTATACACCACTGACACACACTACACTTTCTTTCACAGCACGTTACTGCTGCGTGCCTTTCACAACACGTAACTAGGTGCCTCGAGCTCGGAGTTGTACGAACGGCTCAAATGAGATCAACATGGCCCCACAATGATGTATTTATCATATCCATACCGTTTACTCAATTTTCATGATTATTTTATAGCATTTGGAAAAAAAAAAAAAAAGAATCATATCTAAATCTTAAATGGGCCACACCGAAAATAGCAGCGAGGATAATGATATCCACCGTTATAAAATTCAAATTCGAATAGGATTTTATCCAATCCGATCCGACTCAGTTTTCTTGACCAAGTTGGACTCGATTCGGGTCAGATCAACCGTGCATCAGATCGATTCGAATCAGATGTCTCGGACTCAGCATCGGATCGGATCGGATTCAGATACACCCACATAGATTTCAGACCAAATCAAGTTGAACCGAATCCAGTCCTACTCAGTCCGATGCCCAACTCTACTATTTACACATGACATTCTAGTTATATACATGCACAAGTGACTGTCATCCCTGGTGAATTTAGATCATTGATTACATTTTCATGGTCCACCAAATAGAATTTTGCTTAATCCATTGTTTTTCCCATGGTAAGAATTTTATCCCAAACTTGGGATTGGATGGCCCAAATACGATGGTATTTCCAAACATATAATCATGGTACAATAATGGTGTTAATACTATCTAATACAGTTCGATACCATTTAATCCCATGATCAAAGCCAACCCTCCCCAGTTGCGCCTGTACTTTTGGCCACCAACGCGCATAGCTGCACAAGATCGCTGGGCCACTGAAAAGTAAATAAATAAATAATTCTAACGCATACGCATTCAACTACACGAATCAACGGTCAAGATCATCCTTTCATTATGATAATAGGAATATAAGACATACAAGTACTACCCAAACAATGGACGGTTCCAATCATCCAATCATCTCTGCATGTACGTCTCGTGTGGGGACACTTGATGATAAACAAAGTCTTTTTTTTTTTTTTTTTTTTTTTTTTTACACACGTCACGCCACACGGGACACTTGATGATAAACAAAGCGAACCCCACCACAAGCGCTATCTCATGTAAGGTGCTAAACCGTCCATCAGGATTGCCCACTGATCAAAAGTCTAACTGATTGGATGATCCTAACCACCCAATTGGCACCCTCCAATCGAGTGGTTTGAAGCAAAAGGGTCGTTTTCAACATTTAAACTGAGGAAATCCACGGTCAAGATCATCCAGGATGTGGCCCAAAGACGTAAGATGTTGGTCAATGACGGCGCCAGCTTTCACACGTGAAATGAGTGGACCGGCCTTTAATTATTAGGCCCAACTGTCTACGTAGAGGGGCCCACCTCACACGCATATTCCCAGTTCCAACGTGTGCCACGTGTAGAGGTGCATTTGGACCGCAGAGAATGTAGACTACTGAGGTTTTGTGCCGCTGTGAGGGATGGTAACGGCTGGGGGGCAAAAACTTACTATTTTGACTCTAGTACTTTTGTTTAAACAATCCAATCCGTTCAAAATGTTGAGATATCCTTGAAGAATAGCTGAGTCAAAAACTAGATCGATCCAATGATCAGGTGGGCCACACTGTAGAAAATAATGAATAACTGCCAAATGAATCAAAATGGACCACCTGATGAGTGGACTGATCTGATTCTATTGTAGAGATATATTCATGGTGGAATGGTGACCCTGTGGGATGTCATACACACATGACACGTAGGCAATTAATTCCAGTTTCATCCAACGCGTTGTACTTTGAAACCCCTATTTTCGGAGTTGATGGGGACTCATCCTCCTGACATGTAGACACGGCACTTTATGTTACGCTCTACAAACCTTCCAAAGCTCACATTGTGGATGGGATATATCTCTCCAATCATTCCGATCAAGTAATCCTAACCATCTAATTGATGACTATAAAATAATAGATGGTTAAAAATAAATGTGGTCCAATTTCAATGGAAAAAGTATCAGGTAGTTGATACTATCTTCTCACCGTAATATTTTTATTATGCTCCGTACAAGATTGGTCCTGAGATTAATTCCGATGGACTGAACTGCCGTAGATTCATACCATGTGTATCTTCAAAAAATCACAGTGTAAAAATAAAGTAAGAGCCTATTGAGTTACATGAAAGTTACGTGAAAGGCATTTTTGGCTTTCTAATTTTGAGTATAATTTGAAGTAAGATAGTCATCGTTATCATTTTAAGGCGTTTGTTTAAAAGAGAATTATAATATAAAATAAAGAGAACAACACCCGTAAGGCAAATTGATAACTAAAATTGTAATTATTATATTTTTATTTTATAATATTATTTTTTTTCTCATATATATATATATATATATATATATATATATATATATATATAAACAATGGTTGAATAAGGAAACCCAACCAATCACAATTGTAATCAGAAAACGAAACATCTCAAAAACCATAATGGATTAGCTGTTACCCTATTGTGGGGCCCACCTTAATGATATGTTGTATATCCACACCATTGATCCATTTTTCCAGCCCATTTTAGGACATGGTCCCAAAAGTTAAAGAAGATCCAAATTTCAAGTGGACCACACCAAGGAAAACAATTGTAATTGAAAATCCGCCATTAAAAACTTCCTAAGGTCCATAATAATGCATACTATAATGTTTCTTTTCCATCCAACCATTTGTCATGTATAAAAAATTGGCACCTGAGTATAGAGACCCCGGTACCGAGTTCCCGGCTACAAACCAAATAAAAATGCATATATGACCTCGTTTAGATTTACATTCATTTCATATACGAATAACCAGTGTAGCGCAATTCAACTTAGCAGATCGAAAGTGAGATAGAGATAAGAAAAATTCATAGATATATAGCTAACAATAAAAGTACAATTCTAATAGTAGTCATCATCCAAAATGAGGATTATATAAGCCACAAAGATAATACTACAAAATTAACACATACAACACGCCCAGTTAGTAACTCTAACATATGCATACACAAAATTTAAATAAAAACAAGGTCTTCCAGTCTCGCCCAACACTCCCAATACATCACAACGAAAGTGCAAGTCAATCTAAGCCTACCCGTCGGAGGCCTCGATAGCACTTGCATCAACAACGTCGCCCGATTGGTGTTTTAAAATACCATCCCAGGTGGGAGTGAGTAGCTAACTCAGTTATTCCATTAGTTCTAAGTTACACATGTTATCAACACAATTAGTGCATATAATGAAAAACAGGTAAACAATCAATTCTAAATAAGATGCATGTATGAAATTATGACATAATGCATGCTCTTACAATCCAACACTCCCACACAAGCGACTTTAACGCCTATTTCACAAAGGTTAACATTCCCTCATAAGAGACTCTATTACTCAATCACAACATACTATCTAATGCAATGCGATTTATGTGCATGTTAGCCAAGTAGTTTTTAAATTTCGTTCACCAGCATATTGAAAAAGCTAGTGTACCACCATTTTATCATGGTCTCAATTGGATCATAAGGCTCAGGACGATCATAGCGGCTCATCACCTATGTCCTTTAATCCGTTTTTTGGGTTCATCACACCAAGCGATGACTCCCCATCCAGTGCGGGACTAACACTAGTTTAACGGATCTTAAAGGACCTGGATGACACATGGTTAGTTACCTCATTGAAATGGTAGAGGATGACCACAGTTGGTGCAAGAGTCGTCACCCAAACACAATTATGGTGCGGTCGCGGTATCCATTACATTTATGATATAGTATGCTCGTAGCTTTCATAATTGCTCATTGGTCACTACGGGGAGGCTCGTCATCCCAGCATAGGTCGACAACTTAGACATGATGTCCCGTACCACCATGCCCAGCTCATAAGTCATGTGGATCGTATTGTTAATGGTTATAAGTAGACTTATTCAATGGGAATAGGAGTATCATATATTTCATTTGGTCTTTTCATACATCGTGAACATACATAATCAGTTGACCATTAGACTAATTTGATTGACCTGGGAGAATCCTGACGCAAATGACATTGGATGCAAGCATCCCGTGTAGTTCAACTATTGTCGGTCATCCATGTTCGACCCGGGTCGATCAAACAAGCTTATGGTGGCCGACCTAACTCGGGTCACCCCTTATTTTAGGCGATTAGTTGATTGTTTCAACATTGTAAGCAATTCTAAACATCACCACGGACTAGCCATTCATCATACAATCATAGTGAGTGTTGATGCAATTTTCAGGAAGACTCTCCTTAGACCCTCATACACCTGCACACAAGAGAATAAAAAGACAAAGGAGACCCTGACTAATACAGGGGACTCTTTGATGCCTAAGTCAGGGACCTAAGTCTTTGTAGGAGATGATGTTAAGGAAAAGAATCACCAGTCGTATATAATAATGTGTGTATGTATCAGAATGTCTCTTTCACCGTCTAGGGGTTCCCTTATATAGTCGAGAGGAAAGATCACATGAGCAAGAAATCTTCTCTATTTAGGGGGGAGATCATGTTGTTGGAAATCTTCCCTGTTAGAGATTTCTGATTCATCGGGGATCTCCCTTAGATCACGGGCATATGAGATCTATGGGATCCTAATCTTATCCTCCGAGATCTTCGGGGGAATATCTCAGGGAGAGATCCTTGGGCCGTTAGACTTGGAAAAGGCCAATTAGTAGTCGGAAGTCGATAAGCTCATCCGACATTCGGGCAAGATCAGATGGATGAGGCGGATGACACCTTTGGGGTAGATTGGACCGACCTATGAGTAAGTTGGGCTACGGTCGAGCCGACCTGTGATTGGACCAACCTATGAGTAGGTCGGGCTACAGTCGAGCCGACCTGTGACTGGACCAACCTATGAGTAGGTCAAGCTACGGTCGTGTCGACTTGTGACTGGACCGACCTATGAGTAGGTCGGGCTACGGTCGAACTGACCTGTGACTGGACCAACCTATGAGTAGGTTGGGCTATCTTATTGATCGACTCTTCCCAGTCAGTAGTTTTCTTTCGAGTAGTTTGGTCCATGGGTCCGTGCTGGTTGTAGATTTGACTCCTCTTTATAAGTCTCTCTATTTTTCTCCCAACAGTCAGGTTTCGCATGAAGCATAAATTTAGTGATACTTCTACTTAGGCATTTTATCAAACATGTGAGCATTAATAGAAACAACACACTCACTTGAGCATTTCATCAAACATGTGAGCATCAATAAAGCCACACATTCACCTAAGCATTCCATCAAACATATGAACATCGATAGAACAACACATTCAATCACTTAGGCATTTTATCAAACATGTTAGCATCCATAAACACGCAAGAACATATGTTGCGATCAAATTAAAATGTAATCATATTAGCATACACTGAGCTATTTACAAACAACAAATCATTAACTAAGACCCTCAAGGGTTGATAAATGATAACCTAAGAATAATGATCCACACCATAAAAAGGGGTTTCCAATCTTTGATCTCCTAGGGTTGTCTTGGCTTTAAGTAGGTCTTTATTTAGTTACGACTGTCTTGATTAGTCAATGATGGGTTAGTTATATTTGGGGCCCTAGATGAATAAATACGAGGTTAGACTCGAGGTTTAAGTGATCGAGCTAATTCGCTAGCTTTCTACGGCTAATTAACTGGATTCGCACGGTTCTTTACTGGTAACACTCGTGTATAGGTTAACATCGAGTGTTAAGGGTCAGTAAGTGACAAAATTTTCAAGAAATTTTCAAATTCGAATAGTGAAAATCTGAGACGTTACACCTTGCTAGTAACCACAACGCTACTGGTCAATGCTTTATGAGCCCCATCATGATATATCAATTTTATCCATGTCCTTATCTATCCATTTTTCCAGCTCATTTTAGTGTATGAACCAAAAAATGAGGCAGATCCAAATCTCATGTGGACCACACCATTGGAAAACGGTGGCGATTGAATGCTAACCATTTAAAACTTCTTATGGGCAATGTTTGCCATCCAACTTGTTGATTAAGTCACACATGAGTGGATGAAGGGAAAATACAAATATCAACTTAACTTAAAACTTTTGTGTCCATGAGGAAGTTTTTAATGGTGGGCATTCAACGAGGACTGTTTCCTATGATGTGGTCCATCTAAGATTTGGATCTGCTTCATTTTTGGGCTCATGTCTTAAAATGAGTTGGCAAAAAATAAATAGATGATGTAGAGAAAACACATACATCATGGTGGGCGGGACTCACAAAACACCGACTAGTAGCAACATTGGTTTTGGTCGTTGAGTATGTTATCTGTGAAGTGGATTAGGCGTTACCCAGGTAACGTGTTGACCATGAGGCCTACCTTGATGTATGTGTTGTATATTCACCAGGTCAGCTTTTTCTAGCTCATTTTAAGGCATGGTCTAGAAAAGAAGCAGATCCAAGACCCATGTGGACCACACCACACAAAACAATTGTAGATGTTGAAGGGGAACCATTAAAAACTTCTTAGGTCCCACCGTGATGTTTAGAGTTGGGCATTGGTCCGGATCGGATCAGATTAGGTCCAACTCGATCTGATCTGAAATCGTAATGACTTTACCCGAACTCAATCCGATCTGAGACCGGATCTGGGTCGCTTGATTCAGACCGATCCGAAGCATGGTTGACCTGACCCGAACCGAGTCCAACTCGGTTAGGGAAACCGAGTCGGATCGGGTTGGGTACGATTCGGATCGTATGAATTTAATCAAACTATTTCATGTGGTGTGGTCCACTTCAGCCTTTAATATACCGCCCTTTTATGCTCAAGGCCTAAAATAATATGTAAAAATGGATGAATGGCTTAGATAAAATATATACATCAAGGTGGGCCCCACATGACTCTGAAAGAACTTTCATGTCTACCATATACATGTTTTTACCGGACTTTTGACGTGCACTGTACGAAATCGCAGTTACTTGCTTTTCACATAAGCATAGCCTGCGCAGAGTGAATTCTGTATCGACGTTAACGAGTTCTGTGGGTCTGATCATGGGGTATGTGTTATATCCAAATCATCCATCCATTTGGCGAGCTTGTCTTAAGGCTTGAGACGAAAAATAAGACAGATCTAACTATCAAGTGGACTAAGTTTAACAGTGAAAATCATTCTCTACTGCTATTTGTGGTGTGGTCCAGATGATCTTTGGATATTATTCATTTTTTGGATAATCCTCTATAATGATCTCTAAAAATATATGAATGGCGTAGATATAATAAATACATCACTGTGGGGCCCATATAACTTTGATCTCCTTTGAACCATTCGTACAACTCGGAGCTCGAGGAGCGCTCGGAGCTTGAGGAGGCCAGACGCTAGTACCTGTACAGCTGTACTGGAAACGGACTGGCTACTCCCCTTGCCACTAGTCAATGGTTGATGGTCGGTGTTCTGTGGGCCCCACCATGATGTATGTGTTTCATCCATGCCCTCCATCTATTTTTATAGATCATTTTATGTTATGAGAAAAAAATGAGTTATATCAAAATCTCAAGTGGACCATATTATAGGAAACAGTGTTGAATGAACGTTGACCATTAAAAATGTTTTGGAGGCCATACAAGTTTTTGATTAAGCGAATATTTATTGTTTCCCTTCATCTGGGTCCGTATGACCTAATCAACAGATTTGATGTTAAATAAACAGTACAGTGGGCCTTAGGAGGATTATAATGGTGGATATCCAATCATTATTGTTTTCCCCTGGTATGGTCCACTTGAGATTTATATCTCCATCATTTTTTTGTATAAAGCCCTAAAATGATTTGTAAAATGGATAAACGGAATGGACGAAACACATACATCATGGTGGGGCCCACAGAGCACCGACCACCAGCCACGGGGCTGGTGTCAAGGGGCCGGAACTCGTCTTCGCACACGACACGTACCTACAGCAGCTATATAGCTGGTGTGTGGTACACCAACAAATCCACTT
The DNA here is from genome assembly GCA_030180095.1 of Magnolia changhungtana. Taxonomy (NCBI): domain Eukaryota; kingdom Viridiplantae; phylum Streptophyta; class Magnoliopsida; order Magnoliales; family Magnoliaceae; genus Magnolia; species Magnolia changhungtana. The sequence continues at coordinate 2,536,018 of JASAUF010000596.1, forward strand.
CTAGTAATGAGTAAACTCTGTTGGGGTCCACCGTGAAAATGCATGCGGTTCATCCGCTCCGGATGGGGTCGGGTTGGATCGATTACGGATCGGATCGGTCCGGGTAGGTATGGATCCGAACTCGACCCGAAACGTTTTCGAATTTGGACTACCCTACTCGATCCGCACCGATCTGCGTCGTCGAATCGGGTTGGATCCATCGGATCGTGTTAGGATTGCCCAGCTATAGTGATGTTTATTTGCCATCCAACTTGTTAATAATATTTAGAAAAGAACAACTTGATCCAAGACTCTTGTGGCCTAATTTATTTTTTTTTTTTTACTTATTTTATAATGGGCATTCAATTCCTACTGTGTGGTCTACTCGAAATTTGCATATGCTTCATTCTCGGATCAGGCTTTAAACATTAGCTAGAAAAAATGGACGGCGTGGATATACAACACGTACGTGAAGGTGGACTTTGTTGTACTCTATTTTCGACAGTTCCTAAAGTACTCGATTAAGGATGGACACATGTCATAGAATGGGAAAGATATAGCATGTTAAAGATCTTCAAGTATTTTGGAGCGCTTTTTTCGGAATCACAGTTGACAGTATAATAAGTATAATAAGACATTGAGTGATCGAGAGGTATTTAAAAGCAAATCAAGTGGCCAAGAGGCATCTAACAAGGTGTGCCCGAGAGGAAAGATACGGTTGAGAAGTGTCCAAAAACAAACCGAGCAGCTAAGAAGTGCCTGAAAGTGAAAAGCGGTTGAGCGGAAGGAAAACGATCAAAGAAACATATATCAAGAAAGGAAGGAAGGATTTGAAAGGCTAACATGGATACTCATCAATTGTCAATACCATTGAATTGAAAGAGAGATGTGTAGAGTAAAGTAGTGAACGAAATTTACAAATAACATAATAAATCTATCGAACAAAACATCTCACACCAGTTAAACCAAATCAAGTCTATTAGTTTACCTTGTTTCATTCTACTATAAAAGATGCAATAATTTAGTACAAGTAGTTCTTAGTTGTAATTCAGGTCTATGCTTTTGGGGCGGGATTTCCTGTGAAAGCCTTTCGTATAAAGTTCTTATGCTGGGAACCTAGGTGAGGCCCATCGTCACGTTTTTGATAAATCCACTCTGTCCATCCTTTTTGCGAGCTCATTTTAGGACATGAGGCCAAAAATGAGCCAAATCTAATACTCAAGTGAGATGAAAACATGAGGATTAAACGTCCACAGTTAAAATATTCGTGGGCCCACAAAAGTCTTGAATTAGTCTAACATTTGTCGTCTCAGTTCATCCCACTACGAATGACCTTATGAAAGGTGTGAGTGTGAATGGTATGTAAACATCATTATCGACCCTAGGGAGGTTTCAACGAGAATTTCTCTATCCAAATTTTCCTTTAGTGCGGCCCACTTGAATCTTGGATCTTCATTACTTTTGGTCTCGTGTCCTAAAATAATCTCAAAAAACGAATGGACGAGTGAATTTCTCACAAATATCACGGTAGGCCCCACCTAAGTTTCCAGCAAAGGAACTTCGTGCAAAAGGCTTTAGGAGGAAATCCTCGTTGTGGTAAAAGCTGCTAACCTGGTAACACCTAAGCAATCGTTAGTTGTAATGCAAGTCTAAACTCGCAGAAAAACCTACTATGTAACACCCCGGATTTTTGCCAACCTGGAATTAGACGTCCTTAGGCAATGAGCCGCTCTTAACACCTTATTAACTTGTCAGAACTGAATCCCATAGTCTAAAATCACTTCTGAACCCATTTCCTTCACAAATCCAACCCTTCACCACCTTGTTCTTTCAATTTTTCTAAGTACTTTCACCCTAGACACTATCTTAAACTAGCCAAGTAGTATAACTTGGATCACTTTATATACAAACTGCAAAGGACTAAGTACCACCTCGTATTGTAAATCACTTAGGATTAAATCCTTTAGAAATGAGACAAAGTAACTAAGTGCTAAGCTAGATTAGCTACGAAATCCGTTTGAATTGCTTTAAATACGATGTGCAAGACCCAAAACTTGTAGAATCATTGACGTTAAGTTACCCTAAAACCTAGGATCAAACTCATTACCCGACTGCTCTCGGGAGCACTTTGAAACTCCGTATCTGATCTGGACCGCACGTCGGAAGTCTGAATAACTCGAAGTTAAGGAATTAGGACCGCTTTGCTAGGCTTGACAATCATCTCAGAAATCAAATCCAGATAGTGTCCCACGGCTGTTCGCTTGAGTCCGGAGCGAGAGAGTGTGAAAACACTTGTTTTCTTTAAAAATAAATATCTTGAATAGTAATCTGGCATCTCTCGCTTGCGGATCAGTTTTAAGCAATCAGACCGTCAAAATCTGACCAAATTACACCCTCGGATCAGGAAAAATTTCATAAACATTTACATGTACTCGGAATCTCCGATCGAGATCCACTGACCGTTGAACTGAAACTGGTCCGCCACGCGTGATCTGTAAATCCGACTGAAACGAAAACTTAATAGAACGTAGATCCGGTGTCGGTGAGCTTAAGTCCGACCTTTGGCTCAAGGAGGCCCATGAAGTCCTTCGTTGAATGAAAAAGTTTCGCTTTGGTTATAACCTAGGTAAACCTTGTCTAGAAGTCTATTTTGGTGAAGTTTTAGATTATATAAGGACCTTAAACCCTCTCCCATTTCAGCCATACGAATTTAGATTTGAAAGAGAGAAAAGAGAGAGAAAGTGTGGGAGATGTGGGAGGAACTCCCTGCTGCTGTTCCCTGCCGCTATTCGGGCTCCACCGCCTGATTCTTATCGCTTTTTCAGTGATTCCGGCGTCGATTCTAGGTAAGAAACCCTAACCCTAACCTGTTTTAGGGTTGTATAGGTTGTAGGTTATGAAATAGCTAACCTGTTTCGTTCTCTAAGTTGCCAAACTCCCGTATACGGAAGCTTAGCGAACCTATCGACTCCGTTACGATTCTAAGACAAAAGGTGCGGACTTTAGGTGTATAGGTTATGGTTTTCAACGCTTTCAATATCAGATAATGGTAGATTCATGATCTGCATACAATTGCACATGTACAAAGTGCTTTCCGTTTTCTGTTTCGATTAAAATTGTAGAATTTGGAATTTCACATACTCTAGGTATTCGTATAAAATACCGTATATGTATTTTTTATGAAAATATATTTGACATGTTTATTTGTCGTATGGATATATGATGTATGGATAAAATACTCATATGGCGAAAGGGTTCGCCTAAATACATGTTTACTAATATACACCATGTATGTAGAAATACGGTATTGTAAGAAGTACCGTATACGTGTATATTTTAGCGATGTGTTTGTCATGATTAATTATTGTATAAATATATTATGTGCGTATAAATTAATTTCTTGGCGAAAAGAATCGCCGTAATATATGTTCGCTTGTAAATACTACGTATGTTGAAATTGTGTATTCTAGAAATATCGTATACGTGTAAATTTTGGAAACGCAATTGTCATGATTATTTGCTGTATGATTACGATATATGCGGATAAAATGCTAGCTTAGCGAAAGAATAACCCTAATACATGTTTTACTAATATACGTCATGTATGTTGAAATAGCATTCTCCAAGTGTTTGTGTAAATGCTTGTGAGAGTGAATGTTTGGATGTTTGCACCGTAGGTCGGTCTTTGAGATGGAATTCTCGACTACCTTAGAGACATGTAGGATTTCTCCATGTGGTTGTTTACTACAACCACTCACCTATGATGTATATGTATTTGTATCCCTATCTCGTATAGTGCTCTATTACATGCTTTATAACATGCTTTATATCATGCTTTATAACATGCTTTATGACATGCCTCCTAGCATGTTTGTGTTACTTTGTTTATCATGCTTAACTCCACATGCTATTGATGAGAAGCTGTTTGAGTTTGGGACTATGTCTATAGTCCAAACAACTGGACTTGAGATTGTGGTGAGATTCATGTCGCCACAATGGATGTGTCTGACGAACCCGAGTCGTACTTCGGTTGGCGATAGTGGTTGGCCACATGGAGTGCTCTTGCGCTTCACATCGCCCAACTTGTTGTGCGCTCGAGCTAGTCGAACTGTCAATTAACCCGATATGTCGAATGTGTGTTCACCATGTCAGTCGTTTCTTGTTTGAACCTAGGGTACTAAACTTACCGGCTGGCAATCCCGTTAACCATGGTACTCGATCCGCTAAGACTCATGAGCCTGGGACATGGTGGTATGAGACACCGTGGTCGAATTTCGGCCTATCTTTGGGGCCATGTGCCTCCCGTAGTGATCATTGAGCAACCCAAACTCCCGAGCCGAATCACGGTGGTATGGGACACTTGTATTCGATTTGTCGATACTACGGCGAGAGTCGAGCACGGTGAGACGTACACCGTGTCGACTTCGGCGACGAGTCCCTCGTGGTATCTTCGAGTATACTCTAAGGTCCGTGATTGACGACGAGTCTTTCAAAGACCCAACTAGAGTATGAGTTGAGCCGAGCACGGTGAGACCGTATTCGAGCCGACGGCTAGTGATTGAGCCGAGTCGGTGAGAGACTGTACTCGAGTGACAACCGAGCCGCATACGGTGAGATCGTACCGTCCGACGGTGACGAGCCCTTTGTGATGCCTTCGCTACGCTTCTCAAACCATAATATCGTATGAGATTAACTAGACCGATGACCTAGAATGGATCATGTTTGGGAATGATACAAGGGGAGGTACCTTAGTTTCCCAATCGCTATTTGAAATGAACTAATAATTACTCGGTAATCATGCTTATCATCGCACTGCATATGCCTGGTAGATGTGGAACACTGAGGGATGGACGCATTCATGAACGTAAGATGATGTCGCATGAGGGTGGTTTGGCAAGGGCATACATCATGTCATTTCATACTTGCATTAAATAAGAGTAGTTAAAATTGTTTGATTGTACCGCTTTATCATTCTTCGCTGACGTTGAATTGATAACATATTAACCTATGCTTTATTGTTCCACTGAGTTGATCACTCACTCCCACGATACGGGACGGTGTTCCGAACACCCACCAGACTTTGTCTGATTGCAGATGGCGACGCTACTTCTGAGGCGGAGCCGGACTTCTATGATGATGAGAATGCTTCCTCGTATATGCTGTTTTCTGGCGGCTTCGTGAGAGCCGTGCCTTGATTGTCGGGGCTACATGGATGTTGACTAGATCACACACACAACTTGGTATAATTTAAAATCATACTTGTAATTATTTAACCTGGTAACTTTATCACACTCTGGAGACCCACCATAGTTTATATATTTTATATATCTATCACAGTCTTCCGCTTGCAAATTTAACTGTCTCTGGAGTATGATATGCTATTTTGGCTTAATCTTACTCATGTTCATTGCACTAATACCGATCACATTCAATCATCATTCATTTTGTTGCATAAGTGATGCGTTGGAACTCGGGAGTTGAGTTTATGCTCGACTCCCGATTTTCAGGGCGTTACATACTAACATGGTAACACCTATACCGCTCCTGCGATCGGTGTCCATGGTCGATGTGATAGAACCATGGGTCCCACTTGTCGAAATTGAAAACTCGTGTATGGCTGTCTTAACCAGAGGTTCGAGCTCCGAGTTGTACGTAGGGGTGTACATCGAGCCGAACCGAGTCGAGCTGGCCTTAGCTCAACTCAGCTCGGCCACTGGCTGACCTCAGCTTGAACTTGCCTCGATTCGGCTCGGTCCTCGAGCTTGACTGGCTAGCTTAGCTCAGTTCGGTCAGCAGTTCGGGCCAATTCGGGCCGAGTTCGAACCAAGATCAAGCCAAGTTTTTCTGTACAACATTTCCACAAACACCTGGACTGCACCTTCAAAATCCCATTACCTGTAAAACAACAACAAAGGTTGTTCAGGTATTTTATCAAATACCTTCCAAGCAACATAAAACCCCCCCAAAAAAGAACATTTGTTTCACATACATACCTTCCTTGCCACCAGCCACACTTCGTTGAGTCACCTCATTAAACACTTGGTGAGCAACATCAATAGCAAAGTAACCGAGTCACCGAACTGGTTCGATCCGAGTTCAATTCGAGCTAGATTCGATCCGAGTCAAGTCGAACTGGGCCAGCTCGAACTCATTTTCGAGCCAAAAAAATCAGTTCAACTCGGCTCGAACTCAGCTTCGAATCAAGTTGAATCGAGCTTTTTCGAGTCCAGTCGAGAGAGCTAATTGAGCTAGCTCGGTTGGTGTACACCCTTTGTTGTACGAATGGTTTAAAGGAGATCAAAGTTACATGGCCCCACACTGATGTATTTATTATATCCACACTGTTCATCCATTTTAGAGATCATTTCATACCATTAGCCAAAAAATGAATCATATCCAAAAATCAAATCAACTGGACCACACCATAAATTGCAGCGGGGATAATGATTTTCACTGTTAAAAAATTTGTAGGGCCCACCATAACGTTTATTTTCCATCCAATCTATTCATAAGGTCATAGAGACCTGAATGAAGAGGAAAAACAAATTTTATATTGATCCCAAACTTACGGGACCCATAAAATTGTTTCAATAGCAGACGTTCAATCCCCCGCTTCTTTTTGCAGTGTGGTCCACTTGATAGTTAAATCTGTCTTATTTTTCTTCTCAAGTCTTAAGACGAGCTCGCCAAATGGATGGACGGCTTGGATATAACACATACTTCATGATTACACCCACAGAACTTGGTGATGTCAATACATCAGCTATATAGCTGGTGTGTGGTACACGGATTGGATTCTAGAAATTTCTCTTACGCGTAGTTTCGTAATTTACACGAAAGTTCAGGGTCAGTCTCGTACTGTTACCAACAAGCTACGGTATAAATGCCCTCTCCCACCATCCGTCTCTACAACTTCACCAACCTCCTTAGCTCCATCGCTCCCAAACCCTAATCCTCTCTGAAAATTCTCTGATAGCTATCTTGCACAATCTCTTCATCAAGGTACGTAGATATTGATCTAGCATTCAACGTCTAAGATACGATTTGCACCTTCTCTCGCCCTCTGATGGAGGATTCTCGTGTTTTGTAGGCAGATGGAAGGTGGTACTGTTCTTCGATCTTCTTCCACTCTCACCAGACCTTCAAATTTCACCGCAAAATCCACCGTTTTCGCTACTCAGCGGCCCGATTTCGTCTCCTTCCGTACGAAATCCAGTCCATCGACGACGAACGGATGGATTAAGGTACGGCCCGCTTTTGGCCCTTCTTCCTTCTTTTTTTTTATTTTTTATTTTTTTTTAAATAAATAAATTATTATTTCTCTTCGTTTTGATCTAATTCAAGCGATTCCGCTGAATTCCTTCTGCTTATGAAAATCGATTGTTTTAGAAGTAATTTGGAAGTAAAGTGTTGGAAGTTTTCTCCGGATGAGTAATTTGTTTGTGTAGAGAAGTCTGATGCGTGTGTGAGTGTTATGCGTGTTCTGGATACTGTGCGGGTCATATGGTGGGCCCCACCTTCAACTCGCCCCGGCCTAAAAATCAGGCCGGCTGCTTGACAGATGGCGATGTGAATCCATGGACGGTTAAAATTGATCGAAAGGGTCCATCTGCAACTTGCACGTTTCGTGCTAGGAGTCGAAAGGGTCCATCTGCAGCTTGCATGTTTCGTGCTAGGATGTGTTTACAGTTTGACCAGTCTGATGAATGTGCCAGATCTCCCACATGTTTACAGTGGGGTTTGTTGTTTACAAAGAGGCCTGGTATAAGTGTGAGTGTGATAGATGGTATGCAGACTGTGAGCAAGCTCAATAGTCCTCTAGTCTTGAACTAGAGATCACTTTCCCCCCATTCAACAGCTACCATAGAGAATAAGAAATTTCATAAAGAAAATATTAATCAGTTTGTCTTATTCCATAGGCCCTCCTATTTATAATCAAACCTTACAATCTGTAATAAAAGCTATAGAATCTAAAAATCTGCGAAAATAAGAAAACACCTAAATAACAAGGCATTCTAATTAAGAAAATGCCTAAAATAAGAAGATACTTAGATAAGAAAATATCTAAAATTATTCCCTGCCTACTATAAAGATATAAAAGAAAGAAGAAATTTCCTAATCTAGAGATTTGAAAGAAAAAGAAAGTCGGAGAGTTGCGTGATATGTGGGCCTTTTCTTCAAATCTTGATCAATCGGCATGTGTGGCTATTTGGTTACATCATGGTCCCGCAAAATATCTTTAAGAAAATATATCTAACTCGAAATCAAAACCGCCCAAATAGTGAAACTCACTGTAGACAGGCATAGTCCCAAATTTAGATTTTGGCTCAATTATCCTGACCTTAGATTTTTGGGAAAATTGTATTGATCTGTTGGACTGTTAATTATTCATTTTTAACCATCATTTAGATCTCCACCAATTAGCCAATTACAATCATATGTTCTGTGGATTTTTGGGTGATGACCGATGACCCATCTATAACATGGATTTACTTTCCAGGGACCGAAACTGGTATGATTTGCGGATATCGGTCCGTTTCCATCTGGTGACTCGTTTTGTTTCAGACTAAAATTGATACGACTCAGATGAAGCCTAGTTGTATCAGACAAGTTTTAAACCATGATCTGGATAGCATAATTTGAGGCATGCATATGCTAGTCGGCTCCCATCCCAGTTAGTGTAGGGTTGATTTGTCAAGTATGTAGCTAGTCCTTGAACTTTTGCCAAGAATCATGAGAAAATATAAAGTTGACTCCAAATAATTGGGACAATGCTATTATGATGATGATGATGATATCCCCCACACACAATCTTTCTACGCTTACACAACTACATATGGAGCAATGTATTATGTAATAGTATTTGTTAGATGGTCGATACAATATGGGACAACGGCCGATACAGCTCTGTAATATCCGAATTATGTTTGTGTGAAAATCTTAAAAATGATTGGTAAAATTCTAAAAAATGTAAAGATTACAAAATTGTATTCTTTTTTTGGTTTTGGACATGTTTTTGATGGTGTAATAGGCCATTGTTTTGGGAAGAATATTGTTTGTCTAATTTGTGTATCTGCTATGTTGCATCTTTTTGATTTTTTCCGGTTGTGATGTACTTCCTTTTCCTATTTTAAATTTTAATACAATCGGTGTCATTTGCTTAAGAAAAGAAATGTTGTTTGTTGGGCAGTGTCAGCTTGACTTTTTGAAAGTTGACCAAATAGCCCCTAATTGAATACAAATCAATAAAAAAAGATTGAAAATGAAAAAAAAAGTGATGGTTCATGCATTCTTCCAATATTTAAAAAAATGGTCCACTCTACTCCGGCTTATCAAATTCCACCCAAAGTTTGTGTTTTGATCCTTACATCTAGTTTAAAATTAGTTTCTAAGCTTCCATCATGGTTGAAATGAATAAAGAAGTGAGAAAGGAGAGAAGTTGTAAGTTGTCACCCTTTATGGCCATCTTGGCCTATAACGGCCACATCGGCACCATTATGGTGCCAATATGACCAATTTTTCATAACAGACCTATTCACCCCCTTATTGCGCAACGGGGTGACAACTTCCCTTGCGTAATATGTAACAATTTGCAGTACCATGGTATGGAGAACTATAACTTTGCTAGAGTGTCTCTTTGTCATTTTAAAGCTTGAGATCTTTGAAAATGAGTAGATTTCTTATGATTATAATAGGCTCACCCTTGGGGCCTGTGTGTAATAGTGTGCCTGGAAGGTTCGTTCTGGGTGGGACCATGCTGACATGTGGGTGGTGTCAATGGCAACCTCTGCAATGGCTGGCTCCAAGAGCCTAGGTAAAAGAGGAAGGTTGGTTTCTGTTTGACAGCTGATTGTAAAACTGAGAAAGGTTGCTTTCTGGAGTCCAGCGGATTGTAAAACTCCTATCTGCCATTTAAAAGCCAAATCCAAAACGCTGGAAGAAAGGCCAAATGGTGATAGTAATGTTTATGACGATGATATATGTTCCCAGTCAATCTTTTCTTCTTGAGATAGTTAGAAAGCTGTATCCCTCATTCCCCGTATTATTTGAAGAATTGAGTCTTCTGGCAAGGAATAGATCTCTCTCTCTCTCTCTCTCTCTCTCTCTATATATATATATATATATATATATATATATTTCTGAGATATCAACAGCTTCTATCCTGATCGGTGTTTTTATATTAATGTATGACAGAATTGCCCTTCATTTTCTACTTCCAAGCAAGGGCTGAGACGTTTCGGAAGCAGGAGACTTACCAGTGTTCGGGCATCTTCTACAAGTGACACAAATGGGTCATCGTCGTCAGCAGCTTCGATTGCTCCTCTTCAGTTGGAATCACCAATTGGACAATTCTTATCGCAGATTTTGATGAGCCATCCTCATCTCCTACCTGCTGCTGTTGATCAACAGCTCCAGCAGCTTAAGATTGATCGTGAAGCAGAGCAACTGAAGGAAGAGCCTTCCACCACTACTGGCACTGAACTCGTTCTGTACAGGTTAGTGTTAAATACCAGACTTAACAGATTTTCAGATTTTCCTCTATAAGAAAATATGCAATGCCCAATTCTATTCTGCCAGAAAAAAATCTTGTATGCCTCAAGTTTTGTGATCCAAATCGTTCTTCTGCTCAGCCATCAGTCATTATGGAGATTACCCTAATAATCTCCCCCATTGAGAAACTCTTACCCATTTGATTTGTGTTGTTTCCCATTGAATGTGGACTAACTATTGCATATCCTTCAAAAAAAATGCGGACTATTGGATTAACTATCCATTTTCTTGCACCAATCTGATTCAATAATGGAGAAATATGTTGTGGGATCCCTTCTGTGATGTTGTCCTCACAGAAAAAAATCTGGTTCACTGAAAGCTGTTCTACACCTGAAGAGGATCTGTATCAAACAAAAAGGCTTTGCTAAGCCCCCATGCATGTACATGTCAGCTGATACACACAGCACCCCACATGCGAGCACGGCATGCAGGTGAAATATTTAAGCCATCCATCATGTGGACCTCAATGTGTGGATGTTACTGGCCAAAGATAAAAGGTGGTTCATCATCACATGAGGCACAATATTAGACAAAGTAAATAGGTTAGAAAGCTTCTGCTGATGTTTTCACAACCGTGCATTTGCGCCGTTAATCGTGGCCCACTTGAATAGCGGACCAACCTGATTCATGGGATAGGGTGTACCCTTCTAATGTATGGCTTGAACATTCTGCCTGTCTGCCAATGCTGGCCTATTTTTGGCATGTGCATTATCTGACTCGTACATGCATGTGTGGGCTTTTTTTTTGAGAGATAACGCAAAAGATTACATTAAATGGGAAGGAGAAAAACAACAAAGAGAGGAGCAGCACAGATCTGCTGAGATAGCAGAACTGCTAAGCAGCTAAAAACTCAAAATTACAAGCATTAGGCTTAGACGAGTAGGTAGCCCATTCCACCAGAAAATGGATGGCCCTAAGTGCGACGCGGTCCGCAGGATTGGCTTTGTCGTTAAAACACCGATCATTCCTTTCGGTCCAAACAGCCCACCAAACCACAAGGAGGCCCATATGCCAGAGAGGGGTCCGGTGTTTCCCACATTTGATCCCGTGCCAGAGAGAGAGGAGGCTATCAGTCGAACTTGGAAAGCAGCAAAACACGTTGAACCGGAGAAGGAAGACCGGCCATATCTTGTGAATAAAAGGACAGTGAATGAAAAGATGATTAACCGTTTCTTCGTTGGCCATGCAGCAGACGCATATATTAGTAATAGACATGCCCCGTTTCCGCAAATTATCAACAGTGAGGACCCTTTGGTTACCAACTAACCAGCCGAAAACCGCAATTTTGGGAGGGACCAAGGAGTACCATCCATAGTATCGCTGAAAACCAGGAGGAGGGTGAAGATTAGCAGACAGGAAATCGTAAAGAGACTTAACTGAGAATCTGCCCTGTTTGTCCAAATGCATGTGTGGGCTTTGCAAAACTCCAAACAAAAAATGCCTGTTCTTATTCAATGGAGCCTCGTACAATCCTTCATCTTCCATAAGATAATCTTAGCTGAAAGTGAATCTTGTTGTCATTGTTTCTAAAAGATGATTCTCATTGATGTTTCATGATTATTACTTATTAGGAGAATTGCTGAGCTAAAAGCCAATGAGAGGAGGAAGGCTCTGGGGGAGATTTTGTATGCATTGATCGTGCAGAAATTCATGGATGCCGGTGTCTCGTTGATACCCACGATATCCCAGCCGTCGGATCCTTCTGGTAGAGTTGACTCATGGCCAAGTCAAGAGCAGAAGCTTGTGGAGCTCCATTCTCCGGAGGCTTATGAGATGATCAAGAACCATCTAGCACTTATATTAGGTAACCGGCTGGAGGATTCAAATTCCGTGGCTCAGATAAGCAAGCTCAGGGTCGGGCAAGTCTACGCAGCTTCTGTCATGTATGGGTATTTTCTCAAGAGAGTGGACCAAAGGTTCCAACTCGAGAAGACAATGAAAACTCTCCCATTTGGTTCAGACGATTATGAGAGTTCCATTGAGCATGCCCTCCCCGATGAGTCGAGGCCCAATGTTGGGGCGGCTCGTGTTGAGAATGCCTCGTGGTCTGGTGGCTATGGCCCTGGCGGGTTTGGGTACGGGGTCAAGGCCACCAAGCTTCGATCCTACGTCATGTCGTTTGATGCTGAGACACTGCAGCGGTATGCAACAATTAGATCCAAGGAAGCCGTCGGCATAATCGAGAAACATACGGAGGCCTTGTTTGGAAGACCGGAGATTGTCATCACGCCTCGAGGAGGCATTGATTCTTCTAATGATGAGGTCATAAAGATTAGCTTTGCAGGCCTGCAGAGGCTTGTGTTGGAGGCTGTGACATTCGGGTCTTTCCTCTGGGATGTCGAGAGCTATGTAGATTCGAGGTACCATTTCGTGGCGAATTAACACCAAAATTAGAATCTGTGGGCATGCTGAGCTTTGAGAGGAGACATCCAACCTATGAAAAGCAGCTACCTAATGGAATAAAAACAGCTGTAATTACGCTGGTACTAATTCTTCACTCAAAATCAGATCTTTCTGTAGGCTAAACACTGGGATTCCAGGCATATTATGAAATTTAAGATTTCTTTGTTCTTGTTTTCATATCATATGTGGATCCATGTGCATAGGTGAAATCAATGTCTCTGTAGTGTGCTGCCCCCTTGTTTATCACTACATACTTTCTTGTAATCCAAGTTCTTACTTGTGGTTTGTAGATGAAAAATATGCATCTAATGATGAACTCTTTGGTCCATCTTTTTATGGGTGGTGCTGCTTAGATAAATTCTCTTTTGATCATTTCTTCATTCTTTATACCATTTTTCAATCTCTAACATTGCATTGTTCTTCGTATGTGTTTGCTTGAAAAGGTGGTCATGGCCAATCTTACAAGATTTTTTGACTGGTGACGCATGTATATAGATGTTTTCCATGATGCATGTACTAATAGTACATTGGATATCTGATATTGGAAAATAGTATGCCATAAAGGCTGTTATGTAAAGGTAATGGTGGCAACTGATACACGTTATGGGGTCGTAATGGCAGTAATGGCTGTTATGGAAAAAATGATCTGCAAAGGCCATTACAGCCCCCGTAATGGCCCATTATGCTTCCTGTAAAGGCCATAACTGCCCCATAATGGACCGCTATGGGGCCAATGCAGGTTTTTTGGATTTTTTTCAATAGAAAAAAAGAAAAGAAAAAGATAGAGAGACTGTCATGGCCGTTGTGGCCCACATCGTAAAGGTAATAGTGGTGGCTGTTACAGCCACCATAACTGTTACGGAATACCATGCTTGGAGTTGAGATTCTAAAAGTCAACATTTGTGTAAATCCACCGTTTGCACGGAAGAATCCTATGCCTGGGAGGCACTGTTCACAATGCCTTGCATCTTACAAGGACGCTACAATTTCTGAAATTGCTGTACAGATGCAAGTCTGTGACCGTATTATGACACTTCTGGACAAGGTTATCCGTGTGGAAAAGAAAAACTAACTATAATTACTATCATCTTCAATTGTTATGGTCCTCTTTACATGTGTGTGTCTATATATATATATTGTTTTGTTAACACATCATTATTATTCATTTTGGATTTCTTTAATGGCCTCTGGTGTTACGGAGGAGATGGCCCTTGATAGAGTATTTATTTTGGATTTCTTCAATGGCCTCTGGTTTTACAGAGGAGATGGCCCTTGATAGAGTGGAATGGCGGAACAGGAATTTGAGTAGCCAATCCAAATTAGTTGGGATAATGCTTAGCTTAGATGGTGATGGTGATGGTGATGGTGATGATGATGAATAATTTCAATGCAGCATGAAAGTGTAATGATTCATCATCATGATTCATAGTATTAGATTCTATTTCTCATTGTCATCATCATCATCATCATCATGGTCGTTTTGCTGTACTAGTCGTTTGGCACCTACAACACACATGGAGAAAGGAAGGGATGGATTCAGGAGAGAGAAATCAACGCGAGAGTTTTGGGAGAGAGCTGGTGGTCTGGCCTTACTAAAATATAAGTCTGGTGGTCATCTTGGACACCAAAAAGTAATTGCAGATGGCATATCCTTAAAATAGTCAAGTTTCTCGATCTTGGAAAAGTAATTGCAGGGGCAAAAATGTCCATGACCTACTGTTGTTAAATGTAGTGGAGATTAAATCATCATCATTATCATTATCATCCATGTGTAATTCCAACTAATTGGGGTCGGCTGTATGAATCCTTTTCTTCCATTATACTCTATCAAGCGCCATAACTTGAGTTAGACACAGGTCATCAAGTCTTTTCTTGCCATGCCCACCCACATCCTTGTAGGCCTTCTCCTTCCCCTTTAGAGGCTTCAACTAGCACCAACTCACTCCTAAGTGGTGCTGTTCGTCACTGTTGCACACAACCAAACCATCTAAATCTACTTTCCCTCGTCATATTACACATGTTAATGTTATTCCTAAATTCCCTCAAATGCATGCATTTCTGATTCTATCTTTCCATGTCTTTGCACTCATCCATTCAACACCCTCCTTTTAGCTATACTTATCCTATGAATATGTTGTTCCTGAACTGCCCAACATCCAGTACCATCAAGTATGGCTGGTCTTATAGCCCTCTTATAAATTCCTCCCTTCAATTTGATCAGTACACAATGATCACACAAAACTCCAGAGGGACATTCCATATCTTCCACCTAGCTTGAATTCTATGGGAAACATCCTTCTCAATCTCTCCACTATGAATTATCAAAACCCAAGATATCATAAGTGGTCATTTTAGGAAACTAATTTCTCATTTCAATTCCTATTGTCATTAAAATTTCACTCCATATACTGTTTTAGTTCGAGTAATTCTAAATCATCTAGATTTTAAAGCACCCCATAAATCTAACTTGGTGTTTGCTCCTCCCTTGTCTTTTCAATCAAAACTACTGTCATCTTCAAACAACATAAACCATAGGATAGCTTCTTGGAAAAACCTCATCACCTCGTCCATAACCATTGTGAGAAGATACACGGCCTCAATGTCGACCCTTGATGCAAGCTTATAGTAACTGGGAACTCGTATATCTCTCCACTAGTCATCTTCGCATTTCTTACTGTTCCCTCGTACATGTGCTTAATCATGTCAATCTATCCCACGGGACTCACTCCCTCTATTGTATGCTTCTGTGCAACTCTTGCCTATCTCGAGACAACCACCTAAATCAACCAAGTTCTTTGTATTCTCTGTGTGGCTGGATGACTCTATTTAAGTAAGCAGTTTTCAGGACTCTACCAGTGGGCTCCTAGCTAGGCAATTTCCCATCTTTTACGTCCTTTGGGTTCTCCCCTCTCACATACAATAATTCCTTCCTGTTTCTACTCTATTAGATTATGATAGGGGGAGTTATTTGATACTCTGGCGGAGTGGGACAGTGGATGCACAGCTGCGCTTATGTGTCATACGAAAAGTTGAGATAAAGCTCGGAAATTGTAGGCCCATTTTAGATTGGCCATCCACCCAAAAGGAAGATTTATCTGACTGTGCTCAGCAGCTCTGGTTAATGGTTATTTTCTTGTTGGATTCTGGGTGTTGATTATTTTTCATATTGACCCTCTTAAATGTCTACCAAACAGCCTGTTAGTATTTCATAACATAACCGTTACGAAATGGGCCCAGTTGTAGATGTACATGTCTCATCCGATCATGCTAACCTCTTGACTTTGCCCATGCTTGTCTATTAATCATATGGCTGGGATTGTTGTAATTTTCATTCTTCCTGCAGCTGCAGTCAGACCCCAGGATTGAATTGCTAGGGACCAACCTCATGAGTCTCAACCCAAGCTCGCTAAAGCCCATTCCCAATCCAAATGGGTAGAAAGCAATGGCAGCATCCTTTGGAATAAATCATGTTAGTTCAAACGCATGTGAGTTATATACGATGGAGCCACCATGATGTTTCTATCCAAAGACTCTGGTGGGCCACGGTGCAGTGAAAAATGGGAAAGGGAACGCTCACCATCCAAACTTCCAGACTGCGTGTGCTGTGGAGATACCATTGCCATTCAATCGATCGATGGTGCGTGGGACCCAAAGTGATATTGTTTAAGCTATTCAATCCAGTAATCAGACACATCAAGGGCATTCCATAATTTGGGTGGGCCACTCCGCGTGTGTATAGGATGAGAGTTTTTAGGCATGGTTTTTTACATTGATCCCTGTCGTGTGGCCTACATGAGTTTTGGAATGGCTTGATTTTTGGGCTTTATGGTGATGCACGGTATGGATTCCACACGCATTATGCTGGTCCCACATAAGCTCGATGGTATGATAACTCACATAGAGTCCGTATGTGATCATTTCTCATACATAGTTTGATTCCATCGATCTGAACCGTCCATTAAGTCCAGGACACATTTTTATAGGCTACTATAATAAAATTGCACTGGTCGGATGATCCGATCCGTCCTTGAATGGGCCTTTTTCTTCTGCAGCCATCCAACCTTTTGGAAACCACTGATGAGATTGTTACAATTGCCTAATAAAACTGATTCTTCAAAATCATAAGCGACTCTAACAAATGAATTAAATTGTTGACTGGACCTATTTTTGTGTAAACAAATATGACTGTCCATATTAAAGACCATTGATCAAATGGTTAATATTTATCAAATCAGAGTGATGTTTGTATGGTATTTCATCAGATGTGCGCTGGACCTAACCAATGGTCTAGATCAATGGATTGGATTATGTAAGTGTCCCACTGAGACTAGGAGCACTATAACTTGTGCTCTGAGAGCATAGGAGCAGTTTTCCTTAATCAAGCCAGGGTAATTGAGCGCGGATTGGGTACTACCCCACCAGGACCGAGCTAGAGACGGACGGTCATGTCAGGGGCTCTGTGGGCCCACCTTCATCTATATGTTATGCATTCATCTATTTTGATATATCATTTTAGGCTATGGGCTAATAAGGGAGGTAGATCGAAGGCTCAAGTGGACCACACCACATGAAGCAGCAGGGATTTAAAGCCTACGGTTGAAAACTTATTGGGGTCACAAGTTTTGGACGAAGCTGATACATATATTTTTTCCCCTCGTACAGGTCTATGTGACCTTATGAATAGGTTGGATGACAAATAAAAATCACAGTGGGCCTTAGGATGTTTTCAACCGTAAGAGTTCAATTCCCCTGAAAATCGGCACCTGTACAGATACTCCAATCCTGAGTTTTTGGGTCTGAACTTAATTAAAATGCATGTATGTCATTATTCATATTCACATTCATTTCATATACAAATAATCAAAGTAATGTATTTAAGTTTGTGGATCCAAAATAAGGTAGAAATAACAAAATTCAAAACTAGGAGGCTAATATGTAAAGAAACAATTTCAAACGTGGTATCTACTCATATGAGAATTATACAAATCACAATAAATACAAATATTTATGAAAAATACAACTGACTAAAGTGATGGATCTATAAGTATACTAGGATGCCTGGGCGGACGACTATCTGGTCATATTCTTGAGTCATCTGCATATGTCAAATAGAATGCATCAAATGCCAACATAGTGAAGAAATATTCCTAAGATTTTATTTGAGACATTTTAGTAATAAGAAAATTCACAATAAATACTGATTTTTACATGTAATATTTTAAAGCATATTACCTCTAACGTACAAATACTAAGCAAGTTACCAATGTTATCAACACAATTAAGTATAGACAAATGATAGCAATACAAAATAAACAATTCTTAAGTTGTTTCTTTAAAGCATTATGCAATGTTATGCGTAATGGTTGGCCCGCAACATAACCCATTAATAATTTTCGTGATGATACGTGCAATGGTTGACCAGCATCACAACCCACCAATGATTTCATGATGTTATGCATGATTAGCCAAGTTGTTATTATTTTCAGTTTAAATATCAAGTTAACGAAGCCATGATACCGTCATTCTATCAATAGTTGTTAAATGGATTCATGTAACTCGTGGTGGCACGTAGCGGCCCCTCAATAATGTCCCTTGATCCAAATTTGGGTTTATCGTCCAATATTCCATACAACTTAGTCGGGTTAATATTAGGGTTTGTTGCCTAAGGACAATCACATTTAGGGTGAAGGTCGTCACCCACACCCTGAATGTGGAGAAGGCACACCACTTAAACCATTAGCAACATAGTAGGGTTGCGATTCATGACATTTATCGGTGCTCAGTGATCACTACGGGAAACTTGTTACCCAATGTTTTGCCTATGTGGCAGGCACATCACCCCAACAGAGGCAGACAACTCGGACACGGTGTTTCATACCACCATGCCCGACTCATGAGTCTTGTAGGATCGTAACACACTAATGGTTATGAGTAGACTTAAGTCAATGGTAATAGTAGTCTTAGATTCTATCGAATGTTATACAATCACCAAACATAAAAATGATTAAACCCTATATTAGACTAATGCGATCGACTGCGGAGGACCTTAGGCAAATCGGCATTTAGTGTAAGGCATACCGTGTAGTTTCAACTTCTTCCAAACGTTCGTGTTTAACTTTGGTCAGTCGTATAAGCTTGGGTTGGCTACCATGAAGCGGGTTATCTGCATATCTAAATAATTTGCGGAGCTTAATCCGCCACAACAACAATTCGAATTTATCTACCACATAAACATGATCGCAAGAAAATTCAATATCACAGCATGGTATACCAATTGAACACAGGAATAATTCAGTGTAATTTAATTCACATCAACGAAATTCAATTATATTAACATTTCCTAGCATTCGACATCGAAGAGTTACAATATTAAGAGTTTCATGTCATTCAAACTTTTCATCAAGTATGTTACAAACCAAATAGCAAGCAAACAAATACATTTAATTATTATAAAATGCCATGTAGAAACTTGATGGTAGATATTCACATTAGAGTCAAAATTCTCAACTTGGATGTAGCTATAGTGTCGGGAATTTAAGGAAAATACTCCAAAACTAAACTAAAGTACAATACTATCGTTAATGATGTGAATTTAGTCCTAATTAAATATTAAACAATGAATTATGGCTTAACTAACTCGATTGAAATGATTCGTCAACTCAGCTCGACGAATCGAGACCCGAAATCTGCGCACAACTGAAACCCTAACTGAGTTGAGCCCATTACAGATCCCGCAAGAGTATGGACCGCTCCAATAGATAATTGAGATTCAAAACCCTAACATTCTCAACCCTAACATTATGGTTACGAGAAATGAAGGAAATAAAAGAGGGTTTCTAACCCTAATGTCTCAAAATGTAGGAAACGAAAGAAAGAAACAGAAAGACAAGTAGGAAACCTCTTACCTAGCAATGGGTGAAGAATTTATCTTGAAATTGTCGAATTTCAGCTGTGAAAAACGTGAAACCGAGCTTAGAGACGAGACCTTGTAAGATCCGGCTAGCACGGGGATTAGATGACGAGATCTAGCACTGGGCTCCACCATTTCTCCCTTCCCTCTCTTCTTCTCTTCCACTTATTCTCTTTAGCTTAGGGTGAATTTAGATTTGGGGGTTTAAGGCTTAATAATGAGGTATTTATAATGCTAGACGTGGTGCAAATGGCTATAAAGCCTAGGTACTTACTATTATAATCCTATGAGAGGTTATTTTTAACTTTTGGGGTCCAATATGGAGCGTACATGTCAATATACATCGTAGGATAGTTGGTCCTAGTGATGATGTATGTATGGATATGATTGGTTCACCATTTAGATGCGTTGATTTAATGTCTCATATTTTCATTGTTTTGGATTTTCAAAAAACCCTTGAAAATTTTTCACTATAATTATCTTGCGTTGTCACTAACTAACCCTTAATGCTAGAGGCAAGCCTATATGCGAGTGGTACTAATAAAGAACCGCACAATTTTGATTAATCAACTGTAGGAAGCCGATAAATCCGCCCAATCACTTTTTTTTTTAAACACACGTACACACATCCCACACACTCACACTAGTGGAATTTCACCACCCATGGATACTCGAACCCTTGACCGGGTGTTCAAACTCTTGAGAGTCTACCACCCGAGCAAGAGTAAGGATCCAATCCGTCCGATCACTTAAACCTCAAGTCTAGCCTTGTGATTTGTTCTTAGGGTCTAAATTTACATGACTTATTACTGACTAATCAAGACAACCATAATTAAATAAAGAGTTACTTAAAGCCGAGACGATTATGAGTCAAATCTTAATTAATGAACCAAATTGACCCGGTTACTCGACTAGCATAAGAATCGATGATTTAGGGTGATTATGAATGAATCGTCATTTTCGCTAGTTGCGAATATGCCACATTATGAACTTAGTTAATTCAAATCCTAATCACTGCGCACAAGAAATCTTGATACCTAATCCATTCTAAAAATGCATTGATTATCCAAACGAGCTTTAGACTGCTCATTAGTGTGTCACTAGTTTCGAAAATATAGAATAATGTCTGTTTCACTGGGCTTGATGCCCATCATGGGTGGTGAACTAAGAAAGTGCCTAAAACTGCTCAACTTGGGCCGGAAGCCAAGTGCTTAAAAAGCACGAATCCCTTAGGCTGAAACTTGAAACTTAAGTGAAACAGACCACACTCTGTGCACATTCTGGCACTATAAATAACCCACAAATTTCACCCTCTCACTCCCATACGAATTTTCCATTGCAACTAAAGAAAGAGAGAGGAGAAGAGTGGGGAGGAAGTGTAGGAGATGGATTGATTGGAAGAGTCACGCCCCGTCCCTGCTAATCGGCAACATGACCGCAACTGCACCACATCGCCGAAGTTGCTCACACGACAATTAGAGGCAATTAGCGAGTCCCTTTTGGAGATTTGAATCTTGAAAGTTGGATGTATGAATCCTTACAAGTTAACTGTATTGGTGTAGGGCATCGGTAAAACGTCCCATGAAGCCCCAACCATAGGAGCTTAAAATTGAAGATTTCTTTATAAAGGTGCTAACCATTATCTCTAGGTTATCTTTTATCGATCATTGAGGGTCTCGGTTAATGATTATTTGCTTATATATAAATTTGTGTATGTTAATATATTAACATTTTGATTTTGCCATGGATGCTTACATGTTCGATGAAATGCCTAAGTGCTTGTGTAGTAGAACCCATGCTATAATTGCGTGATATAGTATTTAGTCCATAGCGATATGTATGATTGCTACAATGTTGGGTCAACTGGCTAACCACCTGAACTAAAGGGGTGACCCGAGTTAGGGCGGTCATGCTAGGCTCGTTCGATTGACTCGGGTTGAACATGAACTACCGACAGTAACTGTAAGCCCCGTACCCTAGACCGTACCATTCCACAGACTTCCGCGGTCTTCCTGGTCGAATTCCGGCAACCTTTGACCCTTATCCGGTAGTTGCGCGCGACCCTGATTCACACGCCGTCAACCCGAGTCAACTCAACTTGAGACTTGTACCCTTGCGACCGCACCGTCGCCGCGGTTCCGATGTCGCGACTCGCGCGCTGATCCGATACCCTAGTCAGGTGATGTGGGCTAGCGTTCGGTGCGAGAAAAATACTGCGCATACGAAAACTGAAGAGAATCTCTATGAGATGTCACATCAATCCATCAATCAATCCCATCAAGGGTCAAGTACACATCACCTTTCACCCTTCCCCAAGCAACCCCAAAGTCAAAAAGGCTCTTACACACCCATACTTTTCTTACACTATTTGCCACAAAAGTCAAAAAGAAGCTCTTACACCCATCACTCCATCACCCATCATTCTCTCTCTCCCTTTACAACCCCCTCTCTCTCTCTCATTTTTCAAAGGCATTCCAAGCTATCCAAGAATCCCATACGTCCAACCTCTCCAACTCTCCCAAGCAATAAATGTGGCCTACTTCCTACCCCCCTCATCTCCTATCTCAACCATCCAAACCCCATCTCCTCCGTTGGAATTGAAGCTAAGGAGCAAAGGAAGCCTAAGGAGCAAGAAGGAATGGTGGGTGATTTTTAGATTTTTTTTTTCATCCATTTGTTTGATTTAAGGGCCACATGTAGTAGGACCTACCTTGATGTATACTCATGTTCAAGAGGGGCTCATAGTGGCAGGGCCCCTCCGATATTGCCGATGTCTCCCTCTTTCTCTCTCTTCCTATGTGTATGGCCCACCTAATGTATGTATTTCATCCATTGCACCTACCGGTGAACCCCTTTCATATGGGACACACCATGATGTTTAGATGTGATCCCAACCGTCCATGGGGGGCCCACCTTGATGTGGCCAACAATGGGGGTGGCTGCCAATGAAATGTGATCTTATGTGGGCCACCCAGCTCAATAGCTCAAGTGGCTGGCCGAGTGAAAGATACCTTGTTTCAACACAGGTCTTGGAATCGATTCTCTGGGGTGGTGGCTAACATGGAGTGTGCACCGACAGTGGGTGTGCATTGACAGTGGGTATGACCTGGTATGGGGTCCACGGGACCCATCCACGCCGTCCACCCATTTTGGCGGGCCACACCATGACGTATGGGCTATATCCAAACCGTCCACCATCCTGGATGGTGGGGCCACATCAGTGTGGGGCCCTCCTTGCATGCGGACTGGCAGGCGGAGTGGAGATACCTCGTTTTACACTGAGGTCTTGGTACCGTTCCCTGTGGGGTGGCTAACGGTGATGTGTCAACTGATGTGGGACCCACCTAAGTCTTGGATGCGGCTGGAACTTGGTCTGACCGTCCATTCAAGTGGGACACCCACGATGGGTGGGTTGGATTTGTGGACCCCATCTCAGTGGGCCTAATAAATGATTATGAATGTTTTCAATGGAGGGTAGCCCTCTTAACTGATGTATTTGGTGCAACCCACACAAGTCACGGACCGACTTGATTTTTGAGACCTAGGCCCATGCTGGAATGGTGCATCTGACCGATGGGTCAGATGTTTGGCAAACATCAACGGTGGGGCCCACACAGCTCGCTGTACCTCTTCCCATATATACATATACATGGGACCCACCTCTGTGGTGTCTCTGCTTGTGTCAGAGAAGGAAAAAGGAAAAAGAAAAGAAAAAGAAAAAAAGAAGAAGAGGAGAGGCAGCCACGTGTTGCTCTCTCTCTTTCTATATCTCTCTCATGCTCTCTCTCTCTCTCTTCATCTTTCTCTCTCTCTCTCTCTCTCTCTCTCTCTCCCTGTGTACGTCAGCAGGCTGTAGGCCCCACTTAATGTATGTGTTTTGTACATGCCGTCCATCTGTTTTGGTGGTGGGGCCCACTACCATCTGGGGACAACAAGTTCTGTGGGTCCCGCTACTATTGACGCCGCATATTGTAAAATATTATATTATATTGTAAATTATGTATTATAGTATATACTTGGTGGTGGGCCCTACGTGGGACCCACCTTTGCCTTCCTAGGTGCAGCCAGCTGCCTGTGTAGCAGCCACATAGCTGCTCCTTGTTGACAGCAGGCCCCACATTGATGTGTATCGACACCGTCCACTACCTTGAACGGTGGGCCCACTATGAGCATGTCTTGTATCCATGCCGTCCAACCATTTGTGAGATCATTTTATAGTGTGGGAAAATGAATGAATCAGATCTAAAGTTCAAGTGGCCCCCACCATTCAAATAGTGGATCGTGTCATCCACCGTTTAAACTGCTAAGGGCCACAGTAGCTCTCAATTAAGCTGATATTTGTTTTCATTTCATTTTCTATGTTAACTTAGGAATAGGTTGGATCTCAAAAATATATGAGGGTGGGCCCGATTGTTACACATGAAATCCATTGGTGCGACCCATGTGAATTGGCCCATTTGACTTGGCCCATTTGATCGGCCCACATGATTCGGCCCAATGAGACGTATGTGAGGCCTATGTATGGGCCGAATGTGATGTACATGAGGCCCATTGCTATGTAAGATTCCACCATGATGTATGTGACGATGTTTTTGACCGCCATACCTTGGGAGCAATGTTGGTTTGACGTGCACATTGTAAAAATAATGTTGGTTAAATGTTCGCATTATAATTCTCCCTAGGGCCCATTGTTAGGCCCATACTTGTAGGCCGTCTAGGCCCATCTTTGTTAAGAACAACATCCATCACCGTATAACATGTTTACTATAGTTTCTGATTCATGATCATATGCACCATATGTATGCTTGATATGAGAAGTGTCTGATCATAGTATATGCCTTCGGGCAGATTGATTAGGGGCTCCCGGATAGGTGGTGTTGCCCTACATGAGCGCACGATACGCGCAGGATTGCTGCATGACTAGATAGTGTGATCATGCATTCGCATTGTGTGATGTGGTTACTGTACGCCCTAGCGACATTAGGGTCGTAGCCTCCATAGGCGCATCGTGGTTGGCAGGATTGGATACTGAAAATCTTGTTCTACATGAGGTGCTATAGATATCCTTGGGTGAAAGTCCCTAAACCCTTATGGTACCAAGAGGTTGCTCCAATGTATAGACCGAGTGGGTGCAAGAGCGCCGAGTGCCGATTACCAGACGGCTGCACTTTCCACTGTGTCGTGGTCGGTTGGAAGGGGGTGTGGCCTTACCCGCCCTAGAGGAGGGGGCAATACTAGGCTGAGTTTGACCAGCTCGAGGAATGAGTTAGCTATTGACGAGCCGAGCCCGATATTGGCAGGCAGATAGTGAGGTCTTTTCTACTCACCTTGTTGCATGTGATGGGGTGGCAATTTGGTTAGAGGTACTAGACCCTGGGTATATTCCAAAGATGAGCTATATTGATATGTGGACTTAAATGAAGATTTGTATGTTTAAGTTGCATTTCACATCGCATGGCCTTGGTATGGCCGACATCATTCATGTCTTGCATCGCGTAGCCTTGGTACGGCTAGTGGTACTCATGGATTCATCAGCATGTTTCGCATTACTCTGATACTGCATATCTACATTACTACCTTACGCACATACTTTCACCACCCTCTAAACTTTCTATAAGCTTATGCACGACTGTTGCGTGCAGGTGATGTTGGGACGCAGCAGCACTGAGGCAGGAGGGCAGAGCAGATCATTTTGGAGCTTTTTGTCTATCATCATTGTATTTTCCTTTATGCTCATTGTACTTATAAAGTTTTTGATCATAGTGGAAATGTGATGGAGTTTTTGGTTGTTGTTCGTGGGTTATGCCTTTGGTTATGCTTATTATGAATCAAACTGATGTTGAAAATCCTCCTTGTAGTATCCCAGGATTAGAACCTGGCGAATGGGCGCTGGGAGCTGAGAATGGGGTTCTACGGAGGCTGTCGGCGCCGGATTCGGCGATTGGGAATTTTGTGAGCCTGATTTTCGAGTTTGGGGCTTGACAGTAGCTGGACTACACGGTATGCTTGCACCCAATGCTAGTTGTGCCAGGGTTCTACTAAGTTAATCGAATTAGTCCACTAGTTGACTGATCATGTATGATCAAAATGTGTGACACAACTAAATAGAATCTAGGATACTCCATTCCCAATGGATGAGTCAATTCATAACCGTTAGTGCGATATGATCCCACTAAGACTTATGAGCTAGGCATGGTGGTATGGAACACCGTGTCCGAGCCGTCGGCTTACGTTGGGATGTCGAGCCTCTCCATAGTGACCAATGAGCACTAATGGAGGTGATAGATCATTATTCGAACAACCCTCGTCAAATTACTCGGCCGATGGTTCCGTGCTAGAGTACCATTTGGACGACCCGAACGTGAATGAAATTTGGTGACGAGACCTTTTCTTTTGTGGTGATTTTGTTTATGTGATAAGCTCACTTCAAAACTGAGTAATCATACTCAATGTTTGGGTGATGACTCATACCGAGTTAATCTTTATACCTTTGGGTATCATGCCGTACATTTGAAATCGTCGATTTGTGAGATAAACGGGTGATACCTAAATTTGGATCAAATGACACTGGTGATGAGCCGTTATGTGCCTCAACGAGCCACGTGATCTGGATACTGACTCATGATATAATGTCAGCATTCTAACTTCGCCAATACGTTGGATGAATGAAACTTAATAATTACTTGACTAACATACGCATTCACCGCATTGTATTAAATATGATTTTGTGACATGGGCATTATGGTCTCATGTTGAGGGAGTGTTGGCATTTGTGAAATAGGTGTTGTAGTCACTTGTGAGGGAGTGTTAGATTGTAAGGCGCATGTATCATTCCATAATCTCATTCGTGCATTTAACAAGAGTATTTAGGAAATGCTGGATTTCATGTTTATCATTAACTGCACTGATTGAGTCGATAACATGTGTAACTTATAACTAATGGAACCATTAAGTTAGCTACTCACTCCCACCTGGGACGGTGTTTTAAAACATCAAACATGCATTATTGTTGATGCAGGTTATGTTGAGGCCTTCGACAGGTAGGTTTGGATTGACTTGCACGTTCGCCATGATGCCTCGAGAGCGTCAAACGAAGGTAGAAGACTTTGTTTTTATTATTATTTTGTGCATGTATATATTAGAGTCCCTAATCGAGCATGTTTTATATGTAAATTTTGTTGTATGTTCATTGTAGCTTGTATAATCCCTATTTTGGGTGGTCACCACTATTGAAATTGTACCGTTCACTGTTAGCCCTATATTTATTAATTTTTGTTATCTCTACCTCACTTTAGATTTGTTAATTTGAATTGCGCTATTCTGATTGCTTGCGTGTGAAATGAATGTGAATATGAATGAGGCCACATGTGCAATTTTTATTTGGTTAACATCTGAGAACTTGGGATCAGAGTTTATGTACTTGGGTGCTGATTTTGAGAGCTTACAACTGATCGAAAAGTATGATCAGAAGTCAGTTCAACAGTAACTAACTATTGATTAGGCCCGCGATTATATGAGTTTGCATAGGACATTACTCTAAGTTATTGTCCTAAATTTGATAACGATCTAATGGCCTGAAAGCAACAACATGGGCAAAAACTGAACATAGACAATTAACTTAAGTTCTTGATTAATTTTGGAAATATTCGTATATCTCATGCACTACCTTACGAGTTCAAGTTGAGCAATTCGAAGCGCGATCTCGGTTTGATGTTCAGCGATGGATGCCAAACCCATTAAGATGATCATCTTTTTATGGTTTTGAGTTTAGTGGCCTATTAATGAGCGTTTTAGAGCTTGTTCAGATAATCAAGACATTTCTGTAATAAATCGGATAGCAAGATTTTTTGTGTGAATGATAGATCGGTTAGGTTTGGACACTAGATGAAGAAATTACGATGTTACACTCGAGGTTTGGATGATCGAGCGAATTTGTTAGCTTCATACAGTTGATTAATCGAATTTGTGCGGTTTTTTACTTAATTTTTGAACCCTTAGTCTACTTAATTTTTGAATTCTTTTGTACAATTGTCTTTAAAATAGTTGGCAAGAGCATCAACTTGGTGGTCCTTACCTAATGCATTGATCCGTTATGGCACACGTGGGCCACCCTGTGGCACGATGGTGCGTGTGTGGAACAGCGCAATCAGATCTTCCCATCAGGCGAGCTACCTTGTTTAATTTTCTCCTCAAAATCAGTCCATTTCACACGTCAGATAGGGCCATAGCATAGCACAAAACAAACGACGGCTAGAATAAGTTGCTTTCACTTTGTAAGTTGTGGCCCACCTGAGGATTGAAAATACCTGACTTATGAGATAGAAGATTATCGCATTATTTCCAACCTGATGGAAAGCTCAGATCTCCCACACGTGTTCCTCATTAGACCGTTTTCCCACGTAGGCTGATCCAATTATCAGGTGGGCCACACCAAAGAAAACAACGGACGACGGAAAACTTCCAAGATCACGTAGTGGCCCAACTGACGACTGGGATCCACCTAATTTTTGAAGCACACCATTTTCGGGGGCCACCCTTTTAGATGGGTTGGATGCCATACACGTACCACAGGGTGGGCCCCACGTGTAACTAGCGATAGATGAAAATCGGTCTCCAATGTTTGGGGTACCGAGAATCACGTATCTCAATAACATGTTTTTAATCATTTGATCTGTTAAAGCTGGACGACACCATCCATGATATATCATTTCGGTTAAAGCTGCTGAGACGATCCTAACCATCCAATTCCTGATTTTCAGGCCATGCATCACAACAGATCCCATGATTCGTCAATCTAGAAGATACCAATCTTGGTACGTTTATTTTTTTGGTTCAATCTGGACCGTTGTTGTATATCTCTTATTGACCGTCTCCTTTTAGGTCACAAACAGAAAGATTATGTTTGTTCAAATGAGGAGATTTTTTGTGGAATAGTTCATCCATGGTGGGAAGCGACAGATGAATGGTCTGGATTGAAGAAAACCGTTGGGCCCCACTTGTCAGAATTGAAATCATAAGCAATGGACAAAAAAGCTTCACACTTCTCTAGGCACTCTACCTACCATACCTAACATCATTTGTCTCTACTCATAATATTTTCCTAAATTAAGCCCTTATGAAGAGAATGGCCCACCCAATGCTAGGTGGGCCCCACAGAAAAGTGAGAAATCACCTCGTGGTTAAGAAGGAGATCATGCATCATCTTATTGATCTTTAACCAATAATAGCTGGAGGTTTTATCCTCCCCATTTCCGTTTGAATGTTTAAAAAGTAATCAACGGTTGAAATAAAAGACATCATAATGAAAAAGTGGGCCATAGACAATTGCACCAATCACCTGAAATTGTGTGAACAATTATTAGAGCTGTACACCAACCGAGTTAGCTCGGTCAGTTTGCCCGACTTGACTCGAAAAAGCTCAATTCGGCTTGGTTTGAAACTGAGTTCAAGCCAACTGGAGCTGATTGACTCTGGTTGAAAAAGCTCAATTCGGCTTGGTTCGAAGCTGAGTTTAAGCCAACTGGAGCTGATTGACTCGGATCGAATGCCAACTCGGATTGAACTCGGATCAAACCAGTTTTGTGACTTGATTATTTTGATATTGTTGTTGCTCACCGAGTGTTTGATGAAATGAAATGAGTCCTTATTCTTGCTCCAGTGGAAGACTATAAGGAGTTTCAGTACCTGGTCAAAGGTTTGAGTATTCATAGGTGGTGAAATCTCACTATGGCGTGAGTGTGTGGGGGTGTGTGTGTTAGAAAAAAGTGTTTGATGAAATGACTCAACAAAGTGTTGGCCAGTGGTGAGAGAGGTATGGATATAAAACAAATACCATTGTATCTTGATTTTGATGTTACTTATTGAGTGTTTGATGAATTACATGTAAATAGTTGTGTTGCTTCTGTTTTACATACCGTGAGAAATTGAAAATACACTTAACATGTTTGTGAAAATGTTGCACGGGCTCAATTTTGGCTCGAACTTAGCTTAAATTGGCCCAAGTTACTGACCAAATTGAGCTGAACTGGCCAATTAGGCTCAAGGACCAAGCCGAACTAAGTTCGAGTTGGGGTTAGCTAGCGGCCAAGCCAAGTGAGCTGTGCCAAGCTTGACCTCGTTCAACTCGTGTATAGCTCTAACAATTATGAGAGAATGGACCAGAACATCAATATTTTTCAACATTTCATTAACCGGTGCATTCACTCTTAAGTGGACACGTGGCACGATGGTCCATGCTTGGTGGGTCCTAGCATTGGTGGGCCATTGCCCAAATGACTTAAAAGATTGGATGATTGTGCCCATCCAAGTGGTCCATAGTTTAGAAACATGAAAACTCGGTTGACTCAAAAACTCTTGCCTGTTTCTCAAACAATCCATGCAATAGATCCAATCTGATGGCTGGGATTGCTTGATCAATGTGGTTCCCCACTAATCTTCCAACCTTACGTTCCCACAATTTAGTGGAGCAGACCGTAGTTGGTATTTCCCTGACCATGGGCCCCACCTTAATGTATGTATTACATATCTACGCCGTTCATCAGTTGTTTTTTTTTTCTTTTTTTCCAGCTTATTTCTGGAAATGGTCCCCCAAAAATGAAGCAGATCTAATTCTCAAATGAACCACACCACGGGAAGCAGTGGTCATTGAATGCCCTAGGGCCCACCGCAATGTTTTTTTTTTTTTCATCCAACCTGCTAAGATGGCTCAGATTATATATATATATATATATATATATATATATATATATATATATATATATATATATATATATATATATATATAATGGTAAATCACTATTGTTTCCTAGTCACTTGAGACTTGGATCTGATTTATTTTTGGAATCATATATTAAAATGAGATGAAAAAATTGATGGACGGTGTGGATATGCAACACATACATCAAGGTGGGCCCCACAGTCAAGGAAATACCCACTATGGTGTTACCTGGTTAACACCTGCTCTGCTCCCAGTTAGAGGTGGGCATGGGACGACTTGATCCGGCTAACTCAATTCGTTCAGATCCGACTCGACCTGAACTAAATAGGTGAGTAGGTCTGAACCAAGTAAGCTTTCCCCAATCCGAACTCAAACCAAGTCGAGTTCGAGTTACCCAGTAACTCGACCCGAAACTCAATACAGTTAGACTCGACCCAATCCGAAACCGGACTTTCTAACCTTACCCCGATCTGATCCCAACTTCTCTCTCCCTCCCTCTTCCTCCTCTTCCAAGCCCAACAACCACCCACCACCATCACCCTCCTCCTCCTCCTCCTCCTCCTCTCTCCTCTCCACTTCCTCTCTCCCTCCCTCATCCTCCTCCTCCTCCTCTTCCAAGCCCGACAACCACCCACCACCATCACCCTCCTCCTCCTCCTTTCTACTCCCTCCCTCATCTCTCAATCTGACTCGATGCCAACTCGACCCAGCTTGGTACTTGTGATCAGATCGGACTCCGTCCGGATCAATCCAGGCCGGACCGAACTCAGATCGAGTCAGGCATGCTGGACTTGATATCGAGTCGGATCGAGTTCGGGTCAGGCCTATTTCAAAACTGGATCGAGTCGAGTCAGCTCTAATTGGGTCCTACTCGACTCGATGCCCAGCTCTGGCTCCCACAATTTAGATGATCTGGACCGCTGTACATGTACACCACGTGTGAAGGGAATGGCTCACGACTCACACATGAGACACACTAACTCACCTTGGACTAATTCAAGCCTTCGCTAAGATATTCCTGTGCCTGGGGCCCACAGATATGTCTGTTCTGGAAGACCACAGTAGCATAAGAGTCTATAAATCAGGAAGATCCAGGACTCACGTGGGCCATACCACGTGAAACAGTGGGGATGAAACGCTTGGAGTGATAGAAATTTTGTACCAGGATGATATCTGTGCATCTAGTTTATCTGAGTCATAATAACCCGATGAACGGTTTGGATGGCATACAAACATAATGCTCAGCACCAGGAAAGTTTCAACGGTCTACATTTTTAATTCCCACTGTCTCGTTTATCACAGAGGGTTTGTATGGGCCCATAGAGATGTCCGTGACAAATCCTTTCTGTACATTTGTTCTGTAAAACCAGGATACGATTTTAAAAATCAGACAGATCCAATACTCAGGTGGGCCATACCACACCAAACAGTGGAGATTGAAGTATTGGATCAGTATGATATTTGTTCCTACAGTTAATCTGAGTGGTAATATTCTATGAACGGTTTGGATGGCATATAAATACCATAGTCAGCTCCGGAAAAGTTTCAACGGTGGTGGACGTTGCTGTTCCTACTGTTTTCTTGGTGTGGCCAACCTGAGTTTTGGATATAACTGATTTTGATATTCCTCCCCGAGCGTGGTCTTTTAAAACAGATGGTTGGAGTGGATTTGTCGCAGACATCTCTTTGGACCCCACACAGCCGCGGGCACAGGTATATCTATGTGCTCGGGGTCACAGGCAATCCGCTTCTCTAGTTCATGTGGGCCCTATCCCGACAAGGAAGCGTGACAAGTGGACGTGCTCCAGCTGGCTGCAAGATACGTAGAGGACATTCACTTATCCATACAACTAGTATTTTACCAAAATGCCCTTGCCCTGTCACTGCCGCCGCTTTTCCGCCGTTTGACGTTAGGAGACACCTCTCGTGATCAGCGTTTCCCTTTTCTCTACGCTGACGTTGACACATTCTCCATCGTCCGCGTTCACATTCGAATATGCTCTCTCAAGCTCATTGCATGTGCTAGCAATCCCACGCCGTCCAAATCGGGGTACATGGCATATTGTGGCTAATCATACACTTGTTAACACATAAATCTTGTCGATTTGCCTGGATCCAGCCTCACCTCATGAGGCCGGAGTACTGACGATTTGTTGAAAAACAAGAGTAGACATTGGGGCGTTGATTAGAGTTGAGGACCGTATGATGACTAGGTTATGATATGGACTTTTAGAAGGAGTAGAAGTATAACACCCTGGTTTTCGAAACTCGAGGATAATCGCTTCTCATTGATGACTAAGTAGTACGTTATGAAATGAATCATTATACATCTAATTAACAGCAGATTTCATAACATAAAGTAAAACAACCATTGTATAAAATAGGAATATCAAGAGTAATATAAAAAAAAAGTTTAATACAAATAAATGGAAACAAAGTGAAATCCCTCAGCAGGGGATTTTAACTACAATCCTCAAATGTAAGCAAAATATAAAGTCTGAAATATTAAAACAGATAAATCTTAAAATTTTAGTGGAGCTCCAATGGCTTGACTACCTCTGCATACAGGTCTTCCTCGCCATACTCCTCCTCAGCTAAACTTGGAATCCGGTCATAGGGGTCTCCACCTGTTATTAAACCTGCGTCTATTTGGTGCAACCGCACGATTGGAAGAATGAAAACTCAGTGAGAATTTCCCTCAAAGATTCATGCATATCAAATAGTTCCAACATAGTTTAAACCAATATGTCAATTCATAACCAGAATAATATGAACTTGTATGTAAACGAATGGATGTATGAATGTATGCTCAAGTCACAGATCTGGGGATGCACATCCAACTATCAAAATAAAGGGTCGCCCAAAGGAGAAATAGCCACCCAGAAAAGTACTCGAAGGTGTTGGGAATTTTTGGCCTGAGGAATCACACAGATCTAGATCTAGGATAGTAATCCAATGGCACCAAGCATACAAGAGAACACACAGATTTAACGTGGAAAACCCTTGCGGGAAAAAACCATGGCACAAAGCGACAAATCACCACTATGAAAGCATCAATTACAAAGAGAAAGGACTTACCCGATTCGAACAACCTTGAATCTCACCCTTGCTACACCCTTTGATAACCCTAGAACCCCTTTAGGAACCCTTGGAACTACTTTAGAAAGCCTTCCCATACATTACCATACCCTAGAAAAATCCTAGGAACACCTATTTATAGTTTAGGAAACTTCCCTTCCGCATCCCAGTTGCGAAAGGACTCAAATCCGCAGTTTCGCAAAATCGCGGAACAAACTGCGTAACCTACAACTAGTCCAGCCAAGTCTTCGACTGGTCGTAGGACCCATTTGACCAGTCGAGACATCCCTTCGACCAGTCATAGCTACAGTAAAAAATAGCAAAAACTCACTGGACTTTTAGTCGTGCTAGGGCTCGAACCTACGACCGGTTGAGCTTCTCCCACGACTAGTCGAAGCTTCCCACGACCGGTCGAACGACCTCAAAACCTTCAGATTTAAGACTTTTCTCAACAATCTCCACCAAGTCTTCAATCTTTAACCGTGTAGCTCCTTGACTTCTTCTCTTATCTCTGCTCCACATCATAGCTCAAGATCACACTCCGTCCTTTTTTTCTGCCATCGCCGAGCCCAGAGAAGTTTCACAGGACTTGAACTTCTCTATAGGAATTTCTTGTTGATCATGTTTGCCGGATCTAAATTCACATGCCCAACCACTTTTGCTCATGTCTTCACAAAAGAATGACCTAGTCTTCTTACCATCTCACTGCTACCCAATATTGCTTGCCGGGGTACTTGCTCACAACACTGATAGCCTGTGAAATAACCAGTCTAATCCAGACCATGGCATACACTGCCCACCGCATTCGAATAAGGCTTATGAGATATTCTGCTTTTCCTCATCTGTTTTGGGACATGTCCTGAGGAAAACTTGAGGAGAGATGCGTAGGGAACGCTCTCCAGCTTTACCTGGTCCATCACATCTTGGATCAATACCTACACATAAGGTATTCCTCCTGTGATTACCAAAGCCTGCTCATCCTTCAGTCTCAATGCCGAGAATCATCTTTACAGCCCCCTGATCCTTCATCCTGAATGTCCCACTTAACCGAGTCTTCAGTACACTGATTTCAGACATGTTATAATTGACGATATACATGTCATCAATTCCTGACTCATCATGAAGGAATCAAACCACTGCTTAGGCGACAGGTCGAACCACGACCTCCTGCAAAGTCTTTTCTCAACCCATTTAACTTCGAACCGCTCTGGTTGCTTCATGTAGATCTGTTCTTCACTTTCCCTTACAGAAGTGTAGACTCCACATCCATCCTTCCAGCTCAAGATCACATTGGCCAACCAGCGCCAATCACGGATCTAATAGACACCTGCTATACTATCGGCGTGAATATCTTTGAGAAGCCGATCCCTTCTCTCTGAGCATAACCCTTCACTACCAACATCGCCCTGTATCTATGTTGTATCCTCCTGAAGATCCACCTGCATCCAACTGCTCTCTGGCCCATTGAAAGCTCCACCCGCTCCCATATGTCAGTCTAGTACAACGAATCCATCATATCGCCCATAGTCACCTTGCACTTCTCAGCACTAAGCTCACCTAGAGCCATCTGAAAAAGAAGATGAATCCCTTGTAATATTGGAGTCGTCCATGTACCTTGCCGATATCCTGCGATCATGCCGTATGATTCTTCTCACAGGTGGCTGCTCCACCTGCTCTGTGCCCCTGTCCGCACGTCTCAGCTTTCCTGCCCTGCCCGCTCATGTGGCCATGTCCAACATGCCACACACATGCAAAGGTAAAATCTGCTACATCTACTGTAGCTCCACCGTTTGAAGTGCTCCCGATTAACCTGTAAACATGATCGAGTCGTTGCACTTTCATGATTACCCGTGCCCCTTTAGATACTTTAAGAGGACCATCAATACCTGTGTACTTGTATCCTTTGCCTTAAGCACACCAAGAGAAATCAGATTCTGTTTTAAATCAGGAACGTGCCTAACATCAGTCAGGGTACGCTCTACCCCATCAAACATCTTGATGCATACAGAACCAATAGCCACGACATTACAGGCAATGTCATTGCCCATAAATACCTGTCCACCATCGCACTCCCCGTAGCTGGTGAACCAACTTCGATGAGGAGTCATGTGAAAAGATGCCCCTGTGTCTAGCATCCACTCGTCCTTATGATCATCGCATGACCGTCTGTGCGAAGACACAGACAAAACATCACCATCACATCCACTCAATCCATCTGACGTGGCAGCGTTCGCCTCCCTGCATGAAGCCTCAGAATCTTCTCCCTTCGATTTAGGATTTCCACAATCCCTCTTCACATGTCCTTCCTTCCCACAGTTCCAGCACTTTACCTTCCCTTTGCCCTTGCCCTTTGATTTAGATTTAAAACCTGAAAAACCTGTACCTTGTTCAGAATTCCTACCCATTGTAAACAGTGTATCAGAAGACATCCCCATGTCGCTGTTTAGTTGTCTCATAGCCTTCCCTTGAAGGGCCGAGATAATGGTATCGACACTCAGGGTTTTGTTCATCCTGCACATAGTGTCCTTGAATGCCTCAAAAGACGCCGGGAGAGAATTCAACAACGTACATGCCTGTTCTTCATCTTTCATCACTTCCTCCATATCCAGCAATTTGCAAACGAATTTATTAAAGTTGTTGATGTGAGCCTCCAGATCTCCACCCTCTGCCATCTTGAAGTTATACCACTGCCGCTTCAAGTACAGGCGATTTTCAAAGGATTTCTTCGCATAAACATCCTCTAGCTTCGCCCATAACTTAGCCGCAGTTTTCTCCCTCATGACGTTGTAAAGAACCTCATCTGTGCGACATAAACGGATCAATGATAAAGCCTTCTTATCAAGAGTATTCCAATCACCATCAGTCATAGTGGACTTCTGCTCTTCAAAAGCACCATCTTCGCCTTGCTTGATTAAGGAACTCATCATCTTAATCTTCCATAACTCAAAATTATTTTTCCCTGAGTACTTCTCAATATCATACCCGGCGCTTGCCATTATTACTAATCCCTCAGATTCAGATCTGTGCCTCAACCGATTGCTCTGATACCACTTGTTGGGGATTTTTGGCCTGCGGAATCACACAGATCTAGATCTAGGATGGTAATCCAATGACACCAAGCATACAAGAGAACACATAGATTTGACATGGAAAACCCTTGCGGGAAAAAACTACGGCACAAAGCGACAGATCACCACTATGAAAGCATCAATTACAAAGAGAAAGGACTTACCCGATTCGAACAACTTCGAATCTCACCCTTGCTACACCCTTTGATAACCCTAGAACCCCTTTAGGAACCCTTGGAACTACTTTAGAAAGCCTTCCCATACATTACCATACCCTAGAAAAACCCTAGGAACACCTATTTATAGTTTAGGAAACTTCCCTTCTGCATCCCAGTTGCGAAAGGACTCAAATCTACAATTTTGCGCAAAATCGCTGAACAAACTGTGTAACCTATGACTAGTCTAGCCAAGTCTTCGACTGGTCGTAGGACCCCTTCGACCAGTCGTAGCTACAGTAAAAAATAGCAAAAACTCGCTGGACTCTGAGTCGTGCCAGGGCTCGAACCTACGACCGGTCGAGCGTCTCCCACGACTAGTCGAAGCTTCCCACAACCAGTCGAACGACCTCAAAACCTTCAGATTTAAGACTTTTCTCAATAGAAGGTATGCCCAAGGAAAAATAGCCACCCGAAAAAAATCATGCAGACCATCCGCGGTATATTAACTACCTGAAAAAGGCCATATAGACCGCTCGCAATAGATTAACTACCTGGAAAAGGCCATGTAGACCGACCACGGTAGATGAACTACCTGGAAAAGACCATGTAGACCGCCCGCGGTAGATGAACTACCTGAAAAAGGCCATGTAGGTGAGTGCGCCCAAGGATGTCTAACCTCCTGAAAAAATACACAGGATACGCCCTAGGAGGTCCTAAAATCCCAGAAAAGCCTCATATGTCATGCGTGGATGTTATGCACCATGGTATCCATGTACACTCCTTAAATTTGATAAGATTGCTCTTTAAATTGTAAACATATCAAATATTCAGATTCTTAACAAATGATTAAACCAATAGGAACAATTAAACATTCATTCCACCTTTCTTACAAATAAAGACATTCTTATATATTTCTCACTATACAATTTATACGATAAAATGAAATGAAATCTCATGGCTCAGGACATGATTATTAGAAGAAAGCTCAATTCAAGCAATCACTAATGTAATATAAAAATGCAAGTCTAAATCCTATGTACATGATTACCTAAAATAGAATTTGAGTAATAGAAAATAAAACATTAACTCAAGTTCATCCCTAGAAGATAGGAATAGAAGAAATAAATTACTATTCACATTATTCTAAAATTTAAAGCACATCAAATTCAAACTAAAATGGGTCTAACATATATGAGGAGCAATGGGGAACTTTTACCATTCTCAAGATGGATGGAAACAAGATTACTTACCTCATGTCATAGCTAGTACATATGTACAGGTAATTAAACAAGTCCAAATGTACCATAGGGAGTATAATACGAACTCCTATCAAAAGGTCTAAGCATTCATTCATGATTGTCAATATCAAATGATGATCAAAAGGGAGTGAAATCAACATTTATGCAGTTATAATGTCCCTACACATTTGGTTTAAAACTAGCTTAGAATTCATTGAAATGGATGAAGCAGTGTGGGATGTTCCTCACATTTGGCGTGGGCACATTTCTCGCCAACGCTCAATTTTGAATTCAATAAACCTTGGATCTAATCCAACCCAAGCTGATTTTAATTGATTCCTCACAAAAGATCTATACCTGCCTGACTTCAACTAAGCTTGCTACGAACTAGTTAGTTGACTCAGTGAGTCGACTCAGTAGGTTAGGAGTCTCCTGCTTCTTCTCTCTTCTCTTCTCTCCACTCTTTCCTTTCTTCTTTCTTCTCTTCTCTTTTCTTTTCTCTCTCTTCTTCTACTCCATCACTCAACCAGACCACTGTCTGGATGAACTAGAGCTGGCCTGACTTGACTGAGTCCCAAACGAGTCAGCTACTCATCTTGAGTCAGCAAGTTGACTCGACAACAACTCTCGGAAGGGAAACGGTGCCCCACTCTCCTCTCTTCTCTTCATCACTTTTCTTTGTCTTACTTTCTTTCTCAACTCAACTAACAACGCCTAAATCAAATCAGGTCCTGACTACGCCCTGAGTCGAACTCGATTCTCTAACAAGTCACGAACTCGGTTCCTCCCATCTTCCTTACTTTACCCTTCTATTTATTCTTCTTTTTTAAAGCTCTCTCTCTCTCTCTCTCTCTCTCTCTAGCTAGCCCTATACACGGCCTGACCTCAAGTCCAATCCACACATAACTCGGACTGAATCCGGTCCATACTCGGTGCAGCACAACATCGGTAGCCCCAACCACCACTCTCTCTCTCTGTCTTCTTTTCTTCCTCCTCTCTTGCCTAACTCTTTCTTCTTTCTCATCTCATCCACTACAACACGCCTAGCCATGTCACTGAGTTCGACCAGACGTTGGCTCGGATCAAGTATAAAGGTTTGGCGAGGAAGATGATGGAGCTCCCATGATAACTTTCAAATGGTGGCGTTGCTCTACGATCTAATCTTCATGAACTCTCTAAAAAGCCTCTATGAAGCTTCCTGACGTAGGTTTTCGAATCTTGGAGGGCATTTACACAGTGGTTTCGAACTTGCAAGAGTCTCAGGAGTTTTCTCTTGGCACCGCAAGAAATAGAGGAGACGCACTCGAATCCCAGTTTCTAGGGTTTCTTTACGAAGGAAAGGTTAGGAATGAATGGCTATGATTGATTGGAAGCTAGGGAGCGGTTGAGATCGTGCCAGCGCACGAGAGTCTACACGTACATGAGATTCATTCTGCCGCATTCCTTTGCGGTTGAAAGAGAAAACCCTAGAGTAGCTTAGGTTGTGCGGCTGAGATGACTCACAATGGAGGGTGGAGATTACTCCATTTCGACGGCTGGGATGGCGAGGAAAATCCACGTAGATTGCTAGCTCAGCGTCGTAACACATTTCAATTTTTAGAAATGAGTCTTGCACACCACACGCCTGATTTTGCTGGAGTTTGTGTCCATGCACTTGTATCTCAACGTGTGAAGCTTGTAGGGTTTTGGTTAGAAAATTCCTAGCTCCACGATGGACGGCTCGGATTACTTTCTCGATTCCTGATGGTGGGCCATGATCATCATACACGGACGTTGTCTGTTTGAATTGAGCTCAGCGAGAAATGGGAGAAAAATCCCCCTTTTTTTGGATTTTGCTCTGGTCAAGCTCGTTTGACCCAGCTGCCTAGCTCTATGCACCGCGAGTGCGCACTAACTGTGCACACACACCATGCAAGGTGGGGTCCACCATGATGACTTCTGAAATCTGGACC
This sequence comes from Magnolia changhungtana, assembly GCA_030180095.1. Classification (NCBI taxonomy): domain Eukaryota; kingdom Viridiplantae; phylum Streptophyta; class Magnoliopsida; order Magnoliales; family Magnoliaceae; genus Magnolia; species Magnolia changhungtana. Next base: position 2,576,072 of record JASAUF010000596.1, read on the forward strand.
ACCCATCAGGTTTTATGGGTCCAACTAGGACGTCCGACCGATGATGAGGCAGATCCAACGCTCAGATGGGCCATATTTGTCCATTCGTATGTCCAAGGGGTCATTTTGAATGTTTTAATGGTCGGATCGCTATCAAATACAACTAAAATCGACCCTAAGGGGTCTTATGGACTGTTTAATTGAAATCCACCAGTTAGATTTATACGTAGATGTTCTAATGGTGTAATTTAATGGCAAACTTACCCAATGGGATTATATAGACTCGATGATCAGTGGATCTATTGATTTTGGGTCCTGAAACTGGTGATACATGCTTCGACCTATGGGTTCACAGTCTTCAAGTGATCATACTTAAACTGGGTCGTGTGGCTTGATCATTAGGCTATTAAAAACACGACGAATGATGAATCTTATGATCTTGACAATGGATGGTTTAATTTGTTCATAAAAGAGATCAAATCCCCAAAAGTAGATCCATCTGGTGGTGTGATGGTCCATTTTGAAAGATAACGGATGGATGGTTCGATCTATGGATGATGAATATACTTGAGAGTTGGATCAGTGTATGTTTGAGTTTGTAGGCTAATTTTGATGCCAATATCATGGTTGGCCCTATCCCATGCTTAGGGTGAAGATAGTTTAAGTCGATTTAGGATCAAAGTTGAGAGATTGGTTTGTATCGATAGGTGTTTCTTGTGTATGTTGTCATTCACTTCAAGTAGAAAATTTTTAGATTATGGGTTAGATTATCATTGTTGATGTAATCTTAGGTTGAAAGGTCGAGGGTTAACTCGAAGTACCATGCAGATACGTTGTGGCTGTCATAGTCTAAATCTAATGGTCAAGATGGATAGATTGAGGATAGTTAGATGGAGGTGTGTGGTGTAAATAACATGTGTTCTCATACATTTAGATTTCTATGGTAACACCCGAGTATAGAAAATACGTGGTGTTACAAGAAGAATTTGAGTCATGATATCGACTTGTAGAAAGAGTCGACCAATCGTAGGATCGATAAGTCGATTAGTCAGTGAGAGATCGCACACAATAAAATTAATAGGAGGGACTTTTCTTCCCTTCAACTGAGTGAAGTCTCAGTCGTTCACATAGTAATAGGCTGAGTACTCGGTAGAAGGACTTTCTTCCCTTATAATAAGGGAAGTCCTTATAGTCGATCGTAAGGTCGGATAATGGATAATTGAAAGAAATTCTCCTCCCTTAACCTGGGAAGGTTCTTTCATAGTAGAATTCATAGTAGAGGACTTTCTTCCCTTGCATTAAGGGAAACCCTCATTGTAAATTATGTAGTCCAAGTAGTGTTACTAATTAATAGTTTGACCTCTTCTCTAAGGATCAGACAATTGGTTGAGGACTATTTTTTTCTTGCACTAAGGGAAGTCCTCGTAGTCGGTTGTGTAGTTCTAGTAAGAGGAACTTTCTTCCCTTTAATTGAGGGAAGTCTTAGTAGCTCGGATCATCGATACATTTAAAAGAAATTCACTTCTCCTAACTCAGAGAAGTTCTTTTATTGTAGAGATTGTCGAACAGTATAAAGCACAATAGTGGAATTATGAGCACATTTTTTCCTTTTAAAAAGGGAGGTCGCTCTTAGTCGAATAGGTCGGGGTTGGCCGACGACTCTTATTACCGAGCTCAGTTGATTGATTCAGATCGGTCGTTAGGTTTTCTTACTTAGCCCAGCTTCCTCAGCTACCTGCTCTGGCTTGGTGTTCAAGAGAGTATACCGATGGAAGTTCTTTCCGGATGTCGATTGGTACGCTGGCCTAAGTCTTGGTCGTTCTCTTTCTTTCTTTTAGCGTTAACGGTAGATGGCTGTTGAGGGTCAAATATTGCATACCAGACCCCAGTTATTACCTGGATTTACGATTATGATACTGTTTAACGGCCTGAAATAATCGTGTTTATGCTGCAGGTTGAATTTAGGAGCATTGATTATAAAAGAGCACTTAAAGCATGGATTTAACGCTCTGATGACACCAAAGGCAAGGGACAGATTCCAGGGGACCAAGATCGAAAGATTTTCACGCCAGAAATCCGAGGAAACCGAGAAACTGAAGCTCAAGTGGCCTGAATGACGTCCAGAAACCAAGATCACTGGGTTCCCACCATCTGCTCGACTCAAAACTTCATATATAGCCTGAAGACCCTAGATAAGCCGTACACGTCAAATTTCAGCCGATGGATTTATGTGAAAGTGACCCAATGGACAGAATAGCCCATAAAACTCTGATTTGGGGCCCACCTGATTGCTGGATATACTTCAACTTTGGTCTCAACTCCTTAAATTGGGTGTCAAATCGGATGGATGGAGCAGATTTCTCAGAAATGTCATAGTGGACCCCACATTGCAAGATGCATGTGCACCATGGAAAATCCACGTGCACCACACCGGATTTGGAGCCGGTCAACACGGGCGCTGACCCGATCCGGTTTCCGTTTACACAGCGTCCGCAAGGTGCGGACGCTGAGCTGCGTTGTGGGCCCCACACACTCTCCTCCTCGATGATCCGAACCGTTAAATGGTCTCAGGATATGGGTACTAACCTCACCTAGGCGTCATTTTTACCTTATGCAATCAATCAGAAGATCCTGACCGTTGAATGCAATAAGGACGGCTGAAAGAAGAATCTGTGGGCCGCAAAGAAATCAATTAAAAACCGACCATTGATGGTAGGTTTTTGAAGCAGAACCTGATGAGCGGAGTGGATTTCCAAGATAACAAGTACGTGGACCCCACCGACTCCCATTCAAAAAAAATGGAAACTCTGTTTCCGCGCTGACGTGAAACCGGACGCTGATTTGAATAATGGGCCTCACATTTTGTCTGGTTCGATGATCCAAGCCGTTCATTTGCCCCAGGAGGTGGCCAAGACCCTCTCTAAGATCTCCTTTCGGCTCCATGCACGTGTACGCACGTGGATTATTGTAAAACATAGGATGGACGGTAGGTTTGAAATTCAGTAGGCCACACTCAACCCAATCCAAAACCGTCCATATCTAAACTGTTTTTTGCCACGATTCTAATGGACGGGTTGGATTTCTCTTTTGACGTCAATCATGGGTCCCACAGTTAACGCAAAATCAGAATTTTCTGGACTCTTTTACGCAGACGCGCGTCCAGAGAGGTTCGGACGTTTTGGTCCGTTCAGTGACCTTGGACAGGATCGTTCCAACGATCCTGGCCGTTCAAAACTGTCTCATGGTACAAATGATCGAGCCCAAGAAGGCTGAACGGAACGGATCCCACATCAGGATCTTCTGTTTGCATTACTTGCGGTTCAAAAAGTTACTCACGCTGCTGCGTAAGTGTGAAGTCCGTTCTCCAAGTTGATTCTCTCCACTACTCCTGACACCTATAAAACAGAGAGAGAGAGAGAGAGAGAGAGAGAGAGAGAGAGAGAGAGAGAGAGAGAGAGAGAGAACGTGAGGGGAGGCCAGCGGCTGGATGTGGGATTTTTTGCTGGACGTGGAGCACCAGGAGCAGAGAGAGGGAGCAGTAGTTTTTTTTTTTTTATGTTTGTTTTTTTTTTTTTTTCTGTTGAGATATTTAGCCTGACCATGTTGCTGGGCTAAACCTCTTGGCCTTGTAGCATGATGGGAGATTCTATGCCTTCACTTTAATTTTAATTAGTGAATCGAATTTGATTTTGATTTAATTTTATTCTGAGAATGTTTTTAGTCTTTAATGGTCTGCTGTGACTGAAATTACAATGGGTCTGCGATGGCTTTGAGCATATTCTTCTCCCTTTTATGTTTATGACGTCAGGAAGCCCTGTTGTTCACCATCGTCTCCTGGGCATGGTCGGATGACGGTACCCTTCCTAACCTTCATGGCATGTTGATTGGTTGGTAATTAGTTTAATTCTGTTGTTTGCTTTGTCTCCTGGACATGGTTTGGTGATGGAATCCATTCTAATTCATATACCTTTCATCTCTTGAAAATTATATCAATGTCAGTTCAGTTAATTTCCATGATTTGTGAAGCAGGCATAAGATCTCCCTGATCTCTACAAGTAGATCCTCTGAATCCCTAGTTCCCTTTCTCTGAATTTTCTGAAGTTTTAGATTAAATATTTCACCCTTATTCTTCAAATTACACTCAATTTAGATTTCATCTCATTCTAGTTCTAGTTCTAGTTGGTTTCAGATTACGTACAGGTTTCAGTCCCTGTGGATTCGACCTCGGTCTTACCGAGTTTATTACTACATCACAACCCTATACTTGGGGAGTGAACAAGTTTTTGGCGCCGTTGCCGGGGACTGACGGCTACGATTCTCTGAAATTAATTGGTTTTAGAATTAGATTAAGATTAGGATTGTACTAACTTTAATTTTAGATTTTTCTTACTTAGAACTAACTTTCCTGTTTTGTAGGGTCTTTGATAGATTGTCTAAATTGGTAACTTCGTCCTAATTTCTCTACTTTTTCTTTTCTTTTTTTAGATTTGGTCTTATCTCTTAGATACTGACTTGGGTTATTTTGTTTTTGCAGGATCTTAACATAGAAACTTCTTATTTGGTAACACCTTTCTAACTTCTCCTCTTCTTTCCATATTGTTGTAGGATTTTATTTTTTTTCTAGGATTAGACTAAGAGTTAGGGTTCTACCATGGAGGCGTGGGTACGTGCATATGCTGAGATGGATAGGATATATTGGGGAATGCCTGAAGGTTGTGGAATTCAACGAATACCTCAAGATTTCTCTCCATCGAGAATAGACATTGAGAACCGACTAGAACGTTATGTTCCATCGGTTAATAGGGCCGTATACGATCGTAATTATGGGAATGAGGATTATTATCAGCCATCATATTCTCCCATGTATGATCAGTATGACTATAACCAGTGGAACCATCAAAACTGGGAAGATGAACCAACAACATATTGTAATAATTATTCTCTTGGATCCCATACCTTTGAGATCCAACCAGAAACGATCCAAGAGGATTCATGTTTTAATCTAGAACAATTCAACCAGCATGTTGCGAAAATGATGAAATCATTAAAGGCGATTGAATTGCGCCTCGAGCGGATAGAGGAAGCTCGCTCATCCCAACTACAATCCAATCCAGAAATACAATGCGAGGAAAGTAATCCTCACTCGCTTTTGACGAAATCTGGAATTTGGAATGAGGAGTTGGATTCCATTAATGAGCATACGGTTTAATTCCCCGATGAGTCGATCTCAATGATTGTTTAAAAGAATGATGGAGAAACATGGGTGTCTTTCAAATACAGTGATGATAACACACTTTCCTTACATGATACACAAGATCTCAATGATGAGGAAGAGGTTAGTTTAGTCGAACCTCAACCAAATTTAGAATGTGAGGAAAGCGATCCCATCCCAAGTGTGCACTGCACAGAATTAGACGATGATGCATATTGGGATGATGATCATGAATGTGCAACCCAAATTCCCCTAAAATCAATCTCAAGTTTGGTCCAAATCACTGATTAAGACGTACACAAAGTGGTCGGTCATAATGAGCCACTCCCCTTACCTGACATGTCTGATTTAAAGGTAGAGGATGGGCCCCTTACAACCGACCCTTCTAACTCTTGTGAAACGTATTTGGACCACTCCTCTGAATCGAATGATGATATGATTCGGGAGATGGACGAGCTACTTGATATGACTCTTGAATTTGAAACCACCCAGTTGAGGCCACCATCTGAACTGTTGAATAATGACGATTCAATACCTCTGCTGAGTAGTATCAATGAACAGAGTCCGCACATCAATACTTCATCTACTGACCCTCTATTTGTCTGTGCAGGGCTGGAGCAAGAGAGCACACCTCTATTTACCTTTAAAGACGATGGATTCCTTGGGCAGATCATCATGAGCTCTAATATGGAACATAAGTCACGCTCAACTGAATTTCCCAACTCTTTGGATGATTGCTTGGCACACTTTGCAGATTCAAATGATCCCATGATAAGAGACATAGTGAATGCCTTGCAAAACAATATCTCGGTAGTCATCACTGACCGAGAAAACCCTTACTCTGAAGCCCCTCCTTCCACAGATCCTGAATGTTTACCATTAAGGGAGGAGGAGCTAAAAATTGAACCGAAGTCTGATACTTCGGAATGTGTTGAGACTACACCACTTCTTGAAAATTTTTCTCAATTTGATCTACTTGTAGTCTCTGATTCACCATGGGATACTAACTTCGAAACTTCTTCTGTCGCAGGTGAATCGTATATACTCTGGATACCTCAGGCGAATCAATGACAAATTTTTGATGAGGTACATAAGTTTCTCTGGAATGTCATGCTCCAGGGCATCAAGCCTATTGCAAAAAGGGCTTTTGGATGATCCTGTTAAGAAACCTACTGAGAAATTTATCACGATACTGGCCAGGAGAGGAAACTTGCGGCATGACTTAGTAGTTTTTCCCTATTTTATTAGGACTAGGGTAGTTTTCTTTATGTTGTTTTAGGATAGACAGTAAACTTAGCGCTCCTGGGAGGCAACCCAGCTTTTTCATGCCATTCCATTTTTTTTTAATTAGTTAAGTTCAATGTTTGTGGGTAATATTGCTGCAAACCCTCACGAGACTACAACTCGTCCACTAGGGGAAACCTAGGGGTTTAAAGGCTTGTTGCATGTGCTAAATGCAATCGAGAGCACTTGTGAAAGTGGTATAGGTAGGATTTTATTTTTGTTATTTTTGTGTTGTTATCTCTCTCGTGCTAGCTGGCGTCCATGATGCGATCTCTTGGAAAGTCTCTCACAATTCATCATCCAAGTACTATCTTCCCATCACTTCATATTTACTTTTCGTTGTCCCAAGTGCATTGCATACTCATATCTTTTACATTGAGGACAATGTAGATTTTAGGTTGGGGGTGAGAGATTAGGTTACTTAATCAGTGTTTTCTTGGTCTTGGGCAAAAATTGTGAAAATTTTTAAATTTTTTCTGGACTTTCATGTGATTTCAAAGCGATTTGACGACCATTTTTTATTTAGAATTACAGGATATGGAATGTTGGTGATTTACTACTCTTGGATTCAGTTGTCCGTTAGATGTCACAGTTAAGGTTGAATTATTAATCCATTATTAGAAGTTGTAAACATTGATTGAGTCATGATTTCACATGTCACATCTCGCTTACACATTAAGATTTCAGTTTGAAACTGAAGGATTAACTTGGTAATCACTGAGCATGAAAGAAACCAGCCTAAAAGATTTGGCCATCAGGGTATAAAAAAGAATTGCACTATGGGTTTGCTCCCTATAGGTGTGGATTCGATTTTTCATGATTAGCAGTTGGAAAGAGTTGGGCGACTAGTTTCACCATAGGTTTGCTCCCTATAAGTGAAAATTTGATTCCCATCTTGACATTAAAAAAATAATATATATATATATATATTATTAGAAAAATGAAAGAGTGATCTACGAGGCAAAGTTTTGGTTTAGGTGATGGTACTTATGAATTTTCTGATTGGTTACCAATGATATCATGAATCGACAATTTGATCTCTTAATGATGATAAGCAGGGTTACACTATACACCCATGGAACTCAATGTTTAGAATTTTTCTGATAGATGGATTAATATGTTGAACTTGACTATGAAGTTTACGGTGCGCTGGAGTACAGGAGAAAGTAATACCCAACATTCATGCATCTTAGAACTCTAGGATCTGGATTGTTTTTCAAAATATTACTCGGTTTCATAAAAATTGTCTTGTAAGTCTCAACTTATTTTTCGCATATTTTGCTTGGGACTAGCAAAATGCTGGTTGGGGGTTGTGTTGAGGGTCAAATATTGCATACCAAACCCCAGTTATTACCTGGATTTACGATTATGATACTGTTTAACGGCCTGAAATAATCGTGTTTATGCTGTAGGTTGAATTTAGGAGCATTGATTATAAAAGAGCACTTAAAGCATGGATTTAACGCTCTGATGACACCAAAGGCAAGGGACAGATTCCAGGGGACCAAGATCGGAAGATTTTCAGGCCAGAAATCCGAGGAAACTGAGAAACTGAAGCTCAAGTGGCCTGAATGACGTCCAGAAACCAAGACCACTGGGTTCCCACCATCTGCTCGACTCAAAACTTCATATATAGCCTGAAGACCCTAGATAAGCCGTACACGTCAAATTTCAGCCAATGGATCTGTGTGGAAATGGCCCAACGGACATAACAGCCCATAAAACTCTGATTTGGGGCCCACCTGATTGTTGGATATACTTCAACTTTGGTCTCAACTCCTTAAATTGGGTGTCAAATCGGATGGATGGAGTAGATTTCTCAGAAATGTCACAGTGGACCCCACATTGCAAGATGCATGTGCACCATGGAAAATCCACGTGCGCCACACCGGATTTGGAGCCAGTCAACACGGGCGCTGACCCGATCCGGTTTACGTTTACACAGCATCCGCAAGGTGCGGACGCTGAGCTGCGTTGTGGGCCCCACACACTCTCCTCCTTGATGATCCGAACCATTAAATGGTCTTAGGATATGGGTACTAACCTCACCTAGGCGTCATTTTTACCTTATGCAATCAATCGGAAGATCCTGACCGTTGAATGCAATAAGGACGGCTGAAAGAAGAATCTGTGGGCCGCAAAGAAATCAATTAAAAACCGACCATTGATGGTAGGTTTTTGAAGCAGAACCTGATGAGCGGAGTGGATTTCCAAGATAGCAAGTACGTGGACCCCACCGACTCCCATTAAAAAAAATGGAAACTCTGTTTCCGCGCTGACGTGAAACCGGACGCTGATTTGAATAGTGGGCCCCACGTTTTGTCTGGTTCGATGATCCAAGCCGTTCATTTGCCCCAAGAGGTGGCCAAGACCCTCTCCAAGATCTCCTTTCGGCTCCATGCACGTGTACGCACGTGGATTATTGTAAAACACAGGATGGACGGTAGGTTTGAAATTCAGTAGGCCACACTTAACCCAATCCAAAACCGTCCATATCTGAACTGTTTTTCGCCACGATTCTAATGGACGGGTTGGATTTCTCTTTTGACGTCAATCATGGGTCCCACAGTTAACGTAAAATCAGAATTTTCCGGACTCTTTTACGCAGACGCTCGTCCAGAGAGGTTCGGACGTTTCGGTCTGTTCGGTGACCTTGGACAGGATCGTTCCAACGATCCTGGCCGTTCAAAACTGTCTCATGGTACAAACGATCGAGCCCAAGAAGGCTGAACGGAACGGATCCCACATCAGGATCTTCTGTTTGCATTACTTGCGGTTGGGCAAAAAGTTACTCACGCTGCTGCATAAGTGTGGAGTCCGTTCTCCAAGCTGATTCTCTCCACTACTCCTGACACCTATAAAACAGAGAGAGAGAGAGAGAGAGAACGTGAGGGGAGGCCAGCGGCTCGACGTGGGATTTTTTGCTGGACGTGGAGCACCAGGAGCAGAGAGAGGGAGCAGTAGTTTTTTTTTATGTTTGTTTTATTTTTTTTCTGTTGAGATATTTTGCCTGACCATGTTGCTGGGCTAAACCTCTTGGCAAGGGCCAAGAGGTGAAGCTTGTAGCATGATGGGAGATTCTATTCCTTCACTTTAATTTTAATTAGTGAACCGAATTTGATTTTGATTTAATTTTATTCTGGGAATATTTTTAGTCTTTAATGGTCTGTTGTGACTGAAATTACAATGGGTCTGTGATGGCTTTGAGCATGTTCTTCTCCCTTTTATGTTTATGATGTCAGGAAGCCCTGTTGTTCACCATCATCTCCTGGGCATGGTCGGATGACGGTGCCCTTCCTAACCTTCATGGCATGTTGATTGGTTGGTAATTAGTTTAATTTTGTTGTTTGCTTTGTCTCCTGGATATGGTTTGGTGATGGAATCCATTCTAATTCATATACCTTTCATCTCTTGAAAATTATATCAATGTCAGTTCAGTTAATTTCCATGATTTGTGAAGCAGGCATAAGATCTCCCTGATCTCTACAAGTGGATCCTCTGAATCCCTAGTTCCCTTTCTCTGAATTTTCTGAAGTTTTAGATTAAATATTTCACCATTATTCTTCAAATTACACTTAATTTAGATTTCATCTCATTCTAGTTCTAGTTCTAGTTGGTTTCAGATTACGTACAAGTTTCAGTCCCTGTGGATTCAACCTCGGTCTTACCGAGTTTATTACTACATCACAACCCTATACTTGGGGAGTGAACAATGGCTCACCTTCTTCCCTTCGCTTCCTATCCTTAGCCAAGTTGTTTCCTTCCTGAGCTACTTTTCGTGAACTAAAAAACTCCTCGACATTGGAATATTTTTTAGCTCGGTTAAGTAGGTCGGCGAGGGTAGTTTAGGGGTTCTTACCAATAGAGAAGAGGAACTTTCCTCGTTTAATGCCGGCTAACATGGCAACTAAAGTTATCTGGTTGGAGTAACCATTGACCTAGACAACTTTAGCATTGAAATAGATGACATAGTCTTTTAGCAGCTCGTCCTCGCTTTGAGTGATTGTAATGAAGTGAGTCAATGGCTTTCCCCTATCTTTCCCACTGATGAACTGAGTGATGAAAGCTTTGCGGAGCTGTATGAAGGAGTTGATAGATCTTAGCTTCAGATGCCTATACTACTTTCTTACAGTCCCCGACAAAGTTAGGGAGAAGGCTTGACACATAACCGAGCTCGATGCCCCATGGAGCTCCATTCATGCCCTGAACGATTCCAAATGCTCAGCCAGGTCGCCAGACCCGAAGTAGGGGGCGATTTTACGGCATTTGAAATTTAGGTGGATGGTGAGCTCCCATAATGTCATCGGTAAATGTTGACTTGGTCTCCTCCAGGATAGCCTTGACAGAGGTCAGTATTTGGGCGTGATAGGCTTTGTGGATATCGTCGACCTGACCTCGCAGTTGCTTAAGTTCTGCCTTCCAGGTGCCCTCGCTCGTAGTTAACTCCTCGGTGGCCTTTCCATGACTCTTCTTCTCCAATGTGTGACGCAAGTCAGAGTTGGCGGGCGTGGTAGTTCATCGAACATGTAAGCATCAACATGGTACTGCATCCACTAAAGCATTAAATCAAACATATGAGCATGTATAAGGTAACACAACCACCTACGCATTTAATCAAACATGTGAGCATCGATAAAGAAACACATTCCACCACTCAGACTATAACACCTCAAAAATCAGCACCTGAGTACAGAGACCCCGATCTCAAGTTTCTGGGTGTTAACCAAATAAAATGCACGTGTGACCTCGTTCATATTCACACTCATTTTTCACACGAGCAATCAAAGTAGCGCAATTTAAATTAGCGGACCCAAGCGAGGTAAAGATAACAAAGATAAATAAATATGGGGCTGACGGTAAAGAGACAATTAAAATATGGTGTCCGCCCAAATGAGGATTATATAAGCCACAATATACATACCTGAAATGATTAAAGTGTAAAGTTTTTCAGTTTGATCTAATCCTTTGAAACGCAACGTCGGTGGTACAAGCCATTCTAAGCTTACCTGTCTGAAAACTCGATAGTACCTGCATCGATAATATCATCTGATTGGTGTTTTAAAACACCATCTTAGAGTGAGAGTGAGTGATCAACTCAGTGGTTCCATTAACACTAAATTACACATGTTATCAATTCCACTAGCAAAAGTAATGATAAAACAACTTAAACACTCAGTTCCTAAATACTCTTATTAATGCACATGCAAGTCGTATGATATGATGCATGTCCTCATAATCCAACACTCCCTCATAAGCGATTCTGACACTTGATCGCAAATGCCAACACTCCCTCATAAGCGATTCTGACACTTGATCGCAAATGCCAACACTCCCTCATAAGTGATTCTGACACTTGATCGCAAATGCCAACACTCCCTCGACACGCGACCATAACGCCCAAGTCGCCACAACCTATGCTAATACAATATTATGAATGTTCATGTTAGTTAAGTATTTAATTAAGTCTGTTCATCCAGCAAGATTAGAGAAGCTGAAACACCTCCATTTAATCAATGGCCTTATCAGATCACTTGGCCTGGGCGGCCATAACGGCTCTGAGCCTGTGATCCATGATCCAAATTTACGTATCACCCATTTATCTCATAAATCAATAATTCCAAAAGTAAGGCATGATACCTAAAGGTATAAGGATAAACTTGGTATGGATCATCACTCAAACACCGACTATGATCACTCAGTTTCAAGAAGTGATCTTGTCACATTAAACCAAATCAATACAAAGGAAAGAGGCTCATCATCCAATTCCATTCATGCTCAGTTCGTTCGAACAATGTTCTAGTACGGAACCATTGGCCAGGTAATTTGATGGTGGTTGTTCGAACAATGATGTATCACCTCCATTAGAGCTCGCTGGTCACCAAGTGGAGGCTCGTCACCCCTGCGTAGGCCGACAACATGGACATAGTGTCTCATACCACCTTGCTCGGCTCTCGAGACTTGGGAATAGTATCACTAACGGTTAGTGGTAAGACTCTTTAGAGTATGGCGTGCTCCAAATTCAAGCAGGCATGATCATACATGGTTGATACACATGGTTGGTTGGCTGTCAGGCTAATTCGGTTGATTTAGACTAACTTCGGCATAATCGGCATTGGGTGTAAGTATCCCATGTAGTCCGACTACTGCCAATTATTCGTGTTCAGCCCGGATCAATCGAACTAGTCGGGGGGACCAACCCAATCGGGGCTGTCATCGTAGATTTGGGGTTTGTCGGCCAACCCGACTATCCAGATAGTCCAGGTCAGTCGATCGCACTAATAAATTGACTACCGTGACTATAGGGAGGGATATAAATAGTAAATCAAAAAATTCTACATTATAGTACATTTCATCAAACATGCAGATGAATTATACTAAGATAGCAATTTATGAATAGTAAGCGGTCATACAAGTACGCACTGGTTAGCATGCATTCATCTACACATTACACAAATCATTAATCAACACTAATTAGTATGAATTCATCCATTCATAACATAAATCATTAACTGTGACATGTGATTCGATAAACGGAAATCTAGGGGTAATGGTCCGCACCTTGAGGTAGAGCGCTAGGTTTCAAGCTTGCTCATAGGGCTATATTTGGAGGAAAATGATTTCTACATCAAATTCAATGGAATCGGTTGAGAATCATGCAATTAATCTTAGTAAACTTAAGTTGGGAAGCATGGTTCGTTTCTTACCTCTCAATCGAGAGTAGGATGAATTAGTGGCAGAGAACGGTCAAGGCTACGACTTGATCGAAGGAAATCCATCATGAATGCTCCAAGGTCTCCCTCATTTTCTTTTTCTCTCTCTCTCCCCTTTGTTGTAATGAAAATTCGTTTGGGAGTGAGAGGGTGTAAATGGGGAGCTATTTATAGTGCCATAATGTGCACAAATAGCCCCGATGACCCTTTTTCCATTAAGGTTGCCCTAGGGGAGGTTGTTTTCGACATATAGGGCCTCATCGCAGGTCCACTAGCTTATCTACACCATGGTGCCCCACTATAAGATCTACATTTCATCATAATCGGGCGGTAATCGGATGCTCCGATTAGCTATGGGGATCCCACTTGTGATGAACGATCATCGATGATCGATCGAAGCCGCGGCTATACGAATATGTGTGGAGAAATATCCTTAGCTCACACATTGAGTTTGGTTGAAACTCAACGGTCGAAAAGTCACAACTTCGTAAAAGAGTAGAAAGCCCAATTCACTTAAATTTTAGGTTCCTACCTAGGGCATTTGCACATTCCATGTACCCGGTCTTCGGTCCAAGTTGAGCGATTATAAACACTATCCTGGCTCGACATACGCGATGGACGTCAAGCTTGGTGAGATGATCGTTATTCTATAGTTTTGAGTCTAGCAAGCCACTGACGTGCGATCTATATCCAATCCGCTAAATCTAGGCATTTTCAGGATGGATTGGGCAGTGAGATTTCTAAGGTAGGTTTGGATTTGCTAAATTCATAGTGTGACATATTTGTAATTAGTAGAAATGGTAATTTGGCCCTAGTAACCATAATTCAACTATACTCAAAGCTATCTGAATTTGTAAAATATACAAAAAAATAGAAAATATTAATTTAATTTGATAGGATGATTCCTAGTATGATTAGAAGCAATTCCTAAGAAGACATCGAATACAAAAACTCAAAGGTGAAAAAGATATGCGCGGTTCATTGACAATGTGTAGTTGCAGAAATTTTCAGTTTCAATAGGTCTATTCGTTGAAATGTTTTTGATACTTTTAGTAGTCAAATTATTTTAAAAATTTATATTAGTTTATCATTAAGTCTAATTTAAGGAATATAAAGAGGCATTATAAAACTTTGAATAATGAAAACTTCTCTTAATAAAAGGATTATACGACTTGATACAAAAATTGTAAATTAAATACTTACAAACTAAATTACAAGCTTATACATGATGCAGGGTTATACTTCTTTTACAGGGATTGGGTTAGTAGAAGAGGCTAAACGTTGTGAGTAAGAATGGCTGAGTAATCGAGAGATTGAGTGTTGCCTCCTTCAATGGAAGAAAGAGCCTTATATATACTACAAAATTAAGTTTGATTGAAGTTCGGAAGTTGCTCGGAAGATGCTGCAGATTTGAACCTGGTTGAAGTCCAGAAGTTGCTTAGAAGGTGCTTGAAGGGTTTTTTTTTTTTTTTTTTTTTTTGCAATTATTGTTGGTTGTTATAGTACTTCCGTACTGCTACAGTGACTGCTATAATTGATTGCTATGGTAATCTTGTCGGTTTGTCTTTTTGTGGAGATGTCATCTGTTACAGTAATATTATTGGTTTGTCTTCTTGTGGAGTTGGCATCTCTAGAATATTCTTTAAAGATCCTTTATGTTATAACTATGCTATTACTTTTGTCATTAACTATTAATGTGATGTTAATATTACAATTATGGTATAAAATCTATTCCATAACAATCATCTTTATTTTATTACAAATAATGAGTACTTGAAACTTCAGAGTTTTCTTTTGGTCTTAATGCTGATGCTGCTTCGTTTAATATCATCATATATTTGGCTTTTATTTTTGTTGTTGCTAACCTTGCTTGTATTGAAGTCTTTGAAACTAAGAACTGTTGATCTTGGGTAGAGATTGATTGAGATTTTGAAAGATGAGGATTGTTTTGAAAAAAAAAATTAAAGAGTAGATTTTAAAAGTCTATCTAACTTAAATTGCTTCCACCATTTACTCTTAAAACGTCTAACTAAATAAGGTGTTGAAGATAAAACAATTCCTTGAATATGGTATTCCCAAGTACTAATCCATGCTACAGAAAATAGGGAGAAAAATGGTAATAGTTTTGGAGACTGGTTTTGTTGGTTTGAAAATTTATAATTTTCTATAATTTTTTAAAAAAATCCTTCTTATACTGGTGGAGGTAAAATTTTTGAATCTAGTCCAAAGTAATTTCAAAATTGGTGAAACCATAAATGAAAATTTAAGTTTACTTTTTGATGAAAATGGAAAAATCATGAATGAGAAATATTTTGGTTTTGGTAGAAAAATGCATACAACTATACTTTTTGATAATCATAATATGTAAAATTTATTGGACTAAATTCTTGAGAAAATTGTTGTGCTGAGTTGAGATTAGGCCCTCATTCTGAGAAAGTAATTACTTTTAAAATTTGACATTTTAAATAGGTTATTTTTGTATTATTTTGTCTATCTCTCATATGAGTAAAAATACAGGAATCAGTATCTGCTAAAATAAACTCATAGTACTTTTGTATTTTACTTCCTATTGTTATTTGTCAATGCCAATTTGAAGGAAAACATTGCTGGATAACGAGAGGAGTAGGCTTACTTTTGAATTCTGATTCTATGGGTATTATTGGGTAGACTTCGGTAATGTAGAAATACTGTGGTTCTAAATTAAAGATGTTTGTGAGAGATGGAGGAGAGTGAGGAATAAGTTGGAAAGAGGAATTATCTTGTGGTCTTGGATTGATATCAACTAATCTACTTGCAAATGTTTGAGGGGTAGAAGAGGAAGAAGAGGCCAAAGAAGTTAATGGACTAAAAGGATTTGGTGAGAAAGGAATGGTAGGTCTTAATCTTATCCCTATTGTAGATCCTAATTGTCCTATAAAAGGACTCCCTAATCTTGTTCTTGTTGGAGAATGTGTTTAAGGAGAAGGAGAAATTGATTTTGAATTTATTGGTGAGGGCATAGCATAATCTTATTTGCTTGTATGCTTTGGTCTTTCAGCTATTGTTGCCTTATAAATATTCTCTGGATAAGAAATCTGGTAAAGAATTGGAATTTCCTTTAATGAATTCAATTTGAAAATTAAAACTTGATAAAATAGTTTGTCATCTAGCAAAAATCTGTTTATGAGCTACATTTTTTACATATTTTTCTAAAATATATTTTGTGCTTCTACAATCTATTCGATGAAGAAAATACTGATTTAAAAGATCACTTTCAAATTTTGAAATACTAATTCTTTTGAGTTTCATTCAATGATCCGGAAGTAAACTTATTAATTGTTTTAAGTCAATTTTCTTTTGTTTGAAAATTTCTCCATATCTTAAATCTGATGCATCTATTTTTACGATTTTAGGGGCTAATGGATCACCTATATGCAATAGTGGTAATTTTTTTTATTTTTAGTTTTATTAATTTTACTACATCTGTGTGTTGTTAAGTCCATGGGGGTGGATTCTTTTTTAATCTATCATACAATGGTTTACATATTTTGTGTAGATCTTGATAAAAATCTCCTATATAATTTAAATTTTTTAAGAATCTTTGTAATTGTGTTTTTTTTTCTTAATTTCATTAAAAAATTTGTCAGCAAATTCTAAACTTCTTTCTATAAGTGTAATTGTACCTCGTGATATATGATATCCTAAAAATTTAATTTTGGTTTGAAATAATTTAATTTTTGTTGTTGAAACAACTAGTCCATTTATTTTGATTATATTTAAAAATATTCTTAAATGTTTCCAATGTTGTTCTAAAGATTCTAAAAATACTAAGACGCCATCTATACAGACTATTGTGAAATTAATTATGGATTGAAAATATCATTCATAATGTTTTGAAATTATGATGGTGCATTTTTTAATCCAAATGGCATGACATTCCATCCATATTGTCCAAAAGGTACATTAAAGTTGATTTTATATTTATCTTCTTTTTTTATTTATATTTGCCAAAATCCTGACTTTATATTAAATTTTGAAAATATTTTTGCTTAATATAGTCTTCCTAATAAGGTTTTTTTTTTGGGTATTGGATATCTTATCAATTGTAATACTCTATTTAGTGGTTTGTAATTTATTATTAATCTTGAGACTCCTCGTTCTATCTCTTCTAATTTGTTAACATAAAATACTGAACAAATCCAAAGTGATTTACTGTGTCTAATTAAACTTTTTTGTAATAGCTCTTCTATTTCTTTTTTTACAATGTTCTAGTAATTCTTTTGGCAGTTGGATTGGTCTGGCTTTTGTTGGTATTTTTTATTTATGAAAATCTATTTCATATGGTAATTTAATTATGTATCTTTTTTTATTTTATTTCAGAATGTTGTAGGTAAATCAAAATATATCTCCTTTTTTTTTTTATAATTCTTCAAAAATTTTAATTCAATTTTTGGTCTCTGGTAATTCTAAGTCTTAGCTGATTTTAATGTAATGAATTTGATTTTTAATTTGCTTGATATGTTCTTTTTTATGTGTAATTAGATTGATTGATTTTATTATTAAGATTGATTTTAATTGATTTATATCTCCAATTTTAGGAGGAGTGATGAATTCAAAGGTTAGATTCTGACCTATTAAATTAGTTTTAATTCCAAAATTGTTTACACTAAATGGTTTGATTAATTTTAAAAATTGTGTGCGTAATATGGCAGGTTGTGTTAAATATTTGATTAATAAAAAAGTTATTTTTAAACATATTCCTTTAGTTGCGTACTTCTGCTTTGTATAATTTATAATTTATTTTAAGTTTTGATCCACTAGCAGTTGTTAATTCTTTTAAGGTTTTTTCAAAATATTTACTTGGTACTAGTCCTTCTTGGATGCAGTTCATATCTGCTCTAATATCTATTAAGGTAATTGTATGGATATGGAATTCTTTGTTTATAACAAAACTTAGGTTTACATGTTATTTTTTATAGTCTATGTTTGTAATTATATTTAATGTATCTAATTGGTTATCAATCTTTTCGGTATTATTTTCTATATGGTGTTTTTTATTGGATTTTAAGAAATATACTTGTTCGAACTATTATGATTTTTTAGTAAGTGTTTAATTTATCTTTTTAAATCTTGTATTTTTTTTGAATTTTCTTTTACTTCTAAATATAAATCATTTAAATTTAAATTTAATGTTTAATGTTTTTTATTGAGTTGGTTGGAATCTTTCTAAAATCTTTGTTATGTTATATGGATTTAATTGATTATTTTTTTCTACCGGTTTAGATATAGATTCTTGTAGATTCTGTAAGTACATTCGTTTTAAATTTGAGTCTAATATACATTCTGCAAAGTCTAGTAAAGTTCTTTGTTCTTTTGTTAATGTACATATAGATTTTATTGAGCATTTTAAACATGTGCCGATTTTTTCTTCTCAGCCTGGTTTATCCAATTCTTCTGAATTAGAATTTGTTTCTTGTTCTGAATCTATTGTTTTTATGTTACTAGTATTTTCATTGATATTTTATATGTTATTTTCTAATTCTTCTAAGTCTGTTTGGCTAGATTCTGTCAAGTCAGATGATGAATGTTCTTTTAAAATGTTATATTATTCTTGGTTTAGTTTTTCATTTA